>OX465276.1:126903568-129303568 GCA_949987645.1 Tachina grossa | reverse complement strand
AAAAAAGTTAACTACTACTCCCATCGAGTTAAAAAGCTAATCAGCAAGTCAAAATGACTTGCCAATTGCTGCTAATTTGACTAATTTCATGTGATTTGCTTCTTTCTTGACGAAAAAAATTAAATTTTTTATAATAACTTAAAAAGGTTTCATCAAATTGATTTTAGAATTCACTGATCCTCATAGAATCAAAATGTGTATCGGATGCTTCAAATTTGAAGTTTTAGGGTTAAAGTGCAAGGTCAACCGATTTCTATATTTTTTATATACAAAATTTTTTTTATAAAACAAAAAAATTTTAGTTTACTGCTTTTTTATTTAAATTACGCGTTTTTTTCCTGGTTTCAGTGCTTTTTGAAATTTAAAAGTTGACAACGCTGCTGAATCAGCTGTTTTGTTTCTGTTCAATTGAAAGTGTCTGTATGTGTGATTTGTTTTTCTTTTTTCGTTCTGTTCCAGTGTTGTCAGATTTATTTTCAGCCTCCTCGCCAAATGACTTGTCGAATATCGCCAAATATCGCCAATATAATAAAACATTAAATTATAGCTACAAAAAATAAATTATATTTATAAAAAATATATTATATTTTGTAATTACATTACAAATATTGTTAAATTTTAAATTCAGTAGGTAACGTCTATTGTAAAACATAAACATTATAGTCTTTAAGAAAAATAAGGAAAAGTGTTTACATTCACATATAAATACTTAAAAATAACTTATTTCAAAAGATCAATCTAAATAGGATAAATTGAACTTGAGCACCAAGATAAATATTATTATTTAATTCTTGTGATATCAACTGAATTAACATTTACTTAAATGTGTATTTAGGTACATATATCATATCCTTGATATGATAAGTACCAGTCCTACCCTCTAGGCAAGAACTCGTATCGGATTTTTGGTGCTTCATTATCAAAATGTTGGTTTTAATTTATAAAAAAAAGGTTTTCCTCACTATGTTTCATAAACACCAAATGAAATCTTGTGTTCCATATTCTTTGTTTAAACTTCTTGAATTTCAGAAAATTTTGTTTGAGATAAAGAGTCACAACATTTAGAATTTTTTGCACGAAATATTTAATGTTGTGGAAAAAATTCTTTCAAAAATATTTCATATTCTTAACATTATTCTATTTTATTGAAATCGTAAAAATATAGCCAAAAATATAGCCAAGAAAATCAAATATCGCCAAATAAATCGCCAATCGCCATTTCAAAATTTTCATCGCCAAAAACAAATTTTCGTCGCCACTTTTGGCGAGATATCGCCATATCTGACAACACTGTTCTGTTCTGTGGCGGACAAATCTGTAGAAATAGAATTTGACGTTAAGTGACAGCCAAAAGTGTGTATGTATTAGTGTATTCTGACATTTTGTATACAAGTGTAATCGATTCTATGGGTTGCCAGCTGATTATTTTCACAGAAAAAGTAATTGCAAAATATTTGATACAGAAAATAACGGCACAGAACGGCAACGAAAACTAAAAAGTAATGAGGTCTTAACTCTAAAATATTAGGTTTACAGAAACTGAGTTTGATGTTTGCGATTAACATACATTAGAGTTTTTCATTTCCCGGGAAAGCGGGAACGACTTTTCGGTTTCCCGGTAATTCCCGCCTAATGCAAAACAAACAAAAAAAACAAATTATAATTCATGAGATCGATTAAATAACAACGTTTTATAAGCACATTAGTCAAAAAATTAATACCATTTCAGTTCTTTATATAATAGTAATGCATAAATACCAATATTATATGTAAATGAAAATCCAAATGCATAGATACAACAAAAAAAAAATAAATTATATTAATAAAAAAATGTTACAAAATCTTTCTTTGGAAATAGGACTTTCGTACAGAATAATCATTAATAGAATCGTTCTTTTTACCAAAGAGAATCTGTAATTATTTTGTAATTTTTCTTTTATTTCCTTGCGCATTTCTGTTTTTACTTTTATGAATTGTTGTAGTATTAAATTTTGAACTTCGCGTTCTGATTTTGGCATATAAAGGTCTCATGTTATCTCCCATTGAAAAAATTGAAGTTTTTCTTTGAATATTTTTTAATTACTAAAAATCTATAGCGTTTTTCATTTGTTTAATGAAATGAAAGTTGATTTCAAGCAACTCGTAATGAAAGGTAATGCTGAGACTTTACTGTAGCGAGTCAAATTGAATGTTATTTGCCAATGATCTTTCCTTTACATGTGAACATACATTCATATGTCGAAGTTAAGCTATGAAAACTATATATTTTTTTACTTTAATTTGTGTGTATTATTTATTTTTTGAGTGCATGTAAGTATTTTAATAGTTACTTATTAAATCTAATGCTATATAGTTGTTTCCAGCAAATTATATAGCATGATGGCTCTAATCGCTAGTGGAAGTAGAAAGCTAAAATTAACGTGAAAAGCAAAATTAAATTTCAATTGACCATGGCTTCGAGTTGTTTGCTGTTTTTATGATTATCTTCATAAACTTGGGGATCGCAGTTATACATATGTACATACATATGTACATATTTTTTTCAGTCATAATTTGACAGCCACAAAGTTGAAAGATAATAAAAAATGACAATAACTGTTGGTTGTTAAATTTGCAAATACATATTGATAAATACTAATGAAGAAAGCAAAAGCAACAACAACATCAGCAAATGAAATTATTGAATTGTAAATAAGAAAAACACTTAATACAAATGAATAATGTACTCGTACTTTTTTTGTTTTCTTATATTATTATTTTTTCACAAGATGGACAAGCAAGGCAGGCTTTCACTTTCTAAGCCGACAAGTGCTAGAAACGTAAAAATATTGATTTTGTTCAGCACTCAAAAAATATGTACATAAATGCAGCTTGAAGATATTGAAGTTAAAAAGTGATGCCAACTTCAATGTCTTTGCACAGCAATTATATGTATATGTTTAGTTATTTTTTTTTCTTTCCTTTGAGTTTAACAACCTTTGCCACTGTTTAGGGTTTGTCAATTTAATATTTTAAAAATTCAGCTTACAAGAAAGTAATCATTAAATATCCCATACATCTCTTTCATGCCATGCAGGCAGCAAGCTGACAAATGTGTTCTCTTAAAACATTTCAAGTTTAACCCAAATTCAAGTTGAAAAGTCAAATTTTATTAATGCCCTTTACAGTTAACATATGTACATATGTATGTATGTACATATGTATTCCTTTTTGTCAGAATTTCATATGTAAGTTTTATGATAAATTTGACATGTTTTTGTTTAAAGTTTCTTTAATTTTAATTTTTTTTCATTCACGGAAGTGCATGTGCAAGAATCTTACTTTGTTAAGCCCCTCAATGTATGTATCTTAAATTTAGCATGCAACAACTAATTTTTTTTTTTTGTAAGTCATGGTTGACTTAACGCAAGCACAGATTTTAAAACGAAAGAAGGAAAATGTCAAAACTTATTTAATAAATTATATGTTGCACAGGTAAATAAGAAATGTTTCTTCTGCTGCCCAATTTTAAGATTATGAAATGTTAAGTCTGCACATTTTTTTGTTTTCTTTGCATTTGCGATGCTTCGTTGAGTTTTTCAAAACGTACCGTGCAACATATGACATGGTAAGAAAACATAATTCGATTAAACCCAGAAGAAGTCTTGATTTAATCAGGTGAGCAAAAATGCAGTTAGTTGAAGAAAGGATGGAAAACAGTAAGACAATTCTGCTATGCAAAACGATGGGATCTGCTTATCAACAACAAAAAACTAGATTTTGGAAGCAGCAGATATTTTTGTAATATTCAAATGTAATTTGTAGTATGAACACCAGTGTTGGTATCTCTACGAAGAGCAAAAGCACATTAAGCTGTTGCAAAAAGGGTAAAAAGCGCAATAAAATACGAAAAATAGGGTAAAAAAGCACGAAAATATTTTTTTTTAATTTTAATACATTAAGTCATTTAAAAAGGAGAGTTTAGAGTGTAAAAGCTCAAAATATAATTTCAAAATTTTTGCTTCAAAATAAACAAAGTATTTGAGAAGTATTAACAGAATTTATTAACATATTAATTAAAACAAAATCTTGATTAATGTAGTAAAAATAAGTACTCTTAACTTAAAAGTTTTTGTTTTTGCGATATTCATCTTTATTCCAGTTGTCAAATTTGACAGCACGTCAATACGATATGAAAAAATTGGAGTTTGGCTACTCTTTGTCCAAAACAACTGACTGCTATTGATAACCTCATGCTTTCAATCGAATCGGCCCTTAAAATTTAACCACTCATGTGCGTTGAACACAAATTTACCTACATTTTGTTGTAGACGTGAACATTTTGATTTACTTTGCACTTATAAATTAACAGCCTTATGAAAATTCCGAAATCGGCCCTTAAAATTTAATTACCCTATAGTATGATTAAATATTTGTGTAAGCTTTAACAAATGCTTATTGCATACTAATTTCAATCAATTATTATGCAGAGAATTATGTGGTACTTTCCAGTTACTTCCGTTTTTTATTTTGCAAAAAAATAAAATTTTTTAATCCCAATTATGAAAAGTTTTCTACATTGTTTTTAACATAGTTTCGTTATTGTGATTGAAAACAATTTAAGAAGCCTCAGTTAAGCCTCAGTGCTGCTATTAGCGCATAAAAATATTTTAGTTTTTTAAATTAAAAATATTTTTATATTTGTGATTTGAACGGGCTAAGGTTCGTATTGCTTTTTAAGCCAAATTACATATGATAATTATTAATGAACAAATAACACCAAAGTCTGTTGTAAATATTCTGACTAACAACACATAGTTGAACGGAACAGCCAGCCGTTTTCGAAGGCCACTAAACCTTCAAAGCAATACGAACCTTAGCCCGTTCAAATCACAAATATAGAAACAAATGGAGTTCGAATAATAATTAAAATTAACTAAAAATATTTTTATTTAACAAAAAAGCACCAAAAGCACTGTAAGAAATTGTTAAAAGCACTGTAAAATACCCGCTTTTTAAAAAAGGGTATTAGCTAAAATTTCGCGTTTATGAAGAGACAAAAAGCACCAAAAAATACCCGAAACGCACAAAAAAACCATCACTGATGAACACATCTATTGTATGCTCATATATGCAATAACGTTAGACAAAAAAATTCTACAAAATTTTATTTTTAAAAAGAATCAGGATAATTCACTAGCTTAAAACTTTGGAACAATAATAAGATTATGCTCTATGCGCAAAAATACAGCAATTGTCAATTAATTGACTTTTAAACAAATTTATAGTGCAAAGTATCGCATCTTTGGTAATTGATTTTTTAGCAACACAATTTTATGAATTTTAAATTGATTGGGGCGATAATCCAACTAACCACAGATCAATTAAGCGGAGACTACTGTAACTGTCTAACAATAGATCCGTTTGTTTACTTTTCCAGTAAAATTCAGTAGTTGAGTAAATTTTGTGTTATTTGAAAATTTTACTCTCAAGAATGTCTCTTGCACAAAAAAGTACGCGAACGGGAAAATTGCAAAATTTTGCAGATTAAACAAATCAGCTGATAATATTGTTGTATGTTTTTGTTGTTTTTGAAAGCCATCAAATATATATTTTTGGTAATTGATGTATACATTTTTATAATTATAAATTTTGTAGCGATATATACATATATATTTCTAAAATAGAAGTAGAGTGAAAGCTTAAGCTTGTATTTGGTTTTTAGTTTTATTTTTTCTGGGTAAATGGCATAGGAAAATAAATCAATATTTGATTTCTGATACTCGGTACCCTGAATAGTATGCAGAAATCACTATTCACATATACATAAACCTTACATCTCTAAAAAACTAAAGTAAATAACACAATTGAATTAAATTTGAAAACTGATATCTTTAATTTGTTTCATCTTGAACATAAAAATTTTTACATTTGTTTTGTTAACCCCCGACTAAAAAAAGGGGTGTTATAAGTTTGTAGTATGTGTCTGTGTATCTGTGCATCTGTGTATCTGTGTGTCTGTCTGTGTCCACGTACAGGCCAAACGGCTGGACCGATTTTCATTTAGTTTTTTCTGTTTGAAAGATGACTTGATCGAGAGGGTTCTTAGCTATGTTTGAAAAAAATCGGTTTAGCCGTTTAGAAGATATAACATCTTTTCTGAAAAAAGTCGGGGTTTTTTAAAATTTTTAATTTTTGTTATTAAACTTTTAGTTCAACTTTTCTTCTTTTAAATGTTTTTATTAAAAAAAATTATACTTTGTATTTGCTTACTTTTGGTTATTTTATTGAATCATATGTATGTTTTTCTCGTCTACTGGATTTTACTGGCAAAAATTTGTCCAGTAAAAATTTGCAGACACTCAGTCAACAACTGTCAATTTACTCTCTCAATTGGCACTCTCTTTTGCAATTTTTGTGTGTAAACGAACGCATTTCAGTAAAATGCAGTACAAATTTGCACAAAATTGCACAAATTTTGGCGTAAACAAACGGACCTAATAAATACTCCAAAGTGCCATATGTAAGCATTCTGAATCAAACAATGCTTTACAAACCTACTTATGACACAGATAAAAAAAGACAATCGGGTTTGGAAGCTATTCCCTACTGCATTACCAACTTAATGATTTTAACAAGGTGTGACACTAAAATAATCGATTCTTGAGAACTACTTACATTTTTTATTTGGCAACATATGTATGCATATACGTAATCTATTTAAACCAAAAGAATCATCCTTATCATCAATAAACTTCTACATAATTTTTTTTAAATTTTATTTGTAAAGCCCCGTTCAGACTATTATACAAGTATTAATACTTTCATCACATTTTACGTAAAATCTAACGTAAAATCACATTTTGTGTTCAGACCATCACACTTCAAATCAAATGTATAATACAAGTAGAAAACAAAACAGTGAAAATGTCTGTGCTATTCATTGACTAGCGGCGGCAAAGCGGTTTCATGCAGGCGGGGACGTGCCGACACTTGAAAAAATTCAGCAGTTAAAAATATTCTATGTAAATAACAGAAAGAAATTTTAGAAAAGATATTACAAAAACGTTAAAAAATTACGTCAATGAAATATAATTCCATACGATTCACTTATTCAAAATTTTGAGCCGATATACATATGACAAAACATTACATCAATGACGACATGCTATTGGCGGCGAAACAGCCGACTTGGAAGTTTGGTTTGTGTGAAAATGCAACCCTGATCTAATGAAAAGTATTATCGTTTAGAAAATTTTCTAAAAACGAAAAAGTCTTATGCGATGTCAAAATTTTTATCGTATTATTTGCCACTTTGATGACATTTTGCGTTCAGACTATCACACTTGCACGTATTATTTGAATTTTTGACAAGTATAAATACAAAGTATAATAGTCTGAACGCGGCTTTAAGCTATTTTGCCGGTTATGGCAAGAAGTTCTAATAGTAATGTTTATTTTTTTGCTGGTATGTTACTACTGGAATAAGAAAGCCTACTAGATTTAACTCTGGACTGATTATAATAACACTGTGCTGGTGCAAAAATTACCGGGGACCTAGTGGGTAAACCTAATTCGCGTACGCTAAATTTTGTCGTGCTAACCGTTTTTTAGGTTAGCTATTGCTTAAAAAATATTTAAGATTGAAAACTGAATTGAAAGTACTTAAAAATCACAAAGTTTTTCCAGTTTTCTAAATTTTTTTCATTTTTATATCGATTAAAAGTACAAACTGTAATTAATTCAGTTATCCGGATAGCCCTGGGTGCTCTGAGGACAATGCCTATAAAAAACATATATTTTGAATCAAATTGTCTGAATTTAGAACATCTATTTGAAATAGAAAAAAGAAAAACTATTAAATCTGTTATATACTGTCATGAAACTCCACTAGAAAAAACTATAGATAACTTTTGGAAAATAAAAAGGAACAGTAGAACTCAATCCGCCCTGTCTAACGTATTAAAAATTTCCAAGGAATTTAACTTTGCGTATAAAATAATTAAATTGCCTATATATTCTAACCCGCGACAAAGTTTCTTTTGCGGTAACTTCCACCGATAAAGTTGTCAGTACATCTTTACCACCTGAATGAAGCTCTGTCTTTACAGCAGAATTAATTGCAATCTACAATGCTACTAAGTACTGTCAAACAAGAGGGCAGTTTTCTATCTGTACAGACTCTCTTTCTTCACTACAAGCAATAAAAAACATTAATAACAACGACCTTTATTCAACAAGTATCAGGAAAACGTTATTAGCTAACTTCCCCAAGATTATCCTTATATGGCTACCAGAGCACTCCCTAATAGAAGGGAATGAACTAGCTGATTCCACCGCAAGACTAGCATGCAGATCACATTTAACTATGACGCCGAATTTAAATTTTTCAGACATAAAAAAATTTATAATCAAGCAAAGTTATGATAACTGGACCAGTACCTGGGAAACAACGAAGAACTGGTATATAACAATAAACCCAAACAAAAGTAATATTTTGTCATACTCTTCTTTAAACCATGTAACAAACCGTAAAGATATTATTAAATTTTTGAGACTACGACTAGGACATACGAAACTTACGCATAGTCACATTATATCAAACGAAAATTCTCAAATTTGTGATTGCGATAATAATTCTTCCCTAAACTATTCCCATTTCCTTCTACATTGCGTCAACCAAACCAAATATTTGGACAAACTAATCCTATAAATTCTTTATTCTCCCCTTCATATCATTCCATTAAAACAATAACCCAATACCTTAAATCCACCAACCTTTATAATTATATATAATTAAAAGTAATCTATTTTATACTTTATAGCTTTATTATAGCTTAAGGCCTCGTTGCTCTAGCTAAATTATATTTAGGTGATGCATTCATGTATTCTCTAAATCTGTAAATAAAATAAGAATAAATAAAACAAAAGAACATATTATGGATAAAGATGCACCCTAAAGAAATTTTTGGCAACTAAACATTGCGCAAAAAATATATTAAAAAAGTTTCCTTAGGACGCATGTTCGTTCATCAATACATACATGTTTTTTCAATCGATATAGAGATAAATGGCAAATTACTTCTCACAAAAAAAAACGACTTCAATGCAAAGATATGATAGAACATTTTCGAAACAAATTTATTGGATATAAAACAAAATTTTAATGGGCGTGCTTCCGCTCATTTTTTAAATGCAAAATTTTATGCTTTTCAGAGCTCAGGATGTGTGTTAAGTTTTGTAAAAATTGGTACAGTAGAAAATTGTGTCTATTTTTGAGTTCAAGGTGAGGTAAGTTTCGTGAAAATCGGTTAAGTAGAATCAAGTGAAATATAAGAATAAATTGTGCAATTATAAGAACCAAAGGTGTTTGCTAGGTTTCGCAGCAATATAATAAGTAGAATATCACAAAATGAAATAAAAAATGTATGGGCGTGTCCTGGCCAATTTTTTTATAATGTGACCAACTGGAAGCTATATCCTCTCAGACAATAAAATAGTTTTTGAAATTGGTCTAATATGAATCGAGTCAACACCGCCAAAAAATAGAGATGAATTGATAACCTCTTCCTTTTTTTGAAGTCGGTTAAAAATGGGAAAAATTGCGATTTTTAGGTATTTTTAACCAAGTTTTTTACAGTCAAAAATCAATCTATTACCTATTGCACTCCTCGATGATACGTAAGAAATCAGAAGACTTAAAAGGTACCATTTTTTGGACCTGCAGTTTAGAAATTAATTTATTATTTTCTTTTTATTAATACTATATTCTTATCTCTCAATATTTTTGTGAATTATGTTGTTCTCAATGGAGTCGTTTAACATATTATATCAATGTTATTTAATACAATTTACTTATTGTAATTTAGTGGAAATATTGTAAATAAACAATTATATAATTACATAAATAAATATTTTTTTAAACAAGAGCTAACCCAAAAGAAATGGTTAGCACCATTGGATTCACCGAGTCCCAGGCTTATTACAAAACAAGTTTGCGAATCGAGCACAGTGTTGTTTATTAATAACTACTACACAAAAATCTCAACCTATTTGCCACTACATATCACATACTTTAAAATTTTCCAAAATTTTAAAATCTTTCCCACTGCTTGTATACTTTAAAGCGTAGAGAATGTAACATGAATATGTTATCCTGAATTTGCCCATATTTCAATTCAAAGAAATAAGAATACCATTTAAGCTTTCAACAAATTGTGGCACTGATGCGAAAAAGTTTAAAGCTTATGTGCAGCTAAGAACCGTTATAATGGCTTCAGAGGTGGCATGTCAAAGGAGGGACTGTCCTTAATAAAAATTACAACCATTATAAATGCAACCTTATTCATGTTGTCTAAAAAACAAGTTCAGATTAAAGCCATTAATTGCTGCCTGCCAAAACTCATAAATACAGAAAATTTATAAATATGTATGTATACAAAACAAAACAAAACAAAAATTTTAAGAGGATTTATTAAATTATATTGAAACAACAAACCAATATAATAAATTGAAAGCACTGCAAGAGTTTTTTACAGTGAGTTCAAAATGATAAATTAAGTTCGCAGCAAAAGAGAAAGTTGTTCTTAGTCTCAGTTTACACTGTGCAAGTCTTATTGCTAACCTGATTAGTTGTTAGGAGAGAGAGAGACGAGGGGAACAGAAACGTTTCTTTTCCCCTCGTCAATCTTTGTTTTTTGTTAAAATATATTAAACTAAAAATATTTTGTATTGTTTTGAACTGGACGGGAATTCCCGGGAAACCGAAAAGTCATTCCCGCTTTCCGGGGATATGAAAAAGTCTGGGAAAAGAAAAACTCTAGTATCCTTTATTGCGTTTTTGCATTTTTCTTTCGCATCTATTTTCCTCTTTCGTAAATTTTTCATCACCAACACTCTGTAATAAGAAAACGCATGTTCGTTCGTTAAGCATAATGAAGTGCGTGGCTGCACAGAAAAATATCGGTATTTCCCCCGCTAAAAAGTCTAGCTTAATTTTTCTTCTCTTCTTTAAAAAATACCATTAACTAATAAAAATGTTTTATTCAATAAAGGTAGAATTAGCCGAACGTCCACGTAAGCTAACGAAACAGCTGATCGTTTTTGTTGAGTGAAAACAATGCAAACTCTTACCGAAATTTGCTGTAACGTTGACCGCACGTCTCAACCTGTATAAAATAGAATTTCCTAACGTTGTTAAGTGACGTTTGTAAGCCAGTAATTTAAATGGAATAGGGGTATTTTGGCTCTGTTTTTTGGTACTTTTGTTAATAATATCTGTGTGAAAAAACATAAATATATAAATAAATATTTGGGAATGTACATATATACATACTTATGTACACAAATATATACATGCATGTGTATGTATATGTACTTATATATAATAAAGAAATGCATAAATATGTATGAGCATAATATAAATGTGATATGTATTAAAGGATTTAAATGGTATGAAAACTTCTTATTGTGTATGCACACATGTAAAAATTATTTCATGTTGCATACATATCGTTGGTCACAAGTAGAAAGGCCATAACTCAAATAATTGTAATCTTACAGGGGAAGATAAAAACATAATATTAAACAGCACAACTGCTTTGTTAAACTGCTTTTAAAAGTGTTATTTTTACGATATTGCAATAAATTTTTGTGACGAGGTGTACTTGTGTCCATCGATATGTATGTATGTATGAACATATTTATTTGTTATAAATGTATAACAGACAGTATACAGTTTTAGTAGGCTTTACATATTTTAGGTACTTTTTCTTCGCTACATTCACCATTTGAACTTTTTTATTTCCCATCACTGTTTTGTGAACAGCTGTTCCTTTTTAATATTAAAACAACAAAACGAAGTAAAGCATACGCACGTTTTTAAATGTTCTATAAGTGCACCAACGTGCTAACAGTACTGTACGGTGCGGTACAGCAACAGCAACGTTCGGCTAACCCAGCCTTAAGAATTGAAATTACTGAACTTAAGCCCGATTAAGAAATTAATTCTGATTAAAATTTTTACAAATTATTACTACACCTTTTCCAGTTGTAATTCAGAAAGTCTCAATTGTAATTTAGATTTATCAATTTATCAATATAATAAAGATTTATCAATTCTAATTCAGAAAGAATCAATTGTAGTTCAGAAAGTTTCAATTGTATTTCAGAAAAGGAGAAAATTTTATTTTTGCGTATATAAAGCAGAAATCTACATCAACTGACACCACATACAGTATATCAAACACAGAAGAGCGCTGATGGTGAAGGTTTAGTGGCCTTCGAACACGGCTAGCTGTTCCGTTCAACTATCTATGTGTTGGCAGAATATTAACAACTAACTTTGATGTTATTTGTTCATTAATAAAAATTGTTGTTTATTTGAAGAAGTCGATGGCTTAATATAAAAAGGGCCTAACTCTATTTTTTTCGAAATCGTGTTTTTAATGTTTTCTGAGCTAAACAAAAACTATAATCACTTGAAGTATCAAAATTTTCTCTTTTAATCAATGCGCATAAAAATAACTAAAATTATTGAACTTTGAACACACAATAAAAAATAAAGTAAACTACCAAGAACTTTAATTTTTGCAGTTAGTGATGTGGAATTTTATCTACTTTGATATGGTACCAAATACGGTTGTGAAAGTTAAAGTTCATATTTTGAATTAATCGCCACTTGTGAAGGCTTTTGCCCCACAGTGCGCTGTCCGTCAGTCCGTCACAAGCTATTTTCTCAGGAACCGTAAGAGCTACGGACTTGAAATTTGGACAGAGTAGAACTGCTAAAACAACAAATACATGAGAGTTTAAAATTAAAGGGAGTTCCAAAACGAGCAACGAAAATTTTTAAAATCCCATGCAATATATAGGGTGTTTTTTTAAGAGTTATAGAACTTCGAATTGAAATAAAACACAAGAAAATCGTTTTAATATCCATCAATTTGGCTTTATTGGAAGGATAATTTTATGCCATTAATGTTTAAATATGATTTCGGGCATGAGGCCGCCGCGGCTGGCTCGAATAAAGCCAATTCTACAGGTCCAATTTTCAACCACTTTTTCGAGCATATGGGGCCGTATGTTGGCAATAACGCCACGAATGTTGGCTTCCAAGTCCCCTAACGTTTCTGGTTTGTTGGCGTAGACGAGCGACTTCACATATCCCCAAAGAAAATAATCCAATGGTGTCAAATCACACGATCTTGGTGGCCAATTGACAGGTCCATTCCGCGAAATTATGCGCTCATCGAATGTTTCCTTCAATAAATCGATTGTGACGTGCGCTGTGTGGCATGTAGCGCCGTCTTGTTGGAACCACAACTCATCCACATTCATGCCATCCAATTCGGGAACAAAATAGTCGGTTAGTCGGCTCCAATTGCTGTGCACGGTGGCGAATCGATTCATTCGGGTCCTCTTCAACACTTTGCTCTACAGCGGCAATTGTTTCTTCGGTGCGCACTGTTCGACGTCTCTGCGGATGCGTATCATCACATAGAGTAAACGTAGTACGAAAACGATCCATGGTTAACCAAATTAATTGCTCTGATGGACGATTATGTCGACCATAAAATGGACTGAGCTTTCGGTAAACTTCGCGAACTGAACCATTATTTTCGAAATAAATTTACACGATTTGCAAGCGTTGTTCTTTTGTCAACCTGTTCATGATGAAATGGCAAACCAAACTAAATATTAATCACTTGACAGCTGACAAAATGGCCGCCAGTTAAAAAAGTGATGCCAACTTAAAGTTCTATACCTCAATAAAAAACACCCTTTACATACAAGTGTAATTTGAAATTTGTAAATTAGTGTATTTTTATACAGACTATAACAATGAACACTAAAATTAAAAAAATTTAAATTAAAGGGTGGTCCATCAGTTAATGCAAAATTTGACTATGTAATTTTGACAACTTGCTATATCTTGGAAACCGTAAGAGGCAAACTCTTGGAACTCTTGAAAAACGGTAAAACTAAAAAAACCGAAAATTATAAAATCGCCAAAAAAATCGCTAAAACGAAAAAAAGCACCAAATTAAAAAAAATCGAACACTAAAATAAATCAGCAAAACCGAAAAAATCGACAAAATGAAAAAATCGCCAAAATGAAAAAAAACGCCAAAAACCGAAAAAATCGCCAAACCGAGAAAAAGGTGCCAAAACTAAAAAAAATCGCCTAAATGAAAGATATCGCCAAAATGAAAAAAATAGCCAAACTGTAGAACGCCAAAAACCGAAAAAATGGCCAAAACGAGAAAAAAATGCAAAAACTAAAAAAATCGTCAAAACTTAAAAAAATCGTCAAAACCCGAAAAAACTCCAAAACTAAAAAACACTCAAAACCGAAAAAAGCCCAAAAACGAAAAAAAAATGCCAAGACTATATAGTATTATATAGGCTAAAGTTTGTATTGAATTACATATCTAGTGTCCCTACGGAACCCTTGGTGCGCGGGTCAAGGTCGCACTTCACTGAATTTATTTTATAATGTCGTTGAATTTTTGCGAATTAGAAGATGAATTGAAATAATAGTAACATTAACGAAACTTTAAAAGTAAATGCTAAGACAAAATAGAATGAAAATCCTCGAAATACCCTTAAAACATAAGCTATAGTACGAGTATATTCAACAAGTTCCGTAATGCCCAAACCAAAATTATTCTCCCCATTTGTTACAAAAATTCGATTTGGGCAAAAATCTGCTAAGTTGACAATAATTATTTTAACGGCTGCTGGTTTAACTGACTTAAGTTTTAAAAAAATATATTTTGGTTAGAATTTACGTAAATATGTAGTTTTAGAGTTAATCCTCTTAAAAGCGTGATCTTGGTTCATTACTTAGAAGCATTAAATACCATTTGGATTTGAAGAAAAAAATTAAACTAATAATTAACTAAAAAAATTCGTTCTTTTCGATTTTGATGACATTCTGAACGTGCAATCCGTTTAAATAAGAAGTTTTGGAAATATCTATATATGTTTTGAGTTGGCAATTAAGCTCCGTATAACTTCAAGGTTTGCTGTAAAAGAATTAACTTTTTGTGTGTTTTTGTTTGAAGAAAAAAAAACCAAAATATAATTTAACAACAGGTACTAAATCATTTTCAATTTATTTAGTGAAAATTACTTGTTGCATTGAGTACGAGTATGTTGGCAAACCTGCGGAATAGTTGTTTTGATTATCAGTAGATACTTCACGTTGTTGCTTTTGTTTGTGAGCGCTGATTTTTTTTTTAAATTCAACTCCCAGTAGGATTCAATTGCAACTTGTTGAACTGACGTTAATTAGACGGAATTTGTAAATTGATAGACGTTATGTTGCTGCTGTTATTGTTCGTTTCCTCTCTTTTATTTTATTGATTGGAATATAACTTAACTTTGTTATGCGTTCATTAACACTTCTTGCAGCTGAAAGTGACTATAATCTATACTTTTTTTTTTTTTTTTTTTTAATGCATGTATTTATTTATTGTATCTTCATATGTGAACTAACAATAAGTATTCAAATCTTAAATCTATAAAAAAAAAATTATTAGGCCCGACCAGTGTCGGACATAAACTTAGTGGTAGTTATAAATAATACATTAGTAGTGATAATCAAAAAAGGGGGGGGGGGGGGAAAGTATTTTCAAGTAGTCCCATCTGGAGTGTTAGGTATAAGAGCCCGTGTGTCCCTCTTTTTTAAGCGGATGTGTCCAGTAAAGTTCAAAATATTACGAGCAAGCGGATTAGGATGTGATTCGAGTTTTGTTAAATATTTGCCTGCGTATTTTGCAATTTCTTCAGTCACTAGTGGCATATTTAAATCACGATGTATAATAGAATTTTGGATGTACCATGGAGCCGATGTTATTAACCGTAAAATTTTGTTTTGCCTTCGTTGGATTCTCTCGACATTGGAAGCTGAAGCAGTGCCCCATAACTGAATTTCGTAGCGCCATATTGGCTTCAAAAGCGACTTGTATAATAAAAGTTTGCAGTCTAGGCTGAGTGTTGAGTTTCTGCCAATCAACCAATATATTTGAGTTAACTTAAGTTTCATCTGAGTTAATTTAGAGTCAATATGATGTTTCCATGTAAGTCTTCGATCAAGGTGTATACCAAGGTATTTCACTTGGGAATGTTGAGGAATATTTTGATTGTTGATTCGAATGGGGGAGCAAGTATCTCTTCTTAGGGTGAACGTTATATGGACACACTTTTGTTCATTGACTTTAATTCTCCATAAGTTCAACCATATTTCCAACTGAGTGATATGTTCCTGGAGATTGCGGGATGCCTCATAAGGGTTTTCGTGCACACTCATACAGGCTGTATCATCGGCAAAAGTAGAAATATGGATATTATTGCTCACAGGCATATCACAAGTATATATTAAATACAAGACAGGACCCAGAATACTACCCTGGGGCACACCAGAAGATATAGTTTCGGGCACACTCGTGAACTCTCCTTCCACAACAGTGAATTTCCTATCAATAATATAACTTTCCAAAAGCTTTTGAATGTTTATTGGCAGATATGTCTTCAATTTTAAAACTAGGCCTTCGTGCCATACTTTATCAAATGCCTGAGAAACATCAATAAAGAGAGCAGAACAATACTTCTTTTCTTCAAATGTTCTTCTTACAACTTGGACCAGTCTATGCGTTTGTTCAATCGTGCTGTGCTGACTTCTAAAGCCAAATTGATGGTCCGGGATGCACCCATTATCAGTTAAAATTTTGGACAATTTAGTCATGAGCAGCTTTTCGAAAAGCTTTGAGATTGTAGATAGTAAGCTTATAGGCCTATATGACTCAGTCTTGGTAAGATCTTTGCCCGCCTTTGGAATCATTTTGATCTTGGCCAGTTTCCAGTTATGTGGAAAATACTGCATTCTTAAAATAGCATTAAAAGTAAATAGCAGGATTCTTATTGCAATATGAGGCAAGTTCATGAGCATTTTGTTACTAATGCCATCAATACCTGGAGCTTTCTTCGGGTTGAGTTCAGCAATTACTTTTTGTACTTCACGCATCTTAAACCTTAAGGGACGAGGGGGTAGAGAAACTACACTCGGTAAATCAGCAGCACCCGTACATGAATTGGGAGTGAATACAGATTTTAAATGCTCAGAAAATAAGTTACCTTTCTCACTATCACTTCTTGCCCAGCCTCCGGTCGCAGTACGCAATGGTGATTTAAGATCAACGGGTCGTTTAAGATTTCTAGTAGCGCGCCATAAAGAGTAATTAGATGCGGACGTTACATCAAGACCTTCTAAATACTTTTCCAGTAGTGCAGTTTTTTCCGACGATAGCAGCTCTTTGAGTCGTTTAGTACATTCTTTAAGTCTGATTTTATTTAGGGGTGATCTGTGTTGTTGCCATTCTCTTCTAGCTCTCCTTTTTTCACATACAAGACGTTCAATTTCCGTAGAATAAATTCTGTTAAAGCCGGTCTGCGGATAGGAGGTAGTGGCGTGTTCAGCAGCCTGTTTAATATTTTCGTTAAGATTGGCAATGTTAAATTCAATATCATCGCATGATCTAAGCTGAATGTTTTCTACGCAGTGACTACTAAGATATTTTTTGAATACCAGCCAGTTGATTCCATTAATCATCTTCACATATGAGTTAGTTAAATCACTCCTTAGTGGGTTGAAAATTGTAACTATTGTTGGAGA
Source organism: Tachina grossa (assembly GCA_949987645.1). NCBI lineage: Eukaryota > Metazoa > Arthropoda > Insecta > Diptera > Tachinidae > Tachina > Tachina grossa. The sequence continues at coordinate 129,285,912 of OX465276.1, read as the reverse complement.
GTGATCGGAGGACAGATCTAGAGAGGCCTCTACATGAATTAAGTCCCTATGAATATTTTTCGTGACGGCAAAATCTATAACATCTGGAATTTTTCTTACGTCAGTAGGCCAGTAAGTAGGCTCCCCACTCGAAATGACATCTAAGCCCATTTTTGAAATTGTATTGAACAAGGCTCGACCTCTAGGTGTAACAAGACGCGATCCCCAGTACGTATGTTTTGCATTGTAGTCACCAGCTGCCACGAAACAAGATCCAAGCGATTTGTAGAACTTCTCATACTGATCTTCGCTAACTGAAAATCTGGGAGGTGAGTAAATTGATGATATCACGAAGTTCGCACAAAAATTTTCTACGAAAATATTCGTTGCTTGCAAATATTCTTCACTAACGTTGTCAAGGACATAGTGCTTGAGTCTTGACTTAATCAGAATTGCTGATCCACCACATGCTCTCCTTCTCGGGTCTTTTGTATCATATAAAGTGTAACCATTTATTTTAAATAAGCTTCTTGAGGTCAAATGAGTCTCAGAAACCAACATTATATCAATATTTTTTTCCATGAGGAAGTGCTCAAGTTCATTTTTATGTTGGCGAATGCCGTTTGCGTTCCAGAAACATATTTTTAACGTGTTCATGGTTTATTAACTAATGCTTGAAGCAGTGTATTCTGCATTCGCAGCATTTCTTGCATCATACTTGTCATATTTGTAGTAAAATTGTTTATAGTTAGCACCAGATTCTCAATAGTAGCTTCAAGGCGACTAAAGTTAAAGCTTGAGTTTGAATTCGTTGAATTATTTGGCGGTGGAACATTTTGCGTGGGAATTGAACTAGTCTTAGCAGCATCAGCATACGATACACGTGAAGTAACTGGTTGGCTGATTTGAGCAAAAGTGTCGGAGTTCGCGTTTACTTGTAGAGCTGGAGTTAGCTTGGGTTTTTGACCCATAGCCTGTTTAACGAAAGAAAATACAGGGCACCCTCTATAGTTAGCTGTGTGATTACCTCCACAATTACTACATTTTTTTTCTGCTTGATCTTTTGGCTTAGTGCAGCTAGCAGTACCATGCAATTCACCGCAGATAACACACACTGTAGGTAATTTGCAGTAAGTTTTCGTATGGCCATATTCTTGGCAATTATGGCACTGTACGGGACCTGAACGCTTACGTGGCTCTTCAACTGTGATTTTTCGATGTAAGAGATACTTTACGTTATAAACTGGATGGGCTTCATTTTTTTTTAATTGTATGTCATTCGGCTCCAGTTCAACCCGAAATAGGGGTTGGGGGACCTTTTCTCTATTAAATATGTTGGTAACATTTTTTACCTTGAATCCTTGGTCGACAAGTGCACATTTTACTTCTTCGGGTTCAACATATGAATCTATGCCCTTTAATACTATCTGTAGGCCTTTAGCACTCTTAAGTTGGTATGTGTAAAAATTTGTTTTATTTTTTTCGAATTCACTAACAATTTTTCGGAAATCTTTTTCATTATATATTTGGATTTTAGTTTCATCAATATTACCTCGTTTAATTGGAATGATGTGAAAAGTATTTTCACCAATGGTCGACAGTAGTTTTTTTATAAGCGCGTTAGAATTTTTTTCTCTCAGATAAATAGGTGGTGGCTTAAAAGACTTTTGCGATGATGTAGAGGGCTTGTCGTCGGTGTCTTGCAATAATGAAAAACGATTTTGACGATTGGTAGATGATGCGCTGTTATCCCTAGACATCTTTGGAGCAGATGAAATTTTTGAAGAATTTGGGCTTCGCCCACGCTTTACCACTGTTATATATCTGTCCATTCCCACTTGTACCTTGGGTTTTGAGCTACTGTTATCTGTAGTGATAACTTGGTTTAGTGATGAAGGCGAGTCCGATGCGGATGATATCGCAGACTTAAATGAAGAAGTACTAGGCAATGGTAATATTAACGATTCACTAGTTGGCATTGGACAAAGCGAAGTTGATCGCTGACGAAAAATTGGCTTTGCCGTTAAAAAAAGATTTTCATCAGATTTATTATTTATATTTTTTTCATTAAGAGTTTCAGAACTCACAGTAAAATAAGCATTTCTGCCGTTAGAACTCACTTCAAAATTTTTTTCCTTTGAGGTACTCATACAGAGTATTATTCCTCAAGGGAACTTTGTTTGTGTTTACGGTTTTTTTTTGTTTTTGCTATTTCTTGCTATGTAAAAAATATTAGTAAAGCCAATAAGCTTATTTATCAAGGTGAATATGTATTACGAATATTTTTTGTATAATTTTTGATTTTGTTGTTTTTTATATTTGTTTCGTATGTATGTATGTAAAAAAAAATCCGCTTTAATGTCTTTTCACTATGAAGGTTCAACGAGAACTGAAATAATCTATACTGGATACAAAACAATTTGCTTCGAAAATTAATTTTGAAAAATAAAATTTAATTAAATAGAGTTGTTGATATCGTAATTGTGGACACAGTGCAGCTGCTTATTAAGAAATTAAATCAGATTTTAAGAAAAAAAAATTTATAGTGACAACATTTGTTTCTTTAAAGCAGTGGTCACCAAAAGGAGCAAATGCTTAAAAATGAGAATGTATAATACGTAATGCATTAAACACATTCACCAGGGCTGTCAGATTTTTTCCAACCTATTTCGCCAAATTGATTTTAAAAATCGCCAAAAGTCGCCAATAATGAGTTTTATGTAGTTTTTCTTAGTAAATATTTGATAATAAATTTGTTTTTATATAACACTTTTTAATATAAATTTTTATAAAATGGTCGTATCAAAATTAGTCAGAAAATCGACAAAATTAGAAATAAAATCGCCAAAAATTATTTCTTGTAAATATTTCTCATCAAATTCAAAACGCGTTAATTACCATAATTAAAATAAGAAAAATCATCAAAATCAAAACGTTTTAACTTCTTGCAGACGAGTTTTGGTAGGATTTATTTTTGAAACTACTCCTTCAACAAACTTATTTTCCTGAGTTATAAAAATTTGGATGTTCAATTTTGTTAAAAAATAGCCATAATAGTCGCCAACAAATTTATTTATCGCCAGAAAATCGCCAACAAATTTATTTATCACCAGAAAAATCGCCATGTCGCCAAACCAAAAATTTGGACGCCAAACAAGTTGAAAAATCGCCACGTTTGGCGAGAAATCGCCATATCTGACAGCCCTGACATTCACCACAGCAGGCTACACGAACACACGACTTCAAATGCCGCAAGCAGCATTTGTCGCCTCGTAGCCGGCTACTTAATTATTTTGGAGACGGCAGCAGCACCATCTGCAGCTTATATTCAAGTACAAATACATAGTTCAGTATTGCCACTTTTATATATTTTGCATTTATAAAAATTAATTACTCTTTTAAAATATTCTTATTTCACGTAAAAGTACAAAAATTAATCAATTTATTCCTCACACCAATTTTTGGATATTATTTCTGATAAGTAATATGAAATAATTGTACAAAATCATTCATTCAACATTTTGTATTGTACTGGCAACACTGAATTTTCTCATTGTAGCCAAAGAAATAGAAATTATGTTATGTTCAGACGGCAACATGAACCACTTGGTTCGCTCTCTGAACCACGATTGCGAACCATGCCGTTCAAACGACACATTCGTGGTTCGTTTTGACAAATCTTTTTTGATGCAGTGATGCCAACCTACCCATAGTTTCTAACTTAATATTTAAGTACATAATTAGCGAATTTTTACTTAAAATTAAATTTTTTTAGATACGATTTCATTTGTTCAATTCTTGAGTTTATTGTTGAGAGGGGTGAAAAGATTAGGGAGGGGTACACAGTTTCATGTGCTCGTAATTGTTAATTTCAAGTTGCTAGTTGTATTTGACGTTTTTTATAATTTTATTTCTTCAGTTGTATGAAAACCAAAAATATTAGAAAAAGTAAATATAAGTGTTAATTTTTCAGGGAAATTTGTGATGTAATAGAATTTTTTAATGCATAATTGCAAAAAATTTTAATTTCATAATGTGGACACTTTCATAATGTGGACACTTCAAAACAAAATTTTAAGAAATTCCAGCAACAAAAATTGCATGTCTGGACGAGGACTTTCCAAAGAACATAAACAAAACACGAAGAAAATTATAATTGCATAAAATAAATTTTATAAAACCAAACGAACGTCATAATGCATTTTTCTATTTATTTATTCCATGATATGAAACTATGTATTGTCCTATATATTTATGAAATTTGAACGAAATTCTTTTTAATACGAGCACAAGATGTTTTCAACACAACCACATGATGTTTGTGGGTATGTTTTCAATAAACACACACGCATAAAAACATATGGTACGCTCTAAAGGGTTGCATTTGTATACTCGTTTGTATAGCCAAAACAATTATACCATGGTATGTACCATATAATTGTAATGTGAGCGACAGAACTAGTATTAGAGTTATTGTGTGTGCGTGCTTTTCCAAATTAAAATACAATTGAAAACAAATAACAATTGCTTATTGTATTGCTGCTGAGCAACTGTTTGATCTGTTTTTGCTCAAAAAATACATATTGTAATACAAATATATGAAAAAACCACTATTGAAACAAATACATGATGTGCAGATGTATGTGCAGACGTACGTTATGTTATTTTGTGGCGCAGCCAAAGTATAGAGAGAGAAAGAGACAATTTTGCTCCGAGAGTAATTACAAATGCATGTGTTTCATGTACATGTATCATTTACTTACATATGTATGTGCAATTTTGCTTTCATTCATTCATTCATCAGCCAATTATATTTTTTCTCAACACATCATAAGGCACTTATGGTAAAAGCAGTTTTAAGTATCTGATTTGCCTTAGAAAAACAAAAAAAGAATAAATGTGTTGTTTTCATTTGCTCATTGGCCAACCATACAATAATTGCTTAAAAAATCAACATTTACAACTAGTAACAGAAAACGATAAATAACATATTTGTTCATACCAGAATGAAAAAACACGCAAAACTAGTGCAAACAGATGTATCTGTGCAATGCTATAGTACGCTCATAAATCTTAAGTATTACACAAGGTTGGGAATTTAATTATTATTTAAATATGCACTCAAAAACACAATTTCGTATTTAAATATAACTTAGAAGTAATTACAATTTGGTTACCAACTCAAAATATTAGCACTTTTCGGGCTAGATTTAACAAGAAATCAGTCACTCAAAACGCGAAAAAAAATTTTTGGTCCCAAAAAACGCCTGAATTAGTACTTTTTATAATTATCTTTCAGAACTTTTTTACTTTTTGTCCAATATGTATGTATATAAGTTATAATCTTTGTGCACTTTTTGTCCCTTTAATCTAATAATATCGACTTTTTACTCTTTTAATTTTGCTACTTTGCTTTATTAATTTAAAAAAGAAGAAGACTATAGAATAATCTTTTATTTCTTCCAATTTTTTTGTGCTTTGATAAATGCATGTTTTAGGAAGAGCGAGAAATCGAATTTTTATTATTTTTTTATTTTATTATTATTTAAAACTACCAAATTTGTATGTATAGGGTGTTTTTTTGAGGGGTATAGAACTTCGAATTGAAATAAAACACAAGAAAATCGTTTTAATGTCCATCAATTTGGCTTTATTGGAAGGATAATTTTATGCCATTAATGTTTAAATATGATTTCGGGCATGTGGCCGCCGCGGCTGGCTCGAATAAAGCTAATTCTACAGGTCCAATTTTCAACCACTTTTTCGAGCATATGGGGCCGTATGTTGGCAATAACGCCACGAATGTTGGCTTCCAAGTCCCCTAACGTTTCTGGTTTGTTGGCGTAGACGAGCGACTTCACATATCCCCAAAGAAAATAATCCAATGGTGTCAAATCACACGATCTTGGTGGCCAATTGACAGGTCCATTCCGCGAAATTATGCGCTCATCGAATGTTTCCTTCAATAAATCGATTGTGACGTGCGCTGTGTGGCATGTAGCGCTGTCTTGTTGGAACCACAACTCATCCACATTCATGCCATCCAATTCGGGAACAAAATAGTCGGTTAGTCGGCTCCAATTGCTGTGCACGGTGGCGAATCGATTCATTCGGGTCCTCTTCAACACTTTGCTCTACAGCGGCAATTGTTTCTTCGGTGCGCACTGTTCGACGTCTCTGCGGATGCGTATTATCACATAGAGTAAACGTAGTGCGAAAACGATCCATGGTTAACCGAATTAATTGCTCTGATGGACGATTATGTCGACCATAAAATGGACGGAGCTTGCGGTAAACTTCGCGAACAGAACCATTATTTTCGAAATAAATTTGCACGATTTGCAAGCGTTGTTCTTTTGTCAACCTGTTCATGATGAAATGGCAAACCAAACTAAATATTAATCACTTGACAGCTGACAAAATGGCCGCCAGTTAAAAAAGTGATGCCAACTTAAAGTTCTATACCTTAATAAAAAACACCCTTTATGTACTAATGTAAACGTAGATACATACATATGTATATAGACTTCTCTTATATATGTATGTATGTACACTGTTTGTAGGTGCATTATTGAAATGTAATATGATATGTAATATCTCAAGCTATCTATGTGGTGATCTCATGATTTTCTAAAAAATTACTGTACAAAAATGATTTCGATGTTTTGATTTACAACAGAAACATTTTAATTTTAGCCCCTTTTCGCAATTATTCGAAAAATGTTACTTTATTTAGCGCTAAACGTATATTTTTCAATTTAGCCCTTTTTCAAAAAATGTCTACGCTTTTTGAGTATCTAAAGTTGGCATCACTGTTTTTATTTAAATATACATACATGCACACATACATACATACGTGAATAGTTGGCAGGAGTTTTATTTTCTGTGTATTTGCTTTTTTACAGTAGATAAACAAATTAAGCAAAAAATAATAAATAAGATGTGTTCTAATTTTTTTTTAATTGATACACGCATCCATTTTTTTGGTTTGTTTTTTGTTTACTCATGTGTATGTGTGTGTGTACACTCATTTTGTTTTGATAGCTACTTCAGATATATTAGCGATAATTTGTTATCAAAACTAGCGATGATAGCAATTTCTTCGTGGTTCGCAGCAAGGTTCAAAATGAACCAAGATGGTTCGCTGTCATAAATTTGTATGGTGAACCATGTTGATTCAATCAAGATTCGACCGAGAACCGTGAATGAGAGAGCGAACCTCGATAATTGCTGTCCGTGTGAACATGGTATTAGTTTAATTGGACTACAACGGAAAAATCAGCAGAGACAACAGTCTGTCGCCCTGTTGCCTTGCTGTCTTCAAAAGAATCATCCTCATATAAACATGTGTATTCTATCCTTGACATTTGGTAGTCGGTAGCTTGCTGTGGTAAATGTGTTTAATGCTTAAATGTTTACTTGGTCTTATGTATAATATTTTTATGCGAACGTTTTTATTTTATGATGGTTAAGCATGTTTATACTAGTATGCATTTCATGGTTTTTGAAAGTATGTGCGTAAGACGTATGTGACTGTTCAAAATATGTAGTTGAAGTCTACTGATGATTTGGCAAAGCACAAATGAAATGCTTATAGACATGCTTAACCACCAGCAAATAAATTGCAATTAAACTAAACTTATGACAATATGTCATATAATAAATTTCTTAAACATTAATGATTATTTATTAATTATTGATATTAATTTAAATAAAAAATTATCAGCGGTTTGACTTAGCCACTCGGCGTATATGCATACAAATTTGGCATTTGCTTAAAAGCTAACATACGCTTTTCAACAAATGACACATCTGTCAGTATACACAGTAAATTTGTCAAGCACTAGTAATATGCAGTTTTCACGATATGCTAAAATTTTAATTAATTGTTAACAAAGTTTTAGTAAATGTTGTTAAGCATACATATGCTGAAAAAATTTTGGGTTTATACAGGTTGGCTGATGAATTTTGCTACATTTAGAAACTGGATTAACTTTGTAATGCATGGAATTTATTCAATCTTTTTTCATTTCATTGAATTGTATTAAAAGTAATTGAAGTACTCTTAAGAATAATTGAATTTAAATGCCAGCCCTGTTCGTTAATGAAGGTGGGACATCATAGCAAAACGGTGCTCATCACTGCCCGCAATTTGATGTCGGAATTGCAGTTATTGTCGCAGTTGAACCATCTTGTTGAAACCACACAGAGTTGAAAGGAATTCTCTTTCGGCGTGGTTCCGACTAAAAAATTATTTAACCATACCTAAGTAACGGTCTCAATCAACCGTAATGCTGTGACCGTTTTGTTCAAAAAAGTAAAGATCCACAATACAGCAGTGAAGCAACTGCACACAATACTGTGACGCGAATCGGATGAAATTTCCTCTCATGCAGTTGGAACCACTCCATATGAGACAATTTTGTTGGTTTACATTGCCGTTCAGATCGAAATGAGTCTCATCAGACAAGAAAAGACAATTCAGTTTTCTCTTGGTAGCGGCTTTCATCAGCCACCCTGTACTATCTGCAGCAGTGATGTTATACGTAGGGAAAAATCCCTATTCGTAGGGATTTTCATCTCAAACATTGTGCGTAGGGAAAAAAAGACGGATTTGTTGAAATCGTCAAAATGTAGGGATTTTGCACAAATATATTTAGCTGGCAGCCTGTTTAAATTTCTAACAACATACACATAAAATTGTTGATACAGCAACGTTACAAATTGTCAAATTTCTTAAAGTGTTTTCTTACCGCCATTGCAACTGTGATATTGAAATTGTATTCTGCGATTGCGAAATAAAATATATGAGAAAATTAACTCATCCTCTTCTTCAGACTCCTCAGCTTACTTTGAGGAAACGAAAAAATATCGCAAACAAAAATTTAGTAAGAAATGGCTGGAAGACGACAACTTTAGGGGCTGGCTCGAAGCTGTCGCTGATGAACCTTTTAAATGCAAATGTTATGCATGCAATAAAATTTTAAATTGTGGAAAATCCGACCTCCTTAAGCACGCAGAGAGGAATGTACACAAAAAAAATGTAAACGTTTTGAAAAAATCAAACAAAATAAACACTTTTTTTAAAAAGAAAAGCAGTGATTCAGCCGAAAAAGCCAAGAAAGTTTTTGAAATAAAACTCAGCATGTCTTTCGCAGAGCATAATGTGGCGTTGCAAGTGGTTGACCATCTTATACCACTTCTTAAAGATATCGCACCAGATTCAGACATAATAAAAAGTGTCGAGCTTGGAAGGCAAAAATGCACTAGCATTATAAAAACGTAATCGTAAAAGTTGAAAGAGACAACTTAGTAAATAATGATGATGAATTGATGAGAGCACAGATATCGGTATGAATAAGCATATGTGCGTCCTCGTCAGATTTTTCGACGAAGAAAGCGAGCGAGTTGTAGTTAAATTGCTGGATTTGCTGCCGATGATTGCATGGCAGAAGTCCTTTATAATACATTTAAGAAGAATGCATTTTATCTTTTGGAATTCCATTTGATAACATAATTGGTAAATATAGCGATATTGAAATTATTCATATCATTCTAACGATTTTTTATTGGCTAGGCATGTGTAGTGACGGAGCAAATGTAATGGTTGGCAAGCATAACTCTTTTTCATCCAGATTAATTGGAGACATTCCAAATTAAATTGTTATAAAATGTCTATGCCATTCGGCCGCAATCATTTCCAGTAAAGCTTGTTTGGAGCTGCCAAGAGCACCAGAGGATCTTTTGAGGCAAATAGGATCTTATATTTCGGGAAGTTCCAGGCGCTGTCCACAACTGGAATCTTTGCAGGAAATGCTTAAAGAGAAAAAGCAGAAAATTTTGCGGACTTGCGCAACAAGATGGCTCTCACACCGGAAGTGTGTAGAAAGTATATTAGATAATTGGGATGTATTAATAGCATTTTTCAAACAAGCTTCCACACAAGACAAATTGAAATCTACAGAAAGGATCTATCTTGAGCTAAACAACGAATGTAACAAGGTATATTTGCTCTTTCTCAAGTACGTTCTCAATTATTTTAATTCATTAAACGCGCTTTTTCAATCAAAAGCTCCATTAATTCACGTTGTGCAGCGAGAATCAGCAAAAATATTTTTGAGTTCAAAATTTTATAAAAAAAAATCTGAGCTACGTATTGACTGTAATATAAGATCACCACATACATCTCTGCATCTTGAAGAAGTTTATCTTGGATGTGAGTGTAACAAGCTTTTAAAGACTATTCCAAAAACAGCTGCAAATCAAATTAGAATGGATTGCCTCCAGTTTTATATTACAGCCTAGCTTTGGAAGAAATAAAGCAGAGGTTACCTCTCAAAATAGAAATATTTAAAGAAATGGAGTTTCTAAACCCCGAAATTGCCTTGGGGAAAAAGGGGAACAAAAATGAATTGTCGTTTAAAAATATTTCCAAATTAGTGAATGTGGACGCAAATTCTCTCTTGCAGGAGTGGAGATCCTTTGAATTTAATTTTTCAGAAGAAGAAATGGATAACTTTTTAAAAATGGGCGTTGAAAACTTCTGGAGCAAAGTCATTAAAATGAAAAATTTTAATGACAATTTCATTTTCCCCCTTTTGTCAAAACTAGCTATTTTTGCTTTATCGCTACCACATGCCAATGCAGACAGCGAAAGGATTTTTTCAATCATAACTGATTTTCGTACAAAAAAAAAGAAATAAGCTAAGCCATAAAATTCTAACGTCAATATGTATTGTCCGTTCCTTTTTACAAGACGAATCTAAAAATTGTTACACCTTTCACTGTAACGAATTGCATTTAAAAAAAATATCTTTACAACTTTACGATTGTGAAGAAACAACCGGTCAAAACTAAAACATTTTTTCTAGAAGAAAACAAAACCAAAAAGTACAAAGTAAAAATTTTTATGTTTCCTTTTATGTATTAACGATTTGTGATTTATGTGAATTTATATTATATGCTTTTATGTTTATTTTTATTTCTTTTTATTTTATTTCAATTATAAGAAAAGAACTGATTTAATAATTCATATCTGGGTAATTTGATCACAACATCTTAAGTCAAGTTTAAAAAGTTGAAAAAATTTGTTAATCGTACAATAAAGAATTAAAACTTTCGACTGAAAATTTATATTAAAAACAACAATAAAATATGAAAATTTGTTTTTGTTTTCAATATAACTTGTAAGACGAAAGTTTTCTTTCGTTACTGTGAAACAGCCAATAAGTTTTAAAAATTTCGTATTATAAACGACATTTTTCTTTAATTTTGGTTTATTTTATTATCCGAGTTTTTAAAAACTGATCTCAACTTATGGCGTTATGTTAAAATGCCTCAGATATAATTTATTATTTGTATACATATGTATGAATGTACGTACAACTTTATAAAAATTTTACTCTTATAAAACCAACATTCATACGTTACCTTTTATTTGGGTTGGTATAGTAAATATTGGCATTAAAAAGTAGTAGGGATTTTGTAGAGACAATTTTTTTGAGCCCGTAGAGAAAAATAGGGATTTTTTTCGGCCTGCGTAAAGACTTTTTAAAAATGTGAATAACATCACTGATCTGCAGACACTTACAGCAAATTTTTCAGCATAAATTTGCTGATTCAACATATCGTCTAAACTAAGCTTAAGACTGCTAAGGTAGAACTAGTAAAATCTACTTTGCAGCTTGTCGTATGGTTCAGTTTTGTGTTCAAGTTATAGAAAACGTAATTTCACACACAGCACACTATGTTTGGCCATTTGCAACAGAAAAATCTGTTTTCTGTAGATTTACACGCGACAAGTGTTATAACCACATATGTATTTTATAACTAGCAACATGCATTACTTATGGCGCGGTTTTCGTCAGCTGACATGCAACATAACGATACGATTTTACTAATTCTACCTTAGGAATATGTAATCAGAATTTTTGCGTCTTTGACTCGTTTTTATTAACAAAAAATATAAGTAATGGCTGGTCAAAAAAGTAGGATTTTCCAGACGCCATTTTTTTTTTCGAGGACAGACGACAAAAAAAAGTACAGTATCTGGTGGATGGACAACAACCTTAGTTAAGCACTATGTATTTCGTTGCTGCTAACCAACCCTTCTTTAGACTTCAAACACAATGCTTTAAAAAAATGTATCAATAAATTGTGTCCTTCCTATTTATATAAGCCGCCAATAAAAAATTCTATGTACTTCGAAAAGATACTAAAAGTCTTTCTAATTATGTATGTATACCTAGAAGTTTAAAGTTAAGAAGACAAGAAGTATTATATTTGGCAAGTTGGGGAATGCTGCATAGCACTTTAGTTTTGTATTTTACTAGAATGAGACATTTCATCATGGGCACGTGACGAAAATATTTTTACTTGGCAACACAGTTAATAATGCTGGAAAGTAAAATCAACTGTTGAAAGCAAAAACAATGTAACATAATAGCTAGCCACTACTATAATACTTACATGTAAGTATGTACCGACGGTACATCGAATAAGTAAAAGATAATTAATGTGATGATCAGGGAAACCAGAAATATGCTTTAAAAAAAGTGTTTTATGCGCATTCAATATGCACTAAAAACTTGAAAATATGCACTAAAAACTCAAAAAATATGCCCTTAAAAATAAAATAAATTAGTTTATTTTTCAACGAAAATACATTTTTAAATCAATAATTCAACAGCATTTCCATATAAAATAAGACTAAAATAAAATAAACAAAAGAAAGGAAACAATAAAAGCATTAACAAAGAATAACTGCCGTATTAAAAACAATAATTTGTGCTTGAAGTGCACGTTAAAATAAAATTGCCATACAAATTTTAACTAAAAAAGTAATACAAATTATTTTTTTTTTGTTGCATACTCGTTAAAATTTAACTTAAATTTCAAAAGAGATCACGATATCAGAATTAAAACTTTGAAACTGTATTTTGGATAAAAAAGACAAGATTTTTATTTATCTTTTTATTGCTTGACTACTTGAAAATACTTTTTTTCCTTTTTGATTATCACTACTTACATATGTATTATTAATAACTATCACTGAGTTTATGTCCGACAGTGGTCGGGCCTAATAACTATATTCTAGATTTAAGATTTGAATACTTATTGTTAGTTCATATTTGAGGATACAATAAATAAATACATGCATTAAAAAAAAATATTTTTATTGCAATATATACAAAATATTGAGCTAGATTTTCAAATAAAATCCATGCCTGTCATATTTAAGTAAACTTTGATACACATAATGTTCCTTAAACGTCTACTCGGAGCAGAGTCCGTCACAACTAGCAAACCGAATTTTTATTGAAACTAACATCCATAATAACTGCGTAATATAAATATAAGAAAAATTTATGTATACAAATAAAAAAAAAAAGAAATTTTACCAACAGATAAGCTTGTAAGCATTCAAAAAAAGTTCTATAAAGTATCAAAATATGCCCTAAAAGCGTAAATTATGGTCTAAAAGTTAAAAAATATGCTAAAAATATGCGTTTAAGACTGATATATGCGAAAACATGCACTAACAAATCGACGCCAAAAATCATAAAAAGTTCCTAAACTGATAAAAATCTTGTCCTCGCATTAATACGTCACACAAGAAAAAACATGCAATTGCATATTTGCGGTTGCCCTGGTGATGATCGTAAAAGATAAGCAAGAATAGTTAAACATACTTAGGTAGAGTAATATAACTTCGTGCTAACCTAAATAGAAAAATGAGAAATGGAGAAACAGAGAATGAATAGTGATACTTACATATATATTTACCAAAGGTAAATCAATAATTGTACACAATAATCATTTCTCATATTCCGTTTCATTAGAATTTACGTTAAATATTTAGCTGATGTTAATAACAATCTCTACCCGAGTAGATAGACTAGGGTGCTGATGAAGTGCGTGGCTGAACAGAAAAATATCGGTATTTCCTTCAGCTAAAAAGTCTAATTTAATTTTTCTTCTTTTCTTTAGAAACTCAATAAAAATATTTCATTCAATAAGAATTGAAATTACTGAACTTAAGCCCGAATAAGAAATTATTTCTGATTAAAATTTTACTAGAATTTTATTTAAAGAAAACCAGACGTGAAGCTCCATTCTGGTACTAACATTTTACTTTTGCTGAAATATATGCATATAAATATACCTACATATGTATTTATATATGTATACATTAGAGGCCTGCGTAAACAGTCTTGAAATGTAAAAACGTCATGATTTTTAAATGCATTCACGTCGCATGTATTATACTAAACCAATAATAAATGTTGTCGTACTATAAGCGAACCACGATGGATGTATTGGTGTATGTGTATACCAGACCCTGCAGAAAGTGCGAATAGTGAAAATATACTGAGTTGCTTTTGACTTTGTCACCAGTACTACTCTACAATTATTCCCCATACAATACTTTATGCTGTAGACATTTAGCATGTGCTTGTCATTGAAAATCTACTAGTAAAACTAAAACAATTGACTATGTAGTGAATTCATAGTTCTTATGGGAACATGGAGACATACCAACCAGACATTTACTGGTACATTTCTATACTTTACGTACATACAAATTTATGTATATTGACAAGTTGTTGCAAAATCCACCAGACATACACCACATCTGTTTTCTCTATTTCTTTTATACTGACGAATAGAAGAGAAATTGTAGACAATGTAACTACTACTAGAGTTTTAGTGTTGACATAGAGACACTTGGCCACAGTCTGACTGCAGGGAGTGTTAACTAGCGATGACGTCAAGACAGCTTGTCTGTAACAAACACTCAAAAGAAGTACTGTTGATTAGTGTATGCTTGTTATTTTTCATATTGTACGTTTGAGTGCGTGTGCAATATGTAGATGCCCTGCAGTCAGACTGGGGCCAAGTGTCTCTATGTCAACACTAAAACTCTAGTAGTAGTTACATTGTCTACAATTTCTCTTTTATTCGTCAGTATAAAATAAAGAGAGAAAACAGATGTGGTGTATTTCTCTTGGATTTTGCTACAACTTGTCAATATAAATAAATTAAGGTATAGAAATGTACCAGTAAATGCCTGGTTGGCATGTCTCCATGTTCCCATAAGAACTATGAATTCACTACCTAGTAAATTGTTTTAGTGTTACTAGTAGATTTTCATTAACAAGCACATGCTAAATGTCTATAGCACAAGTATTGTATGGGGAATAATTGTAGAGTAGTACTGGTGACAAAGTCAAAAGCGACTCAGTACATTTTCACCATCGACATTTCCTTCAGGGTAGTATCACAAATTCTTCCGTCACGAAGTGTTTTCTTCTTTACTCTTATACCTACAATACTCAAATAAATTTCTTGCAAACAGTGCTGTTAACGTTTGTTTTATAAGATTTCGCTGTAGCAAAGCATTTGAAAAATCCCTCATGTCTTAAAAGTTCTTATAAGATATCTTGTGCAGCGGACTAGTAACATACATACATATGTATATGCATTATACATATATACACATTTGCATATATAGTACCTGCAGAAATATGTACATATATTTTTTAATTCTTTTGGAAAAGTGTAGCTTTGTATGACTGTTCTTTTACAGCTTGCTGTAAAAGCATCTTTAATTTCAAATTTTTTTTTCTGGTTTTGCATCAGTATCGGTAAGTGTCAATCCTCTTATAAGAGTGACAGACACACAGAAAGACAGCCTGTTACTTAGTTGTTTTAAGAAAATCCACCAAACATACATTGCTGAGAAAAACTCTTTAATTTTAACGAACATTCAACAAAGAATTGGGTTAAATATCAGTGTATTTTTTTTCTAGTCTACAGAATTGAAAAAACAGTTAAAAACACGCATGCTTTAAAGACAGCTGAGTTGTTTTTTCTAACTGTTTGCTTTTAATAAACTTTAAGAATTTGCTATAAAAGAAATAAATTCTATATGCCTCCACACACTTGTTTGTAAACTATTTGACACGTGACACGAAATTTCACTTTAAACTTCATTGCAATCTCAGCTAAAAGTAAATGATCAATTTAATTTTTTTTTATTTCTTAAATGTATGTACATACATACATAAATACGTACATACCTCCTTTTGGCTACCTTTATTTTATTGCGGCAATTTTTGTGAAATTTCTTGTGGGTAGTTGGGCAATTAATAAAATTGTTTAAGCAATGGGGCAAAATTGTCTAAAGTTTGGAAAGTCAAGAGGGTATGAGTAAGGCTTTCAAAATTTGGTTTGCGAAGATGTGGATTTGCTTCAACTTCAATTACACTGTGCAACAACAAAAACCAGCCTCGACAATTCCAATGGGAAATGAAAGTAGACCATTAGGTAAACAGAACTACCAAAGGGTTTTGAAAAGTTAGCTCGAATTTAATTTTTATGGCGTTTTGAAGTTGGGCCATTTTTCACAAGTTTTTGCACTATGAAAGAAAATTGAACAAAAAAGTATAAATATGTATATAAAAATATTTAATAGAATGTAATTGTACTTACTTATTGTTGCATTGAATCCAATATGGAAAAATATATTTTTATGGGCGGTATAGGCGTGGTCAAATATAAAGAAATTATCAATTTTTTCAGAAAAATTTAAAACTATTCTAGATCAAATAAATCGGAAATTTTATTGAATAGTATAATTATTTTTTTTTTCATTTTTCATCTCTATATATAAAATCGTAGTGTGTGTTTGTTCCTCACTCATGATCTCTGGAACTTTAAAAGCTGTGGGGCCGAAATTTTCAACACAGGTTCGGGTTAATACCCGGTAGATTTTTGTTTTGTTTCTGTTCTAACATGTGACCACTGTGTTGGAGTAAGTTTTAGAAAAAAATAATAATTACTGAGGGTAAGACAACGTTTGCGGGCTTAGCTAGTATGATATAAAATAAAATCCCAAATTAAATTGAATACTAATATAACATAAAAAATCAACTACTTTTTAGTAGTTAAATTTTTTCCAAGTTTTATCTGCTGTTTCACGATTGATTTCCCGGCAGAAATCAGTTTTATAAATAAAGCAAAAATTTAATTTTGATTTAAAATTATTTTTTTTGCGAAACCGTTGCAAATCGAAGGCTTGAAGGTAATTTTATTTTGCATCTTTCAGTATTTATTTTATTAAAATCGAACAAACCATTATCGTGTTATATTGAAATAAGTTTGTGTGATCGCGTTGTTTAGGGGGTAATAATATTAGCCGCTCCCATTAATAAAAAATCTGTACGTAGACTTGCCAACCGTCCAGTTTTCGTCGGGACAGACCAGTTTTAGAGGTTTAGGGTTTCTAATTTCCCGGACTTTTCCAATTCGATAAAAAAAATATTCTATTCCATGGAATTTCGAAAACATATGAATTTAATTAAATGGCTTCAATAAAGAATATAATTTTATGAAAAAACATTTAAGAAATTTATTATTCGACATGTTGTCATAAGTTTATTTTAATTGAAATTTATTTGCTGGTGATTAAGCACTTTCTTTGATTTTCAAAAATATTATTATACATATGTGAATTCTCAAATAGTTCTTAATAGTTCTTTGCATAACACAAGAGGTTTTTGAATGTTAAAAATATGTGGTTGAAGTCTACTGATGCTTTGGCTGAGCACCAATGAAATATATAGACAATGCTTAACCACCAGCAAATAAATTTCAATTAAAATACAACATTTAAATTAAAAACAAAATAACTTCATTCGTTCATTTTAAGAACAACAATATTTCAAAAACAAAAAACAAATAAATTCATGTGCTGTGAGCAGCGTTACCATATGTGGAGATTTATCTTACTTTCGAAGACTAAAACATTTCTTTGTTAAAAATAAGATTAAGAATATGATAGTTGGTACTTTTAGTATATTATTTAAGGTCCTTTTGACTAAAGTACTGACATCTTTTCTTCTTTCCCTCATCAAAAGTATGAATTATGTACATACATATATTTATGTTATGCATGTTCTATTCAGTAAATATTTTGTGTTATTTACCGTTACGTTTGTTAGTTCATTTAAAACAAAATAAAATTTTTCTGAATTTGAATCAGGTAAAATCAATGCATATTAATATATTTTGAGTAAAATCACTAAAACAAAAAGATTTTTAATGAGAAAAAAAGAATTTTTTTGTTCGACTTGAAGGTTTTTGAGGAAAAAAAATATAGCAACGCTGGCTGTGGGTTAAAGAATGTACGGAAATTCCATATACATCTGCCAACATAGATACTATTTCCCATAAAGAAATTTTAGGTTGAAAATATTTCGTAACTCTTGAAGTTGTTGGAGTCACCTCGGAAACATCTGTTTACATGCTTATACGAGTATTACGCATCATTACAAAATTGCATTTTTAAGTAATAAAACAACGAACAGCAATTTAAAAAAAGCAAATTCCAAAAACGTAAATATTAAGTTCCCGAAAATTCCCGTTGAATATTTCCCGGGATTGGCAAAAAAATAATTCCCGGGAATTTCCGGGATTTTTTTCCCGCGTCCCGGAGATCTTTAGCGATTATTTTCGTACTACTAACTTATTTTTTATTATCAACACCGAAATTATTTCAATTACTGATTGGCAACAATTGATTATTTTGATTCTTTTTTGACTTTCTTATTTCATTTGTCAACTTTCAAATCAATTACAGTTTTAACAGAACGAGATTACTTGCAGATGTATTTACATACATACATATTTATTATTTTAGTAATGGCTCGATTATGGATGGCAACCGAATAGTGTTTTCACACTGAAAGTTAAAACCTGGTTTTAACGTTAAAACCATAAACAGCTGATTTTGCTTTCACACTGTAAGTTTGTTAAATTCAGTTTTTAACTCACAGGCTGTCTAATAACTTTGCTCAAAATAAAATAAATCTCCTGCCGAAATGCGTATATTTGTTATTGCATTTTTTCTGCTTTTTAAGAACACTTGTTGGACATACTGTTCAACTATTTTTGTTTGTATGAAAAACTGAGATATTTCACAATGCGCTCTAAAATGGAAATTATTTTATATTTTGTAAATAAAATTTTTTAAATTATGGAACTTCTTATACAGAATGAAGAAGTGCTTGGAAATATTGTTAATAATATAAAAATGCACAAATACATTATGAGATAAATCTTTTTTATAGGCAGATGAATGCCAGTCATATTGTCTATTTTCACTTTTCACAGTTCAATTTCAAATAATTTCGTTGTTCTCCTTCCAAAAAACTCTTTTTATCCATAATTTTTTGATTATTGTTGCTGCTGCATTAATTTTTAAGTTGAAAATTTTTCATCTATTTATCTCTATCTATTGTTATTCATTGGCATACCATTACCAGCTGCTGTCGGTTATTTCAACTTGGCAGCACTGAATTTATCACAGCGAAAACAAGGTTGCATTTCATAAAACCAACTTAAAACCAATTCAAAAATGGTTTTAATTTGGTTTTAACAAAAACAATTTGTATGGTAAAACCAGGTTTTAACAGTTGGTTTTAACGTTAAAATCAACTTTTATTAAAACCATTTCAGTGTGAAAACACTAGAACTTTGGTTGCGTTGCTTGTTGCCGAAATGGTATTACGGATGTCAACTGGCAACTAACAGCTTGTGATTTCAGTTGCCATATTGGCAACCACAAATTTGTAGTTGCTGCATAGTTTAAAAGCCAAAAAATTTAAAAATTAAACAGTAATTGCAATATTATTTTTATTTTTGAATTTCTTCTATGAATATTTAAGGAAAATGTTCTTTACAGCTAAAACAGAGATTGTTCAAACTTATTTTAGGAAGCAACATTTACTCACAGTAGAGGCGATAATTCTAAAGAGTCGTCTAATAGATTCAACTTTTGTACTTCCTTCTCTTCACCGATAATTAATTCCACTTAACTGATAATTTTTATGATCATTAATGTTTTTAAGCACTTTTACTCAATAATTTTCTTTTTAGCACTTGTATTTCTTATATTTTAAATATTTGTTTATATTATTTTCAGTTACCAATCTGTTATAATCGTATTTTCGATAACTTTTTGACAACTGGAGGAAGTTGCCATATATAATACAAATTTTAAGTTCAGTTGCGTTGCTGTTAACTGTTAACTCGACAACTGAAGCTCGATTGCCAATCATAATCGAGCCATAAGTATTATTTCCAACATATTTCCAAAAATATTAATTATAAAACTTTGCATAGGAAAATGAACAGGACAAGACTTGCACATGTTAATGAATCGGCAGTAGCACAAGAAAAGGCAAAAATAGAACTAAAAGGTACATATTGTAAGATTGGTCAAAGTTACCGGATTTCCAAATTTGGCTAAGAAATACGCCGGACGATGAAATGAGTGCTTATTGTAGTATTTCTAAGCAAATTTTTTCAGTAAAATTTTAAGGAGTATCAATGGTAAAGAAACGATCAAATTCAAAAAAACATACAGCCCAATTATGCTATTCCCCAGTAGTTTTTCCATTTTTTCATTCATCCTATTATGAATCAAAAGTTCTCCGGGGAAAAAGTAGGTATTCTAAATATGAGGGAGAGGGTGAAAAAACTCCCCGGGAAAAAGGTAGCTATTCCAGGGAAGGAAAATGATTTCTTGGATTTTGTACCAACTATGAAAATATAATGTACTTTTTAGACCATAACGGTACCAATTTTTAATATATATTAATAAAAACAGAAACGTAAAAAAATTAGTATAAAAATTCAGAAGTTTACAATAAAAAACAAATACTTAACACAAATGTGTATAAAAGTTCAGTATACAATAAAAAATAACAAAAAAAAAATATTAAATATTACATTCATAAAGGTACATTCGTAGATTCGACTATTATATTAGAGATTAAAATAAAACACACACAAAAAAATTAAAGAGAACATAGGCAAAATGAATGTTACCATATCGAGCCATAACAGCTAAAATAGCTTAAGCGACACATTTTTTGGACTTCGTTTTTTTTTTGACGAAAATCGACTATTTACTATCGCAAATAATCGATTTTGGTCAAAAATTGAAGTTCGAAAATTATGTCGCTTAAGCTATTTTGGCGGTTATGGCCCGTTATAGTGAAACATTGACATTTTGAAATTGTACCAAGTAACTCCCGGTAGTACCACGATACCAACAAGGTCAAAAATGTACCATAAAAAGTACAATTGTACCATGATTTCCATCCGTGAGCTATTCTAAATATGAGGGAGAGCGAGAATTATTTGAGAGTTTTCTCTCCAAACACTTTGAAGGGAACTAATGCAAAAATTTAAAAATCGAATTAATAAATGTTTTAAAACAAGAGTATAAGCATTTATTTAGAACAAGAAGTTTAAATAAGCACCAGAATTTTGTATTTCCCTCTCCTTTTAGGCATTTTTATTCAAACCCTGAGCACATCAACTTTAAAAACATGAACTAGTTCTGCCTTTATAAAAAAGACTAAAACACTAAAAATTACAGGCCTCCCTTAAGTTCACATAGCAGATAAATGGAAGACTTGTTTGCCTCTAATATCAAGAGCGATAAGAAAAACTATAAAATTTTCAATTTCCTTTGACTGTATGCATTGGAAATTTAATCCATTGACATCTGCATCTGTGCAGTTTTAGCTCCACCTTTTCAGCATAAAGTTATTCCGCATGCTTGTATACGGTTACGCTGTTTATTTAACACGAAATCTTATTGGCAATGAAAACTTAAAATTTTTATTCAATTTCTGTGGCTGAACTCTAGCGTAAATGCAAAAAAAAAACAAGTAAGAGTGCTATATTCGGCTGTGCCGAATCTTATATACCCTTTACCAAAGTGCGTTTATGTAGTATAGTGATACATACATAAGCACATAGTTACTTTTATGTACAAAGAAGAAAATAATAATTTTCAAATCCTAGAATCATAATTTTAGATTTTCTGATTACTTATACCAATTAAGTAGTTCTTAAAAAAAAGGAAGTGTGTTAAATGAAAAATAGGAAATTAAAAAAAAATGTTTTAATTAGTTACTTTAATGTTCAGAAAAAAAATCATAGTTTCCAGCTCTGTAGCTGTGGTTTATATTTTTATAATTTTCTATACCAAACTTTTCTTTAGAAAACGTAAAATACATATAATTTATAAAGGAAAAGATAAAAATTAATTAGACTTAGTTACTTTTATATATCAAAAAAGTGTAAGTGTCCCAACCGTGAACTCATCCTTTTTGATTTTCTGATTTCTTACACCAATCTCTTTCTTTTAAGAATATAAGAAATGTTTAATTTATAGAAAAAAAAGAAATATTTGTTTTAGTAACTTACTTTTGATCAAAAAAAGTTAAGGTTTTCCAACCCTGGAATCGTCTTTTTAATTTTTTTTATTGTTTTTATTTTTATTTGAAATGCCAATTTTTTTTTCGTACTCAAGCATAAGATAAGATTATTTAATAAAAATAAATAAAAACTAGTTTTCGGTAGTTTATTTTTTATATCAAAAAGAGTGTAAGTTTTCCAGCCCTGGAATCCTCCTTTTTATTTTTTTGATTTCTTATACCAATCTTTTTTTTAAGAATATAATTTATGTTTAATTTATAGTAAAAAAGAAAAAAATTGTTTTAGTAAGTTACTTTTGTATAAAAAAATAAGGTTTTCCAACCCTGGAAACGTTGTTTTAATTTTTTTTATTTTGAAATACCAAATTCATTCGTACTGAAGTAAAAAATAAGTTTATTTTATAAAAAAAAATAAAAATTAGTTTACGGTAGCTAATTTTTTATATCACAAGAAGTGTGGATTTTCCAACCGTGGAATCATCCTTTTTGATTTTTCTGATTTCTTACACCAATATTTTTCTTTTAAGAATATAATATATGTTTAATTTATAAAGAAAAGGAAAAATTTGTTTTAGTAAGTTACTTTTGTATAAGAAAAAAAGTTAAAGTATTCCAACCCTGGAAACATCTTATTAACTTTTGAAGTTTAATTTTTTATTTGAAATACCAATTTTATTCGTGGTGAAGTATAAAATAAGTTTATTTAATAAAAATAAATAAAAAATTAGTTTACGGTAGTTAATTGTATATATCACAAAAATCGTAGGTTTTCCAACCCTGGAATCATTCTTTTTTTTTGCTGATTCATTACATCAATCTCCTTCTTTTAAGAACATTACATATGTTTAGTTTATAGAAAAAAAGGCAAAATTTGTTTTAGTAAGTTACTTTTGCATAACAAAAAAAGTTAAGGTTTTCCAACCCTGGAAACGTCTTTTTAATATTTTTTAAATTTTTTTAAATTTTTTTTTAGTTAGAAATACCAATTTTATTCATACTGAAGTATAAAATAATTTTCTTTAATAAAAAATTATTAAAAACTAGTTTTCGATAGTTATTTTGTATGGCCCAGCTCTGAAACCGTCTGCTCGATTTTGCTGATTTTCAATACCAATCTTACTTCAACCATTTCTGACCCACCAGTTCAAGAACGAAGTCTCTAGCTTTTCTGGGAGCTTCGGAAAACCGATTTCACGTACAGACAGACGGACAGACGAATCTTCCCTATATGCATAAGGATCCAGAATATATATATACTTTATGACTCGCTTATTAATATTCTAGAAATAATAAACGGAATGACAAACCTATATATACCCTTTTACAATTTTTTGGTAAAGGGTATAAAAAATATGTAAACATAAAACAGCTGATCCAGATTTTACTCTCTCCCATATTTGCTTATTCCCCTCCACGGCTATATAGAATAGGCGGATTATTCCATGGGAACAAATGATAGGAAAGAGAAAAAACTCCCCGGGAATATTCCTAATTGGGCTGATTAACTATTTTTATACTTACTTTTCTCTTTGCTTAAAGTTCTATGAGTCTGGATTTAAACAATTTGAATTAATGTGTTATTGTTGATTTTGATAAATAAAAATTATAAACGAATTCGTTTGAATTAAAAAATTGTTCGATTATTTGTTTGCAGAGTCCCGTTTTGAACATTTCAAAAGGTGGCAAGTCTATCTGTACGTGATAGATAAAAACTGAAAATGGATTTGATTTCAAGGCATTAATGTCCCTATATAACACATTTTTTTTTTTGCATAACAGTGTTATCTTAAAATTCTTTTTCTGAATAACCCAGGTAGAGCAAGATAAGGTTTGTCAGATATTGCCTATAGATCCTTGCAATTAAAGATCGATCAGTAAAAAGCAGCTTCACACATACATATTTAAATAAATAATACTCGTGACTTTTTTTTTTTTTTTTTTGTTAAGATGAATTTTAAGCATTTTAAGCAGTAGTTTACACATTTATCTTCTAAAAAAAACATCAAATTAAAACATTCTTTGAGTTTTTATTATCAGTAAATATTTCCTTAATTTGCATTAATTAAAATTGTAATCTCTAAAGGCTGCAGTGAAACACAATTATAAATGACAACCGCAATAACCATTCAAAGCATCAAACATATCAAATGGGAAAAAAACTTTTGATACGAGTATGTTTTTAGTTTTTACAAGCTTTTGTTTTTAGTAGTTTTACGTTCAAATTATGTATTCAATGCATGTGTTATTTTCCCACATCTGATATTCCGTAAAAACTCATTCATATGTACGAATAATTTTTTTCTGCTGCTTGCTTTTTTTGCAATCGTTTACTTTTAATAAAAATCTATTATACTCGAATGTTGTGTCTTGGCAACTTAAATTGTCTACACTTACCTGCATGTATCTAGCCAAAGCGGCTGCATTTGTACGTTGCACTTGTGATCTCAACTGTGGCTGCGGTGAGCCCAGAGGGCTTACAATCGTTGATGTTGAACCACCAATGCCCGTGTCATAGCCTTGGGCATTGCTGCAATCGACATCTGCAATAAAAAAGTAAAAAGTAGGCAAAACAATATTAAATGACAATAAAAATAAAAAGTTGTAAATAAAATTGTAGCGTATAAAGAAATATAAAAAAAGAAATACGCAAAGGCTGAGGAACAGATTTAACAATAATAGTTGTTAATTGCTAACAAATATCAACTAAAATATAAATGTAAATTTATAATAAAATGTAAATTGAAAATATAAGCTAATTGAAATCGAAAAACTCTAAAAGTATTTTAACACTGAGCAAAAATGTGGTAGCTTTTACATCCGGCATATTAAGGTTATTTAGTTTTTAGTAGTTCGTTATGAATTTCTTGAAATATTTCATGAAAATTTGTACATGAATCATCGAATGGTTTATCTACCATTTTACGTCTAGGACTCTTCAAAATCCAAATGGGTTATTTGATCTGCACTTAATAGTGCGAATGTAGTTATGAATCCACGCTATGTTTGAATAATTAAAGCCCAAATTCACAGACATTAGTTACTCGTAGCTATAGCAATAGTTTAACCAATAATATTTGATTCACAGCTTTTGGTTTACCATTAGTTAAACCGCCAAATTTAATTGATTAACAAATAATTAGACAACAGCTGATTCGTTGTAAACTTCCCTCATATAAGTACGAGGTAAGTTCGAAAAGTCACGGACTTATAGGCTTTTTACATTGACACACATTTCAGTGAAACGCATGGAAGATGTAAAAAATTGAAACATGCGTTTACATTGACAACATCTAACATCTACCATCATTTCACTTGTCAAAAAGACAACACGTTCTGCATAGGTTTTGTTAAGGAAATCCTCACAAAAATATAAATGTGAAAAAGGGCCAAGTTCCTATAAAAAAGTTCGGCCATTAAAAGTAGTGAGATATACATTTTGACCAAGTTCTTGTTTGGTACAATACCTATCATTGATATATCCTATGCATTATATAAATTTGTAATCGTAAGGTTGTCATATAATTTCTAGATAATCTGCTGGGTGTCAACGCCCACTTTTTTTAATAAAAAAATTTAAGGCTTGCTTTATCGCAGTATGTATGCCGAATTTCAATAAAATAGCTTCCATTAAGCACCTTAGATTTGCTTTTTTAATTCTAGCCTTTATGGGCGTAGCCCCGCCCTCCTAGCCAAAATTTTCGGACTTCAAAATTTTTTTTAGTTTATTGTCCACCTGCAGTAAATTTCAGCTCACTAGCGCACATTTTAATTTTTATGGGCGTAGCACCGCCCCCTTGATTAAAATTTTTGGGTTTTCAGATTTTTCTAGTTCATTGCTCACCAAGATCTTCAAGATCTATCTACTTGTGTACCAAATTTCAGATCTCTAGCTATAGCGCAACTGCTTCATAATATTGATGAGTGAGTCAGTGTGTATGTCTTAAAATATGCACTTTTTGCACCTTCATATCTCCGGAACCTTTCATTGTAAAACTTTCAAACTTTGCATATGAGGTTACATGAATTTATTCTAATTATGATTTAAATTTCATAATTTTACGGTCGCGGGGAACAAAGTTATGAGGGGGGGTAAAGACAGTTCGAATGACTTCCTGTAAATATACACACTACGTGCATTGGGCGGAACTTGGCCTGGCGCACTGCCGTGCGCTTAGATTATAAAAAATAGATTTCGATGTAAAATTAATAATTTGAGTAGTTGTTGCTTTGCAAGAACAAACCCAATTAAAGTGAAGTACATAAAAATTATAAAAGATGAAGATTTAAAAGGTACATATGTATATGTACTATGTATAGGGTGTTTTTTTGAGGGGTATAGAACTTTGAATTGAAATAAAACACAAGAAAATCGTTTTAATGTCCATCAATTTGGCTTTATTGGAAGGATAATTTTATGCCATTAATGTTGGCTTCCAAGTCCCCTAACGTTTCTGGTTTGTTGGCGTAGACGAGCGACTTCACATATCCCCAAAGAAAATAATCCAATGGTGTCAAATCACACGATCTTGGTGGCCAATTGACAGGTCCATTCCGCGAAATTATGCGCTCATCGAATGTTTCCTTCAATAAATCGATTGTGACGTGCGCTGTGTGGCATGTAGCGCCGTTTTGTTGGAACCACAACTCATCCACATTCATGCCATCCAATTCGGGAACAAAATAGTCAGTTAGTCGGCTCCAATTGCTGTGCACGGTGGCGAATCGATTCATTCGGGTCCTCTTCAACACTTTGCTCTACAGCGGCAATTGTTTCTTCGGTGCGCACTGTACGACGTCTCTGCGGATGCGTATTACCACATAGAGTAAACGTAGTGCGAAAACGATCCATGGTTAACCGAATTAATTGCTCTGATGGACGATTATGTCGACCATAAAATGGACGGAGCTTGCGGTAAACTTCGCGAACTGAACCATTATTTTCGAAATAAATTTGCACGATTTGCAAGCGTTGTTCTTTTGTCAACCTGTTCATGATGAAATGGCAAACCAAACTAAATATTAATCACTTGACAGCTGACAAAATGGCCGCCATTTAAAAAAGTGATGCCAACTTAAAGTTCTATACCTCAATAAAAAACACCCTTTACATACGTATGTCGTTTTTTCTTAGTTTTTGATCAGCGTTGCCACTAGTGAAAAAAGAAATTACAAAGCCGCAAGTCTAAAATAATGCAAAACCGAATAAAATAGTGCAAAAAAAATCTAAGAAAAAATTTTTATTTTCTTATTAGTTTTTTTAGTGCATTGAAATTTAATACGAGCTAATTTTTTAATATTTAAAAAACGTACAATTGAAAATATAAAAAAAAAATTCACTAATTCGTAAATATTTACTTCAACGAAGAATAATTTACCATTTTCCTCTTAACATTTTGTCTAAATTTAATAAAATATTCTTTGAACCAGGCGTTTGAGAAGAGGATTATCAACCTTTTCTTTTCTTAATTTAAACTCGTTTAACTAGAAGTACTGAGCGATACTTATACATTCTTTGGTTCTCTAAGCATATGTCCATATTTACACTAAACTATTTTTTCCAATTGCTTTTCATAATTTAAAGCTAAAAATTTGCACCACAATTTTAAAATTGACGCTATTGTATTAGCTGATGACTCATTCTTGGGATATCAGTTTTAATTAAGATCAATTTACTTTTAAAAAAAATCTTTCAACAGAAGCGTTTAAGAATGGTAATATCACAACTTTTAAATTTGGAAATAAAATATCGCCCGCACAGTTTTTACTTTTAGAAATTTTAGACCAATAAATTTTAAAACATCGAATTTATCTTTATGGTCTAAAAGTGCATATTCACGCCACTCATTGTCTAATTTTTGATAATCTAGTTTAACAAATGGAAATCGATTTTTATTTCAATGCTTGTGCAAATTCAAATTATACTACATCAATAAAAATTATAAAGGTCATCATGAAAGTTGATTTTTTTTAATTTGTGTTGTGCATCGGAACAGTATTTTAAGCAGCTAAATTAATATAAATTCCACTTTTACTAACAAGTTGCTCGTTTTTATTGGTAAACTAAAAATTACAAAAATAAGCCTTTTGAAATTAGAAAAAAAAAAAAGAAATTGGCACAACTTTGATTACTTCAGCTTTTAATTTGTATAAAAGCAGGGATTAGCTCCAAGAGAATATGAAGGAAACTGCAAATAATATTTTGTAGATGTTTCATCTAAAGCAGAAAGAATTGATTCAGTTATTTTTGAATGATCTTTAAAAACTTGCAATCTTCAATAAGGCATGAAGTTTCGTCTTTAGAATGTTGTAGTACATAAGCAGTGATGCCAGAATTCCTTCACCAAAAATGGCTAAATGTATACAAAAAATGGCTAAAAAATTGCTAAAAACTAGCTAAAAAATGGCTAAGCGCCATCGAATGCAAAAATCATGAACTTTAGCAAAAACAAGAAGGAATTTCATACATTAATTTTTTTAAACAAATCGTAAATTTTTTTAAAGTAAATAAAAACTAATTTAAGTAAAGGTAGAATTAGTAAAATCGTATCATTCTACTTTACAGCTTGCCGTATCGTTCAACTTTGTGCACAAGTTATAGAAAATGTAACAGTTTGCACAGCACATTTTATTTTGTCTGGCATTAAATGCTGCGTTTTTGACATTCGCTACAGAAAAATCTGTTTTCTGCAGATTCCTACGTCGGCAGTGCTACCACCACATATTTTATAACTAGTAACATGTATTGTATATGGTACGGATTTTGTCAGCTGACACGCAACATCACGATACGATTTTACTAATTCTACCTTAATACATAAAGTTATTTTTCTTCAGGTAGTCAAGAAAATGCGCATATAGTGCGAACTTGCAATACTTGCAGTACGCCTTGTATTCATTTGTACATTCTGCTATTTAGTCGTTAGATTTTTGGGTTCCTAATCCATTTCTTGCGAAATTTTTGTTTACAATTTTTATTCATTTTCTATTTTTTAAACTTTCATTTAAACTTTGATTTCTTTTTTATTTTCACTCGTGCAAAACAAAATTGACCCCTGTTGGATTGATATAAAAACCACCAAATTGACCCGACAACTTATCACAACATCACAACGATTATAAGTTTCAACCAGAATTCATTAATAGTAATGCGAAACAAAACTCCGTTGTGTTCTTTTGGTGGTAAATAAGTGTTCCTTTGATGCAAGCTCAAATTTTTTATGAAAAATCACAAATAAATTTCATGTTTGGAAAAATAGCTAAAAAATAGCTAAATTAAAATAAAAATGGCTAAACAAATAGCTAAATTCACCTTTCTTCCGGCTAAATGGGATGAAAAATAGCTAAATTTAGCCAGAAAATGGCTAAATTGGCATCACTGTACATAAGTATAACTCGATTTTGTCTTTAGTCAACTCATGCTGTTATCGCTTTATAACATATAAATATAAATGTCATCAAAGTCAAATAGTGCAAAATTACACAAAAAATTTATGGTGCAAAAATACTGCGAAAATACATATATAAATAGTACAGATTTTGCAATATTACGCAGAAAGTGGCAACGTTGTTTTTGACACAACAATGTAATTTTGCTAGTGATGGCACTAAAATTAACGAAAGATGTTAGATGAAACAAAATGAGATAGGAACATCTTTTAAAGATGTAGAAAGATGTTGGTTTTTAGTACTGTGTATTTCTTAAGGTAGAGGCCCATAGCTCGCTTTTTGCGCGTAATGCTTTACACGCGTTTCATTCTCTTGTTTCATTCTATACTTTGTTCGCGTTGAGCTACATGCACTGCTTTTCATGCGCCATTTTATTTTTGTTTTTATCAGCTGTGTGCGTTTGTTTATAAATACTTATAAAGAAAAAATGGAGAGTGAAATCGAGTTTTTAAAAGAATTTGTGGAGTTAGTCGAGTTTGTATATTTAATTTATTAAATTTTCTTCCATTTTATTGTTTAAAAATATGTAATGCACACAAAGTAAATAATACAGATTTAGCGGAGATGACACTCAGTACGTAAAAGTAATCGATAACTAATATGTAAAATTTGTTACTGAGAAAAGTGTGGTGAGAAGTTAATTAAAATACATCGCTTTAATGAAAAAAATCACATATTTGATTAAACAAGTTTTTTTTACTAAGAAATTTTTTTATTGAAAAAAAAAAGAAAAAAATTATCCACGACAAAATAATATTTATCGATAACGTAAGAAATAAAGTATTATTTAACATCTTTAGCTTTCAAGAACAGCTGACTTTCTTTCATGGTGCTTGTAACGCGT
The DNA here is from genome assembly GCA_949987645.1 of Tachina grossa. NCBI lineage: Eukaryota > Metazoa > Arthropoda > Insecta > Diptera > Tachinidae > Tachina > Tachina grossa. The sequence continues at coordinate 129,255,345 of OX465276.1, read as the reverse complement.
ACAAAAGTAGAAAGTAGACCTACTTTTTGCTTTGAACGCACCTACGCATTCTGCGCTTTTTGCAATGTAACTTGTCACATACTATTACATTGATTCTACTTTTTTGACAGATGCATAGGAAGCGTAACGCGCAAAAAGCGAGCTATGGACCTCTACCTTTATGGGAAGATGTTAATATTTTCGCAAATTGATGGTAGATGTGCGTCAGTGTAAAAAGCCTATTATTGATCCGCCCTCGTATTTAGCTGTAACATATTCTTTTATTTTATTATTTCTTAAAATAATAATAGTTTCCGGAAACTATTTCAGCACTAATTCAATATATATTGCACGATAAACTTAGATCGAGCACTTGTTTTGTAAATTTTTAGGAAATAATATAACAAATGTAAACAAAAATCATATGATATAGCAGAGCTGCCAATACTGAAACTTAAAAGTTTGATAGGGTTACCATTCTTTGCTCATATGAAGAGCTTTAGTTAAACAACACACTGTGAATATAATACTTCATATTAATCATATTATCATATCAATATCAGTTAAATGATATCTTTATTTTAGTTTACTAATAATTAGCTAATGACCTTAAATTTGGCCCTAAGAGGTGAAATTAGTTGCAGAAAAACGAAAAAAACTACTAAAAATCGTAGTTTTGTTTTTCTTAATACCGTGATCTTTGCATTGTTTTTTATTACATGTTATACTTACATATACATATACTTATAAATCAATGTAATCGTGAGTATGCGTAAATCAGAGTAGTTGAATTTAAATGATATCTACTCACTTATATTTAAAATTGCATGAGTCAGTATGAATAGCGAAAAAACGATTCATTGCCGATCACTAGTATGTATGTATGTATGTAAGTATGTACATTGGCTGAGGTAGTTAGCATGTTGACTACAAAACAGAAGGTCCTGGGTTCGAGCCCGGTATCCACTAGTCAATAAATAACAACACCACGCATTTTTCTGATGTGCATTAGTGTCCCTATGTATCAGTTGTTGTAGGAAAGTTCAAGTGATGAAGGCATAGTCACTTGTCACTGAATTATCCCTGCTTCAGCGGCTACTAATCCTAATGTAACAGCGCCCTCCTTCGTGGGCATTGAGTAGTAAATGTAAAATAACCAATAAAATGGCTATTAAACACAGCTTACAAAATTTAATGCGCCTCATTTGACACCAGAAGGCGCTGCAACACTGCATTATTAAAAAAAACGTGCAAAAAGCAGAGTTGTAAAAGAATGAAACTTTCTTCTACCTCTTCCTTCACCACCTGTCTTCTATCACTATCCACTTCCTAAACGAAGGTAACACCTAATAATAGTAGTTGGCATAATTGACTGGCTGTTACTTCTCTTAAAAAACATGTGTGTGTGTTCTTTTGCGGCATTATATATATAAACTGAACGCGTGGACCGATTTTGACGATTCTTTCACCAATCGATTTGTCTCAACTACAGACATGATGTGGCCAACAGTCACCATTTTGTAAACACGAAAAAATAAAAAGTCTGCGAAGTATATCAAAATGGGTATCATTCGACAACTATTTTGGGACCATTATCAGGTTTCTCTTATGATTTTTCACTTTGAATGACCATTAAGGATATTGAAATTTTTCTAAATATAGTATTTATAAGTAACAATATAGGCACGGATACGAAAAAAATATAACCCACTACAATTGAGTTTATAAAAGAAATTTTAGGATATGTTGTATTTCATAGTAAAAGAATAGGTTTTTTTTTCTTTATTTACATTTTTCTTAAAAACTTGTTATTTATTTAATCAAACTGAGTTTTTAATCAAGATTTTTCATTTACTCAAACAACAGCATGTTCCAGAAAAGAAAGTAATATTTTTCGACGAAAAAAAGTAGTTCCATCAGGAAAAAATAACTATTTTCCACAACGAAAAAAATAATTAGTTCCTACAATAAACAACATAACTACTACTCAATAATCGATTATTTTAGCCGCACGTCTTGTTAAAATCATTAAGCGCCATTATTACAACTTAAAGTTAGTTAAAAGTAGGATTTTAACGGACGTATAAAAAGCTTTCCATTATTGAAAATTGGATTTAACTTGCCAGGTAGGATAAACTTGCCAGTAACTTATCGCTCACTTTAGGTTTAAGTAAAATTTTGCACATGATAAAATCCTACTTTTCACTAACTTTAAGTTGTAATAATGCCCCTAAGTTGGTAATTCAGTACTAAACAGTTTCCACCAAAAATGCTTAATTCCAAGCTCGATTACCTTTTTTGAATTTTTTTTTTTATATACTTAATTTAGAAATAAATTTTTGCAATAGAAAATTTTAAAGTTCGCATCAAATTTATCATTTTGTAAACAGTAAAATTTTTCCCGAAACGGCAATGAACTTTTAGAAAACTTCAGAAGTTAAATTTTATCATATTTATGGTCTGCCGCTCGAAAAAGAAGAAAACATTCAAGAACGTTCTATCTAAAAACGCGTTTTTGAAGGTAGATTTATTTAAATTAAAACAAGTAATAAACTTGGATTAACTTACTAGTAATAAAACCAACAAATTCAAAAAAGTTTGGGCACCCCTGCTCTAATGCATTCAGCTAACACTTGACAAATATGCAAATGGCGGTTTGTTAAAAACAAAATACCAAAACTAACTCGAAATACATTATATTTTGCATTTTACGTTGCAAAAAAAAATGAATAAACAAACAAATAAAACAAACGTATATGCAAATTAATCTGAAAAAATAAAATAAAAAGGAGTCCGTCCGTACACTCGATTAAACAATAAAAACACACATTTGTTGGTATGAAAAAAATCTAAGCCAGCGATCTTTCAAAAACCTTCTAACACTTTAATGAATTACCATGGCCTTTTACTTACAAAAAAAATATCAAAGCTAACTTGGAAAGCTCATAAAGATTGCAATTGTTTATACTTAAGATAACAATTACACCTGAGACTTGGAATAGCACTTAAAAAGTTTTATAAAAACTTAAATTTTTGCCGTAAAATTATGTTAGTGTTTGTCTAAGTATTTACAAAATCAGTTGAGATCGCCTTATATTCGTTTGTGGGATGCATAGAGAAGTCACTCGACCATAAAAATTATACCATGGTGGCCTTCATGGACATTGAAGGTGCCTTCAATAATATTGATTCGACAGCAATCATTCAGTCTCTCAGAGAACTGGGGGTTGACCGAGAGATTTATCAGCTAATTGAACACCAGCTACTATGCAGAATCATCACTTGCACCATATGAACAGCTACCACCACCAGGAAGGCCCACAGAGGTACACCTCAGGGTTGTGTGCTATCACCCCTGTTGCGGAATGAGACCGTCAATAATCTGCTTAAAAAACTGTAATCCATGAATATGAAAACAGTTGCATAAGCAGATGGTGTAGCGATTGCAATATCAAGATTCCACCTGGATACTATATCACAGAGACTAGAAACTGCACTACACGAGGTAAGTACTTGGTTCTCACGGAGCGGCATCGGCGTCAACCCTACCAAAACGGAACTGGTACTCTTTTCCAGGAGATACAAAGTACCCCACTTCAACTACGCAAAGCTAAATGGCATTACCCTAATCCTGTCGGATAATGCCAAATCTTCAGGCAAGAGTAGCGAAAGCCATAACGGCAATCTAGGTCTGTAGAAACGCAATCGGCCCTACCTGGGGAATAAGTCCTAAAAGAGTCGGTTGGATACTAGAGATGGTTATAAAACCTTTATTATTTTATGGAATTTCGGTCTGGTGAAAAGCACTTGTTGGATTGGCTTCCAGTGGACTTAACAGTTAGAAAACTAGCTCTGCATGCCGCCGTCAGACTAAACGCAATAGGCGCATGGAACCACCGACTTTGGAGGCATGCAAGCATTTTAGATGTAGTGGATTACATACTGGATCTTATTGTCTACTGCACTCTGAAACCATACTTCAATAGGAACTTTCAAATTTCATTGATAGAAGTGGTTTCCTCACTGAACGGAGCCGTACAGGACTTCTAGGATGGTTCAAAAATGGGTGTGGGGGAGCTGGTGGGGGCGTTGATGTCAGCAAAACCGCTATTAAATCCCTCATAGGAGTGTACACCACATCCTTTCTTGTCCAAGAATGTCGCAAAGCCCTGCATGGACTTACACATCACTCAAATATCTTAATAAACTGAGTGCGTTGATACGGGACTATTTCATGAAACATATTTGCGGATGACCTGGCACAGAGGAGAACCCTACTAAGAAAAGTCGATATCGACAATCTCTCTGGTCTCACACACTCATTCTGCTGGATACGTTTCAATATTACCTTTCTTGAGTTAGCTCAAAACAGATGGCGCAATGAGCCTACCTGTGCAATAGCAAGAACCCTCTGGCCTCGCCTAAACTCCCATAGAACGAAAAATCTCATAAACTTCAATAGGAAGCACTTGAGGAACTTCGTGGCCACGTTGAACGGTCATTGTGCCTTCGGAACCCATGCTAAGCGTATTGGTCTTCGTATAATGACTACTGCTATAGTTGCAATGACGAGGAAGAAGAGGAAAGTATCCTGCATCTCCTGTATTTTTTATCGCGCTCTAGAGGATCTCCATCTGGACCTCTTTGGCAGAATATCCTTCGGCAGCTAATCCGAGTTATCAGATCTAGAGCTCAAAACTTGAGCCTTTATATTATTATAACATAGCCGCTGACTCATCCCCTAACCAATTTTTGACCCACTCTCAGCTCCTTTCAATAAGTATTATCTTTTTTCTACTTCTACCCTTCTCAGGGAGGACTCTATCTCTTTCTCTCTATCTTATTTTCAACTTACAGGTAGCACAAAGGTATTATTATAATGCACCCAAGCTAGACTCTAATTTTCCTTGCCTGAAGCGTGCTAACCTAACCTACAATTAACTTTGGTGTTATTGTACATTTTCGGATTTGTGGAGCTTTGGTTTTACTTCCAAAGCTTTTTTAAAAAAATTTCAAGAATAAAACTAAAACAGCAATTGTTCATTTGAACATCAAAGAGTATACCCGAAATGTCTTATCACTTCCGATTTTCTATGATCTCACATCGCTATAACTCGGTCATATATGTTTAAGTTTCCAGTTTTACATTGGTATTGCCATTCACAACTTTAATAACGGTTGAGTTTGTAATTCTCTTGTGACTCTTAGTCGACCAAACTGAGTTAAGTTAAGAATGACAATACGGGCAATAATTGCAATTCACTTGATATAAGCTTAAGTTCATAATTTAATAAGTATACATAAGTATTTGTAATATTTATCAATATAGCAAGTTTTATTTAGTAAATATTTGTTTTGGGTATGATTATGTGATCAATTTTCAACTATTAACAATTATGCAGATATTTTAACTTTTAATCTTTGTTAAAAAGACTTAGACCACTTTTAAATTAAACGGGTTGCCTGTCGTGTTATATGCAAACAAATATATCATTAATAAATACCTTTTTTAATGTATCCACTATAGAATGAGGTGTGATTTGCACGTTTTTATACAAAGTTTCAATTGCAATTAAGTTTCTATTTCTTTAACTAGTTGTTCAATATGGTATTATGTTTTATATGAGTGCACGTGCAATTTATGTAACTGAAATCGTAATTAATGGATCGAGCTTCTATATTATAACATTTAAAGACAAACATTTGTACAAGTGGAAAGCGATAGATAATTTATAATTTATAGATCCCCAAATCTAACACAAGTCAAGTTTTATTACTCAAGTTTTATATTTTTTTTATCGCAAAAGAAAAATAAAGGTATGTGAACGATACATTTTTTTCATCTGTCTCAAACAAAATCAAAATTTGAGAAGAAAACTTGATTTACTTGAACCATTGTGCGAATTAGGTCAATCGACATTAACCTAACTTTTAAAATATTTCAATAATGTTTATATAAAAATATTTTAAACTTTCGATTGATATCGAATGCCGTAATTTGCTTCGAGTTCTAATAATTTCCACAATATTTAGTTTAGCCTCTATTCACTCAGGGCCAGTGATGCCAGAATTTCTCCACCAAAAATGGCTAAATGTAGACAAAAAAATGGCTAAAAACTAGCTGAAAAATGGCTAAGCAAAATCGAAAGCAAAATTCATGAACTTTAGCAAAAACAAGAAGGTATTTCATATATTGTTTTTTAAGGCAAATCGGGAACTTTTTTAAAACAATAAATTGAAGTAATAAATAAAATAATTTTTCTTCAGGTAATAAAAAAAACTGGGCATATAGTGCAAACTTACAATACTTGCATTACGCCTTCTATTAATTTGTACATTCTGCTATTAAGTCTTTAAAGTTTTGGGATACCAATCCATTCCTTGCGAAATTTTTGTTTATACTTTTTATTAACTTTCTATTTAAAAATTTATTTTTTTGATATTTTTACTCGTGTAAAACAAATATGACCCTTGTTTGATTGATATCATAAGCCACCAATTACAGTGAAACCTCTCATAACCGGACGGACACTCACGGTCGCCCTGCTTTTGTCTGTTTATTAGAGGTGTCCGCTTATGAGAGAGTTACACATTTTTTGGATTTCATTGTAGTTGAAAAATTATTTTAAGATTAGACTTCTTCAAATTAGATTGGTGTTGGGTTTCAAATGACTTTCAATGATTTTATTTGTTGGAATACAACAAAGTCGTTTCTAGAAAAATGCTTTGAAAAGGCAGTTTGTATAAGAAATGTAGCAATAGGAATTGTTAAAATACACAAGAAACTTTATATCTTCACAAGTTCGTGCACCGAATATTTTCCTTTTTCAAACTCGTTTAAAATATAATTTTTTTTTTTTTTTTGTAATTGATAAAAATAATTTTTTCACTGCCATTTTGGGACACCAGCTAAGCAAACAACTTCTTCATATAAACAGCAATTTCTTTGCGTCTCCAACGAATCAGTATTTACATATTCGTTAACCAGGGAACCAGCAATATCATTGACACTAATATAAATATGAATCAGAGTTGAATAAAGAAAGACGTACTATTTAAATGCAAGTCTTGTTGCCGTGTTTCACCGCTTCTGTGCTTTTATGAGAGTGTTATGGTTATGGGGTGTATTTTGTATTGAAAATCTAATGAACGTGTCGGATCTACAAAACTTGTCCGGTTATAGGAGGTGTCCGGTTATAGGAGGTGTCCGTTATGAGAGGTTTCACTGTAGACCCGACAACTTATAAACACCTTGCAACTATTATAAGAATGCAGTAAGTAGCAAATCTTATTGTTACCAATTGAGCCATCTCTTTCATATAAGCACTTTTAGACTGCTGCAACATATATGGCAACTTTGAACTGGGATTTATCTATCTATCTATCTATATAATTAATAGGCGAACATGTTTTTTGTAATCCCTTTTACGCTGGTACCACCGCACCGATTTTAAAAAGATTTATATGGTTTTAAAGGATTTTTTATACAGATTTTTTATGTAGAATCTATATTTTATTGAAATCGTTTTAGTATTTTCGGAGCTATAAGCGTTTGCCAAGTTAGCAGATTATCTAAAAATTATATGACACCCTTACGATTACAAATGTATATAATGCATAGCATATGTCAGTGAAAGGTGTTGTGCCAAACAAGAACTTAGTCAAAATTTATATCTCACTGCTTTTGATGGCCCAAATTTTTGATAGGAGCTTGGCCTTTTTTCACATTGATGTTTTTGTGAGGATTTATTTTACATATTTTATTAAATACATTTAAAAAAAATTTCGTTTTTATTTATTTTTATTTCTTAACACTTAAACCAAATGTTACTGTGAGCATACAAGTATATTTATGTATGTATGTATTTACTTGGGTATGCCACAAATGCTTATTTATGTAAGTATATGCAGATACATTTGTGTGTATGTAGGTATGTATATTTTAATTATTTGAAGTTGCTAAGGGTTCTCACGCCAAATTAATTTCACTTTGATTCAAAGAAATTTCATGAACTAAAATTTAGTTCACATTCAACTTAAATTTAGTTATTTTTTTTATAAAATATCAAAGAAATTTTAAAATATTTTTAAGAAGTATAAAAATCAATAGATCTGCTTTATTTTAAAGAAAATGTTTCTATAAAACCAAGAACTTGGCATAATAACATAACATAAGTTAATAGACAAAGTTAAACTAGATTTAAGGAAACTTTTTACTAAATTTTATATTTTTCATCTAAAATTTAAATTACTCTATTTCAAGACAAAATTTCTTTACTTTGACGACGTTTTTAGTGTATGCATGAAAATTTGTAATTGTTTAATATAATTATGAACTTCCTTTATAGTACGTTTCCATATACGTGATTTAGTTCAAAACATTTGATTTGCCCAAATTAAGTAATTTGCGAAGTGATTTGCCATACATTTTTCATATGAGCAAATTATCTCAAATGGCTTAATTTGCTACAAATTAAGTCGAATTTGTCAATGCAACACTGCGCTGCTGCTGTTATTACAAATGCAACTCTGGGTCATCCATTATTGATGACTTACAAATCCGAAAAAGTGACATTTAAGTACGAATTAAAATGGCAGACTCTATTTGCTTATAAAAAGGAAAAAGTAATTTAAATAAAGAAAGTTAATGTCAATGTTGTTTTCCATTCTTATGTACATGTTTTATTTATTTTGCTGTTCCAAATTATTATTAAACAAATTTGTGTGCTTCTTTTATGTTATAAAAATAAATAAACAATTCAAACGTCAAATTTATTTCGAAAATTCGAACATAGAAACACTTACAACACATAATGGAAACACTTCGACATGATTTTATCAAATTAACTTAATTTGCTCATAATGGAAACGTACTATTAAGTAAGGATAATTAAGGGCCAATTTCACCAACTCTATTTAAATATCAATTCATATTTAAATGCCGATTTTGATGAAATTTTTTATGGAAAAATTATTTTTAAATATGAATTGATATTTAAATAAGTTGATGAAATTGGCCCTGAGAAAAACTTTGTAATATATTTAAGTTTATAAGAATTTTTTGTATACTTCCGAGAAGTAATATTTCCTTGTTTTAAGTAAATTTGACTTAACTCAAGGAATTTTTATGAACTAAAACTTAGTTCATGTCTAACTAAAATTTAGTTTAAATTTTTTTTTTGAGTGTACAAAAGAAATAAAAACGAACTTACCTTTAAGCGAACTATTCATGCACATTGGACACTGATCATTGCGAAACATACAAGAGTAACATCGTTCATGACCACACGTATCGATAAGTTTTCGTCGTTTACCTTTATCGAATGAAATGCGACAACTGGGACAAACAGAACCGCTGGCATCATGTTCCAACAGGCGTCGTATAGATTGTAAATCTAGAAAGAAAAACAATCATAATATTACTTTATTAATAAATCTTTAGGTTTTCAAGCTTAAATTCTATAAGTTATTGTTAAGATAAATTATCTAACAATTTGAATAATAAGAAAATACCACAGGAACTAATCTTTTAACATAGAGAATATCTTCACTTATTTAAAGGCCAGCGTTACCGTTGGGTATTTTCAAAAGGCCCCAAAAAAAACGAAAATGAAAAATAATATGACGTATTTCTAAAAAATGGGAATATTTAATATTGAAATCATGATACAATAATATAAAGGTAAAACCGTTCTCTCTTTTCGTCGCCATATTAACCTTCCGACGTTTGTCCCGATTTTCTTTTACTCTCAAAATTAATGCTACCTTATTAATTTATGGAATCCGAGTTTTTTTATTTTTTTGACGTTATTGTTTATTAAATTAAAAATAATTGAAAATATTTTAATTATTTCATATATTTAAAAAAATAAACAGCAAAAAAGTTACAGCAGCACCAACAACGGTAGCAAGCAAGATACAATAGGAAAGAAATTTCCAATTGAATCAAGGCGGAATTTTGTCTTTATACTCTCTGGTGTATTGCCTTACATCAACTGCGTCCAAGCTATACGCACTATGTGCAAAGTTTTACAAAAGACATTTTGTGTTTTCACACTGACGAGAGCACAATATCCAAGCAGGGGGCGAAATCGCGGCAATCGTTATCGAACGTAGTTACGAAATATTTCAATAGAATTTATATGGAAATATTTCGTAATTCGATAACGTGTGCCGCGATTTGCCCCCAGATCTCGGCGACATCTTTGGTCTTTGCAAAGAAACAATAACAAAGCTGTATATTAGAGTATGTGAGTTTAAACGTAGCTTCCTTACATTATTCGGATGTAGCATCCTTACGGATATTATTGGACCACGTGGTCCATTTTAAGGAGAAATATGATAATTACATTTTCCTAGTCCAATCATAGGCCGTGTCCTTAGCAAACAAAGAAGAAGTACAGTGTTTGTTGTATATATCAACAAAACATTAACTCTTATTCAGCTACGTCCAAGCCATATGCACAATGTGCAAACTTTTATAAAGAGCTTTTTGTACTTTCACACCGACGAGAGCAGAATAGCCAACCAGATCTCGGCGACAACAATGCTTGCTGTTACGTTGCAAAGAAACAGGATCAAATTTAAGAGCTTTGAAAGGTGTTTACCTTAAATGCAAATGTCGCAGTATGTGTGTTGTGCTTGATGTAAACCAGCAATAAATTTGCACACGAAGTATATGCGAATGTGTATTATATGTATGAAACAACCGTGAATTCCGCTAATAAAACGTCGATGTATCGCTTCTAAGAAACGCCGTATCTTTATATCGATGTTTTCAATAACGAAATTGCATCCCAAGCCGTGAAGCTTTTTTCTTTTTGTTATCTATTGAATTAAATAATTAATCAAATATTTGCTTTTATAATTCTTACTACACACAGATTTCGTTATTCTCATGTTCAATTAACATTAAAAAAATATGTGTTTAACTACAATTTCTAAACTCAAATTACACATTTCAAAAAGCATTCCTAAATAAAAGTTGCCATTATATGTGTGTGGCAACGCTCTCCTCTCTGTTTACAAAAAAAAACAGTAATCAAATAATTGGGACAAAAGTCAGAATTAATTTTATACGTCAAATGTGGTTGTACCTTTATATTATTGTATCATGATTGAAATTATGCAGAAAATTTATTTCATTACGAACAAAAAGGTTAACAATATATTTTTTTATAAAATATAAATAAAAAAAAAAAATAAACACACACGTTAAAAAAATTCTTAGCGAATAAAATAACAAATAGTCAAATAGTTGTCTATTTATATAAGGGTTGTTATATGTCCTCTTTTTCCGGGACACTGTCCTCTTTTTTGACATCTGTCTTCGAAAAAATTGGCTTACGAAAAAGTCACACTTTTTTCACCAGCCATTATATGCATGTATGTCGCAAAAATTTCGCTTCCATATTCTTGCAGTCTTATGCATGACGAAAACCTGACATGAATTGAATATTATCCTAACGAGTTTTGCAATACGATTTTACATTCCAAATCACGCAAACAATGTTATGCGGAGATTTTTAGTGTCAAATTGTATGAAGGAACTCGTTAATACCTAGTTCAATTTCATCACTTATGCTAACTTCATGCCAGTTTTTCGTTGTGCATTAGTGTCCTGCACAAGACTATTTATAAGACCTTTCAAGACATGAGAAATTTTTTCAAATGCTTTACTACAGAGAAATATTCTAAAAGAATCGCTAAGCAACACTGTTGGCAAGTAATTTTTTTCGGTGGTTTGTCTTGCCAACAGTGTTGTTTAGCGATTCTTTTAGAATATTTCGCTGTAGTAAAGCATTGGAAAAAATCTCTCATGTCTTGAAAAGTCTTATAAATACTCTTGTGCAGGACACTATTGTGCATAAGGCTGCCAGAGTTTAATTTTGGTTTCATTAATTACTTGAATTTGCACAGTTTTTTACTGAAAATATTTTGTTGCAACGTTAAGCCTATAGTACACGGCATGTAAAAAGCCACATGCATATGTGGCGATGACTTCACGGACATTTTCAGCATGTTGGTTGCATTTTTTAAAAGTACTAGTAGTGGCTACATGCCGTAAAATTTTGATACAAAATTTTGTTCGAAAATACAAATGTGACATATTTAGCCGAGTTGAATACATTTTCTGAGGCAGCAAATTTGTAAGCATGTGAATATTTGCATGTACATATGTTACTAGCACACGGCATGTGGCAAATGTAGCTTTCTGATGACGTCAAAATTACGTCAGAACCACATGCGTATGTGGTCTTTTACATGCCGTGTACTACAGGCTTTACTCTTCAGGTTTATCGCCGTTATCAAGTAAAACTTTTTGCAAACAATAAAAATTTAAAGTTTTGAATTGATATTTATTGTCATGTTTTATGTTTCTGTTGAAAAAATATTGTTTTTATTTGTTTGTCCTACTTTTTATGGAAAAGTCCGGGGTTTATTCAGTGGCTGTCCTCTTTTTCCAAATTAGAAGATAACAACCCTAATTTATATATATTAAAAACTCGTTCACTAATTATCCAAAATTAATAATTTAATTATTAAGTAAAATATTTTTTATTTATATTTTAAATTTTACAAATTATGTAACTTATTTTGACGATCATACACTAAGAGAAAAACCTCCGTAAATGCAATAATTTTTTACATTATATTTATGATTTTGTCATTATTTTTCAACCAATGCAACGCTTCATTCGCATTACTAAAATTGTTTCATCAACTCAAAAAATGTCATATGTATAACGAAATATTTTCATTCATGTATGGACGTGTCTTTTACTAAGCAAAGTACATTTTCATATTTTAAATAAAAAAAAATAATTATTGCAATGAAATTTTTTAGTTTGTACACTGAAGTGACCGTTAGTTTTGAATATTTTTAACAAATTATTTCATTGAATTAACATAATTTTTCATGTATATCAAGACAGTATTTTATTACTGAGACGTACATATAATTTTTTGATGATATCGTATCATTGTGTTAACAACATAAGTCATTGTTGCAATGACTCTGATTCGTTATTTAATGAATTTATTGTATTTTATTAATTATTTAACTCAGGTGTGTATATTGTCACAGGCATCACAAAAATGTTTGTATGCATATAATTGGTTTCGCTGGAAAAGATTTGAACTTGTAACTCATCGCAGGAAGCTTTCTTCGTTGTAGTTACTCAAATATTTCATTAAAGTTGCAACGAAACTATAATATACTTTTGATCGTCTTTTATGTCACCTAATCAATTTAAAATATTTTTTTTTGTGTAAATTCTTCATAAAAACATGTATTTAACCCTTATGTGCGCGGCAAAAAAACACCTTATAATGCGCTGCAAGGTACCTGGGTACCTATATGGAAGTTACGTAGAAAACAAGCATTTTAGCACTAAATATCTAGTCAAAACGTTGTCATCGTTGACAATAAATATATCTCATATTTTTCTTAACTCCTTAAGGTGTGCAACACATTTCATTGAAAATTATAGATACACATTTTAATTTATACGTTAGATTGATTTTAAATTTAACAGCTTCTTTCTGAAGTTTCTAAATAATATTTAATACGAATATAAAGTTGGTGATTCCCCTTTGAGAATAAAAACAAAACTTTATGTAGTGTTGTGCTTATTATTTTTAGTTCGACTTATCTTCTGAGCGGTGAAATTAACTTTTTTTGCGTAAAACAAACGAAATGAATTCAAACGTAAGATTTCGTTCTAAAAGATTTAATTCTTCTGATATAAAAAATATATTAAATGAAATAGAAAGCGATGAAGAAGATTTTATTCACTCTGATGGCGATGAAGAATATCTTCCCCCGTTAAACGAAATAACATTGGAAGCTTCAGACACTGAAGTGGCAGGTACTATAGAAGTAAATGAAGATTAGTTTGACTCGGAGGAAAACGATGATTGTGAGAATGATGAAATTCAGACAAGAAGTGAACTTTGTGGTAAAGACGGAACTTGCTGGCAACTAAGCCCATTTTCAGAATGTATAAATTATTGGGTGAATATACGTGCAAACGCGGAACAAGTCGATGGCCGTTGGCATTATTTTTTAATGCTATTGATATAGCAGCTTTAGCATCATATATTATATATATGGAATTTAATACCCAACATAAATCTACTGATCGTCGTAGAAAATTTTTAAAAGATTTAAGCGTTGATCTTTGTCAGGAAAATATAAAACAATGTGCTAAAAATACAAAAATAAGTTCACAGTCATCGACGGCATCCGCAATACAAATTTTTTATACACGAGACTTTAAACCTCTAACTTCGTCCATGTCCAGTCTACAAACAAAGGACAAAAGCGGTCGTATTCCGGTAGTAGGAAGTTGTCACGTGTGCTCGCAGCTACGTATGAAGCAGAGAAAAACTCGTAAGGCTTGTATCGGCTGTTCAAAGCCAATTTGCAATGAACATTCGATCAGTCGACCAATGTGTACAAACTGCTCGAAAGATCTGCACTAAAATTTTATATCGTTTGTTTTTATTATTTATTGAATTTTTGTTTCTTTTTATGTTTCTGTTTTTTTATTTCACGAAATAAATTGTTTACGTTTATATTTTATACAGACTTTTATTTATTTATGCCGAGCTATTAACATCGAAAAAGATAATTGAAATGGCAGCATTCCCATATAAAATACGTACAGGTACCCCGGTACCTTGGTGCGTGGTTAAGGGTGTTAAGAGTAAATTGGTCTCTCACGCAAATTAAAAAAAAAATTATCTGTACGGCTGCAAAAAGACAAAATTTTTTGAAAGTTGTTAGTTCTCAAGAAGTTTCAGATATGCATGTTATCAATTTCAATGATAAAATTTTGGTTGAAAACACCAAAGGTACCCAGGTACCTAGGTGCGCACATAAGGGTTAAGTTTGTCATTACCCGAATGAAAATTATTTCGTAACATTAATGACACTACGAAATGTAAAATATTAAGCCTTAAAAAGGTTTCATTCCATTAATGCAATTTGCCTCAAAATAATATAATGTTTCATTTTATTAATGAAATTTGTCGTTGTATTAATGAAAGTGGTTCAACGTAATGGTTTCATGCCCGTTACGAAGTGGTTTTCTTCACCCGTTGTAATGAAACAGACCAGAGTGTCTGGTGAGCATCGAACCCACGTCGGGGCCCTATGAATCCTAGTGGATAATTTGCCGGTATTCATGTGGGGCTTTAGCTAATTGCATTAAATCAGTTTCAATTTATTTTTGACAAAAATATTTTACTGACCAACTGATATAATAATTTTTCATGATTAGTGCGCTAAAAAAATTTAACTCAATTAAAACAATTTACAAAAACACTAGTTATTAACTTTTTTTTTCTTTTTGCTCTTAAACATTGTTCTTGACTTTTTGTTAAGTTAATAAATAAAAACATTCCTGAAAAAGTCAGAATTTTTTAAGGAAACGTAGGATAAAATAATAAAAGTAGATAATCTTTTATTTTAATTCGCTGGCCCATTTTAAAAAATTACTTCAAATAAAAATACTCGTAGATAAGATTGAATAAAAATAAATACTGATTACATATTTAAAAAATTAAGATGAGAATATTACAAACAAAGTTTTGTCACTTTGGTCCAGCAAGGAATTTGATGGTATAGGTATCAAAGTTTCGAATGTTTTTATTTAGCTGTTTTTTTGTGTAAGACCTAAAAAGGTAAAAAAATTCAGTTTGGAAAAGTTAAATCTCATTTAATTTTTAATAATATGAAATACCAAAAAAGTTCAGAGTTTATGAAAATTTTCAAAAGACAAGAATTCATTATATCAGGGTTGTACTTTTTAAAATGTTGTACGAATATGTAGGACAGTAACCCCCAGTTTTTAACTTAAAAATTAAGTACGTAATTAGCTAATTTTTATTTAAAATTAAGTTGTAATTAAATACGATTTCATTTTTTCAGTGGTTATTTAAAGTTCTTATTAAATTACGTTGAAAGTACGGTAGCACTGCAAAACTTCGCAGTATTATTGAAGGCTTTTCAAACAGCAGCTGTAAGCAAAAAAGCTAGGTTATCAACATGTAGAAAATTAAATTGCATAAAAACTCATTTTATGAGACCAAAAGAACATCATAATAACTTTTTATATTACTTTATTCCATGATATGAAACTTTGTACTGTATATGTTATATATTTATGAAATTTAAACGAAATTCTTATATATATATAATACTTAATAGTAACAAACCAAAAAAGTTTGTCTTAAGTAGAACAAAAAATAAGCAAATTAAGTAACATGTGTATAATTAGTAAAAAGAACAAAACGACAATGGTAAGACTGTTGTAAATATAGTGATGGTAAAATTGAGCTTACAATACAAAAAAGCTTTCAGCAAATTGAAATACGATGAATCAAAACAATTCACATATTCCATTTGCAATAAAATGCTAACAGCCGTATTCATAAAAATTTTAAACCGCGTTTCAAATATTGTTTAAGCAAAATTCGCTAAAATTGTATTCATAATAGAATTTTAGCTTAAAAAACGGTTTTTAAACCTTGCGTAAATCAGCAAATTTTAAAATTGACTGCCCCCATGTTTAAACCAATTTTAAGGTGACGTTGTTGTAATTTTGCTTCGTTTTTGTTTACATTTTGAACTTTACCTGTATGTACATATGTGTGTATGTATGTATGTACTTATGTATGCATGTATGTATGCATATGCTAGTGTTATTTAGAAGAAAACAATGTAATTTTTTTTTATAGGAACTATTGCCGAAATAACAAATATACTCCAAAGAATATTTAAAAGAAAAGGAGCGATCCAGTTTCCATTCCGTCATTGTTTTCTCATTTTATGTGTTAACAAAAATAGTATAATTGTAGAAAATTAACTAGTGATGTATAAACACTCAAAACAAACAAACTAAAGCTCGTTATTCTAGTGCTTTTTTATCTGCAATAAAATAAATAATATAAAAAGCACTTTTAACAAAGATTTGTTGTGAACTTTGTTTATTATTTTATTAAATACAAGTTGGAACATATCTTTTATTTTATAGAAACAATATTTCTCTGAAAACCGACAAATAAACAAAATAGACACGAGTACTTTGTGAGTTAACAATCGTTGTTTTGCAGAACTAATATGCAAGTGACAAATAAAGAATACAGTGTTGCCACGATATTTTAAAAAAATCTAGTTAATTGATTTTTAGTTAAAAAACTGATTATGAATACCAATATTTAAAAAACGTTATTTAGCCTTAAAACGTTTTTTAACTAATATGAATTTTAAACCTCAATCAACTTTTTTTTATGAATACGGCTGTAAGCATATAAAGCAGAAATCTACATCAACTGACACCACACACAGTGAACCAAACACAAAAGAACGCTGATGATGAAGGTTTAGTGGCCTTCGAAAACGGCTGGCTGTTCCGTTCAACTATGTGTTGTTAGTCAGAATATTTACAACAGACTTTGGTGTTATTTGTTCATTAATAATTATCACATGTACATTGGCTTAAAAAAAAGCGATACGAACTTTAGCCCGTTCAAATCACAAATATAGAAATTCTTTTTAATACGACCGCATGATGCTCATGTGCATGTTTTCAGTTTATGCGTGTGTGCATAAAAACATATGGTACAATCATAAAGCTTAAGTAGTGTTTAATTTCGCAAGGTTGGGCATTTAATTATTATTTAAATAAGCACTCAAAAACACAATTTCGTATTTAATTAGAACTTAAAAATAATTACGGTTTGATTACCAACTGAAAAAATGGGCATAAGTCCTAGCCTTTAACAACATTATGAAATTCTGCTTTACATAGATTGAGACGTGCCGTCAATGTGACAATAAATTTCGGTAAGCATTTGCATTGTTTGCAAGCAACAAAAACATGAATACTTGTATTTTAGCATTACCTCGTTAATTATTGTCATTTTAATTTCACGACGCATCGACTGGCAGTTTTTTTTTCAAAGAACTAAAAAACCAAACATTTAACACATGCATGTGATCAGAAGACCATCAGACTATCGATCTTGTTTTTTTTAATACATGAATATAAGTATTTTTTTTTATTCCACAAGCCAGTGTGGGCAGTTAGTTATAAATTGAAGATATTAAATTGCCAATAGTCTGTTTGTACTTGCAATCATTCTCCGTTTTTTTAACCTGTTTATTTAACAAGTTTGTTAGGTTTTTTTTTCTTCTAAATTTAAAACTTCTTGTGCATAATAAATAAGATAATTTCAAAGTTATAGAGTTACAGACAACAAAAAAGTTGTTTGCACGAGGTTACAGCTTAAGTTAAATAATTGTAACTCACATACGTGGGTTGTTGAGTTTAACGTTGTGTTGGTTTTTCGATTATTTTAGTTTTAATTATTGTTTATGCTAATAATCAATCTATGAAAAGTTTTAAGGGTAATTTACCTTCATTAGTTTATCTTAGGATTAACTTTTTTATTGCTATAATAAAACCATCTTAAGTAGACGATAATTTTATTTTCAACTTTAACATTTTATTACGTTTTTAATAAAGTTAAATAAATAAATGTATTCTTTCATATAATTTTCAGAACATGTACATAAATACATACATACATATCGCTCATTTACTTCAATAGTGGCACAACTCAAAAAAACTAGTTTTGCAGAAAACGCGTTTTAAGTTTTTATTTTGCATACAACTCAATGGAGAAATGAAAAAAAATTCTTCTCTCAGGAGGTGATGGTACAAGCTATTTATATGAAATTTTTACACAAGATAAAATACAAAATGCCGCATCTTTCTGCGTTATTACCTCAAAAAACTAATTTTTTGAGTTATGCCACTATTGAAGCAAATGAGCGATATGTAAATTTTTTTGCATATGTAAAAGCATTGTTTAACACAAAAAGTGCTATATTTCAAAAATTTCATTTTTTGTTGTTGCAAAAACAATAATAAAAAATGAATCGAGCAACGTCCGGTGCACTCATAAAAATTTGGTTAGTAATATGCAAATGCTAACCGCAAAAAAAAGCTTAAGTAATTCCGGCCATACACTACACAAGTTCAGTGCCCAAGTCTGGCACTGTACAGTGCGTTTGTGTAGTGTATGGGGGCGGTTGTGCTATTTACGCAGTGAACTGAGTAAATATCAAAACGATTTTGATATTTGCTCAAGTTAGAAAACTGTACAGTGAACTTGTGTAGTGTATGTTGCAAACGCTAAGTTTTGTCGTGATTTTTTAAGAGTTAGAAACAAAAAATGAGTGCAGAAAAAATATTCTGGACAGAGTTCCTAGAATTATACAAAGAACCGCCTGCATTATGGTGCATTAAAGGCAGTGATTATAGCAATAGAATTATGAAAATCGAAGCCTACGAAAAATTAATTAATAAACTAAAGGAAAAATACCCCGATGCAAATAGAGAAATGGCTGTTAAAAAGATTAACACATTTGGGATTTAGGCTGTTTTTATTGCCACAGGAATTAATAAAATAGAGCAGTATTTGCACATGTTGTCTTTTTCACTTTAAAATAAAAACTGCACAGTTTACTTGTATAGTGTGTGTCACAAGCTTAGTTTACGCAGTGCCAGACTTGAGCACTGAACTTGTGTAGTGTATGGCCGGCATAAGCATTTGCGATCAAAAATCACAAATTTTCGGCCAAAAAAAACTATGTCGCTTAAGTTTTTTTTTTTGGCAGTTATGGACCGATATGTTTGTAGGTTTATATAAAAAGCGAGAGCACGCTTTTTTTTTTAAAGAGAAGTAACACTCAGGCAATTAATGCCTATTACTTATACTAGGTGATACCTTCTTTAGGAAAGGGATAGTGACAGAGAAGGCATGTGGTGAAGTAAAATATAGAGGAAAGCTTCATTCTTTTATAACTTTGGTTTTTAAACATTTTTTATTTATTCTTAAAGCAGTGTTGCAGCGCATTAAATTTTCAAAGCTATATTTAGTAATCATTTTATTGGTTATTTTTTCTTCGCCGATGATTCTGCTGAGGGCGCTCTGATGTTATAGTAGGAGGCAGTGGCTGTGCCTCCATCACTTGAACTTTCCTACTTTAATGTGCTAACTACTTCAGCCAACATCACCATCAAAAAATTTGAGTGCAGGAATTGTTTCGATTTTGTTTCGATGAAATGGAACATTTCCTTTAACCTCGATAAATTTTATTTTAATCTTCATTTACTAAGAATTAATAAGACGTTGTTACAAGCTGTCAACGAAAGACCATCGATTTGAAAGATAACTGTGCTGAGAGCATAATAAGAAACATGGCACAAACCTTCGTTTATAATTAAATTAGATATACATATAACAATTTAAAAAATATAAAAAAATTTTGATTAAAGATCTTCCCAACACATGAAATAAGTTTAACTAAAAAAAATTATTTTTGGTTATATTTTTACCAACAATTTTTTTTTTTAATTTCCTACCCTGGAACAATACTTTTGATTTTTATAATTTTTAATACTAATTTATTTCTCTTTAAAATATAACCAGTTTTTTTAATTATTTTATATATGTATGCGCCAAAAAAGTTTAGGTTTTCCGGGTCTGGAGCTATGTTTTTAATTTTTCTAATTTTAATGCCAAACTATTTCTTTCTAAACCATAAAGCATATATAATTTGTAAACAAAATGAAAAAATTAATTTGACCTAGTTATTTTATATACAAAAAAAAATAAATTTTCCAACTCTGAAATCATCCTTTAAAATTTTTCTGATTCCTTATATGAGTCTAGTAGTTCTTAAAAAATACATAAAGTATGTTAAGTGAACAAAGAACAAAAGGAAATATGAAAAAATAAGTTTTATTTAGTTACTTTAATAAAAAAATTTTTTTCAGAGTTTCCAGCTCTGGAACTGCAATTTTAATTTTTCTAATTTTCAAAACTTGTCTTTCCGGAACATAAACTGCCTTATTCATAAAAAATATTTCTGTTTAATAAGAGGTTTATGAAACAAATTTTCTATGGAAATTTTATTAATAAACCTTTTATAAAATCAAAATATTTTTTATGAATTGGGCCGAAAATATTTATAATTTATAAAGAAATAGAAAAAAAATGACTTAGACCTAGTTAGTTTTATATATCACAAAAAATATAAGTTTCCCAACCCTGGAATCTGTTTCTTTTAAGAACATAAGATGTGTTTAATTTATACAGAAAAAGGAAAAATTAGTTTTAGTAGGCTATTTTTATTTATTTTTTTATTTTTAATATCAATTTCGTTATTACTGAAATTTAAAATAAGTTTAATTAAAACAGAAAATAAAAATTAGTTTTCGGTAGTTACTTTTATGTGGCAAAATAAAGTTTAAGTTTTCCAGCTCTGAAACCGACAGCTCGATTTTGCTGATTTTCAAAAACCAATCTATTTCGAACCATTTCTGACACAACAGTTTAAGGTCGAAGTCTCTAGCTTTTCTGGGAGCTTCGGAAAACCGATTTCACGTACAGACGGACGGACATCGCTTATTCATTTTCCCTATGCATAAGGATCCAGAATATATATACTTTATGGGTCGCATATGAATGTTGTGGAAATTACACACGGAATGACAAACCGTGTGTAATTTTACCTATTTTGGTAAAGGGTATAATAACTTACAAAAATTTTTGAGTTTATTATAAAATCCCTGCAATACTTTTTGTGTACATACTACATAGATATCGATGGTCTCAAGTAAAAATGCCCAAACTACCATTTTTTACGTAATTGAATTTTTAGTGATTCCAACACATTTCACACAAATACACTTCGTCACAAAAATTTATTGCAATAGTGTAAAAAATAATGCTTTTACAAGCAGTTGTACAAAACGGTTATACAGTTTCTATTATATTTTTACCTTCTACTGTAAAGTTGAATTAATTTGCGCTAGGGCCTTTCTACTTCACAACAACGATATGTATTTATGTACATATGTATGTATTTTTCTGTGTGGGTTGTTGTTAACCACGATTTTTTATAACAATTCATATTTAATGGAACGAAAGAGAATATAAAAAAAATCAAAAACTTTGCAACTACGATACGACATGATGTCTGGCGCTGAATAAAAACATCAATTGAATTTGCTGTTGTAGACTTTTTTCCTCACATTTTAAATGTGGTCTTATTATTTATTATTATTTTGCATTTTTATTGTATTGAAAAACTTATAATAAAAAAAATGCGAGGAAGTGGGACTGTTTCAACAATAACTTGTTTGGATTTTAACTTGATGAATATTTAACTACATTGCATTTTTAGAGCTTTTTAAATGCACTTACGTTTAAAAAAAATGCTTAAAAAGCAGCAGCGGAAGCTTGAACAAAGATCATCTGAATTAATACATAAGTTTATATACTTATGTATGTATTATGTATGTATGTTATTTGAATTTGATATATTTATATGTAGAATTGACGAATGCCTTTAAACTGCAAGGATTTGCTTTGAAATTCTTGCGTGCAAGGGACTCTTCAGATTGAGGAAAAATAAGATTTTGGAGTAGAGATATTTAAAAGTATGAAATCATCATCAGCGTTACGGTTGGTGCTACTAAAGTAGCAATTTGACACTTTTTCGACTTTGCTCATTTTGCAAAATGCGCCCAAATGTGATACTTTTTGTAATTTCTGCCACTTTTTAATAAATGAAAAATAAAAACAAACAAAAGAATATCCTCATCATTCACATTTAACAAGATGGGCGGAAAAACGAGGGTTCGCCGTTAATATTAATAAAACGGAACTAGTCCTCTTCTCCAGGAAGTATAAGATACCTGTTTTCCAACCTATAACTCTTAATAATACACTGCAAAATATCTCGGTGTTGTTCTTGATTCTAAGCTAAGTTTCTAAACTAATATCAAAGAGAGAGTTAAAAAAGAAACAATTTCACTCTATATATGGAAAAAATCCATTGGGAAATATAAGGGTCTTACCCCTAATATCGTTCATTGGATATATACTGCAATAGTACTCCAATTCTTATGTATGGGATCATCGTGTGGTGACCGTCCCTGAAGAAAAAGAAGTACCTATATATCTTACACAATGTGCAAAGACTGGAACGGAAATGGATCCGGTCACTGTAGAACACTCGATGATGAAGTTTGGGGATGGATGGATGATTGACCACATCTCCCCTGCTCTATTACACGAACGTCTTTATAAAAGCTGGATACCATCCACAGAATTGTAGATGAATGGAACTCCAAGGTAGAAGAACTAATGTTGACTATTATACGGACGGCTCCAAAACACAAGAAGGTGTGGGTTATGGAGTCTTTTAAGGGGCTTTTTTTTGCAAAGCAACTTCCAGATCACTGCAGTGTCTTTCAAGCAGAGATCCTTGCTATAAGAGAAGTTGCGGATTGGTTGAAAGTGAATGTTACTTCAATGAATTTGATTAACACACACACACACCGATAGTGGAGCAGCTATTATGGCTCTCGAATCCCCGCTTCTAAGAAGAACAACAGCCGTCGACTGCCGATCATCTCTAAATGAGCTGGCATAGCAGTTTGATATTAGGATCATCTGGATCCCGGGGCATATAGACTTTCAGGGGAGTTCTAGGGCTGTTGAGCTTGCTAGAATTGGGACAACCATACAGGTTCTACCGGATTTGGAATGTGTGGGTTTACTCCTACCCTCTTGCAAACTCAGACTTAGGTGCAGGACAGAGGATGAAACAAATAGAAGGTGGGTCGCAAGAAATGATTGTGTGATGACAAGGCAGTTATGGACTCACCTAAATAGGAAAAATATCACTTCTTTAATTTTTAAGAATAGGAAACAAATATCGATTCTAGTGTCAGTGCTAACCGGACACTGTCTCATAGCTAGGCATGCACAAAGGTAAAAGGTTGAATACAACGATTTTTGCCGTAGCTGCCAGGATATCGATCGAAGATCTTTGTAAATGGACTTGCAAGAAAAAGATTGGCCACAATCGGCACTCTTGAGTTCAGCGAACTTTCTGACGTTGCTAGTGCTGAACTGCAACGTATTAATAGCTTTATATTGAGCTCTGGTTGGTTCGACGGTGGGGACTCCGCATAAACAGAGTCTCCGTGATATCACAATAAGCATAAGCAGCGTCTCCGTGGTATCACAATCGACCAAAACGGTCTAAGTGAGTCCGGGATTCTGACTGTCACCCCTACCTAACCTAACCTCATCATATTTGGAAGATATATTTATCCTTTAATAATATAAGGTTGAAATCATAGTTACCAAGTAATTAAATTCTTACAAACTACAAAATATATCTTTTTAGACACGGTCCAGATCACGAAGGGTCATCGCTAGACCCCCCAAAAACATTTTGGGGTAACAAAAACTTTTTCTTTTGTTAGTTGCTCTAATGTAGTATGTATGTATGTACAATATATTTAAAAATTTACCTTTTTACAATACTTGAAACAAATGTTTTTAATCAAAATCTATGTAGTGAAATTTTGTCAAGAATTATTAGAGCGCTAAAATACTGAGTAGTGTGTTAAATCATTTAGATCCAGTATTTATTAAATAAATTTTGGACATAACCTAACTACATTGAAATTGTTTCCGTTTTTAGTAATATAATTAGTGCACCTGGGTCTTTTGTAAGACAGTTGAAGTTATTATTGAAATAAGCAATTAAAAAAATTGCTTGGATGAAAAGTTATATACAAACTTGTAGACAGACATATGTACTAGAGTTGTGATTTTAAGGAACGAGCTAGTGCAATTGAACTATTCCCATGAGTGAACAATGTGAACTAGTTCAGTCTGGTTGTTTCTTTTTGTTCTTTTGGTCTTTCTTGTTCCTGTGTTCGTTTTTGGTCTTTAGTTCGTTTTAATTCACTTAATATCTGTTCCTGTCCAATACATATGCAAAATATTTCAATAAAAAAACTATAGCTTCTGATTTGCATACTGTTAAAAAGAGACAAATGTAGTGTGTCTATCAAATTTTTAGCACAATAATCAAAACAAACAACAGAAAATGTAAATAATTATACCTAGTGAAATATACAAGTGTTTTATAAAATTAAAAAAAAAATTATTTGTAGTGTTGAATTAAAAAACAGATTTTGAAAAAGATTTTTAGAGTTAGAAAAGTAATTTAAATTTGTTTTAAACTGATAACGGAATTCAGTTTCAAAATTTTCGTTCGAAAATATTAAATTTTACCTTTTTCCTGAATGAATGAGTTAAGTCAAACGGGAACACAGGAAACTGCGACCAAAGTAGATCTATTGTATCTGCTGCCAGGTGCTAGAGCACCTCATCTAGAACTACTCTCCTGATGAATCTCAGGAGAAATTCATCAGGAAAGTAGGTGCTAGATTGGAGTTCCCAATCCTCCAAACGGTGCTTGCCCAATTGGCTATGTCTTCTGTAGCATAACGCTTCACAGTCCTTCAGAATATGCTCTGCAGTTTAATCTTCCTAATCACAGAATCTGCACAGGCAAATTTTAAAATTTTACTCTCAATACCAAGTTTGTTGAGGTGTTTTCTCAGTTTACAATGGCCTGTGAGGAAGCCTGTGAGCATTCGTAGATTTTTTTAGTCAGGGACATGAAAGCTATAAAACGAATCCGGTTTTACAATCCAATCATTAACTTTGTATGCCTCAATCCAGGGAGATTGAGCCAGAGCTGTTCCCTATCACTATTGAACCCTATCGATATATCTTCCCGGAATTTTGTCCAATCGTTTATCTTACTAAAAGAATACAACGAATGAGACCACAAAGTACAAATGGAAATACTTATTCAACAAGGAACATTTGTAATGAATTAAAAGAACGAATTTGTTGTGTTAAATGTGAATCAGTATTAAAAAAATGATTTTGAATTTGTTTTCAAATGATCGCATACTTCCAATTGAAGCATTTTCAATCAAAAATATTAATTTCAAAAATTTTCTTACAAAAACTACTTTAGAATAACAACACACGATACTGGGTTTAATTCCAAATAACTCCAACAAAAGTTGTATTGAGTCTGACTGACATACATTGTTATTATCGTATCGTCTTTTAAGTTGGTTAGCATGAGACCTACTGCCAGTTCATAGAAGCCTTGTGAAAATTCTCGTCTGCCTATTTACATATATTGAAAACAAAAAAAAAAGCACTCAAAATTTGTTTTTGTTTTCATTATAAATAGACAGCCGAGAATTTTTACATGGCTTCTATAAACTGGCAGCTAATCAATTTTGTTTCATTATAAAAAATGTAAACATTATAGTTAACGTTTCCAACTTTTTCGACTACAGAACCTGGAATCCGCACCATTTTATTATTTTTATGTACTTGAGCGTAAATAAGATCTTTCGGTTCAAAACTTCTGTCCTTGGCTCCATGTTTAAAACTGAATTGAGTTTCCATTTTAATATTACGTTGTAATGGTAAAATTGAATGTTGAGAATTTAGTAAGTCTAATGTTGTCTTAATTTTACGTAAAAGAAATAATTCTGAAGGAGACTTAAAATTGTCTCTTGGAGTTGAGCGATACGTTTGAAGGAATACTTGGAGTATTTCGTGACTATTTCCCTCATCCTTAATTTTTTGTAAAGCTTGTTTAAGCGTTCTTACAAATCTTTCTGCTTGACCATTTGATTGTGGATGGTAAGGTGCAGTCTTAATATGATTGATTCCACGCAATTTGACAAATTGTTTAAACTGCTCACTGACAAATTGCGTACCATTGTCTGAGACTATTGTATCACAGTCTCCATATCTTGAAAACATTTCTGAAAGTTTAGATATAACTGTTGAAGACGTGATGTTTGAGACTTGATATATTTCAGGCCACTTTGAGTAGGCGTCTATTATTACGAAATAATATTGCGAATTGGCTTCATTAAAAAATTAATTATCTGACGGACTGAAAATTGAAACTTATCTGCATTCATTTTGTACTCAAGTCATTTGGAAGACTGATGGTCCAAGTGATGAACCTATGCTAATAAATATTTTTATATTAAGCAAACTTTTATAGCTTAACAATACAATCATAACATTTACGAATGCTTTTAAATGATAGAAATGCACATATGTATGTATTTCTGGAAATTTTTTTCATATACGTACAAACATATCGTTACCTTAATATAGAAATGCCCCAACTCATTATTTTTTTGAAATCGAGTTCTTTGTATATTTCGATAGAAGAACATCTAATGTATCGAAAAATGCAAATATCTCGAATTAGAAATAGAATGAGTTAGGGTCTTTCTATATTAAAGTAACAATATGTAAATCGGTTCGTGGAAAAGGATAGTAATGTTATGCAATCGCAAAGCTCGAGAACTTTGTGAGACTGTTAGGCCAGCCAGTAAGATTTCAAAACAAATTAATTGGTAATGGATGGGATATCTTTATTCATGCATACTTGCATGTACATATCGCTCATTTACTCAAACAACGTCATAACTCAAAAAAAAAACTAGTTTGCCAGAAAACGAGTTTAAAGTTTTCAATTTACACAAAATTTAATAGAAAAAGAAAATTTTATTTTTCTCCCAAGAATTGAGCAAACAAGACATTTTTATGAAATTTTTAAACAATATGAAGAACGATATGAAGATAAAGGGTCGTATTCAAAAAAACTTAACAAGGGTTTGAAAAGCAATGTTAAGTAAAGTTGTATTCAAAAAAAATTATTGTATAAAAATTCTAAAGTAAGCACCCAGGTTTGTTAAGACTACTTTAAGTTGATATTTCCAAAATGTGTGTTTTGTACCTCAAATATTTTTATTAATATAGCACATACTGATTCATGTTACATCTGAAAATGAAGCTAGAAGCGCCTGCTCTTATCTTAAATTTATTATTTCTGTCATGTAATGGGAAACATCACCAAATTATCCAACTGATTCGAAATACATAGCAAAATTCATAAAAAAATATTAAAATAAATGCAATTATACAAAAATGTTTTAGTGATGTACATACAATCAAAACAAATCGAAAAAAGCTGGATATTCAAATACTCGTTTCATTCGAATAAAACAAATTGTGATAATTTTTCACATTTTTTTACTTTTACTTCATAGTTTTATTTATCTGTTTTATTACCATGTCAGAAGCTCATATTTTTTAAATTAGGTTGCTTTACTTCAAGATAATGAAAATTTATTTAATAAAATAAAAAATTATTTGAATATCCGAATGAAATTGTATTCGATTTTGTACATCATAAGCTGTGAAGTGGTTGTTGAACACGGTGGTGTTACCAGTATTCATTATTAGATAACAAAATAATTAAAGTTGTCTTTTGCATATGATTTCTTAACAAAGCTATGCTAGCCTTAAAGTGCTTGGCAACTAATATGAACCTTAAAGCTAAAGTAAAATATTTTTTGCATAAGGGGGAACGTCTGCATTATTAACTCAAAAATTCCATTTTTTTGAGTTATGATGTTGTTTGAGTAAATGAGCGCTATACACATATTATTATATGTGAGGGGTACACAGGGTTCGGTACAGCCGAGTGTAACACTCTTATTTGATTTTACTTAAATTCTTGCAAAGTACTTGGCGTTGTGGAAAACTCATTACAGAAATTCTCATCTACAAAAAAAATCTCTCAAGCTTGCGTTCATTGGTGAATTATAAGCTGAACTTCGCAATGTCAAGATACGCCTGCGTATTTCCACGTAATACAAACACAAACTGCAGACACTAATAAACCCACGTTTTCGAACGAGCAAAATTAAAAGAAAAAACATGTTAACTTACAACAAAAGGCTTTGGAGACCACAGTCTAGGAAACTTGTCGAGCACAAAAAAGAAAAGAAAACATAAATGGAGCCACATGTCAGACAATAGCAACAAAAGCAACATTAGCAAAAATATAAAAAGGGAGCAAAGCAAGGTGGCAGGATGTTAAAATGTATCGCAATGCAAAATGTTGTTCAAACATTTTCTTTCTGTAATTATTGAGAACAAGTGGAAATGTTTGTTTTTGTCATGTTTTATAGACAATAAACAAAATACAGAACTGTTTACTTTATTTTTATTTTATTTTTTTTCATCTTAAAACTTGTAAAACAAACATTCAATATACTCGTACATATTTTTGAAGTCGAAAACTGGTAGCTAGCAAACAAAAGGAGTTTAAAATTGAACTGCATTAAAATAATTTTTTGTTTTTACCACTTGTTATGCCTTATTTCAAACAATTAAAAAAGTTTAATTGTACTTATACCCCTTTTAGACACGGAAAGTTATTTTGCAAAGTCGTAATTCAGCTGTGTGAAAGACAGAAAGAGAAAGAATTCATTTCTCTATATTTCACCCAGCTGAATTAAAACTTTGCAAAGTAAACTTTGCGTGTCTGAAAGGGATCTTAGATAAACTACAACAGATGAGGATATGCAAGGAATTCATGAAGGGATGCAAGAATACAAACTCTTCGTCGTTTGACTTTGCTCTATTTCATATTGACCTGAGGCGAATGAATGATAAAAAGTGTATTTTACAATTTAGGTAGACGTCTGACTCTGCATGAGTTTACCAAACGTCTGATGAGTTTGTAAATAAAAACGTAAATATGTTTAGTGTTTTAAAACTTATTAAACACCTTAAACTTTAATTACAAAATTTAACTTGACTGATTGATTCATGAAGTTTGTTGAGCCTTTAAAATTTTTATAACAGAGTTTATTGATTTAAAGCAATGATTTAGCGAGTTCAATGCTAAATATATAGTTAGATTTTAATTTCTTTAAAATAGATTAATGCATAGTGCACAATAGTGTCCTGCACAAGACTATTTATAAGACCTTTCAAGACATGAGAGATTTTTTCAAATGCTTTACTACAGCGAAATATTCTAAAAGAATCGCTAAGCAACACTGTTGGCAAGTAATTTTTTTCGGTAGTTTGTCTTGCCAACAGTGTTGTTTAGCGATTCTTTTAGAATATTTCGCTGTAGTAAAGCATTGGAAAAAATCTCTCATGTCTTGAAAAGTATTATAAATACTCTTGTGCAGGACACTAGTGCACAAGCAATAACAATTATGGCAACAGAAGAATTTTACAAGACATATGGAACTCACTAAATTAGCCTTACCATGAATTCCACGTGTGAAAATTTCCGAATAAATCTTTTCCTTCACACACAGGATTTTAGTTTCGTATCATCAATTCTATTGTAATTAAAAACTTACATATTTCCACTTTTTCCAGACAGACAAATCTTTGTGCATGATTTTCTTCATAAATTGTCAAAATATTTCGCAATCGTATGATGTTGTTTGAAACAAACTGTTCACACTTTCGGAAATTTCCATGTGGAATTTTATTTATGATAAGCCTGAATTATAACTCGATTTATGCTTTTGGCATAACGCAAGGCTTTCTGGCTTAGGTTTTACTAAGTAAATCTTACTGTAAGAATCTTGCATTTGGGAGCCATTCTGCAAAAGCTCTCGGCCTACTTCCAACTACAGCGTGTACGGTATGGTGATTTGATTTCCGAGTGATACCTTGTGTAATTTTATTTACTGACTGAATAGGAAGTATAAGCGAATTGCCAATTAGTATTTAAAGAAATTTTTCGTTGAAAACCTTTTGATGAGTTACCCTTGGAAATGGTACTTAATATTAAGCTTAAGCAACAATAAATATTTAATTTTTTTTTGTATCTGGGTCTACGTACAGCCCAAACGGCTGTACTGATTTTTATTTAGTTTCTTCTGTTTAAACGGTAATCGAAAATGTTTGAAGAACCGCTTTTCTAGATATTAGGGCTTTTTAAAATTTTTAATTTTTATTGCATAATAGCTTAAAATACAAAATGATATCATCAGAAGTTTTTATACGAAAATTAACAGAATTTAATCACACTTGCGTATGCAAGGCAACACAAAATTAAACGCTTTTGCAATTCGTTCATATTATAGCCCAATTCACCACTAAGAATTATTAAGTGGTAAGTATCAATATACTATACCACTTTTCCCATGTTGCGATGCAAGACCATTTGCCCAAGATTGTGAATAGGGCTTATGTATATTTTTGCTTAAAAATATAGGTATATACAAAAGAAAGATGGTAAAATTGAGCTTTCATTACAAAAAAAGCTTTCAGCAAATTAAAATATGATAAATCAAAATAATTCACATATTCTATATCATATCATATCTATATCTATATCAACTGACACCACACACAGTGGATCAAACACAAAAGAACGTTGATGATGAAGGTGTAGTGGCCTTCGAAAACAGCTGGTTGTTCCGTTCTACTAAGTGTTTGTCAGAATATTTATAATTAACTTTGGTGTTATTTGTTTATTACTAATTATCACATGTTATTTGGCTTACAAAGCGAAACGAACTTTAGCCTGATCAAATTATAAATATAGAAACAAATGAAGTGCGAACAATAATAATTAAATTAACTTAAATTGAAAGGTTTCATTGCTTCTTAGACCTTATCCAAAGTGTTGTTTTTACACTCTATCTCCTCGAAATACCTGGAACGTTTTATTATTTTTCTAACAGGTACTTGTCGAGCATAACAACCATCTGTATTTGAAGTTTTCAAAACATGCAAAAATGGCTCTGCAAAGATTTCACGCCACTGAGACTATGCCGTACCGAATTACAATTAAAATTTTTCAATTACACTCATACGACATGACGAAGCACAAGTCGAAAAAAATTAAAACAATGAAAAATTTCCTTCTAAAAGCTCTTGTCTGGCATAATGGCTATGTCACGTCTAATTTAAGCTTTAAAAATCAACTTTTTGAAGGGTGCGACAAAAAATATTTCCATTTCCATTTCCCCAAATATATATTCGACAAAGTTTACTGTATTTTTTTTGTAGGTGTATGCGGCATTATAATCAACATTTACATGCAAAATTCTGCTGTTTTAAACTCGCATAAATGTATATAAAAAAGTAACACATGTTGGTTTAAAACTGAAACGAAATAGCGCGCTTTTTTTTTTCTTTACAACAGGCATCTGTTGTTTGAATTCAAGTACATGTTGCATGAATTTTTGCAATTTTATAAAACTAAATAAGCATTTTAACTGAATTTCCAAAAAAAAAAAAAAAAAAAAAAAAAAAAAAAAACAACAACAGTTGCAAACAATTGTCTGTCTGTCCCATTTTACTCTCTGCCTTTGACAACATCTATTGACAAGTAACATTTAGGTTTTGTACACATTGGGAAAAAGTGAATTTTGTGTGGTTTGTTTTGAGTTTGAAAGTAAAACTTACGAACAAAAAAAAAAAAAAAACATTTTTCATAAAAAATTATGTTGCTTAAATATGTTTAACAATGTCCCTTCACTTTGGCTTTTAATATTTAAGTGCGGCTACTTTTTTTACTTCTTCTTTTCAAGTTTTTAATTGTTTGTAAAGAAATTGAAGCGCAGACGGACTCTTGACATTATTTTTAGCTTTCTTTGAATAAAGTTTAAAGTAAACTTAAGTGTTAAATACACAATTTCATTATTATTATTACTATTTTAACTATTAAAAGATAGGAGTGGAGAGTTTGCATTAAAATGCTTGAATTTTTTAGTTGTGTAATTTTGTTTAATATTGAAAAATAAAAATATTAATAAAACCAATTCATCGTTTTCAAACATAAGCATTAAAACGTTAAAAATAATTGAAATTCAGTTAATCAACAGATTTTTATATGTAAAGGGTCCGCCAGATAACTTTTTTTTTGTTGAAAATGCTATAAAAAAAAACTACTGAAGCTTCAGCTGTGTGGCACGTCCTGTTGAAACCAAATGTTGCCAATATCCTCCTCTTCAATTTTTGTGAACAAAAATTCGTTCAACATGGCCCGATAACGATCGACATTGACTGTAACGGCCACTCCTTGCTCAATGGCCCAATTATGCCTCTGGACCAAAATCCGCACATATATAAATTAGGCAGACATAAAATTTATAAAAAATATCATAATGAAATCAACATTAAGCGAACATGTCGTGCCATAACCGTACAAAAATCTTTAGCGACATAATTTTCGAACATGATTTTTTTTAAACCAATATCGATCATTAGCGATCGTAACATTAATAATTTCTTAAACAAACGAGGTCCAAAAAGTGAGTCGGCTAAGCTTTTTTTGGCGGTTATGGCTCGATGTGTTTGATGCTTTTTGAAATTTAGAGGGCGAAAATTTGTAAATCAGTATGTTTTGGTACTTTTTAGTAGTCTTTTTATCTTCTAAAGTAATAAAGTTAGAAATAGAGTTTAAATTTGAATCTGCTCTCCACAAAAAATATGCAATTATACTTCGGTACTTAGTGGAAAAGCGCATATGAATTTTTTTTTAATTGTACCTGATCTTGGTATTATTTTCAATAGAAGTATATTTCAACACGACAAAAATTTATTTTAATAAAATTTGTGCTTTTTAAAGGGACAAGAAATGTTTCAAAAATGGTAAACCCGAAATATTCACGTAATCAAAAACCATCAGATTAATTTTTATAAGGTTCAGAAGACTGGTTCTCTAACTGATATTAATTATTAATTAGGACGTGACAAAGAAAAGGGCATATGTACATATCGAGAGCCTATATTCAAAATACGTCAACTCAAAAAAGCTAACTTTTCAGTAGAGCGAAAAATTAGTTAATTCGCTCATTATTGTAAAAATAAAAATAAATAAAGGGTCCGCCAGATACCTTTTTTTTAAATGCTATAAAAAAACTACTTAAGCTTCGGCTGTGTGGCACGTAGCGCCGTCCTGTTGAAACCAAATGTTGCCAATATCCTCATCTTCAATTTTTGTGAAAAAAAATTCGTTCAACATGGCCCGATAACGATCGCCATTGACTGTAACGGCCACTCCTTGCTCATTTTCGAAAAAAAATTGCCCAATTGTGCCTCCTCAAAATCCGCACCAAAAAGTGACTCGTTTTGAGTGCGTCGGCTTTTCAATGTATGCGTACGGGTTTTCTGTGCCCCAAATGCGACAATTTTGCTTGTTTACATACCCGCCAAGATCAAAATTAGCTTCATCTGAAAAGATGATTTTTTTTTTTTTTGAAGAAAAACGTTAGATGGCGGACCCTTTATCTTGTAGTTGTTAGGCGTACCACTTACTTTTCTAAATTCAAGATCGTGTCACTTTCAAAACTCAAGTTGTGTGCCAAGTTTCATAAGAATCGGTTGAGTTTAATTAATTAATAAATAACTTAATTAAAAAAATAAATTTTAATGGGCGTGGCCTGCACAAGATGTGCACCAAAATTCGAAGCAATCATAAAGATAAAAGTACACAAAATTTGGAGAATAAATTTTGTAAGTGTGATCTATCTACAAATAACTGAGTTTTAAAGTGTGACATATAAAAAAATAAAACCGAATTCTGTACATCCTCTTTTTTGAAAATGGGCTCAGTTTTGTAGTTTATTAGTGTTGAAAAAAAAATTTAAAAGATCGGCTGCTGGACACCGCAATTTTTAAAAATCTTGAAATCTGTGGACACAAAATTGGAATTGTTTAAAAATCCTAGAACAACTACCTTAGTTGTTGGTAAGAACGAAATTTTAAATTTTATGGATGGAAATGAAACCTCTTTCGTTTCTAAATATGAGCAGCGTTGCCACGACCAAAAAAAATTTGTAACCAAAATACAAAAAAAAAGTAACCAAATGCATAAAAAAGTAACCAAAATTTTTATATATTTAAAATACTGTTTTATTTGTACTTCAGTTGAAAAATATACATATATATATTAATATGTATTATTACAAAATCATATATAGGTAATACAGGGTGGGCCAAAAGAAACCAAGAGGTGTAAAAGTTTAATAACTTTTTTGTTTATTAACTTTTTTTTATTTTTTCTTTCAGATTATATAATATACAAAATGGAAATTTTTTTACACTAAGTATAAGAAATGATGTCTCTTAAATGACCACCGTTTTCAGCTTCGCACTGATGGGCTCTTTTTAGAGCATTTTCCATAACATCTTTCAAAACTTGTGGCTGTAGCGTTCGAATTTCTGCAACAATGTTTGCCTTGAGTTCAAGGATTGTCTCTGGCTTATTCACATACACTGTCTCCTTCAAAAAACCCCAAAGAAAATAGTCGGGTGCTGTCAAATCTGGCGATCGCGCTGGCCAAATAATTTTCGAATTTCGAGAAATTATTCGCTCTCCAAAAATTTGACTTAAAAGTGCCATTGTGTCTCGGGCAGTATGGGCAGTGGCTCCGTCCTGCTGAAACCACATACCAGGTCTGTTTTCAAGAGCAGGACGTAAAAAATTTTCTATCATAAACCGATACCGCTCTCCATTTACGGTTACAGCACTTCCATCTTCATTCTCGAAGAAGTAGGGCCCAATGACATTTTCAGATGTGATCCCACACCATACTGTACACCTGATGGGGTGCAATTGGCGTTGATGAATGGCTCTTGGATTTTGAGAACCCCAGAACCTACAGTTCTGCTTATTAACAAAGCCATTCAAATGAAAATGAGCTTCATCACTCTTCATCACACTTTAAATAATAAAATTCTATTGTTCTGGTTCTCTGTTCAGTTGTGAACCTCTCCATTATAAATTCTCCAAGTGTTGTCTATATAATCTGAAAGAAAAAATAATAAAAAACTAATAAACAAAAAAGTTATTAAACTTTTACACCCCTTGGTTTCTTTTGGCCCACCCTGTATAAATGGACCATTACATTTAAATTTTTACTTTAGTTTTATAAGTATATCTTATTATAATTAATAACAAAAATTAAATATTTTAAAAACCCCCGACTTTTTTCAGAAAAGATGTTATATCTTCTAAACGGCTGGACCGATTATCTTCAAACATAGTTAAGAACCCTCTCGATCAAGTCATCTTTCAAACAGAAAAAAATAAATGAAAATCGGTCCAGCCGTTTGGCCTGTACGTGGACACGGACAGACACACACTAGAAACTTATAACACCCCTTTTTTTGTCGGGGGTTAAAAATCAATAAAATCAATTTTGTAACAAAAATACTTCAGGTAATATTATTAGAAATTCCAAACCAAAAATATTTTTAGTAACAAAAAAATAATATGTACTTTAATTACATACATTCGTTATCAAAACACAAGACTGTATAGACAAAGTATTAAATTTGTTAATATTAAAACAAATCTTTGGCAGACCAAACATAATAGGAATTGTTTCGATTGATGTACAATTCTTTAGATTCCATTATTAAGTTTACAGCCTTAAAATGAGCTTATTCCTATATTTAGTTTTGACTAGACTTAGCTGCGAAAGTATCCTTTCAGCAGCAGCCGAACTGTGTGGCATTGTGACATTAAATTATATACAAAATTATTCAAATCATAAAAACATTTTTCGTTCAATCCA
This sequence comes from Tachina grossa, assembly GCA_949987645.1. Classification (NCBI taxonomy): domain Eukaryota; kingdom Metazoa; phylum Arthropoda; class Insecta; order Diptera; family Tachinidae; genus Tachina; species Tachina grossa. The sequence goes on along the minus strand of OX465276.1, from coordinate 129,219,010 downwards.
TTTGTATGTTTCGAAACTGCGTCCCAAAAATCAACTATGTCCATATCAGCACTTACTTCTAATTTAGAAAATCTGCCAGGAGCGGCTGTTAGCCGACTCACAGCCGATCGGCTTCGTTCCCTGCTTTTTACGCTCTCAAACTTGAGGCTCACTTAGCTGACTGTAATGTAACGTAATTGCAAGAGTAAGAAACAGCTGATCGATTTTGTTATGTGAAAAGTAATGAAAATGGTTATAGAGATGTAATGGAAGGTAAACTACTTTTCATATAAAAATATAAATCAGCTGTTTTCTACGTTACAGTTACATTACATTACAGTCGGCTAACTGAGCCTTTAAATATCAAAAAAATTTTCTTTTAACATTTTACATACAGCCCAATTATGAATAGGATAAGAAAAACTTTATAAAATTTACAATTTCCTTTGTACACACAGTCCTTCGGAATTTAATCAATTTTCATCTGCACCTTGCTCAGTTTTCACTCTACTTTCTCAGCACAATGTTATTACGCATGCCTGTGAATGGTTAGTGTTAGTGGTTTATATAATTTTTATTGAAGCATAGCAAATATTTATATTAACACACAATCTTATTGGCAATGAAAACATAAAATTTTTATGTTCTATTCTATTGTTGAACTCTTGCGTTAGTGCAAAAAATATGCAAACATTAAACAGCTGATGAAGATTTTACTCTCTCTCGTATTTTCTTATTCCCCGGCTGTTTTGAATAGGAGGATTATTCTCCGGGAACAAATGGTAAGGAAGGGAGAAAACTCCCCGGGAATATTCATCATTGGGCTGATAGTGTTTGACGTTTAAAGATTTTTCAACCATGGATGCATCTGATTTTTGAAACCAGGCTTGTTATGTTCATAGACAGACATGTATTTATTTTAAACGCTATGTTGATTAACTAGTGTTGTCTTTACAACGCATTAAAAACGCTTAAATTGTGATCTTTTATCAAGATAATTAGTTATGTGCAAATTTAACATACCACATATGTACATATGTATACGTATAAAAAATGGTTATTTTTGTGTTGAAAAAAAGTAACCAAAATGGAAAAAAGTACACAAGTACACTTTGGAAAAAAAGTAACCAATTTTGGTTACAAGTAACCAAAACGGCAACGCTGAATATGAGACATTAACTCTTCTGAATATTTTATATCAAAAAATTTAAGAAATTTTATCAAAGGAAAAAAATTTTGTGGTGCGAGAGAAGGAAAATAAAGTACTAATTGAAAGTAAAAGTTTTTCTAAGTAAATAGTCAATTGAAAAAAATATCATCATCAGTTTGAAATGGAACACATGTCCTTGCTGGATAATTATTATTGATAAAAATTTAAAAAAATATGCAAGCTACGAAGAAATAAGTGGTGGACACAGGGAATGTATTGGTGAGCTGAGAACGTATTGGGGTTGTGAGCCAAAGCCAAGCGTTTGAAATATAATGCTGCATTATTTATTTATACATAAATGGCTTTTAATTTTTTTTTCTAACTATTTTCATACATTGAAAATAAAATTAAACATTTTCTAAGTAAACTCTACTCGGCTTCTCATACAAATTAATACACATACACAAATATGTAGATTTCTCTCGTTACACGGCACTCCCGAAGAAGCGAAGAAATTTCGAAACAAAATTGTTCGATATTTGTCCGCAAATTTAAAAAAATTCGAATGTTCGCTAAAGCTTCCAACTTCGAACGTCTCGCGATAGTTTTTCGAATGTGTGACGGTAGCTGCATGGAAGTGCGTCAGCCTGTTAGACTTAAGATACCAAGTTCAAGGCATGACAGCACTGTAAGTGAAAAAAAGAGATAATAATACACACTTACATATGTGCAATAATTGAATGAAAAAAAATTTGCCACGATAGCCTAGTGGATGTGTATTAGGCCCAATAATCGACTTCTCAATTAAGTGTCATTTAGCTAATAGCCACTTAATTTTAAGTTGCACTTAATTGCAGTTTTATTTTTTCAGTCGTAAAATTAAATGATCACTTAAATACTATGAAAGTGTGGTAGCACTGTGAAATGTTGATAGTTCTAAAAGAAAACAGATGTTTAATGTAAATAAGAAAGTTAGGTTATCAACATATAGAAAATTAAAACTGCATAAAACACATTTTATGAAACCAAAAGAGCATCAGAACGCATTTTTCTATTTATTTATTCCATGATATGATACTATGCATTGTATTTATGAAAATTAAACGAAATTCTTTTTAATACGACCACATGATGTTCATGTACATGTTTTCAATAAACACACACAAGCAAAATAACACATGGTATGCTCGTAAGACTTAAGTGTGATTTAAATAGACAAGGTTGGGCATTTAAATGGCTCTCAACTTTATACTGAAAAAATGAATTCTGTACTTAAGAGACACTTAAAGATAAATGACACATAATTGAGAAGTCAATTATTGGGCCATAGTCTGTTAGAATGGAGGTACCATGTTAAAAGCCTGCAGCGTAAGTTACGGAATTAAACAATTAAATAAAATAAGTAAGTTAAATAAAATAAATAAATAAAAATTACTTTTTACTTTTTCTGCTGTTTTTTTGCGATATCGAAATTAATTCGATAATCTCTCACTTTTGATATTGCTAGCGAAACTTCGAAATCGAATGTTTTTTGGGACAAAACTGAGCGACAGGTGAACATTTTACGATTCATTTTTGAGTGTTACTCTCGATAGTTTTACACGATAAATGTTCGAGATATATTCGAAATCGATACCATTAACGAAAGCTGTAGTCAACTGGGCTGAGATACACGCACATATACATTTCTCTCTGTGAGCACCTCCCCAGTTGACCCAGACTTTCGTTAAAGATATCGATTTCGAATATATCTCGAATATTTATCGTGTAAAACTATCGAGAGTGACACTCAAAAATGAATCGAAAAAAGTTCACCTGTGGCTCAGTTTTCTCCAAAAAAAAAACATTCGATTCTAAGTTTCGCTATCAATATCAAAAGTGACAGCGAACTAATTTCGATATCACAAAAGGCAGCAGAAATAGTAAAAAAGTAATTTTATTTTTTAATTTACTTCTTTGAATTTATTTTATTAATTTTTTAATTATTTAACTTGCGCTGCAGTATTTTACCATGGTACGTACCTCCATTCTACCAGACTAGCACACATTCACTCGGCTACCGTCACACATTCGAGAATTCGGCTTTGCATTAATTTTTTCTTAAATTTTTGGAACAAATTTTATAGGCCAATTTTCTTAATAAATTGACTTAAGCGATTTAAAAAATCCTCTTCGTTTACAACATAACACTAACAGTTTTGCGGGTCAAATCAATTTGAGTGCATAGATTTTGTGACAAACTCTAACCTGAATCAAAGAATTTAAATTTCAATAAACAATGTGCAATAAAAGAGAAAGAACAAATTATACAATCTACAGCAATCATATTTTTTCTAAAATTAAGTTGCAACTAGATGCAAGTTTCATCTCTCTTTCGACTGCGGCAACATAATAATACATTGCAAAATAAAAAAGCCTAAGCAAATTTAATGCGGAAAATATAAAAAAAATTAAAATTAGGGATACCAGCGCACAGTGGTCCAAATGCTCAATCTAGCTGGAAGAAAGTCATAACTCGCTTTTGAAAAGCAGCAGTGACATGCATCTTTGCATGTACATATATTTTATCAGTAAAAATACTCATCAAAAAATGGGCGCAATCTGTAATGGGCGTGGCAGATTTTTTGTTAAATAAATAAAAACAAATAATATTCCTATATTTATGTAAAACAATATTTATTTATTTATCTAAAATTTTTAATTTTTATGACAAAATTTGATTAACATTAATAGGAGATATACATAGAATGAAATAATTTGAGGCAAGTGAAATGTAAAGGCAAAGACAACTGAAAATTATTCAAAAAACAAAAAAAAACAATCTGGCATGTGATGGAAATCGATCGTTTTCAAAGCTAAAATGTCTTCTGAATTCGAAATATACATCTGAAATTGATCAATTTGAAAACAATTGATCTCTTTCACATACCAGAGTATGTTTGCTTTAATCTGATTCACTTTCTGAATCGAGGAATTACTCTGGTATAGAAGCATCAGAAAGTAACGCAATAACTTCTTCCCCCAAAGGTTCAATACTGCGAGAATGAATAGAAGTCTTTGTTGAAAAAGAGGAAATAAGAGGATCTGAAGACAAGAGGAGATAATGAAAAAGATCATGCATTGTTTTTTCGCGGGTCATTTTTCGTGTGTGACTTTCTCATATATTTCGGAAGTCTTTGTTTCGAAATTCTAATGCTTCTTCCGACAACATTCCTATAGGAAGTGCTGCATATTGCATAATATCTGCACCATGAATGAGGACTTTGTGAACACTCGATGGCATATAATACCATGGATACAGTTGTATATACAGTTTTGCTGTGTCCATGCCATACGTACGAAATGCATTCACGTTAATAGCAAAGCCACATGCCATTGTGCTTAAAATAACACCAAATCTTTTTATTAAATCCTCATCAACCCTAGTAATTGATGAAGCAAGAACTGGTTGCTGGAAAAATCTTCTAGCCGTATTCCCGTCATTTGTTGTTCCACATCCTGGTGTGGGAATATCAACTAACAAACCCATCTCTTTCCTTAGGCGATCAGTAATTTTTTTTCTTGGTTTCCTTCTGCACAGCTTTATCAAAATCCCTTCGAGCTTGCAATTTTTTAATATCAAGTTTGTAAGCTATATGAAGGATGCACTCAAAGAACCGTATCCATACATGCAGCGTCGATAGGCCATACTCAAAAAGGCTTTCATTCGGTTGTAATTTTTCAACTGCTGTGAAGCTCCACAAATACTACAACGTTGAGGAGAGGAATCCGCGAGCATTGAAAAGATTTTTCCATCTATCATTGTTAAATAAAAATTATGGATGATATTAATTGTTTTGCCATCTTCACAAATTTGCGTTGGAATTTGCGTTGGAATTATCGCAGCTATTTGATTTTTTATCGCATCAATTTCTTTTGTAGCTAGAGAATTGCTTCTTTTTCAAATATAATTTTGATTGGCCTGCAAAATCTTGTGAAAGATGGTCGTGGATTCTGCCAAATTACTTTATTACCTTCTTTAAGCTGCAGAGGAACCAAAAAAACTGCAAACAAATGTTCATCCGTTTCAACGGCATCGGTTTCACTAAAACCTTGCTTATATCGTGAATGTCCACTGCTACCATCGCATCCCCATTTATAGGACAAAATAAGCTCTGTAGATTTACACTGTTTCAAAATTTCTTTTTAGTGCTTTAAAAGTCTTTTTGCAGTGTGATCTACTAAGCTTTGCAAACATACTTCCGCCGATATTTCAGAAACGTTAATACCATCATTTGGATAGCATTCCTTTTTCGCAGCCAACAGTTTATGGTAAGAAGGGTAGATATCAGCGCTATGGTTTTTAGCACCTGCACCTGCTGCTCTTGATGGAGAAGAGTCTACAGTTTTGATAATGCCCACAGCGTCTCTTTTTCCAGACTTATAAAGACTTGTTCCAGCAGCAAATGTCAGTTCTTCTGGGGACCAAGTCTCCAATAAAGGTGCAACTTTTGTTCGCTTTGCTCTCTGACTTTTTTCTAAAAATTCTTTAGAAGGTCTGCCATAGCTTGATGTCGACGACCCATCCAGTAATCCGTCATCCTGAGATGCGGAAGAAGGCTTAGTTGGAATTACAAAATTTCCATCTAGCCAATATTTATTTGTAGCCTCAAAAACCTTCTTTGTTCGATTGGCTTGAGCCCACTTCTTAGCCAGAAACCATACAAACGTTCGAACAGATTGCTTCGCTTGTTTGCAATAGATATTCGTTTCATTATTCTCAAACCCGATTTTAGCAAAAACATATGAAACAACAACATTAAGTTTTTTATTTTGTTGTTTTTCACTACACCAAGCATTAAATAATTCCCTTTTAGTAATGGAGATTTTAGACTGTAAATGAAATAAAAAGCATTTAGGCAAAAACTGGCAGCTAATTTTGAAAACATTAACAAGCTACTATCGTACAGATTACAAAAACATAAATAACAGAATTAGAGTTTTATAGATTCCCATTTAAAACTCTAATTAAATTTGGACATTGAACAAAATGTTTACATATAAGACACACACGTAGAAAACTGCATTTCTTTTCTAAACAAAAAATTTTATTTTAATTATAAAAATAACAAAATTTCTTCCTACCTTTGTTAAATTAATTTCAGCAAAAAAATATTTTAAAAACTTTGTTCTGATTTTTTCACGACGACTTTAATTGCGGCACTAAACATCAACTGAGCAATTAATAGAAAAACAAAACAGCAATTACTTGTATTTAAAAGAAGAAAGCAAACCTGAAACAAAAGTAAAATAAATAAAAAATATACCGTTATGCACTGTGGATACTTATTAACCTATTATCAAACAAAATATTTAATTTCGAAATAATAAAAAAAATACTTTCTTCCGGCTAGATTGAGCACTTGGACCACTGTGCAGCGCAAAGAATATTGGCTGAATTCTGGTATGCGTGATAATCTACCGAAGAAAGAAAAATTGTCAGCAGTGGGGAGATATAAAATGCCTTGAGAACTCAGAACGAACGAGAGGTTAAAAGAATACTTCTCAGATCTGCTTAACGAAGACTTTAATGAAAATAGAACTCATCTACCAGAAAAGAAAAACGTCACAATCATTCCTATATATACTCGTACATTAATTACAATATGTATTGTCTAAATTAAAACGTCATAGAAAAAATAAGCTTCATTTCGATGATAATGGACCTCTAAAAAATTTGTGAATTTAAAAAAATTTACGGCCATAAGTATGTATAATCAAAAATTGGCATGAAGTTAGTATCATTAGTTACAAAATTGAACATGGTCTTAACGTATTTTGCCATAAAATTTTACATTAACATATTACATTGCATTTTACATTAAATCATGCTAGGATGTAGTACTGCGTTAAAACTGCATTATGCGGTGATTTTTACTGTCAAATAGGATAGAGAATCTCTTCAACACGTAGTTAAATTTTGTTGCAATCCTTTCATCAAGCAGATGATACATCAATCGCAAAGGAAATGTGGCTGACTCTTTCTGGCTTAAGGCAGGCCAAAGAATTGATGCAGCCATTTTCATATAGTGGCACCCTGAACCTCAACAGGAATGATCTACGTCTTATTACTGTTTTCTTTCTGATCACCCTTGTATCGTTTATGCTTAGAATATGACGATACAGCGGCACACATTCTTTGCGAGTGTGTAACAGCAGAAGGCGTGTTTATTATTCTGCGTTTCTGTGTTCAGATGATATTAGGCCGACTTCTCCAATCTCTGTGCTGACTTTCATAAGGAGAGTTATATAGAGCTTGATTTAATTTACAGATCTATGGCACAAAATATCAATCAGGTGTCGCAGGTATTTGGACTAAATCTTTCCCCTATTCTATTCATTAATCTAAAAATGACGTTTGATGTTCGGCAATGGCCTGAAATAGAGAAGAGTTCTTCTATAACGCAAGCTATGTTCTTATTCCAAAATTTTCCGTTTCTAGATCAACACGAAGTCTTCGTGACGAAAAATCTGATTTCGTGCTAATTTGACACGAGCAACACGAAACGATGCTAGATATAAAAAATGTATGAATGAATTTCCAGTAGAGAAAAAATTTTATATTTTGTATTTTCAAACACACAACACCTGCATATTTCTGGGTAATATATGACCCTCTGAAGCTTAAAGTTCTGCTCGTAAACAGATAGTATCAGCTGTGGTGGCAGAGTATATCAACTGGCAGCGTCAACTCGGTGCTATATTTTGAAAAGCGACTCTTGAAAAAATCAATTAAATTTTTTGATTTTCAAATACCATATTGGTATGGTATTTCGTGCGTGTTATGCAATATCGTATTGACAAAATTTTTCGCGTGCGTGTTTCGTTTCGTGTCGTGTTGAAAAAATTCGACACGCGCCCATCTCTAGTTCACATAGTATATCACTGTGTGCAATTTGCAAGTCATGGAAATATAATTATATACGGACACCACTACGTGATAAAAGACCAAAAAAAGAACCGTGTTTCCAAGTTTTGCCCCAAGTCATGCTTTTTTTTACCGACCCCCACAGATTTGGGGCCTCGGTGTCATTTTTGCATTTTCTCTGAGGCATAGTTGTAGCTTTTATCATAAAGAACAACAATTGTGAACATATAAAATCAAAAAAAGCAATGTGAGTCCGATCACAGAGGAAAATTTTTTTTAAGTTGGAAGTACTTATGCTTTTAGTATCTTTTTTTAAATTAATTAATTAAAAGTATAAAAACCTTCAATATTGTAAATACATATGAATTTGTTGGTTTTTGTTTGTTTTATTAAACTTATTTGGTTAGTAAATGGGCACACTGCAGTATATGTATATGTAATGCATTCAAAATTGCAGTAAGCAGTAAATTTACTGATTACTAAAAAAAATTCAGTAAATTTTTACTGCTAATGAAATTTAATTTGCATTACCAGTAAAATCGTATGGCGGTAATCACAATAAAATTGTAGCAAGTGGCAAAGTTTTTTCATTCAAATTTTGAAACTTTTGTATGAAAAACATTTAGCCACTCAGTAGAATTTCATTATGAATACTGGCATTGCTGATTACTGAAAATTCAATGCACCTCATCATATAACAAATCATTTAGGCAATTTATAAAAATTGTAGAAAAAAATTTTAGTAATCAGTAAAAATTTACTTGTTAAACATTTTTTATTGTTTTTACTGAAACTTTACTGGTACTGCAGGGCTCATCTATGGTAAATGCCTTTACTTTTACTTTTTAATTTTCAATTCCTGTTGTTCATCGTTTAGTTGTTGCTGTTCTTGTTGTTGTGTACGCATTGCAATTAAAATATATTCAGTAAAGTGCGACTTTGACTCACGCACATTCGGTTTTGATCATTTTTTTTTTTTTATTTAGCTTTCTTCCTTTTTTTAAGTTTTTTCAGTTTAAACGATTTTTTTTTAGTTTTATCGCTTTTTTCGCGTTTTGGCTTTTTTTTCTCTTTTTGGGTTTTTTTCAATTTTCGCATTTTTTTTCATTTTGGCGATTTTTTTCTGTTTTTTGGGGTTTTTTCATTTTGGCGATTTTTTTCTGTTTTTGGGGTTTTTTTATTTAGGCGATTTTTTCATTTTGGGGATTTTTTCATATTGGAAATTTTTTTGTTTAAGGATTTTATTCATTTTGGTGATTTTTCCGGTTTTTCGCGATTTATTTGTCCTAGAGATTTTTTTAATTTGGTGCTTTTTCGTTTTGGCGATTTTGTTTTTGGCGATTTTTTTATATTTGGCGATTTTATATTTTTTTGAATTTTTAGTTTTACCGTTTTTGAAAATTTCAAGAGTTTTGCTCTTACGGTTTCCAAGATACAGCAAGTTGTCAAAATTACAAAGTCAAAATTGCATTAACTGATGGAACACCCATTGATTTAAATTTTTTAAATTTAGTGTTAATTGTTGTAGTCTGTATAAAAATACACTAACTTTTAAAATTTCAAGTGTATATATGTACATACAATTGTATGTATATTACATGGGATTGTAACATTTTTCGTTGCTCGTTTTGGAGCACCCTTTAGTTTTTAACTCTCATGTATTTGTTGTTGTAGTGGCCAAATGTCTACACATTGTGTCCAAATTTCAAGTCCGTAGCTCTTAAGGTTCATTTTCACCTTTGGTGTACGGAAATATACAGATAAATAACCGGCGGCGGCGCACCGTCGGCTTCGAGCCGGTCGACTTGTTTCTCTGCTTGGTATATTGCTTCTTTCAAACACTAATACATACATAGCTCACACCGATTTGACAATGCAAAGAAATCTCAGCAAAGAAATCTCAGCAAAGAAACCTCAGCAAAGAAATCAAAGTCAAAAGATTTTTACCCCCTAGCGTATAGATGTTTACACATCAAAAAAAAACTTCATCTTCAAGATCAAAATGGCAAAAAATTAAAAAAAAAACTATTTTTTTACATTATTCTTCTGTTGAGGTCCATAGATAGCAAACCGTTCAAAATTCAAGGAAACAATCAACTACAAAAATATACCTTATATTTCAATAAACAACTTTTTAGGACATATGAACTTACTAGGAATGATTCTTAACATCGTTTAGGTAGCCGCAAAAGTTAAAAATGTCCCGTAAATTGTTTAATTTCATTTGTTCATTAAACGCACAATAATATCAATGCTGGCGGCATATGCGTATGAAATATGACAGATTCGGGAGAAAATCTGCAGAATAACCTAAATAGTCTTATAAATAAAATCTCCAATAAATTACATAAAGTGCAACTTTGACTCGCACACGAAGGGTTCCATACGAGCACTACCAGGGATGATAAATGAGAAAACCAATTTCGTACCAATTAGCTTTTAAAAATGTACTTTTTCGAACCCAATAGTACTAAAACCGGTATTTTTTGTATATTTAACTTTTTTTATTATATTTTTGGAACATGTCGCTCATTTACTCAAATAACGTCATAACTCGTAACACAAACTTCAAGTTTTCAATTTACACACGTCTTAATTAAAAATGAAAATTTTGTGTTTGTTTCAAAAAAAGAACTATATGAAAACAGGCAGTAAATACATATCGCTGATCTCAAGTAAAAAGGTCCTAACTCAAATAATTGCTATTTTACAGAAGAAGGTAAAAACACAATAGAAACTGTAATATTCTTTCTGTAATATTTTTGTAGAACTGATTGTAAAAGCGTTACTTTTCAAACTATTTTAAATATATTGGAATCACTGAAAAACTGAATTTCGTAAAAAAATATGAGTTACAGCCTCCCAATAGGTCCTTTGTTTGTATTAGACTTTCAAGTCTTCGTTTTGATTATGAAAATTCTCTTTCCACATTCGCTGATGAGTGAAGAATTGACAATATTCTCCTGATAACTTTTGAAAGCTCATTAGCTCATCCAATTAATTTTTTAAAGCTCGAAACTCGTTATTTATTGTATTATAATTTCCATTTTCTTTTAGGAATATTTTTTAATAAGAGAAATATTATACTACTAACATATTCGGGAGTGAATTTTGTTTGCCATGTTAAAATTTTGTTATGAAAAGTAACTTTATTTAGTTTCGCAAAAGTTTCTATAACATTTCTTTTAAAATCCGGTTGTTTAACATTTCTTTTAAAATCCGTAACTATACAACTTTTAATTTTATTTCTAGATATATAAAGTTTTTAATTTCAAAGTAAATTTTAATCGATTACATATATATGTAGCATACCTAGCTTCATTTAATTTCATCACTTAAACGATCGATATGATAGTAATATAGCAAGTTATTTATTTCTTACAAATTTTATATTAATACAATAGATAAAATAAATGAAGACGGCGCTATCATATTGAAAACGAAACACCGGTGAAGTTAGATGTAGTTCTCTATAATAAACCAATCAAGTGTAATGCACATCTAAAAAGGTGTTCGCCCTCAACAACAAAACAAATTCGCCACTTTTCTCTCAAATTGATTATACTTTAAATGATCGCGATTAATTATTTTTGTGTACAAGGGATAGTCTCTCGCAAATTTTTCAAATAGTACCAAGTGAGTCACGAGGGTACCAACGTACTTTTAGGGTTTGAATAGTACAAAAAAAAGTACAATTGTACCAACTTTATCATCCCTGAGCACACTACATATGTAATAGTATACGAAGTTTAGTTTATGTAATAGTATACAAAGTTTAGCCTATATCGTTATCTTTGTACCCTAATTTTAACGATATGCCTCATTTCAAAATGCAGAAAATTCTCACGGACGATAGATAACTCAATAAGAATTATTTTAAGACTCGCACTTTTAGGAATACTACGACTTTAAATTCATAATTGCCATGTCTTCGCGCTCTTCTGAAAAGTTTACATAGATTTGCATATTGGATAGTTTGACGTGGTAGGGACGATACAATCGAATAGATAGATACCTAATGAAGAAATTTTTTTGAAAAAATTTTAAATAATGGCAAACTGTTTTCGGTTATTGGGGATTTTTTTTGGCGCTTTTTATTAGTTTTAAAGCTTTTTCGTCTTTGGGTTTTTTTTTCGTTTTGGTGATTTTTACTTTTAGCGTTTTTGCACATTTCAAGAGTTTCCCTCTTACAATTTCCAAGACGAAGCCATTTACATTAGGATATCAAAATTTCACGGTGCTCGCTCTCGAACACCATCTAATTTTTAATTTGTTGTTGTAGCTTGCAAAGTTTTACATGTAGTGAAAACAATATAGTTCCTTTTCACCCTTGGCGCACGGAACACTAAAAAGGGACTGAAAATCAATAGTAGGAAAACTGAGGCAGTGTTAATAAAATTTATTTTGTATTAAATTGCTAAATTCCAAAAATTAAATAATCAGGCTTATCATTAATAAAATTTTACATGGAAATTTCCAAACGTGTGAACAGTTGGTGTCAAAAAACTTCATAAGATTGCGAAATATTTTGACAATTTATGAAGGAAATCATTCACAAAGATTAGTATGTTGGAAAAAGTGGAAATATGTAAGGTTTTATGCCCCTATCACGGTACTCAACTAAATTCAGTTTGGTCGTCTAAGAGTAGACCAAACTTACACACGACTTAACTGTGTTTTAGTATTATGAACCACAACTGTTTTTTAGTTGAAATTATCATCGCGTTGCCAACTTAAAATACTTAGTTAATTTTAATTATTATTCGAACTCGATTTGTTTCTATATTTGTGATTTGAACGGGCTAAGGTTTGTATTGCTTTTTAAGCCAAATTACATGTGATAATTATTAATGAACAAATAACAACAAAGTCTGTTGTAAACATTTTGACTAACAACACATAGTTGAACGGAACAGCCAGCCGTTTTCGAAGGCCACTAAACCTTCATCATCAGCGTTCTTTTGTGTTTGGTCCACTGTGTGTGGTGTCAGTTGATGTAGATTTCTGCTTTATATACTTAGCATTTTATTGCAAATGGAATATGTGAATTGTTTTGATTCATCGTATTTCAATTTGCTGAAAGCTTTTTTGTAATGAAAGCTCAATTTTACCATCTCTATATTTACAACAGTCTTACTTACCATTGTCGTTTGTTCTTTACTAATTATTTAGTTTGACACGAAAAAAAAACACAAAGTTTTAGAAAAAGTATTGTTTTTAGTATTTTAGTTCCAAATGGATACAAATATCTGTATATTTATTTTATGACGACGAAAACGAAGTCGCAATATAGATGTGCTACGTATCAGAAGAAAAATTCGTGCTGATTCCAACCCTCTTGAACTACCCAATGCAAGGTAAGACATAACCAAAATAAGGAACGAATTCTTTAAAACATAATTTTTTAAAGTTTTTTTTTAGTTACATATTTCCGGCAGAACAAAGAAACGTTTTGTTATTTTTTGGATCACCTAAAACCATATTTAAGGAAATCTTTGTATGTGCCCGCTATATCTCCGATAATGAAATTGTTAAAAAATTTTGTTATTAAGCATAACAAATATTTCTAGTTACGATTCTTCCACTTTTTGTGTTTTTTATATCGCAACAACCTGTAACTAAAATAAACCCAACCACAGACCCAACTAATAAAAATCAGTTGTTTACGCTCAACGTTTTTCTCAACCAAATTTACGCACAGTTGTGAATGGAAGTATGAAAACACAACTGAAAAGTCAACTGTTAATTTAGTGGAGAATGGCAATGCAAATTTCTTAATCCCAACCAAACTATTTTAAAAGTTGAAAACCGTGATAGGGGCATTAATTTTATTCGAATTGAAGATTCGAAATTAAAATCCATGTGAACGAAATATTTCGTTCGGAAATTTTCACATGTGGAATTCATGATAAGGCTGATTATTTCGTAAAACCAAATACCAAAATTCGTAAAAATTTAATCAAATGAAAAACGCATTTTTTCTGCAAAAACTCGATTTCAAAAAAAATAAGGATTTAGGTCCTTTCTATATTAAGGTAACGATATGCAACATTTAAATTCTAAGAAATTAGTGTAGGAGTGTAAAACTCAATACACATTTGTGGATGCGCAATCCGGGCATATGCCACATCAAATACAGGCAATTAGGAAACAGGAACTATAATATAAAAAATCCAAATAGAAATCCGAAGCGCTAGTATATCCAGAAAAACACATATTGTTACAAAATATTATATAGCACTAAGTTTCAAAAATTTAGAAATTCGAAATCCAGTTGTTTTAAAAAATTCCTAACGCTCGACAGCCCTAACAACAATTTTATAAACACTGACCATAAATTAACTCAAGCCTAGAAGAGTTAAATGGAAATGCAAAACGAAAAATTTTCTAAATTTATTTATTTAATCATACTAAATAAAGATTACATTAGGGTTTGTGTATAAAAACATTTTCGTACGTTTTATGCACTTACTGCAGAACTTTTTTTTTTAACATTTGCATTCACGCTGCACATCATCAAAAGTTCCAAAGCGAAATATTGTTGTCGTCTATCGTTGTGTTGTAGGAAAGTAACGCCCACACCCGGCAATTCAATTTATGCATGTAGGCGTACTCTTTAGTGTCTGATAAGTTTTGTGTTTTTTTTTTTGCATGTTGCTGTTGTACGATGACTGTCTATATTTGCAATCTCAACAATGCAATAAATTGTTCGGCAGTGCTTGAAAATCTAAAAAAATTCATTCATAAAACTTAAGGTACCAACAGACGACATGTTTTTCACATTGTATGTGCCAGAATTCACATAAGTATGTAAACGAGAACATGTCGTGTGTTACCTTTAAAACATTGCTTGTGTAAAAAACATGACAAAAAACATAAGACATTATTTGAAATAGAGCGTGCTCTATTTTCTTATGTTAAACATACAGCTCCAAATGTCTATGTCATGCGAACAAATTCGTCGGCGGTTGATTATGTGCACTATCATTAGCCGTCTGAATGAAGTATTTTGCAAGACAAATTAATTATATATATATTTTTTTAATTTAACGTTGTCGTTTTATTAAAATAAGTCCAAAAATTTATAGATTTTTAGATAGAACCTCAACGTCTTGTTTAAAAAAGCAAAAATTAAAAAAGCAAACTTGCGTCGCCAGTACTACAGCGACGGAACCAAAAATATTTCGACGGCTGCAAGCCATTTATAAAACAAACTACGTGGATATTTATGTACTGAAAAAGAAGAAGTGACCAAAAATTATAAACCTTATGTAAATTAACCAATATCGACAAGCATAAAGAAAAACATACGAGTCGAAAACTTAAAAACCACATGTAAAAAACATGTCGTCTGTTGGTACCTTTAACATACATACATACATACAAACAAACAAACCGGGAAAAAAAATTCAATTATTCAACACGCAGTTCTATTTTTTAATCGAACTTTTAAGTCGTTTGAATGTGCAACTAAAATTGTAAAATGTGTTGTATTTCAACATTAAAATGAGAATTAATGGAAGAGATTTCAGAGTTTGGCTTACAAACACTCGTAATGGAAAATAAAAATGAACAAGTCGTTTGACTGAATACTTTATCAATTAAATTAATAGTTTAATTAACAGTTTATGCTACTTAATTTGAAAACCAGTCATTGGAATGCGAAAAAGTTATATAAATATTGAATAAGTGGGTTTGAATTCAACAGAATAATAAATTTTTAGGCATGTGACGAAATATGTACATACATTAGAGTTGAGCGATATTTGGAAACCTGTTACTTTTTCACAGCGATTGAAAAATCACATATCACAACTGTGACTGAATTTATCAAGTAACAGGTTTTGGAAATATAGATCTTTCATACAAACTGTGAATGTTCTTGTATGCGTACTTTACAGTAAATGAAGCTACCACATTAATTTTTTTTTACACATTCAGCTTTTGTCAAGAAAAAAATCGTCAAATCGTGTCAAATCGTCTTTTCTGGCAACTATGTACAGCTCACATTTTTATATTTTATTTTATTGTCTCTCTGCCTGTTATACGGCAATTCTCAATGTATGGATGGGGTTGATTGCTAATTGTTTATTCTTGTCGCTCTTCTTATTAGTATTTATCAAGACACCAATACTAATAAATACTTTTAAAGCAGAAGAGCTGAAATGTGTTAAATCGTGATCACAATCACTGTTTAATTTCACTGCTGTTCTTCTTATTAGATTTTCTCAAAATAACAGAACTGCTACAAACAAAATATTGCTAAACTGTGTTCACAGTCACAGTTTAAAAGAACAGCGATTTAGAAATCTCGTTCACAAAGAGCAACATTATTAAAAAATCACGCTATCGCTCATCACTAACATACATAGTTCGTTGGTACTGTAGTGTATTTGAAAAAATATAGAACTTATTTTTGAAAAATCTGAAAGCCCTATCTAAAGAGCTAACTAACTCAAAATCAACATAAGGCGACTTATGTATATCGTTATGCCGACTACACATTATGCCATTTTGTGGCATTGCACTAGTGTATACTAGTAGCAACGTTTGTCACTTCTGATATTTTTCATTGTGTGGCATTACTTTCCATATATAAAACATAATATGAACGGCTTTGCACGCATTTTGAAAATGACAACACAAGAAATGCCAGATGTGTACTAAGCATGATACTTATCATAAAGTTTTAAATTGTACTTATTACGATACAAATTAAGAAATTTTTCTTTCTTAAAAAGACAATTGTAAACTTTCAATTGTGTCTGTATGTATTTAAAAGCTGTCTTATTCCCCCAAAAAATTTGGATAGAAGCTTGTCTTCATTTACCATGTACATTTTTAATTAATTAATACTGTAATTTGTTCAAATATAAATTGTTTTTAAATATTTTTTTTTTTCACCTTCATCAGTATGTATTAGACGACTGCGTAGACAGTCTTGAAATATAAATACGTCTTGTTTTTTAAATGTGTTGTCGTAGCATGTATTATACTAACACAAAGCTGGCCACTGAGAAAACACCGAGGGAAATGTATTCGCGCATGTGTATCCACTTGTATAAGAAGCCGATTGATGTTCGGCACTCTATTGCTACTTTGGGCAGCTTTGTACTCAACCAATAATAAATGATGTCGTTTAATAAACGAAGAACGATGGATGTATTAATGTACCTGTTTATGAGTGTTTGCAAGCGATGCCGCGAAGACTTCTTGTTCGTAACAAACATTCAAAAGAAGTAGTGTTGATGCGCGTATGCTTTTTATTTTGCATATTGTACGTTTGAGTGTGTAAGATGTAGATGGTAAGCTATTATGCGTTAAGGGTGATTTTTTAAAGCAAGCACACACAACTAATACCAATGCATGTGTGTTCGTTTGTATGTGCGCAGAAAAATAAAGATCCTTCTAGCCAGCCTACAACCACATGTCTCTATATCAACACTCTTTCTCCAGCGACAATTGCACTAGTTAAAATGTCGACAATTTTCCTTTTATGTACGAGTAAAGATACGTTAGAGACAACAGTTCTAGTGTATTTCTGGTGATATTGTCAATGAACGCGTCAACTGATTGTTTTTCTACTTCATTATTCTGTGCAATAATATTAAAAAAATTTTCATATGTAGACGAGGGTTGCTAAAATCTACTAGTAAATCTTTGGTTCAAATATCTCCATATGGTCGTAAAAGAACTACCTTCGCAATAGTGTTAAAGTCTACTGGTAGATTTTCAATGACAACCGTATGTTATATGTCAATAGGCGATTACATTGGCTGGGGTACACCTAGTCAGTATCACTATTGACAATGTCACTAGAAAATCACTATAATTTTACAATTGACAATGAGCGAGGAAATATCGATATTGTAGACTAGAGCCGCTAAAATTTACTAGTGAATCTTTGGTGTCAATGTCTCCATGTTGACCCAAAAGAACTACTTAGTCAGTCTTAGTGTTGTAAAAGTATTGAGTATTTGAGTACTGAGTACTCAATACCGGGGTTTTTTCCCGGTACTCAATACACAAAAGTAACTACTCAATACTTTCAGGGTTGCATTTTGTAGTATTCAAGCGAAAGTCTTCCTTTAAATTACATCAGAATTATACAACTCTGTGAGTTTGATACAAACAAATATGACTCTGAACCTCATGGAGGTAGTGTAACAAATACGAAAACAGCCACTAAAAGAAGTACTACAAAATGCGTTATTGAACTACTTCAGTCATTTAAAAATACTATTGGACAGAAAAACTGACCCTTTAGAACAGTGGAAGGAAGGCACGTGATACAATATAACCAGCAAGTCAGGTCTTCAAAAACATGAAAAATATTTTATATTCTTTCAATGTCGGTAAAATCTTATTTCTACATTTCAACAATGACTAAGTAATAACATCAATTGTGAGAAAAAATGTTAATTAAAAAATATTTAGAAGATAATTTAAGAGAGTAATGCACTAGAAGTGTTAAGAGTACGTTAAAAAATTTTATGTACAAAAATTAATATTCAAACTCATTTATTTTCATTTGTTATAAATTAATTTAAATATACTTGTATTTAATATTTGTTTTTCCATATTCCATCATTAAAATAATAAGGATTTTCATGAGAACTCTTAAAATTGCCATTTGTGCAATTGGGCAAACTTGCGAGACTTGTTTCATGAAGCCCCTTTTGCGCAAACAGTTAAGTAAATTTAAATGAAATGTCAAAAAAATTAATATAATAAAAATAAAAAAATAAAATTTCAAGCAGTTTTTATATTAAATATGTACATATTTATATATTTCTATAAAAGTAAAAAGTGTGTGTGTGTATCTAAAAATGCCTCAAGGAAGCAACAAAAACCAATAAGTTGTTGTTTAAAAAATGCTCAATTGCACAGCTTAAGTTTACGAGTGAAAATTGTTGGGCAAAGTTAACAGGTTTGTGTAAATAAATTTCCATACAATTTTTGACATTTTATTTACGAGAGTGTAAAAATGCACAATTGCACAGTTTGCGAGACTTTTGAACATTCTCATGAAAACCCTTAATATAAATTATAATTTTTTACTTCCCATATACATATATAAAGTATTGAGTAGTATCGAGTACCCAATTGAAAAAGTATCAAGTAGTACTGAGTATTCAACAGTAGCCGCTTTTTACAACACTAGTCAGTCTAGTGGTGGATTTCCAATGACAAGCTAATGTTAAATGTCAATAAATGATTACATTGGCTGGGGTACACCTGGTCAGTAGTACTACTGACAATGTCACTGGTAATCATGACAATTTCACTATTCGCACTTTCTGCAGGGATCATACACACAACGTGCGTGCTTATGTACATGCATGACGTT
Source organism: Tachina grossa (assembly GCA_949987645.1). NCBI lineage: Eukaryota > Metazoa > Arthropoda > Insecta > Diptera > Tachinidae > Tachina > Tachina grossa. The sequence goes on along the minus strand of OX465276.1, from coordinate 129,199,624 downwards.
TGTGTACGCACACATGCGTCCCTGCAAATAATGTTGGACTACTTGGCCCAATCCACATGAAACAGACTAGTTACATCATGGTCTCATGTAATGCAGCCATGGATCATGTCGTTTTAAAACAAGCATTCAATACTGCACGATAAGTGCTCGTGTTTAAACGATTATGATCGTTCTTCTAAGGCACTTACAAATTGTGTCCGAAGAGTCTATAACTAACTATTCCGTATATGGTAGTTTTGGGGTGGTCCGATGTAACGCAAATTTGGACCATGTGATCCATCCCTAAGACATCACAATGTTAAATCGGCCATGTTTTATCCATACATTTGGGCTAGTTTTGGACTAGTCCTTGTAATTTATGGAGTAGTCCTTACATGCATGTATGGACTAGTCGAGTTATTAGCAGGGGTATGAAGAAGCAAACATCACAAATTCTTCCGTCAGGAAGTATTTTCTTATTTACTCTTATATGTACCTGCAATAACTGAAATAATTTCTTGCAAATAGTGTTGTTTAGCGTTTGTTTTAGAAGATTTCGCTGTAATAAAGCATTTGCAAAATCCCTCGTCTTAAAAGTTTTTTTAAGTGGTCTTTTGCAGGGGTCTAGTATATACATATATATGTATGTATAGTACGAGTATATCTGTAGTTGCGTATATGAAAATTTACAACATATTTTAAATAAGATTTGTTTAATATTTTGTTCTCATTTTTTCAATTTAAATTTATGTTTCTTATGCAAAATTTTAATTGATGCCATAAATATGTATATATTTTTTAATTTTGCTTCTTATACATATGTAAATACATACATAGTCGAATTGCCGAATATTCGGTTATTTTTAATGCGAATACGAAGCATTCGTATTTGTCAAATTCAGGCGAATACGAACACGAATATTTGTCCAAAAAAATTAAACATATGTATCAATGCATAAATCTTGGATAAAAATATTAGTTTGTACGAATCCATTAAATTTTTTATAGAAATTTGTGCTTTTTATGATTTTCAAATATTATTTAGGGCGTGTGTCAAACGGTAGAAAAGTACTATGGTAAAAAAATATTTGCCTGTGGAGAAAAAATTTCATTTTTCTGCTGTGCCAAATGATATCTTTTTTGACCATGTAAAATTTTGACAAATTCGCTTGAGCATAGGAAGAAGCTGATGAAACAATTGCTGCGGCGGCGGTTTTGCTTCGCCTGACTACAAGCCGCCGGCTACCAACAAATTTTTAAGACGACATTTTTATATAAAACAATATTCTTGTAGCAAAAAATTATATAATATTATATATATATGATGCAACATTTTTCGCAAACTAAAATAAACAATGATTTTTTCACAGTCTAATTAAACTTAAAAGACGTAAAAATCTTTGTATTGGGCGACGGCTCGAAGCGACGACGGTGGATTTAAATTTTATGATACCATGCTTTTTATTGCAGCTTATCAAAAATTTACCTGTTGTGTCAAAATTTCTACTAGCCCCTAGGGCTAGTGAAATTTTATTCACCTCAGAAGTGTCAAAAATTTACTTACACTAGTACTTTGCTACCATTTGGCACAGGCCCTTACTGACGATCATTAAAATTTTGGGCAGTTTTTATTAACTTTAAAGTACGCCAGCAGGAGTATGAAGTTCTTTTTCATAACAGTTTTTTAATATTTCATAATGCAGGCGTAAATAGAGCCCTAATTTAACGTCTATAAATTTCACATATCGCACATCCAGTTCAATAGTGTCACAACTCAAAGAAACTAGTTTTGCAGAAAACACGTTTAAAGTTTTTAATTTACATACAACTCAATGAAGTCATGTAAAAATATTCTTCTCGCAGGAAGCGATAGTACAAGCTATTTATATGAAATTTTTATGCAAGATAAAATACGAAATGCACTATTATTCTGCATTATTAACTCAAAAAACGAATTTTTTGAGTTAGGTCACTATTGAACTGAATGTGCGATGTAATATTCGTATTCGCGAATATCGATTCAAATATTCGTATTCGCATTCGTATTCGCGAATATGAAAAATTGACATTCGTTACATCACTAATAAATACATACATAACTAAATACATATATGTATACAACTGTGCGTTCTATGTACACACAGTGGACTGTGGACTGATATTAACTCATTGGATTTTTTTCTTTTAATTTATAATTCTCGTGCGGCTTGTTCATGTCTTGTCCACATACATAATACTGACGTCAAAACTAATAATATAGACTGATCTTGTTTAGCTTATACAGATATGTGTATATGAATGTACATTAGAGTGGCCGTTACTTATTTTTTTTGGATTTATTATATTCTAACCCCCAAATTAGTTCAGTTTTATGTAAAAAAAAAATACAAAAAAATTTCATAGCCATAGCCCGCCCCTTAAAGTTGGCCTTCAAACCCATTTTCAATGTAATTTGTTTGCATATGCCTATCTTAAAAAAAAACATTTTACAAGAACATGATAGGTACATACAATATATAGGGCAATATTTTAGTTCTTCTAGTCTACAACATTGTTCTCAAAGAAAGTTTTTTGCTATTATATTATATTTTATATATTTTTATTTTATATTTTAGGAAATAATGAAGAAAATAACCAACAAAAATTATATATACCAAAATTGCATATATGTGGAAATTATTTTACTATGAGTTTACAATAAGAGTTTATATCTATTAAATTATTTCATACATATATTAAGTATAGTCATAAAAAAACTAAAAAAATACATTGAATATATGGGCTTGAGGGCTAACTTTGAGGGCCGGACGCACCCCCTACAACTAGTGTTGTTAATTATTCGTCTTTTATGTTTGTTCGAATGAAATTTCATTATTTTTTTCTTATTCGAACAGACGAATAATTTTGAACTTTTGTTCGAATATTCAAACGAACAAAGAATAAAAATATATATTCGAATAATCTTAAAAAAGTTTGCAAAAAACGACACGTATGTGTATTAGATTAATTTTTTTTTATTAACAAACGATAAATATTTCATTACACAAGAAAAACAAAGAATTTCAATAACAAATTTAGGAATATTAATAAAAAAAAACTTTAAAATTTTAAGAACATTTGCCGCAGTTGACGCTGTGGCATAGATAAGAACTGTATGTTCCACTTATACTATTGAAGTAACAGAATCGGAAAAAATAAAAGATTAAATAAAAAAATTATGATAACTTCCAATCGTCTAGACCGATTTTCTTCAAGTATAAATTAGAAGATATACGATCATGTCACCATTCAAACGAAAACAAAGCAAAATTTATATAGGTCAAGACGTTGGGGAGCTACGGCGTCAAAGGCACGCAGATCAACAGAATATATCTAAAAAATGTGATATCTTCTAAACGGCTTTACAGATTTTCTTTAAAAATAGCTAAGAACACTCTCGAACAAGTAATTTTTTTATTTTTAAAGAGAAGTAACACTCAGGCAATGAATGCCTACTACTATTTTAAGGAAATGGATAGTAACAGAAAAGATAGGTTGTGAAGGAAGAGATAGAAGAATGCTACATTTTTTTACAGCTCTGCTTTTTGCACGTTTTGGTGTTGCAGCGAGTCGTATTAAGTGAGTCGTATTAATTTTTTTTTGAAGCTGTGTTTAGTAGCAGTTTAGTGGTTATTTTACTTCGCCGATGATTCTGCTACACAACGAAGGAGGCTGCTCTGGTGTTACATTAGGATTAGTATCTCTTGAAGTCGGTATAGTTCAGTGACCAGTGACTATGCCTTCATCACTTGAACTTGTCACCCTCAAACAGGAAAACTAAATCAAAAACGGTCCAACCATTTGGTCTGTACGTCGACTCGTACATACAAATAGATACACAGACACAAAATACATATAAACTTATAACAGCCCTTTTTTGTCGGGAGTTAAAAACTGAAACGAAATTAGTTAAAAAGTATAGGTATTTATACACATTTACAAATATTTTTAATATGTTATTAATATTTTGGAAATAACCAGATAACCCAAAAAATCTTTTTATACAAGTAGTCAAGGAAATTGTTCGAATATTCGAATATTCGACAAAAATGATTCGAATAATTTTTTATTCTAAATTGAAAATTTTTGCTCATTCGAACAAATATAATAAAAAGTTGTTCGAATATTCGAATAATTATTGTTCGAATGACAACATTACCTACAACACAACTTATCGCTATGATACTTTTTTTTCACTTAAAGGTTAACCGAGAATAAAAGAAATCAACAATAAAAATTCTCCATACAACTAAGGGCCACTCTAATGTACATATTGATATGATAAATTTTTTTCAATTAAATTGTTTTTTAAATGACATTTCATTAAAGCATCACATCATGCATGTTTAAAGATAAATATGTAGTACATTAAATGATAAATATCACTTTTATTGTAAACCAAATACTAAAGAAATGTCTTTTGTATCTGTATCTTAAAAGAAAAATCATGTAACTGCATTTTTATAAAATTTTACAGGATAATCGAGTGATTCGGTTTTTGTTTTGCACCTTTGATTAGTTACATAGTTTTTCATTTAATCTGACGACCTTTGCACAATTTGTTGATATACGGCCTGGCTCACGATGTCAACAAAAAATTTCCTTCGCTTCTTTATATTGAAAACAAAAACAAATTTTCTTATTTTGTTTTTGTTTTCAATATAAATAAGCGAACGAAAACTTCTTGTCGACATCGGGAGCTAGGCAGATAATATTTAAAACAAAAATGTCTTATTTAATATTAAGTTTTAAAAATCTTCTGTTTAAAATTAGGCAACAACAGATATTAGGTTTGTTCATTTACTAAAAATTATTACGAATTTGTAACAACTGTTCCTGGAAAGTGTTCATTAACTTAAAAATTTTTCAAGAAGAGAGCGTCAAAAGAGAGAAAAAACTTGAGAGACTAAAAAATTCTTAGAAATTATTGCTAGTAAAATTTTTACTTGCAAGAATTATCCAATCACCTGTTGTGTGTTTTATTGTCAAATTAATTATTTCAAAAATATTTGAAAAAGGAAAACTGAAAAATGTGCATTTCTTTCTTTAAAAAATATGTATACGTATGGAAAAAGAAAGCATATTTTCTTCAGTTATTGTTTTTCTTTCATCAAGCCAAATAAATCAATTTTATTGTCAAAGAATTTTGTTTTCTTCTCATATCTGATCAGAGATGTAAAGTCGCATTTTTTATTTGTTAATGGAATAAAATTAAAAAATTATGAAAAATTCATAAAAATATTAAGTAATACATCAAACTCTGTAAGTATTTCATATTAAAAGTCAATTTAAAAAAAAAATTATAATTGAAAATATTATCAAACAAAATACATCAGAAAAGGTACAATTGTTCATAATTTCCATCCATGGTTCTAATTTGAATAAAATTTAATTGCAAGTTCTTACAAGTAATGCTAGGAACACAACTGGGACGAACTACGAATTTCGTCCACGTCGACGTATTCGTCTATAGGAATTCGCTGCGTAAATTATTCGTGTGAAACACAACAACGACGAATTTACTCAGCGAATTCCTCTCTTATATTTTATAAAATTGGTTGTTATGTGCAGCGTTGTCAACTCGGTGCTTTTCGCACCGTTTTTAGTGCTTTTTGAAATTTTCGACGCGACAAATTTTAAAGTTAGTGCTCAGTGCTTTTTTAAATTCAGTTTCGGTGCTTTTTGTTTCGAGGCGGTGGCACTAAACCAAAAGCTCAAAGGAAAATTTCTTTACCTTTTGTTTCGAGGAAGTCTTTCATTCAAAAACATAAGCTCTGAAGTTAAATATAGCATCTCAAAAAATCGACTAAGATTTTAAAAGTTTTGGTTGAAGAAATACGTGCCATATTACCATCAAACTTTAACATTTTAAGCATAATTAATATAAACAGTGTTTTGCCATACAACAAAGAAGACGTAATACAAGTATTTACTAAAATATAGCATAATAGCGAAATTTTGTCTAGTATAGACAATGCAATGGGAAAAATATTGAGTCCACTTTTGACAGATTCAGTTGATATGAACTCGTTTGAGGCATTATCAAAACTTGCATTCCCATCAAACTTCTGTTACATCCAGAAACGCAGAAAGTCACCATTTTTATTTCGATCAAAATTTATTATCTTTGTCACATAGCAGCCGAGAGAATGTGTAAAATTTTTTTATATAAAATAATAAAATTTTAAATTTAGTGCTTTTTCACTTAAATTACGCGCTTTTTTCCTGGTTTCGGTTCTTTTTGAAATTTAAAAGTTGACAACGCTGGTTATGTGTACAAACACAGAGAGAGTGAGAGAGAAATTTTTTTTTCGTCGTTCGTCGGCGTATAAAATCAGTGTTACCATATGTGAAGATTTAATTTATTTTTGAAGTTTTTAGACATGTTGAAACGGCAAAAAGGTTTATTTTCTAAAAATAAGATTTTTAAAAATTTTACTTTTGGAACTTTTAATATAATTATTATAGAGGGGCTTTTTGATTAAACTACTTACAAGTTTTCTGATTTGCCTCATAATGATCTTACACATATCCTATACCGTAACTATTTTGTCTTATTTGGCCTTACTTTTAATAGTTCACAAGAAACAAAGTAAATTTTAACTCACTTTCATTCAATAAAATAACAAAAAAGATTTTTGGTAACAAAAAAAGATTTTGTTTGTTTGACTTGAAGATTTTTGAAAAATACATATGGCAACACTGTACAAAATAGAAATAAATCTATCTCTGAGTTCGTCACGCACGACTAATTTCGTTCGACGGCGGTGTTGTGTTCATTTTCATATGCACAAATGTGTTTTATTTTTTATGACAAAAGTTCGCACCGAAAAATGCGTCGTTCGCCCCAGTTGTGTTCCTAGCATAAAGCATTCATTTAGTTTTTCGTATCCGGGAGAGTAATTTTATAATTTTTTATTTACTTTCTCATTGCTAGTTTCTGCTGCGAAAGTAAATGAACAGACCTATAATTAAAATAAAAATTAAATAAATTGTTAAAATTAAAATAAACAAACTTAAGATGTCTTAATACAACCTGAGTTTTCAGTTTTTCTATAACTTTAACTACAATTACGCGAATTGTGTTCCAAGATATAGCCGTCAGGAAATTGCATGTTCTTCGGAAAAATCAAGTCTAGCCAAAATATTAATGAGGACATAAAATCTGAACAGCAGTTAAACTAGCGAACCCCAAAAAGGGTTTCTATAAGTTTCTATAAGTACTTCGAGAAAGTCAACACGAGATCGAGTTTGAATTTTGCGTCGCACAGTGTTATTATAAAGTATTGAAGGAAGGAAGAAAGTGACCAGATTTCCTCTCCTTAGTTCTCACTTTCTACTTACATACATACGGCCATATGTATTATAAGCAAAAACTGGCATGAAGTTATCATAAGTTTTATCTTAAAGAGTTTTGAAATAAACTTCAAATTAAAAATCACGCCACGACTTAGTAGTGGGTTAAAACTACGTATTGCGACAATTTTTAATGTCAAATTGTATAGAGGAACTCTTTAACACTCAGTTCAATTTCGCCTCTTATGATAACTTCATGCCAATTTTTGCTTATACATAAGGTCGATAGTGACGATCCCGATTTTCGGAAAAAGAGTTTTAATGCCAAAGGCGGGCAAAGATCTTACCAAGACTGAGTCATATAGGCCTATAAGCTTACTATCTACAATCTCAAAGCTTTTCGAAAAGCTGCTCATGACTAAATTGTCCAAAATTTTAACTGATAATGGGTGCATCCCGGACCATCAATTTGGCTTTAGAAGTCAGCACAGCACGATTGAACAAACGCATAGACTGGTCCAAGTTGTAAGAAGAACATTTGAAGAAAAGAAGTATTGTTCTGCTCTCTTTATTGATGTTTCTCAGGCATTTGATAAAGTATGGCACGAAGGCCTAGTTTTAAAATTGAAGACATATCTGCCAATAAACATTCAAAAGCTTTTGGAAAGTTATATTATTGATAGGAAGTTCACTGTTGTGGAAGGAGAGTTCACGAGTGTGCCCGAAACTATATCTTCTGGTGTGCCCCAGGGTAGTATTCTGGGTCCTGTCTTGTATTTAATATATACTTGTGATATGCCTGTGAGCAATAATATCCATATTTCTACTTTTGCCGATGATACAGCCTGTATGAGTGTGCACGAAAACCCTTATGAGGCATCCCGCAATCTCCAGGAACATATCACTCAGCTGGAAATATGGTTGAACTTATGGAGAATTAAAGTCAATGAACAAAAGTGTGTCCATATAACGTTCACCCTAAGAAGAGATACTTGCTCCCCCATTCGAATCAACAATCAAAATATTCCTCAACATTCCCAAGTGAAATACCTTGGTATACACCTTGATCGAAGACTTACATGGAAACATCATATTGACTCTAAGTTAACTCAGATGAAACTTAAGTTAACTCAAATATATTGGTTGATTGGCAGAAACTCAACACTCAGCCTAGACTGCAAACTTTTATTATACAAGTCGCTTTTGAAGCCAATATGGCGCTACGGAATTCAGTTATGGGGCACTGCTTCAGCTTCCAATGTCGAGAGAATCCAACGAAGGCAAAACAAAATTTTACGGTTAATAACATCGGCTCCATGGTACATCCAAAATTCTATTATACATCGTGATTTAAATATGCCACTAGTGACTGAAGAAATTGCAAAATACGCAGGCAAATATTTAACAAAACTCGAATCACATCCTAATCCGCTTGCTCGTAATATTTTGAACTTTACTGGACACATCCGCTTAAAAAAGAGGGACACACGGGCTCTTATACCTAACACTCCAGATGGGACTACTTGAAAATACTTCCCCCCCCCCTTTTTTTGATTATCACTACTAATGTATTATTTATAACTACCACTAAGTTTATGTCCGACACTGGTCGGGCCTAATAATTTTTTTTTTATAGATTTAAGATTTGAATACTTATTGTTAGTTCACATATGAAGATACAATAAATAAATACATGCATTAAAAAAAAAAAAAAAATTTTTTAAGCGACAGTTATACAAAGACAGAAAGCTATTTTGGAGGCTCTTTTTTCTCTTCATTCACATTTCGTAACATATTAAGGGAAATATTCTCTATAAAAGCCTTGTACTTATTGCCATTGAATTAAGTTGCAGTAGAACGTCAAAATTTATTTTAATGCAATCAATATATTAATTATAACTGGAACTACAATATCTAATAGAGTAGACTTAACTTCAATTTTGAGTGGAATATGATTTGATTTTGGACTTCTGGCTTCTTAACAAGAGTGCCCACAAATTTTCACTGTATTTTATATGTATTTAACATTTGATTTTGTGCTTTTATTTCTATATGAAAAAATATACAATTCTTTAATACTAAAGGCCCAGGCACATAGAATCCGTCATACGTTAAACTTCGCCTTTTTTAACTGACAGCTATATTAAAAAACATGGTTTCTCATGAGGTCTGTTGCATTCAGTACGTGTCCGTCAAGACAAAGTACAAAAATTGGGCAAATTTCAACTTTTTACGTACTTTAAGTAGTTTGCCAGATATTGGTTAATTTTTTTTGGTAGGATTTGATTTAGGTTTTTGTGTTTTGTGGCAGCAAAAATAAAATAAAACAAAAAAAAAATAAACGATATACATATATAAAAAACAGTTGAGTTTAATAAATAAAATGGAAATGCTTCCTTCAATAAAGTACTCATTGCGCCAACCTTATCCGTTGTTGCCTTAATGCCAGTTGAAAAAGGCGAAGTTTAACGTGTGATGGATTCTATGTGCCTGGGCCTTAATATTGCACTATGAGTTAAAATTTTTTCCTGTTTAGATTAAATTTATTTCTCTCGAATACAGTGGTTTCATTAATTTTGTAAAATTTTTGCGCCGTCTGACTGAATTTTTTAATAAAATAAGAACTTGATTCAGTAGCTACTAATTATATAATTTTACCTTTTAATATTCCAAATATTTTGCTGACGCTTTGCTTTTATGTATTCTATTTTAATTTTCGAACTCACGGTACAGCGGACTTCAATATCATTAACTTCAGTTAATAACCTCAATATCAAATGAACATCAAAGAAACTTGATAGTTATTTAAAAATAAAACAAATTGTTGTTGTAGAAATTAAATTTTGCCATGATAAGTTGCTTTTTTAAAGTCATTCTGTTGGAAAAATGTACAAATTAATTTGGCACAAACCATAAAAACTAAAAAAAAAATAATTTTTAATTAAACTCCAGTAAATAATTCCAGCGAAAGTAATATGACTCCTATTTGTTTGTTTTCATACCCATAAACTGTTTCTTTTTTTTTTGCGCGAGTATAATAAAACTATCAAAAATTAATCAACAAAATGTTGTAGACAACAAACAACTTTTTATTAAATAACAAATTTTCTTTTATGCAAAAAACGTATGCCAAGAAGCAGGCTGATAATAAGAGATGCATACAGTTTAAAAGTGATGGAAGTGAGTGGCAAGGGTAGCAGTCACGTTTTTCTTGATTGTGCACTTAAGTGCAGGAGTATAAGAAACTATGGCTTGAAAACGCGTTTAGAGGTGAAATGTTAGCTTTTGACGATGGAAATGATGTCTGAATGAAAGAAGGTCGCATCCCATAAATTTTTTGGGGGTAGTAATGAAATAATAAGTAATTGAATTTCACTTATTTTACGTAATTTTCCGGGATATTTTGTAATCAAAATTATTGTTTTCATCTACAAATCTTAGAGTCCTAGAATGTAATATTAATGAGTTAATAAAGGGTGTCCCAACAAGAACGCAAGATTTAAATTTTAAATAAAACACAGATATTAAAAAAAAAATATCGTGAAACTTTATTATATCGTAAAGTAGACAAAATGAGGTTATGTGTGGAACAACATATCGGGCAGACGGCCGCCGCGGCTTTGCTGGCACACACGCGATCTTTTAATGAAATTTTCAATGGCCGTTTTGCATAAATGCTGCGGTATTTCATTAATGCAGCGTTCAATTTCCTCTTTTAAGGCTTGAGTCGTCGTCGGTTTATTCGCGTAAGCCATCGACTTCAAAAAACCCTAAAGAAAAAAGTCTAATGGTGTTAAATCGCATGATCTAGGCGGCCAATTCTGTTCTCCAAAACGCGAAATAACACGACCGGAAAATGACTGATGTAGCAATTGAATTGTTTCTCTGGCTGTATGACATGTGGCGCCGTCTTGTTGAAACCAAATGCCCTCCACATTAATTTCTTCAATTCTAGGCACAAAAAAACTGGTTATCATTTCACGATACCGAACACCATTGACTGTTTGCGCTTGACCTGCGTTTGAGCGACATCATCACGTGCAGCTGCGCCATTTTCGGTCGATCGACCTGGTCGAGGGTGCGTTGTTGTCTTTACATCACTAACAGACCCATTTTCGGCAAATTTATCCTTAATCTCTTTACAGTTGACTCTTTTGGAGCATTATTGTGACCCCAAATTGATCACAAATTTGCGAACTGTAGCCGCAAAACTTTCACCATTTTGGTAAAACAATTTCACAATGAGAATGCGTTGTTCATTAGTGTAGCGCTCCATTTTTACTAACCTCGTACCTTCTACTAGCAAACAATAACAATTGTTCAAATGTCAAACAATGACACTTCGAATGGCGCCAAATTTAAATCTTGCGTTCTTGTTGGGACACCCTTTACAAACTTTTTTTGCTTTCTTTAGTGAGCTTGCACGCTCGCGGATGAAAGGTTGCTCATATTTCCATCTCTGCTCATAATATGACTTGGCAATAAAATAAGAAATATGTTAACGAGATTTAAAAAAAAAATTAAAAATTTACTAACAAGTTAAAATAAGAAAAACATTTTTTTTCATAATTTATATGTTTTCCAGCATATAGAGTTTAGGCCATGACATACATCATCCACAAAGTTTTGCTGGTGGAAGTACTTTCATACTTTGTTGAATGGAGAAATTGTGAAAAACTGACGTTGTCTTAACGAACTTGTAAATTTACATTTCGCTTGAGAGGTTGATCAGTGCTCAAATTTTTTTTCTTTAACTTATTTTTTGGCTCAAATGCAAAATGTTTTTTTTTAATTTGTTTTTGCAACACAGAGAAGATTTATCAAGTTGTGGTAGCAGCTTTATGAAAAATATAAAATAGTGTTTTAAAAAAAAGTCGTGAGATTTTGCACATTTGATGAACTCATTTCGTGCCGTGACTTATTTAGAGTTCCCTCATGGAAGTCAAATTCTCATAAATTATTACCATGTTTTTACAGGTTAAAGTAAGCGTAACTCAAATCCATTAATTTTCAGCTGCAATGAAGAAATGCAATTGCTTTGAGGAAAGTGTAAAATATTTTGCAAGATAGTAAATGTCAATAAAAAAAAATAATAAAGGACCGAAAACGAATCTCAGCGAAGTTTTAAGGCAACTTTTTTAAGAAACCATCCCAAGGGAGATGAATGAAGTCAATGTAAAATAATTTACTAAAACATCGGATCCACTGTGTTTTGTATACTTAAAGCAACTTTAAAATGAAAGAAAGTACCGTTAACAAAACCAAAAGTTATGCACCGATTCCCGTGCAAAATGTCTCTTTTATTCCATTTGTACGCGAATTCAAATAAATTCAGTAAAGTGCGACTCTGAATCGCGCACGAAGGGTTCCGTACGAACACTAGGTATATAATTTAATATAAACTTCATCCTATATAGTATATAGTTTTGGCATTTTTTTTTCGTTTTTGGGGTTTTTCGGTTTTTTTGTTTTGGCGTTTTTTGCGTTTTTCGGTTTTGGCGATTTTTTTAAGTTTTGGCTCTTTTTTTAGTTTTGACACTTTAATTTCTCGTTTTGGCGATTTTTTCGGTTTTTGCCGATTTTTCATTTTGACGATTTTTTAATTTATTTTTTTTTTTTTAAATGCATGTTTATTATTTATTGTATCTTCAAATATGAACTAACAATAAGTATTCAAATCTTAAATCTATAAAAAAAATTATTAGGCCCGACCAATGTCGGACATAAGCTTAGTGATAGTTATTAATAATATTTACATAAGTAGTGATAAGCAACAAAAAGAAAAAAGTGTTTTCAAGCAGCTTCATCATCTTGAGTGTTGAATATTAGAGCCCGTGTATCTCTCTTTTTTAAGCGGATGTGTCCAGTAAAGTTCAAAATATTACGAGCAAGCGGATTAGGATGTGACTCGAGTTTTGTTAGATATTTGCCTGCGTATTTTACAATTTCTTCAGTCACTAGTGGCATATTCAAATCGCGATGTATATTTGAATTTTTGATGTACCATGGAGCCGATGTTATCATGAGTAAAATTTTATTTTGCCTTCGTTGAATTTTCTCTATATTTGAAGCTGAAGCAGTGCCCCATAGTTGAATTCCGAAACACCATATTGGCTTTAAAAGCGACTTGTATATTAAAAGTTTGCAGTCTAGGCTAAGTGTAGAATATCTACCAATCAGCCAATGTACCTGAGTTAATTTAAGTTTCATTTGAGTTAACTTAGAGTCAATGTGGTGTTTCCATGTAAGTCGTCGCTCAAGGTGTATACCAAGATATTTCACATGTGAATGTTGAGGAACAACTTGATTGTTAATCCGAATGGGGGAGCAAGTATCTCTTCTTAGGGTGAACGTTATATGGACACACTTTTGTTCATTGACTTTAATTCTCCATAAGTTTAACCAAAACTCCATCTGGCTAATGTGTTCCTGGAGTTTGCGGGATGCCTCATCAGGGTTTTCGTGCATACTAAGGCAGGCTGTATCGTCGGCAAATGTGGAAGTATGGATACTACTGCTCACAGGCATATCACAAGTATAAATCAAATATAAAACTGGTCCCAGTATACTCCCCTGTGGCACACCGGATGAAATAGTTTCAGGCCTACTCGTAAAGTCTCCTTCCACAACAGTGAACTTACGGGAAATAATGTAACTTCCCAAAAGATTTAAAATGTTTATTGGTAAGTAAGTCTTCAATTTTAAAATTAGGCCTTCATGCCACACTTTATCAAATGCCTGGGAAACGTCAATAAAGAGCGCAGAGCAATACTTTTTTTCCTCAAAAGTTCTTCTTATAAATTGAACCAGTCTGTGAGTTTGTTCAATGGTGCTATGCTGACTTCTAAAACCAAATTGGTGGTCTGGTATGCACCCACTACTAATTAGAATTTGGGACAATTTTGTTTTAAGCAGTTTTTCGAAAAGCTTTGACATAGTTGATAGTAGACTTATTGGCCTATATGACTCAGCCTTGGTTAGATCTTTGCCCGGCTTTGGAATCATTTTAACCTTGGCAAGCTTCCAGCTGTATGGATAATACTTTAGTCGTAAAATGGCATTAAATATGAATAATAGGATTCTCATTGCAATACGAGGCAAGTTCATAAGCATCTGGTTACTAATTCCATCAATACCCGGGGCTTTCTTCGGGTTGAGTTCGGCAATTAATTTTTGTAAATCACGCGTCTTAAACTTTATGTGTTGAGGGGGTAGAGCGACTACATTCGGCAAATCAGCAACACCGGTACATATGTTTGGCGTAAAAACGGATTTTAAGTGCTCAGCAAATATTTTACCTTTTTCAGTATCGCTTCTTGCCCAACTTCCGGTAGATGTGCGTAGAGGTGGCTTATACTCAATGGGTGTTTTAAGCTTTCTAGCAGCGCGCCACAAAGAGTAATTAGACGCTGGTGTGACATCAAGACCTTCCAGATAATTTTTAAGAGATGCAGTTTTTTCAGATGCAAGCAACTCTTGGAGTCGTTTAGTGCACTCTTTAAATCTGATTTTATTTTGTGGTGATCTGTGCTGTTGCCATTCCCTTCTAGCTCTTCTTTTTTCACGTACGAGACGTTCAATGTCTGTAGAATAAATTTTATTAAACCCAGTCTGCGGATGGGAGTTAGTGGCATGTTCAGCAGCCTGTTTAATATTCTCGCTGAGATTGGCAATGTTAGATTCAATATCATCGGATGTTCTAAGCGTAATGTTTTCCGTACAATGACTACTGAGATATTTTTTGAACCCCAGCCAATTAGCACGATTGATCATCTTCACATATGGGTCAGGTAAGTTACTTCTTAATGGACTACAAATTGTAATGATCGTCGGAGAGTGATCGGACGAAAGATCAAGAGAAGCTTGAACTTGAATTAAATCCCTAGAGATATTTTTTATGACGCCAAAATCTATAACATCCGGAATTTTTTGTATGTCAGTAGGCCAATAAGTGGGCTCCCCACTCGAAATGACATCCAAGCCCATTTTTGAAATAGTGTTGAACAATGCTCGACCTCTGGGGGTAATAAGACGCGAACCACAGAACGTATGCTTAGCATTGTAGTCGCCAGCTGCTACAAAACAAGGTCCAAGAGATTTGTAGAAATCCTCATATTGATTCTCAGTGATTGAAAATCTGGGAGGGGAGTAAATTGATGATATAACAAAATTTTTACAAAAACTTTCAATGCCAATATTTGTTGCTTGTAGGTGTTCTTCACAAATGTTATCAAGAACATAGTGCTTGAGTCTTGACTTTATTAGAATTGCTGATCCACCGCATGCCCTTCCTCTAGGGTCCTTTGTATCATATATAGTGTAGCCATAAATTTTAAAAGGACTTCTCGAAGTCAAATGAGTCAGATACTAACATTACATCAATATTTTTTTCCGTGAGGAAGTGCTCAAGTTAATTTTTATGTTGGCGAATGCCGTTTGCGTTCCACAAACATATTGTTAACGTGTTCATGGCTTATTAATTAATGCTTGAAGCAGATTATTCTGCATTCGCAGCATTTCTTGCATCATGCTAGTCATATTTGTTGTAAAATTGTTTATAGTTTGCACCAGATTTTCAATAGTAGCTTCAAGGCGATTAAAATTAAAGCTTGCGTCAGTATTTTTTGAATTATTTGGCGAGGAAACATTTTGTGTGGGAATTGAATTTGTCTTAGCAGCATCTGCATACGATACACGGGAAGTAACTGGTTGGCTCATTTGCGCAAAAGTGGCAGAGTAAGCGTTTGCTGATTGAGCTGGAGCTAATTTAGGTTTTTGCACCATAGTCTTCTTTACGAAAGAGTACACTTGACAACCTCTGTAGTTAGCGGTGTGATTACCTCCACAATTACTGCATTTTTTATCACTTTGATCTTTTGGCTTATTGCAACTAGCAGTGCCGTGTAATTCGCCGCACACAACACAAACAGAGGGTAAATTGCAGTATGTTTTTGTATGGCCATATTCTTGGCAATTATAGCACTGCACGGGACCTGAACGCTTATGTGGCTCTTCAACTGTGATTTTTCGGTACAAGAGGTATTTCAAATTATAAATTGGATGCGTTTCATTTTTTTTCAATTTTATATCATTAGGCTCAAGTTCAACACGAAATAGGGGTTGGGGAATCTTCTCTCTATTTCTTATATTGGACACATTTTTTACCTTAAACCCCTGGAGGACGAGTGCATCTTTTATTTCTTCGGGAACAACATAATAATCTATGCCCTTCAATACGATCTGCATGCCTTTAGCGCTCTTAAGCTGGTATGTGTAGAAGCTTGTTTTATTTTTTTCAAATTCAGCAACCATTTAGCGGAAATCTTTTTCGTCATAAATTTGGACTTTAGTTTCATCGATGTTGCCACGTTTTATTGAAACAATGTGAAATTTATTTTCACCAATGACCGAAATTAATTTTTTAATAAGGGCATTTGAATTTTTTTGTCTCAAATATATTGGCGGCGGCTTGGATATTTTATTCGAGGATACCTCGGGTTTGTCGTTGTCATCTTGCAAAATTTTAAAGCGGTTTTGGCGATTAGTTGAGGCTGCGCTGTTATCCCTAGACATTTTTGCATTTTTGGAGCAGATGAAATTTTTGAAGAATTCGGGCTTCGCCCACGCTTTACCACGGTTATATATCTGTCCATTCCGACTTGTACCTTGAGTTTCGAGCCGCTGTTATCTGTAGTGATAACTTTGTTAAGTGATGAACACGAGCCTGATTGGCGATTTTTTTAATTTTTGCGATTTTTTTTATAATTTTTTTTTTAGTTTTGGCGATTTTTTTTTCGTTTTGGCATTTTTTTAAATTTTTTTCGATTTTTTTTTTTTTTTTGGTTTGGCGATTTTATAATTTCCGGTTTTTTAGTTTTACCGTTTTTGAAAATTTCAAGTGTTTTCCTCCTACGGTTTCCAAGATATAGCAAGTTGTCAAAATTACATAGTCAAAATTGCATTAACTGATGGACCACCCTTTAACCCTGCACACATAACCCTCGAACGTATCCTTCTAAACCTAACCATTCGTCGTTTCGACGAGCACGTTTTGGGGCGTATAATATCGGTTCTAAACATATATATTTTTGTACTTGCAACACATACATACCTTTAGCAAGTACTTTGTTAATAAATACAACTATATATTTCTATTCTGTTACAAGGATATTTATTATAATCCATTTTTCCAAAAAGCACTTTTTTTTTTTGAGATCACATTGTTATAAAATTTATATAAATAAACAAAACAAAAAAGCCTTTTTCTCTTTGGCAAAACTTAACTATAACACTATTGTCATTTAAAAAAATATATAAAATTAATTTTTTGAAGCGCATTGTGTGCAGAAATCAACTTTATGCTCACCAACACTCGTCGAAGCGACGAACAAGTTTATCATATCTCAATAATTACGTGCTTACGCGCCGAGTTTGGTTGTCTCCTGCAAAAGCTCAGCGAAGACTAAGTTGGCAAGAAATTTAGCGGCGATCGGTGAACGTGTTAAAAAGAAATAGCTATTTTTTCGTCCGGTGTTCGTCGTTTCGACGAAGGTTATGTGTCTAGGGTTAAGTTAAATTTTTTACATTTTAGTGTTAATTGTTGTAGTCTGTATAAAAATACAATAATTTTACAAATTTCAAGTTTCAATATGCATATGTTAATACAATTGTATGTATATTACATGGGATTTTAACATTTTTCGTTGCTCGTTTTGGAACACCCTTTAATTTTTAATTCTCATGTATTTGTTGTTGTAGCGGCCAAGGTTTTACATACTCTGTCCGAATTTCAGGTCCGTAGCTCTTACGGTTCCTGAGAAAATACCGTGTGACGTACAGACGGACAGCGTAGCAAAAACAATAGGGTTCCTTTTCACCTTTGGTGTACGGAACCCTAAAAACGGGGATTGGATTTTTTTTTCTATTTTGCTTCATATCTCCGTCATTTGTAGACCGTTTCATTTGCATTGACTACCACTGGCCTCTGGTAATGGCAACTAGAAAAATCTAAACACCCGGAATTTTTATCCAGAGGGAGAGCATATAGGTCCCAATTAAAACAGAAAATTTTAAACTTTACATTCAAGCAATTTTATTGAAATTTGGCATACATGTTGCGATAATGCAAGGCTATAAATTTTTGTTTCAAAAAGCACATTTAAATAAACTATTTATGTATTTACACGATTGATAAGCACTAGGCAAAAAAAATCTTGAGTTTAAAAAAGTAGGCAGGATTAAAAATTTCAATTTGCGTTAACAAGCTGACATTTGATACACAAATAGGTCTAAATGAGAAACCAACCAAGAAAATCTGAAAACTTGATAATTTTTAAAAGAGAGAGCAGGGCCAGACTAATATTGCATACACTTTTATATATGCGAGCCTTTATGTAAATTATCATATTAAAAGTGGGGGTAGTCTAGCCCATAAAATTTTATCGTTCATCTACTTCGACTCAGCAGATTTAAATCTTTTACTTACATATTTCGTTTCAGCCGTTTAATGCAAACATTAACATGAATTATAAGCCGTGTTCACAACAAAATCTTGAGTTTAAAAAGTGGGATGGGTAACGCCCATAAAATTTAAAGCTAGAAGTTGCCCTAGAGAGCTGAAACTTTACACACTGGAAATATCTCCAAAACTCAGAACTTTTAACCGATGGGCTGGGACTAGCACTAAAAAAAAGAAATTCGCACTAGAAATTCGCTGAAATTTTGTACACAAACAAATCTAGATCAGAGATCGCTGAGAAATATTTAAAAACCTGGATGTTTGTTAACTTTTTTAGGAAAGGGATAGTGATAGAGAAGACAGGAGGTAAGGCAAGAGACATTCCTTTACGACAGCTCTGATTTTTTCAAGTTTTTAATAATGCAGTGTTGCAGCGCCTCCAGTGTTAAATGAAGCGTATTAAATTTTGTTAAAGCTGTGGTTAGTAGCCTTTTATTTTTTACTTCGCCGATGATTGTGCTACACAACGAAGCTTAGTATCTGCTGAAGTCGGTATAGTTCAGTGACCAGTTACTATACCTTCATCACTTGAACTTTCCTTCACTTAGTTCAAGTTATAAGAAGGACATTTGAAGAAAATAAGTATTGTTCTGCTCTCTTTATTAATGTTTCTCATGCATTTGATAATATATGGCACGCAAGCCTAGTTTTAAAATTGAAGACATATCTTCCAATAAACATACAAAAACTTTTGGAAATTTATATTATTGATAGGAAGTTCACTGTTCTGAAAGGAGATTTCATGAGTGTGCCCGAATCTATATATTCCATTGTGCCCCAGGGGGGCATACTGGGACGAGTTTTGTATTTGATTTATACTTTTGATATGCCTGTGAGCAAAAATATCCACACCTCTACATTTGCGGATGATACCGCCTGAATGAGTATGCACGAAAACCCTTAAGAGGCATCCCGCAATCTAAAGGAACATATTACCCAGTTGGAAATATGGTTAAATTTATGGAGAATTAAAGTAAACTAACAAAAGTGTGTTCAGGTAAAATTTACTCTACGAAGAGATACTTATTCCCCCATTCGAATCAACAATCAAATTGTTCCTCAACACTCACAAGTGAAATACTTTGGTCTCCCACTAAGCCTGACTAAATGTAATTTGGAATCATTTTCTGTCATCCCACATACTGGTTTCGGCTATGTGCTATCTTCAGTATTCCCTTGAATACATCACTCAAAAATAATTATTCATTTGCAAAAGCGAACCTTCATTTAAGTATTCCCTTATAAAAATAGAGCGTTAGAATTCTGTTACTACGAGTATTTAACAAATAAAAATACTTTTGTATTGTTATATACACATCGATTCCTATATTTAACTTTGCTCTAATCTATTTTCCATGTATGATACTCGAATGTGAGTACATATTTGCCAACTAAAAATTTAAATGTTTTGTAATTAAAGTTTGTTGTCGTTAAATTTTTGCACTAGTAACGTGATGATATTGTTGTGCGATAACTTGTAAATATTTATCTAATCTAAAATATTTCTGGTATTGAGAACCAAATAAA
This sequence comes from Tachina grossa, assembly GCA_949987645.1. Taxonomy (NCBI): domain Eukaryota; kingdom Metazoa; phylum Arthropoda; class Insecta; order Diptera; family Tachinidae; genus Tachina; species Tachina grossa. The sequence continues at coordinate 129,179,265 of OX465276.1, read as the reverse complement.
TAAGTAAAAGAAATATATGTATTCGGCAGATGTGAATTTTGTGTACGCTACATTTATAACTATATATGTACATGCCATAGAATGAGGAAAAGTTATCAATATTAATTCAAATTTAAAGTTTGGTAAAATATCTCTTTCGTAGAGTATTTTTTACTATTGCTAGTAAAGATACGAGTAAATACATACATATAGCACACTAAGGGCTAATAAATCAGTTAAAGTTTAAACGGTGGTTTAGTTGAACTAAACTTTAATTCATATGTGGTTTAAACTCAACAGGAGTAAATCAGTGAACCATACCTCATGTGTAGTTTAAAAACTAATACTGTGGCAGCACTAGAACAAATGACAAAAAACAGCTGTTTTGCAGCAGGCTATCAGTTCTTTGTACAATCAAAAAGGCAAAAACTTTAATAACATTTAATTAAAAGTATTCAAATTTTACTGAGAAAGAAATTATATATATTCTTTGCAAAGTAGAATAGTATAAAGGAACAATAGAGTGTAAGAGAACAAATCGAATCGAATCTGAAGAAAAAGTAGAAGCTTGGAAAAAATTTGAATGCTTTTTAAATGCAAAACATATGGTCTGTAAGTAATAGAATCATATTTCCTGTATTGGTAATTTAAACGCCCAATTTTATGCGTTTACAGATGGTTTAAATACTGCATTGATTTATATGTTTGCTGGTTTAAACACATTTTAAACCAATAACAGACATTAACTTGAACTGATTTATTAGCCCTAAATCATAAACAGTGACAACTCAAAAAATCCGACATGTTCAGGAGTGCCAAAATAAAATTTTAATACTGTACAAATGACTCATGCATGCAATATAAAAACTGGCGGGATAAAAATTCAAAAATTGTCCCAATTACTTCCTCCTGGTCCTAGTTTAAAAATGTCTATGGCCATTTTGTGACTTTTTAGGCGCAGATATATTTATGTTCTAAATTTCATTAAAATCGGTTAGATCTTTTCGGAGGGACATAAATTTCCCCTTTCGCCCTCCTGGTCATCGTTTTAAAGATGTACACATCCTATGTGACTTTTTAGATTCAGATCTATCTATGTTCTAAATTGCACTAAATTCGGTTTGCACGTTTCGGAGGGACAGAAATGTCCCCAGTATCGCCCTCCTGGTCCTAGTTTAAAAAAAGTAATACATACAAACTTTCACGGAGCTGCGCAGGCTACATTCACCAAATTTTATGGCGATCGGATGAGTGGTTTGGCCCCACATTAAGGACATACAAACATTAATTTTTATATAAATAGATTAATCGTTTTCAAATTAGCTGCTACCAAATTTGAAAACTCTTGGTATTATAGCTTTCAAGATAAAAAATTTTTATAATTACTTTGTATGGGGAGTGCCCCCTCCCACTGTCCTATTCTAACAATACTTTGAATGAATTCGAACGTCTCTCTCAAAAGAGTCCATAAACAAATTTGATGACTTGCTTTATAGCTTTCAAGATATAAGATTACTATTACTACTTTGAACAGGGAGGGGGTGGTGGGGGGAGTGCCCATTCTCATATATATTACTATTCTACCAATACTGTTGGACAGATTGCGAGCAACACAAAAGTAAAAAACAAATTAGTTATTTTCATTTCATTGTTTTTATTTTAATTATCAAAACAAAAAAGAAGAATCCATAGTGCATTAAAAAATTGTAATTTGCCTGAATCAAATTTTCTTCACGACCGACAACCAACAAAAAAAAGGTATATTAGGTATATCGAAAAAACTGAGCATCAAAATAGGCGTGGTCAATTAAAGCTGCACATGCATATTTCCGAACTTAGGACGTTATTCGAACTAAGTTTGTGGGGATTCAGTAAAAAAAAACTAAATAGAAATGTAAAATCCCATAGAAAAACACAATTTAATTTTTTTTTTAAATTTTTCAACTTTCCAAGCAAACTTTATAATTTTTCTTTCCATAAAAACCTTTTTCAGACTATTACACATATATCAAAAAAGAATTAGCGAAATCGGTGAAATTGTTTTCAAGTTATGCGCTAAGCAACGGACAACATTTCATTTTTATTTATATAGATAATATGTTATTTTTGAAACATTTGGAGCTAAAAAAAATCGAAAATATTTAAAAAAAATTTTAATGCTTAATTTTTTATAGTAAAATCTAAAGGGTGTTGAGTCTTAAAATCCTTAATCTTATAGATGATCGTTCGCTAATTCTTTTAAATAAACTCAAACGCAAAACTTTAAATATCTCGAGGCATGAAAGAATGAACTTATAACACTTTCAAATATAACAGCTCGTTTTATTTTTATTAAAACCAGGGATGATAAATGAGAAAACTAATTTCGTGCCAATTATCTTTTAAAATTGTACTTTTTTGAACTCAATAGTACTAAACTCGGTTTTTTTTTTGTCTTAACTTTTTTTATTATATTTTTAGAGCATATCGCTCATTTACTCAAATAACGTCTTAACTCAAAAAAAAACTAGTTTACCAGAACACAAGTTTAAAGTTTTTAAAAACGAACGATATTATGATTAATCTGCATCATTAACTCAAAAATTAAAATTTATTAGGATTCGAGATACTAGTCTTCTTTCGTAGGGATTTTCTCTCGACATAGCGGAAGAGGCAGTAAATACATATCGTTGGTCTCAAGTACAAAATCCCTAAATCAAATAATGGTTATTTTACAGGAGAAAATAATAACGCAATAGAAACTCTAATATTTTTGTATAACTTAATTGTAAAAGCGTATTTTTTTACACTATATCAACAAATTTTTTTGATGAGGTGTATTTGTGTGAAATATGTTGGAATCACTGAAAAACTTAATTTTATAAAAACTACGATTTAGGTCCTTTCAAGAAGTCTTTTCTTTGTATTAGACTATCGAGTCTTCATTTTGATTATGAAAATATTTTGTCCACATTCGTTGATGAATTGGCAGTATTCTCGTGATAACGGAAACATTAGATTCATATGTTATTAATGTAGAAAGTTTTTTATTTCTTATAAATTTTCAACTGGATGTACCTTAAATGATCGCTATTTATTTTTTTATGAAAAAAAAAAACAGATACTCTCGCAAATTTTTCAAATAGTACCAAATGAGTCGCGGGGGTACCGACGTACTTTTATGGTTTGAATTCTACCAAAAAAAGTACAATTGTACCAACTTTATCATCCCTGATTCAAACCGTGTGAAAATGAGTACAAACTTAAAAAGAAAAGAGGAGAGGTGTCAGAGGATACCCGGTTAGAGCTATGCTGCTTAAGCGCAGCTCAGACTATTATACTTTCTATTAATAAATGTAACAAATTCAAATAATAAGTGCAAGTGCGATATTGTGAATGCAAAATGTCATGACTTTACAATTTTTCTAAACGATAAGACTTTTCCGATCAGAGTTGCATTATTACAAAATCAAGTAATAAACAAACTACACTGAACTACACTAAACAACTACTTTAACTGTCGTCTATTTTCAAAGGACGGCACGACGACTGCTTATATGAATGAAACTGCTGTGCCGAGAGAAGTCAACGATTAATGTAGGCGTGTTAATCCTGAACAGCTGTTTGCTTTCTACTTGTGTTTTTAATGTAATTTAAGGTGTGATGGTGTAATCACAAAATGTTCGATTTTATGTTCGATTTTTTGACAGTCGAAACAAATGTCCTTCGATTTCTTTCTCGTAAAATGTTATGAAAATCTTTATACATGTATAATATACATGTACAATACATGTATAATAAATAGTCTGAGTGGCCCTTTTGCTATATAGATTTCAAGTGTTAAATAACAATGCAATAAAATTATATTATACATATAAAAAATGTCCATTTACTTCCCGTTATTTTCTTTTCCTGTTGCGTACGATTAAATTAATGTATTATTTGGACTCATGTGCAAAAACAATACAAAAACAAATTAAATTAAATTAATTAAGTCCTTCTCATTCAGTTTGTTTCACTCACTTCAAAGAACGAAACAAAACAAAATCAAACATTTTATTTCGGTAATTTTAGTACTGTGGTTATAAGGACAAAGAACTCAAAACATATATAAGTTTATAACTGTAATAATGTCGATTATTTTTGTTACGAAAATTACTTCCCAGCTCCTGTGTCTAGCATAAGGAGCATAGCTCTAAAAATCTGAGATACGTTTTCTCATTCACAACTTATTGTAGGAGTCGTAGTTCGTACATGAGTAATTGGTAATTTCAATAAGAACATTGCTTATAAACAAATGTTTACATAGAAATTACCAACAACGTTTGTACGAACTACGACGACTCCTACAACAGGTTGTGAATTGAGCAATTTTTTTGCTCGCATGTAAAATATTAAAACCAGTTAAAAAATTTACTGAATATTTTAATTTTAAAATTTTCAAGACAATCTAGCATACTCTAAAATACTTCTCGATTTTTACACATAAGCACAAAGGTTATATTATTTATATACAATTAATATGTAATAATAATTTACCATTTAATAGTATTTTGATTTAAATTCTAATGAAAACACTTATTTGATAGAACAATAAGTTCAATTAAAATAAACATAGACTTAGTTAGAATAATTGAAAATAAATACAACAATTGTTAATTGTACTCAAGATTGTAAAAGGTTGTAAGAGCAATAAAACAGTACAATGTAGTACAATAATTGGCGATTTATTGTTCTTTTTTCATCCGCTGGAAATAAATGGTTCAATAGACTTAACAACATTTTAGAATGAAAACAAAAAAAATCTTGTTATAGCAGAGAAAACATTAGGCAATTTTACGTGGTCATTCATACTCAGAAAATTAACAGCGTAGCAACAATTAAAAATTTTGTTTCTAAAAAAAACTTATTTAGCTATTACCAGTTCTATTTAAAGTAAATTATCAACTTCTACTCTGATTTGTAAAGAGTTGTGTCAACAAAACAACGACTATGAACACGATAAACAAATTTAAAAAAATAAAAAATTTAACAACGCAATTAGCCAGTTTGTTTAACGCTTCGATGACAGCCTTTTAATTTTGTTTATGCCTCCAAACAAGTTTAGGTAATGGTGAGTATACACGATACTACAAATCGTACGATAAATCGTACGTGTATCATGCTGTCGTACTTATGAAGTATACTTTGTAGTACGAAAATCAAAAATTTTTGATTTTTGTGGGCGGAGCTTCGATAAGTACGATAATAAGTATTGTGTATCATGCTGTTGTACAGCAAAATTAGTTTTATGCGGAAATGATTTAGAAAACGCAGTGTTTCTGCCACTCAATTTTAAAATTAGGTTTATGTAGAGGATATTTTAATTTAAAAAAAATAATAAAATATTATTTTAATCATTCTCTACAACATGCCCCTTATCTTTTTGCATTTTTTTTCATTCTTTTCCACTGCAGTTCACTTTTAATTAATAAATCCACCACATTATTCATTTATCCGCGTGGGTATTGCCTTAAAAATTTTCTTTCAAATGAATCAGTATGATTTGTAGTAACGTGTATCTTAAAAAGCGTACAACAACTCATACTACGCCAAGTATGAAATTAAGTATCGTGTATACCCTGCATAAAATTGTGGTAAAATTTCTAGGTACTCGTATGTGAAACTGTTTTTCCTTCATCAGAATGTAATTGTTCTAAGTGTTTGAGAAATTAGGAGTTCCGCAATAAAAGAAAAAAAACATGAAAAAATAAAATAAATAAGCGGAAATAATTAAAATCATGGGCTTTAAAATTACGAGTATATTCACCAGCTAATTCTGATTTTTTTTATTGCTTATGTATTATAATTGTCTAATTCGGATAAAAAGTGATGTTATAGTGTTTTAAATGTAAAATTAAAATTCGAATAAACATATCGTATTAATCAGTTCAATTAAATTTAAAATATGTATCACAGTATATCGTATTAATTTTAAACTGCTTAAAACATTGACGTTCTCAAGTTCTTGTAGGTAATCTAATTATATACCCACAACTGACATTGACCCACTTTCTGATGAATTTTATGACTCAAATTGACAACTTCTTTTAGATATAAGAGATGCTTCAAACAATTTGTTGAACAACAAATGGTTGTTATTGTCACCACATGAGATTACCAGTAGACCACTTATGACTAGTGATGGTAGATTTTTATTCACGTTCAAGCCAGCTCACGAGCGAGAAGCTTTATGAAATGCATACGACACTTACAAAAGCTGTAAAACAGCTTTGAAGCAAATAATAATAATTCTTACTTTAATACTATAAATATGAAGTTTGGGAGTTTCTTTGTTTGTTTGCTGATTTACATTAAGCATTTTTTCATGAAATTTCATGTATTTTGTTGCACGCAACTTTTTCTATTTGCTAAAAGCAGCGCTATAAAAGTGAATGTTATATAGAAAATGACGTATAATGAATCTCTGATGCATTTTTTTCAACTTTTTTGATATGAGCTGCTTCTCCAGGCCTCGTATTGAAAAGTAAAAAATTTTCATGCAACTAAATTCATGAAAAAAAATGCTTAATGTAAATTAGGTATAATACTATAAATATGAAGTTTGGGAGTTTCTTTGTTTGTTTGCTACGTTTTCGCGCCGAATTTGAAAGTTCTTTCACGAATAGAAAGTTACATTAACAGCGTTAAAAATATAATATTTTTTATGCGGTTCCAAACCGGTTTTTATATATATATATTTTTTTTTTTATATAAAGAGAAGTAACACTCAGGCAATTAATGCCTACTACTATTACTAGGTGTTACCTTCTTTAGGAAAGGGATAGTGATAGAAGAAGGAAGAGATAGAAGAAAGCTTCATTCTTTTACAACTCTGCTTTTTGCATGTTTTTTTAATAATGCAGTGTTGCAGCGCATCTAGTGTTTAAATGGGACGTATTAAATTTTGTAAGCTGTGTTTAGTAACAATTTTATTGGTTATTTTACTTCGCCGATGATTTGGTATGAATTTACAAACAAATTCGTTTACCAAAGGAAAGCTATATTACCAGCGGCAAACATCGCCTATTTTTTGTCCAGTTCGGAACCGGTTTTTTATTTTAAGCTCAGATTTTTCCCGAAAACACAAATTTTTTTGATGGTTCGAAAAATTTTCGTTTCGAGTTTGATTGTTTAAACAGTTTTGACACCGGTTTGTATTCATTTTTTAATTTTTTTTATCGCCTTTTTGTCGGATTTCATAATTTCTTTAACATTATCAGTGAGTAACAAATAACAAAACATTCACAAATTTAAATTTATAGTTTCCAAAATATCAGATCAACGCGAGCGGATCCGCGGGTAAAAGCTAGTAAATAATAAATACGTAAATGTGACTATAAGTTAAATGTTTTCAACTTTTGCAACATCAATTGTAACATTTTCCAATACTAGAAGTATTATTTGACATAATAACGAGTATAATAGCCAAAAGTATCCTTATAAATCCTACATGCTCGACACAAAGATATATTTTAGTGGTATATAAACCACAACGACCACCCATCGTCTTCGCTTTCTCTTGACAAATCTTGGGTGATGTTACATTATTTTAAGACAAATTAACAAGAAAATTATAAAAGTAATCGATAATGTTAATTAATGGTTTAACCGTGGAATTTTTATTTATATTATTTTTTTTATACCGTCAGCTCACTGCAATAATTTCTCAACCAATTGCAGTGGTAATAAGGCCATATAGACTTATTACGAAATTAATTGAGGAGTAAGGACATTTTAGTTTATTACTTTTGACTTTATTGTAGCGAGTCGACGAAAATCGGTACATTGCGTCGATAGTGTAATCTCGGCTTAAGTGTTCAAATGTAATTTAATATATACCCCGTTTATACTCAAATCTTATTTGCAAATAAAACTATTTGCAAATACTGAACTCACCGTTTATACGTAGATAGAATACATTACTATCTGTGAATGATATTGCCACACATTGTAAAATTTGTATTAAATTTCTTACAAAACAAAAATAATTGGCAACATTTTACACCTTATTTGCAAATAGTGCGCTATTTGCAAATAGTTTTCGTGAGTTATTAACTTACAATAAAAAAAATTATACGGCAACGCTTTCCAGTTTTATTTGCAAATAAGAAGCGCGTATAAACAGGATAATACATACATAAATATATCGCATATCACATAGTGGCCAGTGATGCCAATTTTTTGGCTCTAAGAACATATACAAATTTAAAATAAATTCAGTAAAGTGCGACTATGACTCGCGCACGAAGGTTTCCGTACGAACACTAGATATGTAATTTAATACAAACTTCATCCTATATAATATATAATTTTGGCATTTTTTTCGTTTTTGCGATCTTTTCGGTTTTTTTTGTTTCGGCGTTTTTTCAGTTTTGGCGATTTTTTTAAGTTTTGGCTCTTTTTTTAGTTTTGACACTTTATTTTCTTGTTTTAGCGATTTTTTTTCGGTTTTTGGCGTTTTTTTCATTTTGGCGATTTTTTTTATTTTTGGCGATTTTTTTAATTTTTGCGATTTTTTTTATATAAAATTTTTTTAGTTTTGGCGACATTTTCGCGTTTTGGCGATTTTTTTCGATTTTTGGCGTTTTTTTCATTTTGGCGTTTTTTTCATTTTGGCGATTTTTTCAAATTTGGCGATTTATTTTAGTGTTAGAATATTTTTTTAATTTTGACGATTTTTTTACTTTTTGGCAATTTTTTTTTGGTTTGGCGATTTTATAATTTTCGGATTTTTTAGTTTTACCGTTTTTGAAAATTTCAAGTGTTTGCCACTTACGGTTTCCAAGATATAGCAAATTGTCAAAATTAGATAGTCAAAATTGCATTAACTGATGGACCACCCTTTAATTTTTTTTTTTTAATTTTAGTGTTAATTGTTGTAGTCTGTATAAAAATACACTAATTTTACAAATTTCAAGTTTCAATATACATATGTTCATACAATTGTATGTATATTACATGGGATTTTAAAATTTTTCGTTGCTCGTTTTGGAACACCCTTTAATTTTTAATCCTCATGTATTTGTTGTTGTAGCGGCCAAGGTTCTACATACTCTGTCCAAATTTCAGGTCCGTAGCTCTTACGGTTCCTGAGAAAATACCGTGTGGCGGACAGACGGACAGCGTAGCGAAAACAATAGGGTTCCTTTTCACCTTTGGTGTACGGAACCCTAAAAAGCACTGAAAACGCAATTTTGAGATAAAAAAAGCGAGTGAAGATCCAAACGAAATAAATTAAATAATGCTTAATATTTTCTAAGCTATTCTCTATTTAATGAAATATATCAGACGAAAAAGGAATGCTTTACACTGAAACAATAAATACACCAAGTTTTTAATCAAGTAATTGGAAGAAATACATAAATTTTTCATAGTTTGGCACTAACGCTCAAAATTTGTCCTATTGAGTCTTCAAAACCCACTAAAAATAGTGACAAGTTGACATCGCTGATAGTGGCTACAAAATTCATATACTTGTATCAATGCATCGGGGCTCAAAAAGCATAATGCACTTTTCCAGATAGCGCAATAGCAAACAATTCCTCGATTGTCTGGAACTTGTCTTCGGTTAATTTTTACATTATCCCAATAAAAATTAATCGAATTCGAATTAATTGCATAAAAAATATTTATTCGAATCATATCGTTGGTATAAGATTATTACATATAAGGAATTATATAAAACAAAACTTCACGAAAAAATCAATTTGAACATTATTCGAATACAAATTTTTTGCGAGTAAATATTATTTCTACAATTCAATTAGATATCAATAAAAGAAATGAAAATCATACAAAACAATTTTTAATCCCCGACCAAAAAAGGGGTGTTATAAGTTTGTAGTGTGTGTCTGTGTATCTGTGTGTCTGTACGAGTCCACGTACAGACCAAACGGATGGACCGGCGGTGACTTGATCGAGAAGGTGACTTGATCGAGAAGATTCTTAGCTATGTTTTGATAAAATCGGTCCAGACACTTAGAAGATATCATATCTTTTCTAGAAATATTCGTGGATTTTTAAAATTTTTAATTTTTGTTATATTTAAATTATTCCAATAAAGTTTTTTTGCTGGAATAATAGGATGGAATAAATAGTTCCAAACAAATTAATCGAACGATAAGGAGGTTTTATAAAAAAAACCTTTGTTACTGTTGCAAGATATTCCAATAATATCTGTTGAGAAAAACACAATCTGCAACTTCCTGTAACTTGTGAGAAGATTTCGCATCGTTCAAAATTAAAAAACTTAAACAAAAACTTAAACAAACTTTTAAAAATTATCAACAAATATAGATTTTTTCGTCCTTTCACAGGTTGATAAAAAAAATTTTGAATTCGAAACGTTCCAAAATTTGTTACAGACACGAGCCACATAATGTCATGATTGCTTCAGGCAAAGGACCAAATATATATCTATATGTAAGATTTGAAACTTTAAGTCTGTCTCCTATTTAAAAAGGGTTACAGTTTCCGATTTTTGCAGATTTTAAGCGGTTTTATGTATAATTTAATAGACACTTTTTACGTTTTACTCTTCTTTCGAAAAAGAAGAAGAAAAATTACCATATTCAACATAAAATAACCCTCCAAATAAAATTTACCTCAATATTATTATTATTTATTTCGTTCCATTTCAATCTTGTATTCTAAAGCGGCCCATCCATTATACAATATCACTGAATATATTGTTGTACATATTGTTGTCGTTTTGACATATACTATGCAATAAATGTCACAATGTTTTCAAAGAAAATATTGCCCAATTTTCCTGACAGTGAAAAAGTAAACGACATTTAACAATGTTGCCACCACATTACACAATTGTCTTGATTGTACAATAAAAATCAAAAGCCTTTTGATATTTGCCAATATATTGTGCCACCTTCGAATATGACATACACATTGGCGATATTATTGTACAATACGAAAAATTGGACAATTATATTGCAAGTGGGTGGGCAGCTTAAGCAGACCATATGTTTGCCATTTTTATGCAAAATTCTTTCTGTGGAAAATTTTAACTCTCCAACTATTCTTAGTAGCTTTTCGATGACGAAAACGGGAGCAAAAAGTGCCCTAAAATAACCTTACAGCAAGTTAAAATTTGCTACAAAAATATTCGTCATAATTTTGAACATACATAAATATTTTATATGAAAAGTTACATCAAAAAAATATTGATAGCATTCAAATAGGTCTATTCGGGTAACATTATTCCAATAAATATTGTTGGGATCTAATTATTTGACTTGAATAAAATGATTCGTATAAATTTATTTTATTTAACTTTTATTCGAATAAAATATTTTTCTTTTAATTGCTCTTCTGCAGAATTCGGGGGCTTATGAGTCATCCCAAGTTGGCAACTAAGGCCGGGTTTACATCTGTGTGCCATGTGCCACACAAGCGGGTATAAAGCGTAACCACTAGGGTGATCGATTATTCGACTTTTTCCAGAAACCGGTTTTCGAATAGTTCGAATATTTGAAATTATGAAAAACCCGGTTTCGGTTTTTGCAAATCAGGAAAAACCGGTGAACCGGTTTTTTTAAGTAAGACAATTATTATACAAAAGTTTTGATTTTAAATTGCTTTATAAGAAAAGAGAGAGTTAACAGTTCATGTAAATACAATAAAACAATACAAAAATTAAAGGTAAAACATAAAAATTAACTTGTATACACACATGTATAGTGATTTGAAATTTATTTGCTGGTGGTTCAGCATTGTCTATATATTTCATTGTTGCTGTAACAAATCATCAGTAGACTTCAACCACGCATTTTGAAGTCACAAACCTCTTATCTTATGCACAGACTTTCAAGAACTATTTGAGAATTCACAAATAATAATATTTTTGGAAATCACAAAATAAAAATAAGCGTAGTAGGCTTAGAAACTAATACAAAAAATTCAGCAAATACCTAATTTATATTCGATACAAATCTATTTTATTTTTCTACAAATGTATAGTATAAATATGAATGTATGGACTAGGTGGATATCTACCTCTATCAGATTGACCAGATTTTAAAATAATATTAAGCTAAATCACGTTTGAAAAAGAGTTAAAATAAGCTAGAAAGTTAAATTTTAAGCCAAAAAATAAAGTTAAACTATTTCCAATTTTTTTCACTTTGCAATATTTTTTTATTGCTAAAATAACTTTAAATATATACAAGCACAAACAATTTTTTTTATAATTTGAAATAAAAATAATAAGCTGACTAACAAAACCAGACACGTCCTCAGTAAATAATTTTTTTTCAATTTTTTTCGGCCTCTCCAAGTACAAATCTATGAAGTCGAGAAATATTTTCATTCATAACCAGTTCGATCTTACATTAAAAAAGTAACGAAAACTGATTTTTTCTTGCTATTCTCAATCTAGTTAATTTAAATTTAATTTGTCGTGTAAAAAACAGTTACCGGGACTAGTCTGGTTTTGTTCGCTATCTCCTCAAATATATTCAATAATTTTTTAATTAAATTAGTATTTTTATTTATTATTACTATTTTTCAATGGAAAACATTTATATTTTTAAATATTAACGGTCTAATTTATAAAAAATATTTTAGGATTATTACAGGTTTATTTGACAAATTTCCCATAGAAATATGTCAAATAGGCGATCAATAAACCTGAAATATTTTTTATGAATAAGGCAGTAAAAAATTACCATTCTTATAACTTTTTTATGAGTTTTTAAAAAAAGCTAGGAGCTAAATGAAAATGTTGAAGCTAAATCTAAAAAAAAATAGGCTAAATTTAGCCCAAAATAAGCTAATATGTCATGCTGACCTCTATATAAAATATGAATCAAAATGTTAAAAAAAACTAAAAAACACTTTTTGCAAATGGATTTTGACATCCATTGCAAACCATAGGACCTCATAACACAATTTTGCTTAAATTTCATGCTTCAGCAAGTGTTGCCATACTCAAAGAACTCTTTGAACTTTTATACTAAAAAAAATACTTAGAAAAATAAACAGAACACGTTGGTTTAAGTTTTAACATAGTAAAACTAATTTTATTGCAAAATATACAAAACATAAAGTATTCGACTCAACCGGTTTTTAAATTGTAAAAAAACCGGACTATTCGACATTCGAAAAATCAACATTTTGAAAAAACCGACAACCGAATTGTGAAAAAACCGGGTTTTAAAACCGCTTGAAAAACCGAGTCGATCACCCTAGTAACCACTAATTATTAACGAAAAACAGTTTGATTCAGACACGTATTTATTAAGTTTAACAGTTAACAGTTTCATACATAACTAATAGACAATTTTATAGAATCTAACATGATTATAAATAGTTTAAATCAATAAATACATTTTTCGATCGAACAGTTTTTTATTAGTAATTAGTGTTTACGCTTTTTTGGGCATTGGCACACAAGAAATGTCAGATGTAAGCTCAGCCTAACTTATCTGTTAATTGATAGGTAAAAAAGGAAATTAATTTTAAATATCTTTCCAAATATTTGCTGCACAAATTATAATTATTTTGTGAAATAATGAAGTTTAAGTGCAAAAATTTTCCAGGTCATTTTTTTTTTTTACAAAATTATCATTTCTAATACTCGAAAACTTATATAATTGTATTTCCTACTGTCATCAAGGACATAGTAAATGTTACTCGCAGAAGTACAATAATATTATTTAGTGGCAATATGTGCGTGTGATCACACGTTTCTCGCGCTAAACACGTGAGTGATAATCAACTCTATTTCGTTTATAACCCGCGCAGGTGTTCAACACCATCATATTCCTATTAAAGATTTATCGCCGCCTTAATAAAACCAAAAAACGTAACTAGATATAACAAGAATAAATAAAAATTGTAACACAACACAAAAAAATAAAAAAAAACCATGTGCCAAACCAAATGCACTTCGATTTAAACGACTGAGAATTCAAAGAAACAAATCACAAGAGTGAACCCGTTTTACTGAATGTGTGTCAACAGAAATACACACCGGAAATTGTCACCAAATACACATTTGACAACAAAAGTAGCAACAATAATAAAAGTAAGGCGTGATGCTGAGTGTGTGAGGTAGGTCGAAAGTTTTTTTTTTTGGGGGAATAAAGAAACCTTCACTTTTTTTTTAAATGAACTCTGCATATAAACAAATAAAAGTGTTAAATTAATCGTATAAATCAATGAGAAAATAAAATGACAACAACGCACTTCCGTTTGAAAAAAAATATATATTTGGATGGGGGCAGTCTGAATATTTTTGTGTGTCTATTAAAGTCTTTTATTATTCAAAGCTCAGTTTTTTCTCAAATTCAAAGAAACCCACTTGATGTTTTTGATTTATTTATTTTTTTCTTCAAATGAGATAATTTTTTAGCGAAAAAAGTGCACACATTCATATGAATATTAAATATCTTTACGCATTTCATTTCCTTCCACTTAAATTATTAGAAAATCAATTTAAATTGAAAATTAATGTAGTTTTTCTTCTTGTTAAATGGGCGTTTTTAACGCCTGAGCATAAACCGCTACACAAAATATAGAAGTTTTAGGCGAAAAAACTTAGTATAACACGAGAATTAAAATAGCTGTCACCTTTTTTTTTTTTTGTTAAATGATTGTTCAATCCAGAGGTTCGCAATCTTTTTAGTATTGCGCTCTGTTGGCAATATTTTTAGACTCACTGTTTTACAGAAACCGATTGTTTTACGAAATTTATCCACTTCAATAATTACTTCAAGAAATACATACATACCAGCGTTGCCATTTTCGTGCTTTGCGCGTATTTTATGGCGCCTTTTTCCCTTATAAGTAGCCGAAACTTTATTAAATACCCGTTGCAGAAAAACGGATATTTACAGTGCTTTTCTCGCAGTGCTTTCTCAATAATCAAAATTTTTGAAACTTCGAAGCAAACGCTTCGATTTTTTTCAATAATTTTTTTTTTAATTTCTTATGAGAATTTTTTTTTATTCATTTGTTGAGCAACGATTTGACTATTTTAGTTCGCATGAGTGAATACAGTGTAAAAACCTTAATTTGTATATTTTTATATGCTCACAGTGCTTCTGATGATCCAAGAGTTGGCATCACTGATACATACTTACATATCGAGGCTTTTCTTTTTTTCAAGAGAGTTCTAACGCAATATAACTTGTTTTACAGAAAGCAGGTTCAAAGTTCTGAATTTTACAATAATTAAATTTTCCTCTCACCATACAAAATATTTGTCGTTATCGGCGTTACTTTAACACTATGTCCCAATTTTCACGAGGCAATTTTACTTGCGTAAGTCTTGAATTTGACGAACAAAGAAGTGAGGAAGAAGTGAGGAGTGTAAAAACCAGCAGAATTGCCGTACAGACTTGCCTGTACATGGCAATTCTGTTTTTGCTATTATTCGCTGTATATCAAATTTGACATTCCTTTTCATTTGTGTTTGTTTTCTGTTCTGGTTTTTCGTCTGTAAAATTCATTGTGGCTCGAAGTGTTTGTTTTGTGAGAATATTAATAACAATTGTTAATTTGCTTCAATTAATGGTTAAGTAAACTTGCTCTATCTAAACGCTACAGCAAGTTTAATAAAAAATTTTATGACTTGCGCAAGTAAAATTGCCTCGTGAAAATTGAGACTATACCAACAAATTGGGGCTTGTGTGCCTGTTGTCGAAAACAACTGACTTCTATCGGCAGTTTATTTTCTAGACCTTAGGGAACGGAAATAGATTGTCAGTAGCACAAAACTGTTCTCGAAAGCGATTAAACAAGTCCAAATTTGTTGGTATTGTGTTAAAGTAACGTCGATGTCAACAACTGGAATACGGACGATTAACTAGAAATCGTATATTTTTAAATTATGACTCTCTTGCAGAAAAGGTTTGGCACGTTCTATAAAGTGCTATTTGCTAGCGACATATGACGATTTATTATACGTTTCAGGAATTCGAGAATTGCAAAAGACAACTGAAGATTTAAATTTTCTTTTTTGGAAATTAACTCGTATTTTACAAATCTTTGGTATTCGGAGGCTTATGAAATTCAGTCTATATATGAGTTTATCCTACTAATGCATTAAACACATTCACCACAGCAAGCTACCGACTACCAAATGTCAAGGATAGAATACACATGTTTATATGAGAATGATTCTTTTGAAGACAGCAAGACAACACGGCAGGTTGTTGTCTATGCTGATTTTGTCATTGTAGTCCAATTAAACTAATTTCTATTTCTTTGGCTACAATGAGAAAATTCAGTGTTGCCAGTATAATACAAAATCTTGAATGAATGATATCGTACAATTATTTCATATTATTTTAAAAGAATCATTAACCAGAAATTGATATATAGCATAAATTGATTAATTTTTATACTTTTACGTCATATAAGTACATTTCGAAAGAGTAAAGGTTCAGTTAGCCGACTGTAATGTAAAGTAACTGCAACAGTAGGAAACAGCTGATCGATGTTGTTATGTGAAAAGTAGTGAAAATGGTTATAGAGATGTAATGTAACGTAACCAGCTTTTCATACAAAAATGTCGATCAGCTGTTTACTACGTTGCAGTTACTTTACATTACAGTCGGCTAACTGAGCCTTAATTTAATTTTTATAAATGCGAAATATTTGAAGGTGGTAATACTGAACTATGTATTCATACTTAAATATAAGGTGCAGATGGTGCTGCTGCCGTCTCCAAAATAATTAAGTAGCTGGCTACGAGGCGACAAATGCTGCTAGCGGCATTTGAATTCGTGTGTTCGTGTAGCCTGCTGTGGCAAATGTGTTTAATGCATAACACAAGTACAGACAGCCACCCAAGATGATACTTGTAATTTTTTCTTAAGTCCCTACTATTACAAGCAATTTAACATAAAAGCGGAAATCACCCTTCGTTGCATACTGCCTTGCAAGTCCTGCAGATATTGCAAATGTAGCATACGTGCTATATTCTGCAAGACCACAACAACAAAGTACATGCAACTGAGATTTGCATCACTTGAATAAATATGCATAACCAAAAACCATTTCATATTGAAAATTGTAAATGTTCTCAATGCTAAAACAGCTGTGTTTTTGGTTTTTTTTTTTGCAATAAAAACAAGTAAACCCCTGCGTTTAAAAAATTTTACGACTGCAGAGCCGCCACGAAGACTGCCTGTGCTGAAATTAAATTTGGAAAAAGACACTCACGCTTTGTAGCAAAAAATCATGCTATGTTTGCTAAAATTGCAGATGTGCAACAAAGGGTGATTTCCGCTAAAATAAAAATATATGGAAAACGGTTGTCTCTGCAGACAATCCTTAAAAGTTTCCGCTAAGCTTAACGACAATGTATTTAAAAATGTACGTGATTGGTTTGGGAATCTAAGTATTTGACTACGATTTAGACCAAATTAGTAAAAATAATAATTATTTTTTTTTTGCACCGACATATCTCGAATTATAGACAACAAATTATGATAGATTTGCGTCAATCGAATTATAGTCAACAAATTATGATAGATCTGCGTCAATCGACACAGGTTTTCAGGTTTATAAAACGAATAAATTCTTTTTAATATGAAAAAGCTTCTTTTAGAAATTCCTCGAAAGAATCGATTGATCCTGATTAGTTTAAATCAAATTTGCGATTTCTAGTTTGTTAGTTTTAGGTCTGTAGTGCGATTCACAAACTTTTTGTTTTAACGATAATCGCATCGTTAAAATAATTATAACGAAAATTCATCGAATTTGCTATTCAGTAACATTTTTAACGATATTCGCTGTGTGTTAATGTCAGCTATGTCGTTATTTAAGCGACAATAATTTATCTGCTGTTAATTTTATCGACGAAAATCAACAGAAAATATCAACTGGTTCGTATCGTTAAGAAGAAGTTACGTAATCATACAATCGTTATTGCAAGCGATAAAATATATAGACAAAAATTACGATAAAATTTACTAAATCGCACTACTGCTTGTATTTTGATATAAATCAGATTAAAAATTTGAAAATTTTTAAGCCAAACAATTTTTTGTAGACCCGGTTGCTAGAAGCCCGGCAAGCGACTCCTCTTGAAAATTTTTATGAAAATCAATTAAAAAAATTAATGCTTTTCATATAAATTTTATACTGAAGTCGGCCGTTCGTATTGTGTACACACAGAGAGTTAAGCTTTAGTTTTTAAAAATTTTAAAATCTCACAAAACAATTCGAGCTTTGAGTGAGGTCAATGAATTCTATTAACTATAAATTCAGTTCCGATATAAAATTACAGACCCATAAGCAATTTTAAACCTTCAGATACAATACTTCAGTATTACAAAAGATCTTTAAGCAGACGCTTCAGTCAATTCTCTAATATATGTATAGTTTAAATATATTTTGAAATATAGGGTCTTGGCACATTTTTTATGGTTTTTTGTTTGTTTTAAATATTCAATTCCCTAATGTACGCTCCTATTATTGTTGTCAACTCAACTCAGTTTTGTCGTAAATTACAATGTTGTATGTTTAATGAGAGACGTATGGCCGAAAATGCTGTTCCACCTGTGACTATGGGTGGTATAATACCTTAGGGTTGTTATCTTCTAATTTGAAAATAACAAAAAATAAAAATTTTAAAAACCCCCGAATATATCTAGAGAAGATGCGATATCTTCTAAACGGCTGGACCGATTTTCTTAAAAAATGGCTAGGAACCCTCTCGATCAAGTCACCTTTCAAACAGAAAAAACTAAATCAAAATCTGTTTAGCCGTTTGGTCTGTACGTGGACACGGACAGACACACAGACACACACTACAAACTTATAACACTCATTTTTTTAGTCGGGGGTTAAAAAGCGGATATCCATTAAAAAACAGGACTTTTTAATATAAAAGTAGGGCAAACAAATAAATAAAACTAGATATACCAAACGGACGACACACTCGTCTGTATTTTAGAATCAAAATGTAAATAATTTAAGATTCAAAGAAAATGTACCTATCTAAATAAACGTGATAAAAAATTCATTAAAACACAGCCACACACAAACTTACATACATATGCAATCATAATTAAATAATACATGAAATTAAAAAAACATAAACAAAATCCGTTCAACCAAGCTAATTCACTTTATTCAATTCTCTTCCTTTAAGTATTATGGCTTTCATACAACAACAAATAAGAGAAAACAATTGTTAGATCAAGAGAAATACTACAAACACACACACACACACACACACTCATGTTTTGTTTCTTTTTTTTATTTGTAAGCTAATAAATGCGTGTGTAATATGTGTGCATATAGTAGTAGCAACTTTAAACGCTTATAGCTCCCAAAATACTAAACCGATTTCAATAAAATATAGATTCTGCACATTTGTACAGAAAATCCTTTAAAACCATATAAATCTTTTTAAAATCGGTGTAGTGGTACCACCGTAAAAGTGATTACAA
The DNA here is from genome assembly GCA_949987645.1 of Tachina grossa. Taxonomy (NCBI): domain Eukaryota; kingdom Metazoa; phylum Arthropoda; class Insecta; order Diptera; family Tachinidae; genus Tachina; species Tachina grossa. The sequence goes on along the minus strand of OX465276.1, from coordinate 129,159,841 downwards.
AAAACACGTTCGCCTATTAATTATATAGATAAATAATAATTTCCTAGTTCTAGCGCAGGGGTCTCTCCTGACTACTGGTCCTATTAAAAAAAAGTTATTTCTTCCATTTAAGCTTTAATAAACATATTCCAGTTTACTTATTTTTTTTATGGGAATTTTTATTGTTTTTGACTATATTTCAAAAAAAAAATCTACTGGCAACGAAGATAACAGTTAAATGTAGTAACTACATGTTGTACAGTGGTTGAAGAATTGTAGAATTGCTACTTTTGAGTTGTTATAGCCAGCTGGTAACTTTGTTTGGCAAACATACGAGTATTTAATGAGTCCACAATTTGGCTGACAGATTGTTTTCCAATAATACCAATTTACAACCCACATGATATTTTGCGAATGTTTTCTATGTAGTTTTTATTTTATTTTTCGATTTTACAATTTTCATTCATGCATTCATTCATTATTTCTTTTTTAAAGCTTGTTGTTATTGTTGTTTTCTTGCAATCGGTTGTCAATTTATTATGTGGTACTAGTTTTGTTACTTGCAAATTTGGGTGTTAAGTGACTGTTTGTGTCTCCGTTTATTTGAGGCACAAAAAAATAAATATATACTTTTGGCATTTATGTATGTTGCTTGTAGTTCGTCTGTTGTATGTCAGTAGGTAACAGTAGTTATGTTTCATATTCAAGTTGCATATAACACAAATGGTGTTGAGTGTCAGTGCACCATTGATCAAATGCAACAACATTTTTAATATTCTTGGGATTTACATTTATCATTTATCATCATACAGATCTTGTTTGTATGAGCTCTACTCAAGATATTAAAAATACAAGCTGAGCTTGCAAAATTCTCCAAACAGTTGCTGTTCTAGTTGAAAAAAAAAAAACAAATAAAAATTTATTAAGTGGATTTACCAAGTGTTAAGATTAAGAGTTTTAAAAAGTTTAAACAACACAACTTGTCTCTTATAGTGGAATCACACAAATCACATTCTCAAAAGTTATGTTGAATTAAAAGGCGCTAATCGCATCTCCTAGGGTGTAGATCCGATGACAACTTGATTTTCGAAAATCAGGATGAAATCGGCTGATGATGAGATATCAGGATTTGATGATTTGGCTGATCCTATTTTAGCGATTATTTAAGGTAATATGTGTTATTTTTTCTTTGTAATTTACAAATTTTCTACCAAAAATAACCTTACGCATTAGCACAAAAGAAGGAGAACCGAGTTCAAATAACGGAAGTTCTTTGAGTTTGCTTTCACTTATACCTTAATGTCGCATAAAATCAATATTTATTAATTTTTTTCAGCAGCAAATAAGCATTTGTTATTGTTTTATTTCTTTCGAATTAAAGTTCAATAAATATTAGCAAAGTTATTGCGTTTACTTCTCTTGGAAAAAATTGTCGTGTCCGCTTTGCCACTTTTCTTCACCCCTCCCACCGCCTCCACACACACAATTAAAAAAAAAATTATTGACCTTTTCAATATGCAAAAAGAATTTTGAAAATTGATCCCCAAACGACAAAGTAATTTGACAGTTCATTTTTTGGTGATCACATTTCACGCCCCTCCCCCCGGACCAACTAATCAAAACAACCCCCTCATTTCTATTAAAAATAATTTGAAAATTGGTCCACAAATGACAAGGTTATTTGATAACAATTTTTCTGGGGGCGTTTTGCCTTTCCACACCCTCAAATTTAAAAAAATTGTTAGCGGAATTTTTCTATCAAAATAATTTTGGAAATTCGTCTACAAACGACGAAGTTATGTGATATTCATTTTTGAAAGGAGCACAGTTAGCACCTCCCCCCCCCCCCCCCCCCCAAATCGAGAAAAAAATTTAGTGGACCTTCTTCACATGCAAAACGAATTTTATAAATTGGTCCACAATGGACAAAAACATTTGATAGTAAATTTTTGGGGCGGGCACTTTGCAAGGGAGTTGAAAAGTACCCCAAATTCCCCCAAACAAAAACAATTCCATTTAACCTTTTCTATATGCACAAAAATTTTCAAAACTGTTCCACAAATGACAAAGCCTTTTGATAAAAAATTTTTTGGGCGGGAACTTTGCCCCCCCCCCTACAATTAAAAAAAATCATTTGACTTTTTTCATATGCAATTTTTTTTTTTGAGTGGTGCAAAAATTATAGAATTAATTGATAATCAATTTTTGCAGCGGGCACTTTGATTCCCCCCCCCCAAATTGCAAAGAAAAATTTTACAAAAATAATTTTTAAAATTTTTACACAAACGACAAAGTAATTTGATAATCGATTGTTGGGATTGGCAATTTCGACACCTCCCCCTACCAATTAAAAAAAAAATAGGAGACTTTTTCCATATGAGCAAATCCACAGAATGTCACGTACGTTGACGAATCAATTAAGTTTGTATTTCAGAGAAATTTTAAAATTTTCTTTGTTTCTTTATGTTCTTTTGAGTAGCGTAAATACCACTACCTTTGGTAAAATAAAAGGAAACATCTATCTAACCGCACTGATCTGAAATACAAGTTTAATTGATTGGTCAACGGACGTGACATTCTGCAGAATTTCCCATATGCAAAAAGAATTTTGGAAATTGGTCCACAAATGGTGCAATAATGCTCGTTTATATTATAAAATCTGTTAAAACCTATATGGAAAGAGAAACATAATTTAAAAAATTGGGCGAAAAAGTGGGAGTGGTTGAAAAAAGTAGCATACTCTTATAATTTACTTCAGAGTCTCAAATAAATATTGTGAAAATTATAGGAAGATCGGTCGAGAGGTCTGGTCTCATATTAGGTACAAACAAACAAACCAAGAAACAAACACATATTCCGTTTTATATATATAATCAAGGTGAATATAAAGTACCAACCCCATCCTATGCCACCACCATGTACAAGTGACTGGTCCGCTTCATAGGAAGTGTAAGAACTCGAACTGGTCCTATCACTTGAGGACCGGTCACGTGACTAGTCTGAATGAAGAAAAATCTTACTTATGATTAAATGTGATCACAGCACTTTTTATAGTAATAGAAATATTTACAAATTGGTTTATTGAATATTAGTACCCTTTAGTATTTTACATAATACTTACAATTATGTTTTTTAAATATTTCTTCGATGGTCTGACTTTGTATATCTGTATTAAGTTTTTTTACTCTAACCGCTCTGTTCTTAGAATTAAAGTCAGCATTAAAAATTTGCATATTTTGTTAAACTTAATTCTTACAAATGTTGGTTAAAAATAGTTTTAACTAAATACAGGGTGGGCCAAAAGAAACCAAGGGGTGTAAAAGTTTACTAACTTTTTTGTTTATTAACTTTTTTTTATTTTTTCTTTCAGATTATATAATATACAAAATGGAAATTTTTTACACTAAGTATGAAAAATGATGTCTCTTAAATGACCACCGTTTTCAGCTTCGCACTGATGGGCTCCTTTTAGAGCATTTTCCATAACATCTTTCAAAACTTGTGGCTGTAGCGTTCGAATTTCTGCAACAATGTTTGCCTTGAGTTCAAGGATTGTCTCTGGCTTGTTCACATACACTCGCTCCTTCAAAAAACCCCAAAGAAAATAGTCGGGTGCTGTCAAATCTGGCGATCGCGCTGGCCAAATAATTTCCGAATTTCGAGAAATTATTCGCTCTCCAAAAATTTGACTTAAAAGTGCCATTGTGTCTCGGGCAGTATGGGCAGTGGCTCCGTCCTGCTGAAACCACATACCAGGTCTGTTTTCAAGAGCAGGACGTAAAAAATTTTCTATCATAAACCGATACCGCTCTCCATTTACGGTTACAGCACTTCCATCTTCATTCTCGAAGAAGTAGGGCCCAATGACATTTTCAGATGTGATCCCACACCATACTGTACACCTGATGGGTTGCAATTGGCGTTGATGAATGGCTCCTAGATTTTGAGAACCCCAGAACCTACAGTTCTGCTTATTAACAAAGCCATTCAAATGAAAATGATCTTCATCACTCATAATCAAATTTTCAATAAAGTTGATTTCATTTCTGGCCAACTCTTGAAATTTAACTGCAAAATTTAGACGTTGCCGATGATCTGCGGGTTTTAATTCTTGGACCAATTGCACTTTATATGGGTATAACTGTAAATCTTTTTTTAAAATGCGCCGTAGTGACGTACAAGACATTTCTAGCTGAGCAGAACGCCTTCTGCCAGATGTTTCTGGTGTTTCGTTAACACTTTGCTTTACTCGTTCAATATTTTCCGCAGTGCGACTTAAACGTGGTCTACCGGTTCTAGGCAAATCTCTTACGCTGCCATGTTGGTGATGACGATTAACTAAGCAACGAATCATCGCTTCAGAGGGCGAAATTCTGACGTTAAAATGTCGACGATATGCGTCTTTGCGTTAAAATAATTGATCTCTGGTTTAAATAATAAAATTCTATTGTTCTGGTTCTCTGTTCAGTTGTGAACCTCTCCATTATAAATTCTCCAAGTGTTGTCTATATAATCTGAAAGAAAAAATAAAAAAAATTAATAAACAAAAAAGTTATTAAACTTTTACACCCCTTGGTTTCTTTTGGCCCACCCTGTATTTAAATATTTACATACATATGTAAGTATGTATCAATGATGTTTCATTGCCACAACGAAGTGAACAAGTATTTGCACACGTTTTCCAATTCTCAGTACCTCTATGAAAGATAACTTTCATACGCTCTTATCTTTTTGCTAATACTTCACATTAGTCATATTTAAAACAACTTAAATAATAATAATATTTTATTGACTATGGCGCCACAATAGAATCTACCTCGACAACTAATTAATTAACTTCGAAATGACGCGATAATCGTGGTGGAACAAATGGAAAAAAGCCAGAACGAAAATATATTTGTAATTTAAATAATTTAAGTACATCTTCGGCATATAAAAATAAACTACACAATACAGAAAACAAAAAATCATGAATTTTATGGCCGTATTTTGTAACACAGAACGAAACGTTTCAAACAGAAAATTTTGGTTTATTTTTAATTTTGTAAAACATTTGAAAACGAAAATTCTATTTTACGTAAAATAAATGTATTTTATAAAACAGTACCGAACGTTTTCAAACAACTTAAATGTCATATGAAAACGTTCATAAAATAATACAATTTTAAAAGTTTTAACAACATTATTGCATTAGTTTTGCTGCAATAAAGAGTAAATAGCTATCTAGGTGCACGATAGTGCTCCAGGCCAGCTAGGCCTATGCGCGTAGGGTGTATATTGACATAAAAATTCGCTTTTCCACCCTCCTAACTACTTTGTTCTCGCAAATTGTAAAGTGAAAAAACCTCAGGAGATTTTGTCGTCATATGCGAAGTTTGATAGTTTCTAATGAAAGTTTCCTGATAATGGAGCTGCAAAAATTGCATTTTTAAAACATACTCACTGACACACTGACCACTGACACAGTCATCAAATTGAGCTCTAGTAGTAGAGCTTGATACCCGAGTAGACCTAGGTGAGTTACGAGCAAGAACAATTCGAAAGCATCGATAGTTAAACCAGGGAGGCGGGGCCGTGCTCATAAAAATTTAACATAATGTTATAATTACTATTATGTATCACTCTCTTACCCATTATATAATTGCATTCTGCCCTTTTAAACTGGCGCAGTGATCATTAATAGAAATAACGATAAGAGAAAAGTAGTTAGATTTTCACAAAAATATAAATGTTAAAAAAGGCCAAGTTCCTATTCAAAATTCCGGCCATCAGAAGTAGCGAGAGATCAAGTTCTTGTTTGGCACAATACCTATCACAATATTATATTAATTTGTAATCGTTAGAGTGTCATATTATTTCTATGCAACCTGCATACTTGTCAATATTTTTATCCTTTAAGAAGAAGATAAAGCGGACATCTCTTTATATCTTTATGAAAGGAAAAATGTTGTGAAGTAAGCAGGTTGCCTAGAAATGATATGAGATCTTGATGATTGCAATTGTGAGATTTTGGATAGGAACTTTATCTTGACAAGCTACCCTAACTAAATCCATATGTGTTATGAAAAAGATATCCATCCACAATATCATTTTACTTCAACACTGAAATATTGAATGTTTCAAAGTTTCAGAAAGATCCAATAAGTTATTATGGGCCCTTAACTAACGCGGCTAATTCCAAATTTTCTATTTTTGTTGGTGCATATTCCATAAAGTAATAACATTTTATTTTGAAAACATTTTTTTTATTAATTTTTGTTATGAGGAATAATATATTTTTCAATTATAATATTCTGACATGAAACGAAAACAACGTAGCGTTTTACAAAATTTAAAATATTTTCGTTTACGCTCCAACCAGAAACGAAAACGAAAATTCGTTTTATTTTACAAAATCAGGCCATTATTCAGGCTCATGAAAATTCTACAAGAAACTAAACTTTATACTATGTATATTCAAATGTTCAATAATAATAAGCAGTAATAAAAAAAATGAAAACAACCCGACTGCGACAAAATTTGAATCGGTAAATATGTTAAAAGGTCATTGGAAATGAAATATCATAAGACAAAGCTAAAGATGATTTTAAAATACCTGTCGAATGATACCAATTTTGATATACTCGTACGAGTATGTAGATCACCGACTTTGAAGTTTTTTCGTCTTTACAAAATGGTGCCTGTTGGCCGCCATATTCAGTTTGACTACGGTTTAGTGATACTCCCAGGATTAAAATATATCGTGGTATTTACCACTTCAAAGAGCTCGTAGTGGCAGTTCTAAATATGGTGACTGTTCCACAAATAACACATGTGCTGAAAGAATATCTTTCATTATGAATTTTATTAAAACTAAAATAAGAAACAATATGAGTTTCTCAATTCTTTACTTATATATAATAGAGCTATATATGAATGTAAACAACATATAATTATAATAACAATACATTCCGTTCCAACTGAAGATACGTTAGTGTGATTTAGGGCCAAATTTACAGTCATTAGTTAATTATTTGTAAACTTAAATGATAACTAGTGTTAAACTAATACTTTATATTCACAGTGTATTGTTTAGTGCCTTTTACATTTGGGAAATTAAAAGACAGACAGACGAAGTTTGTAGAAGAAGGGGCGAAGGTGCAGAGTGTGTAGTACACGACCATGATACAATAAAGGCCGTGGCACAATGGATCCGTCATGCGTTAAACTTCGCCTTTTTCAACTGACAACTAAATTGCAATACATGGTTTCTTATGAGGGCTGTTACATTCAGTACGTGTCCGTCAACGCAAATTACAAAATTTGGTAAACTTTTAACTTTTTGTGTACGTTGAGTAGTTTGACAGATATTGGTTGATTTTTTTGGTATGTTCTGATTTAGTTTTTTGGGTTTTGTGGCAGCAAAAATAAAATTAAGCAAAAGAAATAAACGAAATGGATACAAAAAGTTGAATTTAATAAATAAAATTGAGAATCGACCTATTAAGCTGTTCAAATGCTTCCGTCAATAACGTACGCATTGTGCCAACCTTCTCCGTCGTTGCGTTTATGTCAGTTGAAAAAGGCGAAGTTTAACGTATGACGGATTCATTGTGCCCCGGCCTTAATACAGGTAGCCGCGAATCTACAACAAATGTACAACAAATAAAACAACAGTGATTTTTATTGCTGTTTTGTGATTGACAAGAGAGACAAACAAGAGAAAACAATATACATGTATTTGCGTTTTCTTTTGGCTTTACAAAGCATGTTTTTATTAGTACAGTTTTAATAGGCACTGTGCACGTGTGTTGGTAAAACATAAACACCATTTGGCAGATCAAATCACGAAACAAGCAAAACAGCTGACTCTTCGCGTACACGTGTACACGACCCTCTGTACAGAGAACTGCGCCGAGACGGCTTAGCTGGCTCAAAGCGAGCCGCCGACAATTTTTGGGAGCCGCCGCCACCGCTAATTTCTCAGCTAAAAATCGGCTTAGAAGTAGCCGCCGATTTTGTTTAATTTTTTTTATTTGGACAGTTTTTTATGCTGAATGTACTTTAAATAAGCTTTTATATGGAAGATAAATCAAAATCAAATGTCGTAAAATATGTTGGCACTACAGTTCGGCTATATCGAACATCGACTAGAATTTGCCGTCAATTTTTGTTTATTTTTTTTAGCTGATTTACTTTAAACAAATTTGTATATGGAAGATAAAAGAAAATCGCATGTCTTAGAAAATTATATACAATTAAGTTCGGTTATAACAAACATCGGTATTATAAATGATCGTCTACAACGAACAATTGCAAGACCGATTGAAATATATTCGCTAAAATATATACAGTTAGGTTCGGTTATAACAAGCAAGTTATAACATTCAAGTTTATTTTCAGTTATTTTTCAAGTACACATCAATCATTTATTTCAACTCAAAAAACCCAGTTTTGCATCAAACGCGTTTTAAGTTTTCAATTTGCATACAACTCAATGAAGACATGAAAAAATATTCTTCTCTCAGAAGGTGATGGTACAAGCTACAAAATTTTAAAATTTTATTGTTGTTTCCAATGTAACTGTGCGAAAAGTCGAACGTTATCGACATCGTGGGACAGGCCCTGAATATCTTCGGGCGGAGCTGAACCGGTAACCTCAGGACTAATAAACCAACTTACTTACCTCCCACCTAAAGAGCAACACTTTATTAGATACGCAAATAATGAATACACTCAAAACATGATTTCTTATCTCTCTTCTACATGTGCGCATTCCTTTATGATATTTAACAAATAATTTTGTAAAGTAATTTAATTGACTACAAAATCTTAATTTTGTTATATCAATAATGATGATTGTTAATTTTTAAATTAAATGTGAACAATTTGTGTTGTTGGTTGCATTTCGATGATATTTTTTTCTCTGTATCTACAAATGTTTAAAAATCTTTCATAAGTAACTGCCAAATTATAAACTATAATAGGAAGGGGTTATTTCATTCACTTCAACTATTTCATTTCGTTACTTCTTTCTCCATTTATGCTACGTATGTACTATATACAACATCTTGCAAACTATTTATCAACATACATACATATGTATGTACTTATATTTTTAGTTAAAATAACTAAATAAAGAAAAACTACATAAGCCGGCTTAGCCGTCTTTTTGTACTAGCCGTTCAAAAAACGGCTAGCCGATGTAATTGTCGGCTAACAGCCGAATTTGAGCCGCCGCCGACTATGTTCGTGCCAGCCGCCACCGCCGATGAAAACCCTTCGGCGCAGGTCTCTGTCTCTGTACCGGAATTTTTTTTCTTTTCTACTTTTCGCAATTTATTATTGTTGCTTCAAATGATTTTTCTCATTTCAACGACTGTATGAATACTTGATAGTACACATCATAGGCATATGGTATGTATGTATGTGTGTGTGTGTGTGTGTGTGTGTGTAAGTAGCAAACGCGAAGAAGAAGTAAACAAACTAAAAAATTTCTGTCTGTCTATTAATTTCCAATATGTACAAGCTTCGGGCAAGAACAAAAAAGAATTGAAAAAATGTCCGGCAAGGAAGGTAAAATAGGACTTAACTAAATTTCTTAACATAAGCAAAGAATGATAACCCTATCAAACTATTGAGTTGCCGCATTGGCAACTCTGCTATATCAAATGGCTTTTGTTTACATTTGTCTGGCATTTCATATGTGTAATGTGTAACCACTAATTACTAATGAAAAACTGTTTGATTCAAACACATGTGGTGTGCAGGTGTCAATGGGCCGTATTTTTTCGAAAATGATGATGGTAGAACCGTTATTGTCAATTTGAGCGCTACGGCCATATGGTAACCAACTTTTTAGGCTTGCAATTGAAGATTGTGAGCTGGACGTAGGGTTGCCAGTCGTACTGATTTCGCCAGTACATGTACTAATTTTTGTTTAAAGTACTGATTTATGCATAAATGTAGAAACTGAATAAAGTCTGCAACTTCAGGAAAATCGCTGACAAATTAATCAAGCCCATAATAACATCGACGGCAGTAAATTCAAATGCTCTCTAATTTTTGTTTTGTTTTCTTTTGTGCTTATTTTTCTTTGTAGTTTTGTTTACAAAATTTATGAAATTTATTGACAGTATGGTAACATTTTTGTGAGAATAAGTATTTATATGTGAGAGCATAAGAAAAAAACGCTCTTAAAATAAAATAGATTCTATCTCACGACTGGTTTCTGCGGCTGTTTTTTTGTGTCAATTTGTATGGAAAATGTGATGAAGTCGGTATTCTGTTTAATCATTAACTAGCAAATCAGTACGCAAATGTACTGATTTTTTCATGTATGTACTGTTTTTGTACTGTTTTTATACATTATTTATGATCAATGTATAAGAAACCCTGTCATAGTGTTTATTTATTTTCTTTGAATCACCAGTGATCTTTACTTTACGTTCGCTTGAAGGCGAATTTATTTTCAAAGTGGCATCCATATAATGCTCAAGAAAAATTTTAATTTAAGTTAATGTTAATGTTAATTTTATTGAGATTTTTTAATTTAAATTTGCAAGAAAGATTTGCTATAAGTGATTTCTGATACATGCAAATAATGAATTTAAAGTTTCTTTTTCGAAAATTTTTTTGATAATATTATTTTTATTAATTACATATGCCTTGGTACAAAGTATACATTGAAGTCATGTTTTGTTTTAAGAATGGTTAAAGCTAGGAATGTAACGAATGTTCGCATTTGCAAATTTTTCGCCTATTTTTGCTATTTGCATTTGCTAAAATGTATGCGAATATTTAAGACAAAAACATTTTGTACTTCTTTTACCAAAAAAGTTTGCCATTAACAAACGTCAAAAACACGAAAATTATTTTAAGCCAGCATAAAATAGATAAATATAGGGTACGTTCGTAGATTCAGCAAATTTATGCAGAAGTTCTGCGAATTTTTTCTGCGTATGCGTGATCAACTGTTGCACATGCTTTGCAACTTCTCAATATCTGTGCATAGTTGGCATTTTTGAACGAACTGCAAACATTTTTAACCCGGCAAGTAATTTTGTTTAAGAAAGTTGTCATCTCGTCGATGTGAAAGCACAAGAAACTCTTTATAAAAGTTTGCACATTGTGCACATGGCTTGGACGTAGCTAACTTATAAGTAAGGCATTCTTCAAAGCTTTATCAGAAAGCTTTTCTATAAAAAACTTCTCATAAGCATCAAAATTAAACTAAAGTCCAGCGGTGTTTGCAAATACCTATTTCATTTTATGAAAAGGAAAAGGCATTGTGTTTTCGGCAGCAGTATATTCTACTTAAGACTAGTCTGTTAAAACTTTTAAAAAATGTTTTGAGCACCATTCATTACTTCGTACAAACAAATTTGAATCGCCAACAATATTAACTAGTGATTTTTGTAGTAAATTCCACGCGAAACAAGTGTCACTCATTAATTTCATATACAAACATATGTATGTATCTTTCTGTTTTATGAATTCATGTTTTTAATAAATTAATACATATTTGCTCAATGCAAGACTCAGTTTAAGTAAAATGCTATATGTAATACATCCATGTATGTAATACAACTTCATGTTCTTATATAAATTTATTTTCATGTGATTTTTTAACGTATTGTTATATTTGCATTCGCTTTCGCAAAAATTAAAATGTAGTATTCGCATGCGCTGAACTGGTATTAGTTACATACCTAGTTAAAGCCTTTTATATTGAAAAAATTAATGTACTGATTTTTTTCTCTCATGTACTGATTTCTACGATTTCAAAACTGGCAACACTAGCTGGACGATATGTGCTTTCAACAAAACGGTAACGCGAGTCATATACATATGTACATAGCACGGCAGGTGAAGTTTTCATAATGCGTAATTTCAGGTTTTAGCAACTTCAGTTGGCCACCAACTTCATATGATTTTACGCCGTTAGGTTTAATTTTAAGGGGATACGCCAAAGATCGTATCTTCGCAAATAATGCCCTAACGTTGGAGCATTTGAAAACCAATATTCATCAAGCTATCACCGAGATACCCCCTGCGCCCCCCTAAAAAAAAGTTGTCGAAAACTACCACAAAAGGATCGAGTGCTTTTTAGAACTTTACTTTCAATAAACAATTGTTCAGCGTGCTTTATCAATTTAACAATACATGCATACATACCCTATAGGAAATGTCGCTAGTATCACAGTATTGATTATTAATGATTGACTTTGTAACCAGTGCTACTGACTAATTATACCTCAGACAATGATCTTCGCTATGGACTGATCAGGTAGTTCTTTTGGGACCTTAAAAAGACATTAGATACGGATAGTCACTATTATATGTTTACCAAAAATTCAATATTTCGTTGAATTAGTAAAGTCAAACACTTACGTATGGATCTGGACGTATAGCAAATTCTAAACTGATCGGACAAAATCTTCTACAGGCTCAAAAAATTTCACTTCAAATTGTTTCATTTTCACATTTTCTATTTTTACACCTACAAAATGAAATACTTTTTTTTTTGTCTTTTGTAATTTGTTTTTGTTTGATTCTTTGCATTATTTTTTAATACATTTAGGGCCAATTTCACCAACTCTCTTTAAATATCAATTCATATTTAAATGTCGATTTTCATGAATTTTTGTATGAAAAAATTACTTTTGAATGTGAGTTGATATTTAAATAAGTTGGTGAAATAGGCTCTTATACTCAGCTTTTAAATTAATTTCGTAAGAATTTTTTTATAAAAACAATTGTATTCTTAACAAATAAATAAAACATAAAGAAGAAGCATGGCTGTATGTATCTGACAAAATGTTTTATATGCATCAAAAGCAAAAGTAATATGCCAACGTTCTGTGGACAAAGTCTCCAAAATGTCACCAAAATAGTCGACAAAAGTGGTGAACTGGGGACACTTGGGGCCACCCCACGCTGCCTTCAGGGTATATAAAAGTTTGATGCACACACATGTATATACATATACATACGAGTATGCACATACACATGTACATATGTATGTACCCTCTAGACAGCCTATTGCTATATATCTCTACAATTGCACTAGTTAAAATGTCGACTACTTTCCTTTTATGCGCGAGTAGAGATGCGATAGATATAACAGTTCTAGTGTATTTCTGGTGACATTGTCAACGAACGCGTCAATAATTGTTTTTTTTTTATTATGCAATGTAGTCAAAGTAGAGTTGCAAGCCGATCGGCGGCAAGCCCCTGCTGCTTCTGATTGACTTTTTCAATTTCAAACAAATGTTTTTTAGTTTCGAATGATTTCAATTAATATATTTTAAGGAACAATCGCAAAAGGTATATATTTCAAAAATATTTTCGTCTAAATAACTTTATTTAATTCTTAATAAAAAAAATAATATTAAACAAATAAACTCTTATAAAATTGTAGACGACTGTCACTAAAATTTACTAGTGAACTTTTGGTTCAAATGTCTCCATATAATCATAAAAGAACTACCTCGTCAATAGGGCTAAAGTCTACTGGTAGATTTTGAATGGCAACCCTATGTTATGTGTCAATAGGCGATTACATTGGCTGGGGTATACCTAGTCCATAGTACTATTGACAATGTCACTAGTAAATCACTACAATTTTACTATTGACATCGAGCGAGGAAATATCGATATTGTAGACTGTAAGGGCCATTATTACAACTTAAAGTTAGTTAAAAGTAGGATTTTATCGGACGTATAAAAAGTTTATCATTAGCAAAATTTTACTTTAACCTAAAGTGAGTGATAAGTCCCAATTTACACTATGCAAGTCTTATTGCTAAGCTGATTCGTTTGTTAGGGCAGAGAGACGGGGGGGGGAGGGAAAAGAAACGTTGCTGTTCCCCTCGTCTTTCACTCCCTGAAACGAATCAGCTTAGCAATAAGACTTGCATAGTGTGATTTGGGACTAGGTAACAGACATGTTTATCCTACCTGCCAAGCTAAATCCAATTTGCAATAATGATAAGCCTTCTATACGTCCCAAAAATCCTACTTTTAACTAACTTTAAGTTGTAATAATGGCCCTAAATGAGTCAAATTTATAGTGACGTACATTTGTATATGTATGTACATATGTATGTTGTTATTTAAAGAAAATTATGTCATAGAACTTGTTGAGCGATTACTCACATTTATCCCGTTTATACGCACTTCTTATTTGCAAATAAAACTGGAAACCTTTGCCGTATAATTTTTTTATTGTAAATTAATAACTCACGAAAACTATTTGCAAATAGCGCACTATTTGCAAATAAAGTGTAAAATGTTGCCAATTATTTTTGTTTTGTAAGAAATATAATACAAATTTTACAATGTGTGGCAATATCATTCACAGATAGTAATGTATTCTATCTACGTATAAACGGTGAGCCCAATGAAGAATTTAAGGAAAAAAATTTGTGTCCAACATTTAAACACGGGGGAGGATCTGTATTAGTTTGGGGATGTATGAGCGCTGCTGGAGTTGGGAATTTGCAGATAATTGATGGAATAATGGATCACAAGAAGTATATTGACATCTTAAAGACGCATCTCCAGCTTAGTGTTCAAAAAATGGGTATTGCCGAAAACTTCATATTTACCCAAGACAATGACCCCAAACACACGGCACATAATACCAAGTTATGGCTATTATATAACACTCCAAAATGGATGGTAACTCCTCCCCAATCACCGGATATCAACCCCATTGAAAATTTGTGGGACCATTTAGAGAGAAAAATTAGAGAGAGGGAGATAAGATCCAAGGCTGAACTTGAAACTGCTTTGAAGGAAGAATGGGAAAAAATTCCGTCCCAGGTTACCCAAAACTTAGTCGATTCTCTTCCCAGAAGATTAGAAGCCATAGTTAAGAACAAGGGTTCCCATACAAAATATTAAAATTGATGTTCACCGTAAATTTTTTGAGAAATTTCGAAGTGAGCACTCACTTTTTGAAGTACAAAAATTGAATTTATTTTTATTTACGCCTTATAATTCAGAAGCTTTTAATATTTTTATTTATGTTTCTTAATAATATTAACTATTAGCTAAGAAGGAGTCAAAATGTGATAAAAATTTCTTTTGTGTATAATAAAATTAATTTAAGCAACGTCTTGTTTATTTTATGTGGGTCTGAGCACTCACTTTCTGAGCCAACTGTACGTCATGAGATATTTCATGAAGTAAATTGCATGGCTTGTTACTCTCCTTTGCCTACTTGAGTAGCAAATTGCACGCAAAATATAAATGTAAAGTTAAAAGGGCGTGATCCTGCCCAATTTTTTAAAGTAGAGACTTTGTTGTGACCAGTGCTTATGATTCACGTGAAGTTTAATAGGAAACTACTAGTAAAAAATAGATAAATAATAGATTACAATTTCCTAAGCCAATGTACATAAAACAGAAGGTTGTGGGCGTACTGACTCCCACTTGTGAAAACGTACAAATTTTGCTTAACATTAGTGCAAGATATATGCAAAGTTTAAATAAAATCTTTGAAGCTTAAACACTTTAATTTTTAATACTGAACTTTTAGGGCGTGGCCCCGAGCTCTATTTAAACTTTTCCTAGTTGGTTCTCTATACCTATTTGTGTATAAAATTTCAGTTTTCTGGAGCAAAATATAACCACAAATTTTGTGGGCGTGACCCCGAAAAATTTTTTAAACTAAAGATTTTGCTGCAGCGCGGTACTTATGGTTTAGGTAAGGTATGGTAGGAATCGGCTAGTGAGAAGTACATGAACAATCAAATCTGCTAACTCAAAGTAAAAAACGAAAAATTATAGTTCTGTATAAGTGTCAAAATTAAAATAGAAGTATGTACTTAATTTTTAAAATTTTAATTATGAGCTTTAAGGGTGTGGCTTCGATTCATTGGTTAATAATTTATATTTTTGTAGTTCGTTCTAACTCCAAATTTCAAGACGCTTTCATTATAAGACTTGCAAAAAAAAAATCGGATAAGTGGAACTACGTGAAATATACTCATAAATCTTAATGGGTATAACCCCAGCCATTTCTTCAAGTTTAAAATTGTGTAATTACAATATCCAAAGGTGTTAGCTATGTAGGTTTCGCAGCAATTCTCAGAGAAAAAAGAATTTTTACAATCCATCTAAAATGTACCGAGTTATGACAATGTAAAAAAAATACAGACGAATTAATAACCTCCTCTTTTTTACCCGACTGGGCAACGCAAAGAAGGGTATTATGTTTATCAGTCTATATCACTGCTGGCCTGAGAAGCGCCAGAGTGCCGAACATCAATCGGCTTTTTGAACAAATGAATGCACATACACTCAGGGTGACCGATGACATTTTTCAAAGAGTGGCACCAAATAGGGGATTCATCAAAAAAAAGGGGCAAAATTAAAAAAACGCGAAAACTACACTAAACTTTTAATTTTTAATGTATTTTCATATAACTCACAGGGGGACAAAAAGTGGCAAGGCAGTTGAAAAAGGGGAAAGGCAGTTAAAAAAGTGTCAATTTGCCACTTTAGTCGGTCAAACGGTCACGCTGCATACGCTTATACATTTATTTCAGTTTTCACTCTGTGGGCAGCATTGGTCTATATCAATGCTCAGAGAGAAAACCGAGAGTAATGTATAAGTGTGTGTGTATTCATTTGTAGATATAAAAAGCCGATTGATGTTTGGCACTCTGGCGCTTCTCTGGGCAGCATTGGTCTATATATGTATGTATGTGTGTGTGTGTGTGTGTGTTCCTTTGCGGCACTAAATAAACCGAACGCATGGATCGATGTACCGATTCTTACGTCAATCGTTTTCTCTTAATCCCGAGAGTGTCACTAAAGATATACCAGTTGTCAAAATTAATATGGCGGCCAACAGACGCCATTTTGTAAATACAGTCAAATCCAGATAATTCGTACCCCAATAAATCGTAATTCCCGATAATTCGTAATAAACTGTCGGTCCCTTGAAAAAATCTCGTTAATTCGTAATATTTTCATACATTTTGGTCCCCTCGCTAATTTGTATTTTTTTTTGTTTTTTTCAAATAAAATCTTCTTTACCTCTTATAAATCGTAATTTTTTGCTAACTACCACTTATAATTCGTAATAAAAACAGCAAAAAGGTGGAAAGAATGATGTTATGGTTTTTTTGCTTTTGTCTGTGTGTGTTTATTTTCTTAAGATCAGTTTGCTAATGAATAATAAAGAAAAATGTCATAGCGCACGCATAAAACTCTGTGTGTTTCAAAAACAACAAATTTTTAATTAGTGTTTTTTTTTTGTATTTTATTTTCAACAATTGTTTTTATGTTTTTTATCGTTTTAATAAATAAATTGAAAACTACCCTTTAAATCGTATTTGTTTTATTTTAACCCCGATAAATCGAAACCCCGCTAATTCGAAAACCCCTATAATTCGTAAGAAATGGCCGGTCCCTTGCTATTACGAATTATCGGGATTTGACTGAACAAAAAAAAAAAAGTCAGCGAACTAAATATATCAAAATGGGTGTCAATCGACAGATATTTTAAAATAATTTTTAGGTTTCTCTTATGATTTTTCATTTCGAATGACCGTTTAGGATATTTAACGGTTCAAAGTTGGTCGCAGTCGGGTTTTTGATTTTTTCCCATAAATACTTGTTTTGAAGTCGGTTAATAAAATATTAAAGTGATAAATGTTTGCCAACTTTATTGGCTTCTTGGGAAATAAATTGTGCCAGTCGAAACCAAAATAGCAAGTGAGTGCTTTTGACATTTTAGTTCGAATTGTTGATGGTTTTGTCGACATAGATGAACTGTAGTTTATATGACGTTATCTTTCGACTTTCCGTTGGAATAAATGTTCGTTATTGATTAATCCACAATGATTTTCATTCGCTTAGAATTCGAATGAGCGCCTAGTTTCGATATCATGGAACAGGCTGTAAATTAAAAATTTAATAATATAAGGCCTGTTTCACGATGTCGACAACGTGCGAAACAAAAATTTTGTTTTTGTTTCATATGTAAAATAACTTTTAGAGATTTTGAGAGACTCAATTAAAATATTCATTTAAATAATTTCGTGATTGGTTTCTAATGAATATTTATATTAAAACTTAATTTGTTTAATTGACTGTTGTTTTTACTTTTGTCATTCATTTGCAAATTAAATAATTTTCATTTGCACTAAGAGATAATTGTTTCCTTTTTTCAAAATAACTAATACTACTAAATTGTTTATTAAAAAATATGTAAATATATATATATATACAGGGTGGGCCAAAAGAAACCAAGGGGTGTAAAAGTTTAATAACTTTTTTGTTTATTAATTTTTTTTTATTTTTTCTTTCAGATTATATAGACAACACTTGGAGAATTTATAATGGAGAGGTTCACAACTGAACAGAGAACCAGAACAATAGAATTTTATTATTTAAACCAGAGATCAATTATTTTAAGCTCATTTTCATTTGAATGGCTTTGTTAATAAGCAGAACTGTAGGTTCTGGGGTTCTCAAAATCTAGGAGCCATTCATCAACGCCAATTGCAACCCATCAGGTGTACAGTATGGTGTGGGATCACATCTGAAAATGTCATTGGGCCCTACTTCTTCGAGAATGAAGATGGAAGTGCTGTAACCGTAAATGGAGAGCGGTATCGGTTTATGATAGAAAATTTTTTACGTCCTGCTCTTGAAAACAGACCTGGTATGTGGTTTCAGCAGGACGGAGCCACTGCCCATACTGCCCGAGACACAATGGCACTTTTAAGTCAAATTTTTGGAGAGCGAATAATTTCTCGAAATTCGGAAATTATTTGGCCAGCGCGATCGCCAGATTTGACAGCACCGGACTATTTTCTTTGGGGTTTTTTGAAGGAGCGAGTGTATGTGAACAAGCCAGAGACAATCCTTGAACTCAAGGCAAACATTGTTGCAGAAATTCGAACGCTACAGCCACAAGTTTTGAAAAATGCTCTAAAAAGAGCCCATCAGTGCGAAGCTGAAAACGGTGGTCATTTAAGAGACATCATTTTTCATACTTAGTGTAAAAAAATTTCCATTTTGTATATTATATAATCTGAAAGAAAAAATAAAAAAAAGTTAATAAACAAAAAAGTTATTAAACTTTTACACCCCTTGGTTTCTTTTGGCCCACCCTGTATATATATATATATATATATATATATATATAGAACATCTAAAATCTATTAAAATTATTAAACATACAGCGGTATAGCGACTTGGGGTCATATAAATTGAACTATTTAATTTCTTAATATAAAATCAATTATTACAAGTTTCTTAAAAAATGTTTCGAAACTATTTAAATTTATTTACAAGCAATGGAAATGTTATTTGCTGCTACAACTAAAATGATTCAATGCCATAAGAGTCACGTTTATTAGAACTTATTAAACATATTTAATGATTATGGGAGCACCAAGATTTTGATATTTAATTGTTTGAAAGCAACGCTAGAGAGACTACAGCAGTGAACTGGTCTTAAAATCTTAAAAAGTGTTTTATTAGCTGCATAACTATAAAGCTCAATTATTTATGTAGTGTTCAGGATACTTTAGGTAGGAGAGGCTTTTCTTATACAAAGAAAATATCCATCATCTCACAGCTTATGATACTCGTATTAAAGGTATGGCATAATTTTAAAATTTAGTGTCACGATCCTTGTTATTAGGGTTCTCGGCTGAGGCATTGAATAGTATGATACCTAAAATGAAGGAATCTTCTTCTTCTGGATCAGATTGGAAATCATAAAAGTTTCAGACACAGACATAAGTGAGGCCTTATTACGAGTTGCATTCGAACATCGTATGTCAAATTCATATTAAGAGTATCGGAAATGTCGTTGAGCGACGAATTTAATATCGAAAAGAATTTTGCTTTCGATGCAGTATTTATGTATGTATTATTACAATTCTAAGAGTTAAACGATTGTTTTTTTATTTTTAGGCACCCAAACTAGAGATTGGAGCGTGTCGAATTTTTCCAACACGACACGACACGACACGAATACCAAGATGCTCAACACTTACGAAATACGCACGCGAAAAATTTTGTCAACACGATACTGCACAACACGCACGAAATATTATTGGTATGCTGTTGAAGATCAGAAAATTTTATTGATTTCTTTCAAGAGTCGCTTTTTAAAATACAACACCAAGTTGGCACTGCCAGCTGATATTATATGTCACCACAGCTGATACTATCGGTTAAAGTACAGAACTTAAGCTTTAAGTTTCAGAGGCCCATACAATATAAATAAATATGCTGGTGTTGTGTGTTTGACGATACAAAATATTAAATTTTTTCTCTACTGGAAATTCATTCATACATATTTTACATCTAAAATAGTTTCTTGTTTTTCGTGTCAATTTTGCTCAACACGAAACGAACCGAACACGCACGAAATCAGATTTTTTGTCGCTAACACTTCATGTTGAGTCGTGCGTGTTCGTGTTACGGAAAAGAATACGACACGCGCCCATCTCTAACCCAAACACAAATTGTAAATAATTTTTCTATATCTTATGTAGATCTAAGTTCGTATGGACTGAACAGTTCGAATGGTTTCACTTATGGAGGAAAAGCCTTAATGTGCTGTCCTTGTCGAATGCGTATCGTTATACCAAATGAAAATTCGTGCGATAAAAAATACACGAATAAGACACGAAGTTGCTCAAAATAAGGACTCGATATTCATTCTGAAGTTTATTTGGGATTTTTAAGCGTTGATTTTAACTTCTTTTGAATAATTTCTGAGCGCGAAAGAACATAATACTATTCAAAATGTCAGAAAAGTTTCATGCTAAAAAAAAAACGTTTCTTTAGATCCCTAGTTTTTAAGAATTTCATTCTATGTATTTTATATAAATTTGTAAGTTTTTTAAATCTTTTACATTTAATATACATAAACATGTTTATAAAACTTGTACGTTATATATAAGAAACGTCCCTTACCTTGAACAAGGTTAATACGAAGTTCAAGTTAAGATTTTTGTTTAAAAAAATTTGATAATTTAAACAAGCTTCTTGCCATAACTTAAAACATTCAAAAACGTAGCTTATTAATTTATTTAATACTTCAATAATATCTTAAGACGCATAAATTGTTTGTTTAGGCTTTATTTTTGTTGACTTCTCCCATAAACGTTTTT
Source organism: Tachina grossa (assembly GCA_949987645.1). NCBI lineage: Eukaryota > Metazoa > Arthropoda > Insecta > Diptera > Tachinidae > Tachina > Tachina grossa. The sequence goes on along the minus strand of OX465276.1, from coordinate 129,138,728 downwards.
TTTTTTTTTTTTTTTTTTTTTTTGTTTAATAATAAACAATAATTCTGTTAATGAACAAATTAATTTAAATTTCATCGATTTCTTGTGTCTTACATTTTTATAGGAAGATGAACACATCAGTTAATAATTAATAACTAACTGAGAATTTGGTTTAATGAATTGTTAAAGATCTATCCGAGCCAAATTGATAAGTTCTAATTTAATTTCTCTCTGCGATTAACAAAACTGGAAACTAAATATTGAAAACTTTAACTTTTTTTAAACATTTCACTGATTTAAAATATTTTCCTTTTACAATTGTAATAGGGCATTGACATTTGCACAAAATCTAGCAGATTTTACTTAAAACCTTTATGAGAATCTGCACCGTTACACCAACTTTTTTTAGACATTTATCAAGATTTTTTATTCAAAACAACACCCATTAACTTAAAAATTTCCAAAACTGCAAATAAACAACTGCAATGTAGCCAATTCACACACCTTTTTAAGCACACCATAGCTAATTCACTCATTTTTTTTATGATTATGTTTTACAGGGTAGTAAAAAGTAAATAAAAATACTTGATTTTGATTAGATTTCCTACAAATCTACTGACAAAATAGATTATTAATGGTAAAGTAAGAAAATAAAAAAACATGTTGATTATTGAGTTCTTGTTTCAACTTTGTTATTTGTTTTTGAGATTCTCATTTGTTTAAATGAAAGTTTATAACATAATAACTCTAGTTGTTCTAAGAAACTTTGGGTAAAGGTTCCCTGATGATCTGCATTAGCAACAGTGAAATGCGCATAGGATCCAGCTAAACCCCTCAATAATCAATTTCAATGTATTTTTAATAAAAAAATATTTTACTTAATAAGTAAAATATTAATTCTGTATTATTAGTGCGTTTAAATAATTTTAGACTTAAATTTTAAAAATTCCCATAAAAAACAAGTAAGAGTGCTATATTCGGCTGTGCCGAATTTTATATACCCTTTACCAAAGTACGTTTATGTAATATAGAGATACATACATAAGCACATACATAAAGTATAAACAAAAAGAAAAAAATTATTTGACCTAGTTACTTTTATGTACAAAAAAAATAAATTTACAAACCCTAGAATCATTATATTAGATTTTTCTGATTCCTTATAGCAATCTAGTAGTTCTTAAAAAAATAAAGAAAGTGTGTTAAGTAAAAAAAGAAAAAAGGAAATTTAAAAAAAATGTTTTATTTAGTTACTTTAATATCAAGAAAAAAAGGTCAAAGTTTCCAGCTCTGGAGCTGTGGTTTTTATTTTAATAATTTTTGATACCAAACTTTTCTTTCCAAAACGTAAAATATGTATAATCTATAAAGGAAAAGATAAAAATTAATTAGACTTAGTTACTTTTATATATCACACAAAGTGTAAGTTTCCCAACCCTGAGATCATTCTTTTTGATTTTTCTGATTTCTTACACCAATCTCTTTCTTTGAAGAATTTAAGATATGTTTGATTTATAGAAAAAAGGAAAAATTTGTTTTAGTAAGTTACTTTTGTACAAAAAAAAGTTAAAGTTTTCCAACCCTGGAATCGTCTTTTTAATTTTTTAATTGTTTTTTTTTTATTTTCAATACCAATTTTTTTCGTACTCAAGCATAAAATAACTTTATTTAATAAAAAAAAAATTAATTTTCGGTAGTTAGTTTTTTATATTACAAAGAGTGTAAGTTTCCCAGCCCTGGAATCCCCCTTTTTGATTTTTCTGTATTCTTAAAAACAATTTTTTTTAAGAATGTAAGATATGTTTAATTTTTATTAAAAAATGGAAAAATTTGTTGTAGTAAGTTACTTTTGTAATTATAAAAAATAAGGTTTTCAAACCCTGGAAACTTCGTTTTAATTTTTTTTTAATTTGAAATACCAAATTCATTCGTACTGAAGTATAAAATAAGTTTATTTTATAAAAAAATAAAAATTAGTTTTCCGTAGTTAATTTTATATATCATAAAAAGTGAAAGTTTTCCAGCCCTGGAACCGTTCTTTTTGATTTTTCAGATTTCGTACACCAATATGTTCCTTTTAAGAATATAAGCTATGTTTAATATATAGAGAAAAAGAAAAAATTTGTTTTAGTAAGTTACTTTTGTATATAAAAAAAAAAATTAAAGTTTTCCAACCCTGGAAACGCCTTTTTAATTTTCTTTTTTAATTTGAAATACCAATTTTATTTGTACTGAAGTATAAAATAAGTTAATTTAATAAAAAAAAAATATAAAAATAAGTTTACGGTAGTTAATTTTTTATATCACAAAAATGTTATGTATTCCAACCCTGGAATTATCCTTTTTGATTTTTCTGAGTTTCTAATCCAATATTTTTCTTCTTAGAATATAAGATATATTTAATTTATAGAAAAAAAGGAAAATTTTCTTTTAGTAAATTAATTTTGTATAATTTTGTATAAAAAAGTTAAAGTTTTCCAACCCTGGAAACGTCTATTTAATTTTTGAACTTTTTTTTATTTAGTTTTTATTAAGAAATATTAATTTTATTCATTCTGAAGTATAAAATAAGTTTATTTAATAAAAAAAAAATAACTAATTTTCGGTAGTTATTTTGTATGGCAAAATGAAGTTTAAGCTTCCCAGCTCTGAAACCGTCTGCTCGATTTTGCTGATTTTCAATACCAATCTTATTTCGACTATTTCTGACACACCAGTCCAAGAACGAAGTCTCTAGCTTTTCTGGGAGCTTCGGAAAACCGATTTCACCTACAGACAGACGGACAGACGGACATCGCTTATTCGTCTTCCCTATGCATAAGGATCCAGAGTATATATACTTTATGGCTCGCTTATTAATATTTTAGAAATTACAAACGGAATGACAAACCTATATATACCCTTTTACAATTTTTTGATAAAGGGTATAAAAACAACTAAAAATAGATTTCATTTTGTATGGAAAATCTAGTAGTAGTACTAGATTTCGAGACAATGTAAATGACCCATAAGAAGTTTTCCCGTTTAAATAAAATTCTATAATAGTGAGTTTACATTTGAGCAAAATTTAGTACTTAAGAGATTTCGGGCACAATCTATTAGATTTCTCATACAAATCAAAATCTACTTCCTCACTAGATTTTTTCAAAATCTACTCAAAATCTAGTAAATTTTGTTTTAAACTTTTATGAAAAAGCCAGCCTTGTACATAAAAAGGTGAGTGAATTGGATACATTGTAGTTGTTTGGCTGTAGTTTTGGATTTTTCTTTTAGGTTTTTAATGGGTTTTGTTTTGGATAAGAAATTTTGATAAACGTCAAAAAAAATGGTGTCATCGATATAGATTTTCATAAAGATTTTAATTGGAATCTGCTAGATTTTATGCAAGTGTAAATACAAAAAATCGAAGCTTTGAAAAATATGTATGTGGTAGCAAATTTCGTCATTATTTATTCAATACAAAGATATTTTATTTCGAGCGAAGTCTGTAAATAATCTTGTTTTCAACCTAGGGGAAATTAATTTGAAAAGCTTTTTACGAAATATATAATCGGGAGATTCAAACTGTGGTCTTATGTGTCGCTGTGCTATAATGTTTTAAAATTTTTGTTTGAAAAAAATAAAATAAAATAAAAAACAAATAAAAATGGTTTAAAAGTAGTTTAAAACATTATGAGAATATGACACTTAAGACTACGTTTTAATCCCCTAAATATGTATTATAGATACAGGATTCCATAAAAAAAATTTATTAAGAATTTTTATCGATATATCACTGAAAGGAAAATCTTCGTGCCAGTTATGAATTTCTTCATTGAATCAATGAACTTTGTCATTAATAGCGAGCTAATGTATGATTTCATTGTATGTATTAATGAAAATTTTTCATAAAGTTTCACAAAAAACAATTCATTGATTTCGTGAAACTTAAAAAAATAAATAATGTCAGTATACATATGAAATTAAGCCTTTATTATTTGATTATTTTGCCTCGGTAACGACGCAATGCTATCACGTTGACAATCGCTCACAGCAGCGAACTCGGACTCTTCATTTTCATCAAATTTGTAGACAACGCCTTAATCACCTCAGCCAACAGCACTATAAAAACAGTGTGCATTCAGCACTTTGAAAGTTTTTTTTCAATAACAAATGTTTTCTATGAACACTGTTTCATTGTATTTATGAAACATTTTCATTGTATGTATTTATGAAACATTTTCTTAGACTTTTAGTTAATTTGAAAAAAAAACTGTTTTTGCAAGAAATTATCAAACCTGCTGAGATAAACTTTTAGTCTTCTTAAAGTTAGAAAAAAATTAACTTCATAATATCAACGAAAACATTATCATAAACACAATGAAATATAAAAAATAAACAAATTCATAAAGAGAGCAATTTAATACAGCCAATGAAAAGTATCATTCTATTAATGCAACATTTCATTCATATGACGAAAAAGCATCAATGAAGCCGCCTCATTAGCTGAATGAATTTTTCTTTTAGTGTAGTTTTAAGCTTATTTTGAATCTTTAATAATTCTCAATTGTTTTATGAGAGTTTCTATATCCATATGTATATATACAGATATGAGGTTTGAGGATACTGTTAATTGAACTAATAAACCCGTTGACTACAAAGAAAATTACGGTTTTAAGAGCCCAAGTTCGATTCCTCTACACAGCGATGCGATTTTCCAGACTGTAGAGAAAAATCCGTTTTGAACTAAATAATTTGATAAATGTTTTTTTTTTTTACAGAGTTTGTACATATTTGATTGATAGGTTGCGGTATTGGGGGTGTAATCGAAATTCTAGTAACTAACGGCCTTATAGTGTTTTCACACTGAAAGTTAAAACCTGGTTTTAACGTTAAAACCATAAACAGCTGATTTTGCATTCACACTGCAAGTTTGTTAAATTCAGGTTTTAACTCACAGACTGTCCAATAACTTTGTTCAAAATAAAATAAATCTCCTGTCGAAATGAGTGTATTTGTTGTTGCATTTTTTCTGCTTTTTAATAACACTTGTTGGACATACTGTTGAACTGTTTTTGTTTGTATGAAAAACTGAGATATTTTACAATGCGCTCTAAAATGGAAATTATTTTATATTGTGTAAATACATTTTTTTTTAAATTATGGAACTTCTTATACAGAATGAAGAAGTGCTTGGAAATATTGTTAATAATATAAAAATGCACATATACATTATAAGATAAACCTTTTTTATTGGCAGATGAATGTCAGTCATATTGTCTATTTTCACTTTCCAGAGTTCAATTTAAAATATTTTCTTTGTTTTACCTCCAAAAAACTCTTTTTTTCCATAATTTTTTGGTTATTGTTGCTGCTGCATTCATTTTTATCTTGAAAATTTGTCAAGCGCCATCTATTGTTATTCACTGGCATAACATTATCTGCTGCTATCGGTCATTTCAACTTGGCAGCACTGAATTTATCACAGCGAAAACAAGGTTGCATTTCATAAAACCAACTTAAAACCAATTCAAAAATGGTTTTAATTTGGTTTTAACAAAAACAATTTGTATGGTAAAACCAGGTTTTAACAGTTGGTTTTAACGTTAAAACCAACTTTTAATAAAACCATGTCAGTGTGAAAACACTATTAGGTATAAAAAAAATGGCATGAAATTAGCATAAGTGACGAATTTGAATTAGGTGTTATCAAGTTCCTTCGCCCAATTTGATTTTAAAAATGGGTGTATTACGTACTTTTAACCCCCTACTAAGTCCTAGCGTAATTTTTAATGTGAAGTTTTATGGCAAAACTTTTTAAGAACATGTTCAATTTTACCACTTATGCTAACTTCATGACAGTTTTTTCTTAAACCATTAAAATTTAAAAAGTATTTCCAATGTTTTCGTGCTGGTAACTATTACACTGATTGAAAAAAATTAACTTTTAATTTGTCACATGAACTTTTTTGGTCTTTTGGTGTATTTTGAGTGACATATCACAACCCAATGCTTGATGCGTTGAAAGTAGTTCCCCTATCAGATCTTTGTAGTTACTTGCTTTGTGGTTGCCCAAAAAACTTTGTGCGACATTTTTAAAACTTTTTCAAACAGATTTCGCTAACAAACTTAACTTTTCTTCGAATATATTATCCTTTAACAATTCCTGATCTGAGGATCTGAGGTCCGAGGAAAATTCCTTCCTCTATTTTTGCGTCACTAACTTAAGGAACGTACGTACTGTATGTAGTATTAACTGAAAATAAGGTAAAATCATAAGTGGGTGTCAGAACAAATCTGTGCGTGACAGAAACAAATTAGTTTATATTTTGCAATGAGGGTATACAGTAAAGTAACAATTAGCATAAAGAATCCGTGCGACAAAAACCTTGTTGTTGATCAGTGTTATTTATTTATTAAACAATTTAAATTATTATTATTCTTACGTACATATGTATAACTGAAATTGGAACATTTCTACACATGAAAGTATGTATTATATATACAAACATAAACGAATATCACAACTAATTTATTGATTGATTGCTGCGATTGGTTTTGAAAATGAATGGAAGCAAGGGAATACAACACCTAACACAAATTTTCAACATTGAATATTGGTTTTTTGATGTGTTTTAATTTTCAATTTTTTAAATGATGACAAGTGTTGTTGAATGAAATCCTAGCCAATAAATAATATTTAATTTAGAGTATAAGTTTAATATCATGACACAATTTATTTGTAGTATTCAATATGTTTACTCTGGTTTTCGATGCTGTCACCACATAAGACATCAATTTTCAAGGTAATTATATTGAAATTTAATAGCGAAGCTTTTAACCATTTGAGGGTGAACCATATCATTAGAGTAATACATTCAAAATATTCAACACGGCAGACTACACGAACACATGACTTCAAATGCATTTGTCGCCATACAGTGTCAGCACCTGATATTCTACTATAAATACATATTGCAGGGATGCTACCTTTATATATTTCGCATTTATAAATATAAAATCACTCTTTTAAAATGTACTTAAACGAATAAAAATTAATCAATTTATTTTTTATATGAATTTCGGGATGTTTTTCCTATTAAATGACATGAAATAGTTATAAGATATAATTGATTCAAGATATTGTGTTATATTGGCAAAACTATTGGTCCTGTTTTGTAAACCGAATCCTTAGTAAAATTCTCGTTTTAAAAAAATTAATAATGGTCCTGCAGGCGTATTTAAAATCATACACGATATTTTTTTTCAGATATCATCTTTGGAAATCTATATAATGAGAAATTTGAAAAAAAAAAAATTTAAAATATTTCTATTGTCCGAGATAGTTTTCTAAAATCGTGCAATTTCAAATCGATCGTTTTACAGGGCCGTATATTTGCTTATTGTCGACAACAAAATGAGAAATAAGTTTAATTGGACTACAACGACAATATCAGCATGGACAACAACCTGCCGTCGGGCTGCCTTGCTGTCGTGAAAATAATCATTCTCATATAAACATTAGAGCTGCAAAACTATCGATAGTACTATCGATAGTATCGATAGTTTTGTTGTAAATGAAATATCGATAGTTTTTTCCACTATCGATACTATCGGCAAAAAAAACAAGTAATTAAAATAGTAAAAATAATCGAAGTCAGCATGGTACAATTATACTAGGTACATGCACGACTACAACAAAATTACAACACCAAAAAACACATTCATTTTGTTGGTATAAACAAACGAATAATTGTCAGAAACAGATGCCTTTTGTTTTTAAAAATAACAATTACAGGGTAACTAAAGTACAATTGCAGACGCGGCATTCCTGCATTATTATAATTATTTGTGTTGCCAATCTTTGTGTAGTTAGACAGTGTGTAATTTCTACTCACATGTGTAGGCCATGTAATTAAATTCTTGTATAATCTGTGTGTAATTCTGCTTTGGGTTCTATTTTTATTTATTTTTGTTTTAATTTTAATCTACACAAAAGATGTGTAGTGTAATTTTCTTCGATGTGTAATTGGAGACACAGCGATGTGTAAATTCATTGGCAACACTGTAATCATTTTATTCACACACATACACTAACATTTTCGCAGCTTGTAAACAAAGTTTGACAACTATTTGCATTGTATACATTAATAGGCTGGGATTGTGCATGTACCTGTTATAAGTGTATCATGGAAGTCAGTAAACAGTAGCCGGCAGCTTTGAAGCAAATTATCCGTAGTTGATTTATGCTTTTGTATAGCGATGGAAAAGTTGGTACAATTGTATAATTTTAGCGCTATTTGAATGCCAAAAGTACCGTAGCACCGCAATGACCCATTTAGCACTACTGGAATCTCTTTATATTATATTGCAAGCCAAAAATAGCATTAAAATATATTAACCCCCTTATGCAAAAAATAATGCGTGCTTGAAGTGTACATTAAAAAAAATTTCCATAGAAAAACCGGTTTTAACGTTCACTTATTTTTTTGCACAAGAGGGTTAATCTTTAGCTCGAAGGTATTAGAAAATTAAGTAAATCAAACGATGTTTTCCGGTACTTAAAGAATTGCTGGAGGAATGTTATTTATTCCAAATTCATCTGCAAATGTGGACATTTTATTTTCCTACCAAGGAGAGAAGCCGACTATTTGCATCGACTGTGAACAATCGAATAAAAAAAAGTTATAAACGTAGTATATCGTAAATGTTACTTTTATATTCAGATCCCAGCAACTAATATTCTTTGTGCACCTTCTGGCGTTTTGTTAATTGATTTTTAGTTAATTAAAAAGTACAAGTATTAAAAAAATATAAATAAAGAATTAGGTACAATCGTACTGAAAAAATTAAAATTTGTTTTGAAAGTTAGTACAATTTGTAAATATGACATCGCATCCCTGCTTCTGTATACATAAGTACTTAAATAGATATGTAGGTATATGAATTTATTTATAAATCCAAGTGTTATTCGACAAATAGTAGTCACAAGTATCTTAATAAATTCAACATCGTCGACACAAAGATAAATTTTGGTGGTACTGATATCGCGACGGCCGCCAATCGTCTCTTACGATAAAACTTTACAGTTATTGTCTTAAAAGTTATCAACAATTTTCGCATTTTGATAATTCTAAACCATGGGTAGGCCCATAATAATTTAAGTTCAATAAAAAAGTATATTTTCGATAATATGCCCGTTACGATAAAATCGAAAAAAAGGCTTTATATATTTTTTTTTGTATACTAATGAAAATGTTGAGGACTCTGGATTTTTTTTCGAGTCAAATGTAGTTTATAAAACTATTCGATAGTATCGATAGTTTTACATAAAACTATCGAAACTATCGAGTGGAGCGACTATCGATAGTTTTGCAGCTCTAATAAACATGTGTATTCTATTCTCTTGACATTTTGCAGTTTGTAGCTTGCTGTGATGAATGTGTTTTATGTCAAATAATATAAAATAAAACAAAGCTTGAAAAACTTTAAAATTCTCTGTACCCATTTTTCATACACAAGGTTCAAACAAATAATCCATAAAGCGATGACGCCATTAAGCATAAGAAAACATTAAAACCCTTAAAAGAGTTAAATTTTTCGTCAGCAATATTGTTTCCACTATTAAAATATATTTAAAAACGTAATAAAATGGAAATAAAACCGCAATTTGAGTATAAAACTAAAATGATGATAAAATGTCTGCCGTCTGTAACAGATAGACACTCAGACTGTCATTATAAAACATTAAAATCATGTAATCGGTAATTTAACGCTTCTAAAATTGAAAACCCGCATCAATCAGTGGAATCAAACAAAAAGAATATATGTAGAAGAATAAACAATCAAAGAAGAACTGATATGTATATTGACAACGTTTCTTAAAACCAACAAAAGGCAGCCGCAGACAAAAGAACAGTTAACAAATAATAAAAAATAAAAAATAAAATAAAAATGATTCAGATTTTTTCAATAAAAAAAGTGTATAATAATCATAAAATTGAGGTTGTGATGTTAGAACAAAATTACTGTAATTTTACAAAATTTCCTTAGAAAACAACAACACGATGATAATTATTTTATTGCATTTTTTATAACAAATTTGAAGGACAGGAAAATTTTATGAAAAAAAAGGTTTGTGAATGTTTGTTCTAACATTTTTAGCTTTTCCTGCTGCCCACACAAGCCCTCCTTGTTGTCTTCTTACTACTTAATGGGGCGATTAATATTCCACAGGCGTCACTTAATAAAATCTCATCAATATTAATAATGAGTCTCAAGGTTTTGTGCACTGCACAGGCATTTATATGCAATACGCGCAAGCGCAATTGAGACAATGCACAAGCGCACAGTGGAGACGGAAAGAATTTCTGAAAAACAATTTATTGAAAGTATTTTTTACATACATATATTTAAGAATTATTTCAGTTTGGTGCTATTTAATTTTATATGGAAGATATAATGAAATGACCTAGAGCAAATAAATACGATAAATTTTAGACTTTTCGATCCATCTTCGAAATCTAAGTTTAGAGTATAACAAATAAAGAAGAAATCACTCACATCAACATCAATGCAATCAGTCAAAAATAAAATACATGTGCGTATACGAAAAAGTTTATTTTAGTAGTTGTGAAGTCGGTATCCCGCTGTCGTGAATGTGATTAATGTTTCACAAACATATAAAAGATTTGACTTTTGAAACATTAAACCACATAAAAAATAAATGAAGCCGGTGCAAGCTCAACCGCGGCCAATATTTTAACGCCAAGGCCGCACAGTGGGGCCAACTCCTATTTTTTTCGCGGATTAAATCATATCTCCACAACTATGATAGTAAGAGCCACTAAATTTGATCTGGATAACTCATAGGACAAAGTACATGTTAGGAAAAAAATTTGGCGGCATAGGAGGTGGGAAAGATGTACTCCCCCATTATATAGTAATTATTATTTTGCCTATAGCTGCCGAACAATAATATTGAGGCGCACTAAATTTGATGTTGATAAATTTTAGAACAAACTAAATGTTCCAACAATCTTGGCGGTATAGGAGAAAGGAATCGGGAAACCCCCAACAAAGTGATTAGTAATTAATTATTGTTAACGATTGTTTGTTATATATCAAAGCAGCAACGAAATGCATATAAACGATGCCTTACCAACAAAACAAGCAAAAATTCATGATTGTTTTATTCACGCACGCTCCTGATGAATTACCTGCCATTGACTCACTTCGAATACGAATTGTACAAAAATAGATTATTTAATAAGACTAAGAAGGTTAGATAAAGAAAGTCACACGTTATTTTTTAAATAATTATTATATATAAATACAACCACGATCACGCGTGTCTAATTCGTGACTCACTCATGGCAAATCACGGCACTTGTTCATCTCTAATAAAAATGCATAGAACAATGAAAACAACAATAAAAATGTTAAGCTTTGTATAGACCAAGGCAAATTAAGTATTAGGTGACCTTATCCGCGCAGCTGATTATCAGCTGTTGATGCAAAATTCAGCAATTTGAATGAAAATGTCAAAATTTGCTCAGAAATCTTTTGAAAGATTGGCTTTGCAGCATAGCAAACTACATGTTGGTTTTTGTAAAATTGTTGCACTGATAAGGTCACCTGATACCGAATTCGCCTGGGTACAGACGATTGTTAAATCTTACAATATTGTCAGATCTGGCAATGTACTGATAATTTAGTGGCAATCAAAAATTACCAGCACACACGATAATATCAAATTTGTCAGAAAATCTAACAATTCATTACCAGACGGTTATATCATAATATATTCATCTGAAAAAACCGTGAGTAGAAAAATTGTCACTTCACACGGTTGTCATATGCAAAAATTATCAGATCTGTTGTTATGCGTTGCCTGGACTGGAAGCATTTGCTAGAAATTATTAAATATCAATCGTTTTTGGTTGTGTTCAATGTAAAAAGTGAAAATATAAAAAATATATTATGGACCATTAAGAAGCAATTGCATTGATTTTGTCTGCATATTTTTTATTACATACGAGTATTTTTTCTTTAAATCAAGCGTGTGCAGTGTTGTCCATAGAAAGAATTCTCTTACAATGACGCCATTATCAAGTGCATAAACTTCGCACATCTGACAATATTAAAATGTCTGACAAATATCTGGCAATAATTTAACAATGTGTTCACACGATTTTTAAATGTCTGACAATTTGTTGTCTGCTGCTAGTCTTGCAATGGACTGACAATGCTTTTTCTGGCAACAGCTCACACGGTTGTAATAAATTTTTAGCACATTTTACTAACAATATTGAAAGATCTGACAACCGTTTGCACATTGCTAATAGAGAGCTGCGTAAACAGTCTTGAAATGTAAAAACGTCATGATTTTTAAATTTATTCACGTCGCATGTATTATACTTACGGGGACCATCCATTCTGTATTATACAGAACAGTACTGTATTTGAGAGTCCTGTTCTGTATAAATTATTCCTTAGAAAATAACGTTGAAATGTTCTGTATTTTATTTACTGTTCAGTATTTGTTCTGTATTTTCATGACTCAAACTGCATTTAAAAAATTAACGCAGTTTCTGCAACAATACTGTTTTAATCAACATTGAAAAATCGCTTAATGTACGAGTAGCAACAGTAAATGCAGCAGTGCTATAAAAATACTGAAACAGCATGACTTTTGTTTAAATCTTATTTTATCTTCAGGAGCCTGTCTTTTCTTCGTTTATTGTCAAGCTACTTTATTTCATGATAATATAACACAGATTGAGTCCCAAAAAGTATGTATGATTGAGGTCTCTATCATTATTAATGAACTTAAGTTTAAAATCCCACAACGTAGAGAGGAAATATTTTTGCCTATTGCTGTTAAAAAAATTGTAATTGAGCTTTGGATTAGTTTAAAGCTAATGCAAGCCGATTTTATGCAGATTGTATTGAATACTTAAATCATACTGCCTACCAAGAAGTAGAAATTCCTACGTGGAAAGATGTTAAATTCAGTTTTGTTTTCATTACGGATAATTATTAATTATCTATTAATTTTTTCTACTGGAGCTCAACCGTGCAATTCGAAACGAAAGAAAATACTTTCGAATTTATAACATGTAAATTCGAAAGCATTTTCTTTCGTTTCGAATTACAGAGTTGAGCGTATGATATACATACATATATATTAATACATACATATCAGAGTACAGAATGAAACCATTCGCTAAGAATTCATAAATTCGTTGCTTTTGCCATGCATTTATTCGACAACAATAACAAATGTTATTGCTATGATACAATTCGTTTCGATTTGTTGGTTGCTCATACGCACTCTGTTATTAAAATGTCGTCATAACACAAGCAGTTAAATGAAATGATGCAGCACGAATGAATGGATTTCTTTCATACCATTCACTCAGTATTCGCTGATCTTTTGTATATCACGTTTAAATAACAAGTTTATTTTTAGTGATTTAAATGGTTATAAATAAAAAAATGCAGTGTGAGGGAGGAAATATTAGAAAAAATAAATTCCGATATTTACAGTGCTAGAAAAAAAGAAAATATAACAATTGAAATTTGGAAAAAGTAAAATAGATCTGAAATGTATTTCAAATAACCGTTTCATATAAAATTTTACATAAAATGCACATCAAATCTATATCGTGTTTTATGAATACTAACGTAAGAGTTTTATACAAGCATAAAATACAAAGACTACGTTGTGTTCAATCACATTAAAAAAGTATTCGCACCATTCACTGAATATTCGTTGCTTTTGACAAGATCAGTGAACATTTATATAAAACAAGCAATGCACGCAATAAAATTCGACGCACTCATCTCTTTCGATTGTGTCATGCGTTGTTTTTTTCAAATGTTGTGGATTGACAACAATATGCAGGTTTTTTGTGATTGTATTCAAAACAACAAAATAAGGCATTCAATCTGTTCTCTGATGTATATATAGATTAGCGTATGCGATTACATTGTTATGTTACTTTTTGAATTTTTTGTTAATTTTGTCTTTAATTTTGTGCAAGGCACATTTATTTCCAGGTAATATCAGGATTACAATAAAAAAAAACAACATGGTTTATAGAAACAAATGGAGTTCGAATAATAATTAAAATTAACTAAAAAAACATGGTTTTTAGTTCATCCGAAATATCAAAAATAGAATTTGTTGTAACACAATAATAATAAAAATTATTCACATAAAGTTGAAAAAATTTCTCCACGGCAGCCACCACTAACAAAATTTGCAACGTTTAGCACTTTTCACAATTTTTTAATAGTTTTTTTTTCATATTTTTTAATTTGTTTCAAAAGAATTTTTGTAATAAAATATTTTTCACATTGAAAATTTGTTTACATTTTTTTTTTAATTTCTCTTTCGTAAACAATTTTTGAAGTTTCGTATGAACTTTAATTTGAAAAAAAAAATAGCTCAGCTGCGTTTACGCTACTACCTGGTGAATGTGCCTTGATTTTGTGTTTGTCAAAAAAATAAAAATTTAATAAATCCATGAAATTCAATATGTTTAATGTGTGCGTAAAGTTGTTTGTAATTTAGTTACTGTTTGTTAAATTTTGCCTTGTTCTGTATTTTGATTTAAAAATTATGGTCACCGTAATTATACTAAACCAATAATAAATGCTGTCGTACTATAAGCGAAGCACGATGGATGTATTGGTGTATGTGTATATCAGTTGTAACAAGCGATGTCGCAAGACAGCTTGCTTGCAACAAACACTCAAAAGAAGTACTGTTGATTAGTGTATGCTTGTTATTTTTCATATTGTTGTTATAAGTTCTTATAAGATGTCTTATGCAGGAGACTAATTGCTAAGATCTTATTGTTGGTAAACTCAACACGTGAGGCTTTTACTAATTCGTGCACAACTTCTGAGGCACACAAATGCTCTGCCTTAATTTTTCTAAAATAACGCAAATTCATTCAATCCTCAAAACAAGTTAGAATCTCTGCCTGAATGAGCCCAATTCATAACATAATATCCACCTAAACTGATCAAATCCATTTATTTTATTGCACTTATAAACATTTGAATGAATACCTGAACTTGATGGTTGCATGGTTAGATTTATTACTTTTTCAAAATTACTTGAAATAAATAAGAATTAATTGCGCAAAGTTTTTAGCTTTTTTTTTTTGCTTATTTTACCAGTTTTCTCTCACAATTTTCAACTTTAACGCGTCGTAAAAAAAGCACCGTTACCTTTATGGCATTTATTTTTTGTACAGTGCTGCACAATTTTGTGCACTTTAAGCGAGTACTTTCAGTTATAACGGTACTTGAATTTTTTTTAAAATAAATCACCGCCTTTGGCGCTTATGTGCGCCGCTCCGTTCAAATAATGAAAGCATTAAACTTTTTTAACACATTTTCTTAAAATTTGTATAAATTAATACAATTTGAATTCAGATTTTGGGCTTGTCCCACGATGTCGACAACATTCGACTTGTTGCACATTTGGATTGGAAACAACAAAACTTTGAAATTTGTTTTTGCTTTGAATGTCGACATCGTGGGACAGGTCCTTTATGTTCTTATAAATTTGCAGTTTTCTTTGAGCAATTTTAGTCTCTAGCGCAGGGATTAAATTGTTTGAATTTTAGAAACAGAATAAACAAAAAACGCAGCTGTTTTAAGCTACGGTTACACTTGTCAAACATTTGCCCAAAAAAGCGTAACCAACAAATACTAATGAAAAAAGTTTTGATCCAGACACTTGTTTATCAAATTAAACAGTTTCGAACCCAACTAATAGATAATGTTATAGAATCCAACACTATTGGCTACTCTTTAAGTTGTCAAACATTTCCCTGAATTTAAAGATTTTGCATTAGCATTTAGTGGTTACGCTTTTTTGGGCAAATGTTTGACAAGTGTGACCGTAGCTTAAAACAGCTGCGTTTTTTGGTTATTCTGTTTCTAAAATATATTTAGCCTTGCAATATTTGCACTTCTCAGTTCATAATTGTTTTGTTTTGTTTTTTTGTTGCATACTTAGATAATGGCGGTATTCGGTGTTCGATGCAAATGGTCTTGCGAGAGTGTAAATGCAAAATATTGTAGATTTTCTTTAAAATCTAACAACAAAATACACAAACAATCCCAAAAAAAAGCCACGATATTTAGCATTTACACTCTCGCAAGATCATTTGCATCAAACACCGAATACCGCCAATATGTATTAGAGGCCTGCGTAAACAGTCTTTAAATGTAAATACATCTTGTTTTTTAAATGTATTCTCATCGCATGTATTATACTAAACCAATAATAAATGCTGTCGCATTATAAGAGAAGCACGATGCATGTATTGGTCTACGTGTATATGAGTGTTAACAAGCAATGTCGCCAAGACTTCTTGTTCATAACAAACAATCAAGATTGTGTGTGATTAGTGTATGCTTGTTATTTTGCATATTGTAAGTTTGAGTGTGTGTGTAATATGTAAATGGTAAGCTATTATGTGTTTAAGCGCGTACAACTAATGTCAATGCATGTGTGAGCGTTTGTATCTACGCAGAAAAATAGAAGATCATACACACATCCATACATGACGTTTGTATACGAGCCCATGCATAGAAAGAAGCAAACATCACAAATTCTTCTGTCACGAAGTATTTTTTTCTTTACTCCTATACCTACAATACTGAAACAAATTTCTTGCAGACAGTGTTGTTAACGTTTGTTTTAGAAGATTTCGCTGTAGTAAAGCATTTGAAAAATCCCTCATTTCTTAAAAGTTCTTATAAGGGGTCTTGTGCAGGACACTAATATGTATTATATGCATAACCTGACCAGACATCCCGCTTTAGGCGGGATTATCCCGCTTTTCACAGGTCGATCCCGGCTCGAATTTCTCTCTCGCTTTATCCCGCTTTATATAGTTTTGAAGAATTTAATCTCCTGTTCGATTTTTATTAAAATGTAACTGATAAAAATTCATTCTAAATATTTTTTAAGTGCGGTTATTGCTTAGCTAGCCAAAAGTCTGTGTGCTTCGCTACACCCCATAAACGATTTGAGATGAAAATAATTTTATTTATTAGAAGTGCCACGCTTGCGGTTCAACCTTCACTATTTTGTAGAATACAATTCTCATTATTAACATAAATAGTCACGAAGCATTTCAAAATTCTCACTGCATTAGTTTTCAAGATATTTTTTAGATAAACACATTCTATATTTGAGAGTAGCCATGCCACTTCTCCAATCCCTATTATTTTCTATCATTGGCAGAACCAGCGAAATTTCAAGTTTGTGTTTGTAGCAGATAGCAAGATTATAAAAATAAATATTTAATTTTCTTGAGAGGTGACGCACTCTTTGTTCTACTATTCACTCCTTTTTATAATACTCTTCTCTTTATAGGCTTGTGAAAAAAATAATAATAATTTAGACCATGTTGGCTTTCAAGATATCTTGGGTAATAGCCTCTTGTTCCTTCTAGGCCATCAGTAATACTCTGTAAGCAAAGAGCAAGATCGATACTCTGGTATTATTTTTGAAAAATTGAAATGCACAATATCAGCAGAGTTATCCGCACAATATCTCAAGTTTCTCACTATATTAGTCTTTCAGATATCGCACAGTAAATATTTTTTCTTTATGGCAGGTTTCACACCCAACATGTCTAATTCGAACTTTTTTTATAAGACAATGCACAATATAAAAATCGTTAATAACACAAAATTTCACGTTTCTTGCTGAAAGATATGTATTTCAGAAAAAAATTATAATGCAAGTGCAACATAAAAAAAGTAGCGGAATCGGTGCAGCCGCTCTTAATTGATGCGATTACCAATTGATTTTATTTATATAACTAGATAAATAATTTTTTATAAATACTTTTGTTTATTTAAAAACGTTTCTTTTGAGTTGGAAACTGTGTTTCCTAAGTATATACAAAAGTGTGTCTGCATATTGCACATCCCGCTTTCTAAAAGATATTTATCTTGAAATCCCGCTTTTTGGCTGTATTTTCTTCAAAATCCCGCTTTTTGATCGATCATGTCCCGCTTTTTGCAAAAACCATCTGGTCACGTTATACAGGGTGGGCCAAAAGAAACCAAGGGATGTAAAAGTTTAATAACTTTTTTGTTTATTAATTTTTTTTTATTTTTTCTTTCAGATTATATAGACAACACTTGGAGAATTTATAATGGAGAGGTTCACAACTGAACAGAGAACCAGAACAATAGAATTTTATTATTTAAACCAGAGATCAATTATTTTAACGCAAAGAGCATATCGTCGACATTTTAACGTCAGAATTTCGCCCTCTGAAGCGATGATTCGTTGCTTAGTTAATCGTCATCACCAACATGGCAGCGTAAGAGATTTGCCTCGAACCGGTAGACCACGCACTGCGGAAAATATTGAACGAGTACAGCAAAGTGTTAACGAAACACCAGAAACATCTGGCAGAAGGCGTTCTGCTCAGCTAGAAATGTCTCGTACGTCACTAAGGCGCATTTTAAAAAAATATTTACAGTTATACTCATATAAGGTGCAATTGGTCCAAGAATTAAAACCCGCAGATCATCGGCAACGTCAAAATTTTTGGAGAGCGAATAGTTTCTCGAAATTCGGAAATTATTTGGCCAGCGCGATCGCCAGATTTGACAGCACCCGACTATTTTCTTTGGGATTTTTTGAAGGAGCGAGTGTATGTGAACAAGCCAGAGACAATCCTTGAACTCAAGGCAAACATTGTTGCAGAAATTCGAACGCTACAGCCACAAGTTTTGAAAGATGTTATGGAAAATGCTCTAAAAAGAGCCCATCAGTGCGAAGCTGAAAACGGTGGTCATTTAAGAGACATCATTTTTCATACTTAGTGTAAAAAAATTTCCATTTTGTATATTATATAATCTGAAAAAATAAAAAAAAGTTAATAAACAAAAAAGTTATTAAACTTTTACACAGTGAGGCCCACTAATATTTTTAAGTTATATATTTTAGCTTCGATTTTGGAAACTTCAAAAGATCTTATTCACACAAATTACATCGTCTCTGTACCACTGTGAGAATTTCCGATATGTGATTTAAGTTAAGACATCACTCAGTGAGTGCATTTTATTTTCAATATCAAATCAACATGACGCTTTGTCATTGTGTTTCAAACTAAACTTGATTAACAAATTTCGAAATAAAAAAAAACACAAACAGAAAATACAATTCAATACAAAATGTTAAACAAATGTTTTATCATTTAATTTAGTTCGAGTGTTATTTAGTTGCGAAGATCGTCTAAAAAGTTTTTGGAAAATTTATTTTAATTTTTTCTAAACAGCAGCATGAAATACTTGCTATAGACAGAAAATAGCACATAACTAACTAAGGGATCAATAATTTCTCTAATGGTTACAACAACACTTAAGGAACTTGATTTAGGATTTAAGCCACGTTATAATTACTAAAGGTCATACCTCACTATCCTACACAATCGTATAATTTACTAAAAAGTGCAACCCTAATATCGCGCCATAACCGCCAAAATAGCTTAAGCGACATAATTTTCGAACTTCAATTTTTGACCAAAATTGATTATTTGCGATCGTAAACAGTCAATTTTCGTCAAAAAAGCGAAGTCCAAAATATGTGTCGCTTAAGCTATTTTAGCGGTAATGGCTCGATATGATGAATTGTTGTTGTCTTTTGAAAATGTTCATAGAATTCATTGTACCAGGGTTGTATTTTTTAGTAAATCATGTGATAAAGTAGGATAGTGTATCACGGCCTTAAGGTAACAGATTAGTTTTATAATAGAAAGTTTTATAAAAAAGGGGTGTTATAAGTTTGTAGTGTGTGTCTGTGTGTCTGTCTATCTGTGTGTCTGTCTGTGTCCACGTACAGGCTAAACGGCTGGACCGATTTTCATTTAGTTTGAAAGATGACTTGATCGAGAGGGTTCTTAGCTATGTTTGAAAAAAATCGGTCCAGCCGTTTAGAAGATATAACATCTTTTGTGAAAAAAGTCGGGGGTTTTTAACATTTTTAATTTTTGTTATTAGCCTTCAAAATCCTCTCCAAAGTATATTTCCAAAGAGAATTTCGAATTACATATGTCACATCAAACATATTGGGCCAAATACTTAAACACTGATGATTAAGCCGTTCGCCAACAACATAATGTGCTGTTCTGCTAGTGATTGTCAGAATAAATAAATTTTTTTCTTAAAAATTGTCACACGGAATTTGGCACGTGCGATCTTTGCACTAATTAAAGTAACCACATTAAAAGAGTGCTCATAGCCGAAACCGGTATATTAATCAACCAAATTTGATGTGTGATGTGAGAAATTTGTTCCAAAATATCGAAAGCACTTTTCAGCCTGCCCTCGTGGCGCTACTATATCTCTACGTGCACCCTGTGGCGCTTGTGAGTTAAAGAATGAATTTACCAGAGCTTTAATGTGCAATTGTTTTGTACATTGAACGTGCATTTATTTTTTATTGTAAACCTTAAACAGAAAGTACAAAGTGCCTCTCTCCATTGTTGGTTTTCTTTTCATGTAAAAATTAATTGTTCAGAGTTTTTTCATGTGTTTAATTTTCTTTCTCCTTCGTTATAAAACTTGTTCGTGATAGGAAAACAATGTCTTTACAATTTCTTAAGAAATATTCATATCATAATGTACTAGATCACTTAGACAAGATTTTGTTTTTTTTTTTCTTGAAGAACTTTGTAACCAGTGATGCCAGACATTCAGTGAGAGATACAAATATATAGAAAAATCCACAACTCATGATTCAATTTAAAAATTTGATTTGTAATGATTTACATGGATGAAGAAAACAGAATAAAATGTTATAATTCCCTGAATTAACATGATCAACATACAACGAAATTGTATTTATACATTTAATAGTAATGTGTAGGGGAATGTAGAAGACATTTTTCTGTTAAGAAAACCTTGACAAACAAGTCAATCTTTATCTAAACTAATTAATGATTATTAACAACAATTTGTTTATAATTTGTCATCATATTATGTTTTCTTTTCAAAGTCAAGATTTTATTAACAATTGCCTGAATCGTAAATCACAAGATTACTGTCAAACATGTAAATTAAATTTGTTAATGTGTAGAGATATTGTTGGCTACTCCCACATTTTGTCTTCACAATGTTAATATTTAATATCTATTTATTAAAAGACAATAAAATTGTTTTCCTCTTTCAAATTATTGATTTGTTGAAAAATAAAATTTTTATGTATTAAATTAACTAATTAATGCATAATCCAACTACAATTTATTTTTCTTTATTGAAATAACTTGGGAAGGCATTTTTTCACACAGAAGAATAATTACAGTCAGGCAATTATGTATATGTACGTTAGAGTGGCAGTTAATTGTATGGAGACTTTTTCTTGATTTCTTCTACTCTCACCCCCAAAATCGGTTCAGTTTTATGTAAAAAAAATACAAAAAAAATTTCATACCGATAAGTTGCGTTTTAGGGGGTGCGTCCGCCCTCAAACTTGGCCTTGAAATATATGACCACTTTCGTAATTAAGGTCACATATGTATTGTCCTTACGGAACCCTTCGTGTGTGATTCGCAGTCGCACTTTACTGAATTTAGTTTTTTTTTATCAATAGGGTAGTAAGTAATTTACAAAACCTTAATCAAACAAACTCCTAATAAATTAATAAGAATAACAAAGCTACAACCATAGTAGGCCTAGAAACATTTTCAAAAAGCAGAGAACATTATTATTTACCACACACATGTTGCCTCAAGGCGAATCTAAGCGCGGTAGTGGACCTGGCCAAATTTCGGGCTCTGCATATAGTGTGCGTGGCCGTAAGTTGTGTGAATTTTTTTTTATTTCTTATATTCTTTCCCCCCAAAATCGGTTCAGTTTTAATTGTAAAAATATAAAAAAAAATTTTTGATAAATGGGCTTGATGGCCAAATTTTGAGGGGCGGACGCACCCCCTAGAGCACAACTTATCGCTATGAATTTTTTTAATACATAAAACTGGACCGATTTCGGGGGAGAGAATATCAGAAATCAAAAATAAAAAATAACAGACACACTAGTATCATAACATTATCCCCTTAACATCCCTTTTCACGATGTATGATTAACTCTTAATCATGAACATGAGCTTTAACTGACAGTTCTTCGTATAAGATTTGCCGTTAAAGTCCCTTTTAGCTTTTAATTGTACATTGTGAAAAGGGCCGTTAATCGTAAAATAATGTGACCTCATCGAGGTAATCATATGCAACGTTTGAAAGTTTTACAATGAAATCTTCCTGATATGGAGTTGCAAAAAGTGCTTATTTTAAGCCATACTCACTGACACAGTCATCAAATCGATTAATCACTTCCGCCAAAAGCTAGAGAGCTGAAATTTGCTACACAAGTAGAGCTAGATGACTTTTCATATACGCTGCAATAATGCAAAGCATATTCTCGTTTAAAAATGTTGGCATTACCATAACTATAAAGTTTTAGCGATCTGCTGCATGTGTTTCGGCTTTGTAAATTTAAATCTACTAGTTATGTATATCTTATCATCCGTTTCTTATGAAACCTTATACTAATCATAAATAATTCTTTCTGCAAAAAAAACCGACTTCAATACTCTATGTAGAAGATAGAAGAAGATAAGAAGTACGTGAAATATAACATTAAATTTTAATGGGCGTGCCTCTGCCCATTTTTTAAGTGCAAGATTGTGTGTTTTTCAGAGCTCAGGGCGCATGTTAAGTCTTGCGAAAATCGGGAAAGTAGAACCACTTAAAATAAAATATTAAATTTTAGTGGGCGTGACACCGTCCATTTTTTTAAAGGAGGATTGTGTCTATTTTAGCGCTCAAGGTGTGTGGTAAGTTTCGTAAAAATCGGTTGAGTAGAACTGCGTTAAGTACTATAATAAATTTTAATGGGCGTAACCCCGCCAATTTTTTCAACTTTCAAATTGTGTAATTACAAGAACCAAAGGTGTTCTATAGATTTCGCAGCTATCAAATAAGTAGAATATCATAAAATGATATAAAAAAATTGTGGGCGTGTCCCCACCAACTTTTTTGCAATGGGACCAATGAGAATCTATACCCTCTCAGACAACGAAAACAATTTTACAATCGGTCCAAAATGTACTGAGTTATGAAGATACACACCTAAAAAAAAAAAATTGAGACGAACTGTTAACCTCCTCCTTTTTTTAAGTCGGTTAAAAAGTGGGCGTACTTACGCCCATGAACATGAAAAGTTAAAATTTGCGCTATAGGGTTTAAAATTTATACACAAGTAGGTCTTGGTAAGAAATCAACTAAAAAAATCTGACAACCCGATATGCATATCAGGAGGCGGGGCCACACCACAAAGCTCGGCGCTAAAAATTAAATTTAAAGCGTTTATAACACACGATTTTATTAAAACTTTGCACACACGTTGACTATCCATTTTCGTTTTGAGAGATGGATGTTACTACACTGAAAGGAAACCCTTCATTTGATGAATGAATTTTGTCATTAATAACGAGCTAACGTAACAATTCGTTGTGTTAATGAAGAATTTCATGCATATAAAGAAAACTTTCAATAAGCTAATGCGCAATTTCATTCATACAATGAAGAAGTGTTAATATTGTTACTTCATTAGCTGAATGAATATTTTTTCTCTTAGTGTGCGCCCATGAACTTTTAGTTTTGCGTTTCATGTACTTTGATTTAACCAACTTAGCTCTATTTTTTATGAATTTCTTATTTACCTTTTCTACGAATGATTAAACGAATTATAAGTATTGGCAACAAAAAGTTCTTAGTTTTTTAATAAATTTATTTTTCACAGGACTAATCTGCAATAGCAATGACAATGAATGCAAGTGTATTTGTTTTTCATTTTAAATAAAAAATACATACATATGCCCTTATGTATATTAACTAGGTATTTCTGGTTTGTAGTTTAGTTTGGAGTTGATTTTATAAGTACTTTTTGGCCATTTTGTTTGGGTTTGCATTGCCATTTACTTAGATCCTGATAATTTGTGCAGAATAATATTCCATAGTTTGATGGCAAACATTTTAAAAACTTTGCAGTTTTGCTTGTTTTGAACAGTGAAATCTTGTAATTTTCGCCGGCAACAAACACTAACGAAACGGAATGACATGATACATATTTTCAAAAGCTGCTGCATCTTCATCATCGGCATTCATGTGTTTTCTCTACTGAATGTGTTGCCAGTTTTAATGTAAATTTCAGCCTTACATAAAAATTTTCCAATTGAATTACATTAAGACATGCAAAAATTTTAAATTCATTTCTTTTTATTATTTTTTCAGATTTTCATAAATCCGACACTCCAACTATAAGACTTACATCTCCATAATCGCCTTTGAAAACAAATTGGTATCTCTGCAGGTCTCAAGTGAAAGTTAATAAATTTTATTGTAATTTTCACATCAACCATAAATCTCTTGAGGCTCGACGATAAATAATATTTCGCCTCATGCGACTTATTATTTGATTTCTTTTATTTTTATGTGTATAAGTTATAAAAATAAATTAAAACACACACCTACAGTTTAAAACAATAAATTAAATTGTATAAAACAAATTGGGCCTGTTACCTTCAAAATCTTAAATATTAAATTACTCATGCTTTATAATTTGTTTAACAACTTAAGACGTTATATCATTTAGCTTTTCTTTTGCAAAATAATCACGAACAAAAAATTTACAATGACCACGATGCTATCCCAACAAACATAAAGACAAAAATTGTATATTTAAGCGGTTTTTACAAAGGATGTGTCATATAATTTTCTTTGACTATTTGGTACACGCCTTCATTCGTGATTTTTAAATAAAACTATTCGCAAATAAAAAAATTAACACTAAAATTTAAAAAAAATCAAAATTAAAGGGTGTTCTATCAGTTAATGTAGTTTTGACAAGTTGCTGTATCTCGGAAAACCGTAAGAGGCAAACTCTTGAAATTTTCAACAACAGTAAAACTAAAACATACCATAATTATAAAATCGCCAAACCGAAAAAAATCGCTAAGAATCGAAAAAATTGCAAAAATCTCTAAATATAAGATAAACTGCCAAAAACCGAAAAACTGTCAAAATTAAATTAAAATCGCAAAAATTAAAAAAAAAACGATAAAATCCGAAAAACTCGCCAGAAGAAAAAGGCCCCAACTTTAAAAAAAAAAGTCGCTATAACAAAAATAAATCGCCAAACCCGAAAAAAACGTCAAAACAGAAAAACGCCAAAACTAAAAAATCGCCAAAAACCAAAAAAATCACAAAAACGAAAAAATGCAAAAGTTCCTTTATTATTACATATTTTGTGTCCGTACGGAACACTTAGTGTGCGAGTCAAAGTGGCACTTTACTGAATTTATTAAATAATTTTTTTAGGACCCTACAAATTTTTAAAAATAAAATATTTATAAAAACTCATATCGTTAAGAAATCAAAATTATAAATAAAATACATTTCGCAATTATGTAATACATAAAAGCCAAAAACGAAATATCCTAAAAATAGGGATTATCTAACTATTAGCATATTAAAAATATTAAATAGAAAATCAAACCGAATTTCGACAAATAAATTGAAGTTTTATTAAATTATAAAATTCTTTTCTTCAATGAAACCCGGGTATGAAGTTAGTAGAGTTTCTCCATACAAATATTGTTAAGAAATTGGCGCATAATGTAGTTTAACTCGCGATTACATTCTCGCATGTTTTTAATGTGAAATTGTTGGCAAAAGTCGTTGAAACCACTTACGTTAACTTCATGACAGTTTTTCATTACACCTGATGCCTTACTTTAATTTTCCAGTACTAAGATTTGCAAATAAAGAAAAGCAATTCATGAAATTTCATTCAAAATCATTAAAGTGCAAAGTAATCACAAAAATTAAACGCTTTTCAGTAAAAAAAATTATAGACAAAACCTAACAATTAAATAAAGTTCAGCACTAAATTCAAAGAAATTCTTATGAGAGTTCTAAAGTTTGATCCAACACAAATATGCAAAAAAAAGCATTTTTCGAATTCAGTACAAATCGCTTGAATGTAAAAAATTTTAAAAGAGGAATTATATCTTTTATAGGCCACAAGAGAACTGGAGTTTTTATAAACCCCTTGTTTCAAGAAATCAAAAACATCGTAAAACTTCAGTTTAAAAAATTTAAATTGTTTGAAAAAATTTTCAACACGTATGTTTTAATTAAAAATATTATATATATGTATGTAGGTACTTCTTACCACTGATTTGTTTAAAGCTTAAAGGCCCAACTATAATATGAATAAGCTGGCTTAAGCTAATGTCAGAATTGAACGATAAGTCTGCCAAATGCTTAAACAATTCAGATGTGACTTTTAGGTGGCCACAATGTACTTACATGCACTTAAGTATTCTTTAGCCACAGCTGCACATCTAGGTATTGTCAATAATTTTGTATTAATTTTGTTTCTTCTCATAACTCATAAATGAATGCAGTTCAATCAAACTAACTTGAAAGAATGTCCTAATCTATTAAAAATTCACATATAAATATATCCATCACCTTATTATTTGTTTTATTTGTTTTGCCTACTAAAAAGTACAACAGTGAATATACATATGTAAGTAAATACATGTGTATGTGTGTATATGTGTATTGTAAAAGAAACAATGGAAATAAATGTTTTGCTTTATTTTCCGAGTTTAAAATAAGAAACAATAAAAAAATATTTAAAATCAATGAATATTTTCTGCAGCTGCTTGTTTGAGTTTAAAAAATGCACAAACAGTTGTTTCCTTACGGAATGTGCGTTCAGTTTGGCACTTTACTTAAGCAAATGACATTTGACGAAACTTGACGAAAAGTTTGTTAAGTACATTATAGTTTGCCACATGAGTTTTATATGTAACCGCACAGTTGCTTAAGCTAGCTTATTCATATTATAGTTGGGCCTTAAGTTACTATTTGGCGATATTTCAGGTGAATTTTATGCTTAAGAAATAATTTTTAAGGCGGCATAACCCTACGACAATTGTTTAGCTAACTGACCTAACCAACATCGTTTATCCTCAAACTCACATATTTGGGTTAACCAATAGAGATGGTTCGACTTATGAAATTTATTTAGTTGAACTAAAAGCATTGTTTCACGAAACACTATGAATTAGGGGTTTGATTTAAAAAATAGTTGAGGTCGGTTTATATGGGAATTTTAGGAAAAAATTTATTATTTCAGTTAAAGATGTTCAAATAATTTTGAAATCATTAAAAAAAGATTATTATTTCAGTAAAATTTCATTCTTAATTCGTGTGCTGGGATTAAACAACTTCCACCAGTCGTCGATTACACATGCTGAGAGCTTAATATGAACATATACAACAAACAGCCAAACTTCCGCAAACACAAAAGCGTTACAACATTTCAATTTCAATGATCTTATACATTCTTAAGCCCATGTCAGATAAAACTTTTGCTTCGCGTTGCGTTGAAGATTCGCTTTGACATCTAAGATGAAATGTACGTGCTTATATGAAACATGTCACATAAGGAACTTTTAAAGCAAAGCGAAGCGAAAAGTTAGGCAACTCTCAACTTTTTGCGTGCTTTGACAATCATTTGGTATACTTATTTTAATTTGTTTGACCAAACTCGCATGTGAAAGTAAAATTTTTATTAAAATGTCGGTGAATTTACATAAAAAACGAGTTCGTGGCATCAGAGTAATCGAATTGTGCTGTGTTTTATACATAAAACCGAATAGTGAAACAAACAGTGAGTGTTCACAAAGTAAAGTTTTTATTGTGTCATACACATTGTGCTTCACGCTTTTTTTCCAAAGTTGGAAACGTCACGCAAAGCGTTGAAGTTGTATCTGACACCGCCTTTATTCTTATTTTTACAAGTATTCTGCTTTTAATTAAACTTCTTCAAAATTTTTACAACTTTTTAATTTTTCCTTATTTTTACTTTGATATATCGCTCGTGATGCAGAATTAATCTTTGTATCGTTTTTTCATATTTTCATATACTCAACTCTTGAGAGAAAAATTTATTTATTTATTTATTTAGTACATATTATAACTACAAAGTAAATTTGTATAATATGGTGTTGCACAAGTATGGACGGAGTAACTAGACCATATGCCCAAGATGGTATTAACAGTATTTTAAAAGTTTTTGTGACTGACTGTACACGACCTATGCCTTCACATAGGAAGAAGCAACGTGGTTGTTAAAGAAATTCCACAAAAAACCGCAAGGTTATACGGTTATCCGTGGCAGATCAGTCAACCAGTGCGAGCGAGATGAAAAACTCTCGAAGGCCAAACAACACGCACAAGCCTGACCGCACTTAAGAAATAATTACGATGACGCGAGAGATGTTCCTCAACCCAGAGCTGCTTAACGACTGAATTGAGAGAAAAATAAAACTTTCCTTTAGCAATTTGTATGTAAATTAAAGACGGGCGCGTGTCGTGTTTTATGTCGTGCCGCGAACACACGCGACTCTGCACGAAGTGTTCGTCACAGAAAATCTGATTTCTTTGCGTGTTCCGCTCGTGTCGTGTTGGAAAAATTCAACACATCTCTAGTGTCGATTGAAAACTTTAGACCAGTTTTCTATTTTTTTTTTTTGAGTTATAACATATTGTTTGAGTAAATGAGCTACATATATGTTCATCAATACTGAAGGGACCTTTCTGCTAATCCATTTTATATTAGTTTATTACGATTTAAAAGAATAAACGAACAAACTCTTTTCACGTACAAACTAAAACAAAAAAAATTTATTTCTTTAAAAAAAAAACTATTTGCACGTAAAACAAAACAAATTAAAACTACTACAACAGCTGTTTGCTTGTGTTGCCGCAAGCAGTTATGGTATTTTGGTGCGTTTCGGGTATTTTTTGGTGCTTTTTGCCTCTCCATAAACGCGAAATTTTGGCTAATACCCTTTTTTAAAAGCGGGTATTTACAGTGCTTTTAACAATCTTTTAGAGTGCTTTTTGTTAAATAAAAATATTTTTAACCCCCGACTAAAAAAAGGGGTGTTATAAGTTTGTAGTTTGTGTCTGTGTATCTGTATAACTGTGTATCTGTGTGTCTGTCCGTGTCCACGTACAGGCCAAACGGCTGGACCGATTTTCATTTAGTTTTTTCTGTTTGAAAGATGGCTTAATCGAGAAGGTTCTTAGCTATGTTTGAAGCAAATCGGTCCAGCCGTTTATAAGACATAACATCTTTTCTGAAAAAAGTCGGAGGTTTTTAAAATTTTTAATTTTTGTTATTTTATTAATTTAAGAAACTAAAATACTTTTAAGCGCTAATAGCAGCATCTTTTAACTGAGGCTTTTTAAATTATTTTTAATGACAATAGCGGAAACTATGTTAAAAACAATGTAGAAAACTTTTCATAATTGGGATTAAAAAATTTATTTTTTTTGCAAAATAAAAAACGGAAGTAACTGGAAAGTGCCATATAATTAATTCTCTGCATAATAATTGATTGAAAGTAGTTTGCAATAAGCATTTGTTAAAGCTTACACAAATATGTAATCATACTATATGGTGGTTAAATTTTAATGGCCTATTTAGGACTTTTCATAAGCAAAGCAAAGCAAATCAAAATGCTTACGTTTACAACAAAATGTAGGTAAATTTGTATTCAACGCACAAGAGTAGTTAAATTTTAAGGGCCGATTTCCATTGAAAGCATGATGTTATCAATAGCAGTCAGTTGTTTTAGACAACGGATAGCCAACCCCCAATTTTTTCATATCGTATTGACGTGCTGTCAATGTTGACAACTGGAATAAGGGTGAATATCGCAAAAACAAAAACTTTTAAGTTAAGAGTACTTAAGAAACGAGTGACGCTTTTATGTGTAAATGATTTTTCAGTACATACATACTTATCTAAGCCTAAGCTTCACATACTATTGTATGTATGTATGTATGTATGTGTGTATATGTTACTATATTATTTGACTCCTGGTTTTTTATTACTTGTTTTTACATACATACTTATTTTTATTAAATTAATCAAAATTTTGTTTTAATTAATATGTTAATAAATTCTGTTATTACATCTCAAATACTTTGTTTATTTTGAAGCAAAATTTTGAAACTATATTTTGAGCTTTTACACTCTAAACTCGCCTTTTTAAATGGCTTAGGGCCATTATTACAACTTAAAGATAGTTAAAAGTAGGATTTTATCGGACGTATAAAAAGCTTTCCATTATAGGAAATTGGATTTAATTTACCAGGTAGGATAAACTTGCCGGTAATTTATCGCTCACTTTAGGTTATAGTAAAATTTTGCAAATAATAAAGTTTTTATACATCCGATAAAATCTTACTTTTAACTATCTTTAAGTTGTAATAATGGCCCTTAATGTATTAAAATTAAAAAAAAATATTTTCGTGCTTTTTTACCCTCTTTTTCGTATTTTGTTGCGCTTTTTACCCTTTTTGCAACAGCTTAATGTGCTTTTGCTTTTAGTAGAGATACCAACACTGGCCGCAAGTTAGAACAATCGTATGACTGGTCTAATGGAATTATTGCCACAAGTTCATTCTTCGCCAATCTGCGGCAAACAAATTTTTATAAAATGGGACAATCATGTGACTGTACCACATGGTTGTCAGATTTTTTCGACCTATTTCGCCAAATTGATTTTAAAAGTCGCCAAAAATTAATTTTATGTATTTTTTTCTTAGTATATATTTGATAATAAATTTGTTTTTATAAATCACTTTTTTTAATATAAATTTTTAAAAAATATCGTATCAAAGCTTATCAGAAAATCGCCAAAACTGGAAACAAAATCGCCAAAAATTATTTCATGTAAATTATAATAAGAAAAATCAAATTTTTTTAATTTCTTGCAGATTTATTTTTGAAACTACTCCTTCAACAAACTAATTTTCCTGAATTAGAAAAGTTTTGAAGTTAAATTTTGTAAAAAAAAAATAGCCATAATAATCGCCAACAAATTTATTTATCGCTAGAAAAATCGCCACGTCGCCAAACCAAAAATTTGGACGCCAAACAATAGAATAGAAATGCTTAAAGTTAAATCAGGAATTATTTGAAAACAAATTTACTGCCACTTCCACTATGTCGGAAGAAAAACTAGTCGCTCTAATACATTTTCATTGCACTATGTAGTCCGCTTTCTTTCGCTTGTGATTGCGAATGTCATTTTTTTTTTGTTCTACGTGTCTATAAATTAAAGTAGTACTAATTTGTATATTTTAGGTATTTCTAGACATTCTTTTAAACTTACTAACATTGAGGTAGTTTAGACGAGAACAATTTTTAAGCCGCACAATTTTTGTTCTTTTCCAAGTTACACGAGACTAATTCATCTGGCACAAAATGTATTCGTATACACAGCTGTGTGTGTGTGTTAGTGTTTTTAGTATTCATTTAACATTTGCTGTTTTTTAAGCTGTGTGTGTATTGGTTTTATGCTGCTAATGCGGGGTTGAAGCTGGTTGAAAAGTTATGCCAACCGCAAAACCACTCTCTTTGCCTCTCTCACCAACAAACTGGCATGTTATGCCAGCACAATTATGCCCGTGTAAATCAGCGCATTTACATGAAAATAAACACAACCATATTGAACACCGAAAAAGAAATCAACAAAATAGTCGCACAGCAACAGCAATTTATTACTGTTTTGCTTTACAACTACATTCGTTTTGTTTAAAATGTGCGAGTACATTTTGTAATGAGCATAAAACAATAATCAAAACAAAAGTGTTCAATAATATTTTGATAAATATTTTATGACTTTTCTCTACAAATAAAAAATAAATTGAAGAAATGTGAATAAAAAAAATAATAATTAGATAAAATAATAATTTAACAAACTTTATTGAATTCTTTGCAAATAAATTTTATTAAACAAAAGCTAAAGAGCAAGTGAGTGTTTTTGACATACCCTCATACCTAAATAAGAGCGGAAAGCGTATTTTCAGTACAATCAGTAAATATTTTTAAATTTAAATGTACTAAAATTGCGTACCCTGCTGCTAACGTAACGCTTGCCGCTCTTATTTAGGTATGAAGGCCGGGATACAATGAATCCGTCATACGTTAAACTTCGCCTTTTTCAATTGACATTAACGCAACGACGGAGAAGGTTGGCACAATGAGTACTTTATTGACGGAAGCATTTGAACAGCTTCAATAGGTTGATTCTCCATTTTATTTATTAAATTCAATTTTTTTATTTATTTCGTTTATTTTTTTTTTGTTTAATTTTATTTTTGCTGCCACAAAACACAAAAACCTAATTCAGAACATACCAAAAAACCAACCAATATCTGTCAAACTACTCAACGTATGCAAAAAGTTAAAAGTTGACCAGTTTTTGTACTTTGACAGCCCTCATAAGAAACCATGAATTTCATCTTAGCTGTCAGTTGAAAAAGGCGAAGTTTAACACATGACGGATTCATTGTGCCCCGGCCTTGCGGGATAGTGTTCGCTTTGTTATGATATGAAAATCTGTATGAAAACATTTACGTTTTCTTGCGACTTGTCGTTCGAATTAATGTTCGAACAGAAGTAAGATAGAGAAATGGAAATCAGTCTTCTTTCGCTTAAAATGAGAATGAAGCCCTTCTTTCTAAATAGTGGAAGAGGCAGTTAATTTACTTAATTTTTTTAATTTATTTAATTTTCTATTTCAGCTAAAAAAATATTTATATTAGAACACATTCTTATTGCCAATGAAAACAGAAAATTTTTATGTAATCTCTATAACTGAAATCTTGCATTAGTGCAAAATAAAATGTAAACATTAAACAGCTGATGCAGATTTTACTCTCTCCCGTATTTGCTAATTTAAAGTACTTTCGGTGCGAAAGATCGTGACGGAGTCAAGTTTTGAATTTTCGACCTGTGGGCGGAGGGCATGGGACTGACTTTCTAGCTACGAGTAGTTATATATAAATGTTATATTTATATCAAGAAACTTATTATTATTTATTTCACTCTTGAACTCAGTTAAAAAATTCAAACTTTTTGTCTTATGACGGTTCTCGAATCGACTCCAGAGAGAGAAATATAACTGCAATAAGGTCCACTGTGACGCAGAAAAAATATAACAAATAAAGCGAAAATAATACAAAATATTATATTGGTAAAAAAAAGATCGTGTAAAAGAACATGTAAGTCCTGATTCACACACGTCAGGTCTGAGTCGTCAAGTCTTGAGTTTTTAGGAGAGAGAGGAAAAGAGAATGGAAAGGGGTACAGACTTGACCGTACCAGTCAAGTTTGCTTTTTCGTTTTGTTTTCTCATTCGTAATACTCTACTGCAACACAAATTGATGAGACTTGATGAAACAAACTTGACGGTGTGTATGAACGTAAATGCAGGTTCAAAAGAAAATTGAACAAAAACTGATCAGCTAAACCTGATGTGTGTGAATCAGGACTAATATTATGTAAACTGCAGCTAAAACCATAATTATTTTGTAAGTTAATTACATTCGTAAGTTATTTTTAATTTTATTATATATGCTAACGGTCTAATTCATAAAAAATATTTTAGGTTTATTACAGTTTTATTTGACAAATTTTCCATAGAAATATGTCAAATAAGCGCTTAAGACCTGAAATAAATATTTTTTATGAATAAGGCAGTAAAAATTTAAATCGGGTTGTTATGTATCTCGATTCGGAAAGGAAATCATTCGTACTTGTATACTTATACACTGTATTTCTAAAATGTTTTCTTTCGAATAGAATATTTATTTGAATAAAAATATTTATTGAATAATATTTCAAATTCTCTGGCGTCAAAAAATTAACAACTCAAGTTCGACAAATTTCATATTTTTCCATACATACTCGTATTCCGCTTTGTATGGGAGCTTCTAAATGGAGCAGAGATGGAGCTTTGAGTGCTTTCAAAGAAATATTGGTTATGTAACGCATGCCATCTATGGGCATGCGTTAACCCCTTATTGCCCGAAAACGAATTTCGGCTGAGAACGGCTTTTCGTACATAAGCCATGTTTACATATCGAGATAGAATTTATAGTTTTTGAGTTGTTCGACGAAAAGTGTCGATTTTACAAAAGTTACTGAATTTGAGAGCGTGGTGCCGCACCAAAAGTACTCCGATTAGCCTGAAACGTTCCTGATTTTTTCTTTATCGTCTACCTTAGAAACTAAAAAATTGGTGTATCTGCGGCAATCGTGTGATCCCAGCTTAAATGTTTATTTATTTATTTCTGTGCTATTTTTCAAGTATCTCGAACTGAATTTTTTTCCATTAAGTTGTGTGTTAATTGAAAACGTTAAACTCGTTTTATGGCAAACTAGTTCTTAGGGTTCCGTACACCAAAGGTGAAAAGGAACCCTATTGTTTTCGCTACGCTGTCCGTCTGCCAATCACACGGTATTTTCTCAGGAACCGTAAGAGCTACGGACCTGAAATTTGGACAGAGTATCTAGAACCTTGGCCGGTACAACAAAAAATACATGAGAATTAAAAAATTAAAGCGTGTTCCAAAACGAGCAACGAAAAACGTTAAAATCCCATGTAATATACATACAATTGTATGAACATATGTATATTGAAACTTGAAATTTGTAGAATTAGTGTATTTTTATACAGACTAAAACAAATAACACTAAAATTTAAAAAAAATTTAATTAAAGGGTGGTCCATCAGTTAATGCAATTTTGATTATGTAATTTTGACAACTTGCTATATCTTTAAAACCGTAAGAGGCTAACTCTTGAAATTTTCAAAAACGGTAAAACTAAAAAATCCGAAAATTATAAAATCGCCAAATTCAAAAAAATCGGCCAAATGAAAAAAATCGCCAAAATGAAAAAAAACCCCAAAAATCGCCAAAACGCGAAAAAGGCGCCAAAACCAAAATAATTTTTTATATGAAAAAAAATCGCCAAAATTAAAAAAAATCGCCAAAATTAAAAAACGCCAAAAACCGAAAAAATCGCCAAAACGCGAAAAAGGCGCCAAAACTAAAAAAAATCGCCCAAATGAAAAAAAAATCGCTAAATTGAAAAAACGCTAAAAACCAAAAAAATGCCAAAACTGAAGTTTGTATTAAATTACATATCTAGTGTTCTTCGTGCGCGAGTCAGAGTCGCAATTTACTGAATTTATTTTGAATTATGGCATTGCTTGGGTAAATATTAGGTACATACCCATACATACATACTTATGTATATCCATTAACTAGAACAGCACTTACCTAAAAATAAAAGAAAAAAATTATTAGAATACATAAAATTTTATATAAACAAACATTTTAAATGTAATACATACATATCGAGCATTATATTCGATTTAAACGTAAGCGACAAAAATTAAAGTTTTCAGGAGAAGGTTTTTTCAATATTCAAATTTGTTTTTGTGTGTAAATTGTCGCTTACTATAAAATTTTACAGCCTGTATCTTAAAACTTATCAACAATTTTAGCATTTTGATAATTCTAAACCATGGGTAGGCCCATAAAATTCTATTTTCAATAAAAAAAAAGTCTATTTTCGATTGCATGTCGCTTACGATAAAATCGAAAAAAGGGCTCGATATGTTTTTCATATATTAAAGCAATAATAAATTCTTAAACATTTTGATTCTGTACCACTTATTCAGATTGTATTATTATTGTTTATTCAGACCATATTTTATGCCTTTCGGACTGGTCGTTAGAAGTCAAAGATTTTCCCTGTTTTTGACATTTTGCCCCATTGTGCAATCATGTTTAATAAAATGATTTATGAACATTTTCATACATACATACATATGTACATCCATATCTATGTACATATGTACATGTATGTATATATGAAAATGTGTGAACCTTTGCACGTTTTATAACAAGAACATTAAAATGTTTAAACATTATGACCAACTCACAATGAAAGAAAAAACTAAAGAAAATGTTGTGCAAAATGTATGAAAAATATAAATTCTGCCATAAACCATTAAACGAACGAAAATAAAAAATTTTTGAAAGAATAATTTATTATGTTTGTTTTTATTTTAATATTCACGCGACTGCTACCCGTCCATGTGTTTATTTCACAACAATTGAAAACATTGGTAAAATAAAAATAACAATAGTAGAAGTTGATATTATAAGAAAAAACACTGAGTTTAAGAAAAAGTACACAATTTTATACTAAAGCAGTGGTTCTCAAACAAAATGTTATACTTTTTTAAACCTCTAAATGAAATAACTCCTGATAAAAGAAGTACTAGTGAAATAATTTCCAGTGAGTACCAAATAGGTAAAAAAATAATTTCCAAAATATTCAATTTTGAGGCTCTCATGCGAAAATATGACATGAATTCTAATGAAAGAATACCCAAAATACGTATAAAAATTAAGTCCCAAATAAATAAATTACAAGGAAAAAAATTTTGCAAAAAATCTTTAGAGCAGAAAACTTTTGCAGGGCTTGCTGCCATACGGTAGGTGAAAAAATGATTTCGTCGGACGCAAGCTTTGAATTTTAAAATGCTTTACAAAACGAAAAGGGAGAAGAAATTTCCAAACTTTTCTCTACGAAAAATTAGTCCCAAATAAAATGAAATACTGCCCAAATTCAAAACAAAATCTTTTCTGGAAATTAAAACTTTTTTTTTGTCAAACTCAGGGCTCGTCTTTTTAAAATTTTTGTTATATCTTTGGCATTTACAATCGGATTTTGAAGTATGATACATCCATGTTTTTGTATAGAGAGAAACAATGTTCGGCTTTCTTATAAAGTATCCCGTTCTAGTACTGACCCACCAGATCTCAGATCCTACTACCATAATGTAGCTTTCCATAAAATTAGCAGAACAGTTTTAAATGTACATATATGCTTTAAATTTAGCATATTTTTTTTATTTTTTGGCCGAACCTAGGAGTTAGTCACCCTCCCAAATTCTTTCTTATATATTCCACATTTACAATCGTATATTAAAATATAATGGGCCATAACCATAGTCATAGAATAAAGTCGGTTCGTTTTAGAAACAACTTAAAATTAAAAACCTGTTCTTAAATATTTTTCTAATATAGTCAAAAACAAAGTGTGTGTTAAGTTGAACCGACTTTAACTGGGTGCCACAGTAAATATTGGAAATTTTTCATATGATAGAAAACAAAATATAAGGAAGTGGCATCTCTGTCTCTCAACTCTCTCATCTCTCTCTCATCGGACATTGTGTTCAGCGTGACCGTTTGACCGACTAGAGTGGCAATTTGCCACTTTTTTGACTGCGTTTCCCCTTTTTCGACTGCCTTGCCACTTTTTGACTCCCTTTATTTAGGGTCAGTTATATGAAAATACATTAAAAATAAAAAGTTTAGTGTTTTTTGATAAATCCCCTATTTGGTGCCACTTTTTGAAAAATGTCATCGGTCACCCTGATTGTGTTATGAAAAAGGGTTGAGTTTAAGAACAAGATAAAATAAAACAACCGAACATAAAAATAAGTTAACAAATAATTAATATAGAAAAAATTAAAAATAAAAAAAAATATAAATTGTTTATAGGAACAAAAGAAGCCAAGAGATAGAAAGTCATACAGACATACATACATACATACATATGTGATCTCTTTTATTTTAATGTGCTTTGTGTTGAACTAAAGAGCCAGAGTATATGCTAATCTAGTTAGAAACAACTTCAGCATGTTTTTTAACTTTAGAACCGACTTTTTCCTTTAAAGTGCAGTTTTTCTCATCTATGGTAGGTCAAAAGTACATGTTTTAAAAAGTACATTCTAAAACTAAAAAAGTAGACTTTTTTGTTAACTATGTTTTTGATGTGTCAACATCTATACGATAGGAGGTAAAAATCTTTTTCAGAATACAATCACAAATTTTGAGTAAGATGTACACATCGTTATCAAATCGGTGTGAGCTATATATGAGTGTATTAGTGTTTGAAAGAAGCAATACAAACTTATTTAAAATATTGTAAATACATAGGAATTTGCTGGTTTTTGTTTGTTTTATTTAACTTGATAATTGCTTTATTAGGGTTTCGTACACCAAAGGTGAAAATGAACCCTATTGCTTGCGCTACGTCCGTCTGTCACAGGGTATTTTCGCGAGAACCGTAAGAGCTACGGACCTGAAATATATACACAGTGTGTAGACATTTGGCCGCTACAACAAAAAATACATGAGAGTTAAAAATTAAAGGGTGTTGCAAAACGAGCAACAAAAGATTTTAAAATTCCGTGTAATATACTTACAATTGTATGCACAAATCGTCGCGGTTTTTACTAACTGACCTAACTGACATATTTTTGAAAAATGAGTTAAGTCCTCTACTAGACTTTATAAGTCATAATACACATTGTCTAGAATTTTCATGACTGTAAGCATTACTTCTGTGCCTATATAAGTAAAAAGTTTTCTGACGCAGCCATAAGAATGAATGTATAAAACAACAATAAAAGGTGCTCTCCTGTAAAATTTTTAAAATGTTAGTTAGGTCAGTTTCAGTTCACAGACTACAACAATTAACACTAAATTTAAAAAAAAATTTAATTAAAAGGGTGTTCCATTTTTTTCCACATTGCTTTTTTTTCAACGAATACATTTTTGTGCTTCAAAATTCATTAACCTCAAGTACACTGACCCTTTAAAAAGGCTACAAAACAAATAAAATTTTTCTGTTATAACTTCATATTTGAAAGTGTACGCCGCACTTTTTATTTTGTTGTAGGGTAATACAATCTTCCGAACTTTGATAACTGATAGCGACTATATGGTTGAAGCTACATCTTTCGAATTAGCTCTCAATTATTCAGTCCAATTTACTAAATCCCCATGGATGGATATAGCGTTCAACAATAGAAGATGATGGAATTATTTTATTAAAATGGGTTTTCTGTTACGGCATCGTTCCGCGCGGTTTGCCCATTTAACAGACGCAGAAGCTATAGGTCAATGATTACGAACTTTTTTAAACGAGATGGATGATAGGAACACTAACGAAATGTACATAGTTTCAACGGGAGTTCGCTACTTGTCACACAGCCCATGCCACATTGGACATTCTGCAAAGGCGATTTGAAGGCGATGTGAACTCGACACAGGAGGCGCAAATGAAAGACACACATATGTAGTTGTGTGTGTATTTTTATAGTATTTAATACAAATAAGCATACACTAATGATTAAATAAACTTCATTAACCTAAGCAGCACCATTGTCCATTGTGCACCATTCATTCAGCGCTTTGTTTATAATATAATAAAAGCCATAAAACAAAATTTTTGGTTTCTTTTTTCCACATTTAAAACTTTGTTATCTAAAACGTAACATCTTCACATAAAGATATTGACTGCAATGCACTGAGTTGGCTGGAGCTTGCTTAGACCGCCGCTGCCTTGTTTTACATCATGCATTTCGTTAGGCTTGAACGTGCAAAACTATAAAATGAAAGAGTTTTATTATAAAAATATAAACTGAATATTAGCAGTTTATTTAACATATTGTTTGGATATTTTTTTTTTTGTTTTTTTTGTTTCGTATGTCTCCAAGTATGTTTATTCAAGAAATGAATAATATTTTTACTTGTTCACACATAAACAATCATTTTTTGCTTGTTAATCAAAAACTCGCTGAATATAAAGTTATTTTTACAAAAAAAAAACGGTTGAGGGAATTTCGAAAATTATGATGGATACCACAGAAAATAATACAAAAGTGTAAAGATAACGGCGGCGTAGCTGATAAAAAAAAAGGTATTCATACATTTCTCAGAGCGAATCAGAGAAAACCTTTGACTAATAGACACAGTGAATCATGTTTTAACCAACAAATTTTATTTTATTTAAAATTTATCTTTGAAATGAACTTCAAAATAAGCAATGGGCAAAACGAAATCAGTTACCACAGAAAACAGAAAAGTTCTTCAACATAAAGAACAATGACCTTTATTATGACCAACTTTCGATCTTCGAATTTTCGAATTTTCTTTTGGTACAATGGCAAGCATTCGACTAAGAACGTCATTATTGTGAATAATATCGATAAAAAATAGCTTGCAACTTGTGTTCGTGTAGTTAAAAATAAACATTGTTTAACATAAGATTTTTTTTTTTTAATTTTCCATATTAAAATACTTCATGGAAACCTAAATTTTGTTCGATAGAAAATTCGTTGCTCAGCGAAATTTTCGATGCTCATGATATGAAATTAACACCCATTGAAGATCGAAAATCGAATGGAACTCATTTTAAAGAATAGAAAGTGGCCTTTCAAATGGTATGTGTTATGAGTTGGATTTACTAACTATTTTCAGAGGTCGAGCTTTACTGACCTTATGTTCCCGTGTAATTTTCTCGAAAAATGGTGTTTTTAAAATAAAAAAAAAAAAAATAAAAATTATATATACATATGTGTTGATTAATAACTTCTTATCCTTACTGTGGCCAAGTGTACGTTTTGAACTCGCAATAGTTCATGAATAATTGAGAAAAATGTAAAATAATTATAAAAAATTAAAATAAATTCAGTAAAGTGCGACTCTGACTCGCGCACGAAGGGTTCCGTACGAACACTAGATATGTAATTTAATACAAACTTCATCCTATATAATAACGGGTGTTTTTTTAGAGGTATAGAACTTCGAATTGAAATAAAACACAAGAAAATCGTTTTAGTGTCCAATGGCTTTATTGGAAGGATAATTTTATGCCATTAATGTTTAAATATGATTTCGGGCATGTGGCCAGCCAGCCAGCCGCGGCGGCTCGAATAAAGCCAATTCTACAGGTCCAATTTTCAACCACTTTTTCGAGCATATGGGGCCGTATGTTGGCAATAACGCCACGAATGTTGGCTTCCAAGTCCCCTAACGTTTTTGGTTTGTTGGCGTAGACGAGCGACTTCACATATCCCCAAAGAAAATAATCCAATGGTGTCAAATCACACGATCTTGGTGGCCAATTGACAGGTCCATTCCGCGAAATTATGCGCTCATCGAATGTTTCCTTCAATAAATCGATTGTGACGTGCGCTGTGTGGCATGTAGCGCCGTCTTGTTGGAACCACAAATCATCCACATTCATGCCATCCAATTCGGGAACAAAATAGTCGGTTATCATGGCTCTATAAAGGTCTCCATTAACGGTAACTGACTCTCCAGCATTATTTCGGAAGAAGTATGGCCCAATGACTCCACCAGCCCATAGAGCACACCAAACAGTCAGTTTTTGTGGATGTAATGGCGTCTCAAGGGTCTCATGTGGATTCTCTTCACTCCAAATGCGGCAATTTTGCTTGTTGACGTAGCCATTCAACCAAAAATGAGCCTCATCACTGAACAAAATTTTGCGATGAAAATCAGCATCGAGATCAATCTCATTTTCGGCCCATACACCAAAATCACGACGCATTGCATGGTCTCGCGGCTTTAATTCTTGCACAAGCTGGATCTTGTAAGGTCGCAAGCCAAGATCTTTGCGCAAAATCTTCCATAAAGTTGATGGACAAAGCTCCAATTGCTGTGCACTGCGGCGAATCGATTCATTCGGGTCCTCTTCAACACTTTGCTCTACAGCGGCAATTGTTTCTTGGGTGCGCACTGTTCGACGTCTCTGCGGATGCGTATTATCACATAGAGTAAACGTAGTGCGAAAACGATCCATGGTTAACCGAATTAATTGCTCTGATGGACGATTATGTCGACCATAAAATGGGCGGAGCTTGCGGTAAACTTCGCGAACTGAACCATTATTTTCGAAATAAATTTGCACGATTTGCAAGCGTTGTTTTTCTGTCAACCTGTTCATGATGAAATGGCAAACCAAACTAAATATTAATCACTTGACAGCTGACAAAATGGCCGCCAGTTAAAAAAGTGATGCCAACTTAAAGTTATATACCTCAATAAAAAACACCCATTATATAGTTTTGGCATTTTTTTCGTTTTTTAGGTCTTTTCGGTTTTTTTTTTGTTTTGACGGTTTTTGCGTTTTTTCGGTTTTGACGATTTTTTTAAGTTTTGGCTCTTTTTTTTAGTTTTGACAATTTATTTTCTTGTTTTGGCGATTTTTTTCGGTTTTTGGCGTTTTTTCATTTTGGCGATTTTTTTTATTTTAGCGATTTTTTTCATTTTTGCGATTTTTTTATATATATTTGTTTTAGTTTTGGCGACATTTTCGCGTTTTGGCGATTTTTTTTCGATTTTTGGCGTTTTTTTTCATTTTAGCCTTTTTTTGTAATTTTGGCGATTTTTTTAGTTTTGGCGATTTTTTTTTTAATTTTTGACGATTTTTTTTGGTTTGGCGATTTTATAATTTTCGGTTTTTTTAGTTTTACCGTTTTTGAAAATTTCAAGTGTTTGCCTCTTACGGTTTCGAAGATCTAGCAAATTGTCAAAATTACATAGTCAAAATTGCATTAACTGATGGACCACCCTTTAATTTTATTTTTTTAAAATTCTAGTGTTAATTGTTGTAGTCTGTATAAAAATACACTAATTTTACAAATTTCAAGTTTCAATATACATATGTTCATACAATTGTATGTATATTACATGTGATTTTAACATTTTTTGTTGCTCGTTTTGGAACATCCTTTAATTTTTAATTCTCATGTATTTGTTGTTGTAGCGGCCAAGGTTCTACATACTGTTTCCAAATTTCAGGTCCGTAGCTCTTACGGTTCCTGAGAAAATATGGTGTGACGGACAGACGAACAGCGTAGCGAAAACAATAGGGTTCCTTTTCACCTTTGGTGTACGGAACCCTAAAAATCATCTAGGAATTTTTTTTTTCAAATGAGTTTTTAATTTTTTTATTATAACTCTTTTAGATTTTTCATGAGATATCAATAAAATTAATCAAAACTATTATTTATTTTATCTTTGATATAACATAAATAGCTCAATTAATTTACTACACATTTTTTAGAAAACATTAAGCCATTACTGCCTGACCTTCGAATTCGTTGTTCGATTTTGATGAACTTACTTAGGGTACTTATATTTACCTGGATTTGTAATTTTTATACCCTTCACCAAAAACAGCATACAATTTTTTTTCCACAAAATACTATGAATGAATACGAGCCATAATTATACCACATAAAAAGAGTAAGTGATAGTTTTTCATATTTATAATTTGATTAGGCTAAGGTTCCTATCGCTTTGTAAGTCAGTTTACATGTGATAATGACGAGTACTAATGAGCAAATTATACCAAAATTAATTATAAATATTCTGATAAATACTAGCAGAACGGAACAACTAGCTGTATTCGAAGGTCACTGCACCTTCATTATCAGCTTTCTTTGTGTTTGATATACATATGTATACTCAGCTTTTCAGTGCAAATGGAATGTGTGATTTGTTTTGATTCATCGTATTACAATTGGCTAAAATTTTTTTATAATGAAAGCTCAATTTTAACATCTCTAAATTTACAACAGCCATGCCATTGTCTCACATCACATCATAATCTTCTTTTATACTGAAAACAATTTAGACGTAACTCATGTTTTAGACTCGGCAGTTTTTCTTGAAGCAAGTCTGAGTTTATGGTAGAGAGAGGAAAGAAGAAAG
This sequence comes from Tachina grossa, assembly GCA_949987645.1. Taxonomy (NCBI): domain Eukaryota; kingdom Metazoa; phylum Arthropoda; class Insecta; order Diptera; family Tachinidae; genus Tachina; species Tachina grossa. The sequence continues at coordinate 129,095,166 of OX465276.1, read as the reverse complement.
AATAGGGGTACTGACTTGCTTGTACAGAAAAGTTACTTCAATTCTCTTTTGTTATTTCATTCGCAGCATTAAAACAATACAAAAATTGAATAAGAAACCGTCTGAGTGTAAACAAACGAGCAGTTTTAAAAGAGAATTGAAGATAACTGCTTCAAGAAAAACTGCCAAGTCTAAAACATGAGTAAGTACAATTGTTTCGAACCACAACCAACAAAAAAATCTTAACCGACACATGTTTTGGACCTCGTTTTTTTACGAAAATCCATTATTTACGATCACATTCGGGTATTTTTTTACCCACTTCGGCATAGGTTAGTAAGGGTGAAATTTATAGTCCAGCTCACTTGGGTCCAATACAATGATCCCTTTGTGCTAACTGTGAGTTGAAGAGAAGATAGTGAGAAAGGGTAATAGGGGAGACATAGTGAAATAGAAAACAAGTGGTGAAAGAAGTGATAGACGAAAGCTTCATTCTTTTACAACTTTGCTTTTTGCACGCTTTTTAATAGTGATGTTGTAGCGCCTTCTGGTGTCAAATTAGGCTTATTAAATTTTAAAGCTGTTCTTAGTAGCCATTTAAATGGTTATTTTACTTCGCCGATGATTCTGCAACACAACGAAGGAGGGCGCTCTGATGTTACATTAGGATTAGGACTTTTTTTTTAGTTTTTATTATTATTTTTAAATGGATAAGTACAAATAAAGTAACATAAGACATAACAACAAATTAAAATGAAATAATTTAGCGTGATTTTTTGGCTCGAAATTAATCCGTCGATAATGTTTTTGGTACCAAAGTTTTTATATCAATCGTGAACCTTATTTTAAGCAGACTTAATTTGCAAGTATTATTTTCGCTTCCAACCAGGCGCATGTATCGGGGGTTACCTGTATATATGTGCACTGTACATTGTACATACATATGTGACGCGCAAAATAGAAAGGGACGTAAGGGTAAAAACCTGTTTTGTTCAGGAGAGCCATTTTAAAGATTTAAAAAAAATTTATTTTTTTACCCTTATGTAGGTCTCTTTCTCTATGCGCAGTCACAGATGTACATTTGAAAAATTAACTAATGTAACCACATATTTTTTAAAGGAATTTTCTGCCAACACACATTTTAAACAAATGGTGGTCAAATTTAGGTTAGGAAGTAATTTTGGCTGTCAAATGATGAAATGTCAAGAGTTGACCTGTCATCCTGTGACATTTATTTAATATAAAGCTGAAAAATTTTAATCGTGGATCGCTACACTCTTGAACAAGGAACTTTAATTGTGAAATTTATGAAATTTAATTTGAAAGACCGGGCTTACGTGAACAAACCAGAAACAACTGATGATCAGAAAGATGAAATTCGGTGCTGCATTGACGTGATAAGCGAAGCAAAATGTGGTTCAAAATTTTTTGCAAAGAACAGATGTCTGCCGACGTGCTAGAGGTGAACACTAGTCCAACATCATATTCCATTATTAATTCCCATATTTCTACTTTACATGGGTATCAATAAAACTTAATTTGTCGAAAAAAAAGCGTTTTTAAGCCAATTTACTTCCTAACCCTAAATTTGACCACCTTTTACTTGCCCATTTATCGTTTTATACTAAATATTTATAAAGGGTCTCTAAGATTTATTACAGAAACATTTAAGTTTAATATTTCACACTATAAAAAGTAACAATCACAGCAGCAAAAAACACTTTCAAACAGTTTTGTATGTCATCACCAGGGCTCGGATTTCGATGAAAAGTAATATTTTTTTGCAGCTGTTTTTATGATTGGTGTACAAGTACATACAGAAATGCCGCATAAGCAATTTTCTTTTAATTTTAATTTTTCTGGTAATTTTCTTGCACATTTTAGTTTTAAGTAATTTTTTATCCGTTAAGTACTTTTTTGGTCATTTTTACGGTTCCAAAGGTAAAAAGTAACCTACTGTATTCGCTGCGATGTCCGGCTGCCCGTCTGTCTGTCACAGGCTGTTTTCTCGAGAACCGTATGAGTAACGGGATTGAAATTTTCGTACAATATATAAACCAAATAAATGGCAGTTATTGGGTCTCATGCATAAAAACGAGTAAAAGCGCTGAGTTGAAGCAGGTGAGCAATTGCTCATAAAGTCGAGTTATATCATACAGCAACAGATTTCGCTCAATTTCGTATGCACAAAAAAGAGTTCAACCCAATTGCAATCAGCGTTGCCGTTTTGGTTACTTGTAACCAAAATTGGTTACTTTTTTTCCAATGTGTACTTGTGTACTTTTTTTCCATTTTGGTTACTTTCAACACAAAAATAACCATTTTTATTCATATATGTAGATATGTGGTATGTTAAATTTGCACATAATTAATTATCTTGATAAAAGATCACAATTTAAGCGTTTTTACTACGTTGTAAAGACAACACTGGATAATCAACATAGCTTTTAAGAAAATACATGTCTGTCTCTGAACATAACAAGCCTGGTTTCAAAAATCAGATGCATTCATGGTTGCAAAGTCTTTAAACGTCAAACACTATGTGAAAAGTTAAAAGCGAATTTTTTTATTTGAGAGCGTAACAAGCAGGGAACGAAGCCGACCGATCTGTGAGTCGGCTAACACCCGCCGCTGGCAAAATTTCTAAATTAGAAGTAAGTGATAATATGGACATAGTTGAATTTTGGGACGCGGTTTCAAAACATACTTACAAATGGATTGAACGAAAAATGTTTTTGTGATTTAATTAATTTAATGTAAAATTTAATGTCACTGCTACACAGTTCGGCTGCTGCTTAATATTTTATCTATACAGTCTTGTGTTTTGATAATGAATGTAATTAAATTACATATTCTTTGTTGTTACTAAAAATATTTTGGTTTGGAATTTCTAATAAATAAAATAGATGCACAGTTGAATAAAGATGCTTGTTTTGTAAAGGTTTTTGTTTGAGGTTTTTAAACTTATTATGTTTGTACATTGTGATTCTCAATATAGTATTAAGAGTCTTACTATAAATAAACATACGGAGTTTGTTAACTAAATTCAAACATTTTATTGGATTGAAGTCTACTGACGAGTTCTACAAGCGGGAACAAAATGCATATAGACAATTGCTTAGCCATAAAAACAAGCCAATTTTTGAAATTTATAATAATTTACCTGAAGTATTTTTTTTGCAAAATTGATTTTATTGATTGTTAATTATAATAAGATATACTTTTAAAACTTGTTTTTTTTGTTCCACTTTTATTTGCAATCTATTTTACAATATTTAGCATTACATTAAGTTAATAAACTATATATAATTACATACATACGTGAAGTACAAATTTAAATGTAATGGTCCATTTATATGATACCATTTCATATATTAATATATGTATGTATATTTTTCAACTGAAGTACAAATAAAACAGTATTTTAAATACATAAAAATGTTGGTTACTTTTTTCTGCATTTGGTTACTTTTTTTTTGTATTGTGGTTACAAAATTTTCTTGGTCGTGGCAACGCTGATTGCAATTACTTGAGCAAAGGGAGTTCAAACGTGTAATTGTTATTGAAGTGTAAACATGTCGTCAAGTGAAAGTGAAGTAGAAATAGAACTAAATAATAATAATAAAGTAGAAAATGACGACATTTCTAAATTTTTAGTGGAAAAAATAAAACAAAATAAATATTTATTAGAAAAGAGTCAATTACCAAGTATAAAAAATAAAAAAAAAACAAACTATAGAAGAATGTGTAAAAGAACTTAAGCAGAAATTTGGAATTGAATTAACGGGGAAAAATATAATAAAAAAAATAGCTAATATGAAATGTCGTATAAAAAATAAAATAGACATAAATAAAACAGACAATAAAAAAATAAATTTAAAAAACTGGGAAACTGATTTTTCACAATTGCTTTGTGCTAATTCAAATCCCTTAACAAACAAAGTTCCAGGTAAGTGTAACGTTATCGAATTCAAATTTTGTTGTTGATTTCGCTCTTCGTTTATTTTTTTACAGTTCATCTCTCTCTTGGAACTAATGATGACAACTGTACGTTTGATAAATTAGAAGAGATATCAGCAACAACATCCTCAGAAACAAAAAGAACAGCAACACCAGTAGCAAAACATCAAAGAAAGCGCCGTTTCACTGATAATGATGACCAACCTGTAATATTTTTTTTTAATTTTATTTTACATTTTGCTATATGTTGTTTATTTTGAAGGTTAACAAAAAGTCCACAGCAGTTTTGAGTCGCTATGAAACTGATGAGACAAGAGATTTGAATTTTCAAAGTCTGCAGAGGCTTGTTTTGTTAAAACAAAACAAAGTCCTTTCTGCAAAAATGCAAATTTTGCAAGAAAAATTTGTGGAAAGAAACTTGCAATTACATGAATTTTGATTTTTATTAATATATATTTAATGCCTAAAATTAAATTACATACATTTTATTTTTGTATAAAACAATGAAATGTATTTACGTTTTTTTTTATTTTTATAGACCAAAAAAATATTTAAGATTTCCATTTATATTATTTGTATAATAAACTAATTTGATAACAAATTTGCGATCATCATCCTTTTGGTTTTTTCCAGCTTCTGAATTTCTTGCTCTTTGTTGTTCGATATCATTTTCTAATTGGCATACATCATTATTGTTGTAATCGTCATTGATAAGGATATAATCGCCTTTTAAAAATTTAGCTATGTTATGCAAAATGAAACAACTGGCTATTACATAAGTAGGGCGCTAACTCTGTCGAAACACGAATTTTGTATTGAAGTATCGAAAATCTTTGCTTCAATTGCCCAAAACACCGTTCTATAATGACACGTTCCCTTGTAAACACTTTGTTGAATGTTTTTTCCATGTCAGTTGTTGGGTTCCGGAATGGTGTCATTAGCCATGGGCATATTCCATAGCCCTCATCCCCGAGAAGTAATGCATCGTTTGTGGCATTTTGCATAATTCTACATAACTCGCTATTTCGTAAGATAAGTGAGTCATGAACTGAGCCAGGCCAGGATATGTCAACGCTTGTAAAAAGTTCTTTTCCATCACAAGTTGCCTGCACATTTATAGAGTGGAAGCCTTTTCTACAAATATACTCATCGCTTTGATTTGAGGGTTTTTTAATTTTTATATGCGTACAATCAATCACTCCAATTGCAAATGGAAAGCAATAATTTCCTTGCCATTTTATTTGAGCATCTTTTATTTCATCAGCATCTTTCGGGAATTTTATCCACTCGCTTGCTTTGGCAGATATAAGTTTCGCAACTTCCGCAATAGTTCGCGACACAGTTGATTGATGGACTCCAATATCTGTGGCTATACCATTTTGGAATCCAGGATCGGCACAAAATCTTAAATACAGTTTAATTTTATCATAGTTGCTGAGGGCACCACCACGTGTTTATTCTGACTCCTCAAAAAAGTAATTACCCAACCAGCAGATGCTACTATCATCAAACCTATGTATTTATCATTTTATTATTAATTAAATAAAAAATAATAATAATTAAGAATACAAACCTGTACAATTTTTTATCCTCACTTGTTAAATCTTTTTTACGCTGTTGATAACATTTTGTATTTTTTTGCGGTACAAAATATTCAGCCATGATTCCTTTTTAGTGGACGCGAATCAACTATAAGGCATGCTCAACAAAATTTGAGCAAGAGCTCACAAAAGAGCGCAAAAGCTTGTTTTTATGCATATGAAAATGAGCACATGCTCATCTAACTTAGTTCAAACTGAGCAAGACGAGTTCAAACGTAAGCAGTGTGTAAAAGCAAATTCATCAAATTTTATTATGCATACGACAAGCACCTTTTACTCAAAAACCGAGTCAGAGCTCAAGCTCACGTTTTATGCATGAGGCCCATTGTCTTGAAGACTACACCAATTAACACTGAAATTTAAAAATTCGAAATTAAAGGGTAGTCATAGTTAATGTAATTTTAAAAACATCCCAGCAAAAAATTTCAAAAAAGGTAATCGAGTTTGGAATATACAGGGTGGGCCAAAAGAAACCAAGGGGTGTAAAAGTTTAATAACTTTTTTGTTTATTAACTTTTTTTTATTTTTTCTTTCAGATTATATAATATACAAAATGGAAATTTTTTTACACTAAGTATGAAAAATGATGTCTCTTAAATGACCACCGTTTTCAGCTTCGCACTGATGGGCTCTTTTTAGAGCATTTTCCATAACATCTTTCAAAACTTGTGGCTGTAGCGTTCGAATTTCTGCAACAATGTTTGCCTTGAGTTCAAGGATTGTCTCTGGCTTGTTCACATACACTCGCTCCTTCAAAAAACCTCAAAGAAAATAGTCGGGTGCTGTCAAATCTGGCGATCGCGCTGGCCAAATAATTTCCGAATTTCAAAATTTTGCAAAATTTAGACGTTGCCGATGATCTGCGGGTTTTAATTCTTGGACCAATTGCACCTTATATGAGTATAACTGTAAATCTTTTTTTAAAATGCGCCGTAGTGACGTACGAGACATTTCTAGCTGAGCAGAACGCCTTCTGCCAGATGTTTCTGTTGCTTCGTTAACAACTTTGCTGTACTCGTTCAATATTTTCCGCAGTGCGACTTAAACGTGGTCTACCGGTTCGAGGCAAATCTCTTACGCTGCCATGTTGATGATGACGATTAACTAAGCAACGAATCATCGGGCGAAATTCTGACGTTAAAATGTCGACGATATGCTCTTTGCGTTAAAATAATTGATCTCTGGTTTAAATAATAAAATTCTATTGTTCTGGTTCTCTGTTCAGTTGTGAACCTCTCCATTATAAATTCTCCAAGTGTTGTCTATATAATCTGAAAGAAAAAATAAAACAAAATTAATAAACAAAAAAGTTATTAAACTTTTACACCCCTTGGTTTCTTTTGCCCACCCTGTAGTAGTTTTGCTGGAAGCTTTTCATTACTGGATTACGAACTTAATGATTTTAACAAGGCGTGAGACTAGAATCCATTATTCTTGAGAAGTAGTTATGTTGTTTATTGTAACTAGGAACTAATTAATTTTTTTTTTTTTTTTTTTTTTGTTGTGGGAAATAGTTATTTTTGATGTGTAAAAATTTTTTTCACAATTCAAACACAAATTTTGAGTAAGATGCACACCGCGTTATCAAATCGGTGTGAGCTATATATGAGTGTATTAGTGTTTGAAAGAAGCAATACAAACTTATTTAAAATATTGTAAATACATAGGAATTTGCTTGTTTTTGTTTGTTTTATTTAACTTGATAATTGCTTTATTAGGGTTCCGCACACCAAAGGTGAAATGAACCTTATTGTTTTCGCTACGCTGTCCGTCCGTCTGTAACATGGTATTTTCTCGAGAACCGTAAGAGCTACGGACCTGAAATTTGGACACAGTGTGTAGACATTTGGCCGCTACAACAACAAATACATGAGAGTTAAAAATTAAAGGGTGTTGCAAAACGTGCAACGAAAAATATTAAAATTCCATGTAATATACATACAATTGTATGCACATATCGTCGCTGTTTTTACTAACTGACATATCTTTGAAAAATGAGTTAAGTCCTCTACTAGACTTTATAAGTCATAATACACATTGTCTACAATTTTCATGACTGTAAGCATTACTTCTGTGCCTATATAAGTAAAAAGTTTTCTGACGCAGCCATAAGAATGAATGTATAAAACAACAATAAAAGGTGCTCTCCTGTAAAATTTTTAAAATGTTAGTTAGGTCAGTTAGTTAAAACAGCGTCGATATGTATAAACACTTGAAATTTGTAAAGTTAGTGTATTTTTATACAGACTACAACAATTAACACTAAATTTAAAAAAAATTTAATTAAAAGGGCGTTTCATCAGTTAATGCAATTTTGACTTTGTAATATTGACAACTTGCTGTATCTTAGAAACCGTAAGAGCAAAATTCTTGAAATTTTTTAAAAACGGTAAAACTAAAAATTATCAAATTTCCAAATCTAAAAAACTCGCCAAAAACAAAAAAAATCGCCAAAACGAAAAAAGCACCAAATTAAAAAAATTCTAGGACTAAAATAAATCGCGAAAAACCGGAAAAATCGCCAAAAATTAAAAAAACCCTTAAACAAAGAAATCGCCAAAATGACAAAATCGCCAAAATGAAAAAAAAACCCCAAAAACAGAAAAAATAGCCAAAATGAAAAAAATCACCGATATGAAAAAACCCCAAAAACAGAAAAAAATCGCAAACAGAAGAAAAATAGCCAAAATGAAAAAAAATTACGAAACTGAAAAAAACCCCAAAGAGAGAGAAAACGCCAAAACGAGAAAAAGCGAAAAAACCGGAAAAAAATTTTAAACTGAAAAAAATTAAAAATAAGAAAAAAACCACATCAAAAAAATGCTTAAAAACGAATGTACGGAACCTTTCGTGCGCGAGACAAAGTCGCACGATACTTAATTTATTTTAATTGCAATGCGTACTTAACAACAAGAACAGCAAGTTGTTGCTGAAACGCTGAACAACAGGAATTAAAAAGTAAAAGTAAAGGCATTTACCATAGATGAGCACTTTGCAGTACCACTAAAATTTCAGTAAAAATAATAAACAAATTTTAACCAGTAAATTTTTACTGATTACTAAAAATTTTTTATACAATTCTTATAAAGTGCCTAAATGATTTATTATATGATAAGGTGTATTGAATTTTCAGTAATCATTAGTGCTTGTATTCATAATGACATTCTACCAAGTGGCTAAATTTTTTTTTATACAAAAATTTCAAAATTTGAATGAAAAAAACTTTGCCACTTGCTACAATTTTATTATGAATACGGCCCTACGATTTTACTGGTAATGCAATTTAAATTTCATTAGCATTAAAAATTTACTGAATTTTTTCAGTAATCAGTAAATTTACTGCTTACTGCAATTTTTAATGCAGTACATACACATACATATACTGCAGTGCGCCCATTTACTAACTAAATAATTTAAATAAAACAAACAAAAACCAGCAAATTTCTATGTATTTACAATATTGAAAGTTTTAATACTTTTAATTGATTAATTTAAAAAAAAATACTAAAAGCATAAGTACTTCCAACTTAAAAAAAAATTTTTCATTACTAGATCTTTACACATCTCCCCTGTGATCAGACTCACATTGCTTTTTTTTTTTTTTTTTTTTTTTGATGGAACTAATTTTTTTAGTCGAAAAAATTTCCTTTTTTGAAGTATGACGTTTGTTTGAGTAAATGGAAGATCTTGATTAAAAACTCAGTTTTATTAAATAAATAATATCTTTTTAAGAAATATATAAATAAATTTAAAATAACTATTTTTTTATTACGAAATGCACCATTTTGTAAAATTTCTCTTATAAACTCAATTGAAGTAAGTTATATGTATTTTATTCGTATCTGTGCCTGTATTATTACTTATACGGTATTTACACGATGACCTTTTCCCCTGCGTTTTTCTTGAATTCTCTTTTATGTTGCTAGCCCTTTGATCACCTTTCTACCCCTTTTGTCAATAAACTCTTCAAAATGTTGTAAGGAGTGCAATTGTAAATTTTTTAAAGTCATAATTTTTTATTTCTTATTTTCGTTCTATATTTTTTGTAATTTATTTAATGTTGTGAAATGATAATTTAATATAAGTTAAGCTGTCTTTACATGGTAATACAATGTATTACGACGTGTCAAGATATGCTGTAGAATATATAAAATCTTATCATGTAAACGCAAAATGTATCGAGTAGGAGAGAATAAAGATAGAAAATTTGACAAGCGGTCGGTAAATGTTTATTTTCTAAACCATTTTAGAAACTTAAGTATTCTCATCACACCAGAGGTGTATTTCAAAGTAAACGTTGCCAGCACTGATGGTATTTATTTAAGGGTTTAACACTTTTACAAAAACAACCAAAATCAACTCAGGAAATGTTCATGTTGTTTTTGTAATCATTGTACAACTGCAACCATCAGCTACTTAACCCGTACCACAAAACCAAACAAACAATAAACAAAGCTGTAAAAAAAATATATTTTGTAGTAAAATTACATTGCAATAATAATATGTTTTCTCCAAGATTTAGTTATATTAGTACATATTTTTTTTGCAATTATCCAATTTTTATTTTTACCTCAAAAGTTTAATGTCTTTGCTTGCATTTAGACTTGGGTCGAACTCGTTCACTAGTTCATTTTTGCCACGAACCAATGATCAAACCCATGCAATTTAAATGGGTTTGATCATTGGTTTGTGGCAAAAATGAACTAGTGAACGAGTTCGACCCAAGTCTGCTTGCATTTTACTTATAGTATCAGTGTAAATATGAAAAATACCTACAACAGACTATTGTTCTCTTTTTTTTAAACACGGAGAGAATTTCATAATATTTTGATTCTACAAAGTCGTAATACTTTGTATTACCATGTAAAGCCACCTTTAATAATATCAAATAATATCATTAATTGTCTGTAAGGAAATAATTCCGTTGACATATAATAATAAATAAATAAATAAAATAAATAAAAGTCACGGTAAAAAGTCATAGTGTAAATGCCGTATTATAAAAACTATACAGTCAAATCCCGATAGTTCGTAATCGCAAGGGACCGGCCATTTCTTACGAATTATAGGGGATTTCGATTTAGCGGGGTTTCCATTTAACGGGGTTAAAATAAAATAAATACGAATTAACGGTGTTTTTCAATTGATTTACTAAAACCATAAAAAAGCGTAAAAAATTGTTAAAAAAAATAAAAATTTGTTGTTTTTGTAACACCGACAGAGTTTTATGCGTGCACACACACACACACACACACACACAAGCAAAAGCAAAAAATCATTATTTCTATGTTTCTGTTGGTTTTATTACGAATTATAAGTGGTAGTACGATTTATAAGAGGCAAAGAAGATTTTATTTGAAAAAAAAAAATTACGATTTAGCGATCGGAGCAAAATGTATGGAAATTTTACGAATTAACGAGATTTTTTCAATGGACCGACAGTTTATTACGAATTATCGGGAATTACGATTTATCGGGGTACGAATTATCGGGATTTGACTGTATTTTGAAAAATATCAATTGTTTTGATTGATGAACTTTTAATAAAACAAAAAATTAAAAAATTATTTGGAACTACATACTTACATTTGAATAATAATTTTGCAAAATGTAAGTACTTGTTTTTTTGTTTAAAAAAAATAATTAGACCATTTAGAAATATATATAATTTATTTAAAATAAATGTTCAACTTCTGCTTTCTATTTTTAATATTTTACGTAATGTGATTTGTAACCGAGTAGTTCAATTTGGCAATTCAAAAAGTAAGTCATTATATGGCAGATGGTACTGTCTAATATTTTGCTGGGATGTTATATCTTGGAAACCTTAAGAGGCAAAACCATGAAATTTTCGAAAGCGTTAAACTAAAAGAAATTCCAGAATTAAATAAAAATGCTGAAACGAAAAATCACCAAAATGAAAAAGCGCTTAAATGAAAAATATCAGCAAAAATAAAATAAATCGCATAAATGTAAAAATCACTAAGAATAAAAATGTCACCAAAAACCAAAAAAAAAAAAACACCAAAACCAAAAAAATAAAATCGGTAAAATGAAAAATAGCGCCAAACCAAAAAAAAAAAAAAATGCCAGAACAAAAAATTAAAAAAAAATGTCTACATAAGATATTCGATTATATAGCCTAAAGGTCGTATAGTTTTGCATAGATCATATATATAGTGCGTGCCAAAGCCGCACTTTACTGAATTTATTCCACTTTTTGGATAAAGTTTTTAATTAATTTTTTATTATTTTAAGCTAAGTTTTTCATTACTTTAACAAGGCTGTATTGTATCACTTTGAAAAATTTAATAATCAGGCTTTCGAGACATTGTACAGCATATCTACAGAGATTTCTAAAGTTAATTTTGACACTACACGCTACAATTGGAAACTTAAATACTCACGATGTTTTATATTTTACGAATGCACCGATTGTGAGTGTCGATGTGGAAAGGAACTTTTCAATCTACAAAAATATTTTAACAGATAATCGTAGATCTTTTTACTTTGAAATTATAAAAAAGCATTTAATAATAATACATTGTCACTCACAACAAATTGATTAATTTGTTTGAAAATACTTTTGAGTTCTTGATTTTGAATTCTCTAAATTATTTTCTTCAAAAATGATTGTTGTCTTTGATAATGAAAAATAAAAATATTATTACCATGTGTTTAAAATTAAATGAAAGTATTATAAAGGGTGTTTTTTATTGAGGTATAGAACTTTAAGTTGGCATCACTTTTTTAACTGGCGGCCATTTTGTCAGCTGTCAAGTGATTAATATTTAGTTTGGTTTGCCATTTCATCATGAACAGGTTGACAAAAGAACAACGCTTGCAAATCGTGCAAATTTATTTCGAAAATAATGGTTCAGTTCGCGAAGTTTACCGCAAGCTCCGTCCATTTTATGGTCGACATAATCGTCCATCAGAGCAATTAATTCGGTTAACCATGGATCGTTTTCGCACTACGTTTACTCTATGTGATAATACGCATCCGCAGAGACGTCGAACAGTGCGCACCGAAGAAACAATTGCCGCTGTAGAGCAAAGTGTTGAAGAGGACCCGAATGAATCGATTCGCCACCGTGCACAGCAATTGGAGCCGACTAACCGACTATTTTGTTCCCGAATTGGATGGCATGAATGTGGATGAGTTGTGGTTCCAACAAGACGGCGCTACATGCCACACAGCGCACGTCACAATCGATTTATTGAAGGAAACATTCGATGAGCGCATAATTTCGCGGAATGGACCTGTCAATTGGCCACCAAGATCGTGTGATTTGACACCATTGGATTATTTTCTTTGGGGATATGTGAAGTCGCTCGTCTACGCCAACAAACCAGAAACGTTAGGGGACTTGGAAGCCAACATTCGTGGCGTTATTGCCAACATACGGCCCCATATGCTCGAAAAAGTGGTTAAAAATTGGACCTGTAGAATTGGCTTTATTCGAGCCAGCCGCGGCAGCCACATGCACGAAATCATATTTGAACATTAATGACATAAAATTATCCTTCCAATAAAGCCAAATTGATGGACATTAAAACGATTTTCTTGTGTTTTATTTCAATTCAAAGTTCTATACCTCTAAAAAAAACACCCTATAGTTAAAAACTGAAATCTTATGTTGAAACAAATCAAAACCGTTATTATAAACCGTTATTATAAAGTAGTACAGGTGGCGAATTTTAAACTTGCATCCTTTATTCCACAGTCACCGTCATACCGTTTTGGTAAAAGCTTTAAGGGTCCATACACAAACTCAAAAGTGAGTTAAGGGAGAAATGTTTAATAAATTATCATATTAACGTAGAGGTCCATTGGCTATTAAGGCAATGTTACGTCTTGATCGTCCAATTGAAGTGAGATCATATTCTTTAACTTCTGAATCATCAAATTATCCAATTAGGACTATTTTTGTTGAAATATGCAGAATGTAATTTTGGAAAAGATATTTTTAGCGAAGTGGGAAAGAAAGTTTGAGAATATGATTCGTTATAATACAGATAATTCAATGCCAACATAATCAAATATTATTATTATTGGTGAAGTTAGGTTATTTGCAAGTGTATCGAATGTAAAAAATAATCAAATTTTTAATAATTTTCATTGTTTTTCTTTTAGAAGCTGTTTTGTATAACAGATACTCGTAGTTCATTAAATTTCAAACATTTTAAGACATAATGGACCGATGTCGGAAAGAACTAAAAGTGTTGCAATGAAAAAACGAATACACCAGTATTTAATTTATTGCATAATATGTAAGAAAACAAATCATGCCATAAAAGCTTAAGCGACATAATATTCGAACTTAATTTTTTATTTACGTCTAAATTGTTTTCGCTGTAAAAGAAGATGATGATGTGATGTGAGATGGTGCAAATAATAAAAAACAAGACAATGGCAAGACTGTAGTAAATTTAGAGATGTTTGAATTAAGCTTTCATTATAAAAAAAAAATTCAGCAAATTGTACTGCGATGAATCAAAACCATTCACATATTCCATTTGCAGTGAAAAGCTGAGTATAAGCAGAAATCTACATCAATTGACACCACACACAGTGGATCAAACACAAAGCTGATAATGAAGGTGCAGCTACCTTCAAAAACAGCTAGTTGTTCCGTTCTGCTAGCGTTTATCAAAATATTTACAATTAATTTTGGTATTATTTGCTCATTAATACTCGTAATTATCACATGTAAATTGGCTTACAAAGCAATATGAACTTTAGCCTAATCAAATTATAAATATACAAAACCATGTCTATACAAAACCATGTCACCATATACAAAGCCATGTCACGTACGCCTTTTATGTTGTATGGTTATAGCTCGTTTTCATTCATAGTATTTTGTGCAATTTTGGAAAAACTCTTTATTAAGTGATAAAAAAGCTTATTCCGAATAATTCTTATAAATTGATCTTAATTCTTCCTAAATTTTGCATATGAACCTTGCATCAAGTTTTCAACTCTTCTAGTGACTGCTTCATTGAGTAATAACAAACACTTTGAATTAAAAATATTAACTTGAGTTTTACAAAAAAGTTTGACCCACCAAAAAAAAAAAAAAAAAAAAAAATTAAAAACTTGCAGCTCAGCTTTTGACCAAGCAAATATGTTAATTTATTTTATAAATGTTTTTATTCGTACTCTTGTATCCTTTTGATTAATAATTTTTGCTGTTGCTTCGAGGCAGACAACTTCATAAAATGTTCAAATAATAAATTTGAAAGAAAAAAATCTTATTCAAAAGAATAATTTTAAGATATAAATCAAAATTCCTGACACAGGATCATTAACCCTAAAAGACATTATAAAGCTGACAAGCAGACTCCATTAAAAAAAAAATTAAAAAAATGCCCTCTATATAACGAAGACAACAAAAAGCAAAACAAAAATTTGTTATTTGTAAGAAATTTATTAAAAAAGGAATTTGATTTCTGCGACATGAGTACGGAGTACGTCCAACCATATTTCTCGTGCTTAGCTTGCCAAAGAATGCAGAAATTTTGTAGACAATTTAATTTTAATTTACTCCCCTCGCTTAATTATGCAACAAATGTAACAAATGTACATATCGTCACCTTAAGTGCAAACGGACGTAACTACAGTTTTATATTTTTTACAGGAGAAACAAAAAACGTTACAAAATCAATAATAATAAAGTATGCTTGGAAGTTTTCTTCGAAATTTACTTGTAATATGGATGCTTATATGTTTTCAACCATTTATTTCCTTTTTATGTATATTTAAGCTTTTATGTTAGTTACGTTCCTTGCAATAAAAAAATAGATGCATTCGTAATTACGTCCGTTTGAATTTCTTAAAGTCATCATTTTTCATCGCAGAGGTCTAAATATTTGCGTGAACATGTAGTTTGATAAAATCAACTACAAACAATCAAAAACTCGATTTCGAATTTTTGTGTAGTTGCGTACGTTTGCATTTAAGGTGACGATATGTATGTATGTGTGTCCATACATACAAACTTGTGCTCTTAAATATGTACGAATATGTGTATTTGAATATTTTCATAAAGCGCATCCGTTTCACCTTTAAATTGATGACCAGGGCTCGGATTTTAATTACTTAAAAAATACGAAAAATTCCCCCAAAAAATTACAAAATTACTAAAGATACTAAAAAATTACTCAAATTCATAAAAAGTTTACTCAAAACTGGTTTATTTTCTATGCCCTCATTCTGTTCGACTATTGTGCCGTCTTATCTATCGACGGAAAAAAGCCGCAGTTGTGATTCTTTAAAACAATTCTTAGTAATAGTCTCTGCTAGAAGGTGCGTGTATTTGCTTTATGATTTTATTCCAAACATTTTATACAACACATATTTTTTCTCTTCTTTAGAAACTCACATTAATTAATAAAAATATTTCATTCAATAAGAAATGAAATTACTGAACTTAATCCCGAATAAGAAATTATTTCTGATTAAAATTCACTACAGTTCAACTAAATCTAAAAATGTCTCATCTAAAAATGTCTCATTTTTTTTTAAAATATTGTATAGGGTGTTTTTTTTTAGAGGTATAGAACTTTGAATTGAAATAAAACACAAGAAAATCGTTTTAATGTCCATCAATTTGGCTTTATTGGAAGGATAATTTTATGTCATTAATGTTCAAATATGATTTCGTGCATGTGGCTGCCGCGGCTGGCTCGAATAAAGCCAATTCTACAGGTCCAATTTTTAACCACTTTTTCGAGCATATGGGGCCGTATGTTGGCAATAACGCCACGAATGTTGGCTTCCAAGTCCCCTAACGTTTCTGGTTTGTTGGCGTAGACGAGCGACTTCACATATCCCCAAAGAAAATAATCCAATGGTGTCAAATCACACGATCTTGGTGGCCAATTGACAGGTCCATTCCGCGAAATTATGCGCTCATCGAATGTTTCCTTCAATAAATCGATTGTGACGTGCGCTGTGTGGCATGTAGCGCCGTCTTGTTGGAACCACAACTCATCCACATTCATGCCATCCAATTCGGGAACAAAATAGTCGGTTAGTCGGCTCCAATTGCTGTGCACGGTGGCGAATCGATTCATTCGGGTCCTCTTCAACACTTTGCTCTACAGCGGCAATTGTTTCTTCGGTGCGCACTGTTCGACGTCTCTGCGGATGCGTATTATCACATAGAGTAAACGTAGTGCGAAAACGATCCATGGTTAACCGAATTAATTGCTCTGATGGACGATTATGTCGACCATAAAATGGACGGAGCTTGCGGTAAACTTCGCGAACTGAACCATTATTTTCGAAATAAATTTGCACGATTTGCAAGCGTTGTTCTTTTGTCAACCTGTTCATGATGAAATGGCAAACCAAACTAAATATTAATCACTTGACAGCTGACAAAATGGCCGCCAGTTAAAAAAGTGATGCCAACTTAAAGTTCTATACCTCAATAAAAAACACCCTTTACTAGCAGTAAATTGCATAAAAAATACAATTATTATGAACCAACGGCTTTGATACATGAATAAGTTTGGCGGCGGCTAAATTTGACGACTACTTGTTTCTTTGTTTTTTCGTTAAATTTTAATACACATATGTATACGCATGTAAATATGTATACATATATATACATATATATACATTTGAACCTCGATTATCCGGGCCTCTCTTAACCGGTTACATCTATTAACCGGCATGCTGTCACTTTGTTTCTTGACCCCCATTATCCGTCGTTTTACCTCTTTTATCCGTGATTCCAGTTTTTATACCTCTATTATCCGTGAAAAATGATATTTCATGTTTTAATACAAACAAAATGTCATATTTTATTTATAATAATACTAGCGAACCCATGCACACTTCGTAGTGCAAAAAATAAAATAAAAATAGCGACATCATCCATTGTGTGCGCATTAAATTGTCTGACATGTTGCCCAGAAGGCGTTTTATCAGCTCGAATCACAATAATTAATTTTCAGCATGCAGCATATTCAGCAACGACAATCAATTTCCACATTTGAGTTACCCACAAAGTATACTTGCAAAAACTGATAGCTTTGATCGGGAAAGGGTAACAAAGAACCAAGTCGATGGTAAACTTGGCCTTGAATCTATTGAAGATTGAAATTTTCACAATAGTACTTTTCGCGATTATCTAAATAAACATCAAAACAAACAAAAATAGCTTTAACGTTGGCAAAAAATTTCCGAATAATATTTGTCGCTCCAAATGAAGTCATTTGAAATGCGGAGTTATACGCTTGTATGTTTGCCAGTAAATGCTTTGAAATTGCTGTGCTACCAGTTATCAAATTATGCAAGGGCTACGGTGGTGGATTCAATTCTGGTTATTTAACTTGTCCGTTCGAACAACACAATCCAGATACCTCATGTTTAAACTTAAATGCCTTGCAATGACTGCAAACTGTAGTCATTGGTCCAATTGAAACCTTGCCATGAGAAAAGTAATCAAAGTTTGCATCATAATTGAATACAGCACACTCCAAAGTACGTCGCAATTACGGACGTGGAGCTGGATTTTGCAGAGCCCTACCACGTGCCATGGCATTTCGAGCAGCCAAAGTATTATTTACACGCTGTTCGTCACTTTGAGATGCTCTATATTCCGCAACATTTCTAGCATTACGTGCGCGTACGTACCATATTGTATTGAAAAATGCGACTACATCAATTAAATATCAAGTAATTGAAATTTTATTTATTCGCGAAATTCAAAAATTGAGATACATACATATGTTAGTTGAATAATGCAATTATTAAGAATATAAATAGATCAGCTGATCATTAAATGTCAGTCATAGCATGTACTCAAAAGCTAGCGACCTTGGAGAAAAAGTCAGTTACAGCACAAAACATACAGAAGTGTCACGACACGGAAGATACGGGTATTTTTCAGTTTGTCTCGTTTTCCCTCAAATTTTGTCGTCGGTTTTGTTTTGCTACGTCTTTCTAGTGCAATACATTTTTATTAGCTGTGTTAATTGGTAAGTAGTAGTACACTAGAGTATCAAATACACTATGCTTTTCTCTTTCTTCCATGAATTTTAACAAAAACCTGATTGGAGCTTTTTTTACCTGTCACTTTCTTCACTTCTGTGTATTCTGCGGTTACAGCATTACATGTGTATATTAGCTGTTTGATTTAATGTTTGGAATATACGTTAAGTTAATATATAAGAAAGCTCATTGCTGTGCATAATGTATTTAAATATTTAAGTTTTTAGTGGTGTGTTTATATGTAATTTATTTCATAGATCCCCGAAGTTGTGATTTACAATAGCTAAGTATATAGATGGTTTGACTAAAATTGAATTGTAATGAATTTAAAAACGAATTGTATTTCAGTTTTTCAAAATATTAACTCAATTATTTCTAAATGAATGCAGTGTTCACTAAAATATAACTCATGGACCAATACACACACAGAGACTGTTTGTACATAAAAACCTTGGTATTGACGTCACCTTTCATATAAACTTTCCAGAAACAAAATCGGTTCAAGCATTCCAGAGAACATCAATTACTAACACAATGCAACTTATTTTTATATATATAGATGAAGTATTTTGTATTTTTATTTAACCTCTATTAACCGTGTTTTTCGATTATCCGTGCTAGGCCCGGTCCCGTGCGCCCCGGAAAATCGAGGTTCAACTGTATATTAAAAACGTTTCAAATAAAAGTTTAAAAAAATCAACTTTCTTTTTTACTTTAAGGAATGATTAAAAAATTTAAGATTTTATATTCGAAAAATACACAATTGACAAGTTTCTAAAGGTGAAAGTACACGACACGCATTCGTGCACGTGCGAGCTCTATACATCTGTCAAAAAAAAAGTTGAAATTTACCATGTTACGTCTAATTGCACCTTAACATACGAAACTCTTTGACGTGTTTGCAGCAGAAAATTGTTTAACTTTCAACTTCTTAGCGCGTTGTATTGTTTTGACAACTAATCAGCCGACAATAAATAAGAAAAAAATTTAAAAAAATTAGAATCATGGAACAATATTGGATAAAAAAGAATTTGGAAATGTATCAATATATTTTTCAATGTATAAATAAGTAAAAAAGCTGACAGAAAAGACGTTTATAACGCGTTTTGTTTAACTTGCCATTTTTCATGCGGTAAAGGTTTTAAACGCACGATACTTGTAGACGAACTGACGCGTGCTATGTTCTTCTACCTTAAGAATCAAAAACTATCTATAGTATCGATGGTATCAAAGAATACTATCGAAAATATCGAATGGAGCCAATATCGATAGTTTTGCAGCTCTACTTGCATTGTGTGAACGCCGATGAAAGTTCAAAGAAGAAAAAGTGATAAGCATAGCAATAAGACATGAATAGTATTAACTGGAACTAAAGGCGCACTCAGACTACTATACATGTATAAAGACTTTCATCACGCTTTACGACAATCAAATCTAAAGACATTTGTTTCGACTGTCAAAAAATCTAACGTAAAGTAAAATTTTGTGTTCACACCATCATATCTCAAATTACATTAAAAACATAAGTATAAAGCAAACAGCTGTTGAGGACTAATATGCCTACATTAACCGTAGACTTCCGGCGGCAGAGTAGTTTCATGCACGCTGTGGTGTTGCTGGCCTTTGAAAATAGACAGCGGATAAATTAATTGATTTAAATAAGATACAAAAATATAATAATTTCGCTAGTTTTCAGACACGGCTTACACGAAAAATTATACAATACTATAAACATATTCAATATTTATAGCCAGTTTAAGACGAAACATCGAAACAGACGACTTGATAGTTTGTTTACTGCTTGATTTTGTAATAATGCAACTCTGATCAGACGAAAAGAATTATTTAAGTTTAAAAGAATTATTGTTTAGAAAAATTTCAAAAAATGGTCAAGTGTTGTGGGATGTCATATTTTTATCGTATTATTTACCATTCGTTATGACATTTTGCATTCACAATATCACACTAGCAAGTATTATTTGAATTTTTGACATGTATTAATACAAAGTATAATAGTCTGAGTAGCCCTTTAGCAGCAACGAAATGCATCTAGACGTGGTAAACCAAAGACAAATAAAAATTTTTTAATTCGTATTAATTTTGACACGATTTAAATAGAAATAATTTTTGTTTTTTTTAACAAAAACACAAACCCCGAAGCGATTAGCTTGTTTGCGGAAAACACCCAGCGTCTATGGCGGGAATCGAACCCATGACTTCTGGACTGAGAGGCTAGCATCGCTACCACTCAGCTACAGCGTCATTTTAAATTATGTAGCCCACTGTGGTCAATGTGTTTAAATGCATACAAATACGCGATCTAAATAACCTAAATAACTCTTTATCAAAAGTGATGGTTTTGTTAAAATACATTTTTTAAATTAAAAGCTCTAAAATTATTAAACAGTTGTTATGCACCGTGTCAATGCACTAATGTTTAATATTAATTAAATTGTACCTTAACATGAATAAATTTTAATTTTCTTTTTAAAATTATGTCTTTTATTGTTTTTATTTTTCATTTTCTTTTACATGCCACAATTCACCATTAAATAGCTAGTTAGTAGCCAACTTGATTGTAGTTTATTGAACATTTTTATAAACAAGCAATTTTTCTCCTTTTCAGTAAAACGACATCGAATAGTTAAAGTTAATAAATTAAACGATTTGTTAGACAAACATTTTGAATTATTTGACAGTTGTGATTCGTGTGTAGATAGCAATAAGTTGGTTAGTTGGGCGCTATACAGGTGGTTGGCAACTATGCTGACTAACAGACTGGCCAAGTAATAGCAAGTACATAATTTTAAATATCCAGGTACTCGTATTAATGAATGTTTGAGTTTTTTTTTTGGCAAATTATTATTTTAAGAGGGAAATCAAGCAGGTTGCATGATTACTTTTTTTTTAAACTTTTTTCTTATTTGAAGATTTTTGCTGCTTGCTTATTATGAATTGCCATTAAAATGTAATTAAGTTGTAATATACTAAAAAATTTTATACTTGTATTTTTTTACGACGCCGCAGATAATGTGAAATACACAAACGTGTTGAAATGCTGGCACTTTATAAAGACTGGGAGAAAAAAAAAACAGCTGCAACGTTAAAGTATTTTATTTTTTAAATACATTTTCAATTTAATGAACATAGAAAACTCCAAAATCAATTTGAAATTGTAAAACAATCATTAGAGACATAATTTTTATTTGTTTGTCATTGATATAAGTATCAGTAATTATTGAATTTTCTTATAAGGCAATGGAAAAATTTTTTAACACTCTAATGGATCGTGAAAATATATCAGCACGCTTTTATGTTTTACAATCATTACAAAAGGAACTATTGACTTTAATAGAGTTGCAAATGATAAGCCGGAGACAAGTTGTTTTTGACTCAAGTGATATTTAACCTAAATTTTAACAGGTTTGCTTAATGGTTTGCATTATACATGCCAACATCTTTTTATTAGATAAAAATAAAAAGAAAGGAATAAACTATGTATAGAAAAATTAAAAAAAAAAAATAGTTGAAGCAATGAATGCCTACTAATACTTACTAGGTGTTACCTTCTTTAGGAAAGGGATAGTGATAGGAAGAGGTAGAGAATAACTTCATTCTTTTAAAACTCTGCTTTTTTATAATTATGCAGCGAAGCAGCGCCTCTGGTGTCAATGAGACGTATTAAATTTTTCTAAGCTGTGTTTAGTAGCCATTTTATTGGTTATTTTACTTCGCCGATGATTCTTTTATACAATGCCCACGAAGGAGTGCGCTGTGATGTTACATTAGGATTAGTATCCGCTGTAGCTGGTGTATTTCAGTGACCAGTGCCTATACCTTCATCACTTACATTTTCCTACAACAACTGATGCAAATGGACACTAATGCACATCAGAAAAATGCGTGGTGTTATTATTTAATGACTATCGGAGACCGGACTCGAACCCAGAACCTTCGGTTTTGTAGTCAACGTGCTAACTACTTCAGCCAACGCCACTGTACTTGGGCTCTCTTGATTAATTTTGTCATAATTGTGTAGTTAATAAAGTGAAAATATCGTCACAAAGCCGAAATATGTCCTTAACGCTCTATCCTGTAATAAAATTTCTTTTTCTTTTGAATATATGTAATGGATAGATTGAACGTTTTCTATAGACATCGTGGGACAGTCTGTAAGTTTTGTATTTAAAAATTTATTAGAAATTTCGTCTCTAAGCCAGCCCCAAAACTCTCAGTTCAAATGAACTTAAATGCTGAAAATATTATATAATGATAAATTAGCATTACAGAAATAATCCTTTAATTTTTAATTTTTAATAATATGTACATACATACATTTCGCACATATACTTCAATAGTGGCATAACTCAAAAAATTAGTTTTTTGAGTTAATAATGCAGAAAGATGCGGCATTTCGTATTTTATCTTGTGTAAAAATTTCATATAAATAGCTTGTACCATCACCTCCTGAGAGAAGAATTTTTTTTCATTTCTCCATTGAGTTGTATGCAAATTGAAAACTTAAAACGCGTTTTCTGCAAAACTGTTTTTTTTGAGTTATGCCACTATTGAAGTATATGTGCGATTTGTAAAGGGTGTTTTTTATTGAGGTATAGAACTTTAAGTTGGCATCACTTTTTTAACTGGCGGCCATTTTGTCAGCTGTCAAGTGATTAATATTTAGTTTGGTTTGCCATTTCATCATGAACAGGTTGACAAAAGAACAACGCTTGCAAATCGTGCAAATTTATTTCGAAAATAATGGTTCAGTTCGCGAAATTTACCGCAAGCTCCGTCCATTTTATGGTCGACATAATCGTCCATCAGATCAATTAATTCGGTTAACCATGGATCGTTTTCGCACTACGTTTACTCTATGTGATAATACGCATCCGCACAGACGTCGAACAGTGCGCACCGAAGAAACAATTGCCGCTGTAGAGCAAAGTGTTGAAGAGGACCCGAATGAATCGATTCGCCACTGTGCACAGCAATTGGAGCTTTGTCCATCAAATTTTGTTCCCGAATTGGATGGCATGAATGTGGATGAGTTGTGGTTCCAACAAGACGGCGCTACATTCCACACAGCGCACGTCACAATCGATTTATTGAAGGAAACATTCGATGAGAGCATAATTTCGCGGAATGGACCTGTCAATTGGCCACCAAGATCGTGTGATTTGACATCATTGGATTATTTTCTTTGCGGATATGTGAAGTCGCTCGTCTACGCCAACAAACCAGAAACGTTAGGGGACTTGGAAGCCAACATTCGTGGCGTTATTGCCAACATACGGCCCCATATGCTCGAAAAAGTGGTTGAAAATTGGACCTGTAGAATTGGCTTTATTCGAGCCAGCCGCGGCGGTCACATGCCCGAAATCATATTTAAACATTAAGGGCATGAAATTATCCTTCCAATAAAGCCAAATTGATGGACATTAAAACGATTTTCTTGTGTTTTATTTCAATTCGAAGTTCTATACCTCTAAAAAAAACACCCCTTATTAGTGTTCTGCACAAGACCATTTATAACACCTCTCAAGACATGAGAGATTTTTCAAATGCTTTACTACAGCGAAATATTCTAAAATAAACGCTAAAAAACACTCTTGCCACGACATTTGTTTCAGTTGTTTGTCTTGTCAACAGTGGTTGCTTAGCGTTTGTCTTAGAATATTTCGCTGTAGTAAAGCATTTGAAAAATCTCTCATGTCTTGAAAGGTCTTAAAAATGGTCTTGTGTAGGACACTAATATGTATGCACATTATCGAATCATAGACTTAGAAGCAAATATCGTAAGTTATTCTAACCAACTTCAGCTGTTAAGATCGAATTTCAATTAACAAAATTTTTATGGTTAATATAACCAATGTACATCTGTAACTTTATTTTTAGCACAATTTTTGTTATGAATAGAAGAACAAAATTGGCGTAAATTTCCTGCAGTAAATGGAACTGACACACGACTAGTCACGTGACCGATCCCCAAGTGACAGGGACCAATTCGAGTTTTAGCACTTCCTGTAAAGCGAACCAGTTACGTTTTCATTTGGATGGTCTAGGATGGTGTTAATTGATACTTTGTACGCACCTTGTAACTTGTCACTGAACTATATTACAGGGACCTAATCGGTGCAATATAATATAAATTACGTATAAATGTCATTTCGATATTTAACTGTAACATTTGAAAACTTTTCGATTTGTTTATTGTTACAAATGCAACTATATTTTATTTTTAAGCCAGGCTTTTTGAGATTCCAACTGACAAACTGCCGCATGACAAGCCAAGCTTAATATCGAAATATAAAGGGTCCGCCAGATAACTTTTTTTTTTTTTTGTTTTGAAAATGCTATAAAAAAATACTGAACCTTCGGCTGTGTGGCACGTAGCGCCGTCCTGTTGAAACCAAATGTTGCCAATATCTTCCTCTTCAATTTTCAATTCATTCAACATGGCCCGATAACGATCGCCATTGACTGCAACGGCCACTCCTTGCTCATTTTCGAAAAAAAATGGCCCGATTATGCCTCTGGACCAAAATCCGCACCAAACAGTGACTCGTTTTGGGTGCGTCGACTTTTCAATGTATGCGTGCGGGTTTTCTGTGCCCCAAATGCGACAATTTTGCTTGTTTACATACCCGGCAAGATCAAAATGAGCTTCATCTGAAAAGATGATTTTTTTTGGCAAAATTGGCATCTTCTGTAAGTCGATCGCAGGCCCACTTAGCGAATCGGAAACGCATTGAATGGTCAATTGGCTCGTTCAGCGGAAGGATAAAACTAATTATCTGTCAAATCAGACATGAGCTAAGTGTTACCATTCACGAAATAAGCACTAGTTGAAAAAAAAAACGTTAGATGGCGGCCCCTTTACTTACGGGACTGGTTCCAGTGTGACTTGACGATCTATTTGGGGGGAACAATTAACATTATAGTTTTACTACTTGATAGATCCAGTCACATCCAACTTGTTCAGTGTCGTTTACTATAATACTAGATCGTGTCCCAATTACATTGATGCAGACGACACATCATGAACAAGGTGAATTTGTAACCATTTACACGATATGCCTTTCTTCACCATGCAAAAAAAAATTATCTCTCTTATGGACTTATTTGTTTTTATTATACATATACATACATATATAAATTTTTCCTCTGATTTAGTATGAAAATTATTACTTTTGTTATGTTATCTGTTTTTTTTTATTAATAAAATCTCAAAATAATGAAGAGTTTAAAATTAAGATAAATGTTTTAAACAGTCAATGCGGCGTCTTTTTTTCTTTCGAGCTGCATTAAAATCTCATATTTTATAAAAAGTGGATTTAGCAGGTTTACACTCTAAGCCGAGAATATGTATTTTCATAATGGATTTAACAGTTAATTAAGCCCAAAATAAGGATCTTAAATGTAATAAACGCTTATTACTAAATTTATTGGAACTAAAAGTTGTTATTGCTATTTAGATAGACACCGTTTTTTTGGTTTAATATAACTAATTTTAGTTGTTAATTTACTGTCGATGTCAATTGTGGTTGCTTTTTGGTGGATAACTATTTATTAGATTAAACAAGAAAATAGTAAATTTCATCATATCAATGGGCAAAACTAAATCTAAATAAGTATGGAATATTAGCCTAACCAATTCGAGTAGTCAATTTTACTGCAAATAAAACAGTCTACATTATCGATAATTATCGATTAATTGTTATTGTCTCAAAATTCTCATTGTAAATGGAAATTAAAAAATGTGTTTACATTTTTTTTCTTCTAATTTATAATAATGTCTTACAATTGGAGTATAAACATGAAATATTTTTACATGCATTGCATTACTGCTTAATCAACTCATCAGTAGACTAGAACAAAAAAATATCTAGAAAAATCTTGAAAATAAGATATGTTAGAAAGCTTCAAGCAACAAATATTTAATAGTTCACAACAAATATTTTATATGACTTTGAGGTATGAAGTGCATTTAATTTAAAGGAAACAAACCCTAACAATTAAACCCTTCAAAATTTATCAATTTTAAATTTCGCTTTGTTTCTTACATAGACCGATTTTTATCACATGCCTTATTGAAAAACCAAAAAAAAAAAAAAAACAAATGATAAATTTAAAATGAAAAAAAAAATTATTTCAAACTAAAATAATATGAAAAAGAAATTTAATGAAATATTAAGGCGCGACTTAAGCTATTTTCAAACTTCTTTTAAGTATTTGATCTGTTAGAAACTGGCACCGCTTTATTTTGTCTATTATGGTTCAATTACCAACAACTTTCTTCACAAAAGGAACAAAAACAGTTTGTATGAATTATACATATTTGTTAGGTAGCTGGCAGACAAACCCTGCAGTTCTGATGATTCTTAAGCTGAAGATCCATACCATCCGTTCAATGCGTATTTGCGTTTTATGCATGTCTCAAAAAACTAAAAGTTACAGAGCAAAACGCAAGGAACGTATAGACGCATAGGATGAATGAAGTAGGTTTATTTTCTACTTTTGTATCCGTCGCATGTATTATGAAATAAGGTCAGCTGTATTTGATAGCCAAAGATGAAAAAGTATATTATATTTTCAATGATATCGATAAAAATTTTGGGGTGGTGGATTTAATTAAATTTTTTTTTGCATAAAAAACTTTTAATAAAAGAAAAAGCATTTATAATAAAGTTTACAATTATTTTCTAGAATAAAATACATTAAAATCAGTTTTTAGCATAGTTATTTCACGAATAAAATTTACATTTTAGTTATCGATTGCTTTTGTGTACTGAGTGTCATTAATGTAAATTTTACTATGTAATTTTGACAACTTGTTGTATCTTGGAAACCGTAAGAGGCAAACTCTTGAAGTTTTCAAAAACGGTAAAACTAAAAAATCCCAAAATTATAAAATCAAAAAATCGCCAAAACTAAAAAATTTCTAACACTAAAATAAATCGCCAAATTCGATAAAATCGCCCAAATAAAAAAAATCGCCAAAATAAAAAAAAACCCCCAAAAACCGAAAAAAATCGCCAAAACGCGAAAAAGGCGCCGAAGCTAAAAAAATTGCCTACATTAAAAAAACGCCAAAATTAAAAAAAATTGCCAAAATTAAAAAATTCGCCAGAATGAAAAAAACGACAAAAGCCGAACACACAGAAAAAATTCCAATGTAAAATCACAATGCCAAAAGGTTGATTCAAATTCATTCAAATCACATTAATTTTACAAGAAATAATAAAGGGTCCTCCAGATAACTTTTTTTTTTTGTTGAAAATGCTATAAAAAAACTACTTAAGCTTCGGCTGTGTGGCACGTAGCGCCGTCCTGTTGAAACCAAATGTTGCCAATATCCTCCTCTTCAATTTTTGTGAACAAAAATTCGTTCAACATGGCCCGATAACGATCGCCATTGACTGTAACGGCCACTCCTTGCTCAATGGCCCAATTATGCCTCTGGACCAAAATCCGCACCAAACAGTGACTCGCACCAAATGCTTAGCGAAGCGAAAACGCATTGGATGGTTAGTTGGCTCGTTCAGCGGAAGGTTGAAAAAGTTGAAAAAGAAAACGTTAGATGGCGGACCCTATATGTTGTTTGAGTGTGTTGGTGTTTATTTGCTTTGTTCATAGCTGCAATACACTTTTCTGCTTAAGGGGCCAATACACTACAACAGCATGCATGCGCAATCAAGTGTTTGTGCCAGCGGTTTGGTCGTGTATGGGCATTTTGTGCGATTGTACGGTTTGCTGTAGCGATGTCAAGTAGAGTTTGATATTTTGCTGGTGGTACCAGCTCGCTGGTGTGGTATATGGTGAAAATAGCTCAGTTGAGCAAAGTTGTCATGGAGCAAACATGCATTTAAGCAATATAATTTGTTGAAATATAATTTGTTTCAATGGTAAACAGGATTTTAGAACTTTAGTTATATATAGCTGCTAATTTTAACAACGTACCAATAATAATTGCAACAAACTATGTGCCACTATTCATAACCACCCTTCCCGAAATTTTGTAAGAAATGAATATTGTACCAGCTTGCTGGTATGTTGTGTGGTTCGAGCATGAATGCTCAATCGCTTGATTGTGCGTGCATGCTGTTGTAGTGTATGGGCCGCTTTAGTTGTGTGGGTTGTTTTTGTATTGTTGTTGTTTTTTTATGTTTGTAAACAGCCGACAAACTTCAGCTGGCTGGTAGGCATTGTACTAGTCTTGCATTCGGAGGATCGCAGGTTCGAATCATGAAGTCAAGTCAAAGTTTTTGTATTTTTTAACTAAAACTTTTCAAGTCAAAGCATTTTTTTTAAACTAAAACTAAAACTTTTCAAATAAATTGTATGTTAAATGATAAGAAATAATGTTAAATTATAATATAATTCACGATGGTACATACTTAGTGTGTACTCAGCAAAAAATTACACATTACCATTAGAACTACTTGCTATATAATGACTACTTTTTTGATTGCCAATTTGCATTACTCGCTTACAAGTCACATTGCTACATGAAGAGAATGATTTTTTAGACGAAATAGATTACGTGAAATGTAAGTACTTCTCAAGAATCGATTATTTTAGTCTCACGCCTTGTTAAAATCATTAAGTTGGTAATCCAGTAGGGAAATGCTTCCACCAAAAATGCTTAATTCCAAACTCGATTACCTTTTTTGAAATTTTTTGCTGGGTATCTTAAGAATATTTAATATTTAAAGTTGTTGTGGCTACAGGGGTAAGCACGTTGACTACCACGCGATGAGTTCCGAGTTCAAATCTTGGGCGGGGAAGCCAATTTAATTTATATACAAACACTTTTCTGATGTCTATATCAACCACATGTAAGTTAAATAATTAATAAAATACAATTACTACATTAAATTAAATTCATGTTGATCTAACTTGAAATAACTTTGATTCAACATAATTCTTCATTTTGATTTTAACAGTACGTAAATGTTAATTCAACGTGAAATAAAGTTATTTCAAAAGGAAAAATTTTCTTTAACAATTACTATAAATCATGTCAAATTAACATGAAACACATATGAAGCAAAATCATTGCCGAAAAATATTAGATTAACCTTGTTTTAGTAGATTGTCAAAACGAGAAAAAAAGTGTAAAAAAATTAAAAAAAAAACGCCAAAACCGAAAAACGCCAAAACTATATTTTATATAGGCTAAAGTTCCTATTGAATTACATATTTGGTGTCCGTACGGAACCCTTCGTGCGCGGGTCAAAGTCGCACTTCACTGAATTTATTCAAAATTATTGCCTGGTGCAGAAATGAGTCTATGGGCTAATATGTGTAAATTATGATTTTTTTATTACCATGTACGATTATATAATGTTTTTTTATTTTATTTAATTAGACTGGTAAAATATTTATTAATTAAATAAAACAAATAGTTTGAGTTACTGAAAAAAAATTTCATATATTTTTTACCCTGGTCTGATATTGACTCATTTTTGCACCATACTGTACATACGAATATGTACATATCATATACCTATTAGTTAGTCCTTCAATTACTTCAGTATTTGTGGAAGATCCAAGCGGAGAAAAAAGTAGTTCACACATTATTAACAGGCGTTACATAAACTTAGAATTTTTTTACAACACTGTAGGGGTCTTTTAAATAAACATTTGCTGACTTCCCCTGAATTCAGTTCTACAAAATTCAAGGAATGTAACATAATTACAAAATTTCTTCCAGAAACTCGTTTTAGTTGTAACAATTACCACTCAAACTTAATGCTGACCTCAAGAAGCCAACAAAGAAAATACATATCATTAAAGTGCAACTAGAAGAAACAGTAAACCAGGTAACAAATATTCGTACATAAATGCAATAAATACAAGTTGTCATTCATACAAATGTTGTTTGTATGCGACGACAACATACAAAAGAGGTGTAAATTCGATACTTTTTTTTGCGATCAATATCTGGTTTTATTTAACGAATCCTGGGATGGTTGTTTCTTTTACAGCCACCGTTTTAGTTTAATAAGAGTGTGCGCAGGTTTAATTTTATACTTTATTTTACTTCTGTTTTGAAAATTTAATACTCCAAACAACTTATTGTATTCTACGCTGCACTTGTGCCAACTTGCACTGGCCGGTCGGTGGTTGTTGGCACAAATAATAAATGTGAAATTTTTCATACGCAAAAATAAGGTTTAACCATATACATACATAACTGTAATTTGCAATAAAGTTTTAGTATATTTATGTTAAATATAGATACAAAAAGAAAGGTTTACGACTGCAACTAAATTTTGTGCAAAAAGTTTATATTTATTGGCTTGAATAATTCATGATGTCCCCGAAAGATCAATCTTATTTATTATCATTTCATCGGCTAAGATAAATGAAAAAAGACTTGAATATTAAACGGTAGAGACATCAGTCGGATGATTTTTATACTTTAAAGTACAAGTTTATCACTGTGTTTGTAAAGCCATGCATGCTGTCCAGAGAAGCGCCAGAGGGCCGAACATCAATCTGGGGGCAAATCACGGCACTCTCTATCGAACTAAATTACGAAATATTTCCATATAAACTCAATTGAAATATTTCGTAATTTCGTTCGATAACGAGTGCCGCGATTTGTCCCCTGCTTTTTATACAAATTAATACAAGAATGATAAACTAAAAGATTACGCCAATCAGAGAGTTTACCGTTAGACGTGACGTCACACGTCTATTGTAAGAGTTGCCATAAAGGCTGGGAAAAATCAAATGAAAGACTTAAAGCATAAGTATGGGAAACTAAGAAATTTAAACAAAGAAATCGCAACAATCAAATTATATTCTATTATTTTATTTTCTCTACAAAAATTTTTCTTATTTGTTGTTGAGAGTTTCTTTTAATTTTTGAAATTAAACTTGTTTTATTAATCTTAACAAAGCGCCTAATTTTGAATTTTATTACTTATTTAATATTTTCTGTGTTAATACATATGTAGCATCAAATCGAAACATACCAAAACTAAAGACTCTAACTATGATATATTTTTAAATAGCTATTTTGTAATATACTTCACACTGAATTTCTGGGAGGGATAACTAGAATTTTTTAAGTAATTGCAAAAGTAAAAAAGTGGGATTATTATATGTCCACTTTTCTTCACCGAACTTAGCAAAACCAGTACTTGTATAGCGGTTGGCAATCCTGCAGTCAAAATAGCTCTAGTTTTATAAAAAAAAAATAAACCAAATTATAAGCCAATAGAAACGCAGTGTGCGTGACGTCACACGTCTACTATTTTTTTGCACTGGCGTAATCTTGTAGTTTATCATTCTTGAAATTAATACACATGCGCTTATACATTTATCTCGGTTTTCTCTCTGTGGGCAACTCTGTTGTAAAGCTATGTACAGAGGATTGTCAGATCTTACAATATTGTCAGATCTGGCAATGTGCTGACAATGAACTGACAATCAAAAATTGTCAACACAAGGTAGATTGTCAGTTCACAAGGTTGTGATAAATTTGTTAGAAAATTTTAATATTTATTGCCAGAAGATTCTATGACTATAAATTTATCTGGCAATATCGTCAGTCAAAAAAATGTTATATGCAAAAAATTTCATATTGGTTATTATGCCTTGCCAGACTCAAGGCATTTTATAGAAATTATCAATTATCTATCGTTTATAAATTTATATGGACCATAAAAAAGCAATTGCAATGATTTAGGCTGCTTATACTATTTCATAACATTTTTGCACTTTCCTTATCTTTCAATAATGCCATTATCAGATGCATAAGGTTGGCACATCTGAAAATATTAAAATTTGTGACAAATATCTGGCAATAATTTTACAGTGCCAGTGATATGTGTTCATAGGATTGTAAGATGTTTGTTAATTAATTTTTTGTCAGCTTCTAGTCTTGCAATGGTCTGACATTGCTTTTTCTGGCAACGATGTCACACAAAAATTGACATTTCATACGGTTGTAACAAATTCTTAGCACATTTTACTGACAATATTATAATATCTGACAACCGCCTATACTAAAGGCAATGAATAGAATCTATTGGAAAACAATAAGAACAATTATGAATTAAATAATTATAACAAAATAATAAAAAAATAATAAATAATAGGAAAGTAAAAAAAAATCTAATTCGAAAAGGGAGAAATTTCTCGCGGAATTTTATTCACAATTGCCCTGAATAACTTAAGGGCAAATATTAGAGTTATTAGAGTTATTTATAATAAAAATAATTTTCGAACGTCCAAGGTCAATTATGAATTAAATAATTATAACAAAATAATAAAAAAACAAGTAAGAGTGCTATATTAGGCTGTGCCGAATCTTATATACCCTTTACCAAAGTGTTTTTATGTAGTATAGAGATACATACATAAGCACATACATAATACATAAAGTAAATATAAACAAAAAGAAAAAAATAATTTGACCTAGTTCGTTTTTTCTACAAAAAAAAAAGAAATTTACAAATCCTAGAATTATTATATTAGATTTTTCTGATTCCTTATATCAATCTAGTAGTTCTTAAAAAAATATAGAAAGTGTGTTAAGTAAAAAAAGAAAAAAGGAAGTTTAAAAAAAATGTTTTATTTAGTTACTTTAATATCCAGAAAAAAAGTTCAAAGTTTCCAGCTCTGGAGCTGTAGTTATTATTTTTATAATTTTCTACACCAAACTTTTCTTTCCAAAACGTAAAATATGTATAATCTATAAAGGAAAAGATAAAAATTAATTAGACTTAGTTACTTTTATATATCACAAAAAGTGTAAGTTTCCCAACCCTGAGATCATTCTTTTTGATTTTTCTGATTTCTTACGCCAATCTCTTTCTTTTAAGAATTTAAGATATGTTTAATTTATAGAAAAAAGGAGAAATTCGTTTTATTAAGTTACTTTTGTACAAAAAAAAGTTAAAGTTTTCAACCCTTGAATCGTCTTTTTAAATATTTTAATGTTTTGTTTTTTTTTTATTTTATATACCAATTTTATTCTTACTCAAGCATAAAATAAGTTTATTTAATAAAAAAATAAAAATTAATTTTCGGTAGTTAATTTTTTATAACACAAGGAGTGTAAGTTTCCCAACCCTGGAATCCCCCTTTCTGATATTTCAGTATTCTTAGAAACAATATTTTTTTAAGAATGTAAGATATGTTTAATTTATATTAAAAAATGGAAAAATTTGTTTTACTAAGTTACTTTTGTATAAAAAATAAGGTTTTCCAACCCTGGAAACGTCATTTTAATTTTTTTAATTTTTTTTAATTTGAAATACCAAATTCATTCGTACTGAAGTATAAAATAAGTTAATTTTATAAAAAAAAAATTAAAATTAGTTTTCGGTAGCTGATTTATAAATCACAAAAAGTGTAAGTTTTCCAGCCCTGGAACCGTTATTTTTGATTTTTCAGGTTTCGTACACCAATATGTTTCTTTTAAGAATATAAGCTATGTTTAATATATAGAGAAAAAGAAAAAAATTGTTTTAGTAAGTTACTTTTGCATAAGAAAAAAGTTAAAGTTTTCCAACCCTGGAAACGTCTTTTTCATGTATTAAATTTTGTTTTAATTTTTAATATCAATTTACTGTGTACTGCAGTATAAAATAAGTTAATTTAATAAAAAAATAAAAAAATAGTAAGACCTAAGAAAACGGCTGGCTGTTCCGTTCAACTATGTGTTGTTAGTCAGAATATTTACAACAGACTTTGGTGTTATTTGTTCATTAATAATTATCACATGTAATTTGGCTTAAAACGCGATACGAACTTTAGCCCGTTCAAATCACAAATATAGAAACAAATCGAGTTCGAATAATAATTAAAATTAACTAAAAATTAATAGCCATGGGCCTGTGGCAAAAATTAAATAAAAATATACTTAATAGTAACAAACCAAAAAAGTTTGTCTCAAGTAGAACAAAAAATAAGCAAATTAAGTAACATGTGTATAATTAGTAAAAAGAACAAAACGACAATGGTAAGACTGTTGTAAATATAGTGATGGTAAAATTGAGCTTACAATACAAAAAAGCTTTCAGCAAATTGAAATACGATGAATCAAAACAATTCACATATTCCATTTGCAATAAAATGCTAAGTATATAAAGCAGAAATCTACATCAACTGACACCACACACAGTGGACCAAACACAAAAGAACGCTGATGATGAAGGTTTAGTGGCCTTCGAAAACGGCTGGCTGTTCCGTTCAACTATGTGTTGTTAGTCAGAATATTTACAACAGACTTTGGTGTTATTTGTTCATTAACAATTATCACATGTAATTTGGCTTAAAAAGCGATACGAACTTTAGCCCGTTCAAATCACAAATATAGTAAGACCTAGTTACTTTTATATATTTCAAAAAGTGTAAGTTTCCCAACCCTGGAATCATCCTTTTTGATTTTTCTGATTTGTTACACCAATCTCTTTCTGTTAAGAATCTAAGATATGTTTAATTTACAGAGAAAAAGAAAAAATTTGTTTTAGTAAGTTACTTTTGTATAAGAAAAACAAATTAAAGTTTTCCAACCCTGGAAACGTCTTTTTAATTTTTTTAACTTTCTTTTCTAATTTGAAATACCAATTTAATTTGTACTGAAGTATAAAATAAGTTAATTTAATTAAAAAAAATATAAAAATTAGTTTGCGGTAGTTAATTTTTTATATCACAAAAATTTTAATTTTCCCAACCCTGGAATTATCCTTTTTGATTTTTCTGATTTTTTAACCCAATC
The DNA here is from genome assembly GCA_949987645.1 of Tachina grossa. Taxonomy (NCBI): domain Eukaryota; kingdom Metazoa; phylum Arthropoda; class Insecta; order Diptera; family Tachinidae; genus Tachina; species Tachina grossa. Next base: position 129,059,873 of record OX465276.1, on the reverse strand, counting down.
TCTTTTTTCTTAGAATATAAGATATATTTAATTTATAGAAAAAAGGAAAAATTTCTTTTAGTAAATTAATTTTGTATAATTTTGTACAAAAAAGTTAAAGTTTTCCAACCCTGGAAACGTCTATTTATTTTTTTTAATTTTTTTTTATTTTTTTTTTTATTAAGAAATATTAATTTTATTCATACTGAAGTATAAAATAAGTTTATTTAATAAAAAAATAATAATAACTAGTTTTCGGTAGTTATTTTGTATGGCAAAATTAATTTTAAGTTTCCCAGCTCTGAAACCATCTGCTCGATTTTGCTGATTTTCAATACCAATCTTATTTCGACCATTTCTGACACACCAGTCCAAGAACGAAGTCTCTAGTTTTTCTGGGAGCTTCGGAAAACCGATTTCACGTACAGACAGACGGACAGACGGACATAGCTTATTCGTCTTCCCTATGCATAAGGATCCAGAATATATATACTTTATGGCTCGCTTATTAATATTCTAGAAATTACAAACGGAATGACAAAATTATATATAAACTTTTAACATTTTTGGTAAAGGGTATAATAAATAATAGGAAAGTAAAAAAAAATCTAATTCGAAAAGGGAGAAATTTATCGCGGAATTTTATTCATAATTGCCCTGAATAACTTAAGTGCAAATATTAGAGTTATTGGAGTTATTTATTAATAGAAAAAATAATTTCCGAACGTCCGAAGTTTAGGGTGTAGTTATATTAGGTTTTTTATCGGTTGGTAAACGATTCAAATGTGTGTGGTTTTATATTTTGGCTTTTATATCTCTCTCTTTATAACTGCCGATTATCTGACTATATCGAATAAAGTAAATTTTCTCATTATTAAAACTGAATTTCTTTGAATTAAGCAACCCATAAAAGAAGATTTTCTTGAAAACAAAATTTTTGATATGGAAAAATATTTTTAGTTAGTTTTATGATTATTGTTTACTACTCTCACATATAGTGCAAATTTTTGTTTGTCTTCAAAAATAATACCAGAGTACCGATCTTGCTGCTTTGCTTACAGACTATTATTGATGGTCTAGAAGGAACATGAGGCTATTACTTCAAGATATCTTGAACGCCAAAATAGTTCAAATTTTGATTTTTTTTTTAATAAGCAGTAACGCCTATAAAGAGAGTAATATTATAAAATATTATAAAAAAGTGCGTCACCTCCCAAGAAAATTAAATATTTATTTTTATAATAGATATCTTGCTATCTGCTACAAACACCAACTTAAAATTTCGCTGATTCTGCCGATGATAGAAAATAATAGGGATTGGAGAAGTAGCATGGCTCCTCTCAAATAGAGAATATGTTTACTTAAAAAATATCTTGAAAACTGATGTAGTGGGAATTTTGAAACTCTTCGTGACTATTTATGTTGATAATGAGGATTCTATTGTACAAAATAGTGCAGGTTTAACAGCATTTCTAATAAAAAAATTCTTTAATTGAACTATAGTGAATTATTAATCAGAAATAACTTTTAGTCAGGCTTGAGTTCAGTAATTTCAATTCTTTTTTATTGAATGAAATATTTTATTAATTAATGTGAGTTTCTAAAGAAGAGAGGAAAAATTAAATTAGACTTTTTAAGCTGGGAGAAATACCGATATTTTTCTGTGCAGCAACGCACTTCATCAGCACCCTAGTCTATCTACTCGGGTAGAGATTGTTATTAACATCAGCTATTTAACGTAAATTCTAATGAAACGGAATGTGAGAAATGATTGTTGTGTACAATTATTGATTTACCTTTGGTAAATACACATGTAAGTATCACTATTTATTTCCCCTGTTTTTCCATTTTTTCATTTTTCTATTTAGGTTAGCACGAAGTTATATTACTCTACCTACGTATGCTTAACTATTCTTGCTTATCTTTTACGATCATCACATTAATTATTTTTACTTATTCGATGTACCGTCGGTACATGCATATAAGTATTATAGTAGTGGATATTATGTTACTTTTGTTGTTGCATTCTCATATGTATTTACCAAAAGTAAATCAATAATTGTACACAACAATCATTTCTCACATTCCGTTTCATTAGAATTTACGTTAAATAGCTGATGTTAATAACAATCTCTACCCGAGTAGATAGACTAGGGTGCTGATGAAGTGCGTTGCTGCACAGAAAAATATCGGTATTTCCCCCAGCTTAAAAAGTCTAATTTATTTTTTCTTCTCTTCTTTAGAAACTCACGTTAATTAATAAAATATTTCATTCAATAAAAAAGAATTGAAATTACTGAACTCAAGCCTGACTAAAAATTATTTCTGATTAAAAAAATTCTTTTCATCTCAAATCGTTCATGGGATGTAGCGAGCACACAGGGTTTTGGCTAGTTAAGCAATAACAGCACTTAAAAAATATTAAGAATGAATTTGTATCGGTTACATTTTAATAAAAATCGAACAAGACATTGAATTCTTCAAAACTCTAAAAAAGCGGGATAAAGCGGGACAGAAATTCGAGGCGGGATCGACCTGTGAAAAGCGGAATAATCCCGCCCAAAGGGGGATGTCTGGTCAGGTTAGTAATACCGAGTACACATCTGACATTTCTTGTGTTGCTATTTTGTGGTGTCATTTTCAAAATTTGTTAAATGCCGTTCATAGTATGTTTTTTATATGGAAAGCAATGTCACACAACGAAAAATATCGGAAATGACAAACGTTGCCACTGGTACACAATATTGCGATATTGCATAAGCAAGCAGTTAGAAGAGTGTAGAAGATCCGGCATACTCAAATACATATAAAAACTTTACTTGCTTTTCCTACTTGTTTTTTTTTTTCGTCTCAATTTATTTGATTCTTTTTTCTTTACGAATGACCCATATTTATTTTGAACGTACAAAAGAAAAGCAACACACAAAATATCCGAAAAGAAAACAAAAAAACATTATGAAGTCAGCTGGTCTATTATTTAAGCTTTTTGTTTAACATTTCTAAAGGCGCTAAACACCTTAATGACATTTTCTTTTTATTACTGTTAAGTGTTAACAAAAAATAAAGTGTTTTAATGGTCAAAATCACTCAAAAATTAAATAAAAATTATACCATGGCTCAGCAGCTATATAAATAACTTTTTTTTTATTGCCTTCCGTGCTGCAAAGCCGTTTATCTTTAACGTAAAAGTCATGCGACAAAATGTTTGTTGAAATTTAGTGTTTATAATTTACTGCCATTTTTTGTTAATAAAATAAAATTAAGAAAAAGCTAACCGACTTTAAAAAATAAATACTATAATGTTAAAATTAATTTAGATTTATTTATATAAAAAAAAATTTATGTATGCGTGTTACCGACAGTGTTGTTTGAAGTCTATGACAGGCAGGTTAGCAAATTTTACATTTACATATTCAAGCGAATAACGCTACTGGCAACACATCCGAGTATAAAAATATTTTATTTAACTGAATCCAAACTATTTTTAGGTTAGGTTAATAGGTTGTCGAGGAGAAAGAAAGTGTTCGGCTCACTTGGATCCATTTAATTTAGGTTCCCTTGTGTTACCTGTGGCGGAGTGGGCGCTAAAATAAGGAAGAGGGTACTCAAAAAAGAGAAAAAAAAAGGAGAAGGGATTTAGACGAGGGGAAGATTTAGAAGATCCGCAGCTAGTTAGCGATCGAACCATCCACAGCAAATAATTAAACGAATGCAGATATTTAAGGTCAATCGCTGATAAGCCCGAAAGACTAAAGAGCGAAAGAGTTGGTTTTCAAGTGCAGGGCAGATGCATGCGAGGTAAAAGTGCATTATTTAGACGCTTTCAGCAGAAACTTAGAGCGATGCCACATAAGTTATTTATGTTTTCGTTTTTTTGTTATAGAATATCGTAAACTTAAATACAGGTTGGCTCAGAAAGACCGAAGTGGTGTGAATTCCTTATAACTTTTTTATTATATTTTTTTTTCTTTTCAGTATTTTGTAAAGAAGACTTGGACAATTTATAATGGAGCAATACACAACTGAACAACGTGCCTAAATCGTTGAAATTTACTTTTCAAATCAACGGTCTATTGTGTTGACTCAGCGTGCATACCGTCGTCAATTTAATGTGCGGGTTGCACCCTCTCAGTCAACAATAAACCGTCTGGTTGCAAATTTTCGGCAACAAGGAGCAGTAAGGAACCTTCCTGGTTCCGGCAGACTACGAACTGTCCACACGTTTGACAATATTCAAGTGGTACAGGAGAGTATTCGGGAGGATCCAGAAACATCAACCAGGAGACGTTCGACACAACTTGGCCTCTCAAGAGGGTCGCTGCAGCGAATTTTGCATACCATAAGAATGTTTCCATACAAAATTCAACTTGTCCAAGAATTGAAACCGACAGATTACCAGCAACGACTTGACTATGCAATTTATTTCCAGCAAAAAGCACAAGAGAATCCTAATTTTCTTCATAACTTAGTTATGAGTGACGAAGCCCATTTCCAATTAAATGGGTTCGTTAACAAGCAAAACTGTAGGATATGGGCTACGGAAAACCCGAGAGTACTTCATCAACGACAATTACATCCAGTTAAGTGTACTGTTTGGTGCGGTGTTTCTTCAGAAAGGATCATTGGCCCATACTTTTTTGAAAATGAACGAGGTGTCGCCATTTCCATCAATGGTGATCGATATCGGGCCATGTTGGAAAATTTTGTAAGGCCAGCCGTGGAAAACCATCCCCAAATATGGTTCCAACAGGATGGAGCCACAGCGCACACTGCGAGGGCCACAATGGCTCTTTTACGCGACATCTTTGGTGAAAGAATAATTTCGCGTAGAAGCAATTTTAATTGGCCTCCGCGTTCCCCGGATTTAACCGCTCCAGACTGTTTCCTTTAGGGTTATTTAAAAGGGAAAGTTTATGTTAATAAGCCTAGGACTATTGAGAAATTAAAAACCAATATTCGAGACGAAATTAACAACATAACACCGGAAGTTTTGCGAAAGATCATGGAAAATGTGTTGGAAAGAGCACATTTGTGCGAAGCAGAAAATGGCCACCACTTGCGGGATATCATTTTTAATAACTAATCTAAAAATATTCCCTATAAATTTACTGTATTTAAAAAACAAAAATTAAAAAAATATGTCTTAAATAAAAAGTTATAAGGAATTCACACCACTTCGGTCTTTCTGGGCCACCCTGTACAAACGGACGTGACTATACCAAAGTTCGAAATCGAGTTTTTGATTGATTATAATTAGGTCAACATGAATATCGAGTCTAAGTTCTGTACCTCTGATTTTTATTACTTATGCCTAACTAAATAATAAAAAAAAAATATTTTTATATGATAAAGTTTGCTTTTGTAGCTACCAGAACGAAAATTCGAATTTTAGGGAAAATCTCTATTTTTCAATTTCAATTAAATTAAAAAGGAAAACAAGTCACAAATTATGTATTTTTAATGTTTTCAACTAAAAAAAAGGCGACATAAATAAATACAAAAATACAAAACACACTTTAAAAATTAATATTTTTGGCATTTTTTTTTTTTTGTGAAAGTCAGAACTTTCTCGTATGAGCCCCCAAATATCGTCGCCCGTTATGTTCACATTATATTGTCACATTGATATCGCTGTTCAACGCTTGTTATATCTAGGTGGAAGCCGACCCCTTGCTCTTTTGAATATTCAACCAAATTATCTTTGAATTTATCCATGTGCGCAGTAACATGTGCACTTTAATTTTGAAGAAATTTCTCAAGAATACTTTATTATTATTGATTTGGAAACGTTTTTTGTTAAGTCCGTTTGCATTTAATTAAGGTGACGGTATTCGCATATGGCTTCTTACGTATCATGTACTATTTAGTATAATTTACTCGAATTTATATAGGAGTACATACACACATTGATTTAAAATTTTATATTTTTAACCCCCGACTAAAAAAAGAAGTGTTATAAGTTTGTAGTGTGTGTCTGTGGATCTGTGTGTCTGTCCACGTACAGGCCAAATGGCTGGACCGATTTTCATTTAGTTTTTTCTGTTTGAAAGATGACTTGATCGAGTGGGTTCTTAGCTATGTTTGAATAAAATCGGTCCAGCCGTTTAAAAGATATAACATCTTTTCTAAAAAAAGGCGGGGGTTTTTAAAATTTTTAATTTTTGTTATTTGATATTTAATTACTATTTAATCAGAATTAATAAACGAAAGCGAAAACGATGGAACGGCCCTCGCGGTTTAACTTGCACTGAAATGTATCTTTATGCCGAAGCCATCGGACTTATGGAAATACTTATACCTATTCTCCGGAACAGAAATATTACCAAACTCGTTACAATTTTTGTATGAAATGGTTGACATGACATCGCAACGATATACACATCAGTACGAAATCGATGCGATATATATGTACATAGGTACGAATCCGTAACGACATGTAGGTACGATTTCTTTTTGTTTGTTGCTGTTATTGTCGAAATAATTTGCACACACATACATTTTTAAATATTTATTATAATTCTTTTTTATTTAAAACAAAAAGTTTCACATATTTTTACTTACATATGTATGTTATGTACAAATTAAAATTTTGTTTGTTTGCTACGCTTTCACGCCCAATTTTGAAAATGCTTCCACCAATCGAAAGCTACATTACAAGCATAAAATATTGGTAATTTTTATTCGGTTCGGAACTGGTTTTTTTTTTTAATTTGGTAAAGACTTTTTCTGCAAAACACATTTTTGGGCTGGTTAGGGTAATTTTTATTTTATTTATTTTTATTTTATTTATTTTTGTTTGGAAATTTTTAACTTTTGCGGCTACCTAAGCGGTGTTGAGAATCATCCTAGGAAGTTCTTAGTTCTAGAAAGCTATTTATTAAGATTTAAGGTACAATTTTCTAATTGATTGTTTCCTTGAATTTTGAACGGTTTGCTACCTATGGACCTGAGCAGGGGAAAAAGGAAAAAAAGATCGAATTTTTAAAAATTTTTTGAGATTTTGATCTTGAAGTTTTTTTGATTTTATATGTTCACAATTTTTGTTCTTTATGACAAGTAAATCAAAATTACGAGCGGTTTGCAAGATATGAGCCTGAGAAAATTTAAAAATGACACTGACGAATCTTTGCGGGCCCATAAAAAAATGCATGACTTGGGGCAAAACTAAGAGACACAGGTCCTTTTATAGTTTTGCTATTTATTGGGCGATACATGAGTTAGGACGTGATTTTCATAACAAAAATAATCGACACTATTACAGTTATAGATTTATTTTTGTTTTGATTTATTTGTACTTAAAAGCACAGTATGAAAATAAAAGAAACAAATTGTTTGATTTCCTTTTGCTTCGTTCTTTGAAGTGAGTGAAACAAAAACAATGAGAACGATTGCTCAATTTGTTTTTGCTTTCTTTTTGCACAAGAGTACAAACCAGCCGATCGGCTGTAAGCTGGCTAACAGCCGTCACCGACCACAAACAGTAAATTAATTGAATCGTACGCCGCTATAAAAGAAAATAATGGGAAATAAATCGAAACGTTTTGAAATATTTGCAGAGAATTTGACATCATCATATAATATAATTTTATTGCATTGTTGTTTAACTTAGCAGCAAAGCTATAGCCGGGTATCCTAAGACACCTCTCTTCTTTTTTTTTTTGGTCTTTTATCACGTAGTGGTGTCCGTATATGGTTATATTTTCATGACTTTAGAAATTACACACAATGTTGTTTAAGCAGTTTTAAGAGCGGTTTTTATATATTTTTGAACAGATCAACACTAGCGGAGCCACGGGTAAAAACTAATCCCCCACATTGTGAATGGCGTTGTCGACGTCACATCAAGACGACAGTAAATATTGTCACTGGTCTATTCTTTGCCGGCAACAATTGGCTCTTATTGACAATTTCTTACTAATCTATAATGCTTTGCAGCATATTAATAGTAGCCAATTGCTGTCGACAAAGATTAAGACAAATGACAAAATTTACTGTCGTCTTGATGTGACGTCGACGGTGCCATTCGCAATAAGGGGTAATATGTATCTATATAAATTTAAAAATTTCTTCAAGTTCTCTTATTGTTTCGGCGTATGTATATCCGGTGAGGTATAAATATACAAATAAAACAAACAAGAATTAATATTTTGTAATAAATATTGAGACGTAAATCTCTCTTTATTATATTAAATTCTACCTCGTAAAAGGATTTATAATTGCACGTAGTGCTTCGTTGACCTCGTAAAAGGACTTACAATTGCACGTAGTGCATTCTTTGCCTTCTAAATGACGAGTAAATATTTATACATAAACATTAGTATAACTAGTGAAATTTGGCAAAACAATGCTTAAATACCGTTTGCGGTTTACTCGTTGAAATGCTTCCAACAAGGTTGAAAAAAAAGTAATCTATATAATGAATAGGCGAACATGTTTTTTGTAATCCCTTTTACGTTGGTACCACCGCACCGATTTTAAAAAGATTTATATGGTTTTAAAGGATTTTTTATATATGTAGATGTGCAGAATCTATATTTTATTGAAATCGGTTTAGTATTTTGGGAGCTAAAAGCGTTTAAATGATTAAACAGAATACCGGCTTTAACACATTTTCCATACAAATTGACACAAAAAAACAGCCGCAGACACCGGTCGTGAGATAGAATCTATTTTATTTTGAGAGCGTTTTTTCTTATACTCTCACATATCAATGTTCATTCTCACAAAAATGTTACCATACTTTCAATAAATTTCACACATTTTGTAAACAAAACTACAAAGAAAAATAAGCACAAAAGAAAATAAAACAAAAATTAGAGAGCATTTGAAGTTACTGCCGTCGATGTTATTATGGGCTTGATTAATTTGTCAGCGATTTTCCTGAAGTTGCAGACTTTATTCTGTTTCTACATTAAAGTTGCTACTACACATGCACACATATTACACACGCATTTATTAGCTTCCAAATAAAAAAATAAAAAACATGAGTGTGTGTGTGTGTTTTGTAGTATTTCTCTTGACCTTACAATTGTTTTTCTCTTATTTGTTGTTGTATCAAAGCCATAATCAGTGTGACCAGATTTTAAAATAACATTAAGCTAAATCACATTTGAAAAAGAGCTAAAATTAGCTAAAAATTTAAATTTTAAGCCAGAAAATCAAGCTTAACTTTTTTCGACTTCTATGGTCAATTTGAAATAGTTTCTTATTACTGAAATAACGTTAATACACAAACATATTTTTCTATTATTTGAAAAAAAATATTGAATAATTTTTTATTAAGTTATTTATTCATTATTATATTTGAGTTTAAGGAAAAACCAAAGAAAAACTTTACAAAATAAGCTTAACCAGTCTTCAAAAGTGTAAAAGAATTTACAATAAAATACGAAACCTTTTTTAAATCTATTTCTAATTTTTGTTTTAAGTAAAGTCATGCCGCTGAATGTACGTTCAACTCAAGTCAAAGGAACTCTTTAAAAGTCTTATGGGTAATATTAATTATTTATCTTTTGCCATTGCAACTCCAAAATTGCAATCAAAGTCCTCTATATTTAAATTTTCAATTTCTCTTATAAATAAGCAATTTATATTTTGTATTTTTTAAATCATTTTCCAATGAAAAATTTTTATTTAATTTTAATTATTATTCGAACTCCATTTGTTTCTATATTTGTCATTTGAACGGGCTAAAGTTCGTATCGCTTTTTTAAGCCAAATTACATGTGATAATTATTGATGAACAAATAACACCAAAGTCTGTTGTAAATATTCTGACTAACAAAAAAAAAAAAAATTATATTTCTAAATGTTAACAAATTAGCATTTTTAACACCCGACCAAAAAAAGGGGTATTCTAATTTTGTAGTGTGTGTCTGTGTATCTGTATGTCCACATACATACCAAATGGCTGGATCGATTTAGATTTAGTTTGAAAGCTGACTTGATCAAGAGTTGTTCTTAGCTATGTTTGAAGGAAATCGGTCCATCCGTTTAGAAAATATCACATCTTTTCTAGATATATTTAGCTGAATCTGTGTATCGTTGACGCTGTAGCTCTCAAAACGGCTAGACCTATTTTAATTTTGTTTTTGTCATTTGAAAAGTGACTTGATCTTGTCTATACTTGACGAAAATCTGGTACAGCCGTTTGGTCAGTACGTTGGGGTTTTTAAAATTTATAAATTTTGTTATTATAACTTTTTTATGTCTTTAACATATTTTTGAGAACATGCAACTTAGATTTAAAAAAACGGCTAAAAAAGCTAAATGAGTTTTTGAAAAAAGCTAAAAAATAAGCTAAGAGCTAAATAGAAATTTTGCAGCTAAATCCCAAAATAATAAGCTAAATTTAGCCCTAAATAAGCTAATATGGTCACGCTGGCCATAATACTTAAAGGAAGAGAGTTGAATAAATTGAATTAGGTTGGTTGAAGGGATTTTGTTTATGTTTTTTTAATTTCATGTATTATTTAATTATGCTTGCATATGTATGTAAGTTTGTGTGTGGCTGTGTTTTAATGAATTTTTTTATGATGCTATAAACACAATCAAGTCCACCGACCATCGACTACAAGATGTCGAAAATAGAATACATGCGTGCTTATGAGAATAATTCTTTTAGCCGCTACACGACTACCGACTACACGGCCAGATTAGTGCTGCCAATACAATAAATGCATGAACTGGTGGTTTTAAAAACGCAATACATTAAATATCGCTATTAAAAACGCGAAAAACTATTATAGTGGCACCATTGAAAAATAATAATCAAGCAATAGTAGCAATAGTACTTATAAAGTTAATTAAATTTTCTTGAGACATTTGAAATTTTTTTTTTGTTCACACAAATTCACTTAAAAAAATCAAGTTTGTTTTGTTTTGGTTAACTTTAATACATATGTCAAAACAGATGTTTATTTTTTGTAGTTAGTGGTCGGTAGTCGTTAAAAGAATTAAGTAGCTGGCGACTTGGCTATTTTTGTAGCCAGCTACTTTTGTAGTCGGTAGTCGATGGTCGGTAGCCTTTGATTGTGTTTATAGCATGACGTTTAGATACATTTTCTTTGAATCTTAAATTATTTACATTTTGATTCTAGAATACGGACGAGTGTGTCGTCCGTTTGGTATATCTCAAGGCGCATTTATTAGGTGGCAGCACTACACCAGGTGACTAATGTCATTATACCAATCTAAATGTCAAATTTGGATTGTGCAGGCAAAAGCCTGAAAGCATGCTTTTATTTGCGTATCCATAAACACCTATCGAATATTCAGTTTTGTATGGTGTTTGACATTTCCTATAAGATACATGCAATCCGACGATGCTACCCTGTTTTGAAAAGTAAGAAGGTAATTTATACCAACAAAGTACATGTGGTTGTTGCTGTTGTAATATTTGTTGTAGAATCGCAGGTACCTGATTGATGTGCCTTGGTATATATAGTACAATTTAAATTTGTATTAAGCACTGAGAGAAAAGTATTAACCGAGTCAAAGAATTTGTACTTAAACACTTATTTTAGTTTTATTGAATGAAATTTTTGACATTTGTTTCAAATTTACATTAGCTGTTTGCACAAGAGGGGCTGCACGAAACAAGCCTAGAAAGTTTGCCCCATTGTACAAATGAGTTCTCATGACAACCATCATTATCTTGTAATTTTTATTATAAAAGTCATAACAATTACGGTCGCTGCTTATAAGTGCATAAACTCATAAAATATCTTTCACTTTCTAATTATTCAAAATTTTAATTAAAATATGCTTTTAAACTGCAACTTCATAAAAATTCAAAATACATTTATAATATAAATTTTATATCATTAAACAGCAAAAAAAAAAAATATTTATTAAACAAAGTAATACACAGTGACAAAGTACAATAAAAACCTGCCATCAAATTTATTATTAAACTTAATTTGCATATTACGAAAGCTATTGCCCCATAACTTTATGATTTAAAAAGTGCTGGTGTAGCAAAGGATTTATAAACTTTTTGTTTAACCTTCAAAACTTGTGCGTGAGTTTTCTAAAAATTGCTGGATTGTAACTAATAGCGATTTCCCTATTCGATTATTATAGAAAAAAAGCAAAAACTTTAAAGTACTTAAAGTTATAATAAGGCGCATTAAAGAATATTTAATAAACTATTCAAACACAAAGGTACAAATATGTATGTCTATAGGCATTTCCACAGGAATGTCAACTTTCTGTCGCGTGCGACAGCAGACAAATATACTTGTTGTTTTTAAGAAAACGAAAGTTTTTTTTTACTTTTTTATATAATTGTGTAGTCCATGGAGCAGCTCTAAATTAGGTTCAAGTTTAAGAGAAATCGAGTGATCTTTTTCTGATATACAAACTTAATAGCATGCTGTCGCACGCGACAAAACATTGGACTTTTCCGTGGAAATGTCCATAGCTATTTTTCTATACATTTAACATATTTTGCAATTTGCAAAATGCTAATGATTGACTGACTGCATACATACATACATATATCTGCTGCAGAATAGCGTGGCAGACAAACTAAAAAAATGCAAAATTGGAGATGCATACATATACATGCAAAGAAGAACAACCCTCCATTATCATTTTATTTATAGACCTTAAGCGAAAAATAGAAATAAAAAAATAAAAAGTAGCAGCAACAAAAGTAGCCATCCATGCTGCCAAGCACAATTTAAGCATAAAATATACTATAAAAAATTATGTATAAACTTAAATGTGAACGGACTATAATAATATTTTATGGAAAGCGGTATAACGTCGTGCCTGCTGATAGTGACTGACGGTGCTGGCGATGACGATGAGTCAAAAGTTTATATGGGGAAATAAAGGTTCATAAATTTTTTATTTTTTAAAATTGCATATTATTTTAGTTATTTATTTTTTTTTTAATTTGTATGACGATGATGGTCAAGCGAACAACTTTGTTGTTGAGCTATTTCTTCTGTTAGTGGGATATAAAAGTAGTTCTTAGAACTATTAACTTGGTTGAGAGGAAACTCTTATAATGCCACAAATGCGCACATATTAATATATTTTCCACTTAATGACTTGCGTAGAATAGTTCTTAATAATAACTTAAAAGTTCTTATGCGTTTTGAAATTTAAGAAAGTAAAGTTTAATTTGAAAAAAAAATTTCAATAATTTCGTCTTCTTTTCAATTTTTCTAAGGAAAACGATGTTTTTTTCGCAAGAAATTCATATTTATGTTAGTAAAGGCTTTCCAATAGTTATGGAATGAATGAAATATTTTTGTATTAAATAGTCATATAAGCCGCGTACATCCTTATAAGGAATGTGAGAGATGGTTCGAATATTTGCTCGATGCACACTGGGAAAAAACCAATTATCGGCGGAATAAATATGATTCAATTAAAAAACATTTAACACAACATCAAGGCATACAAATCAATGTATATAAATATAAAATAAATTTATCACCAAGTTACCTTGGTCACTTTTTAAACATAGAAAAATACTTGGATTGTAAATTACTAAATCAATAAAATTACTGACTAAGAAAATATTTGGTTTTTGGCCAAATTCTTACATCTTTAAAATTGGCAATACAACTCTGTTTTTTTCGTCAGCCAAAAAGATCATCTTATGCTTTCACTCATTTACTCAAAGAACGTTATAGCATAAAAAATAAAATTTTCGAGTCCATTATGTAGAATTCGTCCTATTGTCATACAGTGTAAAACTTTCATACAAATATCTTGTTTATTCAACTCATGAAAGCAAAATAAAATTTTATTTTTTAATTAAGTAGTTAAGCAAACAGTTTTTTGGGGTTATGACGTTCTTTGAGTAAATGAGCGATTTTTTGACGCATTAATAATAGCAAATAATTATTTTACTTATTTAGAAAAATATTTTTTTAATGGAAAATATATTGAAATTGATTATTGATTATGCGCATATCACTGTTGCTAATGCAGATCATCAGGGAATCTTTATCCAAAAATTTTTTATAACTACCAGAGTTATTAGAACTTTCATTTAAACAAATGAGAAGTTCAACAAATATCAAAGTTGAAACTAAAACTCATCAATCAATATGTTTTTTTATTTTCTTACTTTACCATTGCTACATTGACTGACTATCTTTCTACATTTTAAAGTAAAGTTTTCATGACTTCCAAACCAATGAATAGGCATCAAGAGACAACATATTGTCATATAAAATCAAGAAAGGTGCAACTTACATAAAACTCCGTGTATGACAACAAATTTCGGATTTCTCAACGAAATACAAAAGACTACTGAGTATTAAATAAATTAAAATATAAATATGTTTTTGCTTCTCCTAAAAGTAAAATACTTTAACTTATGCCTTTTTGGATTTTATGTGACAATATGTTAAAAAAGGGGCACATTTTCACTCTTCTCGATAATAATATTAGAATTTTGTAAACTAATTTGGAAGTTCAAAATAACATTACTAGAACTGCCTGGTGTTCAAAGTAAATATCTGTTTCCAAAGTTATGAACAATAAGCTTTTTTTAAAGCTTAGTTAGCCGACTGTAACGTAATGTAACTGCAACTTTAAAAAACAGCTGATCGATATTGTTATGTGAAAATAAATGAAAATGGTTATAGAGATGCAATGTAACGTAACCTACTTTTCGAGAACTGGCAACACCAGTGTCAATAGCTGAAATCTGGCAACACAATAATAAAGTTTTAAATTTTTTAACATTAACGTACTCACAACGTTTTGATGTACAAGTGCTATTTGTTTTGTTTACAGTGAGTTTTGAAAATAAATTTTGGGAAAAAATTGAAATTTCAAGAGAAGGTTTTCATTGGATTATTTTTCACAACTTTTATATGGTAATAAAGCAGAATCAAAAACTTTAGTATATCGCTGGTATAGTGAATTCAATTGTGGTCGTACTACCGTCACTGACAAATTCCGTGAAGGTCGTCCAAAATCGGTTTTTGTGCCACAAAAAATCGATGCAGTGCGTGAACTGATAATGCAAAATTATCATGTGACTTATAGTGAGATATGATAAATCCTTGCACATTAGTTCCACTTCAATACATTCGATTTTGCATGAGCATTTACTTGTAAAAAAAATTGTCCTGACTTGGCACCCAATGGCTTCTTCTTGTTCGCGACTATCAAAAGTAAACTGCGCGGTCAACGATTAAGCAGTTCGAGCCGAAGAAGCACTTCGAGCGTTCAAAAACCATATTCTTGAGTTGTCTCAAGAGGAATGGAAAACTGCTATGACAAATTTAAGTTCCACGTTGTGTTGATATCGCGAATGTAATTGTTTAGCGCAAATAACATCGAATGAGCATTCAGTCCAGTAGTGCTCTTTAAGCAGCCATGTTGGGATTCAAATATTCGGAAGATATTTTTTAACGAAGTCGTCAATTTAAAATAATATTCGAATAAATACATATATATATATGTTAAAGTTCTGAGAGAGATCTCACAAGCTCCAGTGTGACTGCGAAATACGTCAATTCATTGATCCACATGAAAGATATTGAAGACATAAAAATTAGATCAGGACTTAAAAACTTTAGAAGTTCTTTAAACTTGCAACTGCAACGAGCAAAATACAGTAATGCCAAAGTCCAGGCGACTACATTATATGCATCCCATATAAAGACCACGCTATCAGATGCTCGTATGAAGAAGAACCTTGAGAACTTTTTTTGCAGCTATTCAGAGCCTTAAAAGTATAAGCTACTCTTTTAAGTCCAGAGATATTTTTAGTGGAACAAGTTCTCTGAGTCCATAAGCAAGATCAGATGGTTTCCAGTATGATATCCCAGAAAAAAAAGAGGAAGAGAAGGAACGACATATTGATTGCTTCGAAAGTATCTCTAAATGCATTTCAACTTCATGTGCCAAATGCACTGTATATAGTTTCATACGGTATAACTCTCCTTTTGTAAATGTCAAAATTAATATTATTACTTTAGGTTTTCTGAAAGTCGACAACGTAAGAATTTTTTTCAATTATTTGCTGAAATATCACCTTAACTTGTGTTAAAACAAGAATAAAATAGATAACATCCAGCATAAAAAAACCTATACTTTTTTAACAAACACAAATTGCGAAGTTACTTTGGATTGTATGTAGAGACTTCAGAAGGAATCGAACCTCCTACTACTATACAAGTATGCTGCTTACTGGCCAATAAAGCACCATATGAAAGTCATGAGAAACGATCCGAAGTTTTATCACCGCAATATCCCAATCACTGAATGTCATTGAATTTTCGGAAGCTCTTATTTTGTTGGGATGATTATTGAATTATAAAAGGTTTTGTAATCGCATTGGAATGAAATATGTACACACAAAAAAGTAATATGAGTGATTTTGTAATATTGATTAAAATATTTGTAATATCAATTAAAAAATTAATTAAATTTTCACCTATAAACAATTTGATAATATCAATTAAGTTTTTCCACTCAAATTAATTAATGCAGTTAAAAATTTAATTGAATCAATTAAATTTTTAATTGAAAATATTAATTGGTGAATACTTTTTTCTGTGTACTTGCAAGACAAACCAGGCATTCAATTTAAGTTATTTCCCATAAATTTCCCTCGTAGGATACCCCCATTGGTGATACCCGATATGGACTTTTACGTCATATTGGATGTTCTCTTCGAGGGTTGTGTTGAGTTTACTTATGGGTCCAAAATGGACATAGGAACGGGCGATATGTCTACATTACGGAAATCAAGGTTGGAAAAGCCTTCAGTCTTGCAACCAAGTGTACAGTTTCGGAGACTGATATTCTAGGGATAGAAAACGTACAAATACAAATACATAAATAACAGAAGCGTCAGTGACACAACCGCTTAGACAAATGTTAAAGGGAAATCATTAATCCCGTTTTAGGAGGAATGAATATTTCCTGGATAATTGAGGAGGATTACAGGGTAAAGTGTGCTTGGTCTGGCAATATGCGAACTACTGGAGTGTGTTCTTCAATTACTTATAAATGGAAATCTTGCAAGGTAATTTTTCTGTTAGAGCAAGGATCAGCAGATGGGAAATTAGCACCCCGGATTTTTTAAGGCTATGTAATGATAAGGTGGACCCAAAAATATTATAAGACATTTACGGGTCATTGCTAAAATTTTAAAAACTTAAGTGGTTGGGTAGTGGGTTTCATGGGAAACTACAATATATTACGACATTGTAAACTCGAGGATATCAGTGGTATCATCATAAGTATCATATAGCTCAATGACAGGTAAGGTGCACACTGAATATCTACTGATTACATGGTGCCTCAAGTGGACTTGGATAAAATATTTAAAGTTCTGATTCCATCCAGGCGGGATGGAAGAGAGGCAAAATAGTAACAGAATACTACGTCAGAGCATACACTGATGGATTAAGAATGGTCTGCGGTGTCGGCTCTCAGACGATCTTGGTACAGAATTCTCCTTTCGTCTCCCTAATGAAGCCACAGGGAAGCGGCTAGAGTGCTGATTAATAGGAAGGTACAGGATAAAGTTGGTACCTTTGTCGACATCCAAACAGCGCTTCTATACCCAAGATCATATATAACTTCGTCTATTCTAGTCGGGCAGTGTAAGTGTTTACTATTTAGACTGGGTGGTCAGACTGACCTCACCCTCATCTAGGTTCCATCACATAGCTCTGATATGAATGCCTCCAATGCCGAATCAGTAGCCATACCTTTTGATGCTATTAGAAATAGCACTATAAAGCACTATCTCTATAAGGCTGAATGCAGATTGCGAAATATAGTCACGCGCAAGCTAGCTAAGCAAATGTGGTCTTGCTACAATGATACAATACAATACAATAACAAATAGAAACCGAAGGGACATCTCGGGGATCATTGCAGTCATGATGGGGCACTGGGAACGGTCACCAGACATGATAGTAGGATAGATCTGTCTTGTAATGAGTTCTGCCGAAGTTGTCTAGAAGAAATTAAAGACGAAACAATGTTCCACTTTCTTTGCGAATGTCCAGCTTTGCATCACTCGAGACAAAGATTTTTAGACAGTCATGTACTAGACGATCTTTCAGATTTATCTGACATTGGGTGGAGCGACCTTACCAGATATCTGAATAAGAAGGATTGGATCACCGTATCAGAATGCTTGACACCGATGACTATAGTGGTTCTTTCAAAAATGAATCATCTAGATTCTACTTGAATGCCTGCGTGTAGTAGGCAGCCACGTAAACCAACCCACCAATACTGAAGGTCATCGATTCAGGGAAGAATTTACAATGGACTTAAAAGTCTTCGGTTTGAAATACTTAGGCTCCTCGAAACCTAACCTTGTGTAACTAGTAACAAGTTCAAAGAATAGTTTTGCAAGTGACAAAACTGCGATTATGTTAATCATAGTCATATCTTGTTGATTTCTCTAAATGTGCTGCTGATGCTTACAAGCAACTAAATTAATTAAAAGTCTAAGACTTTTGAATATATCTTATTTTAATCACTGCTGTAACTCATATTAGTAGACAATTGTATAAACTTGATTTCCGCAAATGATCCCACTGTGCTACGTTCCTTTAGCAAATGAACCATTCTGTGTACTTATGCTTTCATATTGTAAAAAAAGCATTTTGATAAACCCAACACCATAAAACTAAAGATAATTCTAATAATAAATTTAATGATACCATGAGAAATGTTACCTAAAAAACTGCAGCTATACCCACTTCCAGAACGGCGACCGGTTGTTTTATTGCAACTCCAAGTATTTTGAAAATTTATTTTATCCTTTGCTGTGGACATAATAAAGCACGTACAGAAGATATTCCAAAGATCCTCCGCTGATGACGAAACTTTTTATAAAAAATAATGATAATGACGATAATTCTATAATAGACGTGTTGTTGCTGGTAACAAAGGCTGCTGAAGACGGTGTTAAATTGAAATCCAATCGAATTGTTGTTATTGTAGTTGAAATTTTGTTTGAAACGCAAAAGATCCATGAAGAATCTTAAGGATAAATCAACGGCCGAGAAGGAGAATGAGTAAGAGAGAGAGAGAGAGAAAGACAGAAGACGAGCAAAGATATTTGGTTGGGTTGGTCGGTTGCTTTGTTAAAGTTGTTGAGTATGATAAAAAAAAATGCTGATTGTAGAGATGTTTTCGTTATTTTTTCATTCCAAATCGAGAGTTTAATACAGAAAAAAAGTGCGAAAATTTTTTACCGGCTTGTAAACGAATTTTATTTCGTACTTTGAACTTGAATACATACTTTGCTTTTTCAGCCGTATTTATTTTAATTTTATTTTATATTAACAATTTTTTTAAGTTTCGTAATCTTTTGTTTTATGGAGGAATTACGTTTTATTTTTTATTTATATTTATTTTTTGTAAAATTTCTTTGTGTGTTTTTTTCTGTTTTAATTTAACACTTTTTTTATTATTCGTAAAAGCGGCTTTTTAAAAAGGATTTTTTATGAAATTTATTTTCTCTTTTTTTTATTTACAAAAAAATTTGAATCATTTACTTTAGTTGTTGTTTTTTTTTTTTTTGTTTTCACTGAATTGTTACAAATAAATGTTGTATGTATTGTCGTAGTTGGCTGTTTGAGAGATTATTGCCTTTGTTGTTGGTGTCATTACATTTGTTGCTGTTGACAATTGTCATGTTTGCTTTGTTGTTGTTTGTTGGCTGGTTGTCTGGCTGCTGTACTTTATATTTGTATCTTTTTAAACTGTGACAGTCTTAAGTAGTTACTAACTGTGACTGCCATGACTGAATGCTCGTACTTTTCTCTCTTCTCTGTTTCTTATTTTATGTTTTAACAAGCAATTTTAAAATCATTAAATTCTTGTTACCTTTTTAAAGGAAATTTATATTATCTGTGTAGATTTTTTTCATTCGTTGTTGCTTGATTGTTTATTTTTTCTTTTCGTTTTTTATTGTTTTTATTTAGCTTGAATTTCTTAAAGCCATATTGGGTAATTGTAGATACACTTTTACCGGTTTCTTATTTTTCTTTTAATTTATGTATTATTTTTTAATACAACTTTTTCTACTTATTTATTAGTTTATTTTTAATGCTGGTTGGTGTGTGTTTTTAAATTATTCTTGGAATAATTACAAGATACCTAGTTCATAGCGATTTTTATCTTAATCAAAGATGCATTTAAATCGAATTGTAGGATGCAAGAATTTATAATAAACTTTCAATAAGAAAATTTTTACAACGGAGTTTATATGGTTAATATGAGCATATATAAAACTTAATTCATTTAATTTATTGTCGGGCTTGAGAAATTGACATGGAAAAGTAAATAGGTAGGTACATATTAATTAATCAGGTACATAGTCCATATTAAAGCCATGCACAAGACCACTTATAATAACTTTTAAGACTTGAGGGATTTTTCAAATGCTCTACTACAGCGAAATATTCTAAAAGAAACGCTAAACAACACTGTTGGAAAGACATTCATTTCAGTTATTGCGCTATAGGAGTAAAGAAGAAAATACTTCGTGATGGAAGAATTTGTGATGTTTGCTTTTTCATACGCATGAGCGCGTATACAAACGTCATGCATGTACATACATACATGCACACATAAGTTGTGTGTCTATGTTCTTATATTTTCTGCGCACGTACAAACGCACACATGCATTGACATTATTTATTATTGGTTTAGTATAATACATGCTATGACAATCAATTTAAAAACAAGACAAATTTACATTTCAAGACTGTTTATGCAGGTCTCTACAACTTAAATGACATATTTTTTAAAATAAGTTAAGACCACCAGGTACTAGACTTAATAAGTCATAATAAAACTTGTCTACAATTATTGTGACTGTGAGCATAATTGAGGCTATCAGCGTAAAAGTGGTGTAACCCACAACGACTTAATTAAACAATCGCTCTATTTAATTAATTAATTGCTGTATTACTTTGCTATATTATAATCTGTGCGAAAACGATTTTTCAGCTCCATTATCTTTAGAATAGCAAAAAATGTCTTACTCTCCTTTTTTGATAGTTGGTAATGTAAAAAATGTATTTATTAAAAGAACAGCAACCAAAAAACCAATGTGGGTTACACCACTTCTGCAATGATAAAAGTAACAATATTTTAGAAGTTTCAGTGAGAATGCATGTATGTAACATTGATGAAACGAATGTAAAATTTTGATATTCGGGAATACGAATACAAATATTTGAAACCATATTCGCGAATGCGAATATTTAATTTGAAATTTATAGACATTATTTACGCCTGAAATATAATAAAGGGTGTCCCAACAAGAACGCAAGATTTAAATTTTAAATAAACCAGAGATATTTAAAAAAAATCGTGAAATTTTATTATATCGTAAAGTAGGCAGAATGAGGTTATGTGTGGAACAACATATCGGGCAGACGGTCGCCGCGGCTTTGCAGACACACACGCGATCTTTTAATGAAATTTTCAATGGCCGTTTTGCATAAATGCTGCGATATTTCATTAATGCAGCGTCCAATTTCCTCTTTTAAGGCTTGAGTCGTCGTCGGCTTATTCGCGTAAACCATCGACTTAAAAAAACCTCAAAGAAATGACTGATGTAGCAATTGATTTGTTTCTCTGGCTGTATGACATGTGGCGCCGTCTTGTTGAAACCACATGCCCTCCACATTCATTTCTTCAATTCTAGGCACGAAAAAACTGCTTATCATTTCACGATACCGAACACCATTGACTGTTTGCGCTTGACCTGCGTTTGAGCGACATCATCACGTACAGCTGCGACATTTTCGGTCGATCGACCTGGTCGAAGGCGCGTTGTTGTCTTTACATCACTAACAGACCCAGTTTCGGCATATTTATCCATTAATCTCTTTACAGTTGACTCTTTTGGAGCATTATTGTGACCCCAAATTGATCGCAAATTTGCGAACTGCAGCCGCAAAACTTTCACCATTTTGGTAAAACAATTTCACAATGAGAATGCGTTGTTCATTCGTGTAGCGTTCCATTTTTACTAACCTCGTACCTTCTACTGGCAAACAATAACAATTGTTCAAATGTCAGACAATGACGCTTCGAATGGCGCCAAATTTAAATCTTGCGTTCTTGTTGGGACACCCTTTATATTAAAAAAATTGTTATGAAAAAGAACTTCATATTCTAGTTGACGTACTTTAAAGATAATAAAAACTATCCAAAATTTTAATGATCGTCAGTAAATAATATTTTAAAATGATACAAAGCACAAATTTCTATAAAAAATTTAATTTATTCGTACAAACTAATTTTTTATCCATTTATTTAAATTTCGTTTAAGATTTATGCATTTAGTTATTTATTTATTTTTCTTTTTTTGTTTGGAAAAATATTCGTATTCGCCTGAATTTTATGAATACGAAAAATACAATCGCGCCAACGCACAGTGCCATATTTTACGAATTTAAGGGGACAAACAATTCTCCAAAAAAATAAATAAATCCATACCAAAGTTGAGAAATGTGAATCTAAACAAAGTAACAGTGCTCCGAATGTCGTGCTTATTACAGGAAAAAAAATCTAATTTCTTTGACAAGGTGTACCATTTTTTGCAGTGTAGTAACGTCCGAATAACTTTACATTATTATTTTTTTTTGGACTAAGCAATCCCGTGGGACACCCTATATATATTCATTCTTACTGTTGTATGGGGGTGGACGTAGAAGTTCTCCGATTTCACCCAATTTTTTTTGAAGGATCCAAAAAGCACCAAAAATGAATTTACTGCCTGTCCCATGATGTCACCAACAAACGTTCGATTGACAATTTGTATTCCAAACAGCAATACCATCAGACGATTTGTTGTTGTTTTCAATATAAGTTGTCGATCTGACGTTCGCTAGTGACATCGTGGGACAGGCAGTTAAAAAAGCACTGAGGCAGAAACGTCAACATTTTTTGCGTCGAAAAGTTCAAAAAGCACCAAAAACCGAGGCGAAAAGCACCGAGTTGACAACGGCCAAAGCTTACGAATCCAAATTGCATTGCTCGTTTTTTCTTTTATAGCAAATTTTACTTTAACAAATCATGCAATTTTGTCATAAATTATGAAGTAAGATCATGTGCAAAATCTTCAAAATCATATTTACATACTTTGAGTGAGTGATTAAATTTCGGAACGTGTCTAGAAGAATATTGCACACAAATTGAAGAAATTTCTGTCATTAACGCACACAACAACAGAAAACCACTTCAGTTCCATAAAATATAAGAAATAGTGTTTTAATGTTTAATAAAATAAAATACTCTGAAGCCACAATGAGTCTTAGCACTATGCACGACATGAATTATTGAACATGTCTCTTAAGATTCTTATCGGTCTTATAGAAAAAAAAGCAACACCAACTCAAAATTGAAGTGTGTGCACTGAAAAAGCAAATAAAAAAGAATATTTATAAATAACAAACAATAATAAAATATACATATGTACATACATACATATGTATGTATGTATGCTTGAAAAAAGTCATAGAAGTTATGACAACTGATAAGCCGGTAAAAAAATACGGCCAGCGACAACAATTGCTAGCAGAAGACACGAGGGAGAGTGAAACGTTTAATTGATATTTCTGAGTCTTCAGACAAAATTTTTTCAATCGTATTAAAATATGTACAAAAAAGTAAAATCAATAAAAGGCTTTAATTAACTAGCAGATATGAAAAATTCCCACAACATGCATATGTATGTATTAGTGTCAAGCACAAGACTATTTATAAGACATTTCAAGACATGAGAGATTTTTTCCAATGCTTTACTACAGCGAAATATTCTAAAAGAATCGCTAAGCAACACTGTTGGCAAGTAATTTTTTTCGGTGGTTTGTCTTGCCAACAGTGTTGTTTAGCGATTCTTTTAGAATATTACGCTGTAGTAGTCTTATAAATACTCTTGTGCAGGACACTAGTATGTATGTTTGTACGTACATATATTTCCACTTCCACTGGAACGACACAATAATTTTGTTACGCTCTTTTCTGTTATGAATCAGCTGTTTTGTCTCTGTTCAATTGAACACCTTTGTGTGTTTTGTTATTTCTTTTCCGTTCTGTCATGTTCAGCGTTACCATATGTGAAGATTTATATTATTTTCGAAGTTTTTCGGGATGTTAAAAAATAAGATTTTTAAGAATAGGATATTTTGTACTTTTAGTATATTATTTAAGGTCCTTTTGACTAAAGTACTGACATATTTTGTTCTTTCCTTAATCAAAAGTATGAATTATGTGCAGACATATATTTACCTTATACATGTTCCATTCAGTAAATATTTTGTGTTATTTACCTTTACGTTGGTTAGTTCATTTGAAAAAATAAATAAATTTTTCCTGATTTCGAAATGCACATCAATACATTTTGAGTAAAATAACTAAAAAAAAAGATTGTTAATGCGAAAAAAATAAATCGACTTGAAGGTTTTTGAGAAAAACTATGGCAACGCTGGTCATGTTGCTGACTGTTGAAAATAGAACTGAACCTTAAGTGGCAGCCAAATATGAATTGGTGAAAAAGACCGAGCGGTATTATTTCAGTTAAAAGAGACTGTAACACATAATTTACGAATTTGCCATAGTAAGACCAAGAAATGATAAATATTTTGATTTAATTTAATTCATTGTAATGAGTAACTCGAAATTAGTCTCATATCGTTGCTGCATTAACTAACTGAGTTAACTAGCATTTTTAAAAATTTACACGAGGCTAGCTTTTATGATTGTTCCATACACGAATAGTTTTTATTAACTTTAAAGTTCGCCAACAGAAGTATGAAGTCCTTTTTCATAAAAATTTTTTAATGTTTCATATTGCAGGCGTAAATAGAGCACAGTAATGCCAATTTAGCCATTTTTCGTCCCATTTAGCCGGAAGAAAAGTGAATTTAGCTATTAGCTATTTTTTCAGCCATTTATATTTTAATTGAGCTATTTTTTACCTGTTTTACCAAACATGAAATTTATTTGTGGCTTTTTATAAAAAATTTAAACTCGCATCAAAGGAACACTTATTTTTGTTGCAGCAGTCTAAAAGCGCTTATATGAAAGAGATGGCTAAATTGGTAACAATAATAGAGCCCTAATTTAATGTCTATAAATTTCACATTAAATATTCGTATTCGCGAATATCATTCCAAATATTCGTATTCGTATTCGCGAGTATCAAAAATTGACATTCGTTACATCATTACTATGTACATATATTTTAAAAAGACTAGAACATTTTGTTGTGCTTTTAACTTGTTTTGTTTGTTTCTTTTTTTATATAAAATTAACTATATAAATTTATATAAAAAATTTTCTCATTAAATTTATTTTTAATAATCGAAATAAATTTCGTAGAAAACCAACTTTTATGAAATGAAAATTAATTATTAACTTGACTGCACCCGGTCAGAAAAATACTTGTGTGGCAACACTCTATTGTTAAATAGCTGTTGTTGTTATTTGCATTTATTTTCTTTTACATACTCTTACGACTACAATTTGAAGCTGAAAAAAGTCAGCCAATGTAGCAATAGTAAGGTAAGAAAATAAAAAACATGTTCATTATTGAGTTCTTGTTTCAACTTTGTTATTTGTTATTGAGCTTCTCATTTGTTTAAATGAAAGTTTATAATATAATAACTCTAGTTGTTCTAAGAAGCTTTGGGTAAAGGTTCCCTGATGATCTGCATTAGCAACAGTGAAATGCGCATAGGATCCAGCTAAACCCCTCAATAATCAATTTCAATGTATTTTAAAAAAAAAATATTTTACTTAATAAGTAAAATATTAATTTGGGATTATGAGTGCGCTCCAAAAATATTAAAAGAAAATTTTTTATATTTGTTCTTTTTTCCGTTTATTATTACCCTAAAAAAATTATTTATTTTTACACATAAAAATTTTTTTAATCATTAATCGCTTAAATTATCTTCTAAATATTCTTTAATAAACATTTTTTTCTCACAATTGATGTTATTACTTAGTCCATGGGTGACCAAGATAAATTTAAGGTTGTGTAAGTGAGCGAGAAAGATAAACACACAGGCAGAAATAATTAATGAAAGTAATTCTTATATGATTTTTTTATGAAAGAATTTTTTTCTAGAAAACCGTTTTAACAAAAAGTAATAAATAAACATTATTATTCACTTTAATTCTGACTAAAAACCAATTTGTAAGAGAAAATAATTTTTAATTTTCATGTAAGCAGAAGCATTTTTTAACATAAACAGCATACATAATAAATTTCTCGCAGTGCGTTTGAGAAAAATGAGTAAAAAGATAAGCAAAAATTTATCTCAGATAAGACTAAATGAAAGAGAATAAGAATACGTGTGAATTCGATTTGCAAAACTTTGCTACATGATGTTCACCCATGGCTTAGTCATTGTTTAAATGCAGGGTGGGCCAAAAGAAACCAAGGGGTGTAAAAGTTTAATAACTTTTTTGTTTATTAACTTTTTTTTATTTCTTCTTTCAGATTATATAATATACAAAATGGAAATTTTTTTACACTAAGTATGAAAAATGATGTCTCTTAAATGACCACCGTTTTCAGCTTCGCACTGATGGGCTCTTTTTAGAGCATTTTTCAAAACTTGTGGCTGTAGCGTTCGAATTTCTGCAACAATGTTTGCCTTGAGTTCAAGGATTGTCTCTGGCTTGTTCACATACACTCGCTCCTTCAAAAAACCCCAAAGCAAATAGTCGGGTGCTGTCAAATCTGGCGATCGCGCTGGCCAAATAATTTCCGAATTTCGAGAAATTATTCGCTCTCCAAAAATTTTACTTAAAAGTGCCATTGTGTCTCGGGCAGTATGGGCAGTGGCTCCGTCCTGCTGAAACCACATACCAGGTCTGTTTTCAAGAGCAGGACGTAAAAAATTTTCTATCATAAACCGATACCGCTCTCCATTTACGGTTACAGCACTTCCATCTTCATTCTCGAAGAAGTAGGGCCCAATGACATTTTCAGATGTGATCCCACACCATACTGTACACCTGATGGGGTGCAATTGGCGTTGATGAATGGCTCTTGGATTTCGAGAACCCCAGAACCTACAGTTCTGCTTATTAACAAAGCCATTCAAATGAAAATGAGCTTCATCACTCATAATCAAATTTTCAATAAAGTTGATTTCTGGTTTAAATAATAAAATTCTATTGTTCTGGTTCTCTGTTCAGTTGTGAACCTCTCCATTATAAATTCTCCAAGTGTTGTCTATATAATCTGAAAGAAAAAATAAAAAAAAATTAATAAACAAAAAAGTTATTAAACTTTTACACCCCTTGGTTTCTTTTGGCCCACCCTGTAGAAATAAAATTTTACCGACATCGAAAGAATTTAAAATATTTTTCATGTTTGTGAGGACCTGACTTGCAGGTTATATTGTATCACGTGCCTTCCTTCCACTATTCTAAAGGGTCAATTTCTTTGTCCAATGACTGAAGTAGTTTAATAACGCATTTTGTAGTACCTTTTTAGTGGCTGTTTTTGTATCAAAATAATTCCTAACAGAATTGGTATTTGTTACACTAACTCCATGAGGTTCCGAGTCATATTTATTTGTATCAAGCTCGCAGAATTGAATAATTCTGATCCATTTTAAAGGACGACTTTCACTTGAATACTACAAAATGCAACCCTGAAAGTATTGAGTAGTTACTTTTGTGTATTGAGTACCGGGAAAAACTCCCGGTATTGAGTACTCTGTACTCAAATACTCAATACTTTCACAACACTACTTGAAATTTAAAAGTTGACAACGCTGACAAAAATGTTAATACTGTATTTTCTAACTATTAAAAAAAATTTTCCTCAATACCAAAGCAATCATTAAGAGATAAATATTAGTCCATGTAACAACCTACGATACTAGTTGTTTGTCGTAGGATTCTAAAATTCAGTTATACAAATTTTATTGGTAATTTTAAATTCTAACATTTTCTGCGTTACATACTACACTTACAATCAAATTTGGTGAATGGTGTGCGAATGTAATGCACAAATGCATGCCCAGGTAGCGCATGGAAGATAAATTTTTTAAATCGCCTAGATGAGTCTTCGCCGAGTACTTTTGTTGACCAAAAACTTACTAATCACTTGCAAAATTGATTATCCACCCAGCAAAAAATTTCAAAAAAGGTAATCGAGTTTGGAATTAAGCATTTTTGGTGGAAGCACTTCCCTACTGGATTACCAACTTAATGATTTTAACAAGGCGTGAGACTAAAATAATCGATTCTTGAGAAGTACTTACATTTTTTATTTGTCGAACATTTCACGTAGTCTATTTCGTCTAAAACAATCATTGTCTTCATTTAGCAACTTGCACGTAATTTTTTGTAATTTTAGGTAATGTGATTTGTAAGCGAGTAATGGTAATGTGTAATTTTTTGCTGGGCAGGCTTTCAAAATCTGAGCATTTTATGACCATATTTTCTGATATATGAAACAAAACGAAAACTAAAATATATTTGTTGCTTATGATCACATTTTGCTCAGATGGATGATTAGAAACTGTTTGTTGGGCTTTTTTAAGTATAAGTAAAAGTCTAACCCCCAGTTTTTAACTTAAAAATTAAGTACGTAAATAGCTAATTTTTATTTAAAATTAAGTTGTAATTAAATACGATTTCATTTTTTCAGTGGTTATTTAAAGTTCTTATTAAATTACGTTGAAAGTAAGGTAGCACTGGAAAATTTCCCAGTATTATTAAAGGCTTTTCAAACAGCAGCTGTTTAACGTAAGCAAAAAAGTTAGGTTATCAACATGTAGAAAATTAAATTGCATAAAAACTCATTTTATGAGACCAAAAGAACATCATAATACATTTTTATATTACTTTATTCCATGATATGAAACTTTGTACTGTATATGTTATATATTTATGAAATTTAAACGAAATTCTTTTTAATACGACCGCATGATGCTCATGTGCATGTTTTCAGTAAACACACACACGCATAAAAACATATGGTACAATCATAAAACTTAAGTAGTGTTTAATTTCGCAAGGTTGGGCATTTAATTGTTATTTAAATAAGCACTCAAAAACACAATTTCGTATTTAATTAGAACTTAAAAATAATTACGGTTTGATTACCAACTGAAAAAATGGGCATAAGGGCCATTATTACAACTTAAGGAGGTATCAAAAGCTTTCCATTATTGCAAATTGGATTTAACTTACCAGGTAGGATAAGCTTGCCTGTAATTTATCGCTCACTTAAGGTTAAAGTAAAATATTACAAATAACTACATACAATTAGAAAAGGTATGAAAAAAAGGAATCATAATCAAGACGAGTCGCGGATAGGGTACCATTTTCTTCCAACAAAAGTATGTATATTTTATATTCATTAAATGAGCGCACATTCAGCTTTATTACACGCGAAATAGTAGAAAAAGACTCGAAGTCGTTAAAAGATTTAAGAAAATATGTTGATCTAAAATAAATTTGCAAAGTGTTAGCTTTGGATTTTTCTTATTTAACGTCTACCATATGAGCATTCAGGGGGTCTATTCTGTAACTTGAAACGATAAAAATGCTTTCGAATTTACATGTTATAAGTATACAAATTCGAAAGCATTTTCTTTCGTTTCGAATTACAGAATAGAGCCCCAGGACATTAAAATATACATGTATGTATATGTAGACTTGTATGTAAAATTTTTTATCCAAACTTTAATATTTCAAATTACATGACGCGCTTGTCAGTCCTTTCAATTTTTCAACTGATAATCAATAAATTTTAGCAGTTTATTATTTGAATAGAAAAATGAATTATCTTAATTTTTTTAAATAAATTTCAGTTATAAAAAAGCTTCCTGAATGTGATAAGAAAAATTATGGAAATTTAACTGAAATTTCAGGTATTAAGTTGATGCTTTATCTTTATTATTATTGTGTTCATTTTAAGTAATTAACATACATTTAATGTATTTAATGCAACTTTGTAATCAAATATAAAAAAAAAATTATTTCATTGTAAACGAGTTAATTTATGATAATTTGATATGAACACAGCAAATAACTAAGGAAAAATTTATAAATGAAGCATACGTATGTATTGAAATAAAAAACTGAATAGTTAAATAAATATTTGTTGGGAATCAGAAGAAAAGTTCAATATTTTATGGAAAAAAATTAAAAAAAAGTTTTAATAATCAAATTTCTTAAATAAATTTAAGCAAAAATAAATAAATAAATTAGCTTAAAATACATTTCAACTAGTGTTGTTAATTATTCGTCTTTTATATTTGTTCGAATAAAATTTCATAATTTTTTTCTTGTTCGAACAGACGAATAATTTTGTACTTTTGTTCGAATATTCGAACGAACAAAGAATAAAAAAATTTATTCGAATAATCTTAAAAAAGTTTTCAAAAAACGACACGTATGTGTATTAGTTTAATTTTTTTTATTAACAAACGAAAAATTATTCATTACACACGAAAACCATATGATTTCAATATTGATAACAAAACTTAAAAATGTTAAGAACCTTTGCAGCAGTTGACGCTGTAGTATAAGTTAAGAACTCTATGTTCCACTAATACTATTGAAGTAGCAGAATCCAAAAAAAGAAGAGAGTAAATTAATATATAGAAAATTTAAGATAAATTCCAATCGACTAGGCCGATGTTCTTCAAGTATAAATTAGAAGATATACGATCATGTCACCTTTCAAACGAAAACAAAGCAAATTAAAATCGGTCAAGCCGTTCGGGAGCTACGGCGTCAAAGACAGA
The DNA here is from genome assembly GCA_949987645.1 of Tachina grossa. Taxonomy (NCBI): domain Eukaryota; kingdom Metazoa; phylum Arthropoda; class Insecta; order Diptera; family Tachinidae; genus Tachina; species Tachina grossa. Next base: position 129,029,136 of record OX465276.1, on the reverse strand, counting down.
CAGATCTAACAGAATATATCTAAAAACGATAATATATAAGCGGCTTTACCGATTTTCTTTGAACATAGCTAAGAACACTTTCGATCAAGTCACCTTTCAAACAGAAAAAACTAAACCAAAATCGGTCCAGCCGTTTGGTCTGTACGTGGATTCATAAAAACAAACAGATACACAGACACACACTACAAACTTATAAATTTTTTTCTCTTTTTGTGACGTATTTTAAAAAGTTAGTATTTAATGCTTTTTTTACGTCGTTCAATAATTCGATTTTTAACGCTCTTGATTCGAGAAAATCAGTTTCTTTCTAATCTCTTTATCAGAAACTGTAAGACACCTTCTCATTCCATGAAAGAAGCATTACCTTTTCCCAAAAAGAAAAAAGATGAGTTTAGCGAAGATATGTATGTTTACACAAGTGTTTATAATTTGGAGTAATTTGATTACTTAATATCATATTGTTAACAAATTAAAAAGTAATGAAATGTAAAATAATTTTTATATAAAGTAATTAAGGAAATTTTTCGAATATTCGACAAAAATTATTCGAATAATTTTTTATTCTAAATTGAATATTTTTGTTCGTTCGAACAAAAATGATAAAAAGTTGTTCGAATATTCGAATAATTTTTCTTCGAATGACAACACTAATTTCAAACATTATTATACAGTCACATTGAAACAGATGGTATAATTAGCTAAAATGCACATCAGCTGTTGTTAACAATATTTCAACTCGTTCTCACTCAGTAGGGAATTTCCACTGAAGTCATGTTCATATTGACCACAATAATTCAAATTTTTACAGTAGTGAAGCTAAATTGTGCAGTGTTGTATTTTTCTTAGTTTCTAATACCTGTACGATATGGCATGGTTGTTATCCTATTTCTGTGCTAATAAAATTTTTAAACAAACTATGAGGCCAACAATAATAAAAAATTTATAAACATACACACAAGAGATCACCTGAAAGCCGATTAATAACAAAATCACTTTTCGATTTCAATTATTAAACGAAAGTATTTTTTCGATATCGTTGAACAGGCCATTATTTCCTGAAGAAAAAATTTGAAAAATAATATAAATTATTTCATATCAGTTGAACTTCTATAACTTGAACTTCTATAAATTGAAGTTTCTATAAGTTGAAGCAAATCGCATAGCAACAGCGGCAAGCAGGTAAATTCCTTTAGATTTGTTCCTATTACTTGAACTTTCCTAACTTGAATTTCTCTCTAACTTGAATTTCTCTCTAACTTGAAGAAAAATAATGATACACAAACAAAGCTTTGCAAAGTTTGTATAAATTTAATTTTTCCCTGCAAATATGACATAAAAATTACAACCACTTGACCAGAGTGTAATTCGATGCTTGAAAGCTCATTATCGAAATAGAATACTAAAAGAAGCTATAACGCGTATAGAAAAAAATTTAAAAAGTCCCAAATCACACTGTGCAAGTCTTATTGCTAAGCTGATTAGTTTCAGGGAGAGAGAGACGCGGGGAACAGAAACATTTCTTTTCCCCCCGTCTCTCTCTCTCTCCTAATAAACTAATCAGCTTAGCAATAAGACTTGCATAGTGTAAATAGGGACAAAGCGATATTAACTTACTAGACTGCCTCCCCATGACGATATGTATTATTAATAATGTTCTCGTATCAGTATCGCACACTGGAATCGCACTACACAAATTAGAGACAAATTTTATACAAAACAAAAATAAACAAGTTCAGCCAAAAATTATTCAGTACTTTAATATATAATAAATTATATACACATTTTCAATTCTTTTATTACAAATAAAAATGAATAAGTTAGTAAAAAAAAAATATGATTATTTGAGGAGGTACGTTTCAAAACTTGACCATTCCACCTTCAACCGAATTGATTGTTTTTTTTTTTTTTTTTTTTTTTTTTTTTTTTTTTTGTTAAAACTCCACGTCAAAAGCTGAAAAAGTTTCTAGTTTCAGAAGTTTCAAATAAAAAACTAATTTAAAACAATATATTACTTGGGCAAAAATCAATGGAAAATTGTCTTTGCTGTGCTCATCTTATGCTCACATAATTGTAATAAAAACTTTTTTTTTAAATCACCCACACCAAATGAGTTAACAACAAATAATAAAATAAAAATTTAATATTTTTTTGCAAACTACTCTTTTACCACCGACGTCACTTCTCAACAAATTTCGTCGCATGACATTCAAAAATGAAAAGGTGTAACATTTAACACCTTTTATTATCTAACCGCTTTTTTTAATATCTCTTAGTTTTATATTATTAGCAAGTTAAATTTGTCACTTTTTATTGCTTTTAGATTAAGAACACATAAACTATTTTCTTTGTTTGCTTTCACAAAAAGTTGTTTGTTTAAAAATTGGACTCTTTCTATATATAAAGCAGACAATATTTTACAAAAGTTTTAAAGGAAATAGTCAATATTTCCGTGAGATAAATGTTTATCTACATAAAACTTGTTTAAATTCTCATCATTGTCTTTTATATTTGTTAAGAGATACATAAGTAAATGAATTATTCAACATTATTAACTTGGTTATTTACTTTCAACACTTCCGCACATTAAGTGAGATATACTACGTTTATACGCGCACTATTTGCAAATAAAAAGATTTGCAAAAAACAATAAATAACTATTTATCACTATTTATCTTTATGCGGGATTATACCGCTTTAGGCGGTTGATCCTGCCTCGAATTTCTGTCCCGCTTTATTCCGATTTTCAGAGTTTGAAATTTTCAATTTCTTATTCGATTTTTATTAAAATGTTACTGATAAAAATTCATTGCAAATATATTTTTAAGTTTAGTGATTGCTTAACTACCACCCAAAATCCTGCGAGATTCGTTACACCAAAAATACGTTTTGAAATGATGAGAAAAAATTTTTATATCAGTAGTGCCATAAATAAATAGTCATGAAGAGTTTCAAAATTCTCACCGCGTTGGTTTCCAACTTCACATGTTCTAATTTAAGAGAAGTCAAGAAGATGTCTCAAAGCAAATATTTCCCTTTGTGGAAGATTTCACACCCACATGTCCAATTCTAGCTTTTTTTTTTTGTAAGACAACGCACATTATAAAAGTGGCCATGGCCACTTATTTGTTCCGACGTTTTCCCTTTCAACAACTTATATTTTCGTGTTTTTTTTTATGGGAATTGTTAAAATTTAAGTTTAAAATTTTTTAAACGCACTAATAATCCCAAATTAATATTTTACTTATTAAGTAAAATATTTTTTTTTGTTATTAAAAATACATTGAAATTGATTATTTAGGGGTTTAGCTGGATCCTATGCGCATTTCAATGTTGCTAAAAAAAATTTTTAACTTATATTTTCTATTGAGCAACTCCTACAAAATCTCAGATGTTTTACCGTATTATTTGCCAAGATATTTCAAAATAAATATTTGCTATATATGAGATGTGTCACGCCCTCTTTTCCACTCCTTAAAACTATTTCTTTAAATTACTGCGATTGCCAAAGAAGACATATACTACGTTTATACGCAGGGCTTATTTGCAAATAAAACTGTAAATTGTTGCCATATTATTGTTTTTATTGCGACTTACTAATTCAGAAAACTATTCACAATTAACGCACTATTTGCAAATAAAATGATTGAGGTTGCCACGCTTACAAATGTTTGATAACAAAAAACAATAAATGGATTAATATTGCACAAAAATACATTAATAGAAGCAAATAATGACAATTAAAACAAATAATTATTTCATATTTTTTACATTTACAGTATTTTTTGTCAACATAAGTAAGTTTTCTATAGAAGTGCTACCAAGTTTATGTACTTTTGCTATGCCGTATGAACAGTGAGTTAATTTATTTGCGAATATTGTTATTTGCAAATAGTGCGTGTATAAACGTAATAATACATATGACTTTTATTCAACGTATACATTAATAAATTAAGTTATTAATATTTTTGTTTATTTACAAGCATTGGTAGAAATATATCAATAGTTTAAATGGAAATATTTTTTTCAATTTTGTTCCATTTCGAATGTCGTAGTTTGCCCCCTTTATTTCCCAAGTACATTGGAAAGTTCATATGAAGATATTACACATCCCGCTTTTTAAAAGATATTTAGTTTTAAATCCCGCTTTTTGATCGACCATATCACCACACTTTTTGCAAAGACCATATGGCCACATTAGACATAGCGAAAGTATAAAAACTTGGTAGCACTTCTAAATAAAACTTACTTGTGTTTACAAAAAAAAATAGTGTGATTGCATAAAATTACAAATAGTTCTTTGTTTTAACTGTCAATATTTTCTTCTATCAATGTTTTTTGTGCAATATTTAACAAATAAAAATAATAAGTAAATAAATATGTAGCTGTTTTTGTTATTTACGTTTATTTTCTTTTACATACTCTTACGACTACAATTTGAAGCTGAAAAAAAGTGAGCCAATGTAGCAATGGTAAAGTAAGAAAATAAAAAACATTTTGATTATTGAGTTCTTGTTTCAACTTTGTTGTTTGTTGTTGAGCTTCTCATTTGTTTAAATGAAAGTTTATAACATAATAACTCTAGTTGTTCTAAGAAGCTTTGGTTAAAGGTTCCCTCATGATCTGTACACAAAAAGTACACAAACTTGGTAGCACTTCTATAGAAAACTTAAGGCTCAGTTAGCCGACTGTAATGTAAAGTAACTGCAACAGTAAGAAACAGCTGATCACTTTTGTTATGTGAAAAGTAATGTAAATGGTTATAGAGATGTAATGTAACGTAATTTACTTTTCATATAAAAATATCAATCAGCTGTTTTCTACGTTACAGTTACATTACATTACAGTCGGCTAAAGGCTCAGTTAGCCGACTGTAATGTAAAGTAACTGCAACAGTAAGAAACAGCTGATCGATATTGTTATGTGAAAAGTAATGAAAACGGTTATAGAAATGTAATGTAACGTAACCTACTTTTCATATAAAAAAATATCAATCAGCTGTTTTCTCTACGTTACAGTTACATTACATTACAGTCGGCTAACTGAGCCTTTAGGTCGAGTACACACTGTGACATTTTGTGACAAATATAGCAAAAATAACAGTGGGAACTAGTGGCAAAGTTTGTCATTTCCGATGTTTTTCGTTGTGTGGCCAGAGAACGAAGCCGACGAAAAAAGTCGGCGGCAGCTGCTGAGCACAAAATGAACCGGCGGCGGTTAAAAATCGGCTTGTCATATTGTACCAAATACGTCCAATCAATTTTTGTTTGAAATAATATTAGAAAAAGGGATATTTTATATTCTTTTAAGATATGCTTCTGAATTATATCGTGCCTTATTTTCGATTTTATCGTAAGCGACATGTTATCGAAAATAGACTGTTATTGAATTTGAAATTCTATGGGCATGTCCATAGTTTAGAATTATAAAAATGCCAAAATTGTTGATAACTTTTAAGATGTATCGTAAGCGACAATTTACGTACAAAAACATATTTGAATATTTTTTAAAAACGTTCTCCTGAAAATTTTAATTTTTGTCGCTTACGATAAAATTGTAAATAAGGCTCGATATTCACCTTAACTTGTTTTTACACATTTTATATGTTTGACACATCTTAGAATGACGCGTGTAATACATAAATTGACCTATAAATGCTCTGAAACACTGATACCAGCTTCGTCCATTAAGCACTAGTTTTTTGGCTTTTTAAATTTTAAAGTTGTGCATCATAGCCGGCCAAAGTGGCCTCAGAGTACGAAACTTCAATCGGCTTCCTATAATGGAAATGGATGAAGTCGGGAAAATAGTCGGCTCAATTTTTAGCCGCCAGAACCGCGGCGGCTGAGATATCTACAAATAAATCGACGGCGGCTTAGCCGCGGCCGAAAACCGGTCGGCTTCTTTGTCTGTGTGTGGCATTACCAAACAAACTGTTTACGTATCTGATGCAGGGTTACCTTTGATCGCAATTTGACCCTTTTTTAGAGGTGTGCGACTTTTGTGAGACTTTTTTTTATCACCGACTTTTGCAACTTTTTTAATTTTGTAGGAACTTTTTACCCTTTTTTATAAAGATTCTCACAGAAAATATTTACCCCCATATCCATAAAAAATACAATGAATTTGAAATTCATTTTAGGAAAATTTTGTATGGAAAATTTGAAATAAAATACATCTCAAATTCGTTTCAAATTTTATGAATAGGGGGGTTAAATTGCAGTAAATTAAAAATTTCGTTATTATTTTTATAAAAAAAAATCTTCAAAATTTAAAAGCAATTTACAGATTATTGTTATTTATTGCAACTTTGTCACGTGTACAATGTATTTAAGAAATTTTTCGCAAATTTTCAGTAGCAGTTTCAAAGAATAGTTTTAGGAAAAAAAATTTAAATAAATAAAAATTGTGGGTTTTGAAGAGCTGTGTTATGAAATATGCATTGTTTCAACTTACTTTTTTGTTGTGTTATGCTTTTTATTAATAAAAAGACGGTAAAAAAGATGTGCAACTTTTATTTTCTCAAACGACTTTTTTGAGCGACTTTATTTTTATAAAACGACCTTTTGTGCGACTTTTCAAAAATTCCTAACGGTAACCCTGATCTGATGTAACAGTTGTGAGAATAAGTTGGCTACATTGCAAATACAAAAAGAAAATGTCAGCGTGTTGACATTTTAACATTAAGAAAATACCGAAAGAATTTTAAATGTGTGCGGGTATAAAAATTTTAAAGTTTGGAAAATGAAAAAGAAACTGGAAAAGCATAGGAGAGTGTGAGACAAATTCAAGCGCCCTGGACGCATGACATGACAACACAGCTAATTCAGCTTGTGGAGGTTCGTGAGGCTGTATGGAAATATAAATATGTATATATGTAATTATATGTAGCACTTATAGGAATATAAATGCAAGAAAGGGCAGAAATTTCGGTGAAGTTAGGTCGTCATGTACATGAAATTTTTAAACCAACTGGCATCCTTCTTCCGTAAACTGGAATGTAGACTACACTAGAACGCTGCTGCCCACAGAGAGAAAACCGAGAGAAATGTATAAGCGTTTGTGCATTCATTTGTACAAAAAACCGATTGATGTTCGGCACTCTGGCGCTTCTCTGGCCAGCAGTGCACTAGAATTATTTGGTGGCACGCATATTAAGCCCTGATCTTTTTCACCACTTTGCAGTTTTTGTTAGATTTTCTTAATTTTTTTCTTATTATTGATAAACACGCGGTGTCACTAGGCAATTGTATAATTTTGCGATTATCCATTTGTATAAATATTAATTAACAAACAATACGAAAATGAATGTAATTATGTAAAAATTAGTTCTTGATGTGGACAACGATACCGTATTGCCATTATTTAGGGATGGTACTCTTTTCTGTCACAAAGACACAACAATATTGTGTGTCATCAACAAATTTGATGGGAACGGCACTGCAGACATATGAAAATGACACCACAAAATGACAACATTTGAAATGCCCAATATAAACTCGGCATTACTTATGTTGACAAAAAAAAATAGTGTATATGTACAAAATAGCAAATAATTATTTGTTTTAATTGCCATTATTTGCTTCTATGAATTTTTTGTGCAAAATTTATTAATTTTTTTGTTTTTTTGCTATTAAACATTTGTAAGCGTGGCAACCTCAAGGATTTTATTTGTAAATACTGCGTTAATCGTGAATAGTTTTCTGAATTAGTACGTCGCAATAAAAACAATAATATGGCAACAATTTAAAGTTTTATCTGCAAATAAAGGCCGGGGCACAATGAATTCGTCATACGTTAAACTTCACCTTTTTCAACTGACAGCTAAGTTGAAATACATGGTTTCTTATGAGGGCTGTTACATTCCATACGTGTCCGTCAACGCAAAGTACAAAAACTGGTAAACTCTTAACTTTTTACGTACGTTGAGTAGTTTGACAGATTTTGGTTGGTTTTTTTGGTATGTTCTGAATTAGATTTTTGTGTTTTGTGGCAGCAAAAATAAAATTAAACAAAAAAATAAACGAAATAAATAAAAAAAATTTTGAATTTAATAACTAAATAAAATGGAGAATCAACCTATTGAAGCTATTCAAATGCTTCCGTATTTGTAAAAAAATTGCGAACAATTATGCTTTTTATTGGTTTATTATTTCAAACAACAAATGATTTTTTAAATAATTGAGTATCTTTTAACTAATTTCTTGTTTACCAAATAATTTTTCACGTGACGGCATTTAATAACAACACAAGGTTGCCAGAGTTATCAAAAACGGACTGAACATACTCAATTTACGTGTTTAAATCTTAAACACTTCATTTGAAATGTTTAACAAAACAAGTCAATATATCGTAAAACATATCAAAATCATCGTGTTTAAGCTGTTAATCACGAATGAGGTGTTAAACACGTTTAAAAACGGAAGTGTGATCATAGTACGTATAACAAAACAAGTCAATGTATGGTAAAACATCTTAAAATCGTCGTGTTTACGAATGAGGTGTTAAACGCGTATTATGTTGCAAATTGAATGAAGTGATTATAAATGTTTTTTAATAATTTATGTATTCTAAAACTATGTTGGGTTGTGTCAGTTAAATTCTAATTTTTGTTATTAAAATAAAATTTGTTAATTAAATATTTTTTTTTAATATTAAGATTTTATTAATTTTTGAAATAAGCTGAGATGCCTCTTTTTTTTTGCTTTCCTTGATTAACTAAATATCGATTTTAGTCACATATTTTACTGCACTAAACACAAAAATGTATAATTAAATATTCAAACTCACTTAAAGCATTTGAATATTATTCATTTTAATTGATATCGAAGAGATTTATTTGCTTGTCAAACAAAAAATTCAAAATAAATGCATCTTTTTTCAGTAAATACATACAAACATATTTAAATTAAATTAGATTTATTTCTCTAATTCAATTTTCGCTTAATTGTATATATTTTATTCAGATAATCCGGTTTCACCATTTTTGCTTCCTTAATTTTTTTTTTTTTTTTTTGTTTATTTAGTTTTGTTTGTTTTAATTATAGATTCATTCATAAGCTAAATTAAGTTTCGTAGCTGGTTTTTAAGAAATTTGAAAACTTTTCACGCTTGATTAAAATTTGATTTTGTTAATATGAATGACACAAATTTATTTTATAAAAATTATTTTTACTTTTTTATGAAAACTCTAATTGCCATTTATAAGCATTTTATTTGTTTAATGTATTCACAATATTTATTTGTATTAACAATACACAATTTAATTAGAGTAATTGCAATTACACAAACTCACATAATTTCTATTCGTATTTCTTCAATGTATTTTTTAATTAATTACAATCTGTGTATGTAGGTATGCATTATAAAATTTATTTTTCACTTGGAGTATCTTATGGATACCTTTATGTTTAAAAACAGCGAGTTTCAAACATATAATGGTTAAAACCTACATATGTATACATATATTTGTTTTAACTTAATACGAGTTTTGCCGTCAACACGTCGTTCGAGCTTAAACTATCTTATTCGTACTGAAACGCGTTTACTTTTGTGCAACTCCAAAACAAACTAAATACAATTTTATTAAATCAAACAAGTGTTTTTTTGCTCTGTTGTTTTGCTCTGAATCATCATTCCAACTGGAGAAATAGAATGGAAAGATAATATGAAAAAGTTCTCTTAAAGAAGGAGAGAATGAATGAAAAACTCTACATTGGAAAAGAGTAGCGACAAATACAATCCACAACGTGTATCTTGTTAATGATATTTTGTAACTGCAGTGCTGCACAGTGGAATAAAGTGAAAAAAAAGTGTCAGTAATGTAACTACTATATGCACATACAGCTTGTCAAGTAGTAATTTTGTATTCAATGACAAGTTGCACAAATAAACATACCGGTATGAAAATTTTATCCCTACACCAAAGTTGAAAACTCAGTGAAGTGCAACTTTGACCCGCGCACAAAGGGTTCCGCACCGACACTAGATATGTAAGTCTATACGAACTTTAGCCCATATATTATATAGTTTTGGCTTTTTTTCGCTTTTGGGTTTTTTCGGTTTTGTGCGTTTTTTAGGTTTGTCGTTTTTCGGTTTTTAACGCTTTTTTACTTTTGCCACTTTTTTCCCCGTTTTGTCGATATTTTCGGTTTAGGCGTTTTTTCATTTTGACGATTTTTTTTCATTTTGGCGACTTTTTCCTTTTGGCGATATTTTTCGCGTTTTGGCGATTTTTTTTCGGTTTTTGCCGTTTTTTTCAATTTGGCAATTTTTTTCATTTTGGCGATTTTTTTATACTTTGGCAATTTTTTTTCATTCAGGGGATTTTTTTTTAGTTTTCGTGCTTTTTTCGCGTTTTGGCGATTTTCTTCGGTTATTGGCATTTTTTTTTATTTTGGCGATTTTTTCAGTTTGTCGATTTTTTCGGTTTTGCCGATTTATTTTAGTGTTAGAAACTTTTTTCATTTGGTGTGTTTTTCGCTGAAATGATTTTTTTTGTTTTTGGCGATTTTTTTGGTTTGACGATTTTATAATTATCGGATTTTTTAGTTTTACCGTTTTTGAAAATTTCAAGAGTTAGCCTCTTACGGTTTTAAAGATATAGCAAGTTGTCAAATTACATAGTCAAAATTGCATTAACTGATAGAACACCCTTTAATTTAAATTTTTGAAAATTTTAGTGTTAATTGTTGTAGTCTACATAAAAATACACTAATTTTTACAATTTTGGTGTGCGGAACCCTAAAAATAAACCCTATTGTTTTCGCTACACTCTCCGTCACAAGGTGTTTTGACAGAATATGTAGAACTTTGGCAGCTGCAACAACAAATATTTGACAGTTAAAAATTACAAGGAACCCTATTGTTTTCGTTATGATACTAGTCTGTCATCCAAGGTCCTGAAAGTATGTAAAACGTCGACAGCTACAACAACAAAATAGCCACACAAAAAAAGTGCCACCCTAGAAAAAAAGCCAAAGCTACAAAAACGCTGAAACCCTTGAAATTCCAAAAACGAAAAACGTGCTAAAACTAAAAACATTGATCCTGATTTTTATAAGCGAATCCTGATTTTCATAAGTGAGTTTTGTTAGAATGTTTACGTCAATAAACAAAACTGACGGATTTGGAGTGGTGATAACCCTCATGTATGTCTAGACACCATTACATCCAGAAAAACTGCCTATTTGGTGTGGTTTATGGACTGGTGGAATCATTGATCCGTACTCCTTTAAAACCTATGCTGGTCAGAACGTTGCAGTCAATGGTGACCACTCGTCCAAAACTAGTCGAAATGTATGGATAAAACATGGTCGATTTAAAATTACGATTTCCTAGGGATAGACCAAATGGTCGAAATTTGCATTACATCGGACCACCGCAAAACTAGCCGATGTGGAATATTTATAGACTACTCGCACACAATTTGTAAGTATCTTAGAAGAACGATCATAATCGTTTAAATACGAACAATTATCGTGCAGGATTGAATGCTTGTGTTAAAACGACATAATCCATGACTGCATTACATGGGACCATGATGTAACTAGTCTGTTTCATCTAGATTGGGCAACGGAGTCCAACATTGTTTGCAGGGAATTAGGAAATAGCTTAATAAAGTTATTTGATCTAAACGACACTTTAGAATCTTTTGTTTTATTAAAATAAATAATTTATTACCAATTTTTTTCTGTTTCACACCCACTGTACAATTGTAAATAGTTTTGTTTGTTTTGAAAACAAGGAGAATAATTAATTTTTAAGGTTTCTTTAACTACCCATTGGGACTTGCTTATCAATCTATAGGATATTGATATTTTTTCATTTATTTTTCATCGTTATCTTTCTACACCATTTGACAGAAAGTAAGAGTGTTTGTTGTTGTTTGAAAATTTCTTGGTTTTTTCTTATTTTCCTGCGTGTTTAATTAATCCCGAAATACACAAACGATTGCGTACACATTTGGTTGGATGTTTATTTAACAGTAGAACTTGTAGTTGTTATTTACAAACCCACTTAACGTTTTAATCTTCTACTGGCATGAATATGTCAGTTAATGTAATTACTTCTTGACCAGCGTTGCCAAATGTGCAGTTTTAACTGATTTTAGCAGTTTTTTTAAGCATAGATCAGTTTTACAGTTTTTTGCTTCAAAATTAAGTTTTTCTATTAATTGTGCAGTTTTTACTTTTTCTCAACTTTGTTATTTTAGTACTGATATCTGAAGCCATAGTTTTACCCATTTTGCTTAATACGAGTATATTAGTGAAGGTTTATTAGTACTTTTTCAAACAGCAAGAGAAAATTCACACGAAGGTTGTATTTTTCTTTATGGAATTTGGTCTTATTGTTTGCAAGTTGGGTTCATACGGATGTAGCACTTCCTTTATTAATATTAATTCGGCTTGCTGTATTGAAAAAGAAAAACAAGTTTCTTCATTGAAACAATTCGATCCCTTATAGAATGAGATAAAACAAGACGAAATATATACGAAATTAAAGGATAGACCCCATAGAATTTGAAGCCATGAACATATTTTCTCTCTTAGCAAAATTTCAGTAATTCACAGAAAAAGAACATTTTATTTTGGCTACGCAAGTGTATTAAATAAATAAATCATTGCGCAGTTCAAATAAAACAAATCTTAAAAAACAAAACCAAACACTTTAGTTACCTTATATATTGAATTTTCGATCCGCTTACTTCTTTAGGTTGATTGATTATCAAGTCATGAAATAAAAATATATCAGGTATAGACGCATGGTTAACACCACCCCCCCCCCCCTCCCCCTTATGAGCAGTTTTTTCACATGAAAATCAGTTTTTTTATTCTAAATTGTCAGTTTTCCAAAAAAATATTATGGCAACGCTGTTCTTGACAAACATTAATTTATCAGTTATCCCTTTATTTGTATTATCACTAGTTTTTCTTTGATTTTGTGTTTGAAAAGCCAAGAGCACAGCGAATTTTCTGTGTCAAAAACTAAATCTAAAAGTGACGCAAGCATAGTTGTCTTTTGTTTAATGTTCTTAATTTAAATAAACAATTAGAATGTCTAATAGTAAATACATACATATACATGTATGTAAATATATGCTCAGAATTATGAAAGTAATCTAAGTGAGGTACATATGTATGTATGTATATTTTTGGATTGAATTAATTTTGTTTAAAATAATGTGGTGTGAAATAAAAGATAAACTTATTTTATTAAATATTGACTTAGAGCACTTTCAAATTTATGGGACACATAAAATTAAAAAAATCCCAGTAAAACACTTAAAAACTAAGTAAGTGCATGAAGTTGACTAATAACCTATTTAGAGTTGTACACTACAAAGGAAAAACATTATAATCAACAAAGCAGACGGGACACGAAAGCCTAAAATCACAGTTGCACTGGTAGACTAGCGCTCCACGGAGCTACAGTAGCAATATACATATGCCTATAAAAGATTTATATAAGTAAAGTAAATTTAACACTCTAACATGCAAGACCTCAAGATGGTCTTTGATTTTTGAGATCCAGTAGTACATTACACATGTTTTCGCTTCAAATTAAAGAAAACTGTTCTTAGACTAGACTTTTTAAAATATTTTACTCCCTCATCATATTCTGACAAATCGTTTGTTAGTTGTGACCAGCGTTGCCAAATGTGCAGATTTATCTGTATTTCGCAGTCTTCCAGTTTTTTGTTAAAAAAAATCAGTTTTTTTAATTATCAGTTCTTACAGTTTTTTGTTTTTGCTCTTTTTACTTTTCAGTAAATTTTTCAACTCCTTTAAATATTTCAAATCATCAGTAATTATTCGTGTCTGTTACGACTTTCGAACGTTTTCAATTAGAATGAAAATTTCCGAATCGCAAAAAATCTGCATACTTCCGAATATTTTTGCAAAATTGGTTGCTAATGTGGGCATGTTATTCTATGTATTAAAACCAAATATATATTGGTTTAAATTTCCGAATTAGGTAGATGAGATATCAAGCCTAATTTTAAAAAAGATTTCGTTTAAATTAAATTAATTTTAATGTGGAAAAAAGGAGATTTTATTTACTCTCACATTGCTTGGTACAGTCGAAAGTAAAACGAAAAAATTATTCGGAAGTGAATGTCAGAACACCAAAATATGCGGAAAAGATTCACTTTCACACGGATGTGAAAGTCATGACAGACACGATTATTTTGTTTTTCTGATACACGTTCATGACAGTTATAAGATCATTCATGGCTTAGATAATCGTATAAAGCACATAATCAAGGTAAAATGTATATGAGAGACAAAAAAAGAGTGAAAAATATTTAAAAAATTTTGATCTATCAAAAATTATGAAACGAAAAAGAAAAAATATTTTCTTACTTTTCTAGAAATGCATGTATATGATTTTCACTTGCTGATGAGTTTTCTACGATAAGGCTTTTAATGATCATACTACCTTGTTTGCAGCATTGATCATATAATTCTAAAGTGAATTTAAACGTTTCTAAATCAGATAAGAAATAATAAGATATTAATGTGTTTATTCAGACTCTCTAAAAAATTTGTAAGCGTAAGGCAACTTTTTACAACAAAAATATAAGCAAGAAAAGTGTTATTGAACTGATTTGTAAGAGATATAATACTGTTGGAAATTTTTTGGGCAGTTTTTTCTTCTCGAAAACAGGTTTTTATTCCATATAAGCAGTTTTTTCCTCAAACGTATATGGCAACATTGTTTGTGACCAATCCAGTGAAAAAAGAAAATTAGCACCAAAAATTATTGCGAAAATCTGTTAGAAGCATTGACCTTTTTAGTGGTCCGTTGTCTCAACAACAATGAATTCAATAATAGCATCCGTAAAAAAGTAATTGTTTTTTTGAGCCAATGCAGATAACGAAAATCCTCGAAGCGATGCCTAATTCATATGTAAACACATCAAAAGCTTTGTGCAACTATTAAAAAACACATTTAGAATAAAGCGATCGACTTCCAAATTTTACAGTAAGTAGTTAATATGATAATTATTTTTGAGTATAGTGATGTTTCTGAAGTAAAAACAAGAAGACAGTCTCAAGACGGTGTTGCCGGTTTTTGTGTACAAAAATTTTCCCCTTTTTCTATGTTTTCACCTTCGATATACATACATATGTATTTATATGTATATTGGAAACACTATTGTTGGCTTATTGTTGTATTATTTTCATCCCTCTATTTTACAATTGCATAAAAGATCTTACTAAACGTGCTTATAAGAAAAATTTGGATCAAATGTCTAATAAACAATTCCTCGAACTTATCGTTCCTGTGAAAAGTTCCACAGAAAGCGCAGATGAAAGTTTTGAAAGCGATGACAGTATTAAAAATCCCAGTTATGTTTTCTATGTTATCGAGTATGGCTGCGTTCAAAGTATGGCTGTAGCTGAGACCACGAAAACATTTATAAAGACAGCAAATTTTTGAACTTTAGCACAATGGACATACCATCGGCTTATACAACTTTCGCTGTAGGTGCAGCAGTAGTTGAAACCGATCTGACACAAAAGGCGTCGACATCAACTACAACCACAAGAAGAGCATCCTTTAAACGCAAAAGAGTCGATGTCTATTGACAGCAGCTGAAGCTATCTGAACTAATTCTGGATGTTTTTGGTGGATGTATGACTATATTTGGCTCATTTGAAAAGTATTAATTTTCTCTGCTTAGTAAACAGCTGTCAATGCACCATCTAAGACCTCGAAAGCGCTCTCCAAACTAGTATGGCAAAAGCTTTCGATGTGTGAATGAAACATCGTTTCGAGGATTTTCGTTACTTCCATTGGCTCAAAAGAACAAGAGAACTCTTTAATTACTTTTTACGGATGACATTACTGAATTCATTGTTGTTGAGACTGCTGGATTTATTGCATTCAGAAATAAACGGACCGTAGGGCAATCATCTGCTCAAAAAATGGACGAAGCACAGCCTAGCATATCAGGTATTGGAAAAAGTTTGGTCGATGGAAAAACCAACAAATGGTACAAATATTGCAAAATCTCTGACACCCAAATCTTTGATTGCAAATGCAAATTATTTCTGGAAGTATCACAATTATAAACAATGTGTATTTTGACTTACTTACACTTTTGACTTCGTTTCTAATGTTTTTTTAACCTGCAAATCAAAACTTACGGCTCTTTTCACTATAAAAACTTGAAAAAATTAATATCGACTTAATCCGCTCAGTTTAACTATATGGCCTGTTAGAGGGTTAAGTCTTTTATCAAACCACTAGAAGTACACACGCTAATTCGTTAGTGAAAAACTCTTTCTAGCTTAAAAGTAAAATAAGCAAAATTCTTGCTCCAAAAAATCTTTTCCAAAAGAAGTAAATTTTCCAAAAAGGAAATTTTCATACACATACACACCTACCTTTTTCAAAAACAAATAACTTTTTTTAACACAGAAAAAAATATTCCTGCAATAAACAACTTTAATTGAAAATGAAACCAAAAATCAATTAAAAATGTATTTAGGTCAATTAAACATTTGCTTAAAATTCTTATTAATTACAAAGTTTAACTGACTCAATTAAAATTTTTATTGATTTTTGGTTTCATTTTCAATTAAAGTTGTTATTGCAAAAATATTTTATTTTTAAGCAAAAGTTTAATTGACTTAAATATGTTTTTAATTGATTTTTGGTTTTACTTTCGATTAAAACTGTTTATTGCAGGAATATTTTTTTTTGTGTAACTAAATTTACAAAAATTACATTTCCGTGGTCCAAAAAATAATGTACCGTTTTCAAATGGTAACTTTTCCAAAAGAGAATTGCTTAAAAATAAATTTTCCAGAAAAAAATTAAATATCGCACTTAAGCAAACAAAAGCTTATTTAGAGAGATACAAGTTTTCGAAATCCGTTTTGTCTAAAAAGTACTCAATTTTACCGGAAAGTCTATCATGTACATATCGAGAGCCTATATTCAAAATACGTCGACTCAAATTTGATCAAAATGAGTTTCCGATAGCAAATAGCTCCCCTATGCAATATCCATCTGTAGTATAAATTTCGAATAAAAAAAAAATGATTTTCCCCGTTTTATATCAAATTTTCTTATTCTGCTATCTTAAAGTATAATTTTTTTTTTGTGAAAATAAATGCTAACTCCCATGTAAATTTTCAATATTTTTAAAAAATTTTTAATTTATAATGATTCTACCTCATATCTGATTGCATTTGGCATGCTGAAGATGAATCTGGTAAGAATTTTGGCTATTTTTGGGATGAATATCATATGGCTAGTTTTTGAGATATGGTCACTTTTAACATATTATTGAGGAGGGGTTCCGATAAAAAAAATTGGTAATGCATGTATAACTTTTGAACTGTTTATCGAATAGAGACATTAAGTATGGACCGATTATAGTCAATGATATAAGCTTTCGAAATTTACAATTTTCAGTATCCCTGTTAAAATAGAGATTGAGTTAGAGAGTGCTAAAGATGACAACCTCGAGATGAAAGAGTCTTTCAGTCAGGCTTAAGTTATTTTTTATGGTATTTTAAGTTTTTTTCTTGTAGCCTTTCAATTTTTATATCTGGCATTGCGTAAAAGATTTCATAAATTGATTAAGAAATAAATACATTAAAAAAAATTATATTATTTTTTTCGACAAAATATGCTAACTCTAAAAAAATATTTGTTTTTTGATCGACTAAAATATGCTATTTCATAAAAATATGCAAACCAGTGCAAAATAAAATATTTTTTGCAGACCTATAAACTAAAGGGGCCGCCATCTAACGTTTTTTTTCAACTAGTGCTTATTTCGTGAATGGTAACACTTAGCTCATGTCTGATTTGACAGTTTTATCCTTCCGCTGAACGAGCCAACTGACCATCCAATGCGTTTTCGCTTCGCTAAGTCGGCCTGCGATCGACTTACAGAAGATGCCGATTTTGCCAAAAAAAATCATCTTTTCAGATTAAGCTAATTTTGATCTTGGCGGGTATGTAAACAAGCAAAATTGTCGCAATTGTGGCCAGTGATGGTATTTTGGTGCGTTTCGGGTATTTTTTGGTGCTTTTTGCCTCTTCATAAACGCGAAAATTTGGCTAATACCCTTTTTTAAAAAGCGGGTAATTTACAGTGCTTTTAACAATTTCTTACAGTGCTTTTGGTGCTTTTTTGTTAAATAAAAATATTTTTAATTTAAAAAACTAAAATATTTTTATGCGCTAATAGCAGCACTTTTAACTGAGGCTTCTTAAATTGTTTTCAATGAAAATAACGAAACTATGTTAAAAACAATGTAGAAAACTTTTCATAATTTGTCCCAAATCACACTGTGCAAGTCTTATTGCTAAGCTGATTAGTTTCAGGGAGAGAGAGACGAGGGGAACAGAAACGTTTCCTTTCCCCCCGTCTCTCTCTCCGCTAATAAACTAGTCAGCTTAGCAATAAGACTTGCATAGTGTAAATAGGGACTTTGGATTAAAAAATTTTATTTTTTTTTGCAAAATAAAAAACGGAAGTAACTGGAAAGTACCACATAATTCTCTGCATAATAATTGATTGAAAGTAGTATGCAATAAGCATTTGTTAAAGCTTACACAAATATTTAATCATACTATAGGGTGGTTAAGTTTTAAGGGCCGATTTCGGAATTTTCATAAGGCTGTTAATTTGTAAGTGCAAAGTAGATCAAAATGTTCACGTCTACAACAAAATGTAGGTAAATTTGTATTCAACGCACAAGAGTGGTTAAATTTTAAGGGCCGATTTCGATTGAAAGCATGAGGTTATCAATAGCAGTCAGTTGTTTTAGACAACGGATAGCCAACCCCCAATTTTTTCATATCGTATTGACGTGCTGTCAATGTTGACAACTGGAATAAGGGTGAATATCGCAAAAACAAAAACTTTTAAGTTACGAGTACTTAAGAAAAGAGTGATGCTTTTAATGCATTCTTTACGTGTAAATGATTTTTCAGTAACATACATATCTTAATCTAAGCCTAAGCTTCACCTACTATTGTATGTATGTACATATGTATGTGTGTATATGTTACTATATTATTTGACTCCTGTTTTTTTATTATTTGTTTTTACGTACTTATTTTTATTAAAGTAATTAAGATTTTGTTTTAATTATGTTAATAAATTCTGTTATTGCATCTCAAATACTTTGTTTATTTTGAAGCAAAAATTTTAAATTATATTTTGAGCTTTTACACTATAAACTCTCCTTTTTAAATGGATCAGGTACAATTTAAAAAAAAATTCATATGCACTTTTCCAATAAGTACCGAACTATAATTGCATATTTTTTGTGGAGAGCAGATTCAAATTTAAACTCTATTTCTAACTTTATTACTTTAGAAGATAAAAAGACTACTAAAAAGTACCAAAATATACTGATTTACAATTTTTCGCCCTCTAAATTTCAAAAAGCATCAAACACGTCGAGCCATAACCGCCAAAAGAGCTTAGCCGACTCACTTTTTGGACCTCGTTTTTTTAAGAAATTATCGATTTTGGTTTAAAAAAAATCATGTTCGAAAATTATGTCGCTAAAGCTTTTTGTACGCTTATGGCATGACATGTTCGCTTAATGTTGATTTCATTATGATATTTTTTATAAATTTTATGTCTACCTAATTTATACATGGAGAAGTAAAGGCCGGGGCACAATGAATCCGTCATGTGCTAAACTTCGCTTTTTTCAACTGACAGCTAAGTTGAACTACATGGTTTCTTATTAGGTCTGTTACATTCAGTACGTGTCCGTCAACGCAAAGTACAAAATTTGGTCAACTTTCAACTTTTTATGTACGTTGAGTAGTTTGACAGATATTGGTTGATTTTTTTTCTTTTTTTTTTTTTTGGTACGTTCTGATTTAGTTTTTTGTGTTTTGTGGCAGCAAAAATAAAATTAAACAAAAGAAATAAACGAAATGCATACAAAAAGTTGAATTTAAATAAAATGAAGGAAAAAGGCGAAGTTTAACGTATGACGGATTCATTGTGCCCCGGCCTTTAGGTTACTGAATTTAATTATTTTTAACCCATTTTTATCTGCTTAGCACATGAATTTCCCAAAACTCCCTAAAGCCCATGTCAGATAAAACTTTTGATTCGCGTTGCGTTGAAGATTCGCTTTGACATCTAAGCGAAGGGAAAAGTTAAGGTAGAGCTCGCTTTTTGCGCGCTTTGCTTTACACGCGTTTCATCCTCTTGTTTCATTCTATACTTTGTTCGCGTTAAGTTACATGCACTGCCATGCACTTCATGGGCCATTTTATTTTTGTTTTGATCAGCTGTGTGCGTTTGCTTATACATAAATACTTATAAAGAAAAAATGGAGAGTGAAATCGAGTTTTTAAAAGAATTTGTGGAGTTAGTCGAGTTTGTAGTTATATTTAATTTATTAAGTTTTCTTCCATTTTATTGTTTAAAAATATGTAATGCACACAAAGTAAATAATACAAATTTAACGGAGATGACACTCAGTACTTAAAAGTAATCGATAACTAATATGCAAAATTTGTTACTGAGAAAAGTGTGGTGAAAAGTTAATTAAAATTCATCGCATGAATGAAAATACTCACATCTTTTATTAAACAATTTTTTTTTACTAAGAAATTTTTTTATTGAAAAAAAAAATATCCACGGCAAAATAATATTTATCGATAACGTAAGAAATAAAGTATTATTTAACATCTTTAGCTTTCAAGAACAGCTGACTTTCTTTCATGGTGCTTGTAACGCGTACAAAAGTAGAAAGTAGACCTACTTTTTGCTTTGAACGCGCCTACGCGTTCTGCGCTTTTTGCAATGCAACTTGTCAGATACTATTACATTGATTCTACTTTTTGGACAGATGATAGAAAGCGTAACGCGCAAAAGCGAGACAACTCTCAACTTTTTGCGTGCTTTGACAATCAGTTGGTTGGTACACTTTGTTTAATTTGTTTGCCAAACTCGCATGTAAATATTAAATTTTTATTAAAATGTGGGTAAATTTACATAAAAAACGAGTTCGTGGCATCAAAGTAATAGAATTGTGCGGTGTTTTATACATAAAACCGAATAGTGAAAAAAAATAGTGAGTGTTGTCAAAGTTTTTATTGTGTCATGCACACTTTGCTTCACGCTTTTTTCCCAAAGTTAGAAGCGCCACGCAAAGCGTTGAAGTTGTATCTCACACCGCCTTTAGTCTATCTGCATTTACGGGAACCTGCATACGAATTTACAATGCTCTTGCTTTATTTTATTTATTAACCTTAATATTTTTTTTAGCCCTAAATAGAAAAATTAGTTTATTTCATTTATAATTTCCTGAACCTCTCAAACAAAAATAAGTAGCCAGATGTACCTTTGAATTAGAGATGGGCGCGTGTTATGTTTTTTTCGTGACACGAACACGCAAGACTCCAACATGAAGTGTTCCTGACAAAAATCTAATTTTGTGCTCGGTTCGTTTCGTGTTGAGCAAAATTTACACGAAAAACACGAAACGATTTTATATGTAAAATATGTATGAATGAATTTCCAGTAGAAAAAAAATTTAATATTTTGTATCGTCAAACATACAACATCAGCATATTTGTTGATATTGTATGGGCCTCTTAAGCTTAAAATTCTGTACGTAAACCGATAGTATCAGCTGTGGTGGCAGATAGTATCAGCTGGCAGTGCCAACTCGGTGCCATATTTTGAAAACTGACTCTTGAAAAAAATCAGTTAAATTTTATGATCTTCAACACCATGCCAATAATATTTCGTGTGCGTTGTGTAGTATCGTGTTAATGAAATTTTTCTCATACGTGTTTCGTGCGTGTTGAGCGTCTTGGTATTCGTGTCGTGTCGTGTTGGAAAAATTCGACACGCGCCCATCTGTACTTTGAATTCGAGATAAGGATTTAACAATTGGTAGTCCTCAGCTCATGGTTGCTTTACAATAAGTTACTCATACGCATGGTAGAGTAAGTAGAATTACGTACATGGATACTATCGGTAAGGGATAAAGCTTAAATTAGACGTGACATAGCAATAACGCCATAACCAAACAAAAATTCAATTGGTTTCTATGGTGAGATTTAGGGCGTTATGGCGAGTCACGTATAATCGAATACAGTGTTGCCCATTAGTTTGGTTCGAACGGCTGCTCTCTAAGGCTATGGTTATGTCACGTCTGATTGACCCTTAAGTAATTAATACATGTGGATAGTAGTTCCATCATGCTCTTCAGTTATTTTATTTTTTTTTTTGTAAATTCTCTTCAATTACTCTACACCACAAATTAATTTGTTTCGAAATCAAATACGTTTTCGTGATTCACCTTGATCTATTGTTGGTTTTTATTTGTTTCCTTTAGTAACGATAAACTATTTCATGGGCATTTTTACATTAGATTAATAAGTGTTAATTACAAAAGTGTATTGAACGATAGTCTCCTCTTCGTTGTTTTTATATCTGGCAGCAATGGAAATTGATTGCAAAGAAAATTTGTAGCACTTTTAAACTATTGATCTTATTATGGCTTTGGAGTAAAAAAAGAAATCAAAAATACTAAATTAGTACAGTGATGAATATATTACAAGAGAGTTCGCTTATAACAGACACCGCTTATAATGATTTATCGCGAATAACTTTTTCGCTCCCAACAGTTTTGCAGCAATATTTCATACAAATTGTTATGCTCATAGCGAACTCCGGTTATAGCCAATTTTCGCTTATAACGAACTATTTTTTTAAGTTCTATAAATAACACAACACTTTCAAATAAAAGCAAGACATTTTCTGGTGTTTTCAAAATAGTTTTTTTTATAGATAAAAATATTTTTGGAACTTAATTTTTTATCTCTCTATATGCACATCAGTGCTTTTATATGTTTTATGTTTTTTTTGAAAGCATGGCATGGAACTAAATTAACTTGAGTAACGAAACTGAACTAAGTTTTAGCGAGTTCTTCCACTCAATTTGACATTAAAAATGTTTCATAATATAGGTTCAACTCACGATTACCTCACATCGTGATTTAGTCCTTCTGCCAAAAAAACCGTCTTCAATGCAAAGTTCTGATAGAAGAAGTACGTGAAATATAAAATGAAATTTCAATGGGTGTGCCTCCGCCCATTTTTAAATGCAAGATTGCGTGTTTTTCTTGTAAAAATCGGTAAGGTAGAACAACTTAAAATAATATATTAAATTTTAGTGGGCGTGACTGCCCATTTTTTTAAACGAGGATTGTGTCTACTTTAGACCTGAAGGTGTGTGGTAGGTTTCGTAAAAATCGGTTAGGTAAAACCGCGTGAAATATTATAATGAATTTTAATGGGCATAACCCCGCCCCATTTTTTGAACCTTAAAATTGTGTAATTGAAAGAGTCAAAGGTGTTTGTTAGGTTTCGCAGCAATCAAATAAGCAGAATATAATAAGATCTAATAAAAAAAATTGTGGCCGTATCCCCGCCAATTTTTTTTAAATGGGACCAATGGGAAGCTATTCCCTCTGAGACAAAAAATTAATTTTTACGGTCGTTCTAAAATGTACCGAGTTATGAAGTAACACACCTAAAAAAAATAGAGACGAATTGTTAACCTCCTCCTTTTTTAGAAGTCGGTTAAAAATTACCACTTGTGCTAACTTCATGTCAGTTTTTCATTATATATAATGACGTAAATTTTTACATTTTCCAATTTGTTTTAAAATGCCCTTCAACAAATACTTATTTATATTAGCGATAGCATCGCCTCATTCCTCTGTTCTTCTGTAGCGAAGTGGAGTTCCTCATTGATAACCTGACCAGACTTCCCTCCCTCGAATTTCTATCCCGCTTTGTTCCCATTTTTAGGGTTTGGAAATTTTCAATCACTTATTCGACTTTTATTAAAATGTAACTAATAAAAGTTCATTCCAAACAGGGTTGCCGTTGAAAATTTCGAAAAAGTTTCATAAAAAGGGTATTTAAGAAAAAAAGGTCAAGAAAAGGGTATTCTATAGTAAAATATGGTCAAGTTTTAAACATTTATTTCAATTAAAAGAGGAACACGAATTTTAACAATTAATTAAATACATTAGCCTAAATTAAAGTTAATTAAGATACATACTTTAATTATAAATCAATGTTAACCCTCTAACTGGCCAGATCGTAAAAATGAGCTAATATTTTTTTTTTAAGTGGAAATAGTCAAAAGAACCTTAAGTTTTAATATACAGGTAAAAAAAACATTAGAAGAGAACGCCAGGTAAAGAATAGAAGAAGAAGTTTGCATTGAATTTCATTTATAAAAAGTTTTTTTACGATTGAAGATGAAAGTAAGTTAAACATATTTTTTAATTGAGATACTCCCAGAAATAGTTTGCATTTGAAATCAAGGGTTTGGTTGTCAGATTTTTTGCAATATTTTCACCATTTATTGGCTTTTGTATCGACCAAAACAGTAAAATGATCGACAACATCGAACAGAATATCGCCAACTGAACGAACAGCACTTTTCCCAATACCTGATATGCTAGACTGCTTCGCCCAATTTTTGAGCTACGGCATACATTTTGTTAAAATAATACAAAGGGATAAATTAAAAAAAAGTCTCATAAAAAGTGTCATTGGTACGAAAAAGGGTCAAAAGTGATACTTTAGTGTCACAACGGCAACGCTAATGCCGAATATAAATATTTTTAAGTGCCATTAATGCTTAAGTAGCCAAAAACCTGTGTGCCTTGCTACTCCCCATATATGTAAATATATACGTTTTGTGATGAAAAGAAAAAAATCTTATAGTAGAAGTGCAATGTTTGCGATTCAATCTTCACTATTTTGTAGAATACAATTTTCATTGTTAACATTAGAGATGTGCACGTGAGTGTTTTCTGACTCACGACACGTACGCTCACGTAGAAAAATATTTTACTCACGCATTTTCACGCACGAATGATTTTGAAAATTTTCACGATCACGCACGCTCACGAATAAAATATTTTTAATCACGCACGAGTGGTTTACAACTTATCACGATCACGCACGCTCACGAAAAAGTATATGTATAATATAATTTTCATGTTTTTTGGGTTGAAAAATAGGTTCTTACATATCGTCACCTAAAATCCAAAAGGCCGTAACAACCAAAAAATTCAAAATAGACTTTTTGATTGATTATGATGTGATTAACCAAAATACATATTTTCCTAAAATTTTACTCACATATGTTTAAAAATACCGATTTTATTCATTATTCAATTTGGCATCTAACATACATGTAAATAGAATAAATTTATGAAGTTTTTTGCTTCTCCTGTAAAATAGTAAAAAGTGTACTTACGGCCTTTTGGATTTTAGGTGACGATATACATATCTATGTAGATATGTATGCTCGTGTTTTTGTAAAATTTACAATGTAAATTATTTTAAATATTCGTATTCGCGGATATCATTTTAAATATTCGAATTCGAATTCTCGTATATCAAAAATTGACATTCCGCACATCAATGTATGTATACATACATAATATAAATGTGAAGGTAAGACGTATGATCAATTAAATAAATGATAATCAAATAAACGAGAAAAGCATATTAAATCAGAAAACATACAAATTGCTAAAATTTTTCTGTTACGTAATATTTTCAAAGACTCCCCCCACCCCCACCATAATAAATCATAACAAAACTCGAACCCCACCCCACCCCCCTACAGCGTTACGAAATATATGGACGGCCCCTAAATCAAGAAACATTTTCTGCGGTACAATTCGTCAGTAGTATTGTTGACAAAGGCACTGTTGCATCAGTAGTGTTTCTCAATTGATACTTCCTACAGGGTATCTAAGAAACATACATACATACTTACAAGGGTGCATGTATACAAAACAAAATGATCCGAATTCGTGAAGAATTCGTAACGATTGGTCGACAAAATCTTCCGATTTCGGCACCGAAGTCGTAACAATTTTTGTATGAAATGGTCTTGTTGGAACCACAACTCATCCACATTCATGTCATCCAATTCGGGAACAAAATTTGATGGACAAAGCTCCAATTGCTGTGCACAGTGGCGAATCGATTCATTCGGGTCCTCTTCAACACTTTGCTCTACAGCGGCAATTGTTTCTTCGGTGCGCACTGTTCGACGTCTCTGCGGATGCGTATTATCACATAGAGTAAACGTAGTGCGAAAACGATCCATGGTTAACCGAATTAATTGCTCTGATGGACGATTATGTCGACCATAAAATGGACGGAGCTTGCGGTAAACTTCGCGAACTGAACCATTATTTTCGAAATAAATTTGCACGATTTGCAAGCGTTGTTCTTTTGTCAACCTGTTCATGATAAAATGGCAAACCAAACTAAATATTAATCACTTGACAGCTGACAAAATGGCCGCCAGTTAAAAAAGTGATGCCAACTTAAAGTTATATACCTCAATAAAAAACACCCTTTATTTTAGAAATTTTTTGTTCAAAAGAAAAGTTTTAAATTCACATACAACTAATTAAAGACACAAAAATATTTTATTTTCTCAAGAGGTGCGTGTACATGCCTTTTATATTAAGTTTGTACACCATGTTATAAATGATATAACGATTATTTCTGCATTATTAGCCCCAAACACGAATTTTTAAAAATTGTATTTTTTTATACTTTTGAATGTGAAGCTCTATCATTTTTTTTTAGAAAGAAAGAAAGCTTTTGTGCATTGAAGAAAGGCTCAAATTTAAATAATTTTTTATATAATGTTACATATTTAGTTAACTCAACCATTACAAAGGATTGAATTCTAGCTATTAGATTTTTTTAAATCTGTCATTTTTAAAAGCAATATCAAGTTTCCGCAGAATTGCTTAACTACTTTCGGCTTTAATAGCATATAATAGATTTCCTCTTGAAATCATCAAAATGACAATGTTTATTTTATTTGGTATGCGTGTGTGGTTGTGCATTCCTTCTACAATTCTAAAACAATGCAAGCGAATGAATTTGCCAATTGTTTTGCATTAATAATTTGTCAATATTTTTTTTTTTTTTTTTTTTTTTGAAATTTTAACTTTTGAGCAAATATGACACAAAAACCATGAAATTATACCAAAATATGAGACAAAAATATGCATATATGACCAAATTATGCAAAAATATGCATTTTCAATAAAATATGCAAAAATATGCACTAACAAATCGATGGCATTTTCACGCAAATTCAATGTTTCGTAAAGATATTTCGTTCTTGCCACTATCAGGCTTAAGGAAAAAAACATGCATTTGCATGAAACCCCTGTCCTTGGTTATAAACCTTTTTTTATCAACATATACATATTTATTTAAAAAAAAAATTCACAGACTTTTACTTATGTACTCAAAAATCAAAGTTTTACCCCCTTATGCAAAAACGTTTTTTAAAGTTAAAGCATGTGTCAAAACCGGTGTTGCCATACAACACCGGTTGGTTTGTTAAACCAACTTTAAGTTTAACAATGTTAATGTTTAATTTTAGTTAATTTTAATTATTATTCAAACTCCATTTGTTTGTATATTTGCGATTTGAACGGGCTAAGGTTCGTATTGCTTTTTAAGCCAAATTAACGTTAATGTTTAAAAAAAACTGTTCAGAGAAACTACCGAAATGTCTTAACGAATTCACAAGGGTGTCTTAAGTGTCCTAAGTGTCATAATGTCTTAACATTTTAACATAGTTTAAAAAAATTGTTGTTGTGGCTCAAACAAAAAGGTCATAAAGTAATAAGACTTTCTCAGCTATGTTTATTGTTTGTCATAACTACATGTAGAAATGCGTGAGAGTTTACCAAAGGAATTGAGAGAGAGAGAGAGAGTAAGAAATGTACAAGGTGTTAAAACCAAAATACAAATAAGTACAATATTTATAATTGTAAATTATAAGGGTCAGGGTCAGTCATATATTTTCGTTTTATAAATTTAAAACGTGTTAATTTATGAGTACCATTTGAATACCCCAATTATGTTTGTAATGCTCATACTACCATACATATTACTATACATTGTATAGGGTTGTTATCGCTTAATTTATAAAAAGAGGAAAGCAGAGGGAAAAAACGCGGACATTTGTTTAAAAAAGTAGGACTTAAAAATAAAACGAAATTGAATTTTTGCAATAATATTCACCTCTATCGTGAACAGTTTTTCAGTCGAAATATTTCCCCTTTTCCCCAAATTGCAATCGTGAGGAAATGTGTTCTCTATTTTGATTCCACTTATCGTGAATAATATTTTTCATGGGGATTTTTTTATTTGTCCCGTGGTTTTGTTCACTTGATGAGGGCAATTATAAAAAAATTCCGTGAGAAATTTTTTCCCGGGGAACAATTTCAAACAATAGCAAGTAATAGGGAAAAAAATTCAAATTGGAAAAGGAAGCAATTTTATTCATAATCGCCGTGTACGTTTGAAGGCTAACTGACTTAATACATCGCGTAATTTCAATATTTTGCTTCCAATTATATTTTAAAAGTAAATAAATTTCATGATTAATAACGATAATTCCCTGCAACACCTTTTTCATTGAATATGAAACTCTTTGGTTTACATGCAGTAAATTTTATGGTGATGGTATATTAAATCACGGCACCTAAAATATTTAAAAACATTTATTTCAAACACAAAATTTGTGTATTTCTTACGATTTCAGACTTTCAATTAATTTCTTAATGAAAGAAGTATATATATATGCAACTCTGTAATCGAAAATATGAACCTAATGTATTTATTTTTTGTAATTTTTATTTAATAAAATATTTTATTTGAAGAAATACATATGCATGTACATTTTATTTCAAGTTATTACCCAGCAAAAAATTTCAAAAAAGGTAATCGAGTTTGGAATTAAGCATTTTTGGTGGAAGCACTTCCCTACTGGATTACCAACTTAATGATTTTAACAAGGCGTGAGACTAAAATAATCGATTCTTGAGAAGTACTTACATTTTTTTATTTGTCGAAAATTTCACGTAATCTATTTCGTCTAAAAAAATCATTCTCTTCATTTAGCAACTTGCACGTCATTTTTTTAAATTTTAGGTAATGTGATTTGTAAGCGAGTAATGAAAATTGGCAATCAGAAAAGTAAGTCATTATATGGCAAGTAGTTCTAATGGTAATGTGTAATTTTTTGCTGGGTAGTGCTACATATCACAGTGCATTGCGATAAATGTATTTCTAAAGGTATTTAAGCGTATTCTCATAATTATCTCTATGAGGTAATTAAACGTTTTCGCTTTAGTACCTTTCTCGGATAATTACCCAAAAACTCATGACATTTTTGATGAGGTCATTAACCGAGGTTTACTGTAGCAAATTTCTCTTCATGGGGAATGAAAATTTCATGGGAAAAAAAATTTCACATATTATTTATGATAGGAGTGATTAGTACCACTAAAATCTTAAATACATACCGATGGTGTTCTGTAAAAAGAGTCAATCTCGCACATTTTGCATAGAATATTGGATCTTTTTACCCAACACTATCGATATGTTTAAATTAAATTGTACCTACATAAATATTTACACATTTAATAATATGTATTTGCATACATAAATTCACAGAAATAGCACTTCAAATATCAAAGTGCAACCGATTACACATCAATCGATGGGGCTGCCGACTTTAAATAAACTTTTATTGTTAAGTTAAAATATCTTGTTTGTTCATAAAATAAAGATTTTGAACTCTCGCTCAAAGCTATGCACTAAATTTTTCTCGCAATTTTTATTCAACTCCATCTAAAGGGTGTCCCAACAAGATCCCAAGATTGAAATTTTAAATAAAACACAGATATTAAAAAAAAAAATTGAAAAACTTTATTATATCGTAAAGTACACAAAATGAGGTTATGTGTGGAACAACAAATCGGGCAGATGGCCGCCGCGGCTTTGCTGGTACACACGCAATCTTTTAATGAAATTTTCAATGGCCGTTTTGCATAAATGCTGCGGTATTTTATTAATGCAGCGTCCAATTTCCTCTTTTAAGGCTTGAGTCGTCGTCGGCTTATTCGCGCAAACCATCGACTTCAAAAAACCCCAAAGAAAAAAGTCTAATTGTGTTAAATCGCACGATCTAGGCAGCCAATTCTGGTCTCCAAAACGCGAAATAACACGACCGGGAAATGACTGATGTAGCAATTGAATTGTTTCTGTGGCTGTATGACATGTGGCGCCGTCTTGTTGAAACCACATGCCCTCCACATTCATTTCTTCAATTCTAGGCACGAAAAAACTGCTTATCATTTCACGATACCGAACACCATTGACTGTTTGCGCTTGACCTGCGTTTGAGCGACATCATCACGTACAGTTGCGACATTTTCGGTCGATCGACCTGGTCGAGGGTGCGTTGTTGTCTTTACATCACTAACAGACCCAGTTTCGGCAAATTTATCCATTAATCTCTACAGTTGAGCCTTTTGGAGCATTATTGTGACCCCAAATTGATCGCAAATTTGCGAACTTTAGCCGCAAAACTTTCACCATTTTGGTAAAACAATTTCACAATGAGAATGCGTTGTTCATTAGTGTAGCGCTCCATTTTTACTAACCTCGTACCTTCTACTAGCAAACAATAACAATTGTTCCAATGTCAAGCAATGACACTTCGAATGGCGCCAAATTTAAATCTTGCGTTCTTGTTGGGACACCCTTTATATTTTAAATAATTCTTAAAATAACATACCACAACCCTCATAAACAGTGTTATTTATAAGATAAACTGGACATCCAATACCAATTATTTCCCTTTTTAGTTTAGCTTTTAATAAATACAATTTGTCAAGCAATACAAAAGCGAAAAAATTGGCTTAAAAAGTAGGACTTTCCCGGACGCTAATTTTTTTTCGAGGATAGAGATCCCAAAAAGGGGACAGTGTCCGGGAAAAAGAGGACGGATAACAACCCTACTATACCTATATGCATTTATTATTATAAAATAATTTATTTCAAATGATTGAATACAGTTGCATATGTACCTATGCAGGAATGTTATCTGGTGAGAGCGTGAGAATTCGCGCGTGGTTAATAAAAAAAGCTCACGCACGATCACGCACGAGTAAATTTTTTTCAGTCACGCTCACGCACTCACTCGTGATTAGTTATAATATTTGACCTCGAATCACGTGAATCACGCGTGACTCACGCGTGACACGATAAAATCACGACAGTTGCACATCTCTAATATTAAGTGTACAGAAGTTTAAACTTTCATGGAGATATACGAGCTGTTGTGTATACTTATATAATTTTGTGCATATACAATAAAATACGCACTCTTAGATAATAATCAAGACTAATGCCGCAAACTACTGCGTAAACTTTACTGGGTGACCAAGATAAATTTAAGGTTGTGTAACTGAGCGAAAAAGACAAACACACAGGCAGAAACAATAAATAAAAGTAATTCTTGTATGATTTTTTATATGAAAGAAATTTTTTCCAGAAACCCGTTTCAACAAAAAGTAATAAATAAACATTATTATTCACTTAAATTGTCAGTTTAAAACTACTAAAAAACCAATTTGTAAGAGAAAATAATTTTTAATTTTCACGTAAGCAAAAGCATTTTTTAACATAAACAGCACACACAATAAATTTCTCGCAGTGCGTTTGAGAAAAATGAGTAAAAAGATAAGCAAAAATTTATCTCGGATAAGACTAAATGAAATAGAATAAGAATACGTGTGAACAGCGTGACCGTTTGACCGACTAAAGTGGCAATTTGCCACTTTTTCGACTGCGTTTCCCCTTTTTCAACTGCCTTGCCACTTTTTGACCCCCTTTATTTAGGATGAGTTATATGAAAATACATTAAAAATTAAAATTTTAGTGCAGTTTTCTCTTTTTTTTTTAATTTTGCCCCTTTTTTTTGATAAATCCCCTATTTGGTGCCACTTTTTGAAAAATGTCATCGGTCACCCTGCGTGTGAATTCGATTTGCAAAAATTTGCTACATGATTTTCACCCATGGCGTAAAGCAATGATGTCAGTTTCATGGCACAATTGTGCAAACTAAAATCACACACATTCTTATTCTCTTTCATTTAGTCGTCAATGAAACAGCGACGATAACACATGCGCAGCGGGTGTATTAAATTCTTTATAGATACAGTGAAAGAAAAAAAGTGGTATGCGAAAAACATTCTATGATCATTAATGCTTTTTGCGGCATTCAATGTATTTTATGTTACAAAACTTTTAAGGAAAGAAATTAATATATATTAAAAAGTCATTTTGGTTTTTTTTTTGGAGCAGCTTTACTAAACTGCATTTAATATCAAAACTTAAAAGACCAATAACTTGGAAACTATTGGTCGGAGCCAATTTTTTTATTTAATTTTTTCTTCTTATTTTTCAAGTTTCTATCAGATAAGCTATTTAAAAATTTATTTTTGGAATTTCTTCACAGTTTCCTATGAAAAGTTTACAGCGCCGTAACTCGTAAAATATGGGTCGCCCGCAACGTTTTTATTTAATTTTTATTCCTTATTTTTTAATTTTCTACCATATAGACTCCTTTTTATATATTTTGAGCTGCTTCACTAAACTGCATTTGTTATATATATTTATTTTTTTCGATGTACTTCAGAGACGAATGACACAGCTTTTCTCACACATACAACTATAGTTTTATTTTTGACACCACTGGCGTAAAGCAATGTTAGGAGAGAAATATGTGCACATCTTCTTATATCATATACACATATGCATATGTACATTAGTGTGTCCCAAAAATTTTTTTTCTTTTGCCCCAGCATATTTTGAAAACTTATATATAGGGTACAGTATTTTCGTGATTTTTTCAGATTTTTCGGAAGAGGTTTAGAGGTCGCTAAAATTGATGTTAACCCAAAAATAGGGTTTTCTCGACTTTTTTAATTTTGTTCACTACGCGTCCCATTAGCACGGTTGTTTTTGTTACTAAGTAAATTGTTTTTAAAGAAAACTTTTCAAACTTTACATTTTTGTGCAGATGTTATAAATTTCGATTATTTTTTCGCTTATTTGGATATCCTTTATGAAATTTTATTTGTAAATTTAGCATAAATTTTAAAAATAATGCCTTGTAACTTTTAAAAGTTTTTTTTTTTGAATTTAAAAAATTAATGATTAAGTTTAAAAGGTGGATAAATTCTGAGTCATTTAAAGCAAAAAATATTAAGGGTTTTCATGAGAACTCTTAAAATTCCCATTTGTGCAATTGGGCAAATATACGAGACTTGTTTCATGAAGCCCCTTATCAGCTTTTGCGCAAACAGTTAATTAAATTTGAATGAAATGTCAAAAAAATTAATATAATTAAAATAAAAAAATTAAATTTCGTGCAGTTTTTGCATTAAATACGTATTTACATATTTCTCTAAAAATAAAAAGTGTGTGTGTGTATATAAAAATGCTTCAAGGAAGCAAAAATAAAAAAAAACAAAGAGTTGTTGTTTACTAAATGCACAATTGCACATCTTAAGTTTACGGGTGAAAATTGTTGGGCAAAGTTAACAGGTTTGTGTAAATAAATTTCCACACAATTTTTGACATTTTATTTACGAGTGTGTAAAAATGCACAGTTGCACAGTTTGCGAGACTTTTGAACATTCTCATGAAAACCCTTATTGAATTTGCTTTTTAAGTTTTGTACCCGTTTTGTGAAATTAAAAATATTGTAATGTTTTTCCAACTATGCATCGGATTTGTTTCAATGTTATATGTTTAGATATTAGATATTCTTTTAAAATATTATATATGGGTGGTTTCTTGTTCTGTTGCGCAGAGCTCAGCAACGCGAGCCCAAAAAATTCTAAGCAGCTTACTTCTCATACCAAAAATTAAAAAATTATTTTTTTTATTTTTCAATTATTCACCCCTATTCTGCGTTTCGATTCGAATCGAAAATTTCTCCGTTTGGCAACTTTGGTATTCTGCGTTCCGTTCTCTTTCGATTCTATGTATTCTGCATTTCGATCGTAACTACGTTTTTGTAAGTTGTTATTTTAGTGGCGGAGCATTTTCAATTTTTGTTTGTTTAGCTTCAAAAAAAGATTAATTAAAAAAAATAATGCAAGTATTAAATGCAAAAGAAGGTTTAATTAATGAACTACACAGTTTGTTTTGTTTTTGTGTACTGAAATGCGATTTTTATTTAATTTATTACAAGTTGAACAGTATAAAAAATGACACACCTATTTAATGGCAACGAAAAACGATGTTGTCTACGGATTTAATTGAATTTAAACAAATAAACTATATTTTTGTGTTACAATTATGTGTAAAAAATTAAAATATCACCTCCGTCGCAACAGGATTCTTCACACTGGATAAGTTTGGCCACAAATACCTCTTGCTTATCTCGTTTTTTTAACTCTCTGTACTTGAATTTGCAAGAATTTATTTAATAAATATGTTCACAATATTTAATTATTATTTGTTTTAATGTTAAATCACTGTTTTTTTGCACTAAATTTGACTTTTTGCTAAAAATTTTGCAAATTGCTTAATTTTTCTGTTCTTATTTCACCCGTTTCATAGCAAAGCAGCAGGTTTAAACATACTCTTCTCTTCTTCTTTTCCTTACGATTCAGTTTTTTGGCAGAATACCTCTTTTCGAACGTAATCGAAACGATGTATTTTTCGGCCAAATGTAGTTTGAAAAATCGTTGCCGTATTTCAATTTTCGTTGGCGGTTTAGCCAACGAGGAATTTCGATTAAAAATGTACCCCTTTTACACACGTAAAATTTACTTTGTAAAGTCTTAATTCAGCTGTGTGCAAGAGAGAGGGGGAAATACTTTCTCTATCTGTCTATCACCCAGCTGGATTGAGACTTTGCAAAGTAAACTGTCCAAAAGGGATATAGGTTTTCAATGTATGTTAACCGAAAACCTGGTTTTTGGGCATATTTCCAGTTTTTAGGAAACCGGGTTTTCCTACCCGGTTAAAACTTTTTGTACAGAAAGAATATCTAATATATCAATATCTAACATTAAAAAAAAATCAGATACATAACTTGCAAACACATTATAATATTTTTAATTTCACAAAATGAACACAAAATTTAAAAAGGGTGTAACTTTGACACCGTAAGAGCAAATTCGATTTTTTTTTCATTAAATGACTCAAAATTTATCCAACTTTTAAATTTAATCATTAATTTTTTTAACTTCAATACAAATTTTAAAAATTATAAGGCATTATTTTTAAAATTTGTACTAAATTTACAAAAAAAATCCTTAAAGGATACCCAAATAAGCGAAAAAGAAATAACCGAAATTTATAACATCTGCACAAAAATGTAAAGTTTGAACAGTTTTCTTTAAAAACAATTTACTTAGTAACAAAAACAATCGTGCTAATGGGTCGCGTAGTGAACAAAATTAAAAAAGTCGAGAAAACCCGATTTTTGGGTTAAAATCGATTTTAGCGTCCTCTATACCTCTTCCGAAAAATCTGAAAAAAATCGCAAAAATATTGTACACTATTAGCTTTTAAAAATGCTAGATTACTTATAAAAATAAAAAAAAAATTTTTTTTGGGACACACTAATGTACAATATGTACGAATAATATTATTAAATGCTACATTAAGTTTTATTTTGCTTTCACTATCGCAGCTGGAAAATAGTTCACAGCCATACAACAAAATCGGTATTAAAAGGAATTTAGTAAGAAGTATTCTAATATCAATTGTGGCCTCTATGGCAAAGAGCTTAAAACTGAGGTAAGTATTCTAAAATATTGACATCGATCAACTTGATATGAATAAACGAGATCTGTGGCAGTTGGTGCAAATCCGAACATATGTTTAAGTTTAAGACACAACATGTTACGGTCAACAGCATCAAATGCTCTAGAATGATCCAAGAGAACTAAAAACTTAACTTTACCGCAGTCTGCCTGTGGTCTTATATTTTCAGCAATATCTACGAGGGCCGTTGTACAACTATGATTTTTACGAAACCCCGATTGTCGGTCAGTTAGCATATTATTGTTTTCAAGATATTGTGTGACTTGGATATGAATTCACCTTTT
Organism: Tachina grossa; assembly: GCA_949987645.1. Lineage (NCBI taxonomy): Eukaryota > Metazoa > Arthropoda > Insecta > Diptera > Tachinidae > Tachina > Tachina grossa. Next base: position 128,993,121 of record OX465276.1, on the reverse strand, counting down.
AAAGGCTTTAGATAAGAATTGTAAGATTGATATGGGCCTGTAATCAGAATTAGTCTTGGGTATAGGAATAATCTTAGCAAGTTTCCAAATTTTTGGATAGCGGTTGGTAGTAAAGATCTTGTTAAAAACAAATGTTATAAAAGGAAGAACTTTTGCAATAAGTATTTTCAAAAACCTTGGATTCAACGCATTCACAACAATTGTATTTGATTTTATTGACAACAGGCTGGATAAGACATCAGACTGACTTACATTTACACAGTTGAAATTGTTGCTCATAATATCATGATGGAAATTGTAATAAATAGTAATATTTAAAAATTTGTTATTTAAGATGTTGGCATCAACAGCACAGGGCTCTAAAAGCAAAGAACTTTGAAGCATAATAGTCAGACTTAAGCTAGGTACAGACGATTGTCAGATCTGGCAATGTACTGGCAATCAAAAATTGCCAGCACAAGGTAGATTGCCAGTTCACACGATTGTATCAAATTTGTCGGAAAATCTTACAATTTGTTGCCAGACGGTGGTATGACAACACATTCATTTTACAAAATCACCAGGGGCATAATTCCTGCACTCGTGATCGGAATTACATTCGAATAGAAATTAATTTCGCTGGCAAGAAATTTTCTGATGATGTCACTCGTTACTCGTTAAGCGAATCGAGTTTTTGTTTCAGTGTTGGAAAAAGGCAAATATATTTATATATAAATTTATTTCACAACACTGAATAAATTGGAAGCAAAAGCATATGTTTGTATATATGATTGTGTGCAAAAATATATGTATGTACGTACTATAGCATTGCACAGATACATCTGTTTGCACTAGTTTTGCGTGTTTTTTGGTTCTGGTATGAACAAATATGTTATTTATCGTTTTCTGTTACTAGTTGTAAATGTTGATTTTTTAAGCAATTATTGTATGGTTGGGCAATGAGCAAATGAAAACAACACATTTATTTATTTTTTTTGTTTTTCTAAGGCAAATAAGATACATAAAACTGCTTTTACCATAAGTGCTTTATGATGTGTTGAGAAAAAATGTAATTGGCTGATGAATGAATGAATGAAAGCAAAATTGCAGATACATATGTACATGAAACACATGCATTTGTAATTACTCTCAGAGCAAAATTGTCTCTCTCTCTCTCTATACTTTGGCTGCGCCAGAAAATAACATAACGAACGTCAGCACATACATCTGCACATCATGTATCTGTTTCAATAGTGGTTTTTCATATATTTGTATTACAATATGTATTTTTTGAGCAAAAACAGATCAAACAGTTGCTCAGCAGCAATACAATAAGCAATTGTTATTTGTTTTCAATTGTATTTTAATTTGGGAAAGCACGCACACACAATAACTCTTATACTAGTTCTGTAGCTCACACTACAATTATATGGTACATACCATGGTATAATTGTTTTGGCTATACAAACGAGTATACAAATGCAACCCTTTAGTACGTACATACACACGTATATGCAGAAAAAAGAAACGAATATACATAAATGTTATTTTCATTTTAATTTAATTAATACTTTAATAATAATAAATTAGTGTAAGGTTAGAGAATAGAGCACTAGCCACATTTTCGATTCTTTTATTGGTTGACCAGGAGCAGTTGATTTTTTATTTAGATGCTCCCAGAGTTGTTTGATTTTTTTTATTTTCCCCGACAACTCTTAGGCAAAATATTATTTCCCAAGTCAGTGTGTTTTGTTATATTTAAAGTCAACTAGAAATTATTTAGTTTGTATTTTTTTATACGTACATTTGTGCATTCATTCATTTATAAAAAAAAATAAGTCAAATATTGAACATACATATTCTTTTTCTTCCCTTTTTCTATGTTAAACATGATTTCGAATGCCTTTTTGCTGTCATTAAAAATTTCGACATGTGTTATTCGAAACCGAATGCGAAAATCCCAAAAGTTAAAAAACTCGCACATTCGAGTAATAACTCGCTCGCAATCGAATGCGGGAATTAGGCCCCAGTTGAAAAATTATCAATTCATACGGTTGTCATATTGTTAGTTCACAAAATTGTAAGATCTGTTGCTATGTGTTGCCATACTCAAAGCATTTGTAGAAATTGTTAAATATCAATCGTTTGCGATTGTGTTAAATGTAAAAAGTGAAAATATAAATTATTATGGACAATAAAGAAGCAATGGCAATGATTTTGTCTGCATATAACGGGTGTTTTTTTTAGACGTATAAAACTTCGAATTGAAATAAAACACAAGAAAATCGTTTTAATGTCCATCAATTTGGCTTTATTGGAAGAATAATTTTATGCCATTATTGTTTAAATATGATTTCGGGCATGTGGCCGCCGCGGCTGGCTCGAATAAAGACAATTCTACAGGTCCAATTTTCAACCACTTTTTCGAGCATATGGGGCCGTATGTTGGCAAGAACGCCACGAATGGTGGCTTCCAAGTCACCTAACGTTTCTGGTTTGTTGACGTAGACGAGCGACTTCACATATCCCCAAAGAAAATAATCCAATGGTGTCAAATCACACGATCTTGGTGGCCAATTGACAGGTCCATTCCGCGAAATTATGCGCTCATCGAATGTTTCCTTCAATAAATCGATTGTGACGTGCGCTGTGTGGCATGTAGCGCCGTCTTGTTGGAACCACAACTCATCCACATTCATGCCATCCAATTCTGGAACAAAATAGTCGGTTATCATGGCTCTATACCGGTCTCCATTAACGGTAACTGACTCTCCAGCATTATTTCGGAAGAAGTATGGCCCAATGACTCCACCAGCCCATAGAGCACACCAAACAGTCAGTTTTTGTGGATGTAATGGCGTCTCAAGGGTCTCATGTGGATTCTCTTCACTCCAAATGCGGCAATTTTGCTTGTTGACGTAGCCATTCAACCAAAAATGAGCCTCATCACTGAACAAAATTTTGCGATGAAAATCAGCATCGAGATCAATCTCATTTTCGGCCCATACACCAAAATCACGACGCATTGCATGGTCTCGCGGCTTTAATTCTTGCACAAGCTGGATCTTGTAAGGTCGCAAGCTAAGATCTTTGCGCAAAATCTTCCATAAAGTTGATGGACAAAGCTCCAATTGCTGTGCACGGTGGCGAATCGATTCATTCGGGTCCTCTTCAACACTTTGCTCTACAGCGGCAATTGTTTCTTCGGTGCGCACTGTTCGACGTCTCTGCGGATGCGTATTATCACATAGAGTAAACGTAGTGCGGAAACGATCCATGGTTAACCGAATTAATTGCTCTGATGGACGATTATGTCGACCATAAAATGGACGGAGCTTGCGGTAAACTTCGCGAACTGAACCATTATTTTCGAAATAAATTTGCACGATTTGCAAGCGTTGCTCTTTTGTCAACCTGTTCATGATGAAATGGCAAACCAAACTAAATATTAATCACTTGACAGCTGACAAAATGGCCGCCAGTTAAAAAAGTGATGCCAACTTAAAGTTCTATACCTCAATAAAAAAAACCCATTATTTTAATGTATACTTTTTCTTTAAAAGCAAGCGTATGCAGTGTTGCCCATAGAAATAATTCTCTTACAATGACGCCATTGTCAGATGCATAAACTTCGCACATCTGACAAAATTAAAATGTCTGACAAATATCTGGCCATAATTTTACAATGCGTTTACACGATAGTGAGATGTCTGACAATTTGTTGCCTTTGCAATGGACTGACAATGCTTTTTCTGGCAAAGACGTCTGACAAAAATTGCCAGTTCATAGGGTTGTAAGAAATTTTGAGCACATTTTACTGGCAATATTGTAAGATCTGACAACTGTCTGTACATAGCTTTAGCTTTTTTAATTGTTGGTTATGTTACGTAATACCTGATATTCTTCATGTCATTCTGTGGTTTTGAAATATTTCCATCGAGAATATAAAAAATCTCTACGATTAATCGCTAGTTCTATGTAATGAGTGAACTAGGTCTTGTTATGTCTATTAAAAATTTTTGTTCTTACGGGAGCCACCAGATTGTATAAATTATTTAAGTTGTGTTGCAGAAAAGACAGCTGATCATCAGGGCTATCAGATATGGCGATTTCTCGCCAAACGTGGCGATTTTTCAACTTGTTTTGGCGTCCAAATTTTTGGTTTGGCGATATGGCGATTTTTCTGGCGATATACAAATTTGTTGGCGATTTTTATCGCTATTTTTTTAACAAAATTGAACTTCAAAATTTTTCTAATTCAGGAAAATTAGTTTGTTGAAGGAGTAGTTTCAAAAATAAATCCTGCCAAATTCGTCTGCAAGAAGTTAAAACAATTTGATTTTGATGATTTTTCTAATATTAATAATAGTCATTAATGCGTTTTGAATTTGGATGAGAAAAATTTACAAGAAATAATTTTTGGCAATTTTATTTCTAATTTTGCCGATTTTCTGATAAATTTTCATAGGATAATTTTTAAAAAATTTATATTAAAAAAGTGTTATATGAAAACAAATTTATTATCAAATATTTACTAAGAAAAACTAAATAAAACTGATTTTTGGCGATTTTTAAAATCAATTTGGCGAAATAGGTCGGAAAAAATCTGACAACCCTGCTGATCATCAACAATCATTAATACCCTTTTCACACTCGCTCACATCTTTGAGGAATGCGTGGAATTTGTTGAAAATTTAAAAAACCTGTTCACATTACAACATCTTTCATCTTTCATCTGTCATGTATTATAATACTATTTTTACGAGTTAAATAATAAAATGCAATTTAAAAATTCACTAGAAATTGATTTAATTGCTGGCTCCTGAGGAGCAGAAACAAATAATGCTACAATATGCAGTAATTAGTAGAAACTATGCCAGCGGACAATGATGATGAAGAAATATTATGAACTTTATCCGCAAAGATTTCGCGTAGTAGTTGCAAATCTACTTTTATGTAATTTATTTCGATTAGGAAAAATATATACAAGATTTAATTATATACATGAATGTACATACATATGTATATAATAAAATTTTGGAGTAATTACGGATCTCTTTTTGGGAAGGATATTCCAAAATGTAGCCTTGAATGTATGTACATATGTACATGCATATGTAGATATACATACAAACATATGAATACATTTTTATAGTATGTATGCATGTATGTATATAGTTGTATACATTTTTTCTAGTGATGACACTAAAATAATCGAAAGATGTTGAACGGAACAAAGTGAGATAGGAACATCTTTTGAAGATGTTGAAAGATGTTGAACATTCAGCCCCGTATAATTCTTATGGGAAGATGTTATCATCTTGCCAAATTGATGAAAGATGAAAGATGTGAGTAAGTGTGAAAAGGCTATAAAGCGTAAATTTACATTAACTGACACCACACACAGCGGCTGAATACAAGAACGCGGATGATGAAGTTGTAGCGTCCTTCGAAAGCAACATGTTCGGTTCTGCTAGTGCTTGTGAGAATATTTAGAGTTTACTTTGGTGTTATTAGTTTCTTAAAAGTAATTTGGATTACAGAGCTATCGAATCATAAATATAGGAACTATTGTAGACATTTGGAAGGTTGTTAAAGGGTATTTTGTTATTTTTGTTAATTTTTTAACAATTAAATGTGTTCCAATTGTTTTTAATAAAAGGTCTACAATGTCAGATAAGATTTTCGAACCAATATCTGTATAAAATACCTACTTAATTAAATATTAAGTAGGCACTTTACTGAAAAATATGCAGGTAATTATATAAACGGTTATGTCTACAATGACGTTTATGCAAATTATACATACAAACATGCATATTTGCAAGTTCTTGTTGGTAAGAAAATACAAATAAATCTTTAACAACTTCATAAAGATGAAATGATTTTAAATGAATTTTTCTTTTTATTAATACGAGAAAGCATTTTTTTTCTTCGATATTTTTCTTGTTAACATGCTGACGTAGATACATACAAATAAATTTCATAAGATATTACCAGCTTCCTATAGAATTATTCAAATGAAAAACAAGAAAATATTACAAATTCAATAACGCCAGTCTGTGAATTAATAGAGTTATTCGTATGTACTTATGTAATACGCAAAACATTTTTCAGAAAACTAAGAGAAAAAGTGACTCAAAAACACTTCCTCGACGGCATGAATGAAATAAAAAGAATTGCTAAAAATAGGAAACTTGAAGAACAATTATACGAGTATGTATTTAAATGATGATAGACATGCACAGAACTAACATAGCGGTATGTTGAAAAGAAGAACCGAATGGTCATCAGATAAGGTAAATGAGTAACATAGATACCAAGCTAAAGAGAAACAGTAAGAAGGAACATGAAAATCACGTGCAAACTACCAACAAACCAATAAATAAAAACGGGGTAACATACGAACTAAAGTTTAGTTACAAAACAGACAGTACTCGAGAAATTGAATGAAAAATCATGAATCATTGTTTAAAAAATAAAACATCAGCAAGATATAAAAAAGTCACGAGGCAACAAACAACATACTAAAGTGATAATATGACAACATTCGCATGAATATGAAGCCCAAGCAAGACGACACATATTTTCTACCGGTTTACTGTGGCACATTTCGCGTTTAGTGACAAACGATTTTAGAGATGTAGGCATTATAATATCTCTATTTTAACTATTATTTTGGTAGTAGGATGTATGTTCCTGCTAGAGTTGAGCGATATTTGGAAACCTGTTACTTTTTCACAGCGATTGAAAAATCACATATCACAACTGTGACTGAATTTATCAAGTAACAGGTTTTGGAAATATAGTTCTTTCATATAAACTGTGAATGTTCTTGTATGCTTACTTTACAGTAAATGAAGCTACCACAATAATTTGTTTTATACATTCAGCTTTTGTCAAGAAAAAAATCGTCGAATCGTGTCAAATCTTCTTTTCTGGCAACTACGTACAGCTCACATTCTTATATTTGGAGTTTTACTGTCTCTCTGCCTGTTATACGACAATTCTCAATCAGTGATGCCAACTTTTTTTGCTCTAAAAGCACATCAGAATTTAAAAAAAGCACTAAAAAGCGTAATTTTGAGATCTAAAAAGCGTAACAAGCACTAACGTGAAAAACGAGTGCAATTTAACAATGTTTTCTTAGCTATTCTCTATTTCGGCAATATCTTTAATGAAATATTTCAGACGAAAAAGGTATGATTTACACAGAAAAAATAAATACACCAAGTTTTTTATTAAAGTAATTTTAAAAATACACAAATTTCTTAAGAGCACTACTTAGTGCTTTTTGTTAGTTTAGCACTAACGCTCAAAAATTGGCGTTTTTAGTCTTCAAAAAGCACTAAATATAGTGCCAAAAGCACCAAGTTGGTATCGCTGTTCTCAATGTATGGATGGGGTTGATTGCTAATTGTTTATTCTTTTCGCTCTTCTTATTAGTATTTATCAAGACATCAATACTAATATATACTTTTAAAGCAGAAGAGCTGAAATGTGTTAAATCGAGATCACAGTCACTGTTTAATTTCACTGCTGTTCTTCTTATTAGATCTTCCCAAAATAACAGAGCTGCTACAAACAAAATATTGCTAAACTGTGATCACAGTCACAGTTTAAAAGAGCAGCGATTTAGAAATCACGTTCACAAGGAGCAACATCTATATATAAATAGGCAAGTGAAAAAAGTTAAGAACCATTTTAACTGACTTAAACTCAACGTATTCGCTTGATTTTTTTTTGGTTGATAGATTGTCAATAGGAGCAGTGCAGAATGTATTTTTTCTTCTACGTTTTGGTGTCTAAGATAGTTAAAAACAGTTAAGAATATTAGCCAATCATAAAGCCATGATCTCTCTTTCTCTCTTAATTTGCTAAAAAATTACAACAAAAAACTCAAAATTAACTAAATTAAATTTGGCTTGGCAACTCCGTAAACACTCAGAAGCAGTGATGGGAAATGAGATTTGCATTTCGGTATCAAAAACAATTTTTTTTAGTAGTTTTTTTAACAAAAAATTATATAAAATTAATTTACAAAGAAATAAAAATGAAACACAAAGCATATGGATAGGATGATTCTAAAAAAAATCTTTTGTTTTTCACAGAACCAGGTTTCAAACTTTTGTTAGGTAAAAAACAGGCCTGTTAAAATATCAGCTCATAATATTAATGGTGAGATGGTCCGTTCGATTTCCCATACGATTTACATGGTATAAATTGATTTTATTTATTCTGATTGTCATAAGCAGGGCAAGTTTTTCAAGCATTTTGCTGGAAAAGCTTGATTTCGCTTATTTTGTACCTTTTTTTTTTTGCAAAATTGCTTTATTTGATACACTCTGCTTGAATTTGCTTATAATGCGATTTGGCAGCCCTTGAAAATAATTTTTGGGTCTTTCTGTTGCAAATAAAAAGCAAAAGTGTGTTGTCCTTTTCTCACACATGCAATTTTCTATTCTTTAACTCTTGACATTGCTAGCATTTGTTAATGTGTAGTTGTGCTTCTGAAAAAAGCAGTTAGTTTCTGGTTAACTGTTGTAATTTATTTAAACTGTGAACAATTTTCTGTGTAACCAAAAATGCCTAAGGAAACTAAAAAAGAATTTAATGCTCGTATTGTAAGAGAATATCCAGGAGTGTTTAAGGCTGATAGTTCAATTCTTTTTTGTCTGCTTTGCAATTGTACAATTTCTGGATGCAAAGTAAAGGGTGTTTTTTATTGAGGTATAGAACTTTAAGTTGGCATCACTTTTTTAACTGGCGGCCATTTTGTCAGCTGTCAAGTGATTAATATTTAGTTTGGTTTGCCATTTTATCATGAACAGGTTGACAAAAGAACAACGCTTGCAAATCGTGCAAATTTATTTCGAAAATAATGGTTCAGTTCGCGAAGTTTACCGCAAGCTCCGTCCATTTTATGGTCGACATAATCGTCCATCAGAGCAATTAATTCGGTTAACCATGGATCGTTTTCGCTTTTCGTTTGAATATAAAAACGTTATGTTGGTTGTTACTGACGCGGCACCGTATATGGTTTCTGCAATGAAATCATTAAAAATTTTATACCCGCAGATGCTTCACGTTACGTGCCTATCTCATGGACTGCATAGAGTTGCAGATTTCATACGCTTGCACTTCGTAGATGTAAACTCCCTTATTGCAAATTGCAAAGCTGTTTTTCTTAAGGTATGTAATACATACATACATACTATGTGTGGTATATATGTACATATGTATATATACTATACTTATATACATATGTATATTTTTAATATGCTTAAAACAATTTTAATTCAATCATGAATCTCTAGGCACCATCTCGGATTAGTTTATTGCACGATATGTATCCAAATATAACCGACCCCCCGCTCCTTGTATAACTAGATGGGGTACTTGGCTCAAAGCTGCTATTTATTATTGTGACAACTATACAGAAATATACAATGTGTTAAATGCACTTTCCGATGATGATGCGGAATCAATATGTAAAGCAAAAACTCTATTTAAAAATGAATCTTTAAAATCTGATCTTGCGTACATAAAATGTAATTTCGAATGTATTTGCCGAAGTATAATCAAACTAGAAAGAAGAGGACTTTCTTTAAAAGAAAGCTTGTCCATCATAGAAGAAGTGGAAGAAAAGATGAAAAATCTTGAAAACAAAATATTTTTTGAAAAGTTCAATAAAGTTATGAATCGAAACGTTGGAGTTCAAACATTAATTAAAATTAAAAATAATATTTTTCTAAACAAAAGCGAAGCTGATGAATACATTGACTCGCTATCTTCAAGCGAATTATTGTTGTTTAAGTTCGCTCCTACTACATCCAATGATGTAGAAAGAATTTTTTCAATATATTCTACAGTTTTATGCGATAATCGAAGATCTTTCCTTTTTGAAAATCTAAAAAAACATATGATTGTGCTTTGTAATAAAAAATTATTTCAGTAAAATAAATGAAAAGTGGTTACATTGTTTAATTTTTGGAAGCTTATTTGAGCTTTTTTTTGCTTATTCTTGGGCTTATTTTGTGTTTATTTTGCGCTTTTTTGCTTGCTTTTTTTCTTTAATTTTGTGCATATTTAAACTTGCCCTGGTCATAAGTAAAGAACGGAATGTCCTAAAATAAACTTCTTGGTACGCTTTTGTAGAAAATTGAATTGATTTTTTTTATGCATACACTCATATGTATGTACATATGTACTCGTTCATACCCTGCAGGAGAACGAACTAGTGTTCAACTAGTATTTTTCTAGTACAGAAATCACCACCACTAGTTCCCAACTGTAAACTTTCCTATACTATCTTAATGCTCAAATTAGCATTGAGTGTGTTTAGAAAACTACTAGTACCATTGGCACTAGTTTAGGACTAGTTTATTACCAGTTCTTTTGTAAAGAAAAATTCTATAAAATTGGTGGTTTATTTCTTTTTTACCCAGTGACAACTTCTACTTAAAATTCGCAATTATTTATCAAAAATTCAGAAATACAAAAGGGTAATTATAATTATTTTTAGATCAAGCTAAAATTTTAGTAATTATATGATACTAATTTTGATCAGTGCAAGGGCTCTGTTAGACAGTCAAAATTTATTTTGCAATGTGCTGCCTTGGAACTACTTCATATACTAGTACTCATCAGCACTAGTAATTTTACACAACAACTTTAACCCTTTTTGCACTAGTTCTTGTTATTCTAGTAATTATAAATACTAGTAGCTTTTAGACAATTATCGCCTATTCTCCTGCAGGGTAGGTACAAGTGCTAAAGTTATAACAAGAAGTGTTTTAAGATTTCAATAAATCTTAGGCCTGGATAATACTGTTGGAACATAAAGTATGTTCCTTTGTTTTGTTTTCATGACATTTTGTAAGAGAAAATCCTTTCGATATTTACAGAGGAGTGAGGTATAGACAAAATTCGGTAAGCTACTGTCGATTTACCTGGAAACATGTATTCATCTAATGCGTTTTTAGTTTTAGCATCGGTAGGCCAAAAACTGCATATACAGGCCTGTTCTGCAAATCATGATATGTCAAATCACGGTGATTTCAAAAAATTAATAAAAGCTAAATTATTGCTTTTGTAAATTTCACGATTTATGGTTTATACATGACTATAATTTAAAATACAATAAATACCCACGAACAAGTCAGCTATTAGTAGTTTGTTTTTAACACCACCGTGATTTAAATCACCGTGATTCTTAGAACAAGCCCGATATTTTCTGTTGTTAATAGTTTTAATTCTTCCAAATCAGCCAATGCTCTATATTGATTGTTAATATATTCAAAATTTTTCTTTTCGCTGGGAAACATTTTTATTCAAAGCGATATAATGCTATTGGTTTTAACAGATAAATCATTTCCAGGGTAAACTTACTAAGCTAAGTTAACATTTCATTGTCAAAGTCCACTTTTGCCCTTAGAACTTGACAGAATTTAATATAAACTTTTTACAATATTCTTTAAACTGATCTAAAACATAGATCAACTTCTGTATCACAGAAAATATCATTGAAAGAAATATGGTTTTTATTTACATATATTTAATTGTGAAAGCTTACAATTTTCTAAAATATCTTTACTAATAAAGTTTCGTGCCATTTGTCGAAAAAGAAATTGAATTCTTGGCAAAAATATATGTGTACGCGCGTCTCCTGACTGTATTTTTGGGTTGGCAGAGAGAGTATCAAATGTATTGCGGGAGTACTACGGTACTTTTTCATGTCAAATAGTATCAAAAAAGGTACGATTGTACCAACTTTTCCATCACTGCTCAGAAGGAAATACTTATTTTATTTGTTCATTCTATTCTTATTTCCATTTTTGTATGTACTTAAACGATTATTGCTGAAACTAATAAAATTTAGATATTTAAATAACGAGTAAGTTAAATACATTACGGTACTGTATTATTTTTCTTTATATGCTTAAAAATAATGGGCCATAACCATAGACAAACATTAAAGTCGGTTCTTTTTAGAGACAACTTAAATTTTAACATCTGTTGTTAGGTTTCTTTCAACTATAGTCAATATTAGAATCGGTTTTAAGTTGAATCAGCTTTAAGAAGGTGATGAGTAAAATCTTGAAAATTTTGCATGCAATTTGGTATGAGTAATAAGCAAGTGGCATCTCTGAACAGCTGACAGAATAAAACCGACAAAAATTTAAATGAAATAGAATCCATTTTGGAGAAAAAAAAGTTGAAAAACATACACCGGAGAAAAACTGAACATCAAAACCGTTTCTATTATTTATTTGGAAAGCTCACATTAATAGATACAACTATTAAAGACTGGAGTAAGTACGGTAATACATTTTATTAGAAATGAAGAAATATATGACATTTTATCTGAGCGGTTTGTATTATTGCAATAATGGTTGAATTTCAACCACTGGGCGAACACTAGTTATTAAAAAATCACGCTATCGCTCATCACTAGTTCCTGCACCTCATTTGTGGGAGGCCTAAGCTTGTTTAAATATAATTATACATACAATTATTTATCGAAGTAATATTTTGACAATAATACGTTTAGATCTTAAGGTACATATCAATAAATATGAGCATGTTTGAATATTTACTAGACCAAACAACTGCTATTCAATTTGTAAACTGGTGCAATAATTGATTTCCAAGACACATTCAACCTTATTCCAGTTATCGCCTTAACACAATACCAAAAAAATTGGGGCTTGTTTACTCGCTCTCAGGAACAATTTTGTGCTACTGAGAATATATTTCCGTTCCCTAAGTTCTAGAAAATAGCATAAAACTGCCAAAAGGAGCCAGTTGTTTTCGACAACGGGTACACTAGCCCCAATTTTTTGGTATTGTGTTAAAGTGACGTCAATGCCGACAAGTGGAATAAGGGTGATTATGTATTTTAGAACTACTTTGCGTTTGCAGCAACTGTTATAGGCCTTAAGTCGTCGTTGTGTGAAGTATTGGGACTCGGACTGGAACCTATCACTTGGGCACCGATCAAGTGACTAGTCTTCTGTCAAATCTATTTACCACAGGAAGGTTTCTGAAAACAGTGAAAAAATTATATGTTTTCCTGATGCTCAACTAAAAAGCAGGATTTTCTTGATTCGTTTACAAAAAACATTATAATTAAGAGAGTCTGAGGGAAAAACTTTAATTTTTTCATTTCACTTCATCTGTCATTTATCATATTTTACATATAGTGTACCGCTGAACTTGACTGCGATTAAAACGAGCATAAGGCATGAAGTGTGCTCCTGCTTCGGCTAGGATCATTTGATAACTCCAATGACCTTAAAATCATTATTTCATCGAGGATTACGGTTCATGTTTCTTAAATGCCACCTCCACTATGTCAAAAGAAAAATATGCGAAAGAAACCTAATCGCTCGAATTCTAATACATTTTCATTCCACTATGTCGTCAGCTTTCCTTCGGTTGTGATTACGTATGTCATTTTTTGTTTTACGTGTTTATAAATTAAAGTAGTGCCAATTTGTATATATCAAGTATTTATAGCGATTTTTTAAACTTACAACATTTACATGAAAATAAATACAACCATATTGAACAACGAGCTTAACAACTACATTCGTTTTATTTAAAATGTGCGAGTACTTTTTATAATGAACACAAAACAATAATCAAAACAAAAGTGTTCAATAATATTTTGATGAATATTTTATGACTTTTCTCTACAAATAAAAAAATAAACTGAAGAAATGTGAATAAAAAAATATATTACTGTGATAAAATAATAATTTTACAAACTTTATTGATTCTTTGCAAATAAATTTTACTACACGAAAGCAAAATACCAAGTGAGTGATAGTGTGATAGTGTTCGCTTTGTTGACGACTCATTCGAATTAGTGGTATGAAAATCTGTATGAAAATACTTACGTTTTCTTGCGACTTGTCGTTCGAGTCAATGATCGTACAGAAGTAATATAGAGAAATGGAAATCAGTTTTCTTTCGCTTAGAATGCGAATGAAGACGTTTTTTTCGAAATAGTGGAAGAGGCAGTAAGAGTTACCCACTGGAAACCAGCAGCCTTACCTTAATATATTTCGCGTGAAGTTAACATGCCGACCACACGAGCAATAATCTTGGCAATTATTGCCAAGGCAACTGTCAAATTCGATTGCCGACACAAGATATTAGCGTGTGGACCGTATGAATATGTGTTCAAATATATATTCAGCAACAAATGTTAAAATACATTGCTGAGCAACAATCTCTTAACACATGCTGTCAAATACAAATTATATTAATTTTTTTTTTAACGTAAAAATAGAAAACGAAAGTTTTAACTACATAAAACCAATGAAAGTTCAATTCAAAATTAGAAAATGATAAAATAATTGACAATTTATGTGAATAAAAAGCAAATATATTTGAATATACGTGTTCACCACCTCCAGATACATTGTTGAACACAAGCAATTTGACGTCATCACTCTGCCGGCGTTATTGCTTGTATTAAGACACATCAAATTGCTCGTGTGGTCGTAGTGTAACACATTGATGATTTATGACAAATGATATGATTGACTGACAAATGTTTATTAACTTGTAAGCTAACAGCTAATCAATTTTTGTGTATAGGATTATGCCTAAAAATCAATTTAAATATAAATAAAAAAGTGTGATGTGACATCTACGTATATTAGAATGACATTTACATATATTAGAATCCAATTGCTCGAATAAACAAAGTGAATAATTAAAAAAATAGTAAAAAGTTTTTGAGAGCCTTCGGCACCCTTCTTACTTAAATTTGTTTCTCCAAGTATTCTATTGAACAGGGGGATGAAAAATATTTTACGCAACTAATTTTATGACGGAAGGCATCTGGAAAACTCACCGTAAGTAATAAAAGCTGATGAGCTTTTGATCACAAAAGATGTCTGATAGCTAGACTAAATCGCTAACGGGACAACCAGGAATTTTTTAAAACTGAGCTAGGACTTGTTATGGTCTTTAAGTATAATAACGTCAGACCAGCCCCCATATTCTGTAACTCGCTAAAGCTAAAGCTTAATTCCATCGCTAAAATGCAGAACAAATAGAAAATTAAATTTTTTTTTTTTGGCGATGACATAAAATACTAAAATTTCGACGGATTAAATTTTTGACCCAATGCCTGATTTAGCGCTAAACGTTTGAAAATTGAATTCGTAGCCGAAAATCGATGAAGCAACTTTTTACATTTTTAGCGATACAGATTTAGCTTTAGCGAGTTACAGAATACGGGGGCAGATCAGATAACACGAGTTTACACCGAAAATGTACATTTGATGAGAGGTGATTTTTCTTATGTATTTTCTTCCAGTGAATTCGAAAATCAAGGTAAAATTTTGTTATGGAACACTTTCGAGATATTGTAATTTTTTAATTTTTTCGACCTTTTTCACTTGACAGATCATATCTCGAGCTAGAATGCCCGATTGGGTAATTCTTGGTATTCACATGCAAGGTATTGAGATTACGAATAAATATGTATAATCGGATCTTTAATTAATAAAGCGGTTCAAAATATATCGATGAAATGGTTTGTCCTTTTCTGTCGCCATAGAATCACTGTAAAATATGATTTTTTTGAAAATGTGCCCTATTTTCATTTCAAATTTAACCTTGATTTTCGAAATCAGCGGAAGAAAATGCATAAGGAAAATTGCCTCTCATCAAATGTAAATGAAAAAATATTATTTTGTAAACTAGTGTAATTTGTTCTATGTTTTTTAACAAGTAAAAAAAAATATATCGGAGACCGGAATTAAGAGATTAAACAATTTACGTCCTAATTTTTTTTAAATCGCAAAGTAATGTTTATTGATTTGAAAAGGAATTTTGATTCGACTGATGTATAAGATAAGATAAGATAAGATAAGACTTTGACTACAACTTTACCACATTTGAGAATAACGCTCGATTACAAAATTAATTTCCAACCCCATCATAAATTTATTTTTTAAATATCATTTTTTATATTTCTAATTTCGAGTAGAAGAAAAGTAGGAAACTACTTAAAACTACCAGTTTTTATTATAAAAAAAAAATTCCACTCTTCCACTGTGCAAATAAAACGTATCCTTAAGATAAAAAACTAAAAACACATCGACATCTACCCGTGCGAGTATATTCATACACACTCATGTATGTATGTATATATTCCACATATGTATGTATGTATGTAAGACTACATTCGCACAATATTTCAAATTCAAAATACCAATCTAGTAGTAAAGACCTGTTGCTTGTTGGACATTTAGATGAAGTGAAACGAATGTGAAATGCATGTCATATAACACTTAAAGAAAAGTTCTGATAAAATAATAAAAATTCACATGAATATTTTTTTTAACTACAAGTATTATTATTGCCAATAATTTTACCTGAAAGACATCAAACACATTCTTCAAAAATTTTATAAATTGTCCTCATTTTCAATAAAGGTATGTATGTATGTATATTAGGGTTGCAATGAAATGTATGGATTTATTTATTTTATTATTTAAACAAAGGTTGTGCGCATTCTTATGGTACTTGGTCTAAAGCTCACATGGTGAGAATCTTAGCCAAATCGGATAGCTCCATGACGTGCCACATTTAGTTCAAAATTCCAATTTTATAATATTTGCCAAAATTAAAATCAATTTATATAAAATAATACTTCAGTCATCGTATGCAAAAATTTCACCCAAATCGGACAACTGTAAGTCTTGATCGCTAGAGCTTTCAAAAAAAGCTCAATTATTTTCAGTGTACATGTGTTGATTACTTGTATTTATTTCTAAGATGTTGTAAGCTAGCTTCATTCGAATAGTGATGCCTATAATTTTGAACAACCTGAGAAGAATTTCAAAATCATACATGCAAATTCAAATAAAGTAGTCTATATTTACTTGGCAACTGCCTATTGATGGAAGCTTTCTTCCAGTTAGTTTTTGTTCTCGAAAACCGAGAAGATATATTTCATCACTTAATAATGACATTGCCGAAATATTTAAAAGCACAAAATAACCTAATTTCAGCACGGGCAATTCGAGGGTTACTGCGTTATTTATTTAATCACTGTTAATTATAATGCCCATTTCTTGACTTGGTACTCAAACTGTCATTGTTTTTAATTTTTAATTAAATACGAAATTCTGTTTTTGAGTGCATAATTAAATAATAATTAAATGCCCAACCTTGTGTAATTAAATACTACTTAAGTTTTATGAGCGTACCATATGTTTTTATGCGTGTGTGTGTTTATTGAAAACATACACATGAACATCATGTGGTTGGGTTGAAAACATGATGTGGTCGTATTAAGACGAATTTCGTTTAATTTGAATAAATACATAACATAAGCAATTCATAGTTTCATATCATGGAATAAATAAATAGAAAAATGCATTCCGATGGTCCTTTGGTTTCATAAAATGTGTTTTTATGCAATTTTAATTTAGTGCATTTTGATAACCTAGCTTTTTTGTTTATGTTAAACAGATGTTATTTGGAAATTTTTTAGTACTGCCGCACTTTAACGTAATTTAATAAGAACTTTAATTAACCACTGAAAAAATTAAATCGAATTTAATTACAACTTAATTTTAAATAAAAATTAGCTAATTACGTACTTAATTATTAAGTTAAAAACTAGGGGTAAAACTCTCAATGTCAGAAATATTTTAACATACATACTCTTACTGAAATATTGTTTAATATAAATTAATTTTTTTTGAGCTCTAGCGGTCAAGCATTACAGTTGTCCGATTCGGCCCAAATTTTGGCATACACTCACTGAAGTATTTCTTATGTAAATTGAGCTTAATTTTGGTAGATTTTTTAACATTTGAAATTTTACCTCTAGGGGTCAAGCCTCACAGTAGTCTGATCTGGTCCGAATTTCGGGATCCGCTTACTAAAATATCGTTTTATGTAAATTGAGTATAATTTTTGTAAATTTTATAGAATTGTAATTTTGACCTCAATGTGGCACGCTGGGAAGCTACCGGGTTGTAATGTAATGTAACTGTAACGTAGAAAACAGCTGATTGATATTTTTACATGAAAAGTAGGTTACCTTCCATTACATCCATTTTCATTACTTTTCACATAACAAAATTGATCAGCTGTTTCTTACTGTTGCAATTACGTTACATTACAGTCGGCTAACTGAGCCTCAAGTTTGAGAGCGTAACAAGCAGGGAACGAAGCCGATCGGCTGTGAGTCGGCTAACAGCAGTTCCTGGCAGATTTTCTAAATTACAAGTAAGTGCTGATATGGACATAGTTGATTTTTGGGACGCAGTTTCAAAACATACAAATGGATTGAACGGAAAATGTTTTTATGATATTTTCGCAGCTAAGTCTAGTCGAAACTAAATATGGGAATAAGCTCGATTTTAAGGCTGTAAACTCAATAATGCAATCTAAAGAATTGTGCATCAATCGAAACAATTCCTATTATGTTTGGTCTGCCAAAGATTTGTTTTAATATTAACAAATTTGATACTTAGCCCCCGACTAAAAAAAGGGGTGTTATAAGTTTGTAGTGTGTGTCTGTGTATCTGTGTGTCTGTCCGTGTCCACGTGTCCAGCCAAATGGCTGGACCGATTTTCATTTATTTTTTTCTGTTTGAAGAAAATCGGTACAGCCGTTTAGAAGATATAACATCTTTTCTGAAAAAAGTCGGAGGTTTTTAAAATTTTAAAATTTTACTATTAATTATAATAAGATATACTTATAAGACTGAAGTACAAATTTAAATGTAAAGGTCCATTTATATTAGATATATATGATTTTGTAATAATACATATTAATATATGTATGTATATTTTTCAACTGAAGTACAAATAAAACAGTATTTTAAATATACAAAAATTTTGGTTACTTTTTCTTTGTATTTTGGTTACAAATTTTTTTTGTCGTGGCAACACTGTTGATCAACTATGCTTTTGATGCGGGGGGAAAGTATAAAGCACAGTCAAACACACACTGAGAGCATTATCTTCTTTGCTCTTATCACCAGCGTTGCCGTTGTGCGACTTAAGTCGCATTTTGCTACTTTTTCAACAGCAAAACATGCGGCCAATTGCAAAAAAAAACTATGTAAAAATATCCGAGTTTTACCACAAAAAATACAAATTTTCGGATGAAAGTTGCTGTTGCTGAAATAAAGCTTGTTTTAAGGATGATAAGTTTCCAAATTCTGCAGTTGTAAAGTCAGTGAATTACACCTTATTTCTTCATCTTTATAAAATATAATTTACTAAAAAAAACATAAAGTATAAATATACATTAGCGTTACTAAACAATTATCAAATAGACTTAAAGTAGACACTTGTCAAAGATTAGATTCCCAGTGAAGAACTTTTTAAGAAATACAGGATGTTCAGTTAAGAACTATGCATAATGCCTTGAAAGAATAGTATGTATAACTATATTATCCTCTTCAGAATCGAATTTAAAAATTTTCTACAAAACTTTAAATGGTTTTTCCTCAAAGTAAATTTTTGAGTTATGCTAGTTTTTAAGTCCATGTCCAATATATGTATTTATGTTTTACAATATCTAATTTTTTTTATAAATCTTAAGTAATTGGGTAGATTACGGCACTCGATATCGTACGAAATATTCATTTAATTTCGATTTGGAATTTCATTCGATATGAAATGCAGCAATTTGACCACTCTTTTTTTAGATTTCATGATTTTTTTATATTTAGTAGCTATCTATAATAGGTTTATACTCGTCTTATTTGCAATTAAAAATTGTATTTGTAAATACTCTACTAGCCGGTATTATAGAAATATGTTCGTAGTTAATTAATTAATTATTTGAATTATTTTTACTTTTTTCATCAATAAATGAAATATTATAATAATAACAAAAATTAACAATTTTAAAAACCCCCGAATATATAGAAAAGACGCTATATCTTCTAAGCGGCTGGACCGATTTTATTAAAACATAGCTCAGAACCTTCTCGATCAAGTCACCTTTCAAACAGAAAAACCTACATCAAAATCGGTCCAGCCGTTTGGTCTGTACGAGTACTTGTGCAAACACACAGACACACACTACAAACTTATAACACCCCTTTTTTTTAGTCGGGGGTTAAAAAGAAAATGAATTAACTTCAGTTTTGCCATCTTTATTTTACTTTACTTTTCTTGATGCTGATCATTTATTTATATACATACATGTATATTTTAAGGCCCCAATTTTGGCTTCCAAATTTACTTCATTTGAACCTATTTTAACTTATAAACATTTTATAAAAACTTACTTACTAACTTATAAAAAGTTTTATTAAGATTAAAGATGAAATTAAGTTAAAATACATATTTTTTTAATTGTGATACTCTGAGAAATAATTTGCATTTGGAATCAAGGATTTGGGTGTCAGATTTTTTGCAATATTCTCACCATTTACTGGCTTTTCTATCGACCAAAACAATAAAATGACGAACATCTCTTTTTCTAATACCTGATATGCTAAACTATGTATATGATTGCCCTACGGCATACATTCTGTTAAAATGATACAAAGGGATAAATTGAAAGAGGGTCATAAAAAGTTTCATTGGCACGAAAAGGGGTCAAAAGTTATACTTTAATGTCACAACGGCAACGCTGCTCTCAGCAATGCGAGCGTACCATACACTGCAGAAAGAAATGAGTGTGTACGCTGACCGGGTAGTACTGGAAATACCCGTCATAGAAAATTTTAGCTTGTATGAGATGCGCATTCTATATGATGTATATTCTTTTATTAAACCCATTCGCCCCAGCGAGCTACCGACTACAAAATGTCAAGGATAAAATACATATGCTTATATGATAATGATTTTTTTGACGACAGCAAGGCAACATGACGGCAGATTATTGTCTATGCTAATTTTGTTGTTGTAGACTTATTTCTATTTCTTTGGCGATAACGAGCAAATACAGTGTTGCCAGTATAATACAAAATATTGAATGAATGATATCTTACAATTATTTAATATCATTTAACAGAAATAATATCCCGAAAGTGTGGTAAGGAATAAATTGATTAATTTTTATATTTTTGCGTGATATAAGTACATTTTAAAAGAGTAATTTAATTTTTATAAATACGAAATATTTTATTGGGGCAATGTCCGTTCCTGATGATGCTGCTGCCGTTTCCAAAGGAATTAAGTACCTGGATAAGAGGAGACAAACGCAGCCAGCGGCATTTGAAGTCGTGTGTTCGTGCATCCTGCTGTGGTGAATGATTTTAATGCATTACTCAGAGTAAAACTCATACTTATTTCCTCAGTGTATTTTCAATAAACTTTAGAGACCAACCATCATACAGGCTATTCGCGTCTGTTCTTTTTGTTGCAGCTTCCTATTATCACATTTACTTATATCCACATTTAAGCCATAGGTTTGCCTTTAACATTATTTTATTTATCGCAAAAACCTTTCAAAAGCACTTGAGATACACTTCCAACATCATCTACCTCAACTCAGATGGCACAACACACCTTGTATTGAACTATAAGCCCAAGATCAAGCAAACTCAGCTCGGTACTAATGAAACATAACTTATAGAAAAGCTTAACACAGTCCCAGTGATACAATTCATGTCTAATAAACGGCAGAAAACGTGTGGGAAAGCATTTGCACATGGCAGCTTACCAGTAACCGTAGCACGTAGAAGCGGTGCTGCGAGTGCTCAGGTAAACTTTAAACAAACAACAACAAAAAATGCTAGAAGACGAAGGAAAACAACATGAAAAACGTTGCATAAACGAAACTCTTCTTTGCAATAAAAAAAAGAAACAGAAAAGAACAATGAACAAAAAAGAAGCTTGTGGTAGTTTTTGTTTTTATTTTGCAAATAAGAATAAAAAAACAGACTGAAATACAGACGAAGAAGCGAAACAAACTCTGCAGTGATTTTAAGAAAGTTTTCTTTAAAAGGGTATTTGTTACGCGACATGGATGGAAATCATGGTAATTACAATTGTACTTTTTATGGTACATTTTTGACCTTGTTGGTACCGTGGTACTACCGCGAGTTACTTCGTAAAATTTAAAAATGTCAATGTTTCACTGTATAGTAACTTAATTTTGTCTATGTTCTCTTTAATTTTTTTGTGTGTGTTTTATTTTAATCTCTAATATAATAGTCGAATCTAAGAACGTACCTTTATGAATGTAATATTTATGATTTTAACAGGCTAAAGTTCGTATCGCTTTTTAAGCCAAATTATATGTGATAATTATTAATGAACAAATAACACCAAAGTTTAGTTGTAAATATTCTGACAACACATATTTGAACGGAACAGCCAGCCGTTTTCGAAGAACCACTAAACCTTCATCATCAGCGTTCTTTTGTGTTTGGTCCACTGTGTGTGGTGTCAGTTGATGTAGATTTTTGCTTTATATACTTAGCATTTTATTGCAAATGGAATATGTGAATTGTTTTGATTCATCGTATTTCAACTTGCTGAAAGCTTTTTTTTGTAATATTTAATGTTTTTTTGTGTTAAGTTTCTGTTTTTAACCCCCGACTAAAAAAAGGGGTGTGATAAGTTTGTAGTGTGTGTCTGTGTATCTGTCCGTGTCCACGTACAGGCCAAACGGCTGAACCGATTTTCATTTATTTTTTTTCTGTTTGAAAGATGACTTGATCGAGAGGGTTCTTAGCTATGTTTGAAGAAAATCGGTCCAGCCGTTTAGAAGATATAACATCTTTTCTGAAAAAAGACGGGGGTTTTTAAAATGTTTAAATTTTGTTATTTACCTAGGGTTTACACGTGCAAGTGCATGTTCGAAAAACTCAATACACTCAAACTCTTTTACTAACACATCTACACTTTCGGCACTTGCAGTCTACTTCCAACTCAACTGCCAAGGAATTTTACAATGACAGTGACTTGTTGAACTTGTAGCAAGTAAATGGAAAGTTAGCTAACAGTGTTGCCCTATTAATAGTTTAGCACAAATTAACTGGATTTCAGTGTAATGTTATATGAGTTTTTACTCATTTTAAATACATTTAAAAGCTAATTTAATAATTTTTATTCTTAAATATTCATAAATCGATTATTAATTTTTTAGACATAAATAACATTGAAACAATACGAATAAAATTCAACACTATATGGTTCCCTTAAAATTTAAATTTTTTGTGCTATGGACAACTCTGCACTAAAAGACAAACATGCAAGTTGCAAGACAGTCGGGCATTTGTGCGAAATTTTCGTTGGTAATACGTACACAGAGTTTGCATGGAAGGCACTTGCATGTGTAAACGCAGGGTTATTGTAAACTTCTGTATTTTTATACTAATTTTTTTACGTTTCTGTTTTTATGAATTAATATTAAAAATTGGTACCAGCATGGTCTAAAAAGTACATTTTATTTTCATAGTTGGTACAAAATCCAAAAAGTCATTTTCCTTCCCTGCTAAGCGAGTTTGGAAAGTGTGGATCTTTAGTTGAGGGGTAGAACGATAGGAGTAAAATATGTACAGCAGAGCTGCCCGTATGTGTATTCATTTGTATAAAAAGCCGATTGATGTTCGGCACTCTGGCGCTTCTGTGGGCAGCCTGGATGTACAGACATATACGTATTAATTTTTAAACAAATTATAAAATGTACGGTTTCCCTACACTCAAAAGAAAAATCAGTCCAACCGAAGTTAAATCAATCCAAGGCATGGGTGACCAAGATAAATTTAAGGTTGTTTAAGTGAGCGAAAAAGATAAACACACAGGCAGAAACATGGTACAATTATACTAGGTACATGCACAACTAGAGCTGCAAAACTATCGATAGTACTATCGATAGTATCGATAGTTTTGTTGTAAATGAAATATCGATAGTTTTTTCCACTATCGATACTATCGGCAAAAAAAAACAAGTAATTAAAAGAGTAAAAATAATCGAAGTCAGTAAACAGTAGCCGGCAGTTTTGAAGCAAATTATCCGTAGTTGATTTAAGCTTTTTTACAGCGATGAAAAAGTTGGTACAATTGTATAATTTTAGCGCTATTTTAATGCCAAAAGTACCGTAGCACCGCAATGACCCATTTAGCACTACTGGAATCTCTTTATATTTATTACATGCCAAAATTGCATTAAAATATATTAACCCCCTTATGCAAAAAATAATGCGTGCTTGAAGTGTACATTAAAAAAAATTTCCTTAGAAAAACCGGTTTTAACGTTCACTTATTTTTTTGCACAAGGTGGTTAATTTTTAGCTCAAAGGTACTAGAAAATTAAGTAAATCAAACGATGTTTTCCGGTACTTAAAGAATTGCTGGAGGAATGTTATTTATTCCAAATTCATCTGCAAATGTGGAAATTTTATTTTCGTACCAAGGGGAGAAGCCGACTATTTGCATCGACTGTGAACAATCGAATAAAAAAAAGGTTATAAACGTAGTATATCGTAAATGTTACTTTTATATTCAGATCCCAGCAACTAATATTCTTTGTGCACCTTCTGGCGTTTTGTTAATTGATTTTTAGTTAATTAAAAAGTACAAGTATTAAAAAAATGTAAATAAAGAATTAGGTACAATCGTACTGAAAAAAATAAAATTTTTTCTGAAAGTTAGTACAATTTGTAGATATGACATCGCATCCCTGCTTCTGTATATATAAGTACTTAAATACATACATATGTATGTATATGAATTTATTTATAAATCCAAGTGTTATTCGACAAATAGTAGTCACAAGTATCTTAATAAATTCAACATCGTCGACACAAAGATAAATTTTGGTGGTACTGATATCGCGACGGCCGCCAATCGTCTCTTACGATAAAACTTTACAGTTAGTATCTTAAAAGTTATCAACAATTTTCGCATTTTGATAATTCTAAACCATGGGTAAGCCCATAAAATTTTAAGTTCAATAAAAAAGTATATTTTCGATAATATGCCCCGCTTACGATAAAATCGAAAAAAGACTTGATATATTTTTATATACTAATGAAAATGTTGAGGACTCTGGATTTTTTTTCGAGTCAAATGTAGTTTATGTGGCAACTTTTATAAAACTATTCGATACTATCGATAGTATCGATAGTTTTACATAAAACTATCGAAACTATCGAGTGGAGCGACTATCGATAGTTTTGCAGCTCTATGCACAACTACAACAAAATTACAACACCAAAAAACACATTCATTTTGTTGGTATAAACAAACGAATAATTGTCAGAAACACATGCCTTTTGTTTTTAAAAATAACAATTACAGGGTAACTAAAGTACAATTGCAGACGCGGCATTCATGAATGATTATAGTCATTCAGTGTTGCCAATAGGTGTGTAATTACACAGAGTGTGCAATTACTCTCATTTGTAGGCCATGTAATTACATTCATGTATAATCTGTGTGTAATTCTACTTTGGCTTGTATTTTTATTTATTTTTGTTTTAATTTTAACCTACACAAAAGATGTGTAGTGAATTTTCTTTAACATATAATTGGAAACACAGCCATGTGTAATTTCATTGGCAACACTGTAATCATTTTATCCACACATACACTAACATTTTTGCAGCTGGTAAACAAAGTTTGACAACTGTAGGTATTGTATACATTAACAGGCTGGGCTTGTGCATGTACCTGTTATAATTGTATCATGGGCAGAAACAATCAATAAAAGTAATTCTTATATGATTTTTTTTATGAAAGAATTTTTTTCTAGAAAACCGTTTCAACAAAAAGTAATAAATAAACATTATTATTCACTTAAATTCTGACTAAAAACCAATTTATAAGAGAAAATAAATTTTAATTTTCATGTAAGAAAAGCATTTTTTAACATAAACAGCATACATAATAAATTTCTCGCAGTGCGTTTGAGAAAAATGAGTAAAAAGATAAGCAAAAATTTATCTCAGATAAGACTAAATGAAAGGGAATAAGAATACGTGTGAATTCTATTTGCAAAAATTTGCTACATTATGTTCACCTATGATCCAAGGCCATGCCATAAGTACGGTAAGTACGGATTTACAAGTACAGAAGGATTGAGTCAAGTACGGATTATTCAAGTGCTAAATACTTACATATTTGTATCCATATCTAATCCTGAATCCATACTTGAAATAAATCCAAAACCAGTTGATTTCAGGAAACCTGAGATTGAATCAAACTCAAAATTCGCTTGATTCAAAAATTTCGTAGTGGATTTCATCCCGAATCCGTATTTGAAATACTCCTAAAACGAGATTGCTTTAAAAAAAACTGAGATTTAATTAATCTAAAAATGAGACTGTTTTAAGAAATCCTAACTTGATTTATTTTTTGTTTTAATTATTGTGAAGAATTTCTCTGATAATAACAATGGCCGGGCTTACATCTGTGTGCCATGTGCAACACAAGCGGGAAAAGAGCGTAACCACTAATTATTAATGAAAAACAGTTTAATTCAGACACGTATTTATTAAGTTAAACAGTCTCATACATAACTAATAGACAATTTTATAGAATCTAACATGATTGGAAACAGATTAAATCAATAAATACATGTTTGGATCAAACAGTTTTTTATTAGTAATTAGTGGTTACGCTTTTTTGGGCATATGGCACACAAGAAATGCCAGATCTAAACTCATCCAATTAATTTTAATGCTAAATCTTGCAGTTTTTAACACTGTGTGTAATTTTTTAAGTCATGGAAATGTTACCATGTACGGATACCACTACGTGATAAAATACCAAAAAAAAAAAAGAACCGTTGCTCCCAGTTTTGCCCCAAGTCATCTATTTTTTTTATGGGTCCCAAAGATATGGAGCCTCGGTGTCATTTTTTGAATTTTCTCAGGTTCATATCTTGCAAACCGTTCGGCAATTTGATTTACCCTGTGATACAAAGTCAGACATAAAGAATAAAATTTTTCAGCATATAAAATCAAGAAAGCTTTATCTTCAAGATCAAAATTGCAAAAAATTAAAAAAATCGATTTTTTTTACCTTTTTCCCCCTATTCAAGCCCATAGCTAGCAAACCGTTCAAAATTCAAGGAAACAATCAACTACAAAAATGTACCCAAGATCTCAATAAACGACTGTGAAAAATTACCAAACAAATGAAATTAAAAATTTTCAGGAAAAAACGTGTAACAAAACAGAGCTGAGTCACAAAATCTTTCACAGGACCAAACAAATTTTAATAATTGACACTTCCACTTCAAATTGTGTAGTTTTCACATTTTCTGCGTTTATACAATATGGATTATTTTTTTATTTATTTCTTGCAATTTCTTTTTGTTTTATTTTTTTAATTATTGCTTAATACATTTATGTTAACCTTTTAATTTGATTTCTTAAATTAATTTTTCTAAAAACTTAGGGCCTCATTTTGTAAAACGCAACGCTTGGCGTTGGTAAACTTTACATGTATTTTGTTTTTGTAATTTAAAATTTTTCCATATAAAATTGGCGTTGCGTTTTACAAAATTAGGCCCTTAAATTTTACTTGACGCCACTTTTATTTTCAACAAACCAATAAAACATTAAGAAGAATCATACATATACTACGTTTATACGCGCACTATTTGCAAATAAAAATATTTTCAAATACATTAACTCACTGTTTATACGGCATTGTAAATATATAGAAACTTGGTAGCACTTCTATAGAAAATTTACTTATGTTTGCAAAACAACTGTGTGAATGTATACAACAACAAACAATAATTTGTTTTTATTGTCCATTATTTTCTTCTGTTTTTTTCTTTCTGTTTTTTGTGCAATATCCTATCAATTTATTGTTTTTTATTAGCAAACATTTGTAAGTATGGCAACCTCACGCATTTTATTTGCAAATAGTGCGTTAATCGTGAATAGATTTCTTAATTAGTAAGTCGCAAGCAATAAAAAATAATATGGCAACAATTTACATTTTATTTGCAAATAAGACGTGCGTATAAACGTAGTAATAGTAACCCAGCAAAAAATTTCAAAAAAGGTAATCGAGTTTGGAATCAAGCATTTTCAGTGGAAGCTGTTACTTACTGGTTTACCAACTTAATGATTTTAAAAAGGCGTGAGACTAAAATAATCGATTCTTGGGAAGTAGTTATGTTGTTTATTGGAGGAACTAATAGTTTTTTTCGTTGTGGGAAATAGTTTTTTTTTCTTTTTTTAGTCGCAAAATATAATAATTTTTTTTGGAAATAAGCCGTTGTTTGAGTAAATGGAAGATCTTGATTAAAAACTGAGTTTGATTAAATAAGGGTTGTTATCCGTCCTCTTTTTCCCAGACACTGTCATTTTTTGGGATCTCTGTCCTCGGAAAAAGTTTGCGTCCGGGAAAGTCCTACTTTTTAAGGAATTTTTTTTTGCTTTTACATTGATTGTAAAATGGTATTTATTAAAACCCAAGCTAAAAATGAAAATAATTGCCATTGGATGTCCAGCTAGGTTTGTGGTATCTTATTGGAGATGCGTAACAAGGGCCAATATAATATAGTACATAGCTTTAAGCGGGAGTTCAAAATCTTTATTTCATGGATAAGAATAAGACATAAATAAGAATAAGACCGAAAATTAAGCAAATTATTTGGAACTACTTATGCATATTTAAATAATAATTTTCCAAAATGTGAGTACTTCTTTTTCAGTTTTAAATAAATAAGTAGACAATTTACAAATATATATAATTTATTTATTATTTTGGCAATATTTTCACATCATCTTTTAAAACCCAAAGAATATGTTCCACTTCTGCTTTATATTTTTAATATATGTATTACTTATAGCGAGTGCTTCAATTTGACAATCAAAAGGGTAAGTCATTATATGGCAAGTAGTTCAGATGGTAATGTGTATTTTTTTGCTGGGAAGTTGTGTCTATCTGAGAAAACGTTTTCTATGCATCAAAAATTAATTAATATGTGCAATGTCCGCTGACAATGTAGCGAAAAGTTTACAAAATATTTGACAAAAGTGGCGACTTGGAGACACTTAACCCCACGTTTCCTTCAGGCTCATTCCAACTATTAACAAATAAACGGAATATACACATAAGGTTTCATTAGTCTTTACTTTCTGTTGCTGTTCTGTGCCGTTCCTTTCTGAATAAAATATTTTGCAATTACTTTGTCTGTGAAAAAAATCAGCTGGCAACCTGTAGAATTGATTACACTTGTACACAAAATATCTCAACACACTAAAGGCTCAGTTAGCCGACTGTAATGTAAAGTAACTGCAACAGTAGGAAACAGGTGATCGATATTGTTATGTGAAAAGTAATTAAAATGGTTATAGAGATGTAATGTAACGTAACCTACTTTTCATATAAAAATCTCGATCAGTTGTTTCCTACGTTACAGTTACTTTACATTAGAGTCGGCTAACTGACCCTTAATACATACACACTTTTGGCTGTCACTTAACGTTGAATTCTATTTTCTACAGATTTGTCCGCAACAGAACAGAACGAAAAAGTAAAAACTAACCACACATACAGATTTTCAACTCAACAGAAACAAAACAGCTGATTCAGACCAGAACAGCACGTACAAACTAATTCTGCCTATACCCTGCAAATAATATTAGAGTACCTGGTCCAATCTAGATGAAACAGACTAGTTACATCATGGTCCCACGTAATGCAGTCATGGATCATGTCGTTTTCATACAAGCGTGCAATGCTGCACGATAAGTGTTCGTGTTTAAACGATTATGATCGTTCTTTTTGGGCACTCACAAATTGTATGCGAGTAGTCTATAACTATTCCATATGGAGTTGTTTTTGGGTTAGTCCGATGTAATGCAAAGTTGGACCATGTGGTCCAACCCTAGGACATCGCAATGTTAAATCGACCACCTTTTTTTCATATATTTGGAGTAGTTTTGTGGTACTCCTACTCCTCTTTGTACTAGTCTTTATGTGCATGTATGGACTAGTCTAGTATGGTTATAAGTATATGTACTCATGTATGTATGAGGAACTTAAAGAAACCCAACACAAGATGAAGAAGCGATCACAAGAAAAAAAATATACATGCAACAAAATAAATATAGGAAAAAGTTCATAGCAAACACTGCAATCTGATAGTTTCCACTCCAAGATAAAATACATACATATATGTATATATGTAAGGAAACAAAGCAGAAGCAGAAGGAAGTTGACATTTAAACAAAAGTAAAATAAAGGCAAAAACAATAAGGCAAGCTGCACCATACAAGTTTATTTAAAATAAGTAATAAAAAACTAATAAATAGAACACGTAGTCGTAGCCAGTGATGTCAGCTGTTTTGGGTGTAAAGCGGCATAATTATGGATAAAATTAAAAAAAGTAAAACACGAACAAAAGTACACAGCATTAGGTCTTGTTCATCTATGAAACTTCCTAGATTTGGATGTACACACTTGTACAGGGTGACGCTATATGGTTTGAATTCTTTATAACTTTTTTAATTATTATTCTTTCTTTGTTTTTTTCAGCATTTTGTGAAGAAGACTTAAGGAATTAATTATGAATCATTACACGATCGTACAAAACTTACAAAAATAATTGAATTTTATTTTTCAAACCAACAGTCTATTGTGCTGACACAGTGATGTATATCGTCGTAATTTTAGTGTGCACATTGCATCCACAGTTTTCTTTGGGGATATTTGAAAGAAAGAGTATACTTTAACAAACCAAGGACCATACTCCAACTAAAAACTAATATTCGATATGAAATCATTGCCATTACACCCGACATTTTGCGAAAAGTTATGGATGTATAGCCTATTTCGCTAAAAAGAGCATGCATGTGCAAAGTAGAAAATGGACATCACTTACAGGATATCATTTTTCAAAGCTAATTGCAAAAAAATTCCCCAATAATAACTGTGTTTAAAAAAAACCCATATAGCTCATTGTTGTTCAGTTCTGTTTCTAAATTTTAATAGTTGCTTTTTCTCTAATATATTATCAGCTGTTTTGCCACCAGAACGGTCTCAGTTTTCCACTAAAAGTGCTGAGTTTTGCATCGTCCATTGTTATGTTGCAATATAGTTTTATGTTTTTCTGGTAAAAATTAAATTTTTTAAATTCTTATTTATGCTACCACTTACAATTACTTAAGCCGCGTTCAGACTATTATACTTTGTATTTATACTTGTCAAAAATTCAAATAAGACGTGCAAGTGTGATAGTCTGAACGCAAAATGTCATCAAAGTGGCAAATAATACGATAAAATTTCTGACATCCCATAAGACTTTTTGTTTTTAGAAAATTTTCTAAACGATAATACTTTTCATTAGATCAGGGTTGCATTTTCACACAAACCAAACTTCCAAGTCGGTTGTTTCGCCGCCGATAGCGTGTCGTCATTGATGTAATGTTTTTTCATATGTATATCGGCTCAACATTTTTAATAAGTGAATCGTATGGAAGTATATTTCGTTGACGTAATTTTTTAAAGTTTTTTTAATATATTTTATTAAATTTTTTTCTGTTATTTACATAGAATATTTTTAACTGCTGAACTTTTTCAAGTGTATGCACGTCCCCACAGAAAAAAAGTAAAAACTAGTCCGGCGTTTAGGCTTATACTCGTACATCATCAATCGGTGTATCGAATATTTCCTTTCGCAAATATCGATATTTCGATACATCGATATTTTTTGCCCATCTTCGTATGTTCGAATATTTGCAATTAAATAAAAAGTATACAGTGCACTATTCTTATCAAATCAGAAAACTTTATTAATTAACACTGCTAATAAAGGCTTTTGAACACTTTATGTTAAATTAATTTACTGCTAGAATATTATGGCGTTAATTTCGCTGTTTTTACACAATACTGAGCTCAACTTTACACAGTAATAATCGTTAAGAGGATGCATCTCGCCCTTATAATAATAATAAATAAATAATAAAGGCTTTTGAACACTTTATGTTAAATTAATTTACTGCTAGAATATTATGGCGTTAATTTCGCTGTTTTTACACAATACTGAGCTCAACTTTACACAGTAATAATCGTTAAGAGGATGCATCTCGCCCTTTTTATTATCAACATATCGTCGGGTGTTTAATGGTTTGCCGCAATAATAATGTATTCTTAATATACTGTACGGCAAACCAGTAACCACACGACGATATGTAAATATCTCCCACAAATTCTTAGCACAGCCTCCCAATACGAGCATTCATGATCACGTCATTAGTTCATGTATTTCTTCACTTATTTTACACACATACAGACATATGTATGTACATACGTTGGCGATAGAAGATAGAAGTATTATAATTGCTATTATTTGTGTCTGGCGTTAGCATTGGCTTCTATGTTTATGTGGTTGTATATTTCTTAATGAGCAGAAGGTATAAAATATATTATAAACTTAATGAGCAATTAGTGAATATGAAAAATCCAAACAAAATCGCTAAATTGGCATCACAGTGTGTCTACTAGGGTTGCCAGGCAGCCTGGAATGGCCTGGATTTTCCAGTTTTTTGGAGCCTTGTCCAGTTACCAGTTAAAATAAAATTTGTCCAACTAAAAATTAATATCTTTAATTTTGAAAAATAGTTATTTTTTCTATTGTATATTTTCAGTTAATTCATACGAGGATTTAAAAATTCTGTTTTCTTTTCAACTCTTTTTAAAAGTTGCTTCCAAAACCATTTTACATTCGTACGAACACAAAAAATTGTGTTTCAAAAACATTGAAAAAATCAACGTGTGAACTGTGAAAAAAAATATGTTTCTTGCAAATGTACAATAAAGTCCTGCACAAGACCACATAAAAGAACTTCTAAGACATGAAGGATTTTTTAAATGTTTTACTTCTGCGAAATATTCTAAAAAGAAACGCTAAACAACACTGTTGGCAAGACATTTGTTTCAGTTATTGCAGGTGTAGGAGTAAGGAAGAAAATACTTCGTGACGGAAGTATTTGTGATGCTTGCTTCTTCATACGCATGGGAGCGTATACAAACGTCATGCCTGAGCATACATGTATACACACATAAGTTGTGTGTATGATCTTTAATTTTTCTGTTCACATACAAACGCACACATGCATTGACATTAGTTGTGTGCGCTTGCTATAAAAAATCACCCTAAATCAATGCTGCCCACAGAGAGAAAACCGAGAGTAATGTATAAGCGTATGTGTATTCATTTGTATAAAAAGCCGATTGATGTTCGGCACTCTGGCGCTTCTCTGGACAGCCTGGCCCTAAATACATAATAGTTTACGATATACATCCTACACACACACTCAAACGTAGAATATGCAAAATAAAAAGCATACACGCATCAACACTACTTCTTTTGATTGTTTGTTATGGACAAGAAGTCTTCGCGACATCGCTTGTACATCAATACGTACATAATGCTTCGCTTATTAAACGAAATCATACATTATTGGCTTAGTATAATACAGGCCACGAGAATACATTTAAAAAACAAGACGTATTTACATTTCAAGACTGTTTACGCAGGCCTCTCATGTACAATTAGTTATATTTTTCCCTAACTCTGCTTAGTACATCTATTTTGTACAGCACTTACAAGTTACAACGAAAAAATATTTTCAAAAGGTATGAACAGTCAACGCTTTTTTGAACTATAAGTGCATTTTTGAATTGTCCAGTTATTTTTTCAAAATCCAGGTGAATTTTTTCATATGTCCAGTTAATTGACTTCTGGTATCTGGCAACCCTAGTGTCTACCCATTCAAGCTGCCAGCAAATAAACGGTTTCATTTTTTTTTTTGTCTGCAACATGTTTCATAAAGAGTTTATTCTGTTTATTCGATTAAAAACAAACCAGAAAACATAGACTGATCTAAAAACATTTACACAAACAATTGTCTGTCTGTCTGTCTGTCTGTCTGTCTATAAGTATGTCTGCTACAGCGGGGATCTGTTATTTAAGCGGAATTTTTCAACTTGTTTTTCAAAAAGGCTTGAAGAAACACACAAATAGAAAAAGGCCTCTCACAGAATTATGTCTTTTACCCAAAGAAGATTAGATGCAGAGAATGGCAGGTACATACATATGTACATACATGTGTATTTATCAGGGTTGGCAAACTTGTTACAAGTGTGCCATTATACTACGCTCTAAAAGTACACATTATACTAACGCCTTCTTTAATATAATTAAGGAATCTCCCCATTTTTAGTAGATAATTTCACCCCGCATTTATTTTCAGATATTTGCATATGTCATATTTTAAATTAAGTTTCTTTGAATACATCAAAATACGCGATTCCACTTGAAATT
The DNA here is from genome assembly GCA_949987645.1 of Tachina grossa. Classification (NCBI taxonomy): domain Eukaryota; kingdom Metazoa; phylum Arthropoda; class Insecta; order Diptera; family Tachinidae; genus Tachina; species Tachina grossa. The sequence goes on along the minus strand of OX465276.1, from coordinate 128,958,890 downwards.
GACAAATTCATAAGACAAATAAGGCACCATTTTTGTAACAGACTCAGTCAATCTGAAGACTTCAATAAGTTCCGACAGTAGTTATTTTGACACTTGTCTAGAAATAATTCTGGGGAAAAAACAGTGCTTAAATCGACTTAAGCAGATTGTTAGTTAATGGAACCTCTCTAATCTTCACATTCAAAGGTACGCCTGGACAAAATCTCAAATACTTTATGTGATTTTTCAGTAAGTTATAATAGCGCAATGATTTGCTGCTTATCTGTTTTTATTTAGCTTGTACTTTGGTGCATTTAAAATTTAATATTTTTCAATTGAAAACCGAAATTCCCAATTTTACTGTAAAAGAAATAAACTTGTGAAAATAGACTTGAAAGTTTGAAATTGCTCATGTATAAAACAGTAAACTATGACTTAAGCACTTTTCCTTTATTGCCACAAAATTGAAGGTATAAATATTACAGTATTATTTTACTTTAAATGATTTTTAAACACATTTTAAGAATTCTAAATTAAACTTTATCATATCCATGTTTAATAGTCCCGTTTTTTTTAATTACTTTTTCATTTTTCAAAAAATGGCACGAACTGTTTTTAATGTGATAGATAAATTTAATACAACTTAGTTAAATTGAAATGTATTTACTGGTGGTTCAGCTTTGTCTATATGCATTTCATTGCTGCATCATCAGTAGACTTCAACCACACATTTTGAACAGTCACAAACCTCTTATGCAAAGACTTTCAAAAACAATTTGAGAATTCATAAATAATAATATTTTTGAAAATCACAAAAGAAAAATAAGCGTAGTAGGCTTAGATGATGATGTTACAGCAACAATGAAATGCATAAAAACAAAGCTGAACTACCAACAAATAAATTTCAAATTAAAATATACTTATAACAATATGTCGAATAATGGGTTTCTTAACTTAGTTAAATCTTAAACTAGAAGCGAATAATCTATGTTTGAATGATGTTTACTGTGGAACTGATATAGAACTATTTATAGAAACCAATTTAGTCCAGAAAATGTAATCGATGGAAAAACTAATAGTATAGTACCGCTATTAGTAAAATTTTTTCCAAACGAATACCAAGATTTTGATGACATAAATTCGCAATTCAGAGCTCTAGATGGCATTGAAATATTAAAATCTACGAATAACAAACATTTAAGCATTAGCTCTTTCTGGGTAACAGTTTCGAAAGAAATAAGCATATAAATTAATGTTTCCAGAAACCGCGAGCATTGTGAGAAAAATGTTATCAATTCAATATTAATTTGAAAATGTGTAAATACCAAAATATTATGAGAACGAGAGATAAACAGACTAAGAACGCAACTGTTTGTGGCTTAATCCAAACAAGAGACTTATTGAACTCACAAAGTTTCAATAAATATAACTAAATAAAAATAATTGGAACTAGAAAAAAGCTTTTACTATAGTAAAGGTAAAAAAATTAAATTACCATCCCTGATGTGTGCATTGAATTAAAAGAGATAAGAAACAAAGAACAAAACAAATCCAAAAGGTAAATGCGATTAGTTTATACTTCTTATTTTCAATAACAAAATAAATTTTCGAAGAGTTTAATGTTGGGTAAAGATTTAAGAGAATATTAAATCAGTTGCCGTCACTGAATTCTCCTTAGTGGCTTATATCTCCACATTGTGGAATCCATACGTTTATGGACTAATCGGGGACATAAATTTTTCCCCATAACATTTCCTCTAATTAACAATTTTCGTTTTGAGAAATACAAATTATTTTTTTGTCTCGTATAATTTTAACATTTTTAAGATGAACCTAAACTTTTCGATACAAAAAAAAAGTTCTTTTATTTCTAATTACAAAACAGAAACCACAGATTTTAAATGTTCCTCAAAATCTTAAACCAAATTCGTTGCATTTAATGCAGTAATCACAATTCTTTGTTACCACTTAATGAAGGAACACGTTTTTTACAATATACGATGTCGAACGAAATCGTTCGATCGACAATTTATTTTGAAGACAACAAAAAATATTAGTGCTTCGATTATGATTGGCAACCGAACTTTAGCTGTGTTGCCCTCAGTTGACAAATATTGTTTATATTAGGTCTGTTTCTTTATTCTAAATTTGGCACCCGCGAGATCCCAATCTTACCAAAAAGCGTTCGCTTAACCGCAAATTGGGTAAATGGGAAAGTTTTGAGAGAGCAGTGTATATAGTCCGTACTTTTTCTTTGGATGTTTAGGCAAAAAGACAATCAATCAGCTGTTTGAAAAATAAACAATAAAGAAAACTTAAATTTCCCTAAAAACTAAAATAAATAGAAATAGCCCGGTCAAAATAGATATCGACACTTGCATTAATTCACCACTAGCCGAAAATTTGCAGCCGCGAGTGGTGTGCACTCTAACGAAATCCTGAAAAGTCCTCACTGATCCCGTGTGTGCAAAAAAATTATTCAAGGTCACAGGTCACAAAAAAGGGGTTTTTATATTTTTGGGCCAAACGGTTAGTTTTACCATAAAAAATATCTGAGACGAAAATGTAGATCAGTTAGTTATCTACTCCGAATACTCTTTTCTATAATGTGTAGTTTCCACAATACAAGCAAACGACTTGTCTCGAAAAAATATATGAAATCCACTAAAATTTTCGAGTAATTCCTATACAAGTCGCCTGTTAGCATTTTGGAAACTACACATAAGATTCACCATTTCTGAGAAAAAAACACTCGAAATTTAGCTGGAGCTGTATTGTCCATAATATACATGACTACGCTGTCTCTGAACATTATTGGATAGCACGTATTGCAAAAACTCCAACAAAACAGTAACAGCACTAAAAAAATTTACTATTGCAGTGCTGCAAAAAAAATTATTTTTGTAAACTTTTGTTGCACATGTCTGCAGTTAAGTCACAGCACAGCTGTATTCTACAGGGTGGCGCAGAATGAGCTGTGGTGCGGGATTGTCTAACATGTGGTGCGGGATTGCTTAACATGGTCCATTGCAAAAAATTTATAGCATCATGAGAAAAGATCACTATTTGAATATATTTCATCGAATATATTTCTCGTTGAACCTTCATAGTGAAGAGACGTTAAAGCGGATTTTGTTTACATACATACATACGAAACAAATATAAAAAACAACAAAATCAAAAATCATACAGAAAATATTCGTAATACATATTCACCTTGATAAATAAGCTTATTGGCTTTACTAATATTTTTTACAAAGCAAGAAATAGCAAAAACAAAAAAACCGTAAACACAAAGTACCCTTGAGGAATAATACTCTGTATGAGTACCTCAAAGGAAAAAATTTTGAAGTGAGTTCTATCGGCAGAAATGTTTATTTTACAGTGAGTTCTGATACTCTTAATGAAAACAATTTTAAATAATAAACCTGATGAGTCTTTTTCTAACGGAAAAGCCACTTTTTCGTCATCGATCAACTTCGCTTTGTCCAATGCCAACTAGTGAATCGTTAACATTACCATTGCCTAGTACTTCTTCATTTAAGTCCGCGATATCATCCGCATCGGGCTCGCGTTCATCACTAAACCAAGTTATCACTACAGATAACAGTAGCTCAAAACCCAAGGTACAAATGGGAATGGACAGATATATAACAGTGGTAAAGCGTGGGCGAAGCCCAAATTCTTCAAAAATTTCATCTGCTCCAAAGATGTCTAGGGATAACAGCGCATCATCTACCAATCGTCAAAATCGTTTTTCATTATTGCAAGACACCGACGACAAGCCCTCTACATCATCGCAAAAGTCTTTTAAGCCACCACCTATTTATCTGAGAGAAAAAAATTCTAACGCACTTATCAAAAAACTGCTGTCGACCATTGGTGAAAATACTTTTCACATCATTCCAATTAAACGAGGTAATATTGATGAAACTAAAATACAAATATATAACGAAAAAGATTTCCGAAAACTTGTTAGTGAATTCGAAAAAAATAAAACAAATTTTTACACATACCAACTTAAGAGTGCTAAAGGCCTACAGATAGTATTAAAGGGCATAGATTCATATGTTGAACCCGAAGAAGTAAAATGTGCACTTGTCGACCAAGGATTCAAGGTAAAAAATGTTACCAACATATTTAATAGAGAAAAGGTCCCACAACCCCTATTTCGGGTTTAACTGCAGCCGAATGACATACAATTGAAAAAAATGAAACCCATCCAATTTATAGCGTAAAGTATCTCTTACATCGTAAAATCACAGTTGAAGAGCCACATAAGCGTTCAGGAACCGTACAGTGCCATAATTGCCAAGAATATGGCCATACAAAAACTTACTGCAAGTTACCTACCGTGTGTGTTATCTGCGGTGAATTGCATGGTACTGCTAGCTGCACTAAGCCAAAAGATCAACCAGAAAAAAATGTAGTAATTGTGGAGGTAATCACACAGCTAACTATAGAGGGTGCCCTGTATTTTCTTTCGTTAAACAGGCTATGGGTCAAAAACCCAAGTTAACTCCAGCTCTACAAGTAAACGCGAACTCCGCCACTTTTGTTCAAATGAGCCAACCAGTTACTTCACGTGTATAGAATGCTGATGCTGCTAAGACTAATTCAATTCCCACGCAAAATGTTCCACCGCCAAATAATTCAACGAATTCAAACTCAAGCTTTAACTTTAGTCGCCTTGAAGCTACTTTTGAGAATCTGGTGCTAACTATAAACAACTTTACTACAAATATGACAAGTATGATGCAAGAAATGCTGCGAATGCAGAATACACTGCTTCAAGCATTAGTTAATAAACCATGAACACGTTAAAAATATGTTTCTGGAACGCAAACGGCATTCGCCAACATAAAAATGAACTTGAGCACTTCCTCATGGAACAAAATATTGCTTATTTAAAATAAATGGTTACACTTTATATGATACAAAGGACCCGAGAGGGAGAGCATGCGGTGGATCAGCAATTCTGATTAAGTCAAGACTCAAGCACTATGTCCTTGACAACCTTAGTGAAGAATATTTGCAAGCAACGAATACTTTCGTAGAAAATTTTTGTGCGAATTTCGTGATATCCTCAATGTACTCATCTCCCAGATTTTCAGTTACCGAAGATCAGTATGAGAAGTTCTACAAATCGCTTGGATCTTGTTTCGTGGCAGCTGGTGACTACAATGCAAAACATACGTACTGGGGATCGCGTCTTGTTACACCTAGAGGTCGAGCCTTGTTCAATACAATTTCAAAAATGGGCTTAGATGTCATTTCGAGTGGGGAGCCTACTTACTGTCCTACTGACGTAAGAAAAATTCCAGATGTTATAGATTTTGCCGTCACGAAAAATATTCATAGGGACTTAATTCATGTAGAGGCCTCTCTAGATCTGTCCTCCGATCACTCTCCAACAATAGTTACAATTTTCAACCCACTAAGGAGTGATTTAACCAACTCATATGTGAAGATGATTAATGGAATCAACTGGCTGGTATTCAAAAAATATCTCAGTAGTCACTGCGTAGAAAACATTCAGCTTAGATCATGCGATGATATTGAATTTAACATTGCCAATCTTAACGAAAATATTAAACAGGCTGCTGAACACGCCACTACCTCCTATACGCAGACCGGCTTTAACAGAATTTATTCTACGGAAATTGAACGTCTTGTATGTGAAAAAAGGACAGCCAGAAGAGAATGGCAACAACACAGATCACCCCTAAATAAAATCAGACTTAAAGAATGTACTAAACGACTCAAAGAGCTGCTATCGTCGGAAAAAACTGCACTACTGGAAAAGTATTTAGAAGGTCTTGATGTAACGTCCGCATCTAATTACTCTTTATGGCGCGCTACTAGAAATCTTAAACGACCCGTTGATCTTAAATCACCATTGCGTACTGCGACCGGAGGCTGGGCAAGAAGTGATAGTGAGAAAGGTAACTTATTTTCTGAGCATTTAAAATCTGTATTCACTCCCAATTCATGTACGGGTGCTGCTGATTTACCGAGTGTAGTTTCTCTACCCCGTCGTCCCTTAAGGTTTAAGATGCGTGAAGTACAAAAAGTAATTGCTGAACTCAACCCTAAGAAAGCTCCAGGTATTGATGGCATTAGTAACAAAATGCTCATGAACTTGCCTCATATTGCAATAAGAATCCTGCTATTTACTTTTAATGCTATTTTAAGAATGCAGTATTTTCCACATAACTGGAAACTGGCCAAGATCAAAATGATTCCAAAGGCGGGCAAAGATCTTACCAAGACTGAGTCATATAGGCCTATAAGCTTACTATCTACAATCTCAAAGCTTTTCGAAAAGCTGCTCATGACTAAATTGTCCAAAATTTTAACTGATAATGGGTGCATCCCGGACCATCAATTTGGCTTTAGAAGTCAGCACAGCACGATTGAACAAACGCATAGACTGGTCCAAGTTGTAAGAAGAACATTTGAAGAAAAGAAGTATTCTGCTCTCTTTATTGATGTTTCTCAGGCGTTTGATAAAGTATGGCATGAAGGCCTAGTTTTAAAATTGAAGACATATCTGCCAATAAACATTCAAAACCTTTTGGAAAGTTATATTATTGATAGGAAGTTCACTGTTGTAGAAGGAGAGTTCACGAGTGTGCCCGAATCTATATCTTCTGGTGTGCCCCAGGGTAGTATTCTGGGTCCTGTCTTGTATTTAATATATACTTGTGATATGCCTGTGAGCAATAATATCCATATTTCTACTTTTGCCGATGATACAGCCTGTATGAGTGTGCACGAAAACCCTTATGAGGCATCCCGCAATCTCCAGGAACATATCACTCACCTGGAAACATGGTTGAACTTATGGAGAATTAAAGTCAATGAACAAAAGTGTGTCCATATAACGTTCACCCTAAGAAGAGATACTTGCTCCCCCATTCGAATCAACAATCAAAATATTCCTCAACATTCCCAAGTGAAATACCTTGGTATACACCTTGATCGAAGACTTACATGGAAACATCATATTGACTCTAAGTTAACTCAGATGAAACTTAAGTTAACTCAAATATATTGGTTGATTGGCAGAAACTCAACACTCAGCCTAGACTGCAAACTTTTATTATACAAGTCGCTTTTGAAGCCAATATGGCGCTACGGAATTCAGTTATGGGGCACTGCTTCAGCTTCCAATGTCGAGAGAATCCAACGAAGGCAAAACAAAATTTTACGGTTAATAACATCGGCTCCATGGTACATCCAAAATTCTATTATACATCGTGATTTAAATATGCCACTAGAGACTGAAGAAATTGCAAAATACGCAGGCAAATATTTAATAAAACTCGAATCACATCCTAATCCGCTTGCTCGTAATATTTTGAACTTTAACTAGACACATCCGTCTAAGAAAGAGGGACACACGGGCTCTTATACCTAACACTCCAGATGGGACTACTTGCAAATACTTTTTTCCCCTTTTTTGATTATCACTACTAATGTATTATTTATAACTACCACTAAGTTTATGTCCGACACTGGTCGGGCCTAATAATTTTTTTTTATAGATTTAAGATTTGAATACTTATTGTTAGTTCATATATGAAGATACAATAAATAAACACATGCATTAAAAAAAAAATATTTCAGACCAATCATCCCTATTTTCTGGACGTGATCATATATCCTGAGAAAAAAGTTGTGTTTCAACAGGATGGAGATCCAAAACACACCTCAAAAATCGTTAAAGAATGGCTGATTGGGAAAAAATTTCAATTGATGCAATCTCCTCTGCAAAGTACCGACCTCAATCCAATCGAGAATTTGTGGTCGGCACAATATCGAACGGTTCCATATATCTGAATCGAGTTGTAACAACGTGTGCAGCTGTAATGGCAGAAAATTCCGGGTGAAATTATCCAAAAATTGATTAAAAGTATGTCCAAATGCATATATGTATGTGACCTTCTCCGAGAAATGGGACATAGTGTGTCAAAAAACGGGTTTGGACTTAAGAGTGGATTCTGGCACCTAAAAGAGTGTAGAATAAGATGAAATGAGTTAGATTTATGATAAAAGTTTATTTTCCCCATAAAAACGTACAAAACGAACTTGGAAAAATAGATAAAATTGAGAAAAACATTAAAATTTTATTTTTTTTGTTTTAAATTGTTTTTTCGCCAGTCTTCGAATTTTTTTGGAGTTTGGACTTTCAGTATTATAAACGTATTCGAGCGATAAATGTTGTTGATGAAATTCGAAATGGCTCAAATGGACTAAATCTTGTTCTGGTTTACTTAATTCTTGGAAAAATTCCGGCTTTGTATATCAAGATTTTCTGGAATTATCTTATTACATTCTTTCGAGCAACATGCTTCGGATTTTTCTCCGTACATCAATTCGGATATAATATTGGATTCGGAAACATCATGCAAAAAACTTGGATTTTCAGTTAGTCCCGAAGTATTTGCACCGACACTTTCAGATAACGTCATATCGATCTCATCATCGCCATAAACCGAGTCTAGTCTTTTTAAATCATCATCAAAACTGTCAGAAATATCCGTTTTTATAAAAATTACTTCAAATTGACATCAGCTTAGTAACAAAATTATAAAAGAACCAAAATTGCGAAACAACTTTTGAGATATTGATAACACTCGTTATTCAGTTGGCACAAGACTGAAGCGTTACTTTATTCTTTTCCTTTCTTATAGTTATTTTTACAATGTGTACAGAGCAGCAACAATAGCAAAGGTACTGTCACACTAAAAGTGAAAAAAAAATACGTCACCACATAGGAATGACGTCACCAAAGTCGGCACCCATAACTAACCATACCAAATCGCATCTCCAAACTGAAGGTGTACTCAAAGTGATAATGCGTTATGAAACTTTAAATGCGTTTTTCTCAAAACTTCATTTTCACACACTAGGTCCCTTTTCTCGGAGAAAGTCACATATAGTGCATTACAAAATAAAGGGATATAGATCAAATACTAAATATACAATATCCCAATTCACAATCTTGTGCAAATGGTCTTGCATCGTTGCATGTGCAAAATAGTATAGCATATTCATATTCACCACTTAACAAGTCTTAGTGGTGAGTATCAATATACTAAACCACTTTGCACATGCAATGATGCAAGACCATTTGCACAAGATTGTGAATTGGGCTATTATATTTTAAATGTTGCCTGCAAAAGTGAGTACATAAGAGTTAGTATATAAATTTTATTTTGTTTTTTCTTTGAATATGTAGTTTTTTGTTGAGTTTCAAAAGCATTTATGTTAGCAACTGAATTATAATAATATTAAAAAATAAATAACTATTGAATCTCTTCATTATTACTATTTTTATGAGCCATCTAATGCAGAAAATGCAAACATGGTGAGTGCTCCCCGTTTCAAGTGGTTCAATTTAGACCACCGAGTGAATTATCGGATACAAAATCTAATTGCTACAAAAATAAAACTAAAAAAGAGCAGCATATGAAAAATTAAAAAAAAAATAATATGGAAACACTGATAAGAATGCAACCACAGAAATATTGAAATAGGGTTTATTTCATCGTGTAATTATACAGGTGAGTGCGTAAAGATTTGTTATACAAAAATACGGCAACCATAGCTGTGTAAAGAACCGAAGCAAGGTGTATATAACTGAAGAATGTCAAAAACTTCGATTTTGTTTTGGTTTTACTACAATTATTTTTGTGCTTTTGACATTCTTCGGTTCTTTACACAGCTATGGTTGCCGTATTTTTTGTATAACAAATCCTTACGCAGTCACCTGTATATTTACACCATGAACCGAAGAATGTCAAAGGCACAAAAATAATTGTACTAAAACCCAAACAAAATCTAAGGTTTTGATATTGTTCAGCTACAAAGCACATAGAGCAAAAAATTATCAGCTGAAGTAGCGCTGTCACCTAGTTAGATAGACCTTGGTTTATTTGTTTAGTAGTGCTACATTCGATGAACACACAGAACTGATGTTTCGTTTATGGTTCTGTCTTCTGTATTAAAAAAGGAAAAGTTAGTAGAAACAGCGATGCCAATTTAGCGCGTTTCGCGCTAGATTTAGCGCGTTTTAACTATGCCAAACGCGCTTTTTTTCCATCTTAGCGTGTTTAATAAAAAAGCGCTAAATTAGCGCGTTTTGAATAAAGTCAATAATATCATTTGAGTTCAATATTTTTTTAACTTTTTTTGTATAAATTTAAAAATTTTCTAATATCGAAAACTCTGATAAATTTTTTTAAATTAGTTACTGATTTAGCTGTCGCAAACAAAATTCGCTTGACTGTAGTTAGAATTAAAAACGCATTTTAATACTTAATGGCAAATATTTTTAAATTTCACAACTAAAATTATGTACTAGATGACCCAAAATATATACATAACTTATTAAGCATCTATTATAGCTGAATTGCAAAAGGCATTTGAATCGCAAAACTATTCGACAATTTATATGTTGTTACAAAGTTTTACAAATATATTAAAAGTAAAAACTAAGGATTTCGATTATTTGGAAGGCGATTCTGATGCTGTATTAAATGATTTTAGTTTATTAAAACATAATGTCGAGGAAGCAATATTGCAAAATCTGAAAAATTAATTGTGATACGAGTACTAATACATACATCGACTTTTATTGAAATTTAATTTAGCGCGTAGAAAATAGCGCCTTTTTCCTATAAATATTTTATAATGCTGTAACTGAGCGCGTTTTGTGGGTGCCAGTGTTGCCACAGAAAATGATGATGAGAGAATGCTAGATCTGTAAAAAAATTCTGCCAAAATGTTCTACAGAACAAATGTATAATGCCAGATTTAAATTTAAAAAATTGTTATTGAAATAGCTTAGAATTTCATGTTTATACAAACTTATTAGTATTTGCAGGTGTTTTTATAGCACATACATACATACATACATACATAGTATGTATGTGTTTGATATTATCCATAAATAATATTATTTATGTATTTTCGGACTGCGACCAAGTTTCTTTATGTCAACACATTGTCTACAGTTTTTTTTTCTATTCATCATCAGTATAAAGGTAAGAGAGAAAACATATATGGTGTATTTCTGGTGAATTTTTCAACAACTTGTTAATATACATAAATTTGAATGTATGTAAAGTATAGAAATGTACCAGTAAAGTCTGGTTGGTATTTCTCCATGTTGCCATAAGAACTACGTAGTCACTACCTAGTCAACTGTTTTAGTGTTACTAGTAGATTTTCAATGACAAGCACATGCTAAATGTCTATAGCACAAAGTATTTCATGGGGAATAATTAGAGAGTAGTAGTGGTGACAAAGTCAAAAGCGACTCAGTACATTTTACCGTCGACATTTCCTTCAGGTTATATACATATAATGTAAGCAAGATGTTGTAAAAAATAGACTTTTGTAATTGAAATTAAAACTATGGCCTACCCATAGTTTAGAATTATCAAAATGTCGAAATGTTTGATATCTTTTAAAATGCAGGCTGCAAAATTTGTATTTAAGCAACAATTTATGTATGGTAAAATATATTTGGATACTATAAAAACCTGCCTCCTGAAAACTTTAATTTCTGTCGCTTACGGATAATTTAAAACAGGGCTCTACATACATATGTATACAATGCATAGCATATAATACATACATATGTAGGTATTCGTTGCATCTACATTACGAAGGAAATACATAATTATAAAAAAAATTTAAATTTATTAATAGAAATACTCTGTACATTGAAAAAAATTTAACAAATTAACAATTATTATTTTAAGCAAATTCTGCCAAAAAGCATCTGGCAGAATTTTTTAAAAGTTGAATGCTTTTCACATAATGAAAATGCCAGATCTGGCAGTGAAAATGCCAAAATGGCAACAATGGTGGGTACCATAAAATGTCACATGAGAGAAAAATGGTCCCATACAAAGAGAACTCCATGGTACAATTATACTAGGTACATGCACGACTACAACAAAATTACAACACCAAAAAACACATTAATTTTGTTGGTATAAACAAACGTATAATTGTCAGAAACAGATGCCTTTTGTTTTTAAAAATAACAATTACAGGGTAACTAAAGCACAATTGCAGACGCGGCATTCATGAATGATTATAGTCATTCAGTGTTGCCAATAGGTGTGTAATTACACAGAGTGTGCAGTTACAGTCATGTGCAGGCCATATAATTACATTCACGTATAATCTGTGTGTAATTCTACTTTGGGTTCTATTTTTATTTATTTTTGTTTCCATTCTAACCAACAAAAAACATGTGTAGTGTAATTTTCTTCAATATGTAATTGGAAATACAGTCATGTGTAATTTTACTGGCAACACTGTAATCAGTTTATATACACACATACACTAACATTTTCGTAGCTTGTAAACAAAGCTTGACAACTATATGTATTGTATACATTAACAGGCTGGGCTTGTACATGTACCTGTTATAATTGTATCATGCAGAAGTCGAATAAAATTGTTATTACTTACCATTCTGAGCTGCCGCAAGACACTGCATGGCTGTTTCGTCCGATACTTCTTCTGCTGATGAAATAATTCCAAAACCTGCTCCACTATCACCAGTCGAATTCCATTCCGATCTGGAATTATCCATTGAAATGTTTGATAACTCCATAGGATTATTAATGGAATTTCGTGTTAATCCAAAACTATTGGCTCCATGACCCGAGGCACTCAAGCTTTTCAATTCCAACGAAGAAGTCATTGAGCCACCATACAACGAACTGGAATGTGAGGGACAAGAGGAATCAAAGCTGCGATTGCAATCACGACGCTTGTCGGGTGTAGCGTAAATGGGCTCAGGTTTGTTTTGATTTCGTTGCTTAATCGGCGTTGAATGCATCAATGGAGCACCAGATGTTTCATTACCGAACGTAGTATTGAGGGCACCATAACAGGATGTAGTCATTATATCTGGTATATTAGCACGACCTGCACCAAAACGGGAACGGTGAGCAGGTTCTGAAACTGTACTTTGCCACATAATTTCGCTGCCATTGATACAAAACTGCTCCTCTTCCTCCCTGTCCTTGGGAGCAACTTGACTTGTACTTAGCTCGTCTAAATAGTCCATATCATACAACCGTGATTCATCTATCATTAGCATATGATCGACTTGATCCTCACCAGCATCGGGTGGCCAAGAGCTTGTATTTGAATTGAAGTTTTCAGACACCAGTTTCTTGAATTTTTCATCAACATCTTTAATCACTTCAAAGGCTGGTTTGGGCACCGAAGACGAATGTAGAGAGTCGGAGTCATTCTCTTCAATGCAGGATAAATGTCTGGTACGAAAACCATAAATTATACCGGTAGTAGGATTGACATTATTAACACTTTGAATGTTAATGGCTGGAGAGCTTGATGGTTGTTGCTCTTGTTGCAAGTGATATTGCAATTCGTTGTAGATGTGAAAAGTTGAATCTGCATCACAGGACATATCCGTATTTTCTGCTTTAAAAGAATTATTGAGATCATTGTAAATAAGCTGCGGCTGATGCATGTCTGCTGACTAGTCTGCAAAACAAAAAAAAATAGTTTAAAATTAGCTTGAAGTCAATTGTTTCAGATTTTTTTTATAACATACATACATACATATGTACATATATGTTAAAATTATGCAGCACTTGCCTATTAATTACATTTTCAATTGAAATTCCTATACGGATAAATTTTCTCTGCTATATTTAATAAAACAAAGTTTATATTTGCAAATCATAAAAAAACAATAAATTTTTCTCCTTAATGTTCTTGTGAGCCAAATCATCCCTCTTTGTTAGAAAGAAGAAAAAAACATTTCAATTTTATACAAAAGTGAAAAACAAAATTAATAGAAGGAAGTCTTTGTTGGTTGTTGAACTCGTTACAATTAGATAACAAAAACAACAAAACTTACTTGCAGTAACAAAGTGAAAAATTACAGATTTAACTGTGGTGGCAAAATACAGCATGTCATTGTGAGCGACACCTCATTTAATAGAGTCTCTGGAACAAGGAAAAATTTAAAATAACACAGTGAAATTTAACTTAAGAGGACTGATGTCACAAACACACTTACAATTCGACAAATACTTACATAAGTACATGCATACATACATATGTTTGTATGTATGCCACAAAGAGAAGAATAAAAACAAAAACAATTACGCACATGCAAGATGTAGTAGACGACGATTATTTGTTGCATTTACTTGTACTTGCTTGCAGCAATAATGAAGACAATAATATTGAATCTCCAGAGTGCAATGACATTTTAGGATGAAAATCTCAGAAAAAAAGAACAAGTAATTCTAGATGCAGCAAAAATACATTTCAAAGACTATTTCAAGTCGGAAATAAAAGCACGTGCCAAAAGGAATCAAGCGCAATTTAATAGCAAGAGTTGCCAGATTGAGAGGGAATAATAAGTAAAGAGATGAAATATTTAAATTAGAATATAGCAAAACGTTAAAGAAATTTTACATTCTTGATTATACATACATATCGCTACCTTAATATAGAAAGGCAAACCATATGGATTTCAAAAAAATAATGAGTTAAGTACTTTCTATATTAAGGTAACGATATCTAAGCTATTTGTTTTTCAGCAATATTCTTAAGTGTACAAATATTTTTGAAATGCATCTAAAATCCCTAATAAACTGAATACTTTTTATTGCAAGGCAAATAATAAGATTTTTGCACCTAATTCACACGAAGACTTTTATGAAGTCTATTTTTCGACGTCACTTTTTGTTTGTTAGCGAACAGTGTAGAGAAGAAAGAGGGGTCGAAAAAATTACTTGATTTCTGTTTTTCATGGTTTTTTTTCATATTTCTTTTTACATTGCTCTTGTTGTTATTGTTGTTACGTTTTAATGTTACTCTTCTTTCTTATTGTTATTTTTTATTGTTACTCTTCTAGCTTATTGGCTATATGGGTGGAGAGAAGTAAAATTAGACGTCCAAAAAAAAAACGTCGTATGAATGCAAGGAATTTTCGATAGCAACTTCAAAAGAGAATTAAGAAAAATAGACGTCATAAATTTCACGGTGTGAATTAGCACTTAAAATACAATATTCATACATATAATAGAATATATGTATATATATACATATATCAGAGCTGTAAAAGAATGATTATTTTTTGAATGAATCTGCGAATCATTCAGCCAATGAGTTATAACTTTTTTAATGGATTCACTTTACCCAAAATGTGAATTCAATTAATATATAAATGCATTCATCATGAATTAAAAACTTTTAAAGGAATTCATGTCACGAAAAAAATGAATTGAGTTAAAATTTATTTAATTCATCTTGACTTGAATTTTCTAAATGCATTCATTTGAGCCCAACATAAATAATTGATTTAAAATTTTAATGCATTCATCGATAATATAATGGAAATGAATTTTAATTAATATCTTCATATATCATTTTCATTTTCATTTCTTTATTACAAATGAATTGTTCATCAAACGTTATTCTGCGTGTTTTTGTAATGAAGCTGCTCAATTTATTGCTTAAGCAATAATATGTAAAAAAAATTGATCTAGATAGGTCTTGTTTTATATGAATAAAAGATACCAGTCAAAACGATTGAATAAAATAAATTAAATAGAAGCCTCCACAAAGGAATCGGTTGATTAATTTGATTTAGCTTTGAAATACAATAGTGAAAAATGTACATAATGTCGCAAAATTTATTCCACAAAAACGAATTTGAGAAAACCGAAAATTTCTTTCATAAATTTGGACGCAAACGTTTGTATATGAACTTGTAAATGACGATGGATTATCCAGTTCTAAAAACTTTAAATCAGAATTAGCACAAACGGATGAGCCTGAGCTGGCGGATGTCACATCATTACCTCACGTCGGCAAATGTCCAACGCGGTCGCTGTTGTTTGAGAAATACTTTACAATCGTGGAAGAGGTTAGTTTTTATTAGAGGCTGGGAATAATTGCCTAAAATAGGTAAGACATCTTTATATAAATGCAGCTGTTTGTATTCTTACAGCAAGAGTATCCAAAAAATAAAACTAAACCAAAAAGGGAAAAATATATCAGCGAAGTGCCTTTATTGTGACGAAGTCTTGACTAGAACAGCACATGTAACATCGAATTTTCTTCACCGTTTGTAAAAGCAACATTTAGAAAAATACAACGAATACGAATACTGAAACAAGAAACAAGAGTAAGTCCAACAAAACAAGCGAATTTTTAAAACTGTTATTTTTTTTTTACTAAACTGAGCGACAGATCAACTTTTATTAAATTTATTTTTGACTGTTTAATCGAACAAAATTTTTGAGATAAGTTGAAAGGCATGGGCGCATTCATAAGACGTAGCTGTTGCGCAACCGTTGAGTGTTTGTCTTAGAAACGCATAGTTAAGTAGTTCCGCTCCAGTCAAAAGTTGAGTAATTTTCCATCATAAAATTTTTTCGCTACCTATAGTCAACATGATGTGCTGAGCCTGAACAGCTGATCGAATAGGGCTATGACTTTTATATGCTTTGTTAGTGGCAGCAGCAAATATTTGTTGAATTTTATATTACAAATGCAATGAAGTAACGAAATAAAGATATAAAATGAAATTATACCAATCAAGCCGTTTCTAAGGCGTAACTGTTGGGGCCAACAGTTTCACAACTGTTGAGCTCAACAGCTACGTCTTATGAATGCGCCCAATATCATAAAAAAAGTCTTGGTTAAATGAATATTTATTGTTTGTATAAATTTGTTTACAGCGTCTACGATGCCAAATCTTTCTTGAAATTTCAAACACCTTTTTAGATTTATGATCTTTATCCTAATTAAAAAAGTGAATGAAAAATTAATTATAATTCCTTTCCTTCAGATTATCAATGAATTCATTCTAATTTAAATTCAATTCTTTTTTGTGGTTTTATGATGAATTCATTGAAACTTTAATTCAATTAATATTTTTAGTAATACGAATGAATTCAAAAAATTTTAATTCTATTATTAATGCATTCCAATTGTATATAAATTCACATTTTGGGCAAAATGAAATAAGTTAATTTTTTTAAGTCATTGTGAATTAAAAATCAAACATGAATCATTCATTTACAGCTCTGATATATATATATATATATAATAGAAATTGTTAAGTTATTCGAGATATCGGAAAATCATAATCCACCGCAAAATGTTTATAAATATAGATGTTACGCAGTGATGAATTTACGAACAGGCCCGAAACTATTTAAAATCATTTTTGGGTCTTACATAGGGTTGCCAGTCGTACTGATTTTGCCAGTACATGTACTGATTTTTGTTTAAAGTACTGATTTATGCATAACTAGCAAATGAGTACGCAAATGTACTGATTTTTTCATGTATGTACTGTTTTTGTACTGTTTTTATATATTATTTATGATCAATGTATAAGAAAGCCTGTCATAGTGTTTATTTATTTTCTTTGAATCACCAGTGATCTTTACTTTACGTTCGCTATAAGGCGAATTTATTTTCAAAGTGGTATCCATATAATGCTCAAGCAAATTCTGCCAAAACTGTCAGAGATCATACCAAATTTTAGTTTAAGTTAATGTTAATGTTAATTTTATTGAGATTTTTTTAATTTAAATTTGCAAGAAAGATTTGCTATAAGTGATTTCTGATACATGCAAATAATGAATTTAAAGTTTATTTTTCGAAAAATTTTTTGATAATATTAATTTTATTAATTACATATGCCTTTGTACAAAATATACATTGAATTCATGTTTTGTTTTAAGAATGGTTAAAGCTAGGAATGTAACGAATGTTCGCATTTGCAAATTTTTCGCTTATTTTTGCTATTTGCATTTGCTAAAATGTATGCGAATATTTAAGACAAAAAAATTTTGTACTTCTTTTACGAAAAAAGTTTGCCATTAACAAACATCAAAAACACGAAAATTATTTTAAGCCAGCATGAAAAAGATAAATATAGGGTACGTTCGTTGACTCAGCAAATTTATGCAGAAGTTCTGCGAATTTTTTCTGCGTATGCGTGATCAACTGTTGCACATGCTTTGCAACTGCTCAATATCTGTGCGTAGTTGGCATTTTTGAACGAAACAATTTTTAACAAGGCAAGTAATTTTATTTAAGAAAGTTGTCATCTCGTCGATGTGAAAGCACAAAAAACTCCTTATAAAAGTTTGTACATGGCTTGGACGTAGCTGACTCATAAGTAAAGCATTCTTCAAAGCATTATCTGAAAGCTTTTCTATAAAAAAAATTCTCATGAGCATCAAAATTAAACTAAAGTCCAGCGGTATTTGGAAATATACCTATTTCATTTTTTGAAAAGGAAAAGGAATTGTATTTTCGGCAGCAGTATTTTCTACTTAAGACTAGTCTGTTAAAACTTTTAAAAAATGTTTTGAGCACCATTCATTACTTCGTACGAACAAATTTGAATCGCAAACAATATTAACTAGTCATTGTTGTAGTAAATTCTAAGCGAAACAAGTGTCACTCATTAATTTCATATACAAACATATGTTTGTATCTTTCTGTTTTATGAATTCGTGTTTTTAATAAATTAATACATATTTGCTCAATGCAAGACTCAGTTTCAGTAAAATGCTATATGTAACACATCCATGTATGTAATATTTACAACTTCATGTTCTTATATAAATTTATTTTCATGTGATTTTTAACGTATTGTAATATTTGCATTCGCTTTCGCAAAAATTAAAATGTAGTATTCGCATTGGCATGCGCTAAACTGGTATTAGTTACATCCCTAGTTAAAGGCTTTTATATTGAAAAAATTAATGTACTGATTTTTTTTCTCTCATGTACTGATTTCTACGATTTCAAAACTGGCAACCCTAGTCTTACAACAAGTGCGCTAAGCACAAGGGTCCAGAAGCAAGTAGTTTCAAAAAAAAGTGTGAATTTGTGTGCTTTAAAAATCACTCTTGTAAAAATGCCTTCTGTAAAAATATAAATTTTTTGTTTTTCATAAAACTTTAATTATATACATATTTATTTATTTATTATAAATGCAAAAATTAAGCATCTCAAAATAATAAATCAAGGTTTTGAAGAATATAGAAATTATATTTCTCAAATATGCATAACTCGCTAACTATAAAGGGAAAGTTTTTCTAAGAGCTTTAACAGGTCTATACACAGAAAAAAATATACCTGCAATAAACAACTTTAATTGAAAATAAAACCAAAAATTAATTAATTATGTATTCAAGTTAATAAAACTTTTGTTTAAAAATTTATTTCATTACTCATTGCAGGAGTATTTTTTTTTTCTGTGTAGCAGATAAAAAAATATTTCAAATGCTATTGAAAACAATCAGATGGGAAGCGCTAAGAAATTTTAAGTCTACAAGTATACCACTCCATGATGCGGATTCCGACTTGACCTGAGATTCGATATAAACGAATGCTCACTAAAGCGAAAAAATTTCGAAATTTAATAGTTCGACATTTGTTCGGTAATTTAAAAAAATCGTATGTTCGCTAAAGCGAACTTCTGTCGATAGTTTCTCGTATGTGTGACGATTATTTTGCTAGAACGGAGGTACCGTGCTTAAATCCTGCATCGTTTGTAAACAAATAAATAAATTAAATTAAAAAATAAAATTTCTTTTTTTTAAATTGCTCTGCTGCCATGTGAATAACGAAAACCTGGTATGAAGTTAGCATTAGAGGCAAAATTGAAGATGGTCTTAACGAGCTTTGCCATACAATTTTACATAATAGTCACTCAAAGTTGGACCAGAGTGTCAAAATTCAATCGGCTTATGAAAATCAAATTAGTTAAATTTCGTCACTTAAGCTAACTTCATGCCAATTTTTCGTTGTGCATAATGCTGTTTGTTTTTGTTTCATTAATTATTTGAAATGAAAATAAACTGCGTTGTACAGTTTTTTTACTGTAAAGATTTTGTTTTAACGTTACTATTCAGGTGTTGAGTATTTATCGCCATTACTAAAGCAATGTACAGACGATTGTCAGATCTTACAATATTGTCAGGTCTGACAATGTGCTGACAATACACTGGCAATATTCCTTGTCAGTTCACACAGTTGTCAGAAAATCTTACAAATTATTGCCAGACGGTTGTATGAAAATAAATTCATCTGACAAAATCGTCACCCTAAAAATTGTTAGTTCACACGGTTGTCATATACAAAAATGGTCAGATCTGTTGTTATGCGTTGCCAGACTCAAAGCATTTATTAGAAATTGTTAAATGTCAATCGCTTGCGGTTGTGTTATATGTAAAAAGTGAAAATATATATAAATTATTATGTACCATAAAGAAGTAATTGTAATGATTTTCTATGCATATATTTTATTATAAATTTTTTCTCTAAAATCAAGCGTGTGCAGTGTTGCCCATAGAAAGAATTCATTTACAATGACGTAGTTGTCAGATGCATAAGCCTCGCACATCAGACAATATTAAAATGTCTGACAAATATCTGGCAATAATTTTACACGTGTTCACACGATTGTAAGATGTCTGACAATTTGTTGTCAGCTGCTAGTCTTGCAATGAACTGACAATACTTTTTCTGGCAACGACGTCTGACAAAAATTGTCGGTTCACACGGTTGTAAGAAATTTTGAGCACATTTTACTGGCAATATTGTAAGATCTAACAACCGTGACAAACTTTTTGTAAATAATAACAATTTTAAGTTTTGATTTGATATTTATTATTACGATTTTATTTTTTTTTTCATTGTTTTTATTTTTTTTTTTTTTTTTTGTCCTACTTTTCTATTGAAAACCTTTTCTGTTGAAAACCTTTTAAAACTACTCTCCTAATCAAAAAATTCGAGTAAAAATTATTACATCTGGCCACACTGTGCATGCGTACGTACACGCACTGCATCAAAATTAAAGTTCATTTACATTTCAAATAGCATGCGCCAAGCACTCATTCCGTCATCTATTTTAATTTCCCTTTCAAGCCAAAAACCAACAGAATAATTCTCGTACACAAAGAGAATCAACAAACAAATCTGCCTGCGGAAATCTTGTATTAGTCAGTAGTTGTTCTTGTTGCGTTGCTGTTGTTCTTTCAAAACTGAGTGTTGCAACTTGCAAGGCAAAATATGACTGACATACATACGTACATGCACATCTGTTTATGAGTACGGCAATCAGAAGGAAAAGAAAGACTCTGAGGCAACAAACTCAATTTTTATGTACATATGTATGTATGCTGCTCATACATAACACAAGTTGTAACACAGTTGTCGTTGTTGGTGCTGTTGCAATATCTCTAACGTTGCAGGGGGTTAAAAACACACACGAATCTCACAGAAATTCTAAAATTGTCTTGCAATTGAAATTCTAGAAGTTTGGGGAAAAATTTTCTTGTTTTTCCTTTATTCTTATTTTTTGTATATATTTCTTTTAATAATATCTGCATATATGTGTGTGTACTTAAGGAAGCTTCTTTTAATTTTAATGGCAGAACTTCCTGCTCCCCATGTTTAGTTTGGTGTGAAGCTGCTAGATATAAGACTTTGTGATAATGAAGTTGTTGGCAGACTTAGAGGGGTACTAGAGTAAGAGGTGAGAATGTTTATAAAATTTTTTATTTTGTAAGATGTACATAAGAATTGATTAGTTATTGGTACAGTTTAAACAGCTTGAGAAAAAGCAAAGAAAAACAATATGAATATATATATATATATATATATATATATATATATATATAGCAGGTTTGATTTAACTGCCTTTTGTTTGAGCGCACTTTGGACTTAACTGCTTAAAACGATAAATTTTTGCCACTATTCCTTAAAATATCATACAAATTTGCTTTGAATTTTTTGCATTTTTTATAACTGCACATTTACCATACTCTTTTGGCAATTTTAAGTTATGTTGAGATAAAAAATTAAAGTTAGCTGCATACTTAAAAAAAATTCAGTAAAGTGCGACTCTGACTCGCGCACGAATGGTTCCGTACGAACACTAGATATGTAATTTAATACAAGCTTCATCCTATATAATATATAGTTTTTACATTTTTTCGCTTTTGGGATCTTTTCGGTTTTTTTGTTTTTGCGTTTTTGCTTTTTTTCGGTTTTGGCGCTTTTTTTAAGTTTTGGCTTTTTTTTTAGTTTTGACACTTTATATTCTTGTTTTGGCGATTTTTTTCGGTTTTTAACGTTTTTTAATTTTGGCGAATAAAAATAAAAATAAATACTGATTTTTTTTATTTTTGGCGATTTTTTCATTTTTGCGATTTTTTTCATTTTGGTGATTTTTTCGAATTTGGCGATTTATTTTAGTGCTAGAAAATATTTTTTTAATTTTGGCGATTTTTTTCGTTTTGGCGATTTTTTTTTTAATTTTTGGCGATTTTTTTTGGTTTGGCGATTTTATAATTTTCGGTTTTTTTAGTTTTACCGTTTTTGAAAATTTCAAGTGTTTGCCTCTTACGGTTTCCAAGATATAGCAAATTGTCAAAATTACATAGTCAAAATTGCATTAACTGATGGACCACCCTTTAATTTAATTTTTTTTAAATTTTAGTGTTAATTGTTGTAGTCTGTATAAAAATACACTAATTTTACAAATTTCAAGTTTCAATATTCATATGTTCATACAATTGTATGTACATTACATGGGATTTTTAAATTTTTCGTTGCTCGTTTTGGAACACCCTTTAATTATTAATTCTCATGTATTTGTTGTTGTAGCGGCCAAGGTTCTACATACTCTGTCCAAACTTCAGGTTCGTAGCTCTTACGGTTCCTGAGAAAATACCGTGTTACGGGCGTAGCGAAAACAATAGGGTTCCTTTTCACCTTTGGTGTACGGAACCCTAAAAATGTATTGGCCGCTTTTTCACATAAATATTGAACCATGTATCCAACTTTTTACATTAAAAATAAGAATGCATTCTTATTTGAAATAAACATTTTAAAAAAATATCAAACACGTACATATGAGTGGGTGATCATCATACACTCCAAACGACCAGGCCGTGACTTACATCCACCGAGAAGGGATTTTTGGAAATTCAAATGCTAAGGGGAAAATCGGTTAAATTCGGCAACCTTATTTCTCCGGATCTAATAAAAGCAGCCCCACAATTCAAAAAGCATCTAGTAGAATCCAAAAATACGCTGATAAGTATTTGGAAATAGTTCCCAGAGAATTAATTTTTTCCAAAAATTAAATACTGCTAACCTAAACAGATCGGATTTGAGCATACCCTAAAGGTGGCCAATAAAATTAGTCGAAATATTGGAAAATAAAAAAAGCAATGTGAGTCCGATCACAGAGGAGATGTGTAAACATCTAGTAATAAATTTTTTTTAAGTTTTAAGTACTTATGCTTTAAATATATTTTTTTAATTTATTAACTAAAAGTATCAAAACTTTCAATATTGTAAATACATAGGAAGTTGTTGGTTTTTGTTTGTTTTATTAAACTTATTTGGTTAGTAAATGGGCACTCTGCAGTATATACGAGTATGTACTGCATTAAAAATTGCAGTATGCAGTAAATTTACTGATTACTGAAAAAATTCAGTAAATTTTTACTGCTAATGAAATTTAATTTGCATTACCAGTAAAAAAACATTTAGCCACTTGGTAGAATTTCATTATGAATACGAGCATTACTAATTACTGAAAATTCAATGCACCTCATCATATAATAAATCATTTAGGTAATTTATAAAAATTGTAGAAAAAAATTTTAGTAATCAGTAAAAATTTACTTGTTAAACATTTTTTATTGTTTTTACTGAAACTTTACTGGTACTGCAGTGCTCATCTATGGTAAATGCCTTTATTTTTACTTTTTAATTTTTAATTCCTGTTGTTCATCGTTTAGTTGTTGTGTACGCATTGCAATTAAAATAAATTCAGTAAAATGCGACTTTGCGCACGAAGGGTTCCGAACATTCGGTTTTGAGAATTTTTTTGATGTGGCTTTTTTTCCTTTTTTAAGTTTTTTCAGTTTAAACGATTTTTCAGTTTTGTCTCTTTGGCGTTTTTTTTTTCTTTTAGGGATTTTTTTTCGTTTCGCATTTTTTTTTTCATTTTGGCGATTTTTTTATTTTTGGCGTTTTTATTCTGTTTTTGGAGTTTTTTTCATTTTGACGTTTTTCCGTTTTTGGGTTTTCTTTAATTTTGGCGATTTTTTTATTTTGGCGATTTTTTTCATTTTGGCGATTTTGTTTCTTTTTTTGGTTTTTTTTTCTTTTTGGCGATTTTTCCGGTTTTTTGCGATTTGTTTTAGTCCTAAAATTTTTTTTTCTAATTTGGTGCTTTTTTCATTTTGGCTTTTATTTTAGATTTGGCGATTTTATAATTTTTGATTTTTTAGTTTTACCGTTTTTGAAAATTTCAAGAGTTTTGCTCTTACGGTTTCCAAGATACAGCAAGTTGTCAAAATTCCAAAGTCAAAATTGCATTAACTGATGCAACAACCTTTAGTTAAAATTTTTTTAAATTAGTGTTAATTGTTGTAGTCTGTATAAAAATGCACTAACTTTACAAATTTCAATGGCATATATGTATTTATATACAATTGTATGTATATAACATGGGATTTTAACATTTTTCGTTGCTCGTGTTGCAACACCCTTTAATTTTTAACTCTCATGTATTTGTTGTTGTAGCGGCCAAATGTCTACACTGTGTCCAAATTTCAGGTCCGTAGCTCTTACGGTTCTCGAGAAAATACCCTGTGACAGACGGACTTACAGAGGAACAGCGTAGCGAAAACAATAGGGTTCATTTTCACCTTTGGTATACGGAACCCTAATAAAGCAATTATCAAGTTAAATAAAACAAACAAATACTAGCAAATTCCTATGTATTTACAATACTTTAAATAAGTTTGAATTACTTCTTTCAAACACTAATACACTCATATATAGCTCACACCGATTTGATAACGCGATGTGCATCTTACTCAAAATTTGTGATTGTATTGTGAAAAAGATTTTTACCCCCTAGCGTATAGATGTTTACACATCAAAAATATACAGTGAAACCTCTCATAACCAGACACACGCCGTCCTGGTGGTGGTACACATTCTTTTATTTTAATTTAGGTTTTACAAAACTTTTCCGGTTATTATAAATGTCCGGTTATGGGAGGTGCCCGTAAGGAGAGGTTTCACTATAATAGAAAAATAATTGTATTAATTTATTTAAACGGACCTTAAACCGAACATATTGTTACGTAAAAATATTCCAACAGGCTGAATGTTAGTGTTACGTGAAAATATTCCTACAGGGTCAATGCAAAGGTACTACAGGTATTTGGCTATAGAACTAAATGTCCACATACACATTTTGTGAAACACCTGGTAGAAACAACTCTGTATTAAGGCTTCATTAGTCTTTACTTTCTGTTGCTGTTCTGTGCCGTTCCTTTCTGTATAAAATATTTTGCAATTACTTTGTCTGTGAAAAAAATCAGCTGGCAACCTGTAGAATTGATTACACTTGTACACAAAATATCACAACACACTAAAGGCTCAGTTAGCCGACTGTAATGTAAAGTAACTGCAACAGTAGGAAACAGCTGATCGATATTGTTATGTGAAAAGTAATGAAAATGGTTATAGAGATGTAATGTAACGTAACCAACTTTTCATACAAAAAATGTCGATCAGCTGTTTCCTACGTTGCAGTTACTTTACATTGCAGTCGGCTAACTGACCCTTAATACATACACACTTTTGGCTATCACTTAACGATGAATTCTATTTTCTACAGATTCGTCCGCAACAGAACAGAACGAAAAAGTAAAAACTAACCACACATACAGATTTTCAACTCAACAGAAACAAAACAGCTGATTCAGAACAGAACAGCACGTACAAACTAATTCTGCCTTTAGCAGCAACACACGGTATTACCAACATAAAAGTAGTGGCGTAGTTATTCTGATATTCAAAATAACGGCCAATCGAATTATCTACAAACATCTAGAAACAGTTAACATGAACTTTCGAGATTGTGTTAGAAGACTGTTTTATCACCTGGATACCAATAGTAAATGACAACACAGATCGTAACGTGCATAGCAGCAAAATCGTTATAAATCGTTATGTAACATGTCAAATGCGCATGTGAGAATTTTCAGATTTTTTTTTTAAATAAATAATAGTGGCTTCATGGCGTAAAATCTTTATATTATTTTTGTCCCAAAATCCAAATGTGACATAACTGGCCGAAGCAGACACATTTCCATAGATGGCATTAAAATATTTCACCAGTAAGAGCATGTAGCAAATATAGCTTCATGATGACGTCAAAATTATGTCAGAGGCACATGCGCATGTGTCTTCTTACATACCGTCTAAAGTAATGTAATAACTTTATTAAGCTACGATGTCAGTATGTGTCAGTGTTGTCAGTTTAGGGGATTTGTTTTTTTCGAAATTGGGGATCTGGGGATTTGTTGGGGATGATAACCAAAATTAAGGGGATTGTCTGGGATTTTTTCATAACTGATGGTAACAAGAATGATCTTTGAGCTAAGAAACGTGTATCTAGCAAGTCTAAAAATTTCTGTTTCTATTCATAGTGAATGAATTTTATAGGTAATAAAGAAAAAGTATCAAGTCAGATTAACTAACATAATGAACACCACCAAAACAAGAATACGTAACAAAATGAAATATGACTTGTTAGAAGCAATTCTTAGAATAAACACACTTTACACTACGACCACACCAGCAATTTGATGTGTCTTAACACAAGCAATAACGCCGCCAGAATGATGACGTACGATTGCTTGTGTTCAACAATGTCTTTGGAGGTGGTGAACACGTATATTCAAATATATTTGCTTTTTATTCACATAAATTGTCAATCATTTTATCATTTTCTAATTTTGAATTGAACTTTTATTGGTTTTATGTAGTTAAAACTTTCGTTTTCTATTTTTACGTTGAAAAAAAAATTAATATAATTTGTATTTGACAGCATGTGTTAAGAGATTGTTGCTAGGCAATGTATTTTAACATTTGTTGCTGAATATATATTTGAACACATATTCATACAGTCCACACGCTAATATCTTGTGTCGGCAATCGAATTTGACAGTTGCCACGGCAATAATTACCAAGATTATTGCTCGTGTGGTCGGCATGTTAAAAATAACTCCATTTGTTGTGACAAATTAATCCTTCTGCTGAAATGCTAAAGCTTTTTAATACAAGTAAATACATACTATGTACAACGAAATTTCTGACTGAGACTGATGAATCGGAAGATTTCGATTCTGAAATATTTGAAATGATAAACATTGGTTAAAATTTTTTTAAACTTGTGTTTATTAAACATTGTTATTTTTTCTTTGCAAGTTTTATAAGTACAAATTAAATTAATATGAATGTAAACATAGCTATCGATATAAATGAATTTAATTGAATAAATATGTTATTTTTGTCATTATATTTTGAATGAAATTAAAAAAAATGCATCTTTTTCACAAAACAAAAAAATTGAATAAAAAAACTCAATTTGGGGATTTTCGGGGATGACAAATCAAAAATTGGGGATAAGCTGTAAAAAAAACTGGCATCACTGGTATGTGTCACCAGCATTGCATTTGCAGCGACAACCGAGTTGTAAGCGAACATGATAATAAATTTAGCCTAAAAGTATACCAGTGTTTTTCATTTTGTTTTATAAAAAAGTAGAAAAAAACTAAAAGTGTTTCGTAACTCGCTAAAGCTTAAATCGATCGTTAAAATGCTGAACAAATAGAAAATTAACAATTTTTTGGTGACGAAATGAAACACTAAAATTTCGATGATTTGATCCAATGCCTTATTTAGCAATACAAGTTTGAAAGTTGCATTCGTAGCTGAAAATCGATAAATCGAATTCATAGATTTTTAGCAATAGAGATTTAGCTTTAGCGAATTACAGAATACAGGGGCAGATAATATTAAGATTACAATAACACAAAAATGCTTTCCATGGCTTTAAAGTTGATCGAAAATTTTAAAAATAAAATTTTTTAACAAAATAATAATAAAAATTATTCACATAAAGAGGAAAAAACTTTTCTACGGCAGCTACCACTAACAAAATTTGTAACGTTTAAGGTGGAAGTACATACCACGCGTTACGCGGCAACGCTTTTTTGGCTTGTTAAACGTTTAACGCTATACAAATGGAAAGTTATACAACACGCTTTTGAGTTTTTTTTTTTTTTTTTTTTTTTTTTGTTGTAAAATTTAAACCCTTTGCCGGCTATTTTTTGTCTTGCATTTTCGTTTTATTTTTCTTTAAATATTTAATATTTAAGAAATTTATTAAATGCATTTTTTATCCATTGTTTAATACAAAAATTAATTTCTTATCATTTTTGTGTATGTTAGCTTAAGAATATGGTAACACCAGGTGTCATTTTGTATACAACGCATGAAAGTTGAAGAATGTTCAACTTTTTGCGAGGTACGCGCGTCGCGAACTTCTCTATGTAACTTGCCTTATGAAAACACACTATTTCAACTTTTTTGACAGCCGCATGTATCGCATTAGTGCATTGAACTCGAGTTATGTACTTCCACCTTTACCACCACTCTTCAGAATGTTTTAACAGTTTTTTTTATATTTTTAATTGTTTACAAAGTTTTTTTAATAAAATATTTTTCATGTTGAAACACAGACACTCGCTCGTCACAAGCAAGAGCAATACATTCCTTATTCTGCAGATGTATTGCAAGTGGTAATCAATGTGTAATTATTGTGTTTGATCAAATTATCCTCTCGTTTCTAACATAGTGTCTACACCTGATGAATTTATATCATGATGAATGTCAGTCAAATTGATATCATTATGAAAATTCATCACGTATAGACTCAATTTATTAATATTATGGCAGCCTTATGGTATAATTATCAAAGTTTACGCCCTGATAAATTCATCTTGATATCAAATGTCATTTTATGTGTTAATGTGAATTTAACGTTTATTTATTAAACAATTTTCGTTTAAAAAAGCAGACACAACAATTATGTGTGACCAAAAAAATTAAACAAGGCGCAAATTAGATATTTTTGGCAAGTATTTTTGAAATATTTGTTTGATTCATCATGATATAATATTAATGGAAAAATTACAGTTGCTCTGCCGGCGTCATATTACGAGTTATGATATAAAATCGTCAGGTGTGGACACTATGTAAAGGAATAACTACATTGTCTTGTAGTTAATGTCCATTTTTCCCACTGTGTATGTATGCATAATGTTCTCTAATGCCGAGTACACGCTATGGAATTTGGTGACATTGTAGTAGTGTATACTGGTGGCAACATTTGTTATTTACGATATTTTTCGTTGTGTGGGATTGCTTTCCATATAAAAATATAATGAAAACGGCGTTGCGCACAATTTGAAAATGACAACACAGAAAATGCCAGATGTGTTCGCAGCTTAAGAGAATTTATAAACACAAGAACTTGAAACATTTACTTTTTCCGCAAACTTTATAATTTTTATTTGAGCTTTAATGATCAAACAGAATTGCGGCATAGACACATTTTCCATACAAATTAACACAAAAAAGTAACATCAGAAAGCAGTCGAGAAATAGAATCTATTTTATTTTGACAACGTTTTTTCTAAATGCTACCATACTTTCAATAAATTTCATACATTTTGTGAACAAAACTACAAAGAGAAATAAGCGCAAAAGAAAATTAAACTAAAATTATGAAGCCTTTGAAGTTACTGCCGTAGACTTTATTATGGGCTTTGTTAATTTGACAGCGATTTTTCCTGAAGTTGTGGACTTATTATGTTTGATCATTTAGTGCAATCCATGGTGTAATTATACAGGTGACTGCGTAAGGATTTGTCATACAAAAATACGGCAACCATAGCTGTGTAAAGAACCGACACTGAAAGGAAACCCTTTATTCAGACAATGAAATTCTTCATTGTATTAATGAAATCTTTCATTAAAAGTCAGCTAGTGAAGCCCTTCATTGGATCAATGAAGAATGATTCATTGTATTTATGAAGCTAATTTTGGAGGCTATGTCATAAATAGAATGAAACTATTTCATTACTTTAATGAAACTTTTTCATGAATTGAATGTAATTGTTTCATTGATTTAATGAAGTTTTTACATACCATAAATGAAGTTTATTCATTAATATAAAGAAAATTTAATTAAAGTAATGATGAGATTTTCATAAATATAATGAAACAGAAGCAGTAAATAATAAAAAACATGAAATGATATCACCTCCAAACTATTCACTTAATAAAAAATATATTGATTTTTTTAATACATATGTATGTACTTAATACATATATGTACATATGTATTTATGTATGTATGTATTTATTAAAGTCAAATGTTTAAAATTTAAGGAACTCATCAGTAGAGTTCAACCCAAAAAACCGTTTAAAGTAATCCGAAAAACTTACATGTTTATAGTAAAACTCTTAATATGTTATTGAGAATCACAATACACAAACATAAGGTTAAAAGAATCAAAATAAAATCTGAACAAAACAAGCATCTTTATAAGATGTTTGACACAAACTTTTTGTGTTTGTATAGAGATAAGGGATGTAAATGGATAAAAAAAAAGAGAAAGAAAGAGATATCTGCTATACAATGAAGAATATTACATTGTATAAATGAAATGATTTCATTGTATTTATGAGGACCATACTGCTTTGAAATTAAAAGGGATTAGAAAAATAACACGGGATTCAGACGATGAAATTTATGACGTCTATTTTTCTTGATTCCCTTTTGAAGTTTCTACCAAAAATTATTTGCGTTCATACGATGATTATTTTTACATGTCTAATTTTTTTTATTGATTTCGATTTTTTTATTTTATTGTTTATACACACATTTGCAGTACATACCCTGTCGGAGAATGTGTTGTTGACTACAAAAATAGTTAACTTATAGTTAACTTTTCTTAGACTGACTAAAATCTAACTGCAATGTCATCCAGAACAAACCCAAAATTAGTTCTTAAGTTGAGTACGTAATCAAATTTGATGAGAGCCAACAAATTTATTCTCAATTACTTTGAAACCCATTTCAGTTTTATATTAACATTTTGCTGTTGTTATTTTAGATGGTACCTTAGCCGAGTGATATCGCGTAGAGTACACAACGTGTGATGATATATGTTCGAACCCCGGAAAAAAATTTAACTTAGTGACTACGAGGTGATTTAAAAAAGTCAACTTTAAGTTAGCTGAAAGTAGTGCAGAGTGAGACAATTGACTACCGCCTAGGACATCGCAATGTTAAAATAGTCAGTTGATTACATTAAAAGTAATCCAAAGTCAGTACTATTTGCGAAATAGTTAGCTTAATCTTAACCTAATTTCCGACAGGGTATGAAAAAAACCATAGAAAACAGAAATCGAGTCTTTTTTTCTACCCCTCTTTCTTCTCTACCCCGTTCGCTATCAAACCAAAAATGACGTCGAAAAATAGACTTCATAAAAATCTCCGTGTGAATTAGGTGTAAGAAATAGAAAATATTTTTTAACAAAATAACTATTGATTTATTTATGTTTGACAAACTGTATACAGTAAGAACACAAAACTTGTTGAAATTATTTATATTTGCCCCAAATTCGCCAAAAAGAAAATTCGTTTAAACAATGTAACGATTTTCATTAATACAATGAACTATGAATAACACATGAAAAGCAGAGATTGAAAGATTTCATGCATACAATGAAATTGTTCATTGTATTAATGAAAAGTTTCATTAATGCAATGAAGAACATTTAATGAAACCGTTTCATTCTCTGAATGAATGATTTTCCTTTCAGTGGAAGAATGTCAAAAGCACAAAAATAATTGTACTAAAACCAAAACAAAATCGAAGTTTTTGACATTCGTCAGCTACAAAGCACCCAGAGCAAAAAATTATCAGCTGAAGTAGCGCTGTCACCTAGTTAGATACACCTTGGTGCAATCTATAAAATTTTTGGCTCATTTTGTCAAAATCGTTTCGTTTTATGACATTCAATACGTGTTATTTTGAGTATAAACTAATTTTTTCAGGTTTTTATAATAAAAAAATATTCATAAATTTACGAAATGCACGTATTCATTTTAGTGCGACTTTATTAAGATAGAAGGTAAGAATTCAAAACTTTCTAGACTCTAGTTTTAAAAGAGGCAAAAACAAAATTTCTGCTTTCTTGCCACCCTTAGAATAATTTAGAGGCGCAGCTGCCGCTGTTGCTCTATTGAAAGTTGTTGCTTTTGAAGATTATGTTGCTGATACCGTAAGATTTGCTGCTAACTATGTTGTTGCTTTCATAGCTGTTGTTAATATATATAAGCACATACATATCTAAATATATACTTACATCGGCAACAAGAAGCGGAAGATGTGTCTGTAAATACAAATTTTGTTCTTAAAAGTGTTTGAACTTTGTTATAGACAGAGTTTTTTTCATCAAATTTTATCCCTGCTTTAAAAGTCACCGACTTTAAATGTATTTTTTCAAAAAGGGGGAATTTTTTAAATAAGTTAGACAAGGAAATGAAGATAATATTATTATAGAAAAAGTTTATGCAGGGGACTTGCGTCATGCATTCCAAATAGTACGTTTGTACAATTATGTGATTTTGTTTGCATACTGTATAGAAGAAAATTCACAAAAATAAACTGTTTTGCACTTTAATTTCTTAGACCAAATCGTGTACAGTCTTAACTCAGAAGCAAAAAGTTAGTTTCAGAAACTCGCTACTCCCCTTAAGTTGAATTTTATTAAATTTTTATTTTGCTTACAGCCTCTCCGTTAGTGTTAGTTGAGATAATATTGAATTACATATTTTTATGTGAGCATACATGCACAGGAAAAATGATCGTTACATTTTGATGAATTAATTGGTCAGAAAAATTTTATACTTTACTTAATTGGTCCCTTCCTTAATTCTGTCCGTGATTGCAAAAAAACACTTTCTGTGCGGAGACAAGACAAACATTAACCCTTAAGGTAGAATTAGTAAAATCGTATCGTGATGTTGCGTGTCAGCTGACAAAAACCGTACGATATACAATGCATGTTACTAGTTATAAAATATGTGGTGGTAGCACTGCTGACGTAGGAATCTGCAGAAAACAGATTTTTCTGTAGCGAATGTCAAAAACGCCGCACTTAATGCCAGACAAAAAAAAAATGTGCTGTGCAAACTCTTACATTTTCTATAACTTGTGCACAAAGTTGAACGATACGGCAAGCTGTAAAGTAGAATGATACGATTTTACTAATTCTACCCTTATTCTAGTTGCCGATATCGACGTCACTTTAACACCATACCAAAAAATTGGCCCTAGTGTACCCGTTGTCGAAAACAACTGACTCTTGTTGGCAGGTTTAAGCAATTTTCTAAACCTTAGGTAACGGAAATAGATTGACAGTAACACAAAACTGTTTTCGAGAGCGAGTAAACAAGTCCTAACTTTTGGTTTTGTGTTAAAGTAACGTCGATGTCGACAACTGCAATAAGGGTGATTAATAAATTATTCATTTCGTTGCTGCGGTATCACCTCTACCAAGACAGTATTGCCACTTTATTATTACCGT
The DNA here is from genome assembly GCA_949987645.1 of Tachina grossa. NCBI lineage: Eukaryota > Metazoa > Arthropoda > Insecta > Diptera > Tachinidae > Tachina > Tachina grossa. Next base: position 128,925,311 of record OX465276.1, on the reverse strand, counting down.
AGTATAGAAATTTTTTACACTTTTCCTAATAATTATCATGAACTGCGGATATTCTTTTCTCGGAATTATGTTCAACGTAATTAACAAACCCATTGCCGACTTCCATTTAAAATTCAGTATCGTGCGACTTTAACTCAAAACCGAAGGGTTCCGATTTTTTAGTTTAGGTGTTTTGTTGCTTTTGACATATTTTCGGTTTTTGATGATTTTTTACAGCCATATTTTAAGTCTTAGCGTTTTTGTTTCAGCTTGTACGCTTTTTTTCTTTTTGTCGATTTTTTTCGCTTTTGGCGTTTTATTTCATTCTTGGCAACTCTTTTACTTTTGATGAATTTTTTTCATTTTAGCGATTTATTTTAGTTTTGGTGATATTTTTCATTTAAGCGCTTTCATTATGGTGATTTTTTCTTTCGGCATTTTTTATTTAATTTTGGTATTTGTTAGTTTTATTGTTTATCCCTTTCAGACATTAAATAGAAAAAGTTGAGATAAAAACCTGAAATTTTCAATGTAACAAACTTGAGGCTGCTGATTAAGAATCTGAAGTCTAATTTCAAGTAAATTGTCTCATCTGGTTGTCAGGTGATGTCCAATATATTGGACAAAGATACTTAGTGGAAATATTTCAAATGAGAGAAATGTAATAGAAAAATATATTTTGTGTTATAATTTAAAAAGCAATTACTTCCGCGTTTAACACAGATATAAACGTTACATTTTTTGCAAACTATTAAAGTTTTTCGAGCCATAGTCCATTTTACAACGACCAGGATTTGCATTTTCAAAAAATTCTGGTAAGTGGTTGTTGCTATCATGTCGAACTTCCTTAGCCTGGGCACTTTGATTTGGTTTTTAATAAGAATATTGACTACATCAGCGCCAAAATTTAGAAAATCTAACATATCCTTTTGTGATATGTTAGATTTTTTTACTTCGCAATCTTTTTTATACTCCATTCAGGAAGCAGTGAGCGCCAAATCAACAAAATGAATGAAGCTTTCCTCTATTTCTTCCTGCTCCACCTTTCTTCTATTACTATCCCTTTCCGAAAGAAGGTAACACCTAGTTATAGTAGTAGGCATTAATTGCCTGAGTGTTACTTCTCTTAAAAAAAAAAAATTCATTATTACACGCACAGTCCATTTTGAAGTACGAATGTTGATTATATAGCATTTGATCTAGGAGGTCCACAACTTCGGGACGATTTACTTCTACATATTTTGATGTTTTTTGTCCCAACTTTTCGCCATATCTGAAGAACCAACTCCTGCAAAGTTCGAAGCTAATTTTACTGCTTCTTTTGTCAAACGACTTTGTGAATATCACTTTTCCGTTCTCACTATAGCATTCCGAAGCAGAACCTCGTCCACACTTACTCAAAACTGTTTAATCAGGCAAAGGCGAGCTACTGAATCGATTGCTTCGCACAGTTCCTGCTGCGTAAACACCTATATCCAGTAGAATTTCAAATAATTGAAAAGAAGGAAATTAATTATCAAAATATAATTTATAACCAAATTTTGCATTGTAATACGCTGTGCCAATTGTAGAACAACTGCTGATGCACTTCCTAAGGTCTTAACTAATATTTGGCTTAGTGGTGTTGTAGAGTCTTTTACCGCATAAAAAACACTTTGATACCGCATGAACATGGTTTGCCCTTGATATACTGTAGGCCATTAAAATTTTAAACAACTCATCATAATACGAAGACCAAAAAATTTAACCATTTCATCTGCGTTGGATTGTTTGTCAAAAAATTCATCATTGAAATATTTTTGGATATATTGAAATGGCGTTTCTAAAACATTATTATCATTAGACGGAACAAATGCGACAGGTTCTTGATTTCGTACAAACCTATTCTTTCATATAATTTTATTTTTTTTTGAGTAAATTGGATTTTTGTGTTCTTAAGATCATAGCCAGGACTTTGTGGAACTAAATCTATGAAGTGGCTTAGTCGAAAGTTCCATTTTCGAAAGATTGGACACCTCTATCTCATCTAAGACTTCTTCGTCTACAATTTCTGCTATCAAGGCTTTGTGTGCAAGCAATAAACTATTAGTCAACCTCATCATATTCTTCTTCATCGCTTAGGTCTGAAGTTCCTTCTAAATGTTTCAAGATTTTCTCTTCAATTAGTTGTCGTTTTGAAGCCATTTCATGAAATAAAGCAGCACTATTCGTAAATAAACGATTCCTTGCAAATTCCAAAAACTACACCCGTATGTAATTTTCAACAGTTTACCTCTTATGGTTTCCAAGATACAGCAAGTTGTCAAAATTACATTAGAGAATACTCCTTACATGATAGAATATCCCTTAATTTTGATTTTTTTTTTAATTTCAGTGGTAATTGATTTTATTGACCACGCAATCTTAAGAAAATATTGCAGTGTTTTCATTGTCTGTATATTTAGCTTGATTTTAAATTTTAGTTGAGAAATTCTCAAAATTAATTTTAAAAAAAGTTCTAGCAAGTTTTCTTAGAGAATGGCGTATAATATTTACTAAGCAAACACATCTACTTTAAAGTTGGCCCAACACCAAGAAGTGTTGCTAACGGCAAAAATATGTACAAGCAACAACAACACATTCGCATATAATTTTCTTCTTTCGAATTTGATACAAAATTTTTGGAAACTGAAAACAAACGGCAGCAACAAATAATTCGAAAAACAACAACAACAATATCCGATGTGAAATTTAAAAGAAAAACTATCAAAACTATAAATAGAACTTTTTCACAACAAAAAACGGTCCAAAGACTTTGTTTGGTATTGCAATTCCCAAAGAAAAATTCAAAGAGTTTGTGTGCATTGCAGCAGTGTTTACTAATATGTCATGTGCCTTGCGTCTTTTTAATTGGAGAAATAAAGAGCCCCTGATTGAAATAGTATGATTCCGATTTAGAGAGGGAGGTGGTAGAGAATGTAGAATAATGAAAAGTATGATGTTTACAAAATAAATGCAGTGACTAACAACAACAATTGCAAGGCGAACATGTATGATGTGATTCTGTTAACAGAATCTCGCTGCTTTCGCGACTGCAACTGACGCTGCTGCTGCTCTAGGATCCCCAGCAAACTGCATTGAACTACATTTTTTTTTGTTGCTGTTGTTTATGATAACTAACACACACATATTTAAATAGATAATATGTGTGTGCGTTTGTGTTGTTTCATATGTTTTGTATACAAACGAATAAGTTTTTGTGTTGTCTACATAAATTGGAATTAATTATGGTTTGTTTAAGTGTGTGAATTCAGAAAATCTTGAACTTGTGCGTTCGTTCATTCGCCTGTTGTAAATAGAAATGAAAAGTGAAAAAGTAAACACATTTTCCTCTTCAATAAGGCGTGATTTTTAAAAGGTACTGAACTTTAACTTGAAATGTTATTTTTAATGTTGAAAGTACATACATATGTACATACATATGTGTGTATGTAATTGCAACATGGGTTGGAGCACTGTCAGCATTTTATGAAATAATCGATCATATTCGAGACCTTTTCGACTCCCCCGCGCGATTAAAATAATCATTTGTGTGCTTGGCTTCGAGTCGAAAAATACAGTTCATTCGGGAGAAAATTGTACTCTAGCCGCTACTCTTCTAGCAGAATCTTTTATGATTCACGTTTCTAAAGGTGCAATCAGACGTGACTAGGGTTTGGGATTTCCCGAACTTTTGCACTTCCCAGGAAACGGGAATGAAAAAATCGCGTTCCCGGGATACCCGAGAAAACCTTATTTTCTAAATTAAGTACATTTATTAAGTGAAAGTTGGCGAAATATCGATTGTGTTGTTAGTGTTAGCATTTTTTTAATAAAAGTTAATACAAAAGTACTTCTAAGATAAATTTGTAAAAAATTGCAAGTGAATTCAAGGAAATATAATATACATACTTCGCTATTACACAGTATTACCACAATTATTAAAAAATTTTATAATGCTTCTAGATCATTTTATTAAAAATTTTCCTGTTTGTTTCTCATTATTCTTGAAAAATGTCCAGGAGGATTCTTATCGTTAAGTACTATACAAGAAATATATATACTCATGAGCCACAGTCTGTTTAAATGTTTTTAATTTTAATGATTTTATTTCTCCTAAGATATTTCCTTCACGGTCTTAATAATAACGTCCACTTACAATAAATTTAACTCAGAGTTTTAACAGCTTCTATGAGCTTAGAATTTTCACTACACTTGCCAACATTTGTTTACCAATCCCCGAAAAATCACGTGAAGTTTGTTTAACATCGAATTATTTACTTAAGAAAACGATTTGATCATTGCAATCATTGATACTTATACAAAGTATCCCACTTTCTTATGTTATAGTGATTAAAAGATAGTTATTAAGGGTGTTTCAGACTCTAATACAGCTAATAATGGTTTTGACGAAAATGCCTCCCTGATTTTATTTCTCTTTCAAAAATCTCAACAGAAAACAACTCAACATGTCAGAGTTTCATTTTCTACAAAAGTATTAATATGTACTTGTATTATAGTCTGAAACTACCCTATCGGAAATTTGGCTAACCTTAAACTAACTTTAAGATAACTATTTCGCAACTAGTACTGACTACACTTGGATTACTTTCCAATGTAATCAACTGACTATTTTAACATTGCGATGTCCTAGACGGTAGTCAATTGTCTCACTAGGCACTACTTTAAGCTAACTTAAAGTTGACTTTTTTAAATCACCTGGTAGTCAGTAAATTAAAAAAAATTTCTGTGGCTCGAACATGTAACATCACACGTTGTGTACTCAACGCGCTACCACTCGGCTAAGCTTCCATCTAAAATAACAACAGCAAAATGTTAATATAAGACTGAAATGAGTTTTAAAGTAGCTGAGAATAAATTTGTTGCCTCTCACCAAATTCGATTACGTACTCAACTTAAGAATTCATCTTGGGTTTGTTCTGGATGACTTTCCAGCTAGCTTTTAGTCAGTCTAAGAAAAGTTAACTATAAGTTAACTATTTTTGTAGTCAACCACACATTCTCCGACAGGGTAACTACATGCATCTTTGATGTAGTTTTCAAATAGAACAATAATTTTTCTCGTAGTTAGACGAATTACGAGAAATTCCATGACTTCAATTTTATGAAATTTCCGTATAAATTTGAACTGCTCACATTTTTATTTTATATTGATAAAAATTTAATGGATATTTTAATGCTTGTTTATCGGTGTCAAAGAAATCTAGGCGCACGGTAGAGCGCCAGGCCAAGTTCCGGCCAATGCACGCAGTGTGTATATTTACAGGAAGCCATTAGAGCTGTTTTTACCCCCCTCATAACTTTGTTCCCCGCGACCGTAAAATTATAGAATTTAAATCATAACTAGAATAAATTCATATAACCTCACATGCGAAGTTTGACAGTTTTACAATTATAAGTTCCAGAGATATAGAGGTGCAAATAGTGCAAGTGTATTTTAAGACATACTCACTGACTCACTGATCACTCATAAAATTGATGAAGCACTTCCGCTATAGCTAGAGAGCTAAGATTTGGTACACATGTAGATCTAAGTGAGCAATGAACTAGAAAAATCTGAAAACCCGATAATTTTAACCAAGGGGGCGGGGCTACGCCCATAAAAATTAAAATTTGTGCTAGTGAGCTGAAATTTGGTACAGAGCTAAGTCTAGGTGGGCAATAAACAACAAAAATTTAAAATCCAAAAATTTTGGCCAGGAGGGTGGGGCTACGCCCATAAATGCTAGAATTAAAAAAGCAAATCTAAGGCGCTTAATGGAAGCTATTTTATTGAAATTCGGCATACATACTGCGATAGGGCAAGCCTAAAAATTTTCCATTAAAAAAATGGGCGTTAATACGCCCATACAATTTCAACCTCATTTTCGTGTTCTACGGCTCAGCATATTTAGATATACTATTTCTGTATGTATTATTATCCGTTGGCAACGAAACTTGACACAAATAATAAACACTGGCCGAAAAAATCTTAAGTTTGGCAAAGTGGGCATGGTTACGCCCATAAATATTAAAAATTAAAAGTTGCGCTAAGGAGCTGAAATTTGATAAACGACTAGGTATAGCTGAGAGAACAACAAGAAAAACCTGAAAACCCAGAAATTTAAGTCAGCGGGGCGGGGCTGCGCCCATAAAAATTTAAAATTAAAAGTTGCCCTTATGAGCTGAAATTTGATACACAAGTAGGTCTAGGTAAGAAACCAACTAGAAAAATCTGAAAAACCAAAAAATTTTACTAGAATGGGCGGGGCCACTCTACTATTGTTTGAACCTGAAAACTTACAGCCTTATTTATAAAACTTATTAAGGCTTTTTAAGAAAATATTTTTATGAAAATTTGCTTTAAAACCCCTCTATAAAGCCTTAAAAAGTTATATAAATAAGGCTGTTAACATACAATTTTTAACTTAAGCCATTTTAGTGAAACCTTTGATATACGTTACACGTATACAATACTTTGAACTATCACCTAAAAAAGTGGTCGGGATCACTCCCATAAAATTTTAGCCTTGTGTTTAATCTACTTCGGTCTAGCATATTTTAGAAGAAAATTAGAATTAGAAAATTCCAATTTTCACTAGAGAGCTGAAATTTGGTACACAAATTAATCTAGATCAGAGATCACTAAAAAAAATCTAAGAAGCCAGTAGTTTCAATCAGGGGTTGGGAACAAGCACTGTAAACACAAAATTAAGTTAAATTTTATTGAAACTTTTCATACACATTGCACTTGTCCAAAGTAAAAATTTCGTTTTGAAATTGGCCTTGACTACTTCCATAAATCTTAGCTTTTTCTTTCATGTACTTCGGGTTAGCAGTTTTTAGTCTATTACTCATGTATTTCTCAATAGCTTTTTCCTACAAAACTTTACATGAATCATAAGCACCAACAGATATAAAAGTCGGTGGGGCCAGGCCCATAAAAATCTTACATAACATTATACTGTAGAAAGCTGACATTTTGTAAACAAATAATCCTAATTGATTTACTCAATCGGAAAATCCAAAAATTAAAGCACCACCTACTCTATTGAAACTTTGCATGCAAATTGGGAATATCCTTTTGATTTATGTACTTCGGCTAAGCAGACTTTAATATGTAAATATATTGAGAAAATAGGCGGGATCACTCCCACTAAAATTGACGCTGTATTTTACATGTTTCTTTCCAGACGACTCTTAACAAATTACCTACACACTGGCGACCCGTTGTAATAACGCAATAATTCATTTTTAAGGTGTACAATTCAAAACTCATCACTGCTAACTTGACAACATTTTTACCGATATAAAGAAATGAACATTATTCTTTCTTTTTTTAGAAGGGTAAAAATATTGCCAAGTTAGTAGATTATCAAGAAATTATATGACACCCTTACGATTACAAATGTATATAATGCATAGCCTATGTCAGTGATAGGTGTTGTGCCAAACAAGAACTTGGTCAAAATTTATATCTCACTGCTTTTGATGGCCGAAATTTGTGATAGGAACTTGGCCTTTTTTCACATTTATGTTTTTGTGAGGATTATTTCTTTCTTACAGTTACAATTGAAACAAACACAAAATTTTAGAATTTGTTCTTGTTTTAAATTAAATTGTTACAATGGAAAATTTCCGTCGACAACGATAAATAGGGCATTAGTGTTTAAATATCAGTATCAACTTTAAAAGATAACTTAAAAAATTTTATTGTGTAAATTTAGTCATACAATCATTATTAGTTAATTAAACGAACTTTTGTAAAAAAAGAAAAATATTAAAATTTTGATATTAAAATAAAACAGGATTATAAAACAAATTTTTTATATGAATGAAAATAAATCTTACTATCACTTAGGCCATTTTATAAATATGTGTGTCACAAAAGTCTATATAGTTATGAAATAACGTTTACTTTTAATTTCCCGTTTTCCCGGGAAAATCTAAGAAATTTCCCGGGAATATCAGGTAGACATTTCCCGGGATTTCCCACCCGGGAATTCCCGCTTCCCAAACCCTAGACGTGACATAACCATAGCCATAGAAAACAGCCGTTCGAACCAAACTAATGGGCAACACTGTATTCGATTATAGGTGACTCGCCATAACGCCATAGCCATGGTTGGTTGGTTGGTTTGCGTGGCTGCCTTCTACACGCCGGCATTCAAGTAGAATCTTGATGATTCCGTTTTGAAAGACCACTCCACTCGTCGGTGTCAACCTATGTAGAACCATATCTAAGTATACGGATACTGTGGTAGGTACTAGATCCAGCCCGTCGCTTTGAGATATCTGATAAAGTTACTAAACCCAATCTCAGATAAATCTGAAAGGTTTTCTAGTATATTTCTGCCTAAAAACTTGTGTCTCGAGAGATGCTGAGCTGGACATTCGCAAAGAAATTGGAAGATTGTTTCTTCTTTGTTTTCTTCACAATAACTTCGGCAGAACTTATTATAGGACATACCTATCCTACTAGCATGTCTACCGACCATCCAGTGCCCCGTCATGACTGCGACGAGCCTCGACATGTCCGTACGGTTCCTATTTATTAATTGTATTGAGCGCCCGTCATCGTAGCAAGCCCACATTTTCTCAGCAACCTTGCACGTGACTATATCGCGCCATCTGCATTCAGCCTTATAGAGATAGTGCTTGAATATACCTTTCCTAATAATACCAAAAGGCATTTGAGGCATTCATAGCAGAGCCAGCTATGGCCAGCTCGTCCGCCCTTTCGTTACCTAAAAAGTTGCTATGTGCTGGAACCCAGATGAGGGTGAGGTCAGCCTGACCATCCAGCCTAGATAGCAAACTCTTACATTGCCCGACTAAAATAGACGAAGTGATATCAGATCTAAGGGTAGAAGCGCTGCTTGGCTGTCGACAAAGATACCAACTTTACCCTGTACCTTCCTTTCAATCAGCACTCTAGCTGCTTCACTTACCGCCAGAATTCCAGCTTGAAATACAAACCAATTGAATTTTGATTTGGTTATGGCTATGGCATTATGGCCATGTCACGTCTAATTGCACCTTAATGCCGAGTACACACTATGACATTTTGAGACATCGCAAGTAAAAATAAAAGTGATTACTAGTGGCAACGTTTGTTATATTTGATATTTTTCGTTGTGTCGCATTACCTCACTTACGCATCTAATGTAGACAGTTGTGAGAAGAAGTTGGCAGCATTGCAGGCACAAAATGTCAGTGTGCTGAAATTTTGTCACATGGAGTATATACAGAAAGAATTTCAAATGTATTACCCCTTTTACACACGGAAAGTTTACTTTGCAAAATCTTAATTCAGCTGAGAGAAAGACAGAAAGAGAGAGTATTCTTACCTCTGTCTTTCACACAGCTAAATTAAAAAGACTTTGCAAAGTAAACTTTGCGTGTCTAAAAGGGGTATATGTGGATATAAAAATTTATAAGTATAATAAATGAAAAAGAAGGTGGAAAAGCACAGAAGCGTGTCGGAAAAATTCACGCGTCCTGCACGCATGGCCTAATTTACCTAATTCAGCTCGTGGAGATTTGTTAGGCTGTATGGAATCATGTACATATGTACTATGTAGCATTTATAGAGATACAAATGTAAATGAAACTGCATGCGAAGAAGTTTCGGTGGAATTAGGGCTTCATGCGCACTACATTTTTAAACCAACTTGAATGCTGCTTCCGTAAACTGGAATGCAGAGAACAATAGAATCCTTTGGTGGCGCACCACTTTCTTTGCCTTTTTTAGATTGTCTTAACTGTTTTCTTATTATTGCTAAACATACGGTGGCACTAGCCAATTGAATCATTTTGCGATTATCCGTTTGTATAATTATTAATTAACAAACCAATTCACACAATTGCTAAAACAAATTGCACTAAATGTCACTCTGTCAAAATTATTTCTTGATGTAAACAATGTTGCCATATTGCCAATATCTAGGGATGGTGCACTTTCCTGTCACAATGACACAACAAAATTGTGTGTTATCGAAGAACTTGATGGGAACGATATTGCACAAATTTGAAAAGGACACCACAAAAAGACAACACAAGAAATGCCAGCTTTACACACAGCCTAATCAATTCCGGCTCATTTTAGAATCGGTAAAAAAAGGATATCTCCCCTTCCACCCGTCGAAATGATAAAAAAAAATTATAACAATAATAAGCGAATTGCAATTATAATTTTTTTTAACAAAACTTTTTTATAAATCATACGAGCATGTCGCTCATTTACTCAAACAATATCATAAATAAAAAAATTTGTTTACCAGAAAACGAATTTGAACTTTTCAATTTACACACAACTTAATGGAAAAAGAAAAATTAAATTTTTCTCTCAAGAGTTCAGTAAACAAGATATTTGTATTAAATTTTTACACAATATGAACGATACGAGGATTAATTATGTATCACTAAATGGAATTTTGGAGTTATGACGTTCTTTAAGTAAATGAGCGGTATGTGTATTATCCAAAATTTCGATGGTCGTCATTAAAAGCATTTTTTTAAAGAGTAATAACAAGGCACATTCACCAGGTAGTAGCGGAAACGCAGCTGAGCTATTTGTTTTTTAAATTATAGTTCATTCGAAGCTTCAAAAATTGTTTACCTACGAATGAGAAATTAAAAAAAAATGTTAAAAAATTTTCAATGTGAAAAATATTTTATTAAAAAATTCTTTTGAAACAAATTTAAAAATATAAAAAAACTATTAAAAAATTGTGAAAAGTGCCTAAACGTTGCGAATTTTGTTAGTGGTAGCTGCCGTGAAGAAATTTTTGTCAAATTTATCTGAATAATTTTCATTATTATTATTTTACAACAAATTCTATTTTTGATATTTTGGATCAACTAAAAGCCATGTTGTTTTTTTTTTATTGTTGTATTTTTCATTGTTCTTGTAATCCTGATATTACCTGGAAATAAATGTGCCTTGAGTAGTAACAATCCGGCAATGAATGCCTACCACTATTACTAGGTGTTACCTTCCTTACGAAAGGGAGAGTGATAGAGAAGACAGGTTGTGAAGGTTGTGAAGAAATAGAGGAAAGCTTCATTATTTTTACAGCTCTGCTTTTTTGCACGTGTTTAATAATGCACAGTTACAGCGCCTCTGGTGCGAAGGAGACATATTAAATTTCGAAGCTGTGATTAGTAGCCATTTTATTGGTTATTTTACTTTGCCGATGATTCTGCTACATAATACCGACTAAGGTTAGCGCTCCGATATTACATTGGGATTAGTTGCCGGTGTAGTTCACTGATAGCGTTGTCAATTCGGTACTTTTCGCACCGTTCCTGGTGCTTTTTGAAATTTTTGACTATATATTAATTTGTGATAGTCTAATAAAGATAAAATAGCAGCAATTTTGTTCTATCCCTTTTAGGTACGCAAAGTTTACTTTGCTAAGTCGTAATTCAGCTGAGTGAGAGACAGAGGGAGAATTACTTTCTCAAAGCAAACTTTGTTTGTTTCAAAGGGATAGTCAAAAAATATCTGATTAAACCCATTTTAGACACGCAAAGTCTTTATTTAATTATATGAAAGACACAAATACTTTCTCATTTAAGCCCATATAACACTTCATTTTTCTTCCATTTATCAAGTTTTAGAGAAAAGTGCAAACATATTGTAATAGGAAAATTCAACACGTGCAAAGGGTTCAGCTATATTAAGAAAAATTAAATAATGTCAACAACTTGACTAAAGTTTTCGATAACAAATGAAGACCTGTCAAAAAAAATTTAAAATTTTTCAACTTAAAATTGACATTTCAAGCTTGAAACATAAAAGTGTTGGTTAATTAGCGATTTATGGTTAAACATAGCGATTTTTTGTTTGTTTTATCTTAATACTAGCGGTTTCTAGTTACGAAAATTTGGCAACATTTAAACATTTTGTTTCCGTTTTATATATATTATTCTTTCTAACATTTATTGTTTCTTTCTATCAATTCAATATCAAATCAATGAAGAAAAAATGAAGTGTCATAAGGGCTTTACAGTGTGCAAAAATGGCTATCACGAAAAAATTAATTGATTTTAAGGCTTTGTATTTATTTATACTTGTCAAAAATTCAAATAATGCGTGCAAGTGTGATAGTCTGAACGCAAAATATCATCAAAGTGGCAAATAATACGATAAAAATTTTGACATCCCATAAGACTTTTTCGTTTTTAGAAAATTTTCTAAACGATAATACTTTTCATTAGATCAGGGTTGCATTTTTGCACAAAACGAATTTCCAAGTCGGCTGTGTCGCCGCCGATAGCGTGTCATCATTGATGTAATATTTTGTCATATGTATTTCGGCTCAAAATTTTGAATAAGTGAATCGTATGGAAGTATATTTCGTTGACGTAATTTTTTAACGTTTTTGTAATATATTTTCTTAAATTTTTTCTGTTATTTACATGGAATATTTTTAACTGCTAAATTTTTTCAAGTGCCGGCACGTCCCCGCCTACGTGAAACCGATTTGCCGCCTCAAGTCAATAAATAGCCCAGACATTTTCATTGAACAGCTGTTTTGTTTTCTGCTTGTATTACACATTTTATTTGAAGTGTGATTGTCTGAACACAATATGTGATTTTACATTAGAGTTTTTGACAGTCGCAACGAATGTATTTATGTAGATTTCTGTATCGTAAAATGTGATGAAAGTATTAATACTTGTATAATAGTCTGAACGGGGCTTTAGCGTTAATAACATATTTCTAGAAATTACAGAAGATTAGATTAGATACGTTTGTTCTTGTAATATTCATAATCGTATGCTGAATATTTTTTTTTTTTTTTTGATGTTTAAACATCTATACGCTAGGGGGTAAACATTTTTTGGCTTTGATTCTTTGCTGAGATTTCTTTGCTTTTTGCTTTTGCTTTGCATTGTCAAATCGGTGTGAGCTATGTATGAGTGTATTAGTGTTTGAAAGAAGCAATACCAAGCAGAGAAATAAGTCGACCGGCTCGAAGCCGACGGTGCGCCGCCGCCGGTTATTTTTCTGTATATTTTCGTACACCAAAGGTGAAAATGAACCGTAAGAGCTACGGACTTGAAATTTGGACACAATATGTAGACATTTGGCCACTACAACAACAAATACATGAGAGTTAAAAACTAAAGGGTGTTCCAAAACGAGCAACGAAAAATGTTAAAATCCCATGTAATATATATATAATTGTATGTACATATATACACTTAAAATTTTGTAAAGTTAGTGTATTTTTATACAAACTACAACAATTAACACTAAATTTAAAAAGTTTAAATTAAAGGGTGTTCCATTAGTTAATGCAATTTTTACTTTGTAATTTTGACAACTTGCTGTATTTTGGAGACCGTAAGAACAAAACTCTCGAAATTTTCATAAACGGTAAAAAAAATCGCCAAAAACAAAAAAAATCGCCAAATCGAAAAAAAGCACCAAATTAAAAAAAATCTCTAGGACAAAAATAAATCGCGAAAAACCGGAAAAATCGCCAAAATGAAAAAAATCCTTCAACAAAAAAATCGGCAATATGAAAAAATCGCCAAAATGAAAAAATCGCCTAAATAAAAAAAACCCCAAAAACAGAAAAAATCGCCAAAATGAAAACAACCCAAAAAAAACAGAAAAAATCGCCAAAATGAAAAAATCGCCAAAATGAAAAAATCGTCAAAATGAAAAAATCGCCAAAATGAAAAAAAAAAATTGCGAAAACTAAAAAAACGAAAAAAGAGAAAAAAAACGCCAAAACGAGAAAAAAGCGATAAAACTGAAAAAAAAACCGTTTAAACTGAAAAAATTAAAAAAAGGAAGAAAGCTAAATATAAAAAATCAAAACCGAATGTGCGAGAGTCAAAGTCGCACTTTACTGAATTTATTTTAATTGCAAGCGTACACAACAACAAGAACAGCAACAACTAAACGATGAACAACAGGAATTAAAAATTAAAAAGTAAAAGTAAAGGCATTTACCATAGATGAGCACTGCAGTACCACTAAAGTTTCAGTAAAAACAATAAAAAATGTTTACTAAAATTTTGTTTCTACAATTTTTATAAATTGCCTAAATGATTTGTTATATGATGAGGTGCATTGAATTTTCAGTAATCAGTAATGCCCGTATTCATAACGAAATTCTACCAAGTGGCTAAATGTTTTTCATACAAAAGTTTCAAAATTTGAATGAAAAAAACTTTGCCACTTGCTACAATTTTATTATGATTGCGGCCCTACGATTTTACTGGTAATGCAAATTAAATTTCATTAGCAGTAAAAATTTACTGAATTTTTTTTAGTAATCAGTAAATTTACTGCTTACTGCAATTTTGAATGCATTACATATACATATACTGCTGCAGTGTGCCCATTTACTAACCAAATAAGTTTAATAAACAAACAAAAACCAACAAATTCATATGTATTTACAATATTGAAAGTTTTGATACTTTTAATTAATTAATTTAAAAAAAGATACTAAAAGCATAAGTACTTCCAACTTAAAAAAAAATTTTCATTACTAGATGTTTACACATCTCCTCTGTGATCGGACTCACATTGCTTTTTTTGTTTTTCAATAGTGTATAATTTATTGCGTATAATTGCTTTTAACTCGGGAAGGATTTAAATTTGTTGTAGTGTATTTTGACACAGCGAACATTGTATCAGATTTTGATTGAATTGGGGTGTATCGTATACCATTGGACAGTGCGTGGTGAATCATTTTTGAAATCTTGGGTTTCTTCTGGATGCAAATAAGTGTTCAGGGGTTATCAAGAATTTTCTTTTTAGAGGTCGTGGTTGGTGGACTTATTCAGATTGCGGCTAAGTTTATTTTCTGCGTCTGGGTGTGATATACCGTTGTAAAGTATATATTTTCCGGATCCCAAAAAGGTCTGGAAATTTTGGGCGTTTTTCTGTTCTTGGTGCCTGAGTAGCGGTTGCTTGTTTTTCGGCGTTACGTAGACCATCGACTTTGCTCTTTTGGCTTTCAGCGTTACCACTGCTGCATTTTACCACACATTTATTAGTTGTTATAAGGTCCTTGGGACTTTGCTAGAGTTGTTCGCTACTGAGCGAAGCCAGTTCCAACTCAGCTTTTCACGAACCGGCTTTTTTATCTGGCTTTTTCGAGTTTATTGTTGCCGTACTCTGCCGGTTTTTTTTTGGACGTGCGGGTTTTCTGGTTTTTATCGGTGTTTCGCGGGTTTTCGTTGGGTGCTGCATCGGATGACCATCCGTATCCCTTGCTCCTCTCCATGCCGACTTTACGGCCTTAGGTGGCTGACACCACTGCTTAGGATGGTGCTTAGGTCAAGGTGAAGAGGCAGAGGCAGTATGTATCTGTATACTACATATACGCACTGTGGTGAAGCCGAATATAGCAATCTTACTTGTTCTTTATACAAAAGTCTGTAAGAATATGAAAGTAGAAGTTTTGTGTCTTTGAATCTTTTTTGTTAACAAACGGTTGGTCAAAAAAATTACTTCCGTACGAATTTTTTTTTTCGAGGACAGATGACAGAAAGGCGACAGTGGTGGTGACATTTGCTTTTACAATTCAATGTATCAGAACGCCAGGAGGAATTTACACAAACTATTAGGCACAAGACCTGAAAGGGTATGGACAGTGTTGTTAGATGTGACGATTTTACGTCATTTTGACGATTTTTTATAACGAATTTCCCAAAACGACGATTGACGATTTTGTTTCAAATATTCCTCATATTTTGACGATTTGTTGAAATAAGTATTTAGTAACATAAATATGCCAATAAGGCATATTTATTATTAAATTATTCCTTTACTAAAAAGTTTTCCAAATCTTTTATATAAAGGAAAATATTAAGACACTGAAAATTAAATAAGAGAACTGTTAGATTTTTTAACTTTCAAGGTAATGACTTATATCTAAGTATATTTTGGAAAAAGTTAAATCAATTGATTTACAAACCAATAAATTTCTTTTTCATAACTTATTTATGTGAGTTTTACCTGATTTATATTAAGAATTTTTTCATAAAATTTCATGAATTTTGTTGCACGAAACTTTTCCGATTTGTTAATTGCAGCGCTATAAAAGAGAATGTTATATAAAAAAGGACGTAGAATGAATCTGTGATGAATTCTTGGCAACTTTTTTGATATAAGTTGTTTCTCCAGGCCTCCTATTGGCAAACTAAAAATTTTCATGCAACTAATTTCATGAAAAAAATGCTTAATGTAAATCAGGGGTCAAATCGTTACATCCGTGAACGTACAAACTCGTCACGTAAAAACACAATTTTCATACTATGACATACGTGAACGTATTGAAATCCCATTCAGTTTATAAGATTGACGTATCATTTAATTTGTTTTCGTACGATTGCCGATACGATCACGTATGTAACGATTTGAAGCCAGGTATTTGTGTTTTTTTTTAGTTTGCCATCGGCTGGTGTTGAATGAATATTTAGTAATATTAATTTTACTAAAACCAAGATCTGAAATTTACTGGAAACAGAAACACTTGAAATCATTATGTTTTCAAAAGACTATTTGAAGTGTAAATATTAGGAATGTTACAATATTGACATTAATAAAATTTTGATAAAAATGCAATTCTAATACCCTTTTCACACTCACTCACATCTTTGAGGAATGCGTGGAATATGTTGAAAATTGAAAAAACCTGTTCACATTACAACATCTTTCATCTGTCATGTATTATAATACTATTTTTACGAATGTGAGCTACTAAGAATTAAATAATAAAATGCAATTTAAAAATTCAGTAGAAATTGATTTAATTGCTGGCTCCTGAGGAGCAGAAACAAATAATGCTACAATGTGCAGAATTAGTTGAAATTATGCCAGCGGACAATGATAATGAAAAAATATTACAAACTTTATCCGCAAAGATTTCGCGTAGACATTTGCAACTACTTTTATGTAATTTATTTCGATTTGGAAAATATATAACAGATTTTATTATATGCATACATATATGTACATACATATGTATGTATATAATAAAATCTTAGAGTAATTACGGATCTTTTTTTGGGAAAGATATTCCAAAATGTAGCTTTGAATGTATTTACATACATACATACATATGTATACATTTTTATAGTATGTATGCATGTATGTATATAGTTGCATACATTTTTTCTAGTGATGACACTAAAATAATCGAAAGATGTTGAACGGAACAAAGTGAGATAGGAACATCTTTTAAAGATGTTGAAAGATGTTGAACATTCAGCCCTGTATAATTCTTATGGGAAAATGTTATCATCTTGCCAAATTGATGAAAGATGAAAGATGTGAGTAAGTGTGAAAAGGCTATAAAATGTATTATACATACTTTTTTTACTTTGAAACTAGTTTTATTTAGAAATCGTTGTACGCTATTATATACTCTGAATTTTTTGCTTTAATTTCACCTTATAGTTTTTATCTTTGACTATAAAATCGATGAATTATTTTTGGTTACATAAAATATTCTTTTACTTCTAATATGATATATTAGTTGTTTAATAAAATGGATAATTCTTGTATGACGATTTTTGACGAATTTTTTTGAAAACTATGACGATTTGACGATTTTATTTTTAAAATTTGACGATTTTTAAAAAAAAATTATCTAACAACACTAGGTATGGATTCCCACTAATTTTTGATCAAACCTAAGCTTTAGTTCTACAGTAATTTTGACTTAGCTGCACAATCAACTTTGCATGATTTTTGTGCAGATAAGTCAAAAATGCTGTTATCTTAAATGCATTTATCTGCATAAATGTGCAGGTATACAATTTTTGACTTCAGTTTTATACACATACATACATGGTTGCATATTTATGTAGCCAAATTTTTTTAATGTGTGCAGCTAAATTAAATTTTTTATATGAGAATAATTTAAAACCGCCAAAAAAATATGTTAAATGCGCAGGTATACAAAGTGCACTTAAGAAAGGATTTTGAACAATAATTACAAAATAAATATATTTTGTGCAGTTAAGTCAATGAGCAGCTAACATTGATTTTTTGTATGAAAATATTTTAAAATTACCAAAATTTTAAGGCACTTATCTTAAATGTGCAGGTATAGAAAGTTCACTTAAAAAACGAATTTGTATGGGATTTTAAAGAAAAATTACATAAATTTATCATTTTAGGCTGTTAAGTCCAAAGTGCACTTAAACAAAAAGCAGCTAAATCAAAACTACTGTAACATATTCTTCGCTTTCTTTGTGGAAAAATATTTAAATAAACTCATATTTGCTTATTTTTAATTATAATTGCAAGTGCTAATTTTTGTTTCTTTTAAATGTGTTTATTAATATAGGAGAACCTTTTTCATACTTCTGTCCATACCTCGTTGCAAATTAATATACATAAAAAAGCTCCTTTAACTCAAAATTGAATTAATTTCACTTTTCAATTAAATTATAATACTTAGTTGCTTAATTTGCAAATCCATCAGATATTTGCGTTTTGTTTTTATGTTGTGATTGAATAATGTGTCTCATGGCGAGACAGTTTTTTTTTGTTCGATCTTATTTTATCCCAAATAAATTACAAAAATGCATTAATTGTCTCTAGAGAATTCTTTACTTTTGTGCTAAAAGTTTGTCTTTCATGCGAAATGAGCCATGTAACTACAACGTGAGTTTTTATATTTTAATTTAAATTTTTGTCGATTTAGTCATTGAGTTAAATATAAAACAATTCAACGCATATTAAACATACAGATGCTTTTTTTTGTTTGCAGTCGTAAAATATCAATTCTTGCCGCTTTAGGACGAAGAAAAAAACAGAGCTTATGGACCACAATTAGCCACTAGGAAAGTTATAAGCGTCTTCATTATGGAATTCTGTGTTTAGGATTTCATTGCATCCCTAAAATGTTTGCCTTGAATCGACAAAGATTACGCCGGGGTATTTTTTACTTTTATCTGATTAAACTGGATTTCAAGAGTTGACAGCCCTTAATTGAATATTATATACGTATATATGTAGATCTGTGCCGCGTTTCTGTAAAGAATGTGAGAACTTTTCGAGTCGAAAAAATTCTTATCATCCGGTGAAACACATTGTGAGTAAAGCACCCCATACACTATTCAATTCAATTTTCAATTGAGTCGGTTGTTGTTCAAATCAAAGCGTGTATGGCTTTGTCAATTGATTAGTTTGGCAGTTGTCGAGTTGGTTGTAGAAATATCAAAAGATTTTGATTTTTCATGTTGACTAGTAAATCGTTCAATTCGATTGTGCTGTGTGTGCTCGAGTTTCGTGATTAGGTGTCAAAATTTATTTTTTAGCTTTATTTTGTATAGAAAAAGATATGTATTTTTAAAATTGTATTTTATTTCATTGAAATTTAGATAAAAAATTTAGAAAGTGATCAATGAATGCAATAGAAGTTTTAAATTCTTAAATTTGTAATTGTGAAAAAAATGTAAATTTGGCAGTTGAATGAAAATCTCTCAATTCAGTTTATGAAGTGTGTGGCCAAGAACCAATTCAATTGAAAGACTCAATTCACAATTGAATTGAAACGTGTATGGGGTGCTTAAGACAGAAACTATGTAAGTATGGTGATATTTTTTGTTAGTTTATTTAAGTTTTTAACCCCCGACTAAAAAAAGGGGTGTTATAAGTTTGTAGTGTGTGTCTGTGTATCTGTGTGTCTGTCCGTGTCCACGTACAGGCCCAAAGGCTGGACCGATGTTCATTTAGTTTTTTTTGTTTGAAAGATGTCTTGATCGAGAGGGTTCTTAGCTATGTTTAAAGAAAATCGGTCCAGCCGTTTAGAAGATATAACAACTTTTCTAAAAAAAAGTCGGGGGTTTTTAAAATATTTAATTTTTGTTATTATATGAATAATTCTGTGTATATACCAATATAATTTTTTTAATTTTTCTCGATGCGAGAACTTCTCACAAGTTATAGAAACGAGGTACTGATTCTGCTAGATAAACTTTGTGAAGTCGCCTGAATCTGGCGAACACGAATACGTATGTCTAAAAATGGCCGAATATTCGGTAATTCGAATACGAATATGAGAATATTCGCGCATCACTAGTGCCTACATAAACATACAGTTATGTGAAAAATAATAGGGACACTGATATGCAAATACCATACTGCAGCAGAAAGTTATTAATATGTAAAAAAAAATTTCTGCTGGAATGTTTTTATTGATTGCTAAACTCCACAAAATATTTTACTGAATAAGTAAAATGATAATTTGGGAATTAGTTCGTTAAAAAGTGTTAAACTTAAATTGTAATAATTCCTAAAAGAAAAACACTAACTCTACAGAGCTAACTTCACTTCTGTTTTGCTAGTTTTGAATTATAATATTTTCAATATTTTATTTTTATATTTTTAGTTCTTGAACGATTTGAATTTTAAAAGGATGGAACTTCAAATCAATTTCTAAAATTTCATGAATAATCGCTCTTGGAAGTATCACAGGGACTGCTCTTTTCCGTATTGAAAGTCATGCATTTTCCGTAAACTGCTTCAATGTTTTCGGTAGTCCTTGATAATCGACTGGGCCTTGGCGGTGGGCCATTCATAGCCAAAGCAGTTGCGTGGCATCTGTGCACTCGGTCCATCACCAATTCGCCGAATACCGAACTTTGGCCAAAATTGTCGACGAGCAATTTCGTAAGAATCAGCTCACTCGCCCACTGCGACATCGTGTCTAACAAATCCGTATAATCAATAATTCCAACGGTACCATCCTCCCTCCTCACCGTTTATTGCTTTTTGAGATAATCGTATTTAAAAATATAAATTTGCCTCCAGAAATCCTGTATTAATGCAAATATGGAATGTGAAAAATAATGACTTTTCATACACGCAAAGAAAAGAAATGGTTGTAGAATATTTGAGAAAACAATATTATTGTTCTCTGAAACAAATGTGTGGTCGTCGAAAACTAGTTATTGTTATTTTAAACATTTATTTTGTTACGATAAACAGAGTAATGTTTGAATTCAATAATTACATTATCACATCCATAAAAAAGTGTGATATGGTTAGATTTTAACAATATAGTTTTGTTAAAAATTTATGACTACAACATAATTTGTATTATTATTTAAAAATAATATGATAAAAATAACAATATAATGTTATCCAAAACCATATTATGTTAAGTTAAAAAAAAAAAATTTCAGAAACATCTGTCAGTTCAGTATTTCGTTTTTAAGCTATCGGTAGTGCACGAGTGGTGTTATATAAATGGATAAATATTAAAGTATAAACAAAATGGTAGGCCAATAAAAATATATACATAAACATTTGTGTGTCTCTTTATACAGGCATGTCTGTATGTCGTGTAAGTATACATTTCTATATACATATATATATATACATTTTATGTCACCAATATTAATTTATTTTTATTCGAATTTAACGCACAGCTGTTTCTACAATAAATATATGATTAAAGAATAAAATAGTATTATTATATTAAATAATACTGTGGTCGTATTTAACAATATTAATATAATATAAGAACATGGTATGGTGAGTCTCAATTATATTTTAGTCACATCTAACAATAGTGTTGTCATATTTTCAATACTAAGATAAGGTGTAACAAAGTTTATTGTTTTTGTAGATGATATTATTATTAACTCAGATAATAATATTATTAAAGTTTGCTTTTCTATTCAAAATAATATGATTTGACTGCAACCATATAATTCAATCATAGTATGTTGCTGTTTTATTATGGTTACCTCAACCATATTTTTTCTTTGCGTGTACTATTAGAAGAGGTTTTTATTAATTCATGTTACAAAATGTTAACGGGTCATCTAATTACTTTACCAAAACTGCTCAAGATCCTTTAGGCATTGAGTGAACTGACTTTTAACAAACTGAAACAGTAATTCATAATTATAATATATATTACATAACAAAATTAGTAAAAAAAAAATAATCAAAATACATTGGAAGAAGTATACATACATAAGTAGATAAAATTCATATAAATACGTGCAAAACGATTGGGATCGTCAAGGATCTAAAACATTTACCACAAATTTCCTCAAACCCCAAAAATTATGGCTGTATGGAGAGTTTATTCCTAAACTTTACACACATGGGTACAAGTAACCCTCTACATACGCAGTACTTTATTATGTTATGATCGGACTAAAAATGGCGACACAGTGAACAAAATACTAAAAGGGCGGCATTTGTAGGCGTGGCAAAAAAAATGAAAAAAAATATTTTTGGAATTTTTATTACATTATCTTTAATCCTAGGGGGTGACTGGCACAATTTTTTTTTCGAACCACTCTAATGTACATACATGCACTTGAAATTTGTAAAATTAGTGTATTTTTATACCGACTACTACAATTAACACTAAAATTTCAAAAAATTTAAATTAAAGGGTTGTCCATCAGCTTGACTATATAATTTTGACAACTTGCTATATCTTGGAAACCGTAGGAGGCAAACTCTTGAAATTTTCAAAAACGGAAAAACTAAAAAATCCGAAAATTATAAAATCGCCAAACCAAAAAAAAGTAGCCGAAATCCAAAAAAAAAATCGCTCAAACCGAAAAAAGCACCAAATTAAAAATAAATTCTATCACTAAAATAAATCGGCAAAACCGAAAAAATCGACAAAATGAAAAAATCGTCAAAATAAAAAAAAAACGCCAAACACCGAAAAGAATCGCCAAAACGCGAAAAAGGCTGCAAACTAAAAAAAATCGTCTAAATGAAAAAAGTCGCCAAAATAAAAAAAATCGCCAAAATGAAAAAAAATCGCCAAATTGAAAAACGCCAAAAACCAAAAAAATCGCCCATATAAAAAAAAATTCACAAAAATGAAAAAAATCGCCAAAATGAAAATACACCAAAAACGGACAAAATTGACAAAACGGGGGGAAAAAGTGCCAAAACTAAAAAAAGGGCCAAGAACCGAAAAAACGCAAAAAAACCCCAAAACTAAAAAAACGCTTAAAACCGAAAAAAAATCCAAAAACGATTAAAAAAAAAAGCCAAAACTATTTATTATATAGGCTAAACTTTGTATTGAATTACATATCTAGTGTCCGTACGGAACCCTTCGTGCACGGGTCAAAGTCGCACTTCACTGAATTTATTTTATTACGCGAATTTAATGTAACACGCTTCAAAAATGATGCCAATACTCATTGTATGAAAAATTCAGCGCTGTGATTTATGATAAACCGTTATCATAATTAATAAAAATGGCATCAGCAAAAAAAAGTGACGCAGTGATCATGATTAAAAATAAAATAGACTAAAAATCTTAAGTTTAAAAAGTTTTATTATATGTAGAAAATTTTTCAACAAGTAGTCAGATCCTCATAAAAACATAAATGTGAAAAAAGGCCAAGTTCATATCCTCTATTTCGCTCATTAAAAGTAGTGAGATAAAAACTTTGACCAAGTCCTTTGGTACACTACTTATGCCCGTTATTTCTAGGCATAGATATCTATTAGTGTACACGTATCTATCGTGTAAGTTTAATTTTATAAGGCAAACTCGTAGGTAAAAACCTTAGGTAAATTACCTGTTTGTAGAAATAAAGAGCATTATTACTTTAATCTGACATGCATTATAAAGGTATTATATAAATTTGTAATCGTTAGTGTTTCATATCATTTCGTGGCAACCTGCTAACTTCACAACAATGCGAGTACCTGTTAGAGGCCTGCGTAAGCAGTCTTGAAATGTAAATACGTCTTGTTTTTTAAATGTATTATCTTGGCATGTATTATACTAAACCAATAATAAATGCTGTCGTTTAATAACCATGTAAATAATGCGACTAGTCCATACATGCATGTAAGGACTAGTCCAAAGAGGAGTAGGAGTACTCCGAAACTATTCCAAATATATGAAAAAAAAAGGTGGTCGATTTAACATTGCGATGTCGTAGGGTTGGACCACATGGTCCAACTTTGCTTTACATCGGACTAACCCCAAAACTACTTCATATGGAATAGTTATAGACCACTCGCATACAATCTGTGAGTGCCTAAGAAGAACGATCATATTCGTTTAAACACGAAAACTTATCGAGCAGCATTGAATGCTTGTAATTATGAAAACAATAAGATCCATGACTGCATTACATGGGACCATGATGTAACTAGTCTGTTTGATCTAGATTGGACCACGTACTCCAATATTATTTACAGGGAAGCGAAGCACTATGAATGTATTGATGTTCGTGTATATGAGTGTTTACAAGCGATGTCGCGAAGACTTCTTGTTCGTAACAAACACTCAAAAGAAGTAGTGTTGATGCGTGTATGCTTGTTATTTTACATATTGTACATTTGATTGTGCGTTTGTAAGATGTGGATGGTAAACTTTTATGTGTTTAAGGTTGGTTTTTTAAAACAAGCGAACACAACTAATGTCAATCCATTTGCGCAGAAAAATAAAAACATCATACACCCAACGTGTGCGCGCATGTACATGCATGATGTTTGTATGCGCGCCCATGCGTATGAACAAGCAAGCATCACAAATTTTTTCGTCACGAAGTATTTTCTGCTTTACTCCTATACCTGCAATAACTGAAGCAAATTTTAGAAGATTGCGCAGTAGTAAAGCATTTGAAAAATTCCTCAAGTCTTGAAAGTTCTTTTAAGTGCTCTTGTGCAGGACTTTATTGCACATTTGCAAGAAACATATTTTATTTTACATAGTTCACACGTTGATTTTTTCAATGTTTTTTAAACACGATTTTTGGTGTTCGTACAAATGTAAAATGTTTTTGGAAGCAACCTTTAAAAAGAGTTGAAAATAAAACAGGATTTTAAAACCCTCGCATGAATTGGGCGTTAAATTTTTTTCTGTAGAAACATAATGTTAATTAACTGAAATATACAATAGACAAAAGAACTATTTTTCAAAATTAAAGATATTAATTTTTAACTGGTAACTAGACAAGGCTCCAAAAAAACTGGTAAATCCAGGCCATTCCAGGCCGCCTGGCAACCCTAGATATGAGGTAAATTTGTTATAAATTACAAATTTTTTAAAAATATTGGAAATTTACATGGGAGTTAGCATTTATTTTCACCAAAAAAAAATTATACCTTGAGATAGCAGAATACGAAAAATTGATATGAAACGGGGAAAAAATCATTTTTTTGATTCGAAATTTATACTACAGATGAATATTGCATAGGGAAGCTATTTGCCATCGGAAACTCATTTTGAGAAAATTTGAGTTGACGTATTTTGAATAAAGGCTCTCGATAACTTTTTTAATTATTATTCTTTCTTTGTTTTTTCAGCATCTTGTGCATAATGCTTTGGGAATTAACTATGAATCATTATACGATCGAACAACGTACAAAAATAATTGAATTTTATTTTTCAAACCAGCCGTCTATTGTTTTGACACATCGTGCATATCGTCGTCATTTTAATGTGCGCCTCCATGTTCACCAGATTTAACAACTCCTGACAGTTTTCTTTAGGAATATTTGAAATAAAGAGTGTACGTTAACAAACCAAGAACCATACTCCAACTAAAAACCAATATTTGAAATGAAATCATGGCCATTAAAAACGTAGTGTGTGCTTGTTTATAACACATGATCTGTGGAACTATAAGAGCTGTGGAGCAGGTTCGGGTCAATATCCCTTGGGTTTTTATTTTATTTTTGACCCTACAAGTGACCACTGTGGAGTAATTTGTAGTTAAAAAAAGTAAAATAATTGAGACTTCTCTTCCAAGATCAGTCTTAAGAAAAAAATATTTTTGTTTTGGAAATATTTCGAGTTTGTTCTGCAGTATTATTAGTTTGGAAATCTGATGATTGCCTTGCATAGAATTCGAGAGGAGAAATAATTTATATCTAAAACTAACCTCATACAATTTTTTGTACTCACTTTTCTGTTTATAAATAATAATCCGTTTGAAATGAATGGTTTTAAACACAATAGAAAGTTATTTTACAGTTCACTTCACTTTCTTAAGTAATTTCCAAGCTTTGGGGTTTCGGCTGTCTTTGGTTTCCGTTTGTTTTTTTTTCTAATATAGGAACTTTGTTTTAAACGAAAGAATGTTTGAAAAATCACAATTTACTTTAATATTCACAACTGTTTTAGGAACATTCTTTTAAAAAGACTTTGAAGTAAATATTTTATTAGCTTAATCTTAAATTTTTAATATGCCTAATAGATCGTTTCTTGTTTTATTTTACACTGCTCTAAGTAAAATTTTTTCGATAACTATTTTTTTAGTTTCATTGATATTCATATTTGCTTGAGTTAATTTAAAATTTATTACACTTTCTTAAATTGTGGGAAAATATATTATAACCGTTATATTAAATATTACAAATTTTTATATAAAAATTAAATTGCTGTGATGCGTTTCTTTCAATACAAGCACCACAATCTTTAAAATTAAGAACGGTATTGAATAAACAATACACTCGATAAAATGTTTCAACCTCAACACGGAGTGAAGATCCGTTGGAAATCCGCGTGCATTATCTGAAGCAGCAAATGCTGCAACTTCAATAGCAGCATGCAACGGCAGCAGCATGTTGTAAGACCTAGATACATTCCTTTTGTTTCCTTGGTGTTCTTCTTAAATTTTGATGTTTGTAAGTGTGCATTTTATGAGTTTATTTAGCATTTAACTTTTTAAAACGAGCAGACAGTTCGACTGACAGACATGCCAACAATAAGGGACACTGGATAGATAAAAAACAAAAACCAAACGCATTTACGAAAACCATAAAAGAAATTGTGAAAATAGCAGTGCTACATTAGAAAAAAAAAAAGACGTGGTTGTTGCACTTAGTCTTTCTCTTGTTCGTTGGTGTCAATGCAACTTCCAAAAATAGTTCAAGCAAATACAAACCATTGGAATTTTAAATTTTCCCCCCGAGTCTTTTGTCTTTGTTGTTGTTATCTTTTCCTTGCCGAAAACTTGACAACGTGTCTTGCTTGAGTCAGCAGTTCTTTTTGGAATTTTTAAAGAACATTTCATGATTCTTATTGCAAAAATTGGCTACGAAGACAATGTTCAACATTTGAGAAAAAATTATTTTGTAGGAACACAATGACTAATATTGCATTAAAAAAATTACAACATTCGATATCGCAAAAATTTTCATACAACTTTAATTGTTGTATATGGAAATTTCGATCGATAACGAATGCCATAATTTGCCCTCTGTATTTTACATATCAAATGTCAAGTTTCCCACTGCAAAATAATTTGTATGTATGTACATATTGATACCTTAATATAGAAAGGCCCTAACTTATTATTTTTTTTAAAATCCAGATTTTTGCATTTTTCGATACATTAGACGTTCTTCTATCGAAAAGTACAAAAAAAACTCGATTTCAAAAAAGTAATGAGTTAGGGCCTTTCTATATTAAGGTATCTTCTATATGTACTAGATAGCTGCTCAAACAGTCTTTACAAGTAAATACGTCTTGTTTTTTAAATGTATTGTTTTAGAATGTATTATAATAAATCAATAATAAATGATGTCGTTAAATAACCCAAGTGTCTCTATGTCAACACTAACTTTGTAGTATTAGTTACCTTGTCTACAATTTCTCTTCTATTCGTCAGTATAAAAGATTTGGTGTATTTCTGATGGATGTTGCAACAACTTCTCAATATACATTGTAATAATTCGTAGGTAATTATCAATATTATCTGCTTTTATAGAGCGGTAGGGTGCAAGAAATTTAACCTTTAAGCAGCAATCTATAAATGAGATTTTTAATTATAATTACTCGCAAAGCAATTATAATTAAAGGGATTCAAAGATGAAAGAAAAGAGATTAGTTTTCCTTTATCCCTAACGGAGAGTTAACGAAAAGTATTTTGGTAGTTGTTTTAACGAAAAAAAACTACATATAAAAGTGCAGCTTACTACATTTACGATATTTCAAGTGTTGCTTTTCTTTTTTCTTTCTTAGGGCATTCAATTCTTTACAAATAAGTACATATGTAAATAGTTTAAATATGGTAAGTAAATATAAATTAAAATTCAATATTAATATTATTAATAATTCTAAATAATTAATAATTTTAAATGGTGTTCAAATGAAGTTTGGACATATATAAATTTGTATGTATTTACATACGTAATGTATAGAAATGTCTGGTTGGACTGTCTCCATGTTTTCACAAGTCAATTGTTTTAGTGTTGCTACTAGATTTTCAATGACAAGCACATGCTAAATGTTTATACCCACTTCACCAAGATTTTCGTTATAGATATCGATTTCGAATATATCTCGAACACTCAAAAATGAATCGAAAAAAGTTCACCTGTCGCTCAGTTTTGTCCCAAAAAACATTCGATCTCGTAGTTTCGCTAGCAATATTAAAAGTGAGGGAATATCGAACTAATTTCGATACATCAAAAAGGCAGCAGAAAAAGTAAAAAAGCAACTTTGATTATTTATTCTATTCATTTATTTTAATTTATTTATTTTATCTATTTTTTTAATACCTTAACTTACGCTTCAGAATTTGAACATGGTACTTCTATTCTGACAGACTGATACATATCCACTAGGCTATTGTTACAATGCTGTTATGTATCGAACTTGGTATCTCTAGCAGCGTGACCGTTTGTGCTACTAAAGTATCAATTTGCTACTTTATTACATTGTTGATACTTTTAGTGACACTTTTTTAAAATCAGCTAAATCTGCTACTTTTTGTTACGCTTTGACCCTTTTTGACCCTTTTTAGAAATACCATTACTTGATTTAATTTTTTCACAGCAATATGCTTGTGTATTATTTCTTATGACAGACAGCGTTGTCAACTCGGTCCTTTTCGCACCGTTTTTAGTGCTTTTTGAAATTTTCGGCGCGAAAAATGTTGAAGTTAGTGCTCGGTGCTTTTTTAAACTAATTTTTCATGCTTTTTTTTCTTGGCAGTGGCACTAAACCCAAAATTCAAAAATAATTTTTCTTATATAATATATATCTTGTTTTTTGAAGAAGTCTAACATAAGCACTGAAGTTAAAGGGAACATTTCAAAATATTCTAATAAGATTGTACAAAACTTGGTTGAAGAAATACGTGCATTTTATTCTCACACTTTCAGATTTTAAGCAAAATTATTGAAAACAGTGTTTTGCCACACGACAAAGAAGACATAATGCAAGTATAGTCTAATAGCGAAATATTTTCTAGTCAAACTTAAATGTTTAAACTCAGAAGTTGATCACGTGTTTACTTTTATTACTTTATTTAAGTATTTATTGTCCTTACACTTGGCTTTATATAAACGCGGTCTGAAACGAGTAAATTGTGTTGCTAATAGAGCTGCCGTCTTAGATTACATATTTATAACCTACTTCGTTACTTTTTTCTAAAAAAAAATAGTACATATAATTTAAGTTAATATAATTTGGTTAACTTGCAAATTACTTTTTTTTTTTTTTTTGTAACTTTGTTATTATTATCGCATTTGCTGTGAAAGAATGTTTCCACAGCATTGTTTAATAAAAATGTAATTTTGAAAGTCTTGATTTTAAAAAAAAATTAACTACTACTCCCATCGAGTTCAGAATCTAATCAGCAAGTCAAAAAGACTTGCCAACTGCTGCTTATTTGACTAATTTCAGGTGATTTGTTTCTTCGTTGACGGAAAAAAAATTTAATTTTTTAAAATAACTTAAAAAGGTTTCGTCATATTGATTTTAGAATTCACTGATTCTCATAGATTCAAAATGTGTATCGGATGCTTAAAATTTGAAGTTTTAGGGATAAAATTCAAGGTCAACCGATTTCTATATTTCTATACACAATTTTTTTTTTAATAAAACAAAAAAAATTTAATTTAGTGCTTTTTTAATTAAATTGCGCGTTTTTTCCTGGTTTCAGCGCTTTTTGAAATTTAAAAGTTGACAACGCTGATGACAGACTATTTTTTTATATCAACCTATACGAAAGCTGACATTATTGTAATAAAGTTTGAATTGATTAGAAGAAATAAGCAATTGTATATGATTAAATTTTTATATAGAAAGACCCTAACTCAATTTTGTTTGAATCTAGTTTTTGTATATTTCGATAGAACAATTATGATCAAAAAAATGCAGAAATTTCCATGCTTATTGTTTCGATTAAGCAACGTCAATATTAATTTCTATCCTGCTTAAGAAAATCATTATTAGATTTCAACCCGAACATTTTTGAAATAAGCTAAAAAACTTCATATGGCACACAAAATAATAAACAGTAAAATAAATATGAGTGATGCTTTTTCTTCTGACGAAGTTTTCTTTAATTTGAAAAGATCTTCGTCATCCTACATCAAATAAATACTTATACTTCGGTATATCTTATACATATAAGATATTCATGAATTGTTAACTAGTTTTTGTATCTATAAATTATTAATGTTTTTGTTATGTTTTTCAATTATTACTTGTAAATAAAATATAATCTATGAAAAAAATAACAAAACTAACTCAAAATCGTGTTTTTAGTTTGAATTTTTGTTTCTAAAATAGTTGCCCCTTCTTTGAAAAAAATCCCTTTTTTTGTGCCACTTTTATTTCTTAAATCCCCTTTTTGTGCTACTTTTCGAAATTTCTCAACGGTCACACTGGCCTCTAGACTAACAGGCTGACACACATCAACTCGGCTACCGTCACACATTCGAAAAACTATCGCGAGAAGTTCGAAGCTCGGAGTTTTAGCGAACATTCGAATTTTCTTAGAATAGCGAACAAATATCGAAGAATTTTGTTTCGAAATTTCTTCGCTTTAGTGAGCATTCGTTTTTATCGAATCTCAGGTCAAGTGGGTATCACAAAGTAT
Source organism: Tachina grossa (assembly GCA_949987645.1). Classification (NCBI taxonomy): domain Eukaryota; kingdom Metazoa; phylum Arthropoda; class Insecta; order Diptera; family Tachinidae; genus Tachina; species Tachina grossa. Next base: position 128,894,480 of record OX465276.1, on the reverse strand, counting down.
TGTATGGAGAATAATTGTAGAGTAGTACTGGTGACAAAGTCAAAAGCGACTAAGTACATTTTCACCATCGGCATTTCCTTCAGCGAAGCGAAGAACTATGGATGTATTGGTGTACGTGTATATGAGTCTTAACAAGTGATGTCGGTAAAAACTTTTTGTTCATAACGAACAATCAAAAGACGTAGTGTTGATGAGTGCATGCTTCTTATTTTGCATATTGTACGTTTGAGTGTGTGTGTGTACGGTCACACTTGTCTTACAATTCTGACAAAAGTTTGTCAAGTTAAAGAGTATGCAATGATGTTGGATTCTATAACATTGTATATTAGTTGTGTTCGAAAGTGTTAAATTTGATAAACAAGTGTCTGGATCAAAACTTTTTTCATTAGTGTTTGTTGGTTACGCTTTTTTGGGCAAATGTTTGACAAGTGTGGCCATAGCTTAAGATGTAGATGGTAAGCTATTATGTGTTTAAGGCTTAAATACAATATCCCCAATTGTATTCACATATGTTTGTGTGTTTGTGTGTATGTAGTTTTTCTTTATATTGGATAATAAATTTGTTTCTATATAACACTTTTTTTAACAAAAATTTTTTATAAAATTATCGTATCAAAATTTATCAGAAATTCGCCAAAATTAGAAATAAAATCGCCAAAAGTTATTTCTTGTAAATTTTTCTCATCCAAACTCAAAATGCATTAATGACTATAATTAATATAAGAAAATCACCAAAATCAAATTGTTTTAATTTCTTGCAGGCGAGTTTTGGTAGGATTTATTTTTGAAACTACTCCTTCAACAAACTAATTTTCCTGAATTAGAAAAGTTAAATTTTTTTCTAAATAGCCATAATTGCCAACAAATTTATTTATCGTCAGAAAAATCTCCAACGAATCTATTTACCACCAGAAAAATCGCCATGTCGCCAAAACAAAAATTTTAATGCAATCAAGTGGAAAAATTGCCACGTTTGGCGATAAATCGCCATATCTGACAGAACTTCCTCTAGCGATGGATTAAGTTGAAATAACACGTGCTTAAATTTGGTTTCACTTTCACTTAAAGGTGAAGAACCTCCTAGATAAATAGTTTTGTTGTAAACACCATTTCACGCACACATGCATATGTATGCACATCAGAGCTGCCCACTGCGAGAAAACCGAGATAAATGTATAAGCGAATGTGTATTCATTTGTATAAAAAGCCGATTGATGTTCGGCACTCTAATGCCAGTTTGAACAGCCTGGATGCACTTATATACATATATATGTAAGCACTCGTGTGTATTATTGTACAACAGCATTTTCCGAGTCATTCGTGTAGAATAAAAACAATTTCTTAAGATGTTCGAAAATTAATAATCTTTTGTTTGAATTACGTTTTGCTACCTTCCAGCTAATCCACTTCAAACACAGTTTGAAAGCAACCCCAAGTTGAATGAACTTTTCACCAAGAAAAAATTGTGTTCTACTTATAAACCTGAAGCACTGAACCCTAGTCGTAGTTTTATTCATTTGAAATAAAAAATTTCAAAAACAATCAAACGTGCGTATGTTTCTTTAGTCCGAATTTAGGCGGGCGAATATTTGGAAATCTTTTGTTATTTCCTACGCGTCCACACAGACTAAAATGTTGCCACCAACATTCCAATATTAAGGCTGGTGCTCTGTTCGAATTTGCGAAAACTATTGAGCAACATTGATTTTTCCCTTTCCTAAAAAAGGTAACACCTATTAATAGTAGTAAACATTAGGTCCGTTTGTTTACTTTTCCAGTAAAATCCAGTAGTTGAGTAAATTTTGGGTAATTTGAAAATTTTATTCTCAAGAATGTCTCTTGCACAAAAAAGTACGCGAACGGAAAAATTGCATAAATTTGCAGATTAATCAAAACAGCTGAAAATATTGTTGTATGTTTTTGTTGTTTTTGAAACCCATCAAATACATATTTTTGGTAATTGATGCACACATTTTATAATTGTAAATTTGAAGCGATATATGCATACATATTTCTAAAATAGAAGTTGTGTGAAAGCTTTAGCTTGTATTTGGTTTTTAGTTTTATTTTTTCTCGGTAAATGGCATCAATATTTGATTTCTGATACTCGGTACCATGAATAGTATGCAGAAATAAGTATTCGCATATACATAAACCGTACATCTCTAAAAAACTAAAGTAAATAACACAATTAAATTAAATTTGAAAACTGATATAATTATTTAACGATTATTATTCTTTAATTTGTTTCATCTTGAACATAAAAAATTTTTAGATTTGTTTTATTAAGCTTTTACTTCAACTTTCCTTCTTTTAAACGTTTTTATTTAAAAAAAATTAGACTTTGTATTTGCTTACTTTTGTTAATTTATTGAATCATATGTTTTTCTCGTCTACTGGATTTTACTGCCGAAAATTTGTCCAGTAAAAATTTGCAGACTCCAGTCAACAACTGTCAATTTACTCTCTCAATTGGCACTCTCTTTTGCAATTTTTGTGTGTAAACGAACGCATTCCAGTAAAATCCAGTACAAATTTGCACAAAATTGCACAAATTTTGGGGTAAAGAAACGGACCTATTCATTGCCTGTGTTACTTCTCCTTAAAAAAGAAATGTTTCCTAAAAAAAGTTAACAAATAAACATATCATTTTTAACATATTATTTTTTATGTATATTTTATGTACATACATAAAACGATATTAATTAGTTTGTAGGGATACGTTCATATCACATCGTATTAAAATGATTTACTAGTTTTTCGATTAAAAATATACATGTCGTTGGCTTAGTAAGCAAACTTGGTAAGTCCAGTATTTATCAAAATTGAAAGTTTAATGTATGTGTGTAAAATGGTAGTTTAACTAAAAAAAACAAACAAAAAATTAGTAACACATCGTCGCACTGTGGACCATTTTACGAGATGGCGGCCGTCATTTTTTTATGGTCACTGATTGAAAAATTATAAAGTTTATTCGAAACTAGACACTAGTAAGCCTCGGGAGCCAAAATCTTAAAACTTTATTTCAACTATATCACAGTGAACAGGGTGACTCAAAACAGACACTTTCAGTATTTTGCTAAAATGAGAAATTTCTTAGTAAGCTATTGATTTTCAAACATCTGTAACTTTTTGGTTTTATAAGATATTCAATTTAAATAAATTTTGTATAATTACCTTATTTGTTATCTTTCAGTACGAGAAAAGTAAAGTGTTTATAATTTTAGAAATTAATTTTTTTTTTGTTCGTTTAAAAAGAGGTCCAAATATTCTAAACTCTCTTCCACTTAACAGAGCACAACTTCCACAGGTCAAAAGGGAACAAAACAAGATTAGCACTTTTTTGTAGCCGAGACTTTCCTCTAAATGCTTATACCCCATTGAATATCCGGGACGATCCGACCGTGGCCACCAGAATAATTTTTCTGACACAAGGTCAAAATTTTTTTGCAAAATTTTAGTAAAATAGTTATGAAAATGTTTTTTCTGTAATGCTATTTTTTGAAGAATTTTAGCTTTTTTTATCAAACCGCTATTATGAAAGACGGCTTTTACATGGATATGCGCATTTCTAAATCATGTACAGTTGGTCACAAAAATGTCTTGCCACTTAAAATAAAGTAAATTTATATAATTCAGGTCCCAAATATACTTTGCTTTTTAATTGATTTATATATATGTCCTTTATTTACAACTGAATTATGTAATAGTATATAAAACAATTATAAAAAGTTCAAAGTGAACATAGGGCATCGACAAGCTCTCTTCATCTAACTCTATCGTTGACCAATGTTTTTGCGTGATTCCAGGATATTTACACTGATTCTAGTTCTCTTTTCGTACATCGTATCCAGGTGTTTCTGGGGCGGCCTCTTCTACGATGCCCTTGGGGGTCCAGTCCAAGACGGCTCTAGCAATATCATTGTGCGGGCGGCGTAGGATGTAGTCTAACCAGGTCCATTTTCTTCTTCGGACTTCTATTTCGATAGGACTAGTATTTGTCCTTAGTAATAGCTCTTCATTTGAAACTCGGTTTGGCCAGAAAATTCTTAATAATTGGCGTAGATAGCGATTGATAAAAATTTGGATTTTGCGAGTTGTCGCTTGTGTCAAATTCCAAGTTGTACAGCCATACAGTAAAATGGATTTCACACTGCGGTTGAAAATTCTTATTTTAGTTTTGCACGTGATGTTGTTGCATCTCCAAATATTATTCAGTGTGAGAAAAGCACTTCTAGCCTTTTTAATACGATCGCGGATGTCAGCTTCCGATGTCCCATCTTTAGTTATTTTAATGCCTAGGTAGCAAAAACTGCCGACATCTTCAATGGTCTGCCCGTCTATAATAAGCGAATTTAAATTTGTTGTGCCTATTCGGATAAGTTTGGTTTTTCTATGTATTTATTCGCAGACCGACCTTAGCAGCATTTTTTGTCAGGCATTTCAGCTTAGCCTCAATGTATTCGAAACTATGGGCGAAAAACAAATGTCGTCAGCGTAATCGATATCACAAAGGACGTCATTGACGTTCCAGCGAATGCCATAAGGTGATTGATTGTCTACTTGTTGATTCTAAAGCAGAGTCCAGGAGGATTAGGAAGAAGGTGGGTGAAAGGATACATCCTTGTTTTTGGATCTCGAAAGTTATGCTTTCCCTTCCGTTGAAGCGAACTGTAATTTCTGTATAACTCACAAATTTTTGTAGGTATACCTTTGTCAGTAAGAGCGTTACATATAGCGCGGCGAGAGACAGTATCAAAAGCTCGCTCAAAATCGATGAATAGAAGATATAGGTGCGTGTTGACTTCTACTGACTGTTCGATGATTACGCGCAAGGAGTTAATGTGATCGGCACAAGATCGTCCTGGACAGAAACTTGCTTGTTCCTTGTGTAAAATGGAATCAAGCACAGGGGAGATGCGTAGGAGTAACAAATTTGCCATGACTTTGCTGATTGCATTTAATAATGTTATTCTCCGCCAGTTTTTGCATTGGCTAAGGTCCCCCTTCTTTGGGATTGTTATCATTATTCCATTCTTCCATTCCGTGGGAAAGGTATTTGTAACCCAGGCTTCTTTGATAATTGGGGTAATAGCTTGGGCAATGGGCTCTGATCCATATCGAAACAGTTCAGCGGGGATATTGTCGGCATCAGCTGCTTTGCCATTTTTGAGCGACTTCAGGGCTGTTTCAATCTCTTCACAGGAAGGTGGGGCCGTGGAAATATCTCTTCTTGGATTGCGACGGACAGCAGCGGCTGTAGTAAATGATTCTGTTTCGTCGGTTATAGAGGCTTCACTACTAAAAAATCTTCACCCACGGTCCAATTGTTGTTCGAGGTTCGTTAATTCGGCTCCGTTTTCATCTTTGATTGTTGCAGTAGATCTTATGTTATTACCACTCATTTTTTTATGGTTTCGTATACTCCTCGCATATTTCCAATGCTTGCAGCGGTTTCAGCTTGTTGGGCTAGACTATTAAAGTAAATTAAGCGAACTAAACGTTTAATAAGTGTGGCAGAAGCGCGGTAATTAGTTTTGGCTGTAGTTTTCGCTTCATTTGTTCTTGCCCGTAGGAGAGTGTTGTGCAGTCGTTTGCGGTGTTTTATCTCCTCCAGGGTTTCATTGCTTATCCACGGTGTTGGACTTCATTTCGCAGGACCTATGACGGTATTAGCTATTTCCGTACATGCTGTTGTTATCTGGGTCCAGGTGTTCATGCTATTACTTTGTAATCTGTCAGTTAAAGCCAAATTTATATGCGTGTGCAATTTCAGTATTTTGTAGTTGCATGAGATTGTATTTTGTACACTTTGACTGAGATCTATTTACGACGGCTGGGCGCAAACATAGAATAGCAACTAGCAACATATGGTCGTTGCCGATGTCAGCACCGCGTCTGGTTTTCACATCCATGAGTATTTGTGGATATTTTTGTGCGGAAATTTTGTGCCGCCAATAAATAACCGGTTTCAATCTATCGCCGTTATCATTTCTCCTGTCGCCAAGTCCTTGGGTGCCCATGACTGAGTATAGGTTGCCGTTGTTACTACCCACTTTAGCATTAAAATCACCCATAACAATCTTAATATCTCTTATCGGAAGAGAGCGTACTATTGAATCAATCAGAGAGTAGAATTGATCTTTTGGATCAACATCATCAGGTTCGGTTGTGCATAACAATGCACTATAGATATTTTGCAAAATTTAGAGTTTAATCTTGCCGTTATGAACCGCTCGCATATGGCATTATACGATAAAAGAGCACTCTTTGCTTTTGGTGAAAAGAGGTGACCTACACCATTTGTTTGGTGTATTGCATTTCCAGAGAAGATAAAATAATAGCAATCCTAGAGACTTATTGTTCCGGAGTTTGGCCAGCGTACTTCACTTAAACCAAGGACGTCCAGGCTATAGTTTCTGGACTTGTTGAAGTCTCGATGGTTCTGAGAGAGTTCTTATGTTCCATGTTCCAATCATAAACCGGTTTTTGAATCCATAGGTCGTCATCGGAGGGTTATCAGTTCTTATATTGCTTGTTGATGTTTCTGTAATCGAGTTATATTAAAGATGGGTGACTGATTAGGCCATCGAATCCGTACCTTGTGCTGGGGCTGCCAGCAACCCTCTAGGCTAGGGTTAGGTGTGCTACAGGTATTTATTAATTTTTTTTTTTTGCAGCGTTTAGGGTTATATAGCCTACAGTCGGTCGTCAGGGCATCGTTCGCTTTACAGAGGACACCAAGTCTCGGGTGGACAGCGGGTGAGGTTGACAGTTGAAGAGGATTGGCTATGTGTACAAATGTAACATTTGAACTCGCTTCACTCTCCCATTAGTCCTCCAAATAATTGATATATCATGTTTATAAAGGCAGTAGCAAGCACTCGTCAGGTAAAACTACAAAATTAAAAAGGATACCGCAATTAGGGAAATTTTTTTTTGTTTTTTTATGATTATTAAATTAAAATGAAATGGAAATTCCGGAAAAATTTATGCAAACTATTTTTGCGACCAGCTTCATATGTGCACGCATGATACAACAAAGTATTGCAGACCAATAAAATTTACATTCAGAAAACAAACAAAAGATGTCATAACTGAAGAAGTCAAAAAGATAAAATATCAAATTAAAGTCCTTCAACCTGTAATATTTACAGTAGATGAATAGGAAGTCGAAGTAAGTTTTCAAATGTGTCTCAAAATGATTGATGGAAAAGTTCCACAAGCTTTAACTGATAAAAAACATCGTCAAGCTGCATTATATGCCAACGGACATCAGGTCATTCCTGAAGATGATAGTTTTAAGGCAACATACGAATTTGGATTGTTCCCTCTTCATGCTAGAATTCGTTTTATGGGGAAATTCTTAAATTACGTTATGATTTGGATTTTGGTCCTTTAGTCGAAACAGTGAGAAAAAAATAAAGAAAATGAATAAAAAGATAGCAAAGGAAAAAACAAATTCAAGAAAAATTATTTAGAATTAGGCCTAATGATCGATCAGCCAATGCAAGGAGAAGTTAACACAAATGATGGAAATACAGCAAGGAGATTTTTTTTAGATCCAGAAGCTGCAGCATCTATTACATTATATTACAAGTTCTAGCATGCAGCAGAAAGATAAATGCAAAAATTTTGGAGAGTACGCCAAAAAAAAACAGCTATACTTTACAACGAAAAATACTCATGGAGATATATGCCATCCACAGTTCACAAAATTTTGTACCATGGGGAACAAATATGTAATTCAACACAATATGCTACCAATAGGAGATCTGTCTGAAGAAGCGCAAGAAAAAAAGAAACAAAGACTACAGATTCTTTCGCGAGCACAACATACGAAAAATTTCCAGATGCTGTACTAATGAATACTTGATTACTACGATATTTTATTATGCACTCCTCCACACTACATCAGATCCATATATGACCAATATTCGACAAAAATGGAAAACTAGCTCTATTGAATTAAACCTAGAAGCTAACCTACTTCTAGGAGATGAAAGTCAAAGCTATTCAGAAGAAATATTTACTAAAATTGTTTAAATAATATTAATTTTAATTTTTAGCCCCCATATTCATAAAAAAATAAAATGAATTTGAAATTCATTTTAGGAAAATTTTGTATGGAAAATTTGAAATAAAATACATTTCAAATTCGTTTCAAATTTTATGAATATGGAGGTAAGTGTTCAAATTCATTAAAATTTTGCGAACAATATTTATAATGTTTTTTTTTATTTAAATAGAAACCTACGTCTTCTTCATTAAAACCTCTTTATCTGAGGAAAATTTATAACAATGTTTGCATTTTCGATGTTCGCTTCTTGATAAGCTAAACTCAAACTTCTTCAAAAACCAACCTTTGGCTCTTCGTTCTAAAAATTTCATGGGGGCCAAAGTTTGGCACTTTCTGAAAGAATTTAAGTTTTTAATAAGTAAATGTGACACAAAATATAAGACTTTGTGCAAAACAAATCATTTAAACAAGTTTTAATACCTCGCTTTTGTACCAAAAATCAGCTAAAACTTAATATGCATTCATAACTATTTCTCTTACTGGTCGATTTTAAAGTTTTATATATTAAATTTTAATTTTATGGTCTCACCTAGTGAACAAAAAAAAAACCGCAATACAAAATTCTAATCCAGTAATAAGTTATATATTTTTGACTGCCATTTCGCGAAATGGTCCACTGTGCGTCGGTTGGTTATTGGTTTGTTGAAGACATTGGGTCGTATGCAAAAAAAAACTTGACTAAGCTTTGCCAAGCAATGTTAAGTAAAGTCGTATTTTAAAAAAATTATTATACCACAATTCAAAAGTAGAGCACCCACATTTGTTAAGACTACTTTAAGTTGATATTTCCAAAATGCGTATTTTGTACCTCAAATATTTTTATTAATATATCACATAATTATTAATTCATGTTACATCTGAAAATGAAGCTAAAAGTGCTAGTAGCTCTTAGCTTAAATCAAAGAATATAAATTGTATAGAATGCGCATCTGAGCTAAAAAATTAAACATTTTTTGCTTACGCTTTAGATGCGGGGGGAAAGTATAAAGCGCAAGCAAACACACGCACTTTGCTACTTTTTCAACAGCAAAACATGCGGCCAATAGCAAAAAAAACTATGTAAAAATATCCGAGTTTTACAAAAAAAAAAAAAATATACCGATTTTCGGAGGAAAGTTCCTGTTACTGAAATAAAGCTTGTTTAAAGGATGATAAGTTTCCAAATTCTGCAGTTGTAAAGTCAGTGAATTACACCTTATTTCTTCATCTTTATAAAATATAATTTACAAAAAAAAAACATAAAGTACAAACATAAATTAGCGTTACTAAACAATTATCGAATAGACTTATAGTAGACACTTGTCAAATATTAGATTCCAAGTGAAGAACTTATTAAGAAATACAGGATGTTCAGTTAAAAAAAATATATTTAAGAATTATGCATAATGCCTTGAAAGAACAGTATAACTATGTATATTATCCTCTTCAGAATCGAATTTTAAAATTTTCTACAAAACTTTAAATGGTTTTTTTTTCAAAGTAAATTTTTTTGAGTTATGCTGGTTTTTAAGTAAATAAGTGAGATGAACCATGTCCAATATGTATGTATATGTATTTATGTTTTTACAATATCTAATTTCAGCAGCACCCGTACATGAATTGGGAGTGAATACAGATTTTAAATGCTCAGAAAATAAGTTACCTTTCTCACTATCACTTCTTGCCCAGCCTCCGGTCGCAGTACGCAATGGTGATTTAAGATCAACGGGTCGTTTAAGATTTCTAGTAGCACGCCATAAAGAGTAATTAGATGCGGACGTTACATCAAGACCTTCTAAATACTTTTCCAGTAGTGCAGTTTTTTCCGACGATAGCAGCTCTTTGAGTCGTTTAGTACATTCTTTAAGTCTGATTTTATTTAGGGGTGATCTGTGTTGTTGCCATTCTCTTCTAGCTCTCGTTTTTTCACATACAATTTCCGTAGAATAAATTCTGTTAAAACCGATCTGCGGATAGGAGGTAGTGGCGTGTTCAGCAGCCTGTTTAATATTTTCGTTAAAATTTGCAATGTTAAATTCAATATCATCATATGATCTTAAGATATTTTTTTAATCCCAGCCAATTAACACGATTGATCATCTTCATGGGTAAGGTGAGTCACTTCTTAGTGGGTTACAGATTGAAACGATAGTATGAGAGTGATCGGAAGAAAGATCTGGAGAAGCTTCAAAATGAATTAAATCCCTAGAAATATTTTTCATGACGCCAAAATCTATAACATCTGGAATTTTTCATACGTTAGTAGGCCAGTAAGTGGGCTCCCCACTCGAAATGACGTCCAAGTCGATTTTTGCAATTGTGTTGAACAACGCTCGACCTCTGGGTGTAATAAGACGCGAACCCCAGAACGTATGCTTTGCATTGTAGTCGCTAGCTGCTACAAAATAAGGTACAAGGGATTTGTAGAAATTCTCGTATTGATCCTCAGTGATTGAAAATCTAGGAGGGGAGTAAATTGGTGATATCACAAAATTTGTACAAAAATGTTCAATGCCAATATTTGTTGCTTGTAGATGTTCCTCACATATGTTGTCAAGAATATAGTGCTTGAGTCTTGACTTTATTAGATTAGCTGATCCACCGCAAGCTCTTCCTCTAGGGTCCTTTGTATCATATATAGTGTAGACATAAATGTTAAGGCTTCTCGAAGTCAAATGAGTCTCAGAGACCAACAATATATCAATATTTTTTTCCGTGATGAAGAGCTCAAGTTCATTTTTGTGTGTGCGAATGCCGTTTGCGTTCCAGAAACATATTTTTAACATGTTCATGGTTTGTTAACTAATGCTTGAAGTAGTGTATTCTGCATTCGAAGCATTTCCCGCATCATGCTAGTCATATTTGTTGTAAAGTTGTTTATAGTTTGCACCAGATTATCAATAGTGGTTTCAAGGCCACTGAAACTAAAGCTCGAGTTTGCATTTGTTGAATTATTTGGTGGTGAAACATTTTGGTTGGTTGGTTTTCTCATTTGCGCAAAAGTGGCGGAGTAAGCGTCTGCTGATTGAGCTGGAGCTAATTTAGGTTTTTGCACCATAGTCTGTTTGACGAAAGAGTGCACAGGACATTCTTTTTGAATTTTGAGTTTAGTGCCACCGTCAAGAAATAAAAAGCACCAAAAACTAGTTCAAAAAAGAAACGAGCACTAACTTCAATATTTTTCGCGTCGAGAATTTCAAAAAGCACTAAAAACGGTGCGAAAAGCACCGAGTTGACAACGCTGTCTGTCATAAGAAATAATACTAATACACAAGCATATTGCTGCGAAAAAATTAAATCAAGTAATGGTATTTCTAAAAAGGGGCAAAGCGTAACAAAAAGTAGCAGATTTAGCTGATTTTAAAAAAGTGTCACTAAAAGTATCAAAAATGTAATAAAGTAGCAAATTGATACTTTAGTAGCACAAACGGTCACGCTGTTTACAGCTTGCCGTATCGTTCAACTTTTTGCACAAGTTATAGAAAATGTAACAGCACATTTTTTTTGTCTGGCATTAAATGCAGCGTTTTTGACATTCGCTACTGAAAAATCTGTTTTCTGCAGATTCCTACGTCAGCACATATTTTATAACTAGTTATCACGTCTGTTTACTATGAATCTACAACGAGAACTGAGTTACTAAATATAAAAAAAAATTATAAAATCATTTCAGCAATGGTCACTTTCCTCCGAAAATCGGTATTTTTTTTTTGTAGCAAAACTCGAATATTTTTAGATCATTTGCTTTTGGGAATTAGCCACGTGTTTGGCTGTTTTATTTTTCTAAAATTGTGCGATTTCAAATCGATCGGTTTACAGAACAGCCTTTTAAAATTTTGTATTTTTTTTTTAAATCAGATATAATTTCTTATTCGGACTTAAGTTCAGTAATTTCATTTCTTATTGAATGAAATATTTTTATTAATTAATGTGAGTTTCTAAAGAAGAGAAGGAAACTGAAATATTTTTTATGAATAATAGTATACATGTGCCCTTAATTATGAAAGTGGTATAAGTCATACGCATTTTTGATTCGATATAGTAAAATAACAACAAAATGACAACGCTGGTGTCTACTCTAAGTTTATTTGATAATTTTTAAAAATGCTAATTTATGTTTACGCTTTATGTTTTTTTTTTTTTGTAAATTTTTTTATAAAGGTGAAAAAATAAGATTTAACTAGCCCACTTTGCAACTGCTGAATCTGGATATAAATATTTTTGCGCTTAATTTGGCCAAGTTTTCGATTGACTTAAACTAGTAGTTGCATCCTTAAAACAAGCTTCATTTCAGCAATGGCCACTTTCCTCCGGAAATCCTAATTTTGTTTGTGGTAGAAACTCGGATATTTTTAGATCATTTGCTTATTGTAATTAGCCACGTGTTTGATAGTTTTCTAAAATATTGCGTTTTCAAATAGATAGGTTAACAGAACAGCCTTTTAAAAATATGTGCTTTTATTAAATTTGAGTTTCACAATTGGTGCCGAAAATACGGTTAGAATTACCAAGTATGAGTGTATGTAATTCATATTTAAAAATCCCACAAAAATGAAAAGATTCATTCCTAGGTGTATGTTTTTATATGAAGTATGACAGATAGGAAATAAAATCTTGTCGAATGTGGTAGAATCTGTACGAATCTGCGCACATTTATTGTCAAAATAGGAACGAAAGTTCACTTTGAACAAAAAGGGGCAAAAGGGGCACAAAATAACGAAAATGATACTAAAGCAGTGATGGGAAATGTGGCACAATTGTGCCATTTTTGGCACTATTGGATGTTGCCTGGCACTGTGGCACTCTCGCTCCTCTTCTGGAACTTTTTGTCCATTAAATATGGAAACTTTTCTTATTGCAATAGCAAGTACTCTTCTTGTACTTTGTATGTTTTTAAGTAATGAAAACAGCTGATGTTGTAGAGATGATTTTATAAATGTTTAGAAGTATTTCAACTCTGAAATTTATAAAATTCTTAAGTATGCCTCGTGAAGTTGTTGCAGATAGAGTCTTTGAACAGTGTGAAGCCCTTGAAATATTTCTTCACATTATAAAATTTGCAGTCATAATGCAATGATAAAACTTTATTCATATTAAATAGTTTAATGGATAATATAAGCAAAATGTATTTATATTTTTATCTTATGTTCTTGAAATAGTAAATTGTCGAAATGCAATCTAAAAATGTGAGACTAGATTTAATTTTAAATCGGCATTTTTAATTCGTCATTTATGTCGGAAGTTTTTGAACAAAAAATATATTGATGATCTTCTTGTTGACAATATAGATCGAAATTCTAACCATCTTCGAACGGAAGAAAATTATTGCGGCACTGTAATCGAACTATTAATAATCAAAAACTAATTTTCCCAGCATAAAGTTGTAGAATTCAAAAATAGAATTAAAGTTATCTTATATTTTTTTGTGTCATATTTGAAAACTAAATATAACTTCAAGGACTATTATTTGAATTGCTTTATAAGTGTGCGCCGGAATATGTTCTAAGTGGAGACACAAATAATACTCGTACTGTTCCTTTTGATAACAAATGCTTCTAAACGAAATAAAATACGTGAAAAAATTAAAAGTGAATATAGATCCATATTAGACTTTGAAGATTTAAAAAATTCAAGATCTTAAATGTGAACGAGTTTTTGAAAGACATTGACACGTGAACAATAGTTTCAATGAACAATTTTTTAGTAATATTTATCGAATCGGCCAAAGTATTATTTTTATTCTCTACTCTTCATCAAGCGTGGAAAGTATATTTTTAGTTCAAAATTTTATCAAAAGTAAAATGTTAAATGGACTGCAATTATAAACTTTAGCATCTTTAATACATGGTAAAGGTTTTTGAAGTCTAACAATAAATCTTGTTATAATCGTAATACATATAAAATTATGAACAAAAAAAGCTATACAAATTCTACTATACCGACAGAATATTTGTTTGATTAAAATAAATAGCTAATAATTATTATTATTTTTAACGTCCACGAATTTTTACAACTCGACAGTATATTAACTTAAAAAAAAAGCACAAACTATAATTGTCACTGAGTATATACATCTAATAAGAAAAAGTTAATTTTTCATTAAAATTAGTTTAGGGTTATTATAGTCTTTAAGAATGACCTTTATAATCATTACTATAATGTAAAAAATGTTTTATTATTTGTATTTCTTGTAAATAAGTACAAATTATTAATATATGATGCATACTAGAGTTGTGCTTATCAGCTCTTTTGAGTGACCGCTCTTTTCAGCTCAGCGCCACTTTACTGAAGTATTTCACTCAGTTGGCTCAGTAGCTCAGTTCATTTGTAGTGAAACATTTTATCAAGCATGAAGATAGAGCGAAAACAGAAGCATAACAAGCGACAGATTTATACAGTGAGTGTGTGTGTGTGTGTGGTCATACATTACAAAACAACGCAGATGAAGTATAAAAAATAAATAAAAATAAAATATGAGTAGTTTAATGAGTGGAATTTGTTATGTTATGTTATGTACATATGTATGTACAATCAAAATTAAAATTATTTAAGGTTTCAGATATTTTAATATCACAAAAATATATAAAAATATTTTTATGTACTTGTGCGTCAAAAAAAAATGCTAAAAACCACAAGACTTGTATCGAACTCTTTCATTAGGTCGTTTTAGACACAAACCTATTATCAAGCACACCTAAAATACGTAGGTTTGTGTCTAAAACGAGCTGCTGAAAGAGTTTGATGGAAGTCTACATGTAATTTAAATGGGTTTAATTATAGGTTTATGTCTAAAACGAGCTACTGAAAAAGTTCGATACAAATCAAGAAACCACTCAGTACTGAGCTGAAAGCGCTCAGTGGATTGACCGGCTCACAGCGCTCAGTGAGGTGAATCGTTCAATTGAACTAGTTCATTCATGAGCTGCACAACTCTAATGCATACTATCGAGCATTCACCCTTATACCCTTTTCACACTTACTCACATCTTTGAGGAATGCGTGGAATATGTTGAAAATTGAAAAAACCTGTTCACATTACAACATCTTTCATCTTTCATCTGTCATGTATTATAATACTATTTTTACGAGTGTGAGCACCTAATAATTAAATAATAAAATTCAATTTAAAAATTCAGTAGAAATTGATTTAATTGCTGGCTCCTGAGGAGCAGAAACAAATAATGCTAGAAATTATGTAGAAATTATGCCAGCGGACAATGATGATGAAGAAATATTAAAAATTTTATCCGCAAAGATTTTGCGTAGACATTTGCAACTATTTTTATGTAATTTACATATTTCGATTTGGAAAAACATATAACAGATTTTAATATATGCATACATATACATACATAAGTATGTATATAATAAAATCTTTGAGTAATTACTGATCTTTTTTTGGGAAAGATATTCCAAAATGCAGCTTTGAATGTACTTTTGTACATATGTACATGCATATGTAGATATACATACATACATACATATGTATACATTTTTATAGTATGTATGCATGTATGTATATAGTTGTATACATTTTTTCTAGTGATGACACTAAAATAATCGAAAGATGTTGAATGGAACAAAGTGAGATAGGAACATCTTTTGAAGATGTTGAAAGATGTTAAACATTCAGCCCTGTATAATTCTTATGGGAAGATGTTATCATCTTGCTAAATTGATGAAAGATGAAAGACGTGAGTAAGTGTGAAAAGGCTATTAAGGTAGAATTAGTAAAATCGTATCATTCTACTTTACAGCTTGCCGTATCGTTCAAATTTGTGCACAAGTTATAGAAAATGTAACAGTTTGCACAGCACATTTTTTTTGTCTGGCATTAAATGCGGCGTTTTTGACATTCTCTACAGAAAAATCTGTTTTCTGCAGATACATACGTCAGCAGTGCTACCAGCACATATTTTATAACTAGTAAAATGCGTTGTATATGGTACGGTTTTTGTCAGCTGATACGCAACATCACAATACGATTTTACTAATTCTACCTTTATTCCAGTTGGCGACATCGACGTCAGTTTAACACAACACTTTTGTACCCGTCACCGAAAATATCTGAATTCTGTGGCAGGTTTATGCTATTTTCGAGACCTTATGTAATGGAATAGATTGTCAGTAGAACAAAATTTTTCTCGATAGGGAGTAAATAAGTCCCAATTTTTGGATATTATTAAAGTGACGTCGATGTCAACAACTGGAATAATGGTTATTATTTTCGATTTAGGAGTAGGTTTTCTTATAATATTCAAATATGTGTTACGAGTACATACGTAAATTGTCGCTCACGATAAACTTTACAGCCTGTATTTTAAAAGTTATCAAGTTATATTTTGATAATAAAAAGGTTAATTTCTTTACCACATTTCGCTCACGAATATATCGAAAATAGTGCTCGAAATGTATTAATGTGTATATAAAACTAATTTTAGACCGTGTGTTTTTGTGATATTCGTAAATTTTTGTGGTTATTATTATCATTCAAGAACCATAGTTAAAATGAACATCAAGTGCCAACATTACAATTATATAAAAATTGGTTTGGCACTATTTAAAAGCAGATTTGGCACGAAATCAAGATTTCCAATTCCCATCACTGTACTAAAGGCTCAATCAGACGTGACATAACCATAGCCATAAAGAGCAGCCGTTCGAACCAAACTAATGGGCAACACCATGATACAATAATATAAAGGTAAAACCATTCTCTATTTTCGTCGCCATATTAACCTTCTGACGTTTACCCCGATTATTTTTTACTCTCAAAAATAATGCTACCGTATTCATTTGTAAAATCTAAGTTTCTTTGATTACTTTTTTGACTGTTATGCTTTTTTAATAAAAAAATGTTGTATAATACAAATATTGAAGTCATCACTATTGCATTAAAAATTATTAAATAGATATTAATATATATAATAAATAATTGTGATATGTGTAAAAAAAGAAATGTTGAACAATGAGCTGCATATACAACAATTGCAGTAATACCAAGCATTGCAGCAAAGGCACGAGCTTTTTCAATTTCCTTCAATTCCATATTTGCGGCAGAAATGGATAGAAGCATGCAATATATGTGGATGATGGTTTGCTACCAAAAAAAATCCTTTGGTTTTTTCTGTTCACTTCCGTGAAGAGCAATTGAATATAAAAAATTATTGGACCCGTTTGAGCCTAAGTGCAATTCCTCTTCAACTGCCATATTAAATACATCCATTACATTATTGCTTTAAAGCAGTGTTGTCCACAAGTACACTTTCACATTCTGGGAGTCTACTCCGTATTTCGAAACGAAAGGAAATGCTTTCGAATTTGAGTGTTATTAACATTGTTGTACTAAACTCGCCATCATTTAATAAGTACTGGTGTACTCTGTAACTAAAAATAAAAGAAAATACAACTGTTTTGGAATGTGTATGTTAATATTATGCACGGTTAGGAATGGTGGTGCTACAACACACCTCCAATCATATACCAAAAAAGTAAGTGAAACAAAAACCATATAAACACAAATCTATTTTGTGCTAATTAATGGTGTTTTCTTTTCTGAGTAATATGCTGCATTAATGTTGCCTTTTACATTTCTTTTTGTTCTTTTCTGAAAAGTATGTATTATTTTAAAAATTTAACGTGTTCTTTTCCCATGATTTTACCCTTAAAAAGAAGAAAAATGCTACATGTTCAACACTCATTTTCATTAAAGGGGCATGAGTGCAGCATTATATTAACAGCTGTTTTTGTTATTGTCTATGAAAAAAATAAATAATGTTTATTTGTTTGTTTTATGCCGAAA
Source organism: Tachina grossa (assembly GCA_949987645.1). NCBI lineage: Eukaryota > Metazoa > Arthropoda > Insecta > Diptera > Tachinidae > Tachina > Tachina grossa. The sequence goes on along the minus strand of OX465276.1, from coordinate 128,876,619 downwards.
CTTGTTGGAAAATTGTTCTTTTGTAAACGTAAAATATGCAACACTTCTTAAAAATCAGGTGAGCATTTAAAAATGTTGCCTAATCACATGTAGCATATATGTTACACTTTTCTTTTAGAAAAGGAAACACCATAAGACTGTGAAGAAAAGAATTATTAGAGCGATGCCGTTTAAAATAAGAACATGGGATTCAAAATTCATATTTGAACAATTTTTAATATATGTATCTTCAGAGAGATACATTTATTATTCAAAACCACAAATTACACATTTGCAAAAAACGTTCCTAAACAAAGTTCCCCGTAATTTCGTGTGGCAACGTTTTCCTCTCTGTTTACAAAAAAACAGTAATCAAATAATTGGGACAAAAGTCAGAATTAATTTTATAGGTCAAATGTGGTTGTTGTACCCTTATATTATTGTATCAACACTGTATTTGATTATAGGTGACCAATTGAATTTTGGTTTGGTTATGGTTATTACTACGTTTATACACGCACTATTTGCAAATAAAAATATTCGCAAATAAATTAACTCACTGTTTATACGGCATAGCAAAAGTACCAGCGTTGTCAACTTGGTGCGTTTCGCACCATTTTGGGTGCTTTTTGAAATTTTTTGTGCGAAAAATTCCTTAGTTGGTGCGTGGTGCGCTTTTTTTAAATTTCGGTGCGTTTTTTAATTTTTGGTGGCACCAACGCAAATTTAACACAACAACGGGTTAAAACCGAAAAATTCTTGTTGTGAAACTTATCAACTTGCTGATTATGTTAATTACCATATTAATACTAATGATGTTTAGAAAATATCACAATTTGAAATAAAATCTGTTGTATGGTCCGTAATAACAATAATGATGAAAATATTGGCTTTATTTATTTGGAATAATTAATTTTTGTTCTCTTTTTAAAAAGTTTTAAACAGAATTTTTAAAGTTAATGTACAAAAATATATCATCTTGTACAAGTGAATCTAAACATACCCAGCGGTAAAAAAGAGGAGTAAAAAGGCCTTCTATAAGACTTTATAAAGGAGGCACAAGGACTCCACTTCCCATTGCATTCTCATATATTTTTTACACGCGATGCCATTGCGGAGCAGGCCTTGCACACTTGCTTCATCGAAAAGGCCTGATGGAAAGCCTACTACTACAGGCCTCTTGAGAGGCATTCTAGTGCAGGCCTTTTAAGAACCATTCTAGTGAAAGCCTTTTAAGAACCATTCTAGTGAAGGTCTTTTAAGAAGCATTCTAGTGAAGGTCTTTTAAGAACCATTCTAGTGAAAGCATTTTAAAGATCATTCTAACGAAGAGTTGTTAGAAGGTCTTCCAATGAAAGCATCAGAAAAGCCTTATTACGAAGGCCTTTCTGAAGGAATATTTTTGAAAACAAATTGGAAGGTCTTCAAATATTGGTTTCCTAGACAAATAAACGCAAAAATTAAATTTTTCATTTATTTTCATTTACATATTTGCATTTATTTAATATATTATTCTTAAAATAAAAATTTCAATTCATAAGTTATACATACATACAATGTATTTAATAAGTTAACCCTCCGTTGCCACATGCAAGTGCAAGTGAAAAAAACTCAATACACTCACATTTTTTACTAACACAGTCACACTTTTGCCACTTGCGAGTCAGCTTGCAATGAAATTTTGAAGCAAGTAAATTTTCACACTTGTCGCAAGTAAAGTGACAAAACGAAAAACAGTGTTGCCGAGTGGAAAGCTATTTCATTAATTTGGTTAGTATTATAGCTGATTTTTTTGTATATATAAAAAGGATATTGAGAAATGGCATAGACTAATTTTAGAGCTAAGTTTGAACATAAATTTTATGTTTTAATAAAAGAAATATATTAACAATGCAATTAAAGTTCAATATTGACTTCTTGGCAACACTGCACTAAAAGTTGAAGCAACGGTGTTATCTAGAACTTTACCCTCCGTTGCCACATGCAAGTGCAAGTGAAAAAAACTCAATACACTCACATTTTTTTACTAACACAGTCACACTTTTGCCACTTGCGAGTCAGCTTGCAATGAAATTTTGAAGCAAGTAAATTTTCACACTTGTCGCAAGTAAACTGACAAAACGAAAAACAGTGTTGCCGAGTAGAGAGTTATTTCATTAATTTGGTTAGTATTATAGCTAATTTTTTTTATATATAAAAAGGATATTGAGAAATGGCATAGACTCATTTTAGAGCTAAGTTTGAACATAAATTTTATGTTTTATTAAATGAAATATATTAACAATGCAATTAAAGTTCAATATTGACTTCTTGGCAACACTGCACTAAAAGTTGAAGCAAAGCTGTTATCTAGAACTTTACTTGTTGACGACATTTTAACTTGCACTGTGCTGTATAGCCACTCAAAATATTGTTGTGTTTTTTATATTTCTCCTGATTTTCGTCAGTAATACGTATACACTACTTGCAAGTAACTACTGGCATGTGACAACGGGGGGTAAGTTAAGTTGTATTTTTTTCATTTTTTTATTAAAAATATTTCTTAGTATTTTAGTTATTATATTATTATATAAAGGTTATATAAATGTGGATATTTGAAAAATATATAAATGAAAAGAATTTTCAGTATGAAATATTTATTATTCCTTATTTCCTTGTTTAGTTTTTCTTTTAAAAATTTTTCTTTGTATAATTTATTTTTTTGTATCTTAAAAGCTTTTTTTATACATACTTTGTAATAATCAAATGTATTTAAATCAGATTCCACGGCTTTGAAAAACAAATGGTCAATGTTGCTATAAAATTTAAATGACATTTTATTTTGGATACCATCATAATTGAAGTTTTTTATAATGTCTTCGCCAATTAAGTTGTGAAGGTTTTTGATAAGTCCTCCTCTTTGAATATTTTTTTTAATAACGTTTATTAATTTTTGTTCACCAATATTTGCTATATTTTCGTTTAAGGCTTGCAAGTCCTCTTCTGTTTTTAAAGGAAAAATGTCTATTAATTTGTTGTCCAAAATTTTTTCCTCTGTTAAGCGTTTTATAAGAACTTTAATTTCGGCCAACTCGTTGATAATTAAATTATTTTGATTGATGATTGATTTGATGCCAGGGGAAACAGTTCTGAGTACAGTTTTGCTTCTACCCAATCTCAGAAGACCGTTGCAGGTGGAGGGTACATTAAGGTTTTCTGATTTTAATACCTGAAGTAATCCATTAACACAATTTCTTGTAGGACGAAATTCCTTATACCACTCAAGCAGTTTTTGTCTTATTGATTTGTCATGGTTTTTAATAGAATTTAATTCAATTTCTTCAGCAAGATCTTGATCATTGTCATTGTTATGTTCAAAGATAATTGGTTTATTTTTAAAGCATTGATTGTTTTCCCCTTTTTCATTTTCTAAAGTTGTGCTTTTATATTTTGACAATATTTTTTTCTTCTCCAAATTCACTAAACGTTTAATATTTCTTTTGCTCATTATTTAAAAAATTTTTTAAACTTACTTTTTTCACTTATTTACTTCTTTAAAAAACTGCTGCCGGTGAAGTTTTACTCACAACTGAATGAATTTTTGTTTTTCTTTATTTTTTTTTTGCTTTATTTGATCTTATTTTTATAAGAATTAACGGTTTCTGCATTCTTTAGCAGAAAATAATAAAAAAACACAATACCTTCTCTTTCCCCTTCTAAGAGAAGGCAGGTTGGAATGAGCGTTAGATCGTTTAGAAGGGATTGCGTTTGCCTTCTAGAAGGCCTTTTGTGAAAGGCAAGAAGGAATTAGTATACAATCACAAAAAGAAGTCCAAGCAGCCCTTCAAAAAGGCCTGAAATATTAAGGGCTTCAGAATTTTACCGCTGGGTATTTATGTGTCTTTAATTATGAATGTTGTATAAGTCATATATTTCTTTGGTCGAGATATTTAGTACATTATATTTGAACAAATCCAAAAATATTTTTGCAATTTATGCAACAGTTTAATTTAGAGTTACTAGTATAACTTTATTTTACTATATCGAATCAAAAATGCGTATGACTTAGCCCACTTTCATAATTAAGGGCACATGTATACCATGTATGTACGAATTCGTTGAGTACATACAGTACTGTGCAAAACAAAGCAACAAATTCTGCAAAAATAAATGCAGATGATTATTTCCGAATATACATCATATATGACAAAAACTGTGACCATAATTTATTTGTATTTATGTGGCCTATGTAGCGCATTAAATAAAATCTTGGTTAAAAATACTGGGTTTTCAAAAGTAGTATAAAATAGTCCAGGCTTTGATATGGAGATGTGCATAACAAAAGCAACAAATGAATACTTTTCGTATAATCTTTAGTTTTTTCATAACACGTGTATTTCAACGCTGAACTAATTCACAAATATTATTTATTATGTACTATGGAATATATTTCGGCTGAGTTAATGGAATTTCGAGGTGTTTGTTGCAATTTTGGAACCATTTTCCGAAAACACTCCTGCACCATCTTGCAAAGAGGTTTTCAATGGCGTTGAAGAAAACTGCGTGTCGGTCAAGCAAGGATTGGATTTAAATTAATTTTCTTGCTAATGGGTGTTTTTTATTGAGGTATAGAACTTTAAGTTGGCATCACTTTTTTAACTGGCGGCCATTTTGTCAGCCGTCAAGTGATTAATATTTAGTTTGGTTTGCCGTTTCATTATGAACAGGTTGACAAAAGAACAACGCTTGCAAATCGTGCAAATTTATTTCGAAAATAATGGTTCAGTTCGCGAAGTTTACCGCAAGCTCCGTCCATTTTATGGTCGACATAATCGTCCATCAGAGTAATTAATTCGGTTAACCATGGATCGTTTTCGCACTACGTTTACTCTATGTGATAATACGCATCCGCAGAGACGTCGAACAGTGCGCACCGAAGAAACAATTGCCGCTGTAGAGCAAAGTGTTGAAGAGGACCCGAATGAATCGATTCGCCACCGTGCACAGCAATTGGAGCTTTGTCCATCAACTTTATGGAAGATTTTGCGCAAAGATCTTGCTTGCGACCTTACAAGATCCAGCTTGTGCAAGAATTAAAGCCGCGAGACCATGCAATGAGTCGTGATTTTGGTGTATGGGCCGAAAATGAGATTGATCTCGATGCTGATTTTCATCGCAAAATTTTGTTCAGTGATGAGGCTCATTTTTGGTTGAATGGCTACGTCAACAAGCAAAATTGCCGCATTTGGAGTGAAGAGAATCCACATGAGACCCTTGAGACGCCATTACATCCACAAAAACTGACTGTTTGGTGTGCTCTATGGGCTGGTGGAGTCATTGGGCCATACTTCTTCCGAAATAATGCTGGAGAGTCAGTTACCGTTAATGGAGACCGGTATAGAGCCATGATAACCGACTATTTTGTTCCCGAATTGGATGGCATGAATGTGGATGAGTTGTGGTTCCAACAAGACGGCGCTACATGCCACACAGCGCACGTCACAATCGATTTATTGAAGGAAACATTCGATGAGCGCATAATTTCGCGGAATGGACCTGTCAACTGGCCACCAAGATCGTGTGATTTGACACCATTGGATTATTTTCTTTGGGGATATGTGAAGTCGCTCGTCTACGCCAACAAACCAGAAACGTTAGGGGACTTGGAAGCCAACATTCGTAGCGTTATTGCCAACATACGGCCCCATATGCTCGAAAAAGTGGTTTAAAATTGGATCTGTAGAATTGGCTTTATTCGAGCCAGCCGCGGCGGCCAAATGCCCGAAATCATATTTAAACATTAATGGCATAAAATTATCCTTCCAATAAAGCCAAATTGATGGACATTAAAACGATTTTCTTGTGTTTTATTTCAATTCAAATTTCTATACCTCTAAAAAAACACCCGTTATTTTTTGCCCAACCTCCAAGTATGTTATGGACTAATACCGCATTGAAACATCCGTAGAAGTGTCATATTCCACTCAAAATGCCTAATGAACTTTACTTCAAGTATTTTTTTTTTACAAAATTTGTGGAATGGTCTAACTTTATACGTCGGAAAACAAAACATCACCATCACCTAGCCGCTGTTATGCTTAAAACCCTTTTTGATATTTCGTAGCGAAAACTGCTAGGCAAGAGCCGAACTTAAGATATGATATACCAATTTGTTACATAGAATTTGAATTCTTCAATAAATAAATCGTTTTCCCATTTTATTATGACCCAACTAGGATTTGTTCTACTGAACCCTATTTTAAGAATATAAAAGCAATAAAATTGTATGAAGTAAATATAAGATTTAAGTGTCTTTCTTTTTGGAATTATCTCTTGGTCAACTATGGTATTTTCTTAGTCTGCAACTTTTTCAATTGCTTTCTCTGACACGGTTTCGAGTTATACCATACAGCTCACTTAAATTTGCAGATATTATAACCTAATTAGAAACAGTAATCGAGCTTTTTGGATTATGTGAAATACAATTTTCTATCATAAACTGCGGAAGTTATTCGCGGTCGTACACAAAACTGGTTAATACGTAATTATCCTGCCGACCTACCCATCGGAAAACATGGGATATATTTTTATTACACTTTTAAGTGATTAACGGCCAATTTCTATATGTTTTTAGACCCTTAACTTTTTAAAGATTCGGATGTACAGCAATATCTAATCTTTCCCACTCTTGCTAGATCAAGCAGCTCCAACAACATTTAGAAAGGAATTTTAAAATCTAATATAAGGAATAATAAGTACTATTAAGCCTGTTGGACTTCGGAATTATAGCGCTATATCAGATAGTTTATTGATAATTGTGACATTCTCTATTTTGTTGCTATTGTTCTGCACAGTCACGATACACGGGTTTGAGAATATGAGTTATTTGATTTTTCAGGAAATATCAATATTGAAAAATTTAAATGCGAATTCGTTTTCTAGTATGATTGCTTACAAAAGTATGTAAAAAGGGCTGCTTGAAATAATCAAATATCCAAAATATTACAAATTTAAGTCAAATAGGTATTTTGTTGCTTTTGTTCTGCACAATACTGTATGTATGTATATTGTAGAAGGCTATTTCTTTTAATTGTGATATTTTTTATATGGATACATTAAACTTCTGATAAAAAAATTTAAAAATATTTGGATAAAATGATATATGTATACTGAACTTTTATTAGTTTTGAATGCTTAATATTTATTAATCGTTGATCTCTTTAAAAATTTTTGTACAGAATTTATGAAATTAAAAAAAATATTATTAAACAAATTTGTTTAGTTTTTTTAGGTTTTACCCTTTTAACTTTGAACTGTAAAACCTGTTTTAGTGTTAAATTTTTAATATAAAAAATATAATACATGTTATACTTTTTATGCAAAATCAATTCATTAAACATTTTAAACTAAAGAAATCTTGGTGCGTTTTTTTGTAAGTGGCGCGATTTTTTCTTCATTTTGGTGCGTTTTGAAATTTCAAAGTTGACAACGCTGAAAATTACACATACTTGGTAGCACTTCTATAGAAAAGTTACTTTTTTTGACAAAAAAAATAGTGTAAATGTACAAAATATCAAATAATTATTTGTTTTAATTGTCATTATTTGCTTCTTTTAATGATTTTTGTGCAATATTAATCCATTTGTTGTGTTTTGTTATCAAACATTTGTAAGCGTGGCAACCTCAAGCATTTTATTTGCAAATAGTGCGTTAATCGTGAATAGTTTTCTGAATTAGTAAGTCGCAATAAAAACAATAAAATGGCAACAATTTACAATTTTATTTGCAAATAAGCCCTGCGTATAGACGTAGTATATGTCACGTCTAATTTAAGCTTAAAAGGGGATTTAAAACTGAGGGACATAAAACGTTGCTAGGCATTTGAAAAAGGAAAGGATTTATGGAAAATTTATAAAATTAATGAAATAAAAAAGTGCAAAAAATGCCAAATAGTTTTAAGAAAGTGCTAATTAAATAATTGAAATTTATTATTTATTTGGGCCGAAATCCCGGCGGTACTGCAATACCGGGCCAACCCGCGACAGGAGTGGAGCAAGCCCCTATACATCCCATCTATTTCCAAAAATCAGTTTAACATTTGTTGTCCTCCGATGGAAGATCTATCAGATGTTAACCTGATAAGAACAGATACTACACTTTGATCTTAGCCATAAGGCCGAGAAGCGATAACAATTAACCGTTAACTTCAATTAATTATAGTATTCAAAAGCTAAATGAAATGAGAATTATTTTCATGTTTATATACCTGGTATAACTCAACTACATTAAACGTACAAAAATATAAACAAAAGTAAATGCCAAGAAATAAAGTATGCACAAGAATATAACACAAGCCTACAATAAAAACATGCAAGCAAAGCAATCAAAACATTTGATTGTGTGATTGTTTGCACCATGATTCATGAATTGTGAGCACCAGGGATGGATATGTTGGCACAATTGTACTTTTTTTTGTACTATTCAAACTCGGAAAGTACAAAAGAACACCAATGACTAATTTAGTACACTTAGAGAATCTCCCCAGTTTCACTTCTTTTAACGATTGCATATGTAAATTTTCACTTTTGAGCAACGAAACTCATATTTTTTCATTAGAAAACGGTCTTTTGAAAGCAAAACAAAGTGAGAAAATAAAAAATCGTTTTTCTTCTAAATTCGGATACTAGGGCACATGCTTTTAATTTGCATTTCAACTTAAATAGGTGTAACCATATGCTTTAACATCCTAACTTTAAAACAGAAAAAAGTCGATTATTTTCATAATAATAAACAAAAATATGTAATATGAACTAAAGCAAGTAAGAGTGCTATATTCGGCTGTGCCGAATCTTATATACCCTTTACCAAAGTGTTTTATGTAGTATAAAGATACATAAATAAGCACATACATAAAGTATAAACAAAAAGAAAAAAATAATTTGACCTAGTTACTTTTAAATTTACTTTTTTTTTACTTTTAAATTTACAAACCCTACAATCATTATGTTAGATTTTTCTGATTCCTTATATCAATCTAGTAGTTCTTAAAAAAATATAGAAAGTGTGTTAAGTAAAAAAGAAAAAAGGAAATTAAAAAAAAAATGTTTTATTTAGTTACTTTAATATCCAGAAAAAAGGTTAAAGTTTCCAGCTCTGGAGCTGTGGTTTTTTTATAATTTGTTACACAAAACTCTTCCTTCCAAAACGTAAAATATATGTATAATCTATAAAGGAAAAGATAAAAATTAATTAGACTTAGTTACTTTTATATATCACAAAAAGTGTAAGTTTCCCAACCCTGAGATCATTCTTTTTTGATTTTTCTGATTTCCTACACCAATCTCTTTCTTTTAAGAATTTAAGAAATGTTTAACTTATAGAAAAAAGGAAAAATTTGTTTGAGTAACTTACTTTTGTAGAAAAAGTTAAAGTTTTCCAACCCTGTAATAGTCTTTTTGATTTTTTTAATTGTTTTTTTTATTTTAAACACCAATTTTTTTCGTACTCAAGCATAAAATAAGTTTATTTAATAAAAATAATAAAAATTAATTTTCGGTAGTTAATTTTTTATATCACAAAGAGTGTAAGTTTCCCAAACCTGGAATCCCCCTTTTTGATTTTTCTGTATTCTTAAAAACAATCTTTTTTTTAAGAATGTAAGATATGTTTAATTTATATTAAAAAATGGAAAAATTTGTTTTACTAAGTTACTTTTGTATAAAAAATAAGGTTTTCCAACCCTGGAAAGTTCGTTTTAATTTTTTTTTAGTTTGAAATACCAAATTCATTCGTACTGAAGTATAAAATAAGTTTATTTTATAAAAAAAAATAAAAATAAGTTTTCGGTAGTTAATTTTATATATCACAAAAAGTGTAAGTTTTCCAGCCCTGGAACCGTTCTTTTTGATTTTTCAGATTTCGTACACCAATATGTTTCTTTTAAGAATATAAGCTATGTTTAATATATAGAGAAAAAGAAAAAATTTGTTTTAGTAAGTTACTTTTGTATAAGAAAAAAGTTAAAGTTTTCCAACCTTGGAAACGTCTTTTTAATTTTTTTAACTTTCTCTTTTAATTTGAAACACCAATTTAATTTGTACTGAAGTATAAAATAAGTTAATTTAATAAAAAAATATAAAAATTAGTTTACGGTAGTTGAAAAAGGGGCGAAGATGCAGAGTGTGTAGTACACGACCCTCTGTCACAGAGGATATACAGAGATGACACGAGACGGAAGATAATTAGTGTTTTCGGAGGTCTCGCTCACTCAGTCACTGCGTATTCTTTAAGCTTCTTTCGTGGTGGCATTTTTTCTTTGTGCTTTGTGTTTTTCATTCGCTTGTGATTTTGGTAAGTACAATGTGAAAATTTATTAGTTTTAAAGAAATATGCTTTAAATTTTATTTATTTGCAGATTTTTGTAAGAAAAACATAATCTTGGTTGAAATTAAAGGTGAGTAGTTTCTGCAATTGATAATTTATGTCTGTATATTGTCATAATAGCTAGTTTTTTCTCTACATTTTCAGAAGCACATTTTTGGCAAAACAGAAAAATACATATGTGAGTAAAAAAACTATAATTTTATCTAATATACACGTATATTAATTTAAATCGTTTTATTTTTTAGGAGCAACAAATGCATGAAAGGCTGCCCGCCTGGCAGATCTTCCGGATCCCTTGGAACAGTCATTTAATTGTGGGAAAATAATCAGTTAAGGCAGGATTCTTGCCGGAGGCAACATATGGATCCATTAAAGAAAAAAATGTCGAAGATAATGATTTGTTGAGACGCGTAACTCGAATCTGATGACGATGACGTTAATTCGACAGGCAGAAATCCTCCTGCAACATGAGCTGCCGTGGCAAAACTTAACCCAATTTTTCTCAGAAACACCAAGAGAGTCACTAATTATGGACGTCGCTTTTGTGAACTCACTTGTACGACGCAGCCTGGGACAAATTGGCACAAGTGGAAATGCAACGCAAAATCTAACAAAAACATTTGGAAGCCCAACACCAAAGGCAGCAACAAATCAAATCACTTGAAAGTGCACTTATACAGGCTTTCACCAAAATTGGAGATGCACCTACTACATCGGCAAAAACAACAAAAAAAATTGTAAGTACCTATATTACAACTAGACTTACATACTTATAAATTTTTAAAGTAAAATAATATCTAATTTTAACTTTGACTTTATTTCAGCGGGCACGCAGCGGATAAGATTAAAAAATACTACAACAGCAACTGTAACCAGCATCAAACAGTACACGGCCAACAATGATGCAGAAGACCTGTTGCAGGCTACTTTGATCGAAAATCTTGAATTTAAAACACTAAAATTGAATTGTGTATTTATTTTTATAAGTTTTTATTTGTGTTTAATGCAATATTTAACTAGTTTTTGTGCATTTATATAACTGCAATTGTACACCCTTTACTAGTTTTAAATTTTTTAAACAAACATTTTGACAACAATAATAAATTATATTAAGTAATAATATAAATTGAATTCAACACACTTTCTTTACATGCTTATAATTAAAATTTCAAGACAAAATAGAAAAATAAAATGCATAAATTTATTTGCAAAATAAAATATGTTGTTTTTAATTACATAGTTACATAAAGGAAAATTCAAACGTCTGTACACAAATAATTACCCTTATCGGGAATAAAAGGCGAACAATTTGTTCACCTGAAATATTTCCCATGAACAAGTGGTGGACAAAATGGAAAATAGTATACTGACACAACGCAAACATTGGCGATCACAAAGGGAAAGGGAACACATTCCCAGCGAACTTTCATTCCCGGTAAGGGTGAATAATAGCTCCATCTTTCCATAAATCAATTTCATTATTTTTCCGAAATTGAAAAGTTAGATCAAGTAATGTATAACCACAATGGACATAGCATAACATCCGGATGTTTAGAACACCATGTTTCAAACGCACTGAATGATGAAAAGAAACCAAATCATTATTTTCATTAAATAAATAAAATACTGGTTCATTACCTTCGCAATAGATATCGTATTATCATCATCAGATGCATGTCTGGCAGCCAGCAACCCCAAAATCCAAATAAGACACATGACGTACGCCGGAGCAAATATTAGTCCTTCAATGATTGAATATATCTATTTGCTCCTCATTTTCACTTTTATTTCTTATAAATTTCATGTTTTTTATATATTGGCCACATTTTTCTTTTAAGCAGGGACTTAATTGTGGCATTTTAATTTTTTATATACACACACACCATGTACTATTCAAACACAAATCTAATACGTATGTACACATTTTAATGCAAATAATCTTTTCCACATTATATTTTTCCAATTAGAAACAAATAAATACTTTTAATTTAAATTACTTTAATTTAATATTGTAAAATTAAATTTCTTTATTATATTTTCTGTTTGTTTTGTTTGCAATTTTCATAACAAACACACACTATTTGTCCCTTTCTCGCAGTTCCTGTACCACAAATGATTTTAGCTCTTTCCTTACGTCAGTTATTACAACTACTACTACTAGTGCGTCTGTTTCGGACATTTTTTGCCTCTCTTTTCTACTTTTCGCAATTTATGCTTGTTGCTTCACATGATTTTTCTCATTTCAACGGCTGTATGGATACTTGTTGTGTACTCTCAAGCAGCGATGCCAATTTAGCGCGTTTCGCGCTAGATTAAGCGCGTTTTAACTATGCCAAACGCGCTTTTTTCTGTCTTAGCGCGTTTAATACAAAAAAAAAAACGCTAAATTAGCGCGTTTTGAATAAAGTCAACAATATCATTTCAGTTCAATATTTTTTTTAACTTTTTTTGTATAAATTTAACAATTTTCTAATATCCAAAACTCCGATAAAATTTTTTAAAACAAACCAAATTCGCTTGACTGTGGTTATAATTAAAAACGCATTTTAATACTGTAATGGCAAATATTTTGAAATTTCACAATTAAAAATATGTACTACATACAATGACCCAAAAAATGTACATAACTTACAATGCCTCTATTATAGCTGAAGTACAAAAAGTTTTGAATCGCAAAACTATTCGACAGTTTATATGTTGTTACAGAGTTTTACAAATAAATTAAAAGTAAAAACTTAGGACTTCGATTATTTGGAAGGCGATTCTGATTCTGTATTAAATGATTTTAGTTTATTAAAACATAATGTCGAGGAAGCAATATTGCAAAATCTGAAAGATTAATTGTATATACGAGTACATATACATCGACTTTTATTGAAATTTAGTTTAGCGCGCAAGAATAGCGCGTTTTTGCTATAAATATTTGACAATGCTGTAACTTAGCGCGTTTTGAGAAGGATAGTAGCGCGTTTGGGTTATAAATAGTTGGCATCGCTGCTCTCAAGGTACATATATGGTATGTACATATGTATATGTATGTGTAAGCAGTAGTAGTAACTAACAGAAGTAAACAAACTACAAAATTTCTGTCTTTTTATTAATTTGCAAAATGTAAAAGCTTCGGGCAAGAACAAAAGAAAATTGAAAAAATGTCCGGCAGAAATGTCTCAAATGCAAAAGAGGACTTATGTAAAGTGCCAAACTGAATGCACATTCCCTAAGGAAACAACTGTGTTTGCATTTTTCAGACTCAAGCAAGCAGCAGTAGAAAATATTCATTGATTTTAAATATTTTTTTAATGTTTCTTATTTTAAGCCTGGTATTTTGTTCAAAATTTCACGCGAAATGTTGACATAATCCATATAAAAGAATTTTACACGAAATTTATATGAAATAATGTTGCAATATTTGTACTCTGTTCAATTCGTGAAAAACTTATGAAATGTATCTGGCAACATTTTATTGCCATCTGTGAAATAATGTGACTGACATTTATTTCGTGCGAAATATTGACAGCTGATGTTTTTGTTAACAAAAGTCGATAAATGTTTCATACATTTAACCAATAAAAACGAAAGAAATTGCTTTCGAATTGTTATGTTAATAACATACAAATTCGAAAGAATTTTCTTTCAATTCGAAATACAGAGTAGACCCCCTGAGTTGATTAAGCATTTGACAGACTTATCGTTCAATTCTCACATTAGCTTAAGCCAGCTTTTTTTATTTATCCCCAGAAAAATTGCGTGGCCAATCTAAAATTTATATATATATATATATATATATATATATATATATATATATATATATATATATATATAGGGTGTTTTTTTAAGAGGTATAGAACTTTGAATTGAAATAAAACACAAGAAAATCGTTTTAATGTCCATCAATTTGGCTTTATTGGAAGGATAATTTTATGCCATTAATGTTTAAATATGATTTCGGGCATGTGGCCGCCGCTGCTGGCTCGAATAAAGCCAATTCTACAGGTCCAATTTTCAACCACTTTTTCGAGCATATGGAGACGTATGTTGGCAATAACGCCACGAATGTTGGCATCCAAGTCCCCTAACGTTTCTGGTTTGTTGGCGTAGACGAGCGACTTCACATATCCCCAAAGAAAATAATCCAATGGTGTCAAATCACACGATCTTGGTGGCCAATTGACAGGTCCATTCCGCGAAATTATGCGCTCATCAAATGTTTCCTTCAATAAATCGATTGTGACGTGCGCTGTGTGGCATGTAGCGCCGTCTTGTTGGAACCACAACTCATCCACATTCATGCCATCCAATTCGGGAACAAAATAGTCGGTTAGTCGGCTCCAATTGCTGTGCACGGTGGCGAATCGATTCATTCGGGTCCTCTTCAACACTTTGCTCTACAGCGGCAATTGTTTCTTCGGTGCGCACTGTTCGACGTCTCTGCGGATGCGTATTATCACATAGAGTAAACGTAGTGCGAAAACGATCCATGGTTAACCGAATTAATTGCTCTGATGGACGATTATTTCGACCATAAAATGGACGGAGCTTGCGGTAAACTTCGCGAACTGAACCATTATTTTCGAAATAAATTTGCACGATTTGCAAGCGTTGTTCTTTTGTCAACCTGTTCATGATGAAATGGCAAACCAAACTAAATATTAATCACTTAACAGCTGACAAAATGGCCGCCAGTTAAAAAAGTGATGCCAACTTAAAGTTCTATACCTCAATAAAAAACACCCTTTATATGACAACCACCATTAGCGTGATGCTAAGAAGCAAAAACAGACACAATGAGATTTCAATAGACTCAAACAAAGCCTATTTATTAGGTCTACGCAACTCTACAAAAACACAGCAAACTAAAAAAGCTTTATGTTGAAGTTGTCAGAAACACACACAAACATGAACTAAAGTGTATGGTGCAAACAGCTTTTGACAGTTGCATTGACCTGATAAATAGGCCTTGGAGTCAAGCAATGAAATAAAATCAGATCAGTGTTGCCTGGCTACAAGTTCAATTTTACACAAACTAAACTTCAAAAATTTTATAAATTACAAAAAACAATTTTTGTATAAGGCACCCCATACGCATTTTATAACAACAAATACAATTTTTGAAAGCTAATCAAGAAACTCGAACACAGCACAAACGAATTGAAAGATTTACTAGTCAACATGAAAAATCAAAAGATTTTGATTTTTCTTCAACCAACTCGACAACTGCCAAACTAATCAATTGACAAAGCCATACACGCTTTGATTTGGACAACAACCGAATCAATTGAAAATTGAATTGAATCGTGTATGGGGTGCTTAACTGTCGCGATGGTCTGAACATTTTTTACAAGTCGATGGTGGGAAATTTTTTTTCGGAAATTCACCTTATGATTACGAGTCGGGAGGAGGCCAATTGCCTAGAACCTCGAGTCGCTTGTCCAAAATAGCTAGGGAGGGGTAATTTGCGTATGGAGAAACAACCTCCGACCCAAGTCCCAAATGTTTTTGTCAAGCGTCAGTCATCTATGTCAGTCTATTAGTATAGTCAGGATATGTAGGCAGGTGAATGTAAATGGTCCACCTTGTCTTTGCGGGATGCCTACCGCAGTGGAACCAAGATGTGGCCAATTTGGAGACTGCGCATGGCCGCAGCATAATAATTCTCATAAAACCACCTGAAACGAAACACAAGGATTAGTTAAATACAATAATGTCACATTGGAATGATAAATTACCCTTTTAATTTTGGACCGACTTAAAATAATAAGATTGAAATTAATAATAATGAATGTTACTTCTTACTTACCGAGTGCAGTCAAACAAAATGACTAAAAGATATTGCGAACAGCTGTTTAGTAAGGCGAATTCAGACCAATGAATGAACAAACTAACAAAGAATTATTTTGAGTTGGCAACGCAGTAAATTGTAGCAAAGCGGTGTCTATAGTATTTTTTATAAAAAAAATTCGTTATATTTGTAAATTGTTTTTTTTTAATGAAGTTTGTATATTACTAATTATTTTGAGAACCTGGTACACTGCGGATGCAGAGGAATAAGAGTAGCATATTTTGATGAAGTAGGCTATGAGGAAAGGTCCAGAACGTAAGGAGAGATAAATACATGTAAATTGGAGGGAATCCATCAGATCAAATAAAGATCTAGAGTGAAAGCGGGAAAATAATTCTGAGATACATGTACATATCTACCACTACTTGGATTATATAATGTAAGAGAAAATGTAAATATGTAATATATATATGTAAATATGTAGATGATACCGATATAGATATATTAGAAAACCAGGAAAAATGGAAATAAATATGTTAGGTAGCAAACGGTGCTTAGAAATTTTTGAGGAGAGTTTCAGATAGATATGTAGTTGTCGGTGACGGTTGTTAAGAATGTTTATGCGGAAAATTTCTGAACAATAAGCAACTTATTTAAATAAAGCCAAAATTTTATAAAGTTAAACTGGTCAATGTTTTTTTTTAGATGACCTAAATCATGTAATTAAACAAAAAAACTAAATCAATGCGTAAAAGAACTTTATGATCGCAAAATAATTAAAATTCAATTAAATAAGTTAAAACTAAACTTATGACGCTTTTGAGCTCAAGTGAAGGCGCCAATTAAAATCGAAGAAAATCCGTTAACCGAAGTAAGAAGCACTTCAACCCAAATTGCCACCAAAGAAGTCAGTGAAGCTACTCCATCAATCCCGGGAGATACACGAGCGATTTGATGATACAAACCCATAGGTTAGGTTAAGCTAGCAGGCTGCTGGTAAGGAAGGGGGAAATTTAGAGTCCAGCTCACTTGGGTCCAATACAATGATCCCTTTATGATACCTGTGTATTGAAGAGAAGTAGTTGACAGAGGGTGATAGGCAAGGGATAGTGATAATGAAGTATGAAGATGAAGGAAGAGAGAGAGGAAAGCTTTATTCTTTTACAACTCTGCTTTTTTCACGCTTTATAATGATGCAATGTTGCAGCGCCTTCTGGTGTCAAATGAGGTGTATTAAATTTTGAATCTGTGTTTAGTAGCCACACAGAAAAAAATGATTTTGATATTTGAATACAAAAATCGTTGATTCAATAAAAAATCTTTCGAATTTTCTGTGATGGCGATTTTTGCATTATTGATAAATAAAATTGTATGCACGTTTATTGAATATATATATTTTTTTTCAGCCAATAAAGAAATTTAATGAATCAAAGAAAAAAGTTGTTGACTGAAATTTTATTTTCAGTGATAATTGTTATTGTGTTGTGTGTGTGGATGAATGTCACATTTTTCAACAACTTTTTGTTTGCTTTTGCTTGGGTGCTACTAAAACTAAATGTGTTTGGGATGAGTCGAACCGGCAATCTCTTGACTTATAACGCCATAGCTAGAGAGCTAAGATTTAGTACACGAGTAGATCTAGGTGAGCAATGAACCAGAAAAATCTGAAAACCCGAAAATTTCAACCAAGGGGGCGGGGCTACGTCCATAAAAATTAAAATCTGTGCTAGTGAGCTAAAATTTGCTACAGAGCTAGGTATAGGTAAGCAATAAACTAAAAAAAAATTTAAAACCCTAAAATTTTGGTCAGGAGGGGGGGGGGCTACACCCATAAAGGTTAGAATTAAAAAAGCAAATCTAAGCCGCTTAATGGAAGCTATTTTATTGAAATTCGACATACATACTGCGATAAAGCAAGCCTTAAAATTTTTTATTAAAAAAGTGGGCGTTGACACGCCCATACAATTTCAACCTCATTTTCGTGTACTACGGCTCAGCATATTTAGATATAATATTTCCTTATGTGTAATTATCCATTTGCAACTAAACTTGACAGGAATAATAAGCAGTGACCGAAAAAATCTTAAGTTTGGAAAACTGGGCGGGGTTACGCCCATTAAAATTATAAACGAAAAGTTGCACTAAGGAGCTGAAATTTGATACACGAATAGGTATAGGGGAAAAAACAACAAGAAAACCCGGAAATTTTAGTCAGAGGGGCGGGGCTGCGCCCATAAAAATTAAAAGTTGCGCTTATGAGCTGAAATTTGATACACAAGTAGGTCTAGGTGAGAAACCAACTAGAGAAATCTGAAAAACGAAAAAAATTTACCAGAGTGGGCGGGACCACGCTACTATTGTTTGAACCTGAAAACTTACAGCCATATTAATAAAACTTATTAAGGGTTTCTAAGAAAAATTTCTTATGAAAATTTGTCTTAAAACCCCTTTATAAAGTCTTAATAAGTTATATAAATAAGGCTGTTAGTATACAGCTTTTAACTTAAGCCATTTTAGTGAAACCTTGCATATACGTTACACGTATACAATACTTTAAGCTATCACCTAAAAAAGTGGGCATGATAACTCCCATAAAATCTTAGCCTTGTGTTTAATCTACTTTGGCCTAGCATATTTTAGAAGAAAATAAGCATGAATTATAAGCGCGGCTCACAACAATATTGTGAGTTTAAAATAGTGGGAGGGTAATGCTCCTAAAATTATAAGCAGCGTTGTCAACTTTTAAATTTCAAAAAGCACTGAAACCAGGAAAAAACGCGTAATTTAAGTAGTGCTTTTTAAATTAAAAATTAAATTTTTTTTGTTTTATAAAAAAATTTTGTACATAAAAAAATATAGAAATCGGTTGACCTTGCATTTTATTTATGAGAATCAGTGAATTCTAAAATCAATTCGACGAAACCTTTTTAAATTATTATAAAAAATTAAATTTTTTTCGTCAATGAAGAAACAAATCACTTGAAATTAGTAGTAATTGGTAAGTCTTTTTGACTTTCTGATTAGGTTTGAACTCGATATGAGCAGTAGTTAATTTTTTTAAAATCAAGACTTTCAAAATTTGATTTTTACTAAACCATGCTGTGGAAACATTCTTCCATTGCAAACGCAATATTAATAACAAAGTTACAAAATTAAAAAAAAAGTAATTTGCAAGTTAACCAAGTTATATAAACTTAAATTATATGTACTATTATTTTAGAAAAAAAAGAACGAAGTAAGTTATAAATATTTAACCTAAAACGGCAGCTCTATTAGCAACACAGTTTTCTCGTTTCAGACCGCCAAGTGTAAGGACAACTTTTTACGTATTTTAGACTTAAATAAAAAGTGTGTTCGTTTACTTTTGCAGTAAATGAGTAGTTACTGCGAAAATTTTAAAATTTGCTCTCAAAAAGAGCGTTAGCCAAAAAAAGTACGCGAACGGAAAAATAGTAAAAATTAGTAAGATTAAAGAAACAGCTGACTCCTACTCCACATAGTGTTGAAAAATATATAACCTTTTGACTATGCAACTCTTTTAACTATTGTTATTCGATACAATATTTTTATAACACGGACAATCTAAGAATAAATTCTGTAATTTATTTCATGTAATATTTGTAATTAATTTCTTTTTGATTTCCTTGTTTTGTTGTTGGCTAAATTACTAAAAATTTCATGACTATTTGTTAATGTTACTGATTACTTTAAAAGCAAGTGTGATACTAAGTACCCAGATACATTACAGTTTTACAACTCTGAGTAATTAAAATAAATTGCAAAGCAAAAGGTTTAATAAAATATGTTAGAAAATATGTATATTAACAGCTATTATTATTATGATTTATAAAATAATTATTTTTTTTAATGACTTTCACGATTTTCATTTAACCTTTTTTCAAATTTTTACACTTTTCATTTGTTAACTTTCCATTTGTTTACATTTTGAATCATATGTTTTTGTCTTTCTAAACTTTACTACGACAAATTTCTGCAGTAAAAATTTGCAAAACACTCAGTCAAGAACTGTCACTTTACTCTCTCAATTTGTGTTCTCAATTACTGTATTTTGGGTAAACGAACGCAATTTAGTAAAATGCAGTAAAGTTCAGTCAAAATTTTTAAAAACTTTTGAGTACGCGAATGCAATTAAAGTAATAAAGGTAAAACGTGATCAACTTCTGCGTTGAAACATTAAAGTTTGATGGGAATGCAATTTCGATAATGCCCCAAACGAGTTTATATCAAATGAATCGTAATAAGACTTTATTTCTGCCCAAAACTCGGCAACGAACTCAAAGTTTATCCATTGCATTAAGTGAATTATTCTGTTTTTACTGTATATACTAGAAAATATTTCGCTATTAGACTATACTTGCATTATGTCTTCTTTGTCGTGTGGCAAAACACTGTTTCCAATAATTGTGCTTAAAATGTGAAAGTTTGAGAATAAAATGAACGTATTTCTTCAACCAAGTTTTGTACAATCTTATTAGAATATTTTGAAATGTTCCATTTAACTTCAGTGCTTATGTTTTTTAAATGTTAGACTTCTACAAAAAAATATATATATTATATAAGGAAAATTCTTTTTGAATTTTGGGTTTAGTGCCACCGCCAAGAAATAAAAAGCACCAAAAATTAGTTTAAAAAAGCACCGAGCACTAACTTCAAAATTTTTCGCGTCGAAAATTTCAAAAAGCACTAAAAACGGTGCGAAAAGCACCGAGTTGACAACGCTGATTATAAGGTAAAGTTCACGCTAAAGAGCTGAAATTTTATACACAAGCAAGTGTAGATGAGTAAGCCAATGGAAAAATCTTAAAATCAAGAAGTTTTATCCGTTAAAACTCCAATTCGTACTAGAGAGCTGAAATTTGGTACACAAATAAATCTAGATGAGAGAACACTAACAAAAATTTAAGAAACTAGAAGTTTCAATCAGGGGTTGGGAACAAGCACTGTTAACTCAAAATTAAGTTAAATTTTATTGAAACTTTTCATCCACATTGCACTTATCCAAAGTGAAAATTACCTGTTTTGAAAAGTGGACGTGACTACACCCATAAATCGTAGCTTTTCTTTCATGTACTTCGGCTTAGCAGTTTTTAGTCATGTATTTCTCATGAGATTTTTCCTACAAAACTTTACATGAACCATAAGCACTAACAGATACAAAAGTCGGCGGAGCCATACCAATAATCATTTTACGTAATGTTATACCGCAAAGAGCTGAAATTTTGTAGACAAATAGCCCTAATTGATTTACTCTATCGGAAAAACCAAAAATTAAAGCATCAGCTACCCTATTGAAACTTTACATACACATTGGGCATATCCTTTTGATTTATGTACTTCGGCTAAGCAGACTTTAATATGTAAATATATTGAGAAAATAGGCGGGGATCACTCCCACTAGAATTGACGCTGTATTTTACATGTTTCTTTCGGGACGACTCTTAACAAATAGCGTACACACTGGCGACCCGTTGTAATAGAACAATAATTCATTTTTAAGGTGTACAATCCATTACTCATCATGCTCTAACCCATTATTTTATGTAACTATGCCATTTCTAACTGGCACAGTGATCATGAATAGAAATAAAACTCCCCAGAAACCTTAAGTTTAAAAAGTGTTATCATATAAAATTTTTCAAAGAGTAGTCAGATCCTCACAAAAACATCAATGTGAAAAAAGGCCAAGTTCCAATCAAAAATTTCGGCCATCAAAAGCAGTGAGATATAAATTTTGACCAAGTTCTTGTTTGGCACAATATCTAACACAGAAATATGATATGCATTATATAAATTTGTAATCGTAAGGTTGTCACATAATTTCTAGATAGTCTGCTTACTTGGCAATATTTTTACCTTTCTTAAAAAGGAGAGAATAATGTATATTTGTTAATTTCTTTATATCGGTAAAAATGTTGTCAAGTTAGCATATTATCTGAAAATTATATGACAACCTTACGATTACAAATTTATATAGTGCATAGCATATTTTAGTGATAGGTATTGTACCAAACAAGAACTTGGTCAAAATTTATATATGTATCGCTACTTTCAATGGCCGAACTTTTCTATAGGAACTTGGCCTTTTTTCACATTTATGTTTTTGTGAGGATTATAATTACGAGTTAAGAAAGGATGAGTATACTTATTTGTATAGTGGATTTACGTTCGTTAAAGTAATTCCTTGCATTCAGGGTGACCGATGACAATTTTCAAAAAGTGGCACTAAAAAGGGGATTTATCAAAAAAAAGGGGGCAAAATGAAAAAAAAGCGAGAAACTGCACTAAACTTTTTATTTTTAATGTATTTTCATATAACTCACCCTAAATAAAGGGGTTCAAGAAGTGGCAAGGCAGTTGAAAAAGGGGAAACGCAGTCGAAAAAGTGGCAAATTGCCACTTTAGTCGGTCAAACGGTCACGCTGCTTGCATTCCGTATAGTCAAATAGAAATGTTCAAAAGTGGTAAAGCTACAACAATTCTGTCCGGAAAGTAAAGAGAAGATGAAATATCAGATTTATTCATCTCCGTTAGTTTAGAGATTTTGAGGCTTAAAGTAAAGAAAGAGACTGCAAAGTGGCAGTAGTTATATTACCTTAGGAAGCTCTCTCAGGCAGGTAAAATTTGGTGTAACGTTTGAAAATTGCGATTGACTTTAAAATCAAGTGCAACGAGGGTGAAACAAAAGAAAAGATAAATTTGTAATAGAAGATAATTAATGAAATACTGACAGAAATGTCGTAAGATATCGCAAAATTTTAAGAAAATTAAATTGAATTTAAAAAGATAATAAAACTTATATTTAGTGACTTTTATGGGAATTGTTAAAATTTAAGTTTAAAATTTTTTTAACGCACTAATAATCCCAAATTAATATTTTACTTATTAAGGATCCAGCTAAACCCCTCAATAATCAATTTCAATGTATTTTTAATAAAAAAAATATTTTACTTAAGTAAAATATTAATTTGGGATAATTAGTGCGTTTAAAAAAATTTTTAAACTTAAAACTTATATTTATTTTGTAAAATTTAAGTAAATAAACTTTATATTGCTGTATGTATAGTGAAGTGGAAAACTTTCGTGGTTAAGATATTTTAAAGGGATTTTGATGTTAAAGAAATGCGTGAGTAATCAAAACAATTGAGTGGGCTCATGAAAATTCTCCGGATAAGGAAGTGTCCATGGCAGGGAAAGGGCGGCTGAAAGAAACAACTAACTTTCCCAATAATAATGTGTGACTAGTGGTGTCAAGTTCAATGTTTGTATATTTGTAAAAATAATTGCTGCTTGTCTCGGTCTTAAGTGTAGGTTGAGATCACACGTCCCGAGATCCCTGGCTCTGAGCTAACCGCGGAGATACACTTAAGTGCCGTATGAGGCATGTAACATAACACAATCATGTAAGCTCTTGATAATTTTAATTTGCTGACAATTCTTTCCACTGAACAATTCGAAAATATTATAAAAATTTTCCATATTAAATATATAGAGTCAAATACATTTTAAATGAAAAGAAAACTTTTGATTAAGAACTTTACTTGTGCCTTGCAAAGAAGACTCCCAGTCAAATGACCGGTCTGCCGTATTTTTACTTATCATTGATGATGCATGTGGTAGTCACGTCTGACTGATCACACTTGATGTATATAACCGTCATAGCAAACCTTTATAATTACATTAAAAACATGATTTTCATATTGTTTTAATTGTTTTTTATTCTAGAAAAATAAAGATATGTATAATTAAAATATTTGAAAACAAATATAAGCTGAAAGTAATGTAGGTGGTCCAGCCTCTTTACGCTTCTTTCAACTTGCAACGCATTTTGATTTGTATAAATACGTATCTAAAATTTGAAAAAGAAATACATATGTACATATATATATTTAATTAAATTTTTGCAATTTCTTTTTTGCAATATTGAATTTTACTTAACTTTTTTAACACTTAAATTAATTCTAGTTTCACAGACCGAACATATTTGCGGTATTCACAAGGGTGTCTTAAGTGTCCTAAGGGCCATTATTACAACTTAAAGATAGTTAAAAGTAGGATTTTATCGGAGGTATAAAAACTTTATCATTTGCAAAATTTTACTTTAACCTAAAGTTATCTATATAATTATTACAGGCAAGTTTATTCTACCTGGTATGTTAAATCCAATTTGCAATAATGGAAAGCTTTTTACACGTCCGATAAAGTCCTACTTTTAACTATCTTTAAGTTGTAATAATGGCCCTTAGTGTCATAATGTCTTAACATTTTAACATAGTTTAAAAAAATTGTTGTTGTGGCTCAAACAAAATGGTCATAAAGTAATAAGACTTTCTCAGCTATGTTTATTGTTTGTCATAACTCCATGTACAGCGTGACCGTTTGACCGACTAAAGTGGCGATTTGCCACTTTTTCAACTGCGTTTCCCCTTTTTCGACAGCCTTGCCACTTTTTGACCCCCTTTATTTAGGGTGAGTTATATGAAAATACATTAAAAATAAAAAGTTTAGTGCAGTTTTCTCGCTTTTTTTTAAATTTTGCCCCCTTTTTTTTGATAAATCCCCTATTTGGTGCCACTTTTTGAAAAATGTCATCGGTCACCCTGTCTGTGTAGAAATGCGTGAGAGTTTACCAAAGGAATTGAGAGAGAGAGTAAAAAACGTAGAAGGTGTTAAAACCAAAATACAAATAAGTACAATATTTATAATTGTAAATTATAAGGGGTTGCTCACAGCAGTCATATACAGTGTTACCGTCCGAAAATTTCAAAAAGTGGCACAAAAAGGGGATTTAGAAAAAAAAAGTGGCACCAAAAAGGGGATTTAAAAAAAAGTAGCACCTATTTTAAAATCATAATAAGTACACCAAATTTCGTTTTTTATACATATTTGTTTCAATTTATTTAAAATTTCATATAACATTTCATACATTTAAAAAAAACATAACAAAAAACAATATTGGGAAATTCAAACTGCAGTCATGAAAGTCATATTGTTACATGTATTAAAAGTTTTGTTTGAAAGAAAAACTAAAAGCAAAAACAATTAAATTAAAAAAGTTTAAAACGTTATGACAATATGACCTTTAAGACTACCTTTTGAATTCAGCATATACATATAATTATGAAAACTAAAAAACAATTTATCGTAAAAAACAATTATCGTGTGTATCTGTGTATCTGTTACGATGAATTATTTTTAAAGCGATTTCTGTACTTTCGTAAAAGTTCTTCACTTGGAACCCAATTTTCAGGGCTAGTATCTAATAAATTTAATGATAAAAGCATGGATTCGCAAGTATTTACTTTTAGCCTATTTGTTACTTTATTTTTTATTAAAGCCAACTTAGAGAATACCCGCTCAGCAGAAGCACTGCTGTGTGGCAATGTAAAAATGTGTGAGACCAATTTGTACAAGTTTGGATATATATATTCATTAAATCTATTTTTCAATGTTCCTATTTCACGCCAAAAATCTTCAGCATTGAGAATCTTAAATATGTTTTCATAATTCGTGTCATTAATTTTACTTTCTAGTAGTTTTAATTCATTTATAAATGCATCTGGGTCCGTTATAAGATCTTTAAACTCTGAAACTAATTCGAAATAGTTTATATCTTCATTAGACACTATATATAAGGGGTCTAAATACTTCAATACATTTAACTTCTTGTTTTTTATATCGATTCTTGTTATTAGTTCCATACACAATTTTTGGTAAAAACTCAATAATTTACTTTTAATTTCAATTATACAAATTTTAGAAAAATTTTCCGTACACAATAGTTCGGGTTCGGCTTCATGACCAAAATATATACTTGAGATATCTTTTATGTGTAAAACATTGTTAAAATCAATTTTTTCTAACTCTGTTTTATTTATGTATTCTTTTTTTAAAAAATTTTTGTAAAGCTCTAACAAAATATCTTTAGTTGAAGAAACAAGATATATTATTTGGGAGGACTCACTTTGAAAATTTCTGTTAAACTTGTTCATAGTTCTAAGAATATAAGTCAAGAATTTTAAATATGTTTTATTTACAGGTGACAAAGCGTCTAGAATAACACGAATCTTTTGCAAATTAGAAGCAGATTTCTCTTCGAATTGTGCCCGAATAAAAAAGTGGTGTAGAACGGACCACTGCTCCAGAATTCTAGTTGCAACAGACTCAAATGAAAGCCATCTTGTATCACAAAGCCTTAGTATTTTATGCTCGGGTACATCAAAAATTCCTTGCAGTTCCTTGAAGTTATATTGTCTTTTTGCACTCTTGAAATATTTGAAAATATTTCTAAGTAACTGCTCAACATCATCTGGAATGCATGATAATGAGGAGTTGTTTACTAAGTTTATGGAATGGCACACGCAGCCAATATGAAATAACTGCGGAATATTTTTCTTTAATAGTGTCGCTACACCATTATTTCTTCCCACGATTGTGGATGCGTTATCTGTGGCCAGGCCGATGAAATTTTTTAGAGGAATTTGATTTTCTTCTAATGATGATAATATTGAATTACAAATGCTTTCGCCAGAACCATCGCTTGGCTGAAGTAACCGAAAAAATCTATCAACCGTTTTTCCTTTGCAACCATCAAATTGCCTGACCACCAGTACCAAGCATTTTTCCGTAGAAATGTCTGTCGTTTCGTCAATTATTAGGCTAAAACTTTGCTTTTTCATTTTTTCCACCATCTGAAGTAATCCTTCTTTGCCGAGGAACTGTGAAATCGCTTTAGATTTGGTACGGCTACATGACACCTGCGGTAAATGTAATTTTAAAAATATTTGATTTTTTATAAGATTTTTAAACAAAATTTGTTTACACGATTTGACTAAAGAGCACTTGAAGTACAAACTATTGGGCCTTATCGTGGTTGGCGTATTTCGACTTTAACTACGACAATTTGGTACTAGGTTAAGGAAAAATTAAGTGGTGTTTTTTAATCTATTACAAAAACGACGTAGTAGTGGTCAAAATATACCAACCACGATAAGGGGGACTATTATTTGGATATAGCCTCTAAATTTTTGTATTGAATGCAGTTGTGTGGACTTCAATAAAGCTCTACCTAAGTTAATTTTTTCAGCAATTCGATACAATATTCTTGCTTTAAGAAAGCTTTTTTCATTCAGTGCATGTACAGTGAACAAAAAAAATTCAGCAAACACTCCGCTCTACTAATCAAAGTACAGCGGCCAAAAAAAGTATTCGACATATACCAACATTTTTTTGTTTTCATCAAGAAAAAAATATTTACTGTCTAATTTCACAAAAATAACTTGTAAAGCGTTTTATTGAGGAACTTCTAATTGTATTCAATAAAAAACTAGATTGTTTAAGTAACTAATATAAAAATTCCATCAAATAAAAAACAAGTTAAAAAATTGAAACAAAAAAAGTATTCGACATTGGTAATATTCTTATAATACAAACTATGTACACTTGTTTTAGAAGCAAATTGCTATTCCTTGTCGACGTGTTACTTCTTTTAAACGATTTGGTATAGATTAGTCCAGGATTTGGGTATATCCTGGATCGATTTTTCATTACTCGTCCAAGAGGACTTTTTTCATTGTATTTTTGCTTGTAAAGTCACTTTTTCTTATTATTTTTTTTCGAAAGGACCGCAGATTAATTCAATAGTATCAATATCTGGGCAGTGTGGTGGCGTTTTTATTATTTTAGGGCAGTATATATAAGCCAAGGCCTTGTATTGATAGCACAATGCTTGGGATCGTTGTCTTCATAAAACTGAAATCTATCCAAAAGTCCCAATTTTTCTACGCCTATCTGCAAATTTTGCTTCAGTAGGTCAATATAACGTAGATGATCTATTATTCAATTAATAAATGCTAAATTTCCAGGAAGAAACCACATGTTTATAAGAGAACCACACAGTTAAGATATACTGCCCTTAAATAATAAAAACGCCACCACACGGCCCAGATATTGATCCTATTGAATTAATCCGCGGTCATTTCGAAAAAAAATAATAAGAAAAAGTGACTTTACAAGCAAAAATACAATGAAAAAAGTCCTCTTAGACAAGTAATGAAAAATCGGTCCAGGATATACACAAATCCTGGACTAATCTATACCAGATCGTTTAAAAGAAGTCACACGTCGACAAGGAATAGCAATTTGCTTCTAAAACAAGTGTACATAGTTTGTATTATAAGAATATTACCAATGTCGAATACTTTTTTTGTTTCAATTTCTTAACTTATTTTTTATTTATGAAATTTTTATATTAGTTACTTAAATAAACAAATTTTTTTTATTGAGTATAATTTGAAGTTCCTCAATAAAACGGTTTCCAAGTTCTTTTTGTGAAATTAGACAGTAAATAGTTTTTTCTTGATAAAAACAAAAAAAATGTTGGTATATGTCGAATACTTTTTTTGGCCGCTGTATCTCTGTTATTCTTAAATATTTTAAGCTAAAATTAAAAGCAGTTTAAAAAGAAACAAATAGAAAACTATATTTTCAATAAACAAAAAAATTGTGCACTCTAACTCTTCCTTTAGCAAGAAGTCATGAAAAAAGTTGTAGATAAAAAATTAGATCGATGTTTTTAGTTGTAGAAATTAAAAAACTTTTTAACATCTTTTTAACTTTTAAAGTTTATCTAAAAATACAACGTGTAATCAGTGAAACTAAGTAATTACTAATCACTTAAAGTTTTAGCTCGCACTGCTTTAATAAAAATTTCACTTACAGACTTTGCAACCACTGAATCGGGGTATATTGTTGCATTAAACTTAGCCAGCTTGTCCATTGATTTAAAATAATGATTACAACTTATCATTCTGAGAACAAGTTTCATTTCGGCGGTTGAGACATTGCGTTGTAACTCTGAATTTTTATTTGGTAAGAATTGTGTAATGTTCATTTTCGAACTACTATGTGCTATTTTAAGATTCTCTAAATGCTTTTTGGTGTTGGCGTGACGATCTATATGTGTCTTTTGACATATCAAGAGCTGCTTGCAAACAACACAGTTTGCTCGTTTTGTTTCTTCATCAAATTTCAGCCATTTATGTTTTAATTCCCACTCCATGGAATATTTCCTTAGGTTCTTCTTTTTTGCATTTTTAATCTCTTCAATAACCTCGTCGTCCGATAACAAAATACTTCCTTCTTCAGATTCTGCTGAGCTGTCTCCACGTGCTACACTATTTGATGATAGTTTTTGTGGATGCGTTTTCGCTTTTACTAAAAACCTAGTAGAAAAATAATTAATAAAAGTACTGATTTTATAAAATAAATTCTTACTTTTCCATAATCACGTTGCAAGGTAATATGGGGATTAACAAATATAACAGTGGAAGTATAGATGCACAGCACTTTTCCTTTTAATAATAACGTCTTTTTTGGAACATGCAAGCTGCTCTTTGAAACCCGAAAAAAAACGAATATACTTTTTGTATATTAGTATATTTTTATAAAAACTTGTCTCCTTTTATACAACAGAAAACAAATTATTGATTAATGCACGTGTAATGTATTAAACTGCGAAAAAAACACTGAAATCGCTATATTTAAAAGCACTTAACACTGACCAACTTGCAAAAAATTTTTTGTTTGAAGAATTGAAAAAAATCAAACGGTACTTTATTAAGCATATATGCATGTATTTGTATATATATATATATATATATATATATATATATATATATATATATATATATATATATATATATATATATATATATATATATATATATATTTATATATATGTATACATATGACTATAGTCATACATATGTATATGCGAATATTTACTTTTTACTCGCAAGACATATATAAGCTAAGCACGCATGACAACAAAAACGATTTCATATTATCTTACTTACATATACATTTATTATAAAAGTAGAACATTTGTATATTAAAGCTGAGAGTTTTAATAAAACAGAAAGTACAGAAAAGTACCTCTTCATTTGGTAAAAAGTATCAAAAAGTGGCAAGAATTACAAAAAGTATCACATTTGGGTGCATTTTGTAAAAGTAGCAACATAGTGTCCAAGCAGTTGAAAAAGTGGCGAATTGCTACTTTAGTGGCACCAACGGTAACACTGGTCATATATTTTCGTTTTATAACTTTAAAACGTGTTAATTTATGAGTACCATTTGAATACCCCAATTATATATTTTACAATAAAATGTGATTTTTTTAATTTTTGGCATACGTACATTAGATGTTCCACTCCTATATACATGTTAAAGTACAGCAATTGACTGTCACTGTTGATTTCAATATAAAATTGTTGTAATTGTGTGAGTGAAAATATTACTTTTGTGTTAGTTTCGGTCATTCATTTCTTATAGGGCAAGGCGAATTCACATAAGGTGATCTTAATTCGCCAGCTGACATAAATTTCCTGCTGTCAAATGAACCAAAACGTTAAGAAATATTTTGACAGCAGGAAATTTTACACTAACAAATATACAAGGCGAATACGCAGAGTTGCAAATCAAGACCACCTTATATCAATTCGCCTTGTTATAGGGTATATGATGTAGAGGCGAAATTACACAAAAATGTTTCTAATTTTTCTGTATATTTACATAGAACTCGGCAACGCTGACTTGGTACAACAGATGTTAGTACAACACTAGCGTACCATTTGCGTGATATTAAAAAATAAACAAACAAACAACCATGAGATTTCTATAAACTCAAGCAATGAAAAAAATAAAAATGTAGATACTCGTATGTATGTATGTATGTTCGATTTAAATACATATATTTATACAAACACACTGGGGTTATTTATGGCAGACAATTTTAGTTTGTTTTATAAATGTTTCTACATATTCGTTAAGATTCTCATTTCGTTGATAGTTTTAGTAGCATAAGATGTTAAGTTAGTGTCGAAGAAAGCATACTTACCTGGCGTAGGGGTTACCGTGATCATGAAGGCGGTTCCCCCGGAGTGAGGCTTGGCCATTGCACTACGGTTGAGTTGACCTCCGCGATTATTCCTAATGCGAATAACACGTGCGTGTAATTTTTGGTAGCCGGGAATGGCGTTCGCGCCGTCCCGACATTACTAATAAATTTAAAGAACAATGTTAAGTTAGAAATAATGTCATTTCCTAATTTTCATAAACAAAATTCAGTGTGGGCGATTTCTTTTATGATTTTGATTAGTGTTGTAAAAAGCAGCTACTTTTGATTACTCTCAGTACTACTTACTTTTGATATTTCATACTCGATACTACTCACTCAAACTTTATATACATATATGTGTACATATATGTATGTATATTGGAAGTTAAAAATTATTATTTTATTGATAACGCAATATGGAAAAACAAAGATATTTAGTTAATTTATAACAAATGAAAATAAATAAAATAAGTGTGAAGATTAGTTTTTGTACCAGTGATGGGAAATGAGATTTGCAATACGGTACCAAAAAAATTTTGGAGTACTTTTTTGACCCCGAGAGTACCAAAAACTATTTTTTTATTTAAATTTCAGTTCTCGTTGAACCTTCATAGTGAAGAGACATTAAAGCGGTTTTTTTTACATACATACGAAACAAATATAAAAAACAACAAAATCAAAAATCATACAAAAATATTCGTAATACATATTCACCTTGATAAATAAGCTTATTGGCTTTACTAATATTTTTTACATAGCAAGAAATAGCAAAAACAAAAAAAAAACCGTAAACACAAACAAAGTTCCCTTGAGGAATAATACTCTGTATGAGTACCTCAAAGGAAAAAAATTTTGAAGTGAGTTCTAACGGCAGAAATGCTTATTTTACTGTGAGTTCTGAAACTCTTAATGAAAAAAATATAAATAATAAATCTGATGAAAATCTTTTTTTAACGGCAAAGCCAATTTTTCGTCAGCGATCAACTTCGCTTTGTCCAATGCCAACTAGTGAATCTTTAACATTACCATTGCCTAGTACTTCTTCATTTAAGTCTGCGATATCATCCGCATCGGGCTCGCCTTCATCACTAAACCAAGTTATCACTACAGATAACAATAGCTCAAAACCCAAGGTACAAGTGGGAATGGACAGATATATAACAGTGGTAAAGCGTGGGCGAAACCCAAATTCTTCAAAAATTTCATCTGCCCCAAAGATGTCTAGGGATAACAGCGCATCATCTACCAATCGTCAAAATCGTTTTTCATTATTGCAAGACATCGACGACAAGCCCTCTACATCATTGCAAAAGTCTTTTAAGCCACCACCTATTTATCTGAGAGAAAAAAATTCTAACGCGCTTATAAAAAAACTACTGTCGACCATTGGTGAAAATACTTTTCACATCATTCCAATTAAACGAGGTAATATTGATGAAACTAAAATCCAAATATATAATGAAAAAGATTTCCGAAAACTTGTTAGTGAATTCGAAAAAAATAAAACAAATTTTTACACATACCAACTTAAGAGTGCTAAAGGCCTACAGATAGTATTAAAGGGCATAGATTCATATGTTGAACCCGAAGAAGTAAAATGTGCACTTGTCGACCAAGGATTCAAGGTAAAAAATGTTACCAACATATTTAATAGAGAAAAGGTCCCCCAACCCCTATTTCGGGTTGAACTGGAGCCGAACGACATACAATTGAAAAAAAATGAAGCCCATCCAGTTTATAACGTAAAGTATCTCTTACATCGAAAAATCACAGTTGAAGAGCCACGTAAGCGTTCAGGTCCCGTACAGTGCCATAATTGCCAAGAATATGGCCATACGAAAACTTACTGCAAGTTACCTACAGTGTGTGTTATCTGCGGTGAATTGCATGGTACTGGTAGCTGCACTAAGCCAAAAGATCAAGCAGAAAAAAAATGTAGTAATTGTGGAGGTAATCACACAGCTAACTATAGAGGGTGCCCTGTATTTTCTTTCGTTAAACAGGCTATGGGTCAAAAACCCAAGTTAACTCCAGCTCTACAAGTAAACGCGAACTCCGACACTTTTGCTCAAATCAGCCAACCAGTTACTTCACGTGTATCGTATGCTGATGCTGCTAAGACTAGTTCAATTCCCACGCAAAATGTTCCACCGCCAAATAATTCAACGAATTCAAACTCAAGCTTTAACTTTAGTCGCCTTGAAGCTACTATTGAGAATCTGGTGCTAACTATACACAACTTTACTACAAATATGACAAGTATGATGCAAGAAATGCTGCGAATGCAGAATACACTGCTTCAAGCATTAGTTAATAAACCATGAACACGTTAAAAATATGTTTCTGGAACGCAAACGGCATTCGCCAACATAAAAATGAACTTGAGCACTTCCTCATGGAAAAAAATATTGATATAATGTTGGTTTCTGAGACTCATTTGACCTCAAGAAGCTTATTTAAAATAAATGGTTACACTTTATATGATACAAAGGACCCGAGAGAGAGAGCATGTGGTGGATCAGCAATTCTGATTAAGTCAAGACTCAAGCACTATGTCCTTGACAACGTTAGTAAAGAATATTTGCAAGCAACGAATATTTTCGTAGAAAATTTTTGTGCGAACTTCGTGATATCATCAATTTACTCACCTCCCAGATTTTCAGTTACCGAAGATCAGTATGAGAAGTTCTACAAATCGCTTGGATCTTGTTTCGTGGCAGCTGGTGACTACAATGCAAAACATACCTACTGGGGATCGCGTCTTGTTACACCTAGAGGTCGAGCCTTGTTCAATACAATTTCAAAAATGGGCTTAGATGTCATTTCGAGTGGGGAGCCTACTTACTGGCCTACTGACGTAAGAAAAATTCCAGATGTTATAGATTTTGCCGTCACGAAAAATATTCATAGGGACTTAATTCATGTAGAGGCCTCTCTAGATCTGTCCTCCGATCACTCTCCAACAATAGTTACAATTTTCAACCCACTAAGGAGTGATTTAACTAACTCATATGTGAAGATGATTAATGGAATCAACTGGCTGGTATTCAAAAAATATCTTAGTAGTCACTGCGTAGAAAACATTCAGCTTAGATCATGCGATGATATTGAATTTAACATTGCCAATCTTAACGAAAATATTAAACAGGCTGCTGAACACGCCACTACCTCCTATACGCAGACCGGCTTTAACAGAATTTATTCTACGGAAATTGAACGTCTTGTATGTGAAAAAAGGACAGCCAGAAGAGAATGGCAACAACACAGATCACCCCTAAATAAAATCAGACTTAAAGAATGTACTAAACGACTCAAAGAGCTGCTATCGTCGCAAAAAACTGCACTACTGGAAAAGTATTTAGAAGGTCTTGATGTAACGTCCGCATCTAATTACTCTTTATGGCGCGCTACTAGAAATCTTAAACGACCCGTTGATCTTAAATCACCATTGCGTACTGCGACCGGAGGCTGGGCAAGAAGTGATAGTGAGAAAGGTAACTTATTTTCTGAGCATTTAAAATCTGTATTCACTCCCAATTCATGTACGGGTGCTGCTGATTTACCGAGTGTAGTTTCTCTACCCCGTCGTCCCTTAAGGTTTAAGATGCGTGAAGTACAAAAAGTAATTGCTGAACTCAACCCTAAGAAAGCTCCAGGTATTGATGGCATTAGTAACAAAATGCTCATGAACTTGCCTCATATTGCAATAAGAATCCTGCTATTTACTTTTAATGCTATTTTAAGAATGCAGTATTTTCCACATAACTGGAAACTGGCCAAGATCAAAATGATTCCAAAGGCGGGCAAAGATCTTACCAAGACTGAGTCATATAGGCCTATAAGCTTACTATCTACAATCTCAAAGCTTTTCGAAAAGCTGCTCATGACTAAATTGTCCAAAATTTTAACTGATAATGGGTGCATCCCGGACCATCAATTTGGCTTTAGAAGTCAGCACAGCACGATTGAACAAACGCATAGACTGGTCCAAGTTGTAAGAAGAACATTTGAAGAAAAGAAGTATTCTGCTCTCTTTATTGATGTTTCTCAGGCGTTTGATAAAGTATGGCACGAAGGCCTAGTTTTAAAATTGAAGACATATCTGCCAATAAACATTCAAAACTTTTTGGAAAGTTATATTATTGATATGAAGTTCACTGTTGTGGAAGGAGAGTTCACGAGTGTGCCCGAATCTATATCTTCTGGTGTGCCCCAGGGTAGTATTCTGGGTCCTGTCTTGTATTTAATATATACTTGTGATATGCCTGTGAGCAATAATATCCATATTTCTACTTTTGCCGATGATACAGCCTGTATGAGTGTGCACGAAAACCCTTATGAGGCATCCCGCAATCTCCAGGAACATATCACTCAGCTGGAAATATGGTTGAACTTATGGAGAATTAAAGTCAATGAACAAAAGTGTGTCCATATAACGTTCACCCTAAGAAGAGATACTTGCTCCCCCATTCGAATCAACAATCAAAATATTCCTCAACATTCCCAAGTGAAATACCTTGGTATACACCTTGATCGAAGACTTACATGGAAACATCATATTGACTCTAAGTTAACTCAGATGAAACTTAAGTTAACTCAAATATATTGGTTGATTGGCAGAAACTCAACACTCAGCTTAGACTGCAAACTTTTACTGTACAAGTCGCTTTTGAAGCCAATATGGTGCTACGGAATTCAGTTATGGGGCACTGCTTCAGCTTCCAATGTCGAGAGAATCCAACGAAGGCAAAACAAAATTTTACGGTTAATAACATCGGCTCCATGGTACATCCAAAATTCTATTATACATCGTGATATAAATATGCCACTAGTGACTGAAGAAATTGCAAAATACGCAGGCAAATATTTAACAAAACTCGAATCACATCCTAATCCGCTTGCTCGTAATATTTTGAACTTTACTGGACACATCCGCTTAAAAAAGAGGGACACACGGGCTCTTATACCTAACACTCCAGATGGGACTACTTGAAAATACTTTACCCCCCCCCCCCCCCCTATTTTTTTTGATTATCACTACTAATGTATTATTTATAACTACCACTAAGTTTATGTCCGACACTGGTCGGGCCTAATAATTTTTTTTATAGATTTAAGATTTGAATACTTAATGTTAGTTCACATATGAAGATACAATAAATAAATACATGCACTACAAAAAAAAAAAAAAAAAAAAAAAAAATTTATTAACAAAAATTTATTACAAATAAATAAGAAAATGAACAAAAAGCATATACATATGTACATAACCAGACAGAAATTGTGATTTTGCGCAAAAAGTATGTGCCTTCACAACACTGTAAATCAGTGTCCCGCAGAATAAAATATGTCTGTATTGGTGAGAAAAATGAGAGTAAAATAAACTTGCACTTGAAGAAAAGTTTTGTAATATATATCAAATACATGATGTGGTTATTAGTTGTTTGATTTGTTTTTTCTTGTAAATAAGCCATTTAATCAACAATTTAGTGTATAAGTTCAAAATTAAATTTATTCACAGCTCTGTGGATACTATTAAAATACCTTTCTAAACCATTTTCCCTATTATTTTTTAATGTTTCATAACATAAAATGCATTGCATATTGCGAAAAGCATTTTTCATCACGAAATTTTTCTTAGCTTCCATAATTATATTATCAATTTTTTGTCTATAGAAATTTATTAAATTTAAAATTTGTAAACGCACTAATAATCCCAAATTAATAATTTTACTTATTAAGTAAAATATTTTTTTTATTAAAAATACATTGAAATTGATTATTGAGGGGTTTAGCTGGATCCAGCTAATCAATTTCAATGTATTTTTAATAAAAGAAATATTTTACTTAATAAGTAAAATATTAATTTGGGATTACTAGTGCGTTTAAAAATTTTAAACTTAAATTGTAACAATTCCCATAAAAAACAATAAATTTATTAAATTTGAACTTTAATTTCGTTTCGTGTGCTCAAAAAAACTAAACCAAAAACCAGGAAAAAATTAATACATGCGAGTTAAGAACGATAGGTAGAATACCCTCACAGACAAACGATAACTATGTAGGTATAAGCAACGATTCATAACACAAACACTTTCTCTAAATTGTAAGATAATAAACCATGTTCAATCATAAGAAACAAAGACACTTTACCTAAATGTACTTGTAAATTGTAAACACATTATCTAAATGTTCTTTTGTAAACACCCTCAGAATAAAACATGATCAATCTTGTTTAAGAAAACAAAGAAAGAAGGTTTATCATGTTAAAATGTAGGTAACTGCCTACAATTATTTAGTTGATAAGATAGTATGTATTTTCTAGTATTTAAGCAACATATTTCAGAATTATAAGCTCAGTTAAGTATTAACATATGTATTAAGATTAACTCACTAGAGTTAAGAAAAAAAATAAATAAAATAAAAAAGACGCATAGACGTCTAAAAAATTTATTTTTTTAATTAACCAAAAAGTAAAAACTTTAATTGGCGATCCTGCCAGGAGTAGCATATACTTTGTTACTCTAAGAGAGCGGACCAAACCTCCTTGTCAAAAAAGGATTAAGTCACATAGTGAAAACAAAAAAAAAAAAAATTTTTTTAAATCCTCATAAAAAGGATTAAGTGAAAAGCAGTTACATAGTGAAGAAAATCTTTAAAACAATACTTTTAATGAAAAGATTCAGACAAAATATATTCGACAGCAATAGAGATTTGGAAAAGATGGCACAAACAGATTTGAGTCAAATCATCCAGCAAATGGCTAATTTGCAAGCAACACTAGAAAAAGTAATGGAAGAAAACGCGGAACTAAG
The DNA here is from genome assembly GCA_949987645.1 of Tachina grossa. Lineage (NCBI taxonomy): Eukaryota > Metazoa > Arthropoda > Insecta > Diptera > Tachinidae > Tachina > Tachina grossa. The sequence goes on along the minus strand of OX465276.1, from coordinate 128,838,770 downwards.
AAGTAGACTCGACCAAATACCAACGAATCCGGCAGTAAATTATCCCCAAGCCGAAGCATTAGAACCAAGGACTGCCATCTACAATAATCCAAACGAAATAAATTTGGAAATCTTTAAAGCCCTATCCACATTTGACGGCACGCAAAACAAGTACCGTCTATGGCGAGAAGACGCAATGAGACTAATGGATAGCATCAGCCAACACTGTCATTCAAATCGATACGTAGAGGCCCTTTCAATAATTAAATCGAAAATAACCGGCCCTGCCGCCGACATTTTATTGAACCACAACACCATTTTTAATTTTGAGGCCATAATAAATAGATTGGACTACACATATTGTGACCAACGTCCACTGTATGTACTCAAAGATGAGTTAACTAAACTAACTCAAGGGAGAAAAACCTTATCCGAATTTCACGACGACGTAAGTAAAGCCCTAACTGTCGTCACAGCAAAAATATCCATGTCTGGAGACCCACCTGAATCCATAAAATGCATGACTGCACACGCTATGGAAGACGCAGTAAGGACATTTAAGAATGGAATTCATAATGAATTCATACGATCAACACTATATGGAAATCCCATTAGAGATTTGGAGCACGCCTATGCCATAGCACAGACAATTGAGCATGACAACACCCATAGGGACTTTCAACTAGGAAAGACATCTAATGCAAGCAGATTACAACCTCCAAAACATCACCAGAAAGACCAACTACAGTTCAACAAGCAAAATAACAACTTTAGACGTCCGTCGTACAAACCATTCAACTTACAACGACCGAATTGGCAACATCAGAATGTACCTAGACCAGAGCCAATGGATACATCTTCGGGCAACACCAAACAACTACCACAACAAGGTTTCCATAGTCAACCCTGGAAAAGAATGAGAGACCAAAGCGGTAATTTTCAACAACAATATAAAATACAGAGGAACAACCGAATACAAACAAATCATCAAGAAGACGATAATACCAGCACTACAGCACAAAAAGGTAGCAATTCATTTTCTAATAACAATATATATAAGAATTTAAACTAATAGACGGGTTGTACTATATTTTTTTGAAAGATGAGGGTAACAAAGAATATAAAATTTTCATTGATTGCGGTGCAACCCATAACTATATTAATAAAAATTTAGTTTTAGGTAATAGAATTAAGACTAAACCATTTAGAATGATTACCATGCACGGTGAATCGATATTAAATTACAAACAAAAAATAAGTGTATTAAAGAAGGAATTAGAATTTTTTGAATTACAAACTAATGACGACTACGACTTAATGTTAGGAGTTGAGGGCATAACACAATTAGAAGCAGTCATAGACATTGGAAAAAAATTGTTTATAGTCCCCGAAAAAATACAAAAAATAAACTACTCCATAGGAGATAAAAAATACGAATTAGAGATTAACGAACTTATGAAACAAAATAATAAAATAGGACCTTTACCATTCACAACAGCCATAGAAGCTAGCATTAGAACAACAACTAAAGAACCAATCTGGACTAAACAATATCCAGGCAATTTAAATGATACCGAATTCGTGAATGAAGAAATAAAGAACCTACTAGAGCAAGGGATTATACAAAAAAGCTATAGCCCTTATAATTCACCAATGTTGACCGTACACAAGAAAGGATTAGACAAAAACGGGAAACCAAAACGACGAATGGTCATAGATTTTAGAAAACTTAATGAACATACTGTAACAGATAGATACATCATACCTGATGTCAATGTTACATTACAAAACTTAGGAAATGCCAAATACTTCACCACGCTAGATTTAGAATCTGGTTTTCACCAGATAAAAATAAAAAAGGAGGATAGAGAAAAAACAGCTTTTTGCGTTAATGGAGGTAAATACGAATTTGTACGTATGCCTTTCGGTTTAAAAAACGCTCCATCTATTTTCCAACGTTGTGTAGATGACATACTTAGAGAATTCATAGGGAAATTCGTGTACGTCTACATCGACGATGTTTTAATTTTTTCATCTTCTTTAGAAGAACATATGAAACACATACACATGGTGTTTAATGCCTTAAATCAAGCCACTCTTAAAATTTCGGACGAAAAATCTAAATTTTTTATGACTGAAGTAGAATATCTAGGTCATATTATTAAACATAATAAAATAACAACAGACCCAGAGAAAATAAAAGCTATTGAGAAATTTCCCATTCCCACTACACTTAAGGATTTACGAGGTTTTCTAGGATTAACTGGATATTATAGGAGATTTGTACAAAATTATGCACAAATTACGAAACCATTAACGGTTCATTTAAAAGGAGAAAATGCCCATATAGGCAAGAATAAAAGTAATAACACAAAAATTTACTTAGATCAAGCAGCCATTGATGCTGTAGATACGTTAAAATCAAAACTGAAAGAACAGGTCGAATTATTTCAACCTGATTACGAAAAACCTTTTGAGCTTACTACAGATGCATCCAACATAGCTATTGGAGCAGTATTAAGCCAAAATAAGAACCCAATATATTTTTTATCTCGCACATTGAGTAGTACAGAACAAAACTATAGTACTAATGAGAAAGAATTATTGGCAATTATATGGTCATTACAGAAATTAAGAAATTACATTTATGGCATAGCCGATTTAACTATTTTTACTGACCACCAGTCACTCACCTACGCAATCTCCGAAAAAAATCCAAATCACAAACTAAAACGCTGGAAGTCTATCATAGAAGACTATGGCGCGAAAATCAAATATAAGCCAGGAACACAAAATGTTGTAGCTGACGCCTTGTCTCGACAAATAATCAATACTTCATCCATCGACACTACACATTCCGCCGAAAGTTCCGCTAGTGAGATAATAAAAACTGTTTCACAACCCTTTAATACATACGGCATACAACTAGAACTCGTACCAACACCAAACCTTACTGAAACAAGAACACGAACTATTTTTTCTAATAAAATACGTCATACTATCAATTTTATGAATAACGACGATCTTATAATCGAATTAAAGAAAATACTGCAGCCCAACAGAGTCATAGCTATACATATGAATACAGAAGACTTATACAAATGCGCAGAAATAATAAAACAAACATTTGTCGGTAATCATTTCATACATACGCCAAAGAAACTGAAAGATATAATAGACAGAAATGAACAACTTCATATAATAGAAGAAACCCACAATAGAGCCCATAGGAGCTTTAATAATATAACAAAAGAAATACTTGAAAAATATTATTGGCCAAGCATAAAGAAAGATGCCAAGCAATTTAATAACCATTGTTCCGCTTGTTTATTTGGACGTTATGAAAGAAATCCAACTAAAGAACCACTTCGCGATTCAGACATACCAACACAACCTAGGGAATACATACATGCAGATATTTACTACAATGATAAAGTCACTTATTTAGTAACCATAGATAAGTTTTCCAAATATATAGTCGCTCACGAACTTAGCACTAAAGCTAATATAGAGAATAAGATGGAAGAAATAATTACTAATAACTTTCCTGAATGCAAACGACTCATGACCGATAACGAAGCAAGTTTTATCACGCCAGCATTCAAACAGATGTGTATAAAGCATAATGTGCGAAAAATAGAGACACCAGTTCATCGCTCATCAGCAAACGGACAAGTAGAAAGAGCTCATAACTCTATAAGTGAGCTAACGCGTATTTTCAAAATAAAGAATTCATCTACAACAAAAGACGAAATATTCAAAGCCATCAAGGAGCTTAACAATTCAATACACTCCGTAACAGGATATAGGCCTAGGGAAGTATATTTTGGAACAATAAAATTTAACAAGGAAGAAATCATAAGAAAATTACGACAAGCATCAAATAAAGTATTAGAAAGACTGAATAAGAAAGCAAAACACCGAATATTTGAAGAAGGTACACAAATCCTGGTAAAAATCACAGGAATCAGAAACAAGAATTTGCCCAGATACAAAAAAGAAATTGTTAAGGAAGACCGTGGGGACACGATTTTAACTCAAGGAGGAAAAATTATACATAAAAATAATATAAAAAATACGACAATTAACAAAAATGAACCAAGTATACCTGATATTAGTCGCACTGGCAATATCATTCCAGACACCAGAAGCAATAACTGAAATCGAAGACGTAACAAATAAAAAGTTTATTTTAACAAGAACAGATGACGTATTCCTATTTGACAAGTTCGCGTATTTATTCCATGTAACCAACTTAACAAGAATCTATACGACATATGAAGGAATACGTAACAAATATTCTTACTTTACCATAGAAGAACACATCTGGATAAAAAAAATAGATATATTAATTGACCAACTTAGTCAACATAGAATTGAGAAACGAGGACTAAATTTCTTAGGATCCACACTGAAGTTTATCACTGGTATACCAGACCATGATGACGTAATTCAAATAGAAACGAAAATAAATGCCTTAATTGAAAATAATGAAAAACAAAAATTCATTAACTCCAGATTTGAAAAGTTACTGGATTCCATGCAAGGCCAAATGACAGAAAGCCACATCCTGCTCGAACAAATTCATGAACAACTATTAACATTAGTAAGAACTATAAACGCTGCTAAAAGTAACGAATATCTAGCAGAATCACTAAGCTTGGACGATGTAAAGGAAGTATCAGAACAGAAATTATCGTTCATACCAATTATAAATATATTGGAATATTCTGACATTTATATTGCAAGAAGTAATGACACCTTCATCAATATCTATAAGTATCCACTTATAAATAACTACTGCCAATTGTTTAAATTTACACCAATAAGTATTAAACATGGGAAAGTATCCACCGACAAAGAAATTGCTCTCTGCAATAATATTTATACGAGAGTAAATAACTGTAAAAATTACTTGAGCAAAAATATTTGTAAAATCAACAAAATAAATGATGACTGTATTAAACCATTAATAGAAAATAGGAAAGCTAAATGCATAATAATACAAGAATATAATTATCCGTTACTAGAAATAGACGAGGGATTCATTCTTTTGGACGGTACAAATACCGTAAACAACAAACTCGTAAAAGGAACTATATTAGTAAAATATACGGACAAAGTGATAATTAATAATATAACTTACATAAACATTCATAAAAGCATAATAGAAGCTGTACACGACAAACATAACGATGACTTAGAGATTATCAAAATAATGACATCCTCTTCAGAATTCGCATTCAGTAACATTGATTCATTAAAGAAATTTTTAATCCCAATAGAAAGACACCCTATCAAATATTTCTTATATATAACATTAATAATTATCACCATATTAATATCTATACATATTATACTGAAGGTAACAAAGTATTATATAACCCTCAGGCAAATTAAGACACAAAAAAATCTTCAGGCTTTATATAATAGAGAACTAGAAAAAATCAGACAAGAAATAAACATTAAATAAATATAAATCGGGACGATTCATTTTAAGTAAGGGGAGAGTTAAGAACGATAGGTAGAATACCCTCACAGACAAACGATAACTATGTAGGTATAAGCAACGATTCATAACACAAACACTTTCTCTAAATTGTAAGATAATAAACCATGTTCAATCATAAGAAACAAAGACACTTTACCTAAATGTACTTGTAAATTGTAAACACATTATCTAAATGTTCTTTTGTAAACACCCTCAGAATAAAACATGATCAATCTTGTTTAAGAAAACAAAGAAAGAAGGTTTATCATGTTAAAATGTAGGTAACTGCCTACAATTATTTAGTTGATAAGATAGTATGTATTTTCTAGTATTTAAGCAACATATTTCAGAATTATAAGCTCAGTTAAGTATTAACATATGTATTAAGATTAACTCACTAGAGTTAAGAAAAAAAATAAATAAAATAAAAAAGACGCATAGACGTCTAAAAAATTTATTTTTTTAATTAACCAAAAAGTAAAAACTTTAATTTGCGTGCACAACTTAATTCGTCGCTTGCTCAGTGACGACTAAAGGCCCAACTATAATATGAATAAGCTGGCTTAAGCTAATGTCAGAATTGAACGATAAGTCTGTCAAATGCTTAAACAATTCAGATGTGACTTTTAGGTGGCCACAATTTTCTTACATGCACTTAAGTATTCTTTAGCCACAGCTGCACATCTAGGTATTGTCAATAATTTTGTATTAATTTTGTTTCTTCTCATAACTCATAAATGAATGCAATTCAATCAAACTAACTTGAAATAATGTCCTAATCTATTAAAAATTCACATATAAATATATCCATCACCTAATTACTTGTTTTATTTGTTTTGCCTACTAAAAAGTACAACAGTGAATACACATAAGTAAATACATGTGTATGTGTGTATATGTGTATTGTAAAACAAACATTAAAAATATAAGTTTTGCTTTATTTTCCGAGTTTAAAATAAGAAACAATAAAAAAATATTTAAAATCAATGAATATTTTCTGCTGCTGTTTGTTTGAGTTTAAAAAATGTACAAACAGTTGTTTCCTTACGGAATGTGCGTTCAGTTTGGCACTTCACTTAAGCAAATGACATTTGACGAAACTTGACGAAAAGTTTGTTAAGTACATTATAGTTTGCCACATGCGTTTTATATGTAACCGCACAGTTGCTTAAGCTAGCTTATTCATATTATAGTTGGGCCTTAAATGAAAGACCATAACCAGCGTGACCGTTTGACCGACTAAAGTGGCAATTCGCCACTTTTTCGACTGCGTTTCCCCTTTTTCGACTGCCTTGCCACTTTTTGACCCCCTTTAATAAGAGTGAGTTATATGAAAATACATTAAAAATAAAAAGTTTAGTGCAGTTTTCACGTTTTTTTTTAATTTTGCCCCCTTTTTTTGATAAATACCCTATTTGGTGCCACTTTTTGAAAAATGTCATCGGTCACCCTGACCATAACCATGTATGTGATTTTCATCAGCAAAATTGTGCTATGGCTTGCGGGTTACTGCTGTAAATACAAAATTACGACTCTTCCAAAAATTTTGTACCACCACAGTACTACAAACACAAAAATATTAGTTTGCGTTTTCAAATACCGTGTTCTTAGTAATCCTATACCACTACAACACCTTAAATACAAAAATTTGACTTAAGTTTGAAAATTTCCATTATGACAACCTTATAAATTTGTATTTAGAGTATTGCAACAACATTAAAAACAAGAGTTTTACCGTGTTATCATTTTAATGTTATGAGTACCTTAAAATAATGGTAAACAGATGTTATACTGATGTTAGTTGTACCCGCAGACCATCGTAACAAAATCGTGCTGATTGTCTTTTTCTGTCTGGGAGGGTATAAATATTAAAGTCATAACAAAAACAGTTTAGACTTCAATAAATCTTTCGCCTGAATAAGACTATAGTGTTGGAACATAAAGCCTGTTCCTTTGTTTTGTTTTCATGAGATTGTGGAGTGAGGTATGGAGATAATTCCGTAAGCTACTCTTGATTTACCAGGAAACATGTATTCGTCCAATGCGTTTTTAGTTATAGCAACGGAAGTCCAGAAACTGCATACATACATATGTATGTATATTTTCTGTTGTTAATGGCCTTAGTTCTGCCATAGTATGACCTATATTGGTTGTTGATATTTTAAAAATTTAGCTTTTCGCTGGGAAACACTTTAATTAAAAGTATACTACTTTAATTACCAAATAAAACATTTTCAGAGGGATACTTACTAAACCAAACTAACATTTCATTGTCAAAGTCCACTTTTGCTCTAAGACTTCACAGAATGTAATACATATAAGCTTTTAACAATTTTCTTTAAACTGAAACAGTTGTTTCAACATGATCTAGGCGCACGGTAGTGCGCCAGGCCAAGTTCTGGCCAATGCACGCAGTGTGTATATTTACAGGAAGCCATTCGAGCTGTTTTTACCCCCTTCATAACTTTGTTCCCCGCAATCGTAAAAATATAGAATTTAAATCATAATTAGAATAAATTCATATAACCTCACATGCGAAGTTTGAAAGTTTTACAATGATAGGTTCCAGAGATATAGAGGTGCAAAAAGTGCATATTTTAAGACATACTCACTGACCACTGACTCACTCATCAAATTGATGAAGCACTTCCGCTATTGCTAGAGAGCTAAAATTTGGTACACGAGTTTATCTAGGTGAGCAATGAACCAGAAAAATCTGAAAACCCGAAAATTTTAACCAGGAGGGCGGGGCTACGCCCATAAAAATTAAAATTCGTCCTATTGAGCTAAAATCGGACACAGAGTTAGGTCTAGGTGAGAAATAAAATAAGAAAATCTGAAAACCCGGGAAATTTGGGCAGGAGGGCGGGGATACGGCCATAAATGTTAGAATTAAAATAGCAAATCTAAGGCGCTTAACAAAAGGTATTTTATTGAAATTTGGCATATATACTGGGATAATGCAGGGCTATAAATTTTTTATTAAAAAGTGGGCGTTGACACGCCCATACAATTTAAATCTCATTTTCGTGTACTACGGTTCAGCATATTAGATACACTATTTATGTGGGTATTATTATCCGTTTGCAACGAAACTTGACACGAATAACAAGCACTGGTCGAAAAAAATCTTAAGTTTGGAAAAGTGGGCGGGGTTACGCACATAAATCCTAAAAATTAAAAGTTGAGGTAAGGAGCTGAAATTTGATACACAAATAGATCTAGGTGAGAAACCAACTATACTATAAATATTAAAGTTATAACAAAAACAGTTTTTAGACTTCAGTAAATCTTTGGCCTGGATAAGACTATACTGTTGGAACATAAATTCTATTCCTGTGGTTTGTTTTCATGATATTGTGGTGAAAGAAAATCCTTTCGATATTTACAGAGGTGTGAGGTATGGACAAAATTCCGTAAACTACTCTCGATTTACCAGGAAACATGTATTCGTCCAATGCGTTTTTAGTTATAGCCACGGAAGTCCAGAAACTGCATACATATATTTTCTGTTGTTAATGGCTTCAGTTCTTTCATAGTATGCTCTATATTGGTTGTTAATATTTTAAAAATTTTGCTTTTCGCTGGGAAACACTTTAATTAAAAGTAGTATAATTACCAAATAAAACATTTTCAGAGGGATACTTACTAAACTAAACTGTCAAAGTCCACTTTTGCTCTAAGAACTTGACAGAATGTTATATAAACTTTTTACAATTTTCTTTAAACTGAAACAGTTGTTTCAACATAATTTCTGTTTCCATAGAGATCAACTTCTGTGCCACAGAAAATATTATTGAATCAAATATAATTTTCATTTATATTTAATTGTGATTGGCTGGGTACACTTTTCTAAAATGTCTTTACTAATAAAGTTTCGTTCCAGTTGTCGAAAAAGAAATTTAATTCTTCGCAAAAATATATGCATACGCGCATCTTCCGACTATATTTCTAAGCTGGCCATGAGAGTATCAAACGTGTTGCGGGAGTACTACGGTACTTTTTCATGTCAAATAGTACAAAAAAAGTACGATCGTACCAACTTTCCCATCACTGTTTTGTACATAAAAATTTTAGTGCATTAATCTCTTAAATTATCTTCTAAATATTTTTTAATAAACAATTTTTTCTTACAATTGATTTTATTACTTACCTACCATTTACACATGAAACTAATTACAAGAAAGTAGCAATACAATAAAAATTTTTCACTACCACACTCACATTGTTTTTAATTTCCAGTCAGCTTTCAACGATATTTTCAAGAAAGTAAATTTTTGATATTTTCAGAAAGTAAAATGAAAAAAGGTTAAATATTTGTACATACATTTGCAGTTCCTTGAAGTCATGTTGTCTTTTTGCACTCTTGAAATATTTGAAAATATTTCTAAGTAACTGCTCAACATCATCTGGAATGCATGATAATGAGAAGTTGTTTACTAAGTTTATGGAATGGCACACGCAGCCAATATGAAATAACTGCGGAATATTTTTCTTTAATAGTGTCGCTACACCATTGTTTCTTCCCACCATTGTGGATGCGTTATCTGTGGCCAGGCCGATGAAATTTTTTAGAGGAATTTGATTTTCTTCTAATGATGATAATATTGAATTACAAATGCTTTCGCCAGAACCATCGCTTGGCTGAAGTAACCGAAAAAATCTATCAACCGTTTTTCCTTTGCAACCATCAAATTGCCTGACCACCAGTACCAAGCATTTTTCCGTAGAAATGTCTGTCGTTTCGTCAATTATTAGGCTAAAACTTTGCTTTTTCATTTTTTCCACCATCTGAAGTAATCCTTCTTTGCCGAGGAACTGTGAAATCGCTTTAGATTTGGTACGGCTACATGACACCTGCGGTAAATGTAATTTTAAAAATATTTGATTTTTTATAAGATTTTTAAACAAAATTTGTTTACACGATTTGACTAAAGAGCACTTGAAGTACAAACTATTGGGCCTTATCGTGGTTGGCGTATTTCGACTTTAACTACGACAATTTGGTACTAGGCTAAGGAAAAATTAAGTGGTGTTTTTTAATCTATTACAAAAACGACGTAGTAGTGGTCAAAATATACCAACCACGATAAGGGGGACTATTATTTGGATATAGCCTCTAAATTTTTGTATTGAATGCAGTTGTGTGGACTTTAATAAAGCTCTACCTAAGTTAATTTTTTCAGCAATTCGATATAATATTCTTGCTTTAAGAAAGCTTTTTTTATTCAGTGCATGTACAGTGAACAAAAAAAAAATCAGCAAACACTCCGCTCTACTAATCAAAGTACAGCGGCCAAAAAAAGTATTCGACATATACCAACATTTTTTTGTTTTCATCAAGAAAAAAATATTTACTGTCTAATTTCACAAAAATAACTTGTAAAGCGTTTTATTGGGGAACTTCTAATTATATTCAATAAAAAAACTAGATTGTTTAAGTAACTAATATAAAAATTCCATCAAATAAAAAACAAGTTAAAAAATTGAAACAAAAAAAGTATTCGACATTGGTAATATTCTTATAATACAAACTATGTACACTTGTTTTAGAAGCAAATTGCTATTCCTTGTCGACGTGTGACTTCTTTTAAACGATCTGGTATAGATTAGTCCAGGATTTGTGTATATCCTGGATCGATTTTTCATTGTATTTTTGCTTGTAAAGTCACTTTTTCTTATTATTTTTTTCGAAATGACCGCAGATTAATTCAATAGGATCAATATCTGGGCAGTGTGGTGGCGTTTTTATTATTTTAGGGCAGTATATATAAGCCAAGGCCTTGTATTGAAAGCACAATGCTTGGGATCATTGTCTTCATAAAACTGAAATCTATCCAAAAGTCCCAATTTTTCTACGCCTATCTGCAAATTTTGCTTCAGTAGGTCAATATAACGTAGATGATCTATTATTCAATTAATAAATGCTAAATTTCCAGGAAGAAACCACATGTTTATAAGAGAACCACACAGTTAAGATATAATGCCCTTAAATAATAAAAACGCCACCACACGGCCCAGATATTGATCCTATTGAATTAATCCGCGGTCATTTCGAAAAAAAATAATAAGAAAAAGTGACTTTACAAGCAAAAATACAATGAAAAAAGTCCTCTTAGACAAGTAATGAAAAATCGGTCCAGGATATACACAAATCCTGGACTAATCTATACCAGATCGTTTAAAAGAAGTCACACGTCGACAAGGAATAGCAATTTGCTTCTAAAACAAGTGTACATAGTTTGTATTATAAGAATATTACCAATGTCGAATACTTTTTTTATTTCAATTTCTTAACTTATTTTTTATTTATGAAATTTTTATATTAGTTACTTAAATAAACAAATTTTTTTTATTGAGTATAATTTGAAGTTCCTCAATAAAACGGTTTCCAAGTTCTTTTTGTGAAATTAGACAGTAAATAGTTTTTTCTTGATAAAAACAAAAAAAAAATGTTGGTATATGTCGAATACTTTTTTTGGCCGCTGTATCTCTGTTATTCTTAAATATTTTAAGCTAAAATTAAAAGCAGTTTAAAAAGAAACAAATAGAAAACTATATTTTCAATAAACAAAAAAGTTGTGCACTCTAACTCTTCCTTTAGCAAGAAGTCATGAAAAAAGTTGTAGATAAAAAATTAGATCGATGTTTTTAGTTGTAGAAATTAAAAAACTTTTTAACATCTTTTTAACTTTTAAAGTTTATCTAAAAATACAACGTGTAATCAGTGAAACTAAGTAATTACTAATCACTTAAAGTTTTAGCTCGCACTGCTTTAATAAAAATTTCACTTACAGACTTTGCAACCACTGAATCGGGGTATATTGTTGCATTAAACTTAGCCAGCTTGTCCATTGATTTAAAATAATGATTACAACTTATCATTCTGAGAACAAGTTTCATTTCGGCGGTTGAGACATTGCGTTGTAACTCTGAATTTTTATTTGGTAAGAATTGTGTAATGTTCATTTTCGAACTACTATGTGCTATTTTAAGATTCTCTAAATGCTTTTTGGTGTTGGCGTGACGATCTATATGTGTCTTTTGACATATCAAGAGCTGCTTGCAAACAACACAGTTTGCTCGTTTTGTTTCTTCATCAAATTTCAGCCATTTATGTTTTAATTCCCACTCCATGGAATATTTCCTTAGGTTCTTCTTTTTTGCATTTTTAATCTCTTCAATAACCTCGTCGTCCGATAACGAAATACTTCCTTCTTCAGATTCTGCTGAGCTGTCTCCACGTGCTACACTATTTGATGATAGTTTTTGTGGATGCGTTTTCGCTTTTACTAAAAACCTAGTAGAAAAATAATTAATAAAAGTACTGATTTTATAAAATAAATTCTTACTTTTCCATAATCACGTTGCAAGGTAATATGGGGATTAACAAATATAACAGTGGAAGTATAGATGCACAGCACTTTTCCTTTTAATAATAACGTCTTTTTTGGAACATGCAAGCTGCTCTTTGAAACCCGAAAAAAAACGAATATACTTTATGTATATTAGTATATTTTTATAAAAACTTGTCTCCTTTTATACAACAGAAAACAAATTATTGATTAATGCACGTGTAATGTATTAAACTGCGAAAAAACACTGAAATCGCTATATTTAAAAGCACTTAACACTGAACAACTTGCAAAAAATTTTTTGTTTGAAGAATTGAAAAAAATCAAACGGTACTTTATTAAGCATATATGCATGTATTTGTATATATATATATATATATATATATATATATATATATATATATATATATTTATATATATGTATACATATGACTATAGTCATACATATGTATATGCGAATATTTACTTTTTACTCGCAAGACATATATAAGCAACAAAAACGATTTCATATTATCTTACTTACATATACATTTATTATAAAAGTAGAGCATTTGTATATTAAAGCTGAGAGTTTTAATAAAACAGAAAGTACAGAAAAGTACCTCTTCATTTGGTAAAAAGTATCAAAAAGTGGCAAGAATTACAAAAAGTATCACATTTGGGTGCATTTTGTAAAAGTAGCAACATAGTGTCCAAGCAGTTGAAAAAGTGGCGAATTGCTACTTTAGTGGCACCAACGGTAACACTGGTCATATATTTTCGTTTTATAACTTTAAAACGTGTTAATTTATGAGTACCATTTGAATACCCCAATTATATATTTTACAATAAAATGTGATTTTTTTTAATTTTTGGCATACGTACATTAGATGTTCCACTCCTATATACATGTTAAAGTACAGCAATTGACTGTCACTGTTGATTTCAATATAAAATTGTTGTAATTGTGTGAGTGAAAATATTACTTTTGTGTTAGTTTCGGTCATTCATTTCTTATAGGGCAAGGCGAATTCACATAAGGTGATCTTAATTCGCCAGCTGACATAAATTTCCTGCTGTCAAATGAACCAAAACGTTAAGAAATATTTTGACAGCAGGAAATTTTACACTAACAAATATACAAGGCGAATACGCAGAGTTGCAAATCAAGACCACCTTGTATCAATTCGCCTTGTTATAGGGTATATGATGTAGAGGCGAAATTACACAAAAATGTTTCTAATTTTTCTGTATATTTACATAGAACTCGGCAACGCTGACTTGGTACAACTGATGTTAGTACAACACTAGCGTACCATTTGCGTGATATTAAAAAATAAACAAACAAACAACCATGAGATTTCTATAAACTCAAGCAATGAAAAAAATAAAAATGTAGATACTCGTATGTATGTATGTATGTATGTTCGATTTAAATACATACTTATATTTATACAAACACACTGGGGTTATTTATGGCAGACAATTTTAGTTTGTTTTATAAATGTTTCTACATATTCGTTAAGATTCTCATTTCGTTGATAGTTTTAGTAGCATAAGATGTTAAGTTAGTGTCGAAGAAAGCATACTTACCTGGCGTAGGGGTTACCGTGATCATGAAGGCGGTTCCCCCGGAGTGAGGCTTGGCCATTGCACTACGGTTGAGTTGACCTCCGCGATTATTCCTAATGCGAATAACTCGTGCGTGTAATTTTTGGTAGCCGGGAATGGCGTTCGCGCCGTCCCGACATTACTAATAAATTTAAAGAACAATGTTAAGTTAGAAATAATGTCATTTCCTAATTTTCATAAACAAAATTCAGTGTGGGCGATTTCTTTTATGATTTTGATTAGTGTTGTAAAAAGCAGCTACTTTTGATTACTCTCAGTACTACTTACTTTTGATATTTCATACTCGATACTACTCACTCAAACTTTATATACATATATGTGTACATATGTATGTATATTGGAAGTTAAAAATTATTATTTTATTGATAACGCAATATGGAAAAACAAAGATATTTAGTTAATTTATAACAAATGAAAATAAATAAAATAAGTTTGAAGATTAGCTTTTGTACCAGTGATGGGAAATGAGATTTGCAATTCGGTACCAAAAAAAATTTTGGAGTACTTTTTTGACCCCGAGAGTACCAAAAACTATTTTTTTATTTAAATTTCAGTTCTCGTTGAACCTTCATAGTGAAGAGACATTAAAGCGGATTGTTTTACATACATACGAAACAAATATAAAAAACAACAAAATCAAAAATCATACAAAAATATTCGTAATACATATTCATCTTGATAAATAAGCTTTACTAATATTTTTTACATAGCAAGAAATAGCAAAAACAAAAAAAAACCGTAAACACAAACAAAGTTCCCTTGAGGAATAATACTCTGTATGAGTACCTCAAAGGAAAAAAAATTTGAAGTGAGTTCTAACGGCAGAAATGCTTATTTTACTGTGAGTTCTGAAACTCTTAATGAAAAAAATATAAATAATAAATCTGATGAAAATCTTTTTTTAACGGCAAAGCCAATTTTTCGTCAGCGATCAACTTCGCTTTGTCCAATGCCAACTAGTGAATCTTTAACATTACCATTGCCTAGTACTTCTTCATTTAAGTCTGCGATATCATCCGCATCGGGCTCGCCTTCATCACTAAACCAAGTTATCACTACAGATAACAGTAGCTCAAAACCCAAGGTACAAGTGGGAATGGACAGATATATAACAGTGGTAAAGCGTGGGCGAAACCCAAATTCTTCAAAAATTTCATCTGCCCCAAAGATGTCTAGGGATAACAGCGCATCATCTACCAATCGTCAAAATCGTTTTTCATTATTGCAAGACACCGACGACAAGCCCTCTACATCATTGCAAAAGTCTTTTAAGCCACCACCTATTTATCTGAGAGAAAAAAATTCTAACGCGCTTATAAAAAAAACTACTGTCGACCATTGGTGAAAATACTTTTCACATCATTCCAATTAAACGAGGTAATATTGATGAAACTAAAATCCAAATATATAATGAAAAAGATTTCCGAAAACTTGTTAGTGAATTCGAAAAAAATAAAACAAATTTTTACACATACCAACTTAAGAGTGCTAAAGGCCTACAGATAGTATTAAAGGGCATAGATTCATATGTTGAACCCGAAGAAGTAAAATGTGCACTTGTCGACCAAGGATTCAAGGTAAAAAATGTTACCAACATATTTAATAGAGAAAAGGTCCCCCAACCCCTATTTCGGGTTGAACTGGAGCCGAACGACATACAATTGAAAAAAAATGAAGCCCATCCAGTTTATAACGTAAAGTATCTCTTACATCGAAAAATCACAGTTGAAGAGCCACGTAAGCGTTCAGGTCCCGTACAGTGCCATAATTGCCAAGAATATGGCCATACGAAAACTTACTGCAAGTTACCTACAGTGTGTGTTATCTGCGGTGAATTGCATGGTACTGGTAGCTGCACTAAGCCAAAAGATCAAGCAGAAAAAAAATGTAGTAATTGTGGAGGTAATCACACAGCTAACTATAGAGGGTGCCCTGTATTTTCTTTCGTTAAACAGGCTATGGGTCAAAAACCCAAGTTAACTCCAGCTCTACAAGTAAACGCGAACTCCGACACTTTTGCTCAAATCAGCCAACCAGTTACTTCACGTGTATCGTATGCTGATGCTGCTAAGACTAGTTCAATTCCCACGCAAAATGTTCCACCGCCAAATAATTCAACGAATTCAAACTCAAGCTTTAACTTTAGTCGCCTTGAAGCTACTATTGAGAATCTGGTGCTAACTATACACAACTTTACTACAAATATGACAAGTATGATGCAAGAAATGCTGCGAATGCAGAATACACTGCTTCAAGCATTAGTTAATAAACCATGAACACGTTAAAAATATGTTTCTGGAACGCAAACGGCATTCGCCAACATAAAAATGAACTTGAGCACTTCCTCATGGAAAAAAATATTGATATAATGTTGGTTTCTGAGACTCATTTGACCTCAAGAAGCTTATTTAAAATAAATGGTTACACTTTATATGATACAAAGGACCCGAGAGAGAGAGCATGTGGTGGATCAGCAATTCTGATTAAGTCAAGACTCAAGCACTATGTCCTTGACAACGTTAGTGAAGAATATTTGCAAGCAACGAATATTTTCGTAGAAAATTTTTGTACGAACTTCGTGATATCATCAATTTACTCACCTCCCAGATTTTCAGTTACCGAAGATCAGTATGAG
Source organism: Tachina grossa (assembly GCA_949987645.1). Lineage (NCBI taxonomy): Eukaryota > Metazoa > Arthropoda > Insecta > Diptera > Tachinidae > Tachina > Tachina grossa. The sequence continues at coordinate 128,821,699 of OX465276.1, read as the reverse complement.
AAGTTCTACAAATCGCTTGGATCTTGTTTCGTGGCAGCTGGTGACTACAATGCAAAACATACCTACTGGGGATCGCGTCTTGTTACACCTAGAGGTCGAGCCTTGTTCAATACAATTTCAAAAATGGGCTTAGATGTCATTTCGAGTGGGGAGCCTACTTACTGGCCTACTGACGTAAGAAAAATTCCAGATGTTATAGATTTTGCCGTCACGAAAAATATTCATAGGGACTTAATTCATGTAGAGGCCTCTCTAGATCTGTCCTCCGATCACTCTCCAACAATAGTTACAATTTTCAACCCACTAAGGAGTGATTTAACTAACTCATATGTGAAGATGATTAATGGAATCAACTGGCTGGTATTCAAAAAATATCTTAGTAGTCATTGCGTAGAAAACATTCAGCTTAGATCATGCGGTGATATTGAATTTAACATTGCCAATCTTAACGAAAATATTAAACAGGCTGCTGAACACGCCACTACCTCCTATACGCAGACCGGCTTTAACAGAATTTATTCTACGGAAATTGAACGTCTTGTATGTGAAAAAAGGACAGCCAGAAGAGAATGGCAACAACACAGATCACCCCTAAATAAAATCAGACTTAAAGAATGTACTAAACGACTCAAAGAGCTGCTATCGTCGGAAAAAACTGCACTACTGGAAAAGTATTTAGAAGGTCTTGATGTAACGTCCGCATCTAATTACTCTTTATGGCGCGCTACTAGAAATCTTAAACGACCCGTTGATCTTAAATCACCATTGCGTACTGCGACCGGAGGCTGGGCAAGAAGTGATAGTGAGAAAGGTAACTTATTTTCTGAGCATTTAAAATCTGTATTCACTCCCAATTCATGTACGGGTGCTGCTGATTTACCGAGTGTAGTTTCTCTACCCCGTCGTCCCTTAAGGTTTAAGATGCGTGAAGTACAAAAAGTAATTGCTGAACTCAACCCTAAGAAAGCTCCAGGTATTGATGGCATTAGTAACAAAATGCTCATGAACTTGCCTCATATTGCAATAAGAATCCTGCTATTTACTTTTAATGCTATTTTAAGAATGCAGTATTTTCCACATAACTGGAAACTGGCCAAGATCAAAATGATTCCAAAGGCGGGCAAAGATCTTACCAAGACTGAGTCATATAGGCCTATAAGCTTACTATCTACAATCTCAAAGCTTTTCGAAAAGCTGCTCATGACTAAATTGTCCAAAATTTTAACTGATAATGGGTGCATCCCGGACCATCAATTTGGCTTTAGAAGTCAGCACAGCACGATTGAACAAACGCATAGACTGGTCCAAGTTGTAAGAAGAACATTTGAAGAAAAGAAGTATTCTGCTCTCTTTATTGATGTTTCTCAGGCGTTTGATAAAGTATGGCATGAAGGCCTAGTTTTAAAATTGAAGACATATCTGCCAATAAACATTCAAAACCTTTTGGAAAGTTATATTATTGATAGGAAGTTCACTGTTGTAGAAGGAGAGTTCACGAGTGTGCCCGAATCTATATCTTCTGGTGTGCCCCAGGGTAGTATTCTGGGTCCTGTCTTGTATTTAATATATACTTGTGATATGCCTGTGAGCAATAATATCCATATTTCTACTTTTGCCGATGATACAGCCTGTATGAGTGTGCACGAAAACCCTTATGAGGCATCCCGCAATCTCCAGGAACATATCACTCACCTGGAAACATGGTTGAACTTATGGAGAATTAAAGTCAATGAACAAAAGTGTGTCCATATAACGTTCACCCTAAGAAGAGATACTTGCTCCCCCATTCGAATCAACAATCAAAATATTCCTCAACATTCCCAAGTGAAATACCTTGGTATACACCTTGATCGAAGACTTACATGGAAACATCATATTGACTCTAAGTTAACTCAGATGAAACTTAAGTTAACTCAAATATATTGGTTGATTGGCAGAAACTCAACACTCAGCTTAGACTGCAAACTTTTACTGTACAAGTCGCTTTTGAAGCCAATATGGTGCTACGGAATTCAGTTATGGGGCACTGCTTCAGCTTCCAATGTCGAGAGAATCCAACGAAGGCAAAACAAAATTTTACGGTTAATAACATCGGCTCCATGGTACATCCAAAATTCTATTATACATCGTGATTTAAATATGCCACTAGTGACTGAAGAAATTGCAAAATACGCAGGCAAATATTTAACAAAACTCGAATCACATCCTAATCCGCTTGCTCGTAATATTTTGAACTTTACTGGACACATCCGCTTAAAAAAGAGGGACACACGGGCTCTTATACCTAACACTCCAGATGGGACTACTTGAAAATACTTTACCCCCCCCCCCCCCCCTATTTTTTTTGATTATCACTACTAATGTATTATTTATAACTACCACTAAGTTTATGTCCGACACTGGTCGGGCCTAATAATTTTTTTTATAGATTTAAGATTTGAATACTTAATGTTAGTTCACATATGAAGATACAATAAATAAATACATGCACTACAAAAAAAAAAAAAAAAAAAAATTTATTAACAAAAATTTATTACAAATAAATAAGAAAATGAACAAAAAGCATATACATATGTACATAACCAGACAGAAATTGTGATTTTGCGCAAAAAGTATGTGCCTTCACAACACTGTAAATCAGTGTCCCGCAGAATAAAATATGTCTGTATTGGTGAGAAAAATGAGAGTAAAATAAACTTGCACTTGAAGAAAAGTTTTGTAATATATATAAAATACATGATGTGGTTATTAGTTGTTTGATTTGTTTTTTTTTTTTTTGTAAATAAGCCATTTAATCAACAATTTAGTGTATAAGTTCAAAATTAAATTTATTCACAGCTCTGTGGATACTATTAAAATACCTTTCTAAACCATTTTCCCTATTATTTTTTAATGTTTCATAACATAAAATGCATTGCATATTGCGAAAAGCATTTTTCATCACGAAATTTTTCTTAGCTTCCATAATTATATTATCAATTTTTTGTCTATAGAAATTTATTAAATTTAAAATTTGTAAACGCACTAATAATCCCAAATTAATAATTTTACTTATTAAGTAAAATATTTTTTTTATTAAAAATACATTGAAATTGATTATTGAGGGGTTTAGCTGGATCCAGCTAATCAATTTCAATGTATTTTTAATAAAAGAAATATTTTACTTAATAAGTAAAATATTAATTTGGGATTACTAGTGCGTTTAAAAATTTTAAACTTAAATTGTAACAATTCCCATAAAAAACAGTAAATTTATTAAATTTGAACTTTAATTTCGTTTCGTGTGCTCAAAAAAACTAAACCAAAAACCAGGAAAAAATTAATACATGCGTGCACAACTTAATTCGTCGCTTGCTCAGTGACGACTAAATGAAAGACCATAACCAGCGTGACCGTTTGACCGACTAAAGTGGCAATTTGTCACTTTTTCGACTGCGTTTCCCCTTTTTCGACTGCCTTGCCACTTTTTGACCCCCTTTAATAAGAGTGAGTTATATGAAAATACATTAAAAATAAAAAGTTTAGTGCAGTTTTCACGTTTTTTTTTAATTTTGCCCCCTTTTTTTGATAAATACCCTATTTGGTGCCACTTTTTGAAAATGTCATCGGTCACCCTGACCATAACCATGTATGTGATTTTCATCAGCAAAATTGTGCTATGGCTTGCGGGTTACTGCTGTAAATACAAAATTACGACTCTTCCAAAAATTTTGTACCACCACAGTACTACAAACACAAAAATATTAGTTTGTGTTTTCAAATACCGTGTTCTTAGTAATCCTATACCACTACAACACCTTAAATACAAAAATTTGACTTAAGTTTGAAAATTTCCATTATGACAACCTTATAAATTTGTATTTAGAGTAATGCAACAACATTAAAAACAAGAGTTTTACCGTGTTATCATTTTAATGTTATGAGTACCTTAAAATAATGGTAAACAGATGTTATACTGATGTTAGTTGTACCCGCAGACCATCGTAACAAAATCGTGCTGATTGTCTTTTTCTGTCTGGGTGGGTATAAATATTAAAGTCATAACAAAAACAGTTTAGACTTCAATAAATCTTTCGCCTGAATAAGACTATAGTGTTGGAACATAAAGCCTGTTCCTTTGTTTTGTTTTCATGAGATTGTGGAGTGAGGTATGGAGATAATTCCGTAAGCTACTCTTGATTTACCAGGAAACATGTATTCGTCCAATGCGTTTTTAGTTATAGCAACGGAAGTCCAGAAACTGCATACATACATATGTATGTATATTTTCTGTTGTTAATGGCCTTAGTTCTGCCATAGTATGACCTATATTGGTTGTTGATATTTTAAAAATTTAGCTTTTCGCTGGGAAACACTTTAATTAAAAGTATACTACTTTAATTACCAAATAAAACATTTTCAGAGGGATACTTACTAAACCAAACTAAAATTTCATTGTCAAAATCCACTTTTGCTCTAAGACTTCACAGAATGTAATATAAACTTTTAACAATTTTCTTTAAACTGAAACAGTTGTTTGGACATGATCTAGGCGCACGGTAGTGCGCCAGGCCAAGTTCTGGCCAATGCACGCAGTGTGTATATTTACAGGAAGCCATTCGAGCTGTTTTTACCCCCTTCATAACTTTGTTCCCCGCAATCGTAAAAATATAGAATTTAAATCATAATTAGAATAAATTCATATAACCTCACATGCGAAGTTTGAAAGTTTTACAATGATAGGTTCCAGAGATATAGAGGTGCAAAAAGTGCATATTTTAAGACATACTCACTGACCACTGACTCACTCATCAAATTGATGAAGCACTTCCGCTATTGCTAGAGAGCTAAAATTTGGTACACGAGTTTATCTAGGTGAGCAATGAACCAGAAAAATCTGAAAACCCGAAAATTTTAACCAGGAGGGCGGGGCTACGCCCATAAAAATTAAAATTCGTCCTATTGAGCTAAAATCGGACACAGAGTTAGGTCTAGGTGAGAAATAAAATAAGAAAATCTGAAAACCCGGGAAATTTGGGCAGGAGGGCGGGGATACGGCCATAAATGTTAGAATTAAAATAGCAAATCTAAGGCGCTTAACAAAAGGTATTTTATTGAAATTTGGCATATATACTGGGATAATGCAGGGCTATAAATTTTTTATTAAAAAGTGGGCGTTGACACGCCCATACAATTTAAATCTCATTTTCGTGTACTACGGTTCAGCATATTAGATACACTATTTATGTGGGTATTATTATCCGTTTGCAACGAAACTTGACACGAATAACAAGCACTGGTCGAAAAAAATCTTAAGTTTGGAAAAGTGGGCGGGGTTACGCACATAAATCCTAAAAATTAAAAGTTGAGGTAAGGAGCTGAAATTTGATACACAAATAGATCTAGGTGAGAAACCAACTATACTATAAATATTAAAGTTATAACAAAAACAGTTTTTAGACTTCAGTAAATCTTTGGCCTGGATAAGACTATACTGTTGGAACATAAATTCTATTCCTGTGTTTTGTTTTCATGATATTGTGGTAAAAGAAAATCCTTTCGATATTTACAGAGGTGTGAGGTATGGACAAAATTCCGTAAACTACTCTCGATTTACCAGGAAACATGTATTCGTCCAATGCGTTTTTAGTTATAGCCACGGAAGTCCAGAAACTGCATACATATATTTTCTGTTGTTAATGGCTTCAGTTCTTTCATAGTATGCTCTATATTGGTTGTTAATATTTTAAAAATTTTGCTTTTCGCTGGGAAACACTTTAATTAAAAGTAGTATAATTACCAAATAAAACATTTTCAGAGGGATACTTACTAAACTAAACTGTCAAAGTCCACTTTTGCTCTAAGAACTTGACAGAATGTTATATAAACTTTTTACAATTTTCTTTAAACTGAAACAGTTGCTTCAACATAATTTCTGTTTCCATAGAGATCAACTTCTGTGCCACAGAAAATATTATTGAATCAAATATAATTTTCATTTATATTTAATTGTGATTGGCTGGGTACACTTTTCTAAAATGTCTTTACTAATAAAGTTTCGTTCCAGTTGTCGAAAAAGAAATTTAATTCTTCGCAAAAATATATGCATACGCGCATCTTCCGACTATATTTCTAAGCTGGCCATGAGAGTATCAAACGTGTTGCGGGAGTACTACGGTACTTTTTCATGTCAAATAGTACAAAAAAAGTACGATCGTACCAACTTTCCCATCACTGTTTTGTACATAAAAATTTTAGTGCATTAATCTCTTAAATTATCTTCTAAATATTTTTTAATAAACAATTTTTTCTTACAATTGATTTTATTACTTACCTACCATTTACACATGAAACTAATTACAAGAAAGTAGCAATACAATAAAATTTTTTCACTACCACACTCACATTGTTTTTAATTTCCAGTCAGCTTTCAACGATATTTTCAAGAAAGTAAATTTTTGATATTTTCAGAAAGTAAAATGAAAAAAGGTTAAATATTTGTACATACATTTGCAGTTCCTTGAAGTCATGTTGTCTTTTTGCACTCTTGAAATATTTGAAAATATTTCTAAGTAACTGCTCAACATCATCTGGAATGCATGATAATGAGAAGTTGTTTACTAAGTTTATGGAATGGCACACGCAGCCAATATGAAATAACTGCGGAATATTTTTCTTTAATAGTGTCGCTACACCATTGTTTCTTCCCACCATTGTGGATGCGTTATCTGTGGCCAGGCCGATGAAATTTTTTAGAGGAATTTGATTTTCTTCTAATGATGATAATATTGAATTACAAATGCTTTCGCCAGAACCATCGCTTGGCTGAAGTAACCGAAAAAATCTATCAACCGTTTTTCCTTTGCAACCATCAAATTGCCTGACCACCAGTACCAAGCATTTTTCCGTAGAAATGTCTGTCGTTTCGTCAATTATTAGGCTAAAACTTTGCTTTTTCATTTTTTCCACCATCTGAAGTAATCCTTCTTTGCCGAGGAACTGTGAAATCGCTTTAGATTTGGTACGGCTACATGACACCTGCGGTAAATGTAATTTTAAAAATATTTGATTTTTTATAAGATTTTTAAACAAAATTTGTTTACACGATTTGACTAAAGAGCACTTGAAGTACAAACTATTGGGCCTTATCGTGGTTGGCGTATTTCGACTTTAACTACGACAATTTGGTACTAGGCTAAGGAAAAATTAAGTGGTGTTTTTTAATCTATTACAAAAACGACGTAGTAGTGGTCAAAATATACCAACCACGATAAGGGGGACTATTATTTGGATATAGCCTCTAAATTTTTGTATTGAATGCAGTTGTGTGGACTTTAATAAAGCTCTACCTAAGTTAATTTTTTCAGCAATTCGATATAATATTCTTGCTTTAAGAAAGCTTTTTTTATTCAGTGCATGTACAGTGAACAAAAAAAAATCAGCAAACACTCCGCTCTACTAATCAAAGTACAGCGGCCAAAAAAAGTATTCGACATATACCAACATTTTTTTGTTTTCATCAAGAAAAAAATATTTACTGTCTAATTTCACAAAAATAACTTGTAAAGCGTTTTATTGGGGAACTTCTAATTATATTCAATAAAAAAACTAGATTGTTTAAGTAACTAATATAAAAATTCCATCAAATAAAAAACAAGTTAAAAAATTGAAACAAAAAAAGTATTCGACATTGGTAATATTCTTATAATACAAACTATGTACACTTGTTTTAGAAGCAAATTGCTATTCCTTGTCGACGTGTGACTTCTTTTAAACGATCTGGTATAGATTAGTCCAGGATTTGTGTATATCCTGGATCGATTTTTCATTGTATTTTTGCTTGTAAAGTCACTTTTTCTTATTATTTTTTTCGAAATGACCGCAGATTAATTCAATAGGATCAATATCTGGGCAGTGTGGTGGCGTTTTTATTATTTTAGGGCAGTATATATAAGCCAAGGCCTTGTATTGAAAGCACAATGCTTGGGATCATTGTCTTCATAAAACTGAAATCTATCCAAAAGTCCCAATTTTTCTACGCCTATCTGCAAATTTTGCTTCAGTAGGTCAATATAACGTAGATGATCTATTATTCAATTAATAAATGCTAAATTTCCAGGAAGAAACCACATGTTTATAAGAGAACCACACAGTTAAGATATACTGCCCTTAAATAATAAAAACGCCACCACACGGCCCAGATATTGATCCTATTGAATTAATCCGCGGTCATTTCGAAAAAAAATAATAAGAAAAAGTGACTTTACAAGCAAAAATACAATGAAAAAAGTCCTCTTAGACAAGTAATGAAAAATCGGTCCAGGATATACACAAATCCTGGACTAATCTATACCAGATCGTTTAAAAGAAGTCACACGTCGACAAGGAATAGCAATTTGCTTCTAAAACAAGTGTACATAGTTTGTATTATAAGAATATTACCAATGTCGAATACTTTTTTTATTTCAATTTCTTAACTTATTTTTTATTTATGAAATTTTTATATTAGTTACTTAAATAAACAAATTTTTTTTATTGAGTATAATTTGAAGTTCCTCAATAAAACGGTTTCCAAGTTCTTTTTGTGAAATTAGACAGTAAATAGTTTTTTCTTGATAAAAACAAAAAAAAAAATGTTGGTATATGTCGAATACTTTTTTTGGCCGCTGTATCTCTGTTATTCTTAAATATTTTAAGCTAAAATTAAAAGCAGTTTAAAAAGAAACAAATAGAAAACTATATTTTCAATAAACAAAAAAGTTGTGCACTCTAACTCTTCCTTTAGCAAGAAGTCATGAAAAAAGTTGTAGATAAAAAATTAGATCGATGTTTTTAGTTGTAGAAATTAAAAAACTTTTTAACATCTTTTTAACTTTTAAAGTTTATCTAAAAATACAACGTGTAATCAGTGAAACTAAGTAATTACTAATCACTTAAAGTTTTAGCTCGCACTGCTTTAATAAAAATTTCACTTACAGACTTTGCAACCACTGAATCGGGGTATATTGTTGCATTAAACTTAGCCAGCTTGTCCATTGATTTAAAATAATGATTACAACTTATCATTCTGAGAACAAGTTTCATTTCGGCGGTTGAGACATTGCGTTGTAACTCTGAATTTTTATTTGGTAAGAATTGTGTAATGTTCATTTTCGAACTACCATGTGCTATTTTAAGATTCTCTAAATGCTTTTTGGTGTTGGCGTGACGATCTATATGTGTCTTTTGACATATCAAGAGCTGCTTGCAAACAACACAGTTTGCTCGTTTTGTTTCTTCATCAAATTTCAGCCATTTATGTTTTAATTCCCACTCCATGGAATATTTCCTTAGGTTCTTCTTTTTTGCATTTTTAATCTCTTCAATAACCTCGTCGTCCGATAACGAAATACTTCCTTCTTCAGATTCTGCTGAGCTGTCTCCACGTGCTACACTATTTGATGATAGTTTTTGTGGATGCGTTTTCGCTTTTACTAAAAACCTAGTAGAAAAATAATTAATAAAAGTACTGATTTTATAAAATAAATTCTTACTTTTCCATAATCACGTTGCAAGGTAATATGGGGATTAACAAATATAACAGTGGAAGTATAGATGCACAGCACTTTTCCTTTTAATAATAACGTCTTTTTTGGAACATGCAAGCTGCTCTTTGAAACCCGAAAAAAAACGAATATACTTTATGTATATTAGTATATTTTTATAAAAACTTGTCTCCTTTTATACAACAGAAAACAAATTATTGATTAATGCACGTGTAATGTATTAAACTGCGAAAAAACACTGAAATCGCTATATTTAAAAGCACTTAACACTGACCAACTTGCAAAAAATTTTTTGTTTGAAGAATTGAAAAAAATCAAACGGTACTTTATTAAGCATATATGCATGTATTTGTATATATATATATATATATATATATATATATATATATATATATATATATATATTTATATATATGTATACATATGACTATAGTCATACATATGTATATGCGAATATTTACTTTTTACTCGCAAGACATATATAAGCTAAGCACGCATGACAACAAAAACGATTTCATATTATCTTACTTACATATACATTTATTATAAAAGTAGAACATTTGTATATTAAAGCTGAGAGTTTTAATAAAACAGAAAGTACAGAAAAGTACCTCTTCATTTGGTAAAAAGTATCAAAAAGTGGCAAGAATTACAAAAAGTATCACATTTGGGTGCATTTTGTAAAAGTAGCAACATAGTGTCCAAGCAGTTGAAAAAGTGGCGAATTGCTACTTGACACGAATAACAAGCACTGGTCGAAAAAAATCTTAAGTTTGGAAAAGTGGGCGGGGTTACGCACATAAATCCTAAAAATTAAAAGTTGAGGTAAGGAGCTGAAATTTGATACACAAATAGATCTAGGTGAGAAACCAACTATACTATAAATATTAAAGTTATAACAAAAACAGTTTTTAGACTTCAGTAAATCTTTGGCCTGGATAAGACTATACTGTTGGAACATAAATTCTATTCCTGTGTTTTGTTTTCATGATATTGTGGTAAAAGAAAATCCTTTCGATATTTACAGAGGTGTGAGGTATGGACAAAATTCCGTAAACTACTCTCGATTTACCAGGAAACATGTATTCGTCCAATGCGTTTTTAGTTATAGCCACGGAAGTCCAGAAACTGCATACATATATTTTCTGTTGTTAATGGCTTCAGTTCTTTCATAGTATGCTCTATATTGGTTGTTAATATTTTAAAAATTTTGCTTTTCGCTGGGAAACACTTTAATTAAAAGTAGTATAATTACCAAATAAAACATTTTCAGAGGGATACTTACTAAACTAAACTGTCAAAGTCCACTTTTGCTCTAAGAACTTGACAGAATGTTATATAAACTTTTTACAATTTTCTTTAAACTGAAACAGTTGCTTCAACATAATTTCTGTTTCCATAGAGATCAACTTCTGTGCCACAGAAAATATTATTGAATCAAATATAATTTTCATTTATATTTAATTGTGATTGGCTGGGTACACTTTTCTAAAATGTCTTTACTAATAAAGTTTCGTTCCAGTTGTCGAAAAAGAAATTTAATTCTTCGCAAAAATATATGCATACGCGCATCTTCCGACTATATTTCTAAGCTGGCCATGAGAGTATCAAACGTGTTGCGGGAGTACTACGGTACTTTTTCATGTCAAATAGTACAAAAAAAGTACGATCGTACCAACTTTCCCATCACTGTTTTGTACATAAAAATTTTAGTGCATTAATCTCTTAAATTATCTTCTAAATATTTTTTAATAAACAATTTTTTCTTACAATTGATTTTATTACTTACCTACCATTTACACATGAAACTAATTACAAGAAAGTAGCAATACAATAAAATTTTTTCACTACCACACTCACATTGTTTTTAATTTCCAGTCAGCTTTCAACGATATTTTCAAGAAAGTAAATTTTTGATATTTTCAGAAAGTAAAATGAAAAAAGGTTAAATATTTGTACATACATTTGCAGTTCCTTGAAGTCATGTTGTCTTTTTGCACTCTTGAAATATTTGAAAATATTTCTAAGTAACTGCTCAACATCATCTGGAATGCATGATAATGAGAAGTTGTTTACTAAGTTTATGGAATGGCACACGCAGCCAATATGAAATAACTGCGGAATATTTTTCTTTAATAGTGTCGCTACACCATTGTTTCTTCCCACCATTGTGGATGCGTTATCTGTGGCCAGGCCGATGAAATTTTTTAGAGGAATTTGATTTTCTTCTAATGATGATAATATTGAATTACAAATGCTTTCGCCAGAACCATCGCTTGGCTGAAGTAACCGAAAAAATCTATCAACCGTTTTTCCTTTGCAACCATCAAATTGCCTGACCACCAGTACCAAGCATTTTTCCGTAGAAATGTCTGTCGTTTCGTCAATTATTAGGCTAAAACTTTGCTTTTTCATTTTTTCCACCATCTGAAGTAATCCTTCTTTGCCGAGGAACTGTGAAATCGCTTTAGATTTGGTACGGCTACATGACACCTGCGGTAAATGTAATTTTAAAAATATTTGATTTTTTATAAGATTTTTAAACAAAATTTGTTTACACGATTTGACTAAAGAGCACTTGAAGTACAAACTATTGGGCCTTATCGTGGTTGGCGTATTTCGACTTTAACTACGACAATTTGGTACTAGGCTAAGGAAAAATTAAGTGGTGTTTTTTAATCTATTACAAAAACGACGTAGTAGTGGTCAAAATATACCAACCACGATAAGGGGGACTATTATTTGGATATAGCCTCTAAATTTTTGTATTGAATGCAGTTGTGTGGACTTTAATAAAGCTCTACCTAAGTTAATTTTTTCAGCAATTCGATATAATATTCTTGCTTTAAGAAAGCTTTTTTTATTCAGTGCATGTACAGTGAACAAAAAAAAATCAGCAAACACTCCGCTCTACTAATCAAAGTACAGCGGCCAAAAAAAGTATTCGACATATACCAACATTTTTTTGTTTTCATCAAGAAAAAAATATTTACTGTCTAATTTCACAAAAATAACTTGTAAAGCGTTTTATTGGGGAACTTCTAATTATATTCAATAAAAAAACTAGATTGTTTAAGTAACTAATATAAAAATTCCATCAAATAAAAAACAAGTTAAAAAATTGAAACAAAAAAAGTATTCGACATTGGTAATATTCTTATAATACAAACTATGTACACTTGTTTTAGAAGCAAATTGCTATTCCTTGTCGACGTGTGACTTCTTTTAAACGATCTGGTATAGATTAGTCCAGGATTTGTGTATATCCTGGATCGATTTTTCATTGTATTTTTGCTTGTAAAGTCACTTTTTCTTATTATTTTTTTCGAAATGACCGCAGATTAATTCAATAGGATCAATATCTGGGCAGTGTGGTGGCGTTTTTATTATTTTAGGGCAGTATATATAAGCCAAGGCCTTGTATTGAAAGCACAATGCTTGGGATCATTGTCTTCATAAAACTGAAATCTATCCAAAAGTCCCAATTTTTCTACGCCTATCTGCAAATTTTGCTTCAGTAGGTCAATATAACGTAGATGATCTATTATTCAATTAATAAATGCTAAATTTCCAGGAAGAAACCACATGTTTATAAGAGAACCACACAGTTAAGATATACTGCCCTTAAATAATAAAAACGCCACCACACGGCCCAGATATTGATCCTATTGAATTAATCCGCGGTCATTTCGAAAAAAAATAATAAGAAAAAGTGACTTTACAAGCAAAAATACAATGAAAAAAGTCCTCTTAGACAAGTAATGAAAAATCGGTCCAGGATATACACAAATCCTGGACTAATCTATACCAGATCGTTTAAAAGAAGTCACACGTCGACAAGGAATAGCAATTTGCTTCTAAAACAAGTGTACATAGTTTGTATTATAAGAATATTACCAATGTCGAATACTTTTTTTATTTCAATTTCTTAACTTATTTTTTATTTATGAAATTTTTATATTAGTTACTTAAATAAACAAATTTTTTTTATTGAGTATAATTTGAAGTTCCTCAATAAAACGGTTTCCAAGTTCTTTTTGTGAAATTAGACAGTAAATAGTTTTTTCTTGATAAAAACAAAAAAAAAATGTTGGTATATGTCGAATACTTTTTTTGGCCGCTGTATCTCTGTTATTCTTAAATATTTTAAGCTAAAATTAAAAGCAGTTTAAAAAGAAACAAATAGAAAACTATATTTTCAATAAACAAAAAAGTTGTGCACTCTAACTCTTCCTTTAGCAAGAAGTCATGAAAAAAGTTGTAGATAAAAAATTAGATCGATGTTTTTAGTTGTAGAAATTAAAAAACTTTTTAACATCTTTTTAACTTTTAAAGTTTATCTAAAAATACAACGTGTAATCAGTGAAACTAAGTAATTACTAATCACTTAAAGTTTTAGCTCGCACTGCTTTAATAAAAATTTCACTTACAGACTTTGCAACCACTGAATCGGGGTATATTGTTGCATTAAACTTAGCCAGCTTGTCCATTGATTTAAAATAATGATTACAACTTATCATTCTGAGAACAAGTTTCATTTCGGCGGTTGAGACATTGCGTTGTAACTCTGAATTTTTATTTGGTAAGAATTGTGTAATGTTCATTTTCGAACTACCATGTGCTATTTTAAGATTCTCTAAATGCTTTTTGGTGTTGGCGTGACGATCTATATGTGTCTTTTGACATATCAAGAGCTGCTTGCAAACAACACAGTTTGCTCGTTTTGTTTCTTCATCAAATTTCAGCCATTTATGTTTTAATTCCCACTCCATGGAATATTTCCTTAGGTTCTTCTTTTTTGCATTTTTAATCTCTTCAATAACCTCGTCGTCCGATAACGAAATACTTCCTTCTTCAGATTCTGCTGAGCTGTCTCCACGTGCTACACTATTTGATGATAGTTTTTGTGGATGCGTTTTCGCTTTTACTAAAAACCTAGTAGAAAAATAATTAATAAAAGTACTGATTTTATAAAATAAATTCTTACTTTTCCATAATCACGTTGCAAGGTAATATGGGGATTAACAAATATAACAGTGGAAGTATAGATGCACAGCACTTTTCCTTTTAATAATAACGTCTTTTTTGGAACATGCAAGCTGCTCTTTGAAACCCGAAAAAAAACGAATATACTTTATGTATATTAGTATATTTTTATAAAAACTTGTCTCCTTTTATACAACAGAAAACAAATTATTGATTAATGCACGTGTAATGTATTAAACTGCGAAAAAACACTGAAATCGCTATATTTAAAAGCACTTAACACTGACCAACTTGCAAAAAATTTTTTGTTTGAAGAATTGAAAAAAATCAAACGGTACTTTATTAAGCATATATGCATGTATTTGTATATATATATATATATATATATATATATATATATATATATATATATATTTATATATATGTATACATATGACTATAGTCATACATATGTATATGCGAATATTTACTTTTTACTCGCAAGACATATATAAGCTAAGCACGCATGACAACAAAAACGATTTCATATTATCTTACTTACATATACATTTATTATAAAAGTAGAACATTTGTATATTAAAGCTGAGAGTTTTAATAAAACAGAAAGTACAGAAAAGTACCTCTTCATTTGGTAAAAAGTATCAAAAAGTGGCAAGAATTACAAAAAGTATCACATTTGGGTGCATTTTGTAAAAGTAGCAACATAGTGTCCAAGCAGTTGAAAAAGTGGCGAATTGCTACTTTAGTGGCACCAACGGTAACACTGGTCATATATTTTCGTTTTATAACTTTAAAACGTGTTAATTTATGAGTACCATTTGAATACCCCAATTATATATTTTACAATAAAATGTGATTTTTTTTAATTTTTGGCATACGTACATTAGATGTTCCACTCCTATATATGTACATGTTAAAGTACAGCAATTGACTGTCACTGTTGATTTCAATATAAAATTGTTGTAATTGTGTGAGTGAAAATATTACTTTTGTGTTAGTTTCGGTCATTCATTTCTTATAGGGCAAGGCGAATTCACATAAGGTGATCTTAATTCGCCAGCTGACATAAATTTCCTGCTGTCAAATGAACCAAAACGTTAAGAAATATTTTGACAGCAGGAAATTTTACACTAACAAATATACAAGGCGAATACGCAGAGTTGCAAATCAAGACCACCTTGTATCAATTCGCCTTGTTATAGGGTATATGATGTAGAGGCGAAATTACACAAAAATGTTTCTAATTTTTCTGTATATTTACATAGAACTCGGCAACGCTGACTTGGTACAACTGATGTTAGTACAACACTAGCGTACCATTTGCGTGATATTAAAAAATAAACAAACAAACAACCATGAGATTTCTATAAACTCAAGCAATGAAAAAAATAAAAATGTAGATACTCGTATGTATGTATGTATGTATGTTCGATTTAAATACATACTTATATTTATACAAACACACTGGGGTTATTTATGGCAGACAATTTTAGTTTGTTTTATAAATGTTTCTACATATTCGTTAAGATTCTCATTTCGTTGATAGTTTTAGTAGCATAAGATGTTAAGTTAGTGTCGAATAAAGCATACTTACCTGGCGTAGGGGTTACCGTGATCATGAAGGCGGTTCCCCCGGAGTGAGGCTTGGCCATTGCACTACGGTTGAGTTGACCTCCGCGATTATTCCTAATGCGAATAACTCGTGCGTGTAATTTTTGGTAGCCGGGAATGGCGTTCGCGCCGTCCCGACATTACTAATAAATTTAAAGAACAATGTTAAGTTAGAAATAATGTCATTTCCTAATTTTCATAAACAAAATTCAGTGTGGGCGATTTCTTTTATGATTTTGATTAGTGTTGTAAAAAGCAGCTACTTTTGATTACTCTCAGTACTACTTACTTTTGATATTTCATACTCGATACTACTCACTCAAACTTTATATACATATATGTGTACATATGTATGTATATTGGAAGTTAAAAATTATTATTTTATTGATACGCAATATGGAAAAACAAAGATATTTAGTTAATTTATAACAAATGAAAATAAATAAAATAAGTTTGAAG
Organism: Tachina grossa; assembly: GCA_949987645.1. Classification (NCBI taxonomy): domain Eukaryota; kingdom Metazoa; phylum Arthropoda; class Insecta; order Diptera; family Tachinidae; genus Tachina; species Tachina grossa. The sequence continues at coordinate 128,805,119 of OX465276.1, read as the reverse complement.
ATTAGCTTTTGTACCAGTGATGGGAAATGAGATTTGCAATTCGGTACCAAAAAAAATTTTGGAGTACTTTTTTGACCCCGAGAGTACCAAAAACTATTTTTTTATTTAAATTTCAGTTCTCGTTGAACCTTCATAGTGAAGAGACATTAAAGCGGATTTTTTACATACATACGAAACAAATATAAAAAACAACAAAATCAAAAATCATACAAAAATATTCGTAATACATATTCACCTTGATAAATAAGCTTTACTAATATTTTTTACATAGCAAGAAATAGCAAAAACAAAAAAAAAAAAACCGTAAACACAAACAAAGTTCCCTTGAGGAATAATACTCTGTATGAGTACCTCAAAGGAAAAAAATTTTGAAGTGAGTTCTAACGGCAGAAATGCTTATTTTACTGTGAGTTCTGAAACTCTTAATGAAAAAAATATAAATAATAAATCTGATGAAAATCTTTTTTTAACGGCAAAGCCAATTTTTCGTCAGCGATCAACTTCGCTTTGTCCAATGCCAACTAGTGAATCTTTAACATTACCATTGCCTAGTACTTCTTCATTTAAGTCTGCGATATCATCCGCATCGGGCTCGCCTTCATCACTAAACCAAGTTATCACTACAGATAACAGTAGCTCAAAACCCAAGGTACAAGTGGGAATGGACAGATATATAACAGTGGTAAAGCGTGGGCGAAACCCAAATTCTTCAAAAATTTCATCTGCCCCAAAGATGTCTAGGGATAACAGCGCATCATCTACCAATCGTCAAAATCGTTTTTCATTATTGCAAGACACCGACGACAAGCCCTCTACATCATTGCAAAAGTCTTTTAAGCCACCACCTATTTATCTGAGAGAAAAAAATTCTAACGCGCTTATAGAAAAACTACTGTCGACCATTGGTGAAAATACTTTTCACATCATTCCAATTAAACGAGGTAATATTGATGAAACTAAAATCCAAATATATAATGAAAAAGATTTCCGAAAACTTGTTAGTGAATTCGAAAAAAATAAAACAAATTTTTACACATACCAACTTAAGAGTGCTAAAGGCCTACAGATAGTATTAAAGAGCATAGATTCATATGTTGAACCCGAAGAAGTAAAATGTGCACTTGTCGACCAAGGATTCAAGTTAAAAAATGTTACCAACATATTTAATAGAGGAAAGGTCCCCCAACCCCTATTTCGGGTTGAACTGGAGCCGAACGACATACAATTGAAAAAAAATGAAGCCCATCCAGTTTATAACGTAAAGTATCTCTTACATCGAAAAATCACAGTTGAAGAGCCACGTAAGCGTTCAGGTCCCGTACAGTGCCATAATTGCCAAGAATATGGCCATACGAAAACTTACTGCAAGTTACCTACAGTGTGTGTTATCTGCGGTGAATTGCATGGTACTGGTAGCTGCACTAAGCCAAAAGATCAAGCAGAAAAAAATGTAGTAATTGTGGAGGTAATCACACAGCTAACTATAGAGGGTGCCCTGTATTTTCTTTCGTTAAACAGGCTATGGGTCAAAAACCCAAGTTAACTCCAGCTCTACAAGTAAACGCGAACTCCGACACTTTTGCTCAAATCAGCCAACCAGTTACTTCACGTGTATCGTATGCTGATGCTGCTAAGACTAGTTCAATTCCCACGCAAAATGTTCCACCGCCAAATAATTCAACGAATTCAAACTCAAGCTTTAACTTTAGTCGCCTTGAAGCTACTATTGAGAATCTGGTGCTAACTATACACAACTTTACTACAAATATGACAAGTATGATGCAAGAAATGCTGCGAATGCAGAATACACTGCTTCAAGCATTAGTTAATAAACCATGAACACGTTAAAAATATGTTTCTGGAACGCAAACGGCATTCGCCAACATAAAAATGAACTTGAGCACTTCCTCATGGAAAAAAATATTGATATAATGTTGGTTTCTGAGACTCATTTGACCTCAAGAAGCTTATTTAAAATAAATGGTTACACTTTATATGATACAAAGGACCCGAGAGAGAGAGCATGTGGTGGATCAGCAATTCTGATTAAGTCAAGACTCAAGCACTATGTCCTTGACAACGTTAGTGAAGAATATTTGCAAGCAACGAATATTTTCGTAGAAAATTTTTGTGCGAACTTCGTGATATCATCAATTTACTCACCTCCCAGATTTTCAGTTACCGAAGATCAGTATGAGAAGTTCTACAAATCGCTTGGATCTTGTTTCGTGGCAGCTGGTGACTACAATGCAAAACATACCTACTGGGGATCGCGTCTTGTTACACCTAGAGGTCGAGCCTTGTTCAATGCAATTTCAAAAATGGGCTTAGATGTCATTTCGAGTGGGGAGCCTACTTACTGGCCTACTGACGTAAGAAAAATTCCAGATGTTATAGATTTTGCCGTCACGAAAAATATTCATAGGGACTTAATTCATGTAGAGGCCTCTCTAGATCTGTCCTCCGATCACTCTCCAACAATAGTTACAATTTTCAACCCACTAAGGAGTGATTTAACTAACTCATATGTGAAGATGATTAATGGAATCAACTGGCTGGTATTCAAAAAATATCTTAGTAGTCACTGCGTAGAAAACATTCAGCTTAGATCATGCGATGATATTGACGGGTGCTGCTGATTTACCGAGTGTAGTTTCTCTACCCCCTCGTCCCTTAAGGTTTAAGATGCGTGAAGTACAAAAAGTAATTGCTGAGCTCAACCCTAAGAAAGCTCCAGGTATTGATGGCATTAGTAACAAAATGCTCATGAACTTGCCTCATATTGCAATAAGAATCCTGCTATTTACTTTTAATGCTATTTTAAGAATGCAGTATTTTCCACATAACTGGAAACTGGCCAAGATCAAAATGATTCCAAAGGCGGGCAAAGATCTTACCAAGACTGAGTCATATAGGCCTATAAGCTTACTATCTACAATCTCAAAGCTTTTCGAAAAGCTGCTCATGACTAAATTGTCCAAAATTTTAACTGATAATGGGTGCATCCCGGACCATCAATTTGGCTTTAGAAGTCAGCACAGCACGATTGAACAAACGCATAGACTGGTCCAAGTTGTAAGAAGAACATTTGAAGAAAAGAAGTATTCTGCTCTCTTTATTGATGTTTCTCAGGCGTTTGATAAAGTATGGCACGAAGGCCTAGTTTTAAAATTGAAGACATATCTGCCAATAAACATTCAAAACTTTTTGGAAAGTTATATTATTGATATGAAGTTCACTGTTGTGGAAGGAGAGTTCACGAGTGTGCCCGAATCTATATCTTCTGGTGTGCCCCAGGGTAGTATTCTGGGTCCTGTCTTGTATTTAATATATACTTGTGATATGCCTGTGAGCAATAATATCCATATTTCTACTTTTGCCGATGATACAGCCTGTATGAGTGTGCACGAAAACCCTTATGAGGCATCCCGCAATCTCCAGGAACATATCACTCAGCTGGAAATATGGTTGAACTTATGGAGAATTAAAGTCAATGAACAAAAGTGTGTCCATATAACGTTCACCCTAAGAAGAGATACTTGCTCCCCCATTCGAATCAACAATCAAAATATTCCTCAACATTCCCAAGTGAAATACCTTGGTATACACCTTGATCGAAGACTTACATGGAAACATCATATTGACTCTAAGTTAACTCAGATGAAACTTAAGTTAACTCAAATATATTGGTTGATTGGCAGAAACTCAACACTCAGCTTAGACTGCAAACTTTTACTGTACAAGTCGCTTTTGAAGCCAATATGGTGCTACGGAATTCAGTTATGGGGCACTGCTTCAGCTTCCAATGTCGAGAGAATCCAACGAAGGCAAAACAAAATTTTACGGTTAATAACATCGGCTCCATGGTACATCCAAAATTCTATTATACATCGTGATATAAATATGCCACTAGTGACTGAAGAAATTGCAAAATACGCAGGCAAATATTTAACAAAACTCGAATCACATCCTAATCCGCTTGCTCGTAATATTTTGAACTTTACTGGACACATCCGCTTAAAAAAGAGGGACACACGGGCTCTTATACCTAACACTCCAGATGGGACTACTTGAAAATACTTTCCCCCCCTTTTTTTTTTTTTTTGATTATCACTACTAATGTATTATTTATAACTACCACTAAGTTTATGTCCGACACTGGTCGGGCCTAATAATTTTTTTTATAGATTTAAGATTTGAATACTTAATGTTAGTTCACATATGAAGATACAATAAATAAATACATGCACTACAAAAAAAAAAAAAATTTATTAACAAAAATTTATTACAAATAAATAAGAAAATGAACAAAAAGCATATACATATGTACATAACCAGACAGAAATTGTGATTTTGCGCAAAAAGTATGTGCCTTCACAACACTGTAAATCAGTGTCCCGCAGAATAAAATATGTCTGTATTGGTGAGAAAAATGAGAGTAAAATAAACTTGCACTTGAAGAAAAGTTTTGTAATATATATAAAATACATGATGTGGTTATTAGTTGTTTGATTTGTTTTTTTTTTTTTTTTTTTTTTTGTAAATAAGCCATTTAATCAACAATTTAGTGTATAAGTTCAAAATTAAATTTATTCACAGCTCTGTGGATACTATTAAAATACCTTTCTAAACCATTTTCCCTATTATTTTTTAATGTTTCATAACATAAAATGCATTGCATATTGCGAAAAGCATTTTTCATCACGAAATTTTTCTTAGCTTCCATAATTATATTATCAATTTTTTGTCTATAGAAATTTATTAAATTTAAAATTTGTAAACGCACTAATAATCCCAAATTAATAATTTTACTTATTAAGTAAAATATTTTTTTTATTAAAAATACATTGAAATTGATTATTGAGGGGTTTAGCTGGATCCAGCTAATCAATTTCAATGTATTTTTAATAAAAGAAATATTTTACTTAATAAGTAAAATATTAATTTGGGATTACTAGTGCGTTTAAAAATTTTAAACTTAAATTGTAACAATTCCCATAAAAAACAATAAATTTATTAAATTTGAACTTTAATTTCGTTTCGTGTGCTCAAAAAAACTAAACCAAAAACCAGGAAAAAATTAATACATGCGTGCACAACTTAATTCGTCGCTTGCTCAGTGACGACTAAATGAAACCCCATAACCAGCGTGACCGTTTGACCGACTAAAGTGGCAATTTGCCACTTTTTCGACTGCGTTTCCCCTTTTTCGACTGCCTTGCCACTTTTTGACCCCCTTTAATAAGAGTGAGTTATATGAAAATACATTAAAAATAAAAAGTTTAGTGCAGTTTTCACGTTTTTTTTTTAATTTTGCCCCCTTTTTTTGATAAATACCCTATTTGGTGCCACTTTTTGAAAATGTCATCGGTCACCCTGACCATAACCATGTATGTGATTTTCATCAGCAAAATTGTGCTATGGCTTGCGGGTTACTGCTGTAAATACAAAATTACGACTCTTCCAAAAATTTTGTACCACCACAGTACTACAAACACAAAAATATTAGTTTGTGTTTTCAAATACCGTGTTCTTAGTAATCCTATACCACTACAACACCTTAAATACAAAAATTTGACTTAAGTTTGAAAATTTCCATTATGACAACCTTATAAATTTGTATTTAGAGTAATGCAACAACATTAAAAACAAGAGTTTTACCGTGTTATCATTTTAATGTTATGAGTACCTTAAAATAATGGTAAACAGATGTTATACTGATGTTAGTTGTACCCGCAGACCATCGTAACAAAATCGTGCTGATTGTCTTTTTCTGTCTGGGAGGGTATAAATATTAAAGTCATAACAAAAACAGTTTAGACTTCAATAAATCTTTCGCCTGAATAAGACTATAGTGTTGGAACATAAAGCCTGTTCCTTTGTTTTGTTTTCATGAGATTGTGGAGTGAGGTATGGAGATAATTCCGTAAGCTACTCTTGATTTACCAGGAAACATGTATTCGTCCAATGCGTTTTTAGTTATAGCAACGGAAGTCCAGAAACTGCATACATACATATGTATGTATATTTTCTGTTGTTAATGGCCTTAGTTCTGCCATAGTATGACCTATATTGGTTGTTGATATTTTAAAAATTTAGCTTTTCGCTGGGAAACACTTTAATTAAAAGTATACTACTTTAATTACCAAATAAAACATTTTCAGAGGGATACTTACTAAACCAAACTAAAATTTCATTGTCAAAGTCCACTTTTGCTCTAAGACTTCACAGAATGTAATATAAACTTTTAACAATTTTCTTTAAACTGAAACAGTTGTTTCAACATGATCTAGGCGCACGGCAGTGCGCCAGGCCAAGTTCTGGCCAATGCACGCAGTGTGTATATTTACAGGAAGCCATTCGAGCTGTTTTTACCCCCTTCATAACTTTGTTCCCCGCAATCGTAAAAATATAGAATTTAAATCATAATTAGAATAAATTCATATAACCTCACATGCGAAGTTTGAAAGCTTTACAATGATAGGTTCCAGAGATATAGAGGTGCAAAAAGTGCATATTTTAAGACATACTCACTGACCACTGACTCACTCATCAAATTGATGAAGCACTTCCGCTATTGCTAGAGAGCTAAAATTTGGTACACGAGTTTATCTAGGTGAGCAATGAACCAGAAAAATCTGAAAACCCGAAAATTTTAACCAGGAGGGCGGGGCTACGCCCATAAAAATTAAAATTCGTCCTATTGAGCTAAAATCGGACACAGAGTTAGGTCTAGGTGAGAAATAAAATAAGAAAATCTGAAAACCCGGGAAATTTGGGCAGGAGGGCGGGGATACGGCCATAAATGTTAGAATTAAAATAGCAAATCTAAGGCGCTTAACAAAAGGTATTTTATTGAAATTTGGCATATATACTGGGATAATGCAGGGCTATAAATTTTTTATTAAAAAGTGGGCGTTGACACGCCCATACAATTTAAATCTCATTTTCGTGTACTACGGTTCAGCATATTAGATACACTATTTATGTGGGTATTATTATCCGTTTGCAACGAAACTTGACACGAATAACAAGCACTGGTCGAAAAAAATCTTAAGTTTGGAAAAGTGGGCGGGGTTACGCACATAAATACTAAAAATTAAAAGTTGAGGTAAGGAGCTGAAATTTGATACACAAATAGATCTAGGTGAGAAACCAACTATACTATAAATATTAAAGTTATAACAAAAACAGTTTTTAGACTTCAGTAAATCTTTGGCCTGGATAAGACTATACTGTTGGAACATAAATTCTATTCCTGTGTTTTGTTTTCATGATATTGTGGTAAAAGAAAATCCTTTCGATATTTACAGAGGTGTGAGGTATGGACAAAATTCCGTAAACTACTCTCGATTTACCAGGAAACATGTATTCGTCCAATGCGGTTTTAGTTATAGCCACGGAAGTCCAGAAACTGCATACATATATTTTCTGTTGTTAATGGCTTCAGTTCTTCCATAGTATGCTCTATATTGGTTGTTAATATTTTAAAAATTTTGCTTTTCGCTTTAATTAAAAGTAGTATAATTACCAAATAAAACATTTTCAGAGGGATACTTACTAAACTAAACTGTCAAAGTCCACTTTTGCTCTAAGAACTTGACAGAATGTTATATAAACTTTTTACAATTTTCTTTAAACTGAAACAGTTGTTTCAACATGATTTCTGTTTCCATAGAGATCAACTTCTGTGCCACAGAAAATATTATTGAATCAAATATAATTTTCATTTATATTTAATTGTGATTGGTTGGGTACACTTTTCTAAAATGTCGTTACTAATAAAGTTTCGTGCCAGTTGTGGAAAAAGAAATTTAATTCTTCGCAAAAATATATGCATACGCGCATCTTCCGACTATATTTCTAAGCTGGCCATGAGAGTATCAAACGTGTTGCGGGAGTACTACGGTACTTTTTCATGTCAAATAGTACAAACAAAGTACGATCGTACCAACTTTCCCATCACTGTTTTGTACATAAAAATTTTAGTGCATTAATCTCTTAAATTATCTTCTAAATATTTTTTAATAAACAATTTTTTCTTACAATTGATTTTATTACTTACCTACCATTTACACATGAAACTAATTACAAGTAGCAATACAATAAAATTTTTTCACTACCACACTCACATTGTTTTTAATTTCCAGTCAGCTTTCAACGATTTTTTCAAGAAAGTAAATTTTTGATATTTTCAGAAAGTAAAATGAAAAAAGGTTAACAGTGTTACCCCCTTTAAATATTTGTACATACATACAGGATTGTGGTACATAGGTAGGTATTATAAATTATGGTTATTTTGTGTAAATATTTAAAGAATTATAATATCGTCCCTACCATGTCAAACTATCTAATATGCAAATTTGAACTTTTAAGAAGAGTGCGAAGACCCATCAATTATAAATTTAAACTTCAGCGTGTTCCTAAAAAGTTTAAAAATTTTTATTGAGTTATCTGTCGTCCGTGAGAATTTCAGCATATTGAAACGAGGTATGTCGTAAAAATTAGGGTACCAAGATAACGAATCTAAACTACTAATTTTGCATATTGGATAGTTTGACGTGGTAGGGACAATATCTCATGTTCAAATATGCATGGAATAATATTTATTCCCTATTTATTGCCTTATAAATTTGTGTAGGTGATGTTCTGGGTAACTCTAAATAAGAAGTGAACAAAACAATTTTTTTCAACTTTACTTTTCGACGACATTTTTAAAAAGAACTTTCACTTTCCTATGAAAATTAACAAGAAATATTCATGAAAGTCATTTATTTCATTAAATTTTTTATTCATAATGTGTATACAGAAATTTCAAGATAGTACTTTCATGTGTAAATGTAGCGTTAGTCATTGTTGAAATGTATAAATAAAATTTTACTGACATTGAATTTTAAATATTTTTATGTTTGTGAGGACCTGACTTGCTTTTTATATTGTATCACGTGCCTTCCTTCCACTATTCTAAAGGGTCACTTTTTCTGTCCAATAGTATTTGTTAATGACTGAAGTAGCTCAATAATGCATTTTGTAGTACTTTTTTAGTGGCTGTTTGTTACACTAACTCCATGAGGTTCAGAGTCATATTTATTTGTATCAAGCTCATAGAGTTGTATAATTATGATGTATTTTAAAGGAAGACTTTCACTTGAATACTACAAAATGCAACCCTGAAAGTATTGAGTAGTTACTTTTGTGTATTGAGTACCGGGAAAAACTCCCGGTATTGAGTACTCAGTACTCAAATACTCAATACTTTTACAATACAAATTTTGATGATTTTTCTTATATTAGTTATTTATGAGTTTTAAAAATATTATTATATTATTATATATATTATATTGTATTATGAATTAAAAAATATTATACCAAAAACAATTTATTATCAAATATTTTAGAGTTGTGCTTGCTTATCCGCCAGCGTTGTCAACTTGGTGGTTTCGCACCATTTTGGGTGCTTTTTGAAATGTTTGGTGCGCTTTTTTTTAAATTTCGGTGCGTTTTTTAATTTTTGGTGGCACCAACGCAAATTTAACACAGCAATGGGTAAAACCGGACAATTCTTGTTGTGAAACTTACCAACTTCCTGATAGTGTTAATTACCATATTAATACTAATAATGTTTACAAAATATCAGAATTTAAAATGAAATCTATGGCCCAATGATAACAATAATACTGAAAATATTAGATTTATTTATTTGGAATAATTAATTCTTGGTTTCTTTTTAAAAAGTTTTAAACCAAATTTATCAAATTTATATACAAAAATGTATCATCTTGTACAAATGAATGGAAAGATATGTATTTATGTGCCCTTAATTATGAAAGTTGTATAAGACTTATATTTATTTGGTCGAGATATTTAGTAGATTATATTGGAACAAATCCAAAAATAATTTTGTTATGCAAGAGTTTAATTTAGAGTTGTTCTAGTCTGATCAAAATGTACTATATCGAATCAAAAATGGTATGACCTAGACCACTTTCATATTTACACTATGTATGTACGAATTTGTTTAGTTTTTATACCCTTCACCAAAAATGCTAAAGGGTATATATATAGGTTTGTCCAGATTTTTGTAATTTCTACAATATTCATTTGCGGCCACATAAAGTTAGTTATTCTGGATCCTTATGAAGAGGAGATAAAAAAAAGACATGTCCGTCTGTCCGTCTGCATGTACGGATAGCTTGAAAGAGATTTTCTGAAGCTCCCAAAAAAGTTAGACAGCTCGGAGTTGGACTGAAACGACCGCAATTGTCTTGGCTTGGTTGGTATTGAAAATCAGCAAAAATAAAGAATCAGTTCTTGCATTTTCTATATATATAGTTTTATCACCCATTTTTAAATAAAATCCAAAAAAAATCGCCGTGCATAGAACCAAGAATATTCAAATTTCTTATTAACATCACTAGCTACTGAAGCTTGCTTACTTTTGGTTTATGTTTCCTGTATTTAAACATTTTCTTTTGAAACAGTGTTTCCTATAAAACCCTTTTTTGTCACCACTACATACAAATTATCTCGTGATATGCGTGGAACATTAATAAGAATTCTTATTCGTGTGCATGTACATATGTATGTATGTATGTATGTATAGAAATGTGTTTGCACAGAATGTGTAGTGTTAAGAAAAAACAATACATAGGTATAAACATTCGCACATACATACTTACTTGTGTGTAAATAAACGCTTCCATAAGATTGTATGTATGCTGCGTTGAAACAACTACAACAACAACAATATGCTACCAACTGTATTGAAAGAAGAATATTCAGTTGTTTCTTGTTGTTTTTGTCTACTAAAACAGCCAGGGTGACCGATGAAATTTTTCAAAAAGTGGCACCAAATAGGGGATTTATCAAAAAACAAGGGGCAAAATTAAAAAAAAAGAGAAAACTGCACTAAACTTTTTATTTTTAATGTATTTTCATATAACTCACCCTAAATAAAGGGGGTCAAAAAGTGGCAAGGCAGTCGAAAAAGGGGAAACGCAGTCGAAAAAGTGGCAAATTGCCACTATAGTCGGTCAAACGGTCACGCTGAAAACAGCAACAATGTGCCAGCAAACCAGTAACCCGCAAGCCATAGCACAATTGTGCGGATGAAAATCACATACATGCTTATGCTCTTTCATTTAAGGTAGAATTAATAAATCGTATCATTCTACTTTACAGCTTGCCGTATCGTTCAAATTTGTGCACGAGTTATAGAAAATGTAACAGTTTGCACAGCACATTTTTTTGTCTGGCATTAAATGCGGCGTTTTTGACATTCGCTACAGAAAAATCTGTTTTCTCCAGATTCCTACGTCAGCAGTGCTACCACCACATATTTTATAACTAGTAACATGCATTGTATATGGTACGGTTTTTGTCAGCTGACACGCAACATCACGATACGATTTTACTAATTCTACCTTTAGTCGTTACTGAGCAAGCGACGAATTGAGTTGTGCACGCATGTATTAATTTTTTCCTGGTTTTTTGTTTAATTTTTTTGAGCACACGGAACGAAATTAAAGTTCAAATTTAATAAATTTGTACAGCAACAAAAAATTTAAACAATTATGGAAGCTAAGAAATATTTCGTGATAAAACATGCTTTTTGCAATATGCAATGCATTTTATGTTACGAAACAGTTAAAAATAACACATTTTAATAGTATCCACAAAGCTTTGAATAAATTTAATTTGGAATTTATATACTCATTGTTGAATGGATTATTAAATTTTTAGTTTTTAGTTAAACTTTTGATTAAATTGCTTATTTACAAAAAAAATTCAAACAATTAATAACCACATCATGTTTTTTAAATTAGAAAACTTTTCTTCAAGTGCAAGTTTATTTTACTCTCATTTTTCTCACCAATACAAATATATTTAATTTTGCGGGACACTGCAGCAAACGTATTGAAGGAAGAATATTAAGTTGGTTGTTCCAAGAACTCAGAATAATTTTGTATAGCTACATACATACATACATACTCGTACACATAAAATACATACAAAAGTATTTAGAAATAAAGTATTTCATGAAATATAAAAATGTAATTGTGTACATATGTATGCATATACATACTTAGATAGATTCAATATGCATAAGAAAATAGATCTAAATTGGTTTGCTAAGCTATGTAGACATAGTATTATATAGAAATACATACATACATATGTACTATGTAAGTAAATAAGCGCTTTTAAAGAGCAAGGATTTGGTATAAATATGTATTTATGTATACCGAAACGGATTTGATTTCTTCTTATTGTTTTCTCAGTACATTTTGTAAAAATGTTAGAAAAGTAAGGAAGAAAACATGGCTTGTTGATAAGCACTCGGCATGTTAAGGTTCGCCGTCTGAGTTCAAACGATGTCAATTTAAACTTTTTTTTCTCAATATATAAATGTTTATATGTTATAAGTATATGTTTTTGAAAAAGAAATTAATCAAGGCATAAAATATTGAGTTTTTAAAGAAAAATAGCATCTATGTACAAACAAGGAAACACAAAAAAAACGTACATACATATAGCTAAACATCAATCAAATCTTAACATTTTGATTGTTCTGAACTAGATTTTTCTAAACTCCAATAATTTTAAAATTTTTATTTTTAAGTAACTGTAAATAATAGTTTACAATTAACTTTGGTGGTATTTTTTCTTAAATATTAAAAATTATCATATGTAATTTGGTTTACAGAACGATACGAACTTTAGCCTAATCAAATAATTAATATAGAAATAGCACTGTGTGACAAAAACTATTTAAATCGAAATATGTGCCTGGGACGTGTTACTGTTTTTCTGTTACACAGAAAAAACTAAATTTCGTTTTCAGTAACCAAATTCATTGAGTCAGTAAATATTTTGTATGAATGCGGACCTACAAAGAAATTTGTAGATTCTGATGACAATTTTGTAAAAATGTAACTGGAAGATCATAAAATTTAACTGATTTTTTTCAAGAGTCAGTTTTGAAAATATGGCACCAAGTTGGGACTGCCAGCTGATACTATCTGCCACCATAGCTGATACTATCGGTTTACGTACAGAATTTTAAGCTTCAGAGGCCCATTCAATATCAATAATAAATATGCTGGTGTTGTGTGTTTGACGATACAAAATATTAAATTTGTTCTCTACTGTAAATTCATTCATACATATTTCACATCTAAAAAAAATTCGTGTTTTTCGTGTCAATTTTGCTCAACACGAAACGAACCGAACACGCACGAAATTAGATTTTTTTTTGTCACGAACACTTTGTGTTGAGTTCGTCGTATTCGTGTCACGGAACAGCAAAACACGACACGCGCACATCTCTAATTGGCGTACAAATTGTACATGCATACACTTGAAGTAGCAAACTATTACAAACGCTTGTTGTTGGACTGTTTAGAATTTATAGATTTTTTTTTGAAGAAATGTTGATACATACATACATACATATATGTATGTATAGGTATATAAATATGTATAAGTAAATATAAATTCGTTTGCTAATGTACGGTATGTATTATGTATGGATATGTATGTATGTTAGAAAAATAAGCAAACCCTTGGTAAAGATCATGGATTTCATTTGAATATTTTAAAGTGGACCGACAAGATTGTTTGTTTGTTGTTGCTGCGAGTATTTTCTTTCATTCATGTCGTTTTTGTTTTTTTTTCGATTAGCTAAGTAAAACGTACTTTTGCTTAATTAAGCTGGTGTCTATTGCAGATGGGCAGTCGGCAGGGATTGATCCCCTGGCTGAACGTACACACATACATATGTATGTATGTATGTATGAAGGCGCTGGGTAATGTATTGAAATAAATATCCAGCTAAAAAGGCATGCATAAACGGAATTACATAAAACATTGTCATCACATCATTTTTTTTTTTCATAAAAAGAGTTGTATCTCCTAAGAACAATAACGATGCATTAGTTCAGTGGTAGAGAGTACATATGAACAATCGGAAAAGCATGGTTCGTATCCTAACCGAGATAATATTTTTTTTTTGTATTTACTGAAAAACGTCATCGAATCTGCGAACTTGCATGGGTTCTAAGCAGTCATTTCAATAATAAGCAGTTTTGTTAAATGTGAACCCATGCTCATCAATGATACGCCTGCGTTAAAATCTAACGTTCTGCAACTAAATTGAACCAATTCATTTTCAGAATAACCCATGCACTAACTAGTTCTTTTGCATGTCTTTTTTGCTGGGTCCGAAAATAACTTAATTATTCGATTGCTAAATAAACTTATCTAAAGAGGTCTTTGTTTAAAAAAAAAATTGGTAACTTTTATATCTAAAGCCATTTTGTGTTCCTGCATTTTATTGGTGCTTGTGCCAACTCATTGGTAGATCTGCAACCGTAATGTTTAAAAAGTTTTTCTTAGATAATATCAGGTATTATAAGAACTTTCAACGGCAGATAGTAGGCTAGTAGGTTATTTACAACTTCACAAGCTACATAAGTACATATCGCTCATTTTTTAAAATAACGTGATATATCAAAAATGGGATTTTTGAGTTAATGGTGCAAAATTAATCCTCATATTGATATTAGTATTGTGTAAAAACTTCATACAAATATCTTGTATGCTTAACTATCGAGAGAAAAATAAAATTATCGTTTTCCATTAAGTTGTGTGTAAATTGAAAACTTTAAAGTTTAAAATAAACTTATTTTTTTAATAAACGAGCGATATGTATGACATTATATCTGTGGCATATTTTACTGTTTTTCAGGAGAGCACTTTTAAGCGTTCAAGTCGATATTCAGATTTTTTTTCTTTTACAGTTAAATTGGGAAAGTCTTTGTTCAACTTTATTTTTTTAAGCAACCGTCGTTCTACACACTATAAGTAATATGTACATTTAAGTTGAAATATACCAAAGTATAATCTGAATTAAATTAAATAAAATTCTAAATTAGATTAGAAGTCTAAAAAAGATAAGTCGCGCTATAACTTGCTGAAAAATTACACAAATTTATTGAGATTTTGACCAGGGATACTTTCGAATATTCAGATTACGGAAGTACCATTAACTCAAAATCAGCTGATCTCGACTTAAGCACTTTCTGCTTTTTGCTGCATATATATATATTATCCTTACTACAAATACCAACTATGTATGTATTTACTTTAGAGTGACTCACCTAGTATGGAGATGAAAAATGCGACCTTGTTACCCCTCTCAAATCAAAGATCGGTCTTTTTAATGAGGACTCCCAATATATTTGAGGGGTCCAGCGATGCCCGCTCGTGAGCTGGACCGTGTGTAAAAAAGGTATATTTTTGAAGTTTTTTTTTGGCATATTTTTGTATTTTGTCACGAGACAACATATTAACCCTGGATGGTTACTGTTCGGTTAATCGACGAGTCTCATTTGCTCTTTTCTGCATAACTTTTTCATATGTGTTCTAATTATGCTCTTTTTGTAAACAACGTCAGTTAATTACTAAAGCTTGAAGTGAGTGGGCGTATGATGCATACTTATTTTGATTAAGTTGAAATTCACAGGTGTGTACTCGTCGTAACGTCGAAGAGTAACTTTAGTGTGACTTTTTGCGTTAACAGTGTAATAAATTTGTTGTTTTATTTTGCGGTTTTGTTAAATTGTTTTGTATTAGTATTATTAAAAAAAATATTTAATTTCAAACAATTTATCATTTTTATGTTAAATATACACATTAAAATTGTTTTTAAGAGTAAAAAATGAGCTCTAAGAAATTACTATCAGACGCTGATATCGCAAGATTTTGCAAAATTTTGAGGACAACGATTTCAATTTCTTGGATACTTCAGAGAAAGAAGATGACGAAGGCGTTGAAAACAGTGACTTAGAAGCAGAGCAGGCACCAGTCGCTGGAGATAACGTACCACTGTCGTGTGAGTTTTCCGATGAAGAACCTTCAGATGAAGATGAGATTTCGCTCAATATCCTTCGCTTAAGAACGAATATAATTGACTTTTCAAACACACTTTTCTAAACAGCTAGGTCATATATACCCATAATATATTCCTTAGAAATTAAAAACCAGAGACAGTACCTGAAAGATCTTCATGAATCTCTAATGGCTCCCTTTTTAAGAGGCATACTTGAGACACCTACCTTGCAGACCTCAATTAAGGAAAACATTCAAGATATAATACATAATCCACAGGTAGGAGTTGACAACGTTGATAAAGGACTAAAAACATATAAAATTTGTCAACCTCTGTCCGAGTAGCCAACGAAGAATGACAAAAGATTCATGTTATATATGCATGAAAATCATCTGTGAACACAAACTTAAACTATGTGTCTCATGTGTAAATAAGTTTATTAAGTAAAATTATTTTTATCTATTATATTATTTGATAGATTTTCTGCGAAAGTTGTGAATGAAACAAGCCATGTTTATTTTTATTTGTTAAGTCCTTGTTGTTTTAAAAAGTTATTTATTTTTAAAAGGCCAAAAAAAAGAGTTCAATTCCGTATCGAGTTTTAAGAGAGAAAAAGACTATTTATTTTTGTAACTTGTTTTTTTCTTTATTTTTTAATAAAATATGTCACCAAAAAAATGTTTTGTTTATTTTTAAATTTAAAAAGTGTTCTTCTAGAATTTTTATAAAAAATAGTTCGCCGATTCGACAAAGAGTAACCTTAGTGTACTAAAATGAAGAGTAACTTTCCAGGGTTAAAAACCATTAATACCATCAGCAATGAGTTGTTCCACAAAAACTAGGATTTTTTAAGCATTTTCATAGCAGGTGCTACTTATTTATATGAAACTAAAGAAAAGATAATTTTGTTAATTTTGTAATAGAAGATAATTAATGAAATACTGACAGAAATGTCGTAGGATATATTGGAAAAATTTTAAGAAAATTCAATTAAATTTAAATAGAAAATAAAACATATTTTTTTTTGTAAAATTTAAGTAAATAAACTTTATATTGCTGTATGTATAGTGAAGTGGAAAACTTTCGTGGTTAAGATTTTTTAAAGGGATTTTGATGTAAAATAAATGAGAGTAATCAAAACAATTGAGTGGGCTCATGAAAATTCTCCGGATAAGGAAGTGTCCATGGTAGGGAAAGGGCGGCTGAAAGAAACAACTAACTTTCCCAATAATAATGTGTGACTAGTGCTGTCAAGTTCAATGTTTGTATATTTGTAAAAATAATTGCTGCTTGTCTCGGTCTTAAGTGTAGGTTGAGATCACACGTCCCGAGATCTCTGGCTCTGAGCTAGCCGCGGAGATACACTTAAGTGCCGTATGAGGCATGTAACATAACACAATCATGTAAGCTCTTGATAATTTTAATTTGCACACAATTCTTTCCACTGAACAATTCGAAAATATTATAAAAATTTTCCATATTAAATATATGGAGTCAAATACATTTTAAATGAAAAGAAAACGTTGGATTAAGAACTTTACTTGTGCCTTGCAAAGAACACTCCCAGTCAAATGACCGGTCTGCCGTATCTTTACTTGTCATTTATGATGCATGTGGTAGTCACGTCTGACTGATCACACTTAATGTATATAACCGTCATAGCAAACCTTTATAATTACATTAATAAACATGATTTTCATATTGTTTTAATTGTTTTTTATTATAGAAAAATAAAGATATGTATAATTAAAATATTTGAAAACAAATATAAGCTGAAAGTAATGTAGGTGGTCCAGCCTCTTCACGCTTCTTTCAACCTGCAACGCACTTTGATTTGTATAAATACGTATCTAAAATTTGAAAAAGAAATACATATGTACATATATATATTTAATTAAACTTTTGAAATTTCTTTTTTGCAATATTGAATTTTACTTAACTTTTTTAACACTTAAATTAATTCTAGTTTCACAGACCGAACATATTATATACTTTACAATAAAATGTGATTTTTTTTTTTAATTTTTGGCATACGTACATTAGATGTTCCACTCCTACATACATGTTAGAGTACAGAAATTGAATCTCACTGTTGATTTCAATATAAAATTGTTGTAATTGTGTGAGTGAAAATATTGCTTTTGTGTTAGTTTCGGTCATTCATTTCTTGTAGGGTATATAATGTAGAGGCGAAATTACACAAAAATGTTGTTTCTAATTTTTCTGTATATTTACATAGAAATCGGCAACGCTGACTTGGTACAACAGATGTTAGTACAACACTAGCGTACCATTTGCGTGATATTAAAAAACAAAAAAACAAACAACCATGAGATTTCTATAAACTCAAGCAATGAAAAAAATAAAAATGTAGATACTCGTATGTATGTATGTA
The DNA here is from genome assembly GCA_949987645.1 of Tachina grossa. Lineage (NCBI taxonomy): Eukaryota > Metazoa > Arthropoda > Insecta > Diptera > Tachinidae > Tachina > Tachina grossa. Next base: position 128,786,832 of record OX465276.1, on the reverse strand, counting down.
TATTCGATTTAAATACATACTTATATTTATACAAACACACTGGGGTTATTTATGGCAGACAATTTTAGTTTGTTTTATAAATGTTTCTACATATTCGTTAAGATTCTCATTTCGTTGATAGTTTTAGTAGCATAAGATGTTAAGTTTGTGTCGAATAAAGCATACTTACCTGGCGTAGGGGTTACCGTGATCATGAAGGCGGTTCCCCCGGAGTGAGGCTTGGCCATTGCACTACGGTTGAGTTGACCTCCGCGATTATTCCTAATGCGAATAACTCGTGCGTGTAATTTTTGGTAGCCGGGAATGGCGTTCGCGCCGTCCCGACATTACTAATAAATTTAAGGAATAATGTTTAAGTTAGAATTAATTAATGCCATTATTCCTCATTTTCATAAATAAAATTAAGTGTGGTGACGATTTCTTTTATGATTTTTCTTATATTAATTAATAGTAATTATGAATTTTATTTGTATGAGAAAAATTTAAAGGAAATAATTTATGATTATTTTATTTCTAATTTTGGTGAGTGATTTCCTGATAAAATTTGACACGATATTCTACAATCTTAGAAAAAATAAAATAAAACCTAAAAAACTTAGCAAATTTGTTTACATTCGTTTGTATTATACAATGCAGATAATAATTTTTTTTTAATTTCATGAATTCTGTACAAAACTTTTTAAAGAGATCAACGATTAATAGAAAGGAATCAAAACTAATAAAAGTTCTTTTTTATCAGAAGTTTAATATATCCATATTAAAAATATATGGGTCTTTCTACGTTAAGAGGCCACTATCGAAGGCTAAATCAAAAATTCATATACAGGGTGTGCCAAAAGAAACCAAGGGGTGTAAAAGTTTAATAACTTTTTTGTTTATTGATTTTTTTTTATTTTTTCTTTCGGATTATATAGACAACACTTGGAGAATTTATAATGGAGAGGTTCACAACTGAACAGAGAACCAGAACAATAGAATTTTATTATTTAAACCAGAGATCAATTATTTTAAGCTCATTTTCATTTGAATGGCTTTGTTAATAAGCAGAACTGTAGGTTCTGGGGTTCTCAAAATCCAAGAGCCATTCATCAACGCCAATTGCACCCCATCAGGTGTACAGGGCCGTACTTCTTCGAGAATGAAGATGGAAGTGCTGTAACCGTAAATGGAGAGCGGTATCGGTTTATGATAGAAAATTTTTTACGTCCTGCTCTTGAAAACAGACCTGGTATGTGGTTTCAGCAGGACGGAGCTACTGCCCGAGACACAATGGCACTTTTAAGTCAAATTTTTGGAGAGCGAATAATTTCTCGAAATTCGGAAATTAGTTGGCCAGCGCGATCGCCAGATTTGACAGCACCCGACTATTTTCTTTGGGGTTTTTTGAAGGAGCGAGTGTATGTGAACAAGCCAGAGACAATCCTTGAACTCAAGGCAAACATTGTTGCAGAAATTCGAACGGTACAGCCACAAGTTTTGAAAGATGTTATGGAAAATGCTCTAAAAAGAGCCCATCAGTGCGAAGCTGAAAACGGTGGTCATTTAAGAGACATCATTTTTCATACTTAGTGTAAAAAAATTTCCATTTTGTATATTATATAATCTGAAAGAAAAAATAAAAAAAGTTAATAAACAAAAAAGTTATTAAACTTTTACACCCCTTGGTTTCTTTTGGCCCACCCTGTATAACTTGAAAATTTTGCGGAAATATGACACATATTTAATAATAAATAAAGTATATATAGTTTTTTTTACCAATAAATTGCAATGCCTAAATTAGCTTAATTTAGTCATAACTTCATGTTTGCTAAGAAAAAAGTATCCACCCTGTCCCTTTATTTTTCTGATTATGTTAGTTTTTCAATACCGTATCTCCCCTACTTCACCAGATGCCATAGTAGAGACACAGAATTGAAGAAAGTGACAGGTAAAAAAAAGCTCCAATCAGGTTTTTTGTTAAAATCGTGGAAAAAAGAGAAAAGCATAGTGTATTTGATACTGTAGTGTATTACTACTTACCAATTAACACAGCTAATAAAAATTTATTGCACTAGAAAGACGTAGCAAAACAAAAACGACGACAAAATTTGAGGGAAAACGAGACAAACAGAAAAATACCCGTATCTTCCGTCGCGTGACACTTCTGTATGTTTTGTGGTAGAGACTTTGCGTCCAGGGTAGATAAGAAAGTGAGATATTACTTCTTTCTTAGTATTTCACGTATATTATTTATAAACCTCGCCTTAATGTTAGTAATGTATGTATATGGGACTAAAAGTGAACCTGTCGAGGAACCACTAATGAATTATCGAAAGTCAAATCAGCCTGCATTATCTTCTCAGTCCTGTTCTCAGGCAGTTTTCGAAAAGGCGTGCCAGTTTGTAAACGAACAACCATGAACATACAAGCCGCCAATTTAAAAATGTAAGGTCAGAGGATTTTTTATGCTTTTGACGAAAGTGTTACTGTGAAAGTTCTTATTTAAGTATCTGAAATACCGAAGTATATTTATTTGATATAAAGTCTTTAATTATTTCATTAGAAAATTTTACTTGTTTTTATGGTTAAATAATTGTCTATATGCATTTCATTCCTGCTTTTGTAACTCGTCAGTAGACTTCAGAGCATTGATGCTCTATATGGTTTTGTCATTTCACAATATGTGCAATTAAATAATTAACTTTCTTTGGAGTACTTTTTTGTTTTCAAAGTTTATTACCTAATTCAAGTTAAACAATTAAGATTATATGGAAATTATAGTCTGATTTTTTTTTTTTTTTTATATAATTTATCACCAAATAGTGAATAGTTGATTTTTACGAAAAAAAAAGTTTATTTTCAATTGATCTTCTCCTGTTTCTAACCTGTATAGAGTATCTTCCCTGGTCACTTGAAATACCTATAAAAGTAGATCAATTGACTGGCCATTGTTAAACATGCATACAAAATACATTATTAAATACTATTATCTTGGAAAAAAAATATTATTTTAAGTAATTTTATCGTGCCGCCCTTCCTAGTATTAAATGAATTCTTAACGTAGAATGACCCATATGTACATAATTAAAAAAACTAAACAAATTCGTACATACATAGTGTACATATGAAAGTGGTCTAGGCCATACCATTTTTGATTCGATATAGTACATTTTGATCAGACTAGAACAACTCTAAATTAAACTGTTTCATAACAAAAAAATTATTTTTGGATTTGTTCCAATGTAATCTACTAAATATCTCGATCAAAGAAATATAAGACTCATACAACTTTCATAATTAAGGGCACATACATATCTTTGCATTCATTTGTACAAGATGATACATTTTTGTATACATATTCATTTTATAAATTCGGTTTAAAACTTTTTAAAAAGAGACCAAAAATTAATTTTTCCAAATAAATAAAGCTAATATTTTCATCATTATTGTTATCATTGGGCCATATGTAAAACAGATTTCATTTCAAATTGTGCTATTTTGTAAACATCATTAGTATTAATATGGTAATTAACACTATCAGGAAGTTGGTAAGTTTCACAACAAGAATTGTCCGGTTTTAACCCATTGCTGTGTTAAATTTGCGTTGGTGCCACCAAAAATTAAAAAACGTACCGAAATTTAAAAAAAAGCGCACCACGCACCAACTAAGGAATTTTTCGCACAAAAAATTTCAAAAAGCACCCAAAATGGTGCGAAACGCACCAAGTTGACAACGCTGATGCGAAATAAGATTTTCACAAAGTGACAAGAAAAATTTTACTTTTTTCAGTACAATTGACCAAATTCTTTTTATATTTTTAAATGCTTTTATTAACTTAAAACGTACATAAAATTCAATTGTACATGCATATATTTACATATATGTATGTGTGTAAAAACTTAACAATCAACAAAAAGGTCTTTCAAGTTTATTTATTAAAATATTATTAATTAATATTAATGTTTAATTTTCGAAGGTACATAAAAGAGTATTAGTTTTTGAGATCAGAATATAAAACTAAAATTTAGGATTTGCCTTTTCATCCATTGTTTTGATTCGATTGGGTTCAGTAGCAGTAAACAATCTGAAGAAGATAATAGCAAAAAAATAATCACCCCTATCGTGAACAGTTTTTCCCTCGAAATATTTCCCTTTTCCACAAATTGCAATCGTGATTAATTTTTCCCCTGAAATGTGTTCCCTTTCTTGATTCCACTTATCGTGAATAATATTTTTCACAAGGATTTTTTCACTTTTCCCTTCGTTTTGTTCACTTTATTTTTGCAGGCGAACTTGTAAATAATTATTTTTAGGGCAAGATCAATAAATAATGTCTACAATTAATAACAATAATTCCTTGGAATACATTTTTTCATTGATCGTGAAGCTCTTAGGTTGATATGCAGTAAATTTTATGGCTGTGGTATGCTAAAAAAATTGCACGGCGCCTAAAACAATGAAAAACACAACTTTACACTCTATAACATTTCATTTGAAACCCGAAATATGTGTATTTCTTATATTTCTTAACCTACCATTTACACATGAAACTAATTGCCAGAAAGTAGCAATACAATTACATTTTTTCACTACCACACTCACATTGTTTTTAAGTTCCAGTCAGCTTTTAACGATTTTTTCAAGAAAGTAAATTTTTGATGTTTTCAGAAAGTAAAATGAAAAAAATTTTAACAGTGTTACTCCCTTTAAAGATTTGTACAAATACACAGGATTGTGGTAAATAGATATTACAAATTATCCTTATTTTGTATAAATATTTAAAGAATTATAATTTGTTACGTTCAAATGTACAGGAAGAAGACAATTCATGCCTTTTGAAAACAATAATATTATTACAATATTAACAGTAATACTTTTTCCAAATTTATTGCCTTATGAATTTGTGTAGGTGACATTCTTGGTAACTCTAATTAAGAAGTGAACAAAACAATTTTATTCAACTTTATTTTTCGTCGACATTTTTAAAATGAACTTTCACTTTCCTATGAAAGTTAACGAGAAATTTTCATGAAAGTCACTATTTCATTAAAATTTTATTCATAATACGTATACAATATGTCTTTAGGAAAACTTTGTTTTGTTTGTTTCCGCCAGTCGATATAAGCAATTTTATTCCATTGGTTTTCATATACGGTCAATGCCACTTTTGGATCTATAACATTTTTCAAAACTCCATACACCGAATCAAATCGAAATCCCCATTTCAGGGACAAATCCCCTAATCTGGTGGCACTGCTTTTGAGTGACCGCTCTTTTCAGCTCAGCTCACTTTACTGCAGCGTTATCAACTTCCATTTTGCGTGCTTTTTGAAATTTTTTGTGCGAAAAAATCGTTAGTTGGTGCGTGGTGCGCTTTTTTAAAGATTTCGGTGCGTTTTTTAATTTTTGGTGGCACCAACGCAAATTTAACACAACAATTGGTTAAAACCGGAAAATTCTTGTTGTGAAACTTACCAACTTCCTGATAGTGTTATGTAATGTAATGTAATGAAATCTGTCTAATGTCCCGATGATAACAATAATGATGAAAATATTAGCTTTATTAATTTGAAATAATTGATTTTTGATCTCTTTTTAAAAAGTTTTAAACATAATTTATAAAATTAATGTACAAAAATTTATCATCTTGCAAACATATGTATGTGCCCTTAATAATAATAAGTTGTATAAGTCATATATTTCTTTGGTCGAGATATTTAGTAGATTACATTTGAAGAAATCCAAAAATATTTTAATTATGCAGCAGTTCAATTTAGAGTTGTACTAGTCTCGATTAATATAAATTTATTTTACTACATACCCAAGGTGTATCTAACTAGGTGGCAGCGCTACTTCAGCTGATAATTTTTTACTCTGTGTGCTTTGTAGCTGAAGAATGTCAAAGTCTTCAATTTTGTTTTGGTTTTAGTACAATTATTTTTGTGCTTTTGACATTCTTCGGTTCTTTACACTGCTATGGTTGCCATATTTTTGTATAACAAATCCTTACGCAGTCACCTGTATAATTACACCATGTACATACCTATATCGAATCAAAAATTCGTATGATTTAGACCACTTTCATAATTAAGAACACATGTATACCATGTATGTACGAGTTTGTTTACTTTCTTTTTGGTTAAGTTTTTTTTTAGTTTTGTACATACCCAATAAGCAATTTTGCCTGAAATCAACAAGCAATTTTGCTTGAAATCAAATGTAAAACAAGTTTTATTCAAGCCACACAATCAATTGTCAAGGGTTGAATTATGCTTGATTCACACCTTAATTCAATAGCATTCTCCAGTGAAAAGGGAACTTGAATTCAATTCGAACAATTCACTTGCAGTACAGTTTAATTCAAGCCTTGAATTATACTGCAATTCAGCCTTGTATTAAAGTTGAATTTAAGTATATTTCAAGCTTCAAAAACAAATCTTTTAAAATAGAAAAGAAAATGCAATCCACTGGTTTTTAAATAATAATTTTCTGCATATCTACCTTCACTGTTCTTTTCACGATGTTAATCACCTTTTGTTATTTAAAATTCACTTTTTTATTTATGTTTGATATTTTTCACAATTTCAATTTTATTAATAAATACATTATGTATTTGACAAGGCTTGAACATATATGTATGTATGTTGTTTGATATTTTATTTCAAAATGTTTTCAAACTTGAAAAATGCTTGAACTTAGCTTTGTTTCCAGTTAAATTTTAAGTACTTGAATTTTAATTTTTTGAGTGCTTATTGGGTATATTGTAAAAGGCTGTTTATTTTTATTTTTGTATTTTTAATATGAGTAAATGTATTAAACTTCTGATAATTTTTTTTTTTAATATTTGAATAGAAAAGTTTAGTACTTTCATTAGTTTTGAATCCTTACTATTAATCGTTGATCTCTTTAAAAAGTTTTTACAGAATTTATTTATAATAAAAATTAATATAAACAAATTTGTTAAGTTTTTATAGGTTTTATTTTTTTAACACTGAACTGTAAAAGCTTGTTTAAGTGTTAAACACAACAAAAAAATATAATATTATACTTTTTATGTAAAATTAATTAAATAAACATTTTAAAAAAGAAATTCTAAGCTTGGTGCGTTTTTTTGTAAATGGCGCGTTTTTTCTCCATTTTGGTGCGTTTTGAAAACTTAAAGTTGACAACGCTGAGCGTTACCGTTGGAAAATTTCAAAAAGGGGCACAAAAAGGGGATTTTCAAAAAAAAGTGGCACAAAAAGGGGATTTCTAAGAAAAGATGGGGCAACTTTAAAATCAAACAATATTAAAGAAACAAACATATTTATCAACCTAGTTTTATTAAAAATAAACAATAAAATCAAATATCTCATGTATAAAAAGTACACAAACATTAATTTCATGAGAACTCATATAAGTTTATTCGTACGTTTTATTTGCAAGTAAAAATTGTAACTTGTGGCAGAATAAGGTTTTACTTTATGTTATGTTATGAATCAGCTGACTCTTTCTTGATTTTAGAATTTTACACAAGTCGTTAGTTTTTCTGTTTCGTTCTGTTCTGTTACGATTCAACCTGTGAAAATCCAAAAAATTTTAAGTAATTCTAAGTGAAAGCATAAACAAAATAAAAATTGTGACTATGCTTTTAAAAAATTTAATTTTTATCAGAAAAACATGAAATTGTTTTGAAACAGTGGAAAACTGTGGCCGTTCTGCTCAGAAACAGGTGATAAGTTATAACATAAACTGTAACTTTTAAAATTCAGAAACAGAACGGCACAGCACAGAACATCAACAGAAAGTAAAGAAACCGAAGCCTCTACTAACTCACGTGAACAATTACTGATTACTGGGGATGTATGTACTAGTATACAAAAAAAATGTTTAATTTTATAATTGTTTATTTGACGACTGTGAATATATTTCTATAATACCGGCTAGTTGAGTATTTGCAAATACAGTTTTTATTTACAAATAAGACGAGTATCAACGTAGTATAGATAGCTACTAAACATAAAAAAATCATAAAATCTATGATAATAATGAAACACTGGTCAAAATGTGGCATTTGATATTGATCGAAATTACAATAGAAAATAAATGCAAATGTCGTTCGATATTGAATGCCGTAATTTGCCCCAGTTGTTAAGATTTACAAAAATGAAAAAAAAACATTAATTACATTTTTGGCATCTCTTGGGGCATATCACTATTTTACTTAAAACCAGTATAATTCAAAAAAATTTACTTAACCATTTAAAGTTTTGATAAAAAAATTTAAACTTCGATTATGAAGAGGATAATATATTTTGGTATTATTTTTATGCATAATGCACACTTATTAAATACCTTAAATATCAATTCTTTTGAAATTGTACATCTGTATTTATTAATAAGTTCCTCACTTGCAATCAATTCTTTCAAATCTTTTTGAAAAAAAAAATTTAAGGCAGACAGCATGGACAGACAAGTGTCTACTCTCAGTCTTTTTGAACATTTTTTAGCAATGCTAATTTAAGTTTACTCCCTATGTTTTTTTTTTTTTTTTTTTGGTAAATTTTTGTATAAAGATGAAATAAGGTGTAACTCACCGACCTTGCAACTGCTGAATCTGGGTATATTTTTGCGTTTAATTTGGCCAATTTGTCCACTGACTTAAACGAGTAGTTGCAACTTGTCATCAGCAATAGTCACTTTCTTCCGAAAATAAGTAATTTTTTGTGGTAAAAACTCCGATATTTTTAGATCATTTGCTTTTGGGATTGGCCACGTGTTTGCCTGTTTTAGTTTTCTAAAATCATGCGATTTCAACTCGATCGGTTTACAGAACGGCCTTTTAAAAATATGTACTTTAATTAAATTTGGCTTCCACAATGGATATCGAAAATACAGTTATAATTATTAAGTATGAGTGTGCAATTGTACTCGTACATTTAAAAACCTTACACAAATGAAAATATTCATACCAAGGTGTATGCTTTTATATTAAGTTTGACACCGGAAATAAAATCTTGTTTAATGTGGTAGAATCTGTACGAATCTGCGTACATTTATTGTCAAAATAAAAACGAAAGTTGACTTTGAACAAAAAGGGGCACAAAATAATGCAAATGATACTAAAGGGGATTTAAAAGTAAGGGGCATAAAAAGTGGCAAGGCCGTTGAAAAAGGGGCAAAATGCGACTTTAGTCGCACAACGGTAACGCTGCTTTACTGAAGTATTTCATTCAGTTGGCTCAGTAGTTCAGTTCATTTGTAGTGAAACCAGAGTTCAAAAATTAGTTTTTAAAAATTTTTAGTTTAAATATAACTATTATGAAAATATGACTTGTTTGAATTTTTGACAAAGTGCATAATAAAAATATGCAAGTGCATTTGCATATTACACATATGAGCAAAGAAATATTTTATACCTTCACACTATTTAATATTTTCCATAGCAAACAGAACAGAAATATTTTTGTAGTAATATTTTTCTATGCACACAAAATATTTTTTATTTTGTGTGCATAGATACATACATGTATAGGGTGTTTTTTTCAGAGGTATAGAACTTTGAATTGAAATAAAACACAAGAAAATCGTTTTAATGTCCATCAATTTGGCTTTATTGGAAGGATAATTTTATGCCATTAATGTTTAAATATGATTTCGGACATGTGGCCGCCGCGGCTGGCTCGAGTAAAGCCAATTCTACAGGTCCAATTTTCAACCACTTTTTCGAGCATATGGGGCCGTATGTTGGCAATAACGCCACGAATGTTGGCTTCCAAGTCCCCTAACGTTTCTGGTTTGTTGGCGTAGACGAGCGACTTCACATATTCCCAAAGAAAATAATCCAATGGTGTCAAATCACACGATCTTGGTGGCCAATTGACAGGTCCATTCCGCGAAATTATGCGCTCATCGAATGTTTCCTTCAATAAATCGATTGTGACGTGCGCTGTGTGGCATGTAGCGCCGTCTTGTTGGAACCACAACTCATCCACATTCATGCCATCCAATTCGGGAACAAAATAGTCGGTTAGTCGGCTCCAATTGCTGTGCACGGTGGCGAATCGATTCATTCGGGTCCTCTTCAACACTTTGCTCTACAGCGGCAATTGTTTCTTCGGTGCGCACTGTTCGACGTCTCTGCGGATGCGTATTATCACATAGAGTAAACGTAGTGCGAAAACGATCCATGGTTAACCGAATTAATTGCTCTGATGGACGATTAGGTCGACCATAAAATGGACGGAGCTTGCGGTAAACTTCGCGAACTGAACCATTATTTTCGAAATAAATTTGCACGATTTGCAAGCGTTGTTCTTTTGTCAACCTGTTCATGATAAAATGGCAAACCAAACTAAATATTAATCACTTGACAGCTGACAAAATGGCCGCCAGTTAAAAAAGTGATGCCAACTTAAAGTTCTATACCTCAATAAAAAACACCCTTTACATATTATTGTGTACATATATCCACAATAATATTTTACGCAGTAAACAGATTTCATTTTTAGCGTATTAGCTTGTGTTATATTTTTGTGACTGCAAAATATTGTAGCACACAAATATTATAAATAACAACTACCGAAAAATATGCATAGAAAAATATTTCAACTCTAAAAAATATTTCGCCATTCAACTACTCTGAAAAATATGCTAAGTGAAATGTGAGAAAATTGAAATATTTGAGAAAAAATATGTAGATATGCAAACAAGAAATATTGGCATTTTGAAAATATTTCAAGAAATATGCATATTTATGGCAAAAAATATTTCCGTCTCATTATGATGCGTAAAATGGAATGATTGAATGAAGATGAGTGTGGGCATTTGACTATGTGTGTATGTTGTATATTTATGTGTGTACGTATGTAAATTAATTTACGAAAATTTATTATCATTATTATTATTAATAATAATAATTTTAATTATTGCTTTTTTAAATATATTTTACTTAGAATGTGTAAGTAAATAAAATGTTCACTAAGGAAACATTTCCTTCTAGGATGAACAAAATAGTAAAACTACAATTCATATTAGATATTCCTAAAAAATAAGTTAATTTAACTTACCAGGTAGGACAAACATGCCCTTAAGCTATCGCTCACTTAAGGTTAAACTAAAGTTGTAATGATAAAAAAAAAACTTTTTATACGTCCGATAAAATCATAATTTTGAATAATTAATAAGCTCTTCCCAAATCAAATGTCAATGCAGAATTATCACAATTATATTTTTGTAGGGTTTTCTTCTAGCGCTTTGTAGATGTTGGTGTTTTATTATTTTACTATTTAAATTTATAAAGCCAAGTTCGCGACAGACAAAATTAATGAAAATGTTACACAGAAAAAAGTAAAACTATTTTTAATTAAAAATTTAATTCATTCAATTAAACATTTACTTGTATCAATTAATTTGATTGAAAATACTTAATTGATATTATCAATTTGTTTATAGGTGAAAATTTAATTAATTTTTTAATTGATATTACAAATATTTTAATTAATAATACAAAATCATTCATATTAATTTTTTGTGCGTATTTGTGAACTCATTTTTATATTTTTTTTACAAAACGTGCAAAATATTAAATTTTATTATTTTAAATTTTAACGTCCATTTAATTTTAATTATTAAAATTAAATGGACGCTCTATTAAAAGCAATGCAATACAAATAACAAAAAAATCAGTGCGAAGTCACATCAAATCGCATACATATCAGTGATGGGAATTGGAAATCTTGATTTCGTGCAAAATCTAGTGTTGTAAGAAGCGGCTACTTTTGAATACTCAGTACTACTTGATACTTTTTCGATTGGGTACTCGATACTACTCAATACTTTATATATGTATGTATATTGGAAGTTAAAAATTATTATTTATATTATTTTATTGATAACGCAATATGGAAAAACAAAGATTAAATACAAGCACATTTAAATTAATTTATAACAAATGAAAATAAATAAGTTTGAAGATTAGTTTTTGTACATAAAAATTTTTTAACGTACTATTAACACTTCTAGTGCATTAATCTCCTAAATTATCTTCTAAATATTTTGTAATAAACATTTTTTTCTCACAATTGATGTTATTACTTAGTCATTGTTGAAATGTAGAAATAAAATTTTTCCGACATTGAAAGAATTTAAAATATTTTTCATGTTTGTGCGGACCTGACTTGCTGGTTATATTGTATCACGTGCCTTCCTTCCACTATTCTAAAGGGTCACTTTTTCTGTCCAATAGCATTTGATAATGAATAAAGTAGTTCAATAATGCATTTTGTAGTACTTTTTTTAGTGGCTGTTTTAGTATCAAAATAATTCCTAACAGAATTGCTATTTGTTACACTAACTCCATGAGGTTCAGAGTCATATTTGTTTGTATCAAGCTCACATAGTTGTATAATTCTGATGTATTTTAAAGGAAGACTTTCGCTTGAATAATACAAAATGCAACCCTGAAAGTATTGAGTAGTTACTCTTGTGTATTGAGTACCGGGAAAAACTCCCGGTATTGAGTACTCAGTACTCAAATACTCAATACTTTTACAACACTAGCAAAATCTGCTTTTAAATAGTGCCAAAATTACTTGAATAGTGCCATACTACTTTTTATATAATTTTTATGTTGACGATGTTCATTCAAAATATGGTTCTTGAATGATAATTTATTGTGTTTATAACTAAAAACACTTACAAATAATACAAAAAACGCACTCTAAAATTAATTGTATATACAGATAAATACATATCAAGCCCTATTTTTGACTTAATCGCGAGCGACATGTAGTAAAAAATTAACTTTTTTTATTATCAAAATTTGCAAAACTGTTGATAGCTTTTAAAAAAAATGCTGTAAAATTTATCGTAAGAGAAAATTAACGTACATATGTACACTCGCAAAAACCTTCTCCTAAGTCGAAAATAATAATGCTCGATTTGTACTTATTTACAAAAAATACAAATATAAAAAGATTTTTCACGTTATAGTAATGATTCTAAAGGACATACTTAAAGACTATAATATCCCAAAACTAATTTAAATGATAAAATAAATTTTTCTTATTAGATGTATATACTGTCGAGTTGTACAAATTCGTGCACGTTAAAAATATTAATAATTGTTAGCTATTTATTTTAATTAAACAAAGATTTTGTCGGTATAGTAGAATTTTTATGACTTTTTTGGTTCACAATTTTATAAGTATTACGATTAGAACAAAAAAAGATCTTTACCATGTATTAAAGATGCTAATGTTTATAATTGCAGTCCATTTAACATTTTTTTAATCAAATTTCGAGCTAAAAATATACTTTCAACGCTTGATGAAGAATAGAGAATAAAATAAATACCTTGAACGGTTCGATAAGTAGTTATTACTTGAAAATTTTTCTCTGAAACTATTGTTTACGTCTCCATGTCTTTCAACAACTCACTCACATTTAAGCTCTTGAATTTTTTAAATCTTCAAAGTCTAATATGGAACTGTATTCACTTTTAATTTAAGAAGACTTTAATTATATTTTTCAATTCTACAACTTTATGCTGGGAACATTAGTTTTTGATTATTAATAGTTCAATTTCAGTGCCGCAATAATTTGTTTCCGTTAGAATATGGTGAGGATTTTGATCTATATCGTCAACATGAATATCATCAATATATATCTTGTTAAAAAAATGTCGACATAATTGACGAAATAAAAAATCCCTTTTAAAATAATATGTAGTCTAACATTTTTAGATTGCATTTCTAAAATTCAAGGACATTATATAAAAATACATTTTGCTTACATATGTATATTACCCGTTAAACTATTTAATATGAAAAGAGTTTCAGCATTTATAAAATTATCTCTACGACATGAGCTGTTACAAACAAATTCATATATTCATTTTAATAGATCATTAATGTTTCTGTACAAACCGTTACTTTTAACTATCAGAACCGAACCGATGTCAGGCTCAAATCCTACTAAGTTTTCATTAATTAAAAACGTAAAAAAACAAGAAGAGTACATATTATCGCAAAAAGAAAAGTTTCCATATTTAATGGACAAAAAGTGCCAGAAAAGGAGCGATAGTGCCACAGTGCCAAGCAACATTCAATAGTGCCAAAAATGGCACAATTGTGCCATAATTGTGTTTTTAAGGGGTGTTTCATTACTTACCTAGAATTTTGTGCGCTAATTCCACAACAACAACAAATGAAACGTGCTCAAAAGGATCAATTTAATTCCAAGAAATCGGTAGCAGTCAGGTCATTTGGAATTTTCATTTATGAATAAAAAATAAATGCCGCAAGAATGCCGCATGTTAATTGTTACCTGTAATATTTTTCAAGGTGATGTTTCCTATTTCATTATTGGTTGTACTTCTTCTTTTTCGAATCAAATCATTTGGAATGTAAAACATCATTTGGAATGAAAAATATTTGAAAAGCTAAATTTTATTCGCATGCCTTATATAAGTAAGTCAAAACTTACCTGTTTTATTATTGTTTTTAGTACATGTATGTATGTGCATGATTTTGATATAATTGCTTTTATCAGCGCGGTCATCTACTGCCACTTCCACTATGTCGAAAGAAAAACTCTGCGAAGGAAACCTAGTCGCTCGAATTCTAATACATTTTCATTCCAATATGTCGTCAGCTCTCTTTCGCTTGTGATTACGTATGGTATTTTTTTGTTTTACGTGTTTATATTTGAAAGTGCTGACAATTTATATATTTCCTATCGATTTTTGTAAATTTACTAACATTTGCATGAAAATAAATACAACCATATTGAACAACGAAAAAGAGTTCAACAAAATAGGCGCACATCAACAGCATGTTATTAATGTTTTCCTTTACAACTACATTCGCTTTGTTTAAAACGTGCGAGGACTTTTTATATGAACATAAAACAATAATCAAAACAAAAGTGTTCAATAATGTGACTATAAGCCTAATTTTTTTATATGCCACGCAGAGGTATATAAGAGAATTTCCATATAATCCAATTATGTCAATTACAAAACAATGTTGTATTTAAAAGGCACATTTGTGTGGCCTTTTATGCAACAATGTCTTGTTTTAAAGACAAGTTCTTCCACTAAAGAGTAGATGGAGGTTCAAATTTAGATTTACTTTTTGGTTTATGACTTAAATAAATAACCTAAAAAAAATCTGTTGAAAATTTTTGTGACTATAACGCGAATTGTTTGGATACAATTTGGATTTTGACTACCACAAAGTTGGTGCATATATGTCAAATATGGCTATATAGTAAATAAACTATATCGTCAACTTTTTGAATGAAATTAAGTTCAAAAGTCACAAAAAACATTAAATATGGACTATATCATTAATGTGGCAATAAGCGGTAGTGACTATAAACGAAAACTACTGGATAACGTTGTCGTTCGCAATCATTTTTAAGGACCAACAGCTGATTTGGGACCCACTTAACTTGTTCAGCACGACAAGTCGATCGACAATGAATGCGGACGATGACGTAACCATTTTCATACAAATTTGGTACCAACTATGGAAATTCAAACGACAACAAATGTTAAAATCAGTCACTTGGTTTGTGCTTGTTGACAAAACAAAAAAGTACACATAACAACAAAATTTTTAAACAAATTTACATTTATGAAAATCAAAAATAAAAATGTAAACTTTTTTGGCGGTTATTTTATTTATTTAACTCAAAAACATGCATTTTTATCACATATGTAATTCCTTTTGAATTACATACATACATACGTATTATAGACCTGCGTAAACAGTCTTGAAATCTAAACACGTCATGTTTTTTAATGTATTCACGTCGCATGTATTATACTAAACCAATAATAAATGCTGTCGTACTATAAGCGAAGCACGATGGATGTATTGGTGTACGTGTATATTAGTGTCAACAAGCGATGTCGCCAAGACTGCTTGTTTGTAACAAACACTCAAAAGAAATAGTGTTGATTTGTGTATGCTTGTTATTTTGCATACTGTACGTTTGACTGTGTATGTAAGATGTAGATGGTGAGCTATTATATGATTAACCGCATGCAACTAATGTTAATGCTTATGAATGCGTTTCCATGTGCGCAGAAAAATAAAAGATCATACACACATACATGCATGACGTTTGTACACGCGCTCATGCGTAGAAAGAAGCAAGCATCACAAATTCTTCAGTCACGAAGAGTTTTCTTCTTTACTCATATACCTACAATACTGAAACAAATTTCTTGCAAACAGTGCTGTTAACGTTTGTTTTATAAGATTTCGCTGTAGTAAAGCATTTGAAAAATCCCTCATGTGTTAAAAGTTCTTATAAGGTGTCTTGCGCAGGACACTAATACGTATGTATGTATTAAAGGGCTGCGTAAATCGTTCTAAAAGTTTTGTATTCTAGTTCACACTACTGCCAAGCAGTCTGTTTTAGTGCAAACATAAATAACAAAACTAACAAAACATTACTCTCACTAAAATCAATCAAGCATCATTCGAATAGTTTTTCTCTGCAGTTTTGTTAGTGCTTGTGTTCTCAAAACAAGTAGAACATCAAAACGAAAAGCGAGAATGAATCAAAACAATCATAGCAGAAACATCGAGTGCACTAGAACACGAGAACAAACATGCAAATTATGTATGTATGTATGTATGTACATATATATGTATACATATATTGAAAATAAAAATTAACAAATTATTATATATAAATGTACATAAGTATGCATGATATTATTTCATAGTAAATAAAAACTCTTTTCAGCTTTCATATTCCTAACGAAGCGCAATGCTTCTTTTATATGGAAAATTATCTTTGCTATCAAAACATTCAAACATGTTTTGAATGTTCTGTGTGAATGTTGATGTGCTATTTCATTTTTGTTTTGAAAGGCTTGGTTTTACTTCAAGATTGTTCTATTGCAGTTTTGTTCTGTACTGCAGTATTCTTATCGTAAAGCAAAACACATCTCTTTTGAAAGTTTTGTTTTAAAATAACGGAGCAATATGCACACACATTTTGAAATTAATGAGAGTGCTTGTAAGCCTTATTTTTAGCGCTTGTGCCACGCTCTAGTATGTATGAATGTGTATACGTGCAATTTATCTAACCAATTCTTCTAAAACACTCAATTAGGCGCATTACTCTTTCTACTTCAATAGATTGCTTGTCCCATTGGTGCTACTCCTGTCCATTCCTCATCATGAATCAAGAAAACAAGATTGCGCACTCAGCCGTACAAAAACAAATTCGACTGTGCATGTACGTCAATATAGAATAAACACGTGTAATTGTTGTAAAAAGTGTGTGAAAGAGATAGCACATTCCACAAACAAATCTAGTTATGTATTTTGTTTACAACAAAATTCTACATCTACGTCGCAGGCAGAAAATAAAATAGCGGACCTGCGCAATCTTGTTTTCTTGATTAATGATTCCTCATTACAAGCCGCTTCCATTATTTTAGGAGTATCTACACCCAAAAAAAAAAAAGTTTTAAAATCAAGAAAAAGCAATTTGATTTTAAAAACGTAACCTTTATGAAATAGAACCTAGTTTGTTTTCTGCTATTTTAAAAATGTTTACTCTTGTTTTAAAAATGAAAAATATTTTGAAATCAAAAAAGAATACTTTTTGTTTGAAAAAGACAGCAACCTTGATATAAAGTTGAACATACTCAAATTAAAGGATTATGTTTTTGAGTTAAGAGTGAAATATTCTTGGAGTAATAATGAAGCATTTTTTATTTTAAAACTTATTATTTTTATATCAAAAATGAAGCGTTTGAATTAATAATGGAGAATTATTAAGTTAAGAATGAAAGGTCTTAAATTAATAATGAAGCATTTTTGAATTAAGAATGAAACGTCCTAAATTAATAATGGAGAGTTTTTAAATTAAGAATGAAACTTTTAAAATAATAATATAGAATTTTCGTTTTATAATTAAAAATATTAATTTTTTTTGGAATCAAAATGCCCTTTTTATGAACAATTTTCGATCTTCGACTGTAGTACAAACCACTAATGGAACGAATTTTCTTTTGTGTTATTATGACGATTTTTTTGTGCTCCAGGATCATACAGGGTAATGGACATTTATATACACTTGGTCATAATTATAAATTAACTCTATTTTTTTAACACGACACAAATATAAAATGTTACTCGGTAAAAAATATAATTTCTTTCATTTTTAAAAATTTAAATTCTTGATATAATAATAAAATATTTTTGTTCTTAAATTTTTTAAAAATACATTTTCGTTTCATTATGAAAATGAAAGCGCTTATTTTTGTTTTAAAATTGCTTCGTTATAAAAATAAGAATGTTATATATTAATGTTATAAGAAATATTTTTAATTTAATAATTATTTTTAAAAATGCTGCATTTTTAAAACGAAAACGCAAAATTCTTGTTTTAAGAATGTTTTTTTGGTTCAGTGTACACATTTCAACTGATATATTTATTTATATTTCACATACAAAATTTTGAAAAAAACTTTTTAATGTTTTTGTATTCTCTTATGTTTATTATTGTTTTTATTTTTATTATTTATTTGTAGAAACTTTAAGGAGCATAGAGTTGCATTTTTATGGAATACTTTTCACATTTCAGCGCTTTTTATTTGTAAAGAAGAGTATTATTTGTGAAATTTTTGAAGTGGCTGTATGCTAATTTGACAATGACTAAATGCATTACGTTAACAACGCAAAGCCTGACGAACGACAAGTCGATAGTTAGTGGGTGGCTCAAATGAACTATAATGAGTGACTTGTTGTCAGTCGATCGAGTTGTCGATCGATATCGTGGGTTAGGCTGTGTGTAATAGAGCTAATCGCTACGAACTTTTTAAAAAAATATTAGACAAAGGGTCGCATGCAAAAAAAAAAAACTAAACAAAGCTCTATAAACGATTGTTAAAGGAAATTCCTTAAAGTTGTATCCAAAAACGATTATTAACCTTGATATTACTTTTGTTAAACGTTTGGTAACTTAAAATATTTTAAAATTGAAAGCAACGTACTTTTAACGTTTTGTAAAGTGACATTTCCTTGTTTTCTGTTTGACATTATCGTTTGGAAAATAAAAAATATTTTTATTAGTGTTTTTTATGTTGAATGTTAAAATTTTAAATAAACAAGTAATTGGCGAATAAATGGATACTTTAAATTTAATCAGAATAATTGGTAAAACTAATTATGATCATTGAAAAGATTGTGATGTTTTTGTAATGCTTTGAGTACATTTGCAGATAGAATTACTCAAATCGAAAATCATTATGCGCCAAGAATTTACAAGACGATGATTATCCTGACTGATGATGATCCTGACGATCAATTAAAAAAAAATATATATGTAGATTTAATGAAGAAATGGTAAAAAGAATCATTAATTTAATAAAAGCAGATATTTCAGTAGATCGCAGAAGTTATGGAACTTCACCAGAACTACAAGCAAAGAAAGGTGAATGAGTTCAAGTATTCTGTAATAGTGAAATTAGTATGCTATTACATTCATAGTTTTAGGTTCAAGATCATACTGTCCATCTTCATGGTTTGGCACAGAGTACAGTAATACCCGTTTTAGACACGGAAAGTCTACTTTGCAAAGTCTTAATTCAGCTGTGCGAAGTACAGAGGGCGGAATACTATCTCTTTCTGTCTGTCTCCCAGCTGAATTAAGACTTTACAAAGTAAACTTTCCGTGTCTAAAAGGGGTATAAGCAGAATTTGTGCTAAGGTTGCTCGTGCTTTAGAAAAACCTTCAAAACAAATAATAAAAATGTCAACATGTGCTGAAAAAGAGGTCAAGTTGGCAAACAAATTTAAAATATTGGGAAACTTTCCGGGAATTATTGGTGCAATTGACGGCACTCATAAAATATTAAAAAACTGGTGGTGAAATGGCACAGTTCTATATAAATAGAAAAGGATTTTATTCACTTATCGTTCAGGTAATTACAGTTAATTAAGATTTCCTTTTCATATTTTAATAAAAAAAAAATTTAAGGTTCTTTGTAATGCCGACTTAAAAATATTAGATACTGTGGCAAGATGTAGGGGACTGTCGGATTTTTAATGAATCGAAGATAAAGGAACGCTTTGAAAGTAGGGAATTTAGGGGTCGGTTGCTTAGCGATTCCGGCTACAAATTGACAAGATATTTATTTACGCCATTACTTCGCCCCCTAAATGACAAGGAGATTAAATATAATGTTGCTTACCGAAACCCAGTGGAGCGATGTTTTGGAGTATGGAAACAAAGATTTCGATGCTTGCTGGATGGAATAATCGTTAGCTTTTCAACTTCTACAGTATTAATTGTAGGTTTAGCCGTTCTTTACACTATTGTTATAGAAGAAAATGGTAAGAGAAGAAAAAATAAAATTATCTTTCATTTTCTATTCTATAAAAAAACGAACTTCAATTCCATATTGCCTTGATTCGGATGACTTTTAATCAGACCACCTAGAACTGGATCGACTAATTGAAACAGAAATGATGGACAACAATTTAATAGGCACAGAAATCTCACAAAGGGCCTGTACCAAACGGTAGCAAAGTACTAGTGTAAGTAAATTTTTGACACTTCTGAGGTGAATAAAATTTCACTAGCCCTGGGGGCTAGTAGAAATTTTGACACAACAGGTAAATTTTTGACAAGCTGCAATAAAAAGCATGGTATCATAAAATTTAAATCCACCGCAGTCGCTTCGAGCCGTCGCCCAATAGATAGATTTTTACGTTCTTTAAATGTAATTAGAGTGTGAAAAAAGCATTATTTATTTTAATTTGCGAAAAATGTTGCATCATATATACAATATTATATAATTTTTTGCTACAAGAATATTGTTTTATTTAAAAATGTCCTTTTAAAAATTTGTTGGTAGCCGGCGGCTTGTAGTCAAAGGTTTTGCTTCGCCGCCGCAGTAATTTTTTCATCAGCTTATTTCTATGCTAAAGCGAATTTGTCAAAATTTTACATTGTCAGAAGAGATATCATTTGGCACAGCAGAAAAATGAAATTTTTTCCCAACAGGCAAATATTTCTTTACCATAGTACTTTGCTACCGTTTGACACACGCCCAAACTAGAACTTTTAGAAACATCGAAATCAGAAATATATATACATAGTATGTCCTAGTTTACACTATGCAAGTCTTATTGCTAAACTGATTAGTTTGTGTGAGTGACGAGGGGAACAGAAACATTTCTTTTCTCCTCGTCGCTTTAATGACTTTTTTGAAATTAACGAGCAATTCTGGAAGAAAGCGGATGACTTTTTATTGGTGGTTAGTCCTATTAACGATATTTTACTAATTTATCAAGGAGAGATGCTTAACTACGGCGATTTTTGTGCGAGTTAGCTAAAATCAAAGTTATCAATAAAACGTATTATCGACGGATCGGTTGAGAACTCGTTTGCTAAAACTCTTGGTAATTTAACATTGCAAAGCGGTCAGCAAATCTTATCAAGATCGACATACTAATTTCTTGTCTCTATTTTGATCCAAGATTCCATCATACCTTGTCCCAAGATTCCAAAGAAAGAGCTGTGATATATATTAAAAAATTATGGGATCGATTTATTGTATTAAACAAAGACTATTCAAGTAAAGAGTGTAATAAATTAGATGATACTAACGTTAATGACGAGGATGACATATTAAGAGATTTTTTACGTCAAGATGTAGCTGAGAAAAAAGACAATGATAACGTATATTTAAAAATTTAAAGAAAAAAATTTAAGAAAAGCACAGTTTGCGTATTGGAGTATTGGAGAGAAAGAAAATGAAGAGATAAGGAGTTGTACGAGTTTGAAATATTATTTTTGGTTTTGCACCAACGCAGGTAAATCAATTCATATAATCTTGAGTTTTATACATAACACACTTGAAATTTTTTATATTTAATATTCTATCTATGTATATATCTTTTTTATAGAATATAAATATATGTATGTATGTATATCTTGCAGGTTACAATAGAAATAGATTTCTCAACCTTGAGAATTATCTGCAGTGAATCTAGAAATAGATTAAGTTCCGAAACGCTCGAAAATATACTGCTGGTCAAATTAAATTCATATCTTCTTGACGAGACAATAGAGGAGATAAATCTTTAAAAAGTAACTTATTATTAAAATAGCAATTAAAAATCGTGTATATGTATGTTGCGTTAGTGGTATATGTTCTACTAACATGAAATTTCTCATACTTAATTAACCAACTTTATGTATAATAATTATGAATAAAGCAATTAAAATACTTTTCATTAATTATATTTTTTTATTATCATTAAATTATTAATTTTAGAAGAGAATGATATACAAATAAGGACGTACCATGAATTTCTGATGCATTTTTGACAACTTTTTTGATTTGAGTTGATTCTCCAGGCCTTCTATTGAGAAATCACAAATTTTCATGCAACTAATTTCATGAAAAAAATGTTTAACTGCACAGAAAAAGCTAAATTTCGTTTTCAGTAACCAAATTCATTTAATCAGTAAATATTTTGTATGATTGTGGACCTACAAAGAAATTTGTGGATTCTGATAACAATTTTGTAAAAATTTAACCGGAAAAAAATTTTTATTTTTAGTTAACTTATTATGGCATTAGAGAAAAAGTTAACTGAAACTCAAAATATTTTCAGTCAAATTTTTTAATAGGAACAGAAAAACATTTTCGCAGATTTTTTTTGTATTATTTAGCAAACTTTTTTTTTTATAATTTACAAACACATTCACTAAAATTTTTCGTATTATCAGAAAATAAATTAACTGAATCAATAACAATTCTTAATAGTTGTTTAAAAAAAATTAGTAAAAGTTTTATTTGAAAAAAAAAAAAAAAATAATTGAATCAAATGAGAGGTTCAACTATTTTTTTTTTACTTTAAAAAATTGGCTTGTTTTTATGGTTAAGCATTTCGTTCCCGCTTTTGGAACTCGTCAATAGACTTCAACCAGAAAAATTCCAACTGTGATATTAGAAGTTAAGAAAAGGCTGTAATATTTTATTTTTATTATATTTATATTTGCAATTATTTTTTACGTTATGTGTTTTATGTTGTACATTTTATGTCTCTTCAAAATACATCGCAAAAACTTAAAAGTAAATTGGAATAAAAGATAAAATATATTTCAATAAAAATAATTATCCCTGAAGATGTTGGAAAATCCCAACGAAACGTCAGATACATAAATAAAAATACGTCTTTTATTACATTTTAAAGAAATTGAATGACCCTGAAAGCCTGAATAGATACAATATCTATAAAACCACACAAATTCATATTAAAAATAAGGTCGAGTAATTAAATACAAATACATATGTACATATATATCGAAAAAATTTTTAATTTAGCTAACAGTATTTTTGTAGTAAGACTCTTAATAATATATTGTGAATGACAATATACAAACATAATAAGTTTGAAAACCGCAAACAAAAATCTTTAAAACAAATAAAATGTTTTTTATATCTATAAAATAATTTGTAGAAAAAATTAAAAAAAAAATCAGAAAATTTTTTTTACAGTATATAAAAACAAATTTAACTGAAAGTAACAAATTTAAAGAAGACTTCAACAGTTTTTCTTTAATCTATTACCAAACAGTCGTAGTCGTATTTGAAATACGCCAACCACGATAAGGCAGATTGTGTGCTTATGCTAATTACTGATACTTGTCGTAGTTTCAGTTCACACAGAAAAAATTATTCCCAAAAAATTTTCAAACAAACGTGTGTTTTGAAATATAATTTAGTTTCAGTAAATATTTTTTTACTGTTCCAGTAAATTATTTGTTCCAATTTTATTATTAAACACAAAATCAATTCCGGCCGTCCTGTAATCTTCACATTTAAAAGTTCCTCAGAGAAGAATCTCAATAATTTTGTTAAATTTTTCAAGAAGTTATAGCGCAGTGATGTTATGCTTATCTTCGATTTACAATCTCATACGAAATAATGGTTTAATTTAGTTTATACTTTGGTATATTTAAAATTTAATGTTTTAGTTACAGTGTGTAGACCAATATTTTCCTAAATAATATAAAAGCGACGGAATTTCTCAATTCGCGTGATACACTATCCTAAACAATCGTGCGTCTTTTGAGAAAATTCAACCCTGGTGGCAAATTACGGCATTCGATACGATTCGAAATTTAAAAATATTGCCATATAAACTCTATTGAAATATTTCGTAATTTCGCTCAAAAACGAGTGCCGTAATTTGGCCCCTGGTACGATGGAGTTTATGAAACAGTAACCATGGTAAAATTACATGCACGACTACAACAAAATTACAACACCAAAAAACACATGCATTTCGTTGGTATAAACAACCGCTTAATTGTCAGAAACAGATGCCTTTTGTTTTTAAAAACAACAATAACAGGGTAACTAAAGTAAATTGAATGATTTTAGTTATTCAGTGTTGCCAATAGGTGTGGAATTACACAGAGTGCGCAACTACTCTCATGTGTACGTCATGTAATTACATTCATGTATAATCTGGGTGTAATTCTACTTTATGTTCTATTTTTATTTATTTTTGTTTTCATTTTAACCTAAAAAAAAGATGTGTAGTGTAATTTACATAAATGTGTAATTGGAATCACAGCCATAGATAATTATATTGGCAACACTGTAATCATTTTATATACAACACATACAGTAACATTTTTGTAGCTTGTAAACAAAGTATGACAACTATTTGTATTGTATACATTAACAGGCTGGGCTTGTGCATGTACCTGTTATAATTGTATCATGACAATAACAATTCAATAAATCAGGGTTGTATATTTTCGTAAGTTGTGCGATTGTGTAAATTTCTGAATATCGGCAGTAAAATATGACTTATACGGTAGACAGACGAGAGCGTTAATTTGCATTAAAATCTCACAAATGTGAATTAAAAATTTACCCTGACAGACGACAGTATTTGCATAAAGTAAACAAAATCTGGCTTCAAATCGTTACATACGTGATCGTATCGGCAATCGTACGAAAACAAATTAAATGATACGTTAATCGTATAAACTGAATGGGATTTCAATACGTTCACGTATGTCATAATCTGAAAATTGTGTTTTTACGTGACGAGTTGTACGTTCACGGATGTAACGATTTGACCCCTGATTGATTGTTGACGGTGTTACCGTATTAGGACGGTGTTATCATATACAGGGTGGGCCAAAAGAAACCAAGGGGTGTAAAAGTTTAATAACTTTCTTGTTTATTAACTTTTTTTTATTTTTTCTTTCAGATTATATAATATACAAAATGGAATTTTTTTTACACTAAGTATGAAAAATGATGTCTCTTAAATGACCACCGTTTTCAGCTTCGCACTGATGAGCTCTTTTTAGAGCATTTTCCATAACATATTTCAAAACTTGTGGCTGTAGCGTTCGAATTTCTGCAACAATGTTTGCCTTGAGTTCAAGGATTGTCTCTGGCTTGTTCACATACACTCGCTCCTTCAAAAAACCCCAAAGAAAATAGTCGGGTGCTGTCAAATCTGGCGATCGCGCTGGCCAAATAATTTCCGAATTTCGAGAAATTATTCGCTCTCCAAAAATTTGACTTAAAAGTGCCATTGTGTCTCGGGCAGTATGGGCAGATGCTCCGTCCTGCTGAAACCACATACCAGGTCTGTTTTCAAAAGCAGGACGTAACAAATTTTCTATCATAAACCGATACCGCTCTCCATTTATGGTTACAGCACTTCCATCTTCATTCTCGAAGAAGTAGGGCCCAATGACATTTTCAGATGTGATCCCACACCATAATGTACACCTGATGGGGTGCAATTGGCGTTGATGAATGGCTCTTGGATTTTGAGAACCCCAGAACCTACAGTTCTGCTTATTAACAAAGCCATTCAAATGAAAATGAGCTTCATCACTCATAATGAAATTTTCAATAAAAATAAATAATAAAATTCTATTGTTCTGGTTCTCTGTTCAGTTGTGAACCTCTCCATTATAAATTCTCCAAGTGTTGTCTATATAATCTGAAAGAAAAAATAAAAAAAATTAATAAACAAAAAAGTTATTAAACTTTTACACCCCTTGGTTTCTTTTGGCCCACCCTGTAGTTAAATTCAGTATTAATTCACTCATTTAGTGCATTTACGGTTAATCTAATACGCATTGGGATGAGGATAATTCACAAGTTAATTTGCATTAAGACAGTTAACGCTGTCGTCTGTCTATGCTATTAAGCACTTTTTACTTTTTGCCATAGATTTATTTATATAAAAATGTATAAATTTATGTATGTATGTGCATGAAATGTGTAGATATTTCTTCCAGTCCTTCGTTTGATCGTCTTCTTCAAAATCACGTTTGTACATATGCCCCCTTAAGCATTAAACACATGCACCACAGCAGGCTATACGAACACACGACTTCAAATGCCGCTAGCAGCATTGGAACAGTGACTACTTTTTTTTACTAAATTGACTACCAGAAGATACAACCGAATATAAAAGAAAACTAAAAGCAGCCAACTTCACGCAGTTCCGGCATTCTAGAAGAAATACTCGAAAAGTAGACAAGCACCTTGTAACGAAGTTTCTTGGGCTGGGGTAAAACTCAGCGATGTCCAGGGTTCGTCCCCAAAAATTTGTTGATTTTTGGGACCGTGAGAGAGAGAAAAAAAAACGCAGTCAATTCAATAACAATAGTACTTTATTAGAATTCTCATATAATTAACTGGCCATCTAGGTGACAACTTTAATGCTCAGAAGGAGCGGTATGCGTATACAATATGCGTATGTAGAGCGCAGTCTCGGAGCACGCAAATGCAGGCGGTATGTGTAACACCACACAACCTACAGAATGCGCGTGTGAGAACGCGAGAAACAAATGCTCAGAAGGAGCGATAAAACGTATGCTCGTGTAGAGCACAGTCACTGTGCACGCAAATGCAGGCGGGATGTGTAACACCACACAACCTACAGGCTGCGCGTGTGAGAAAAGCTCAAAAGGAGCAGTGTGCCTGTTGCTAGACCGAAATCCACGGAGATCGGCCACACAATAGTATACACTAATTGCGCTAATAAAGTCTGTCCAGTAGATGTGTTTAAAGGCAAGTACAATGCTGATGGATGTGTAACACCACGTTCAACTTTGTGTTCTTACCTTGCTGACAGCTAGCAGCAGACTTCCCTTTTCATGCGGAGATTCCTTCTTATATACGCAAAATTCTGCCAATAATCAGTTCTCATAAAACGTAACTTACTAAATAATGGTTGTATAAAACTGTCGCTTTAACTATTTTAGTTCTTGAATTCACATATAGATGGCGACTCCATCTATAATAAAACGTTAATTTTAAATAACTTTTTAAATCATTAAAGTTAACTTGAGTAATTCTAGATACATGTATAATTCAATGGTAATAAAATATTATAAAGAAAAAGAAAGAATATACGCGAATACAATTCAGTCTAATAAAATTCAGTATATAAAAAAATAAAATAATGTATTTCTTACATAAATGAGTAATTGTTGTACGATGAAAATGAGGTGCCCGATTTTCGTCCTTACAACCTTTTAACTTTAACTTTTAACTGTAGAACGCCCAATTTATATATTTATTGCAAATAAAGACACCCTATTACACTACTTAATTATTTTGAAGACGGCAGCAGCCCCATCTGCACCTCATATTTAAGTATATGTACATATATACATAGTTCAGTATTGCCACCTTCAAATATTTCGCATTTATAAAAATTAAAGTATTCTTTCGAAATGTGTTTATAAATTGTATAAAAATCAATAAATTTTTTAATTTTAATTATTATTCGAACTTCATTTGTTTCTATATTTATGATTTGATCAGGCTAAAGTTCATATTGCTTTGTAAGCCAAATTACAAGTTATACAGCCTAACCCACGATGTCGATCGTCAACTCGACCGACTGACGACAAGTCACTCATTATAGTTCGTTTGAGCGACCCACTAACTATAGACTTGTCGGTCGTCAGGCTTTACATTGTTAACGTAATGCATTTATTCATTGTCAAATTAGCATATTGCCACATCAAAAATTTCACAAATAAAACGCTACTTTACAAATAAAAAGCGCTGAAATGTGAAAAGTATTCCATAAAAAAAGTCAACTCTATGCAATTTAAAGTTTCTACAAATAAATAATAAAAATCGTCGTTAAGCAGCTCTGGGTTGAGGAACATCTCTCGCGTCATCGTAATTATTTCTTAAGTGCGGTCAGGCTTGTGCGTGTTGTTTGGCCTTCGAGAGTTTTTCGTCTCGCTCGCACTGGTTGACTGATCTGCCACGGATAACCGTATAACCTTGCGGTTTTTTGTGGAATTTCTTTAACAACCACGTTGCTACTTCCTATGTGAAGGCATAGGTCGTGTACAGTCAGTCACAAAAACTTTTAAAATACTGTTAATACCATCTTGGGCATATGGTCTAGTTACTCCGCCCATACTTGTGCAACACCATATTATACAAATTTACTTTGTATAATATGTACTAAATAAATAAATAAAAAATAATAAGAATAGCAACAATAATAAACATAAGACAGTACAAAAAAATTAAAAAGTTATTTTAAAAATTTTGTGTGTGAAATATAAATAAATACATTAGTTGAAATGTGTAGATACTCCTAAAATAATGCAAGCGGATTGTAATGAAGAATGGATGGGAGTAGCACCAATGGGACAAGCAATCTATTGAAGTGGACAGAGTAATGTGCCTAACTGAGAGTGTTTTAGAAAAATTGGTTAGATAAATTGCACGTATACACATTCGTACATACATACATATGTATGTATGTAATTCTAAAAGAATTATGTGACAAAAATGCATGTTTGTGAGTTAAATAAACAAAATAAACGCAAAAAAGTTAACATTTTTATTTTTGATTTTCATAAATGCAAATTTTTTTAAAAATTTGGTATTTATGTGAACTTTTTTGTTTTGTCGACAAGCACAAACCAAGTGACTGATTTTGACATTTGTTGTCGTTAGAATTTCCATAGTTGGTACCAAATTTGTATGAAAATGGTTACGTTATCGTTCGCATGCATTGTCGATAGACTTGTCGTGCTGAACAAGTTTAGTGGGTCCCAAATCAGCTGTTTGTCGTTTAAAATGATTGCGAACGACAACGTTCGATATCGTGGGTTTGGCTGATAATTATTAACCCTACGTCTCCACTAGCCATCAACTTGGACATGACGCCGGCAGAGCAACTGTGAAAAATTCATCAACTTCTTTGTTGTGGTGAATACGAGCGTTGTCCATGTTCAGGCATATCAGAGTGATTTGCATTAGTGCAATAGAGATGGAATATTTACCAATTTTGTTCTATCTATTTCCTTTCTATTGTAAATGGTTGCGGACTGAGAATCTCATGGCGAACATTGTTGCTCAGACATATATATTTTAGGGCATCCATGTCAGAGCATGGACGAAAGTTTGACATGAGCGGCCTCCATTAGCCATTTGCTATGTCCGACATGATGCCCGTACCAAGTTCATGGCTAGTGGAGACCGCTATTAATGAACAAATAACATACATAAATAACAAAATGGAGTAGAGTGTGGAAATATAGTACGAAATTTCATGAAGCGTGGCTACGCTCACTTTTGGTAACAACAAGATTGGGTATTTTTAAGAGTTCAAGGTGTGTGCCAAGTTTCGTAAATATTGGTTAAGTACAAGCAACCGAAATATTAATACTAAAATTTAATAGGCGTGCCTCGCCCACTTTCTTGAACCCAAGATTGTGCTTTTATTTAAGCTTAGGTTGTGTGCCAAGTTTCGTAAAAATCGGTGAAATAGAAGCTTGTAAAATATAATATTAAATTTTAATAGACGTGACTGCACATTTTTTAAATTTCAAATTGTGTAATTACAAGAAACAAAGGTGTTTTATAGGTTTCGCAGCAATCAAATAAGTAGAATATCATAAAATTATATAAAAAAAATTTGGGCCTGTCCCCGCCCAATTTTTTTTTACAATCGGACCAATAGGAAGCGATATCCTATCAGACAACAAAAAAATGTTTACAATCGGTTTAAAATGTACTGAATTATAAGGATAGACACCTAAAAAATTGTAAACATCCTTCTTTTTTTAAAGTCGGTTAAAAAATATTCGTAATACATATTGACTTTGATAAATGAGCTTATTTGCCTTACTAATATTTTTTATAAATAGCAAGAAATAACAAAAAAAAAAAAAAAAAAAACCGCAAACAAAGTGACATTGAGGATTACTCTATATGAGTGCCTCTATCGGCAGAAATGCCTATTTTACTGTGAGTTCTGAAGCTCTTAATGAAAACAAAAAAAAATAAATAAAAATCTGATGATAGTCTTACTGTGAGTGCTAAAGCTCTTAATGAAAACAATAAAAATAAAAAATCTGGTGATAGCTTTTTCTAATGACAAATCCACGATTTCCTCAGTGATCAACTTCGCTTTGTCCAATGCAAACTAGTGATTCGTTAACATTATTGTATTTCGTCATTTAAGTCAGCGACATCACCCGCTTCGGGCTCGTGTTCAACACTTAACCAAGTTATCACTATAGATAACAGTAGCCAAAAATCTAAAGTTCAAGTCGGAATGAACAGATATATAACAGTTTTAAAGCGCGGGCAAAGCCCAAATTCATCAAAAATCTCATCGTTTTCCAAGATATTCAGGGATAACGAAGGCGAAAAACTTCCTGATTTTATCTAATTATTGATGATGAATGGACTTGTATAAAAAATAGGAGATACTGGAACATTTGCATGCATGGAAAAGTCGACTGATGATCGAAGGATGACTGGATGCATCAATTAATGCACTGTGATTTTTAAAAGCGACTATAATAACACTCTCACAGGTTTTAGCTTCCACTTCGTTTTCACATGGTTTCTTGTTAGATCGGATGTTAAAACACATGCTACGCCTGTTTAGGTTGAAATTCAGAAAATACGAATTAGTAATATGTGTTCTAGCATCCGAATTTTGAATTCAAATGCTCGGAGCTTATGCTTCTTAAACGATAGACTTCCTCGAAAAGATGGCTATGGAAGTTTATTTTTGAATTTTTGGTTTAGTGCCACCGCCATGAAACAAAAAGCACCAAAAGTGAATTTAAAAAAGCACTGTGCACTAATTTCAAAATTTTTCGCGTCGAAAGTTTCAAAAATCACTAAAAACGGTGCGAAGAGCACCGGGTTGACAACACTGCAGCTGAAATAAAAGTTGACGTGTGTAAACCGGGATTTACATACATATATGTAAGGCGCATTTATTAGGTGGCAGCACTACACTAATGCCATTATACCAATCTAAATGTCAAATTTGTATTGTGTAGGTATAAGCCTAAAAATATGCTTTTATTTGGGTGTCCATAAACACCTAACGAATATTCTGTTTTGTATGGTGTTTGACATTTCCTATAAGAAACATACAATCTGACGATGCCACCCTGTTTTGAAAAGTATGATGGTAATTTATACCAACAAAGTGCATGTGGTTATTGCTGTTGTAATATTTGTTGTAGAAATGCGGGCACCTGATTGATGTGCCTTGCATATATACATACATATGTATACAACAGTATGAGCAGCAGGGCAACCAACCTTTATTTCCTGATACAAAGCTGATACGTAAGTTTGCAAATTCCATACAAATGTGAATGTTTTTATTAATTATGTTTTTTATTAAAGAGAAATAAAGTCTGGTCCCCAAGGAATTTAGCGAACCGGGCGTGTTGGTATCAAAATTTAGAAGGTATGTGAAAAGTAAAATTAAAAGTGTTCAAAAAACGTGTTAAGGTCTGCTATCGCAAATAATTCCGTCGCACTGCCGAAAAAATTTTTGTTTCTTCGTGCCCAGTCACTCCATTTTATTTTCAACTAGATTTTTCTAAAGTGGAATCATTTTTAAAAAATTTTAAAAACATACATATGTATTTATATCTTCTCAGCGGAAATAGTGATTATTTTTTGATTTTTATTCTATCAAGCAGAAATAAAAATTATTTCCTAATTTTTATATTTCAATCAGAAATAAGTGTTATGCTGAAATTTCTTGTGTTATTGTTTTTTTTTTGGTGTCATTTTCAAAATATGGATGTGCACCGCCGTTCACATTATGTTTTTTATATGGAAATCGAAAAAAATCGGAAAAGACAAACGTTGCCACTAGCACACTATTAGGATGTCACAAAATGCCATAGTGTTTACTCGGTATTAGACTGAGTTTACATGTGGCATTTAATTTATGCCATGTGCCAAAAAAAGCATAACCACTAATTACTAATGAAAAACTGCTTGATTCAGACGCGTATTAATGAAGTTAGACAGTTTCATACACAACTAAGAGACAATTTTATAGAATCCAATATGATTAAAAACTGTTAGAATCAATATATGTACATATGTATGTCTGAATGAAACAGGTTTTCAATAATAATTAGTGGTTACACTTTCTTTGGCAAATGATACACAGATGTAAATCCGTTCTAACATTGTGGTAAAAAGTATATCAAAAAACTGATTTTTTTGAGTTAATGATGCAGAATTAATCTTCATATTGTTTACAAATTTCATACCAACTCAACTCAACTTTTTGGAGAAAAATAAAATTAACTTTTTCAATTCAGTTGTGTGTAAATTTAAAACTTAAGACGCGTTTTCTGGCAAACTAGTTTTTTTGAGTTATGACGTTCTTTGAGTAAATGACCGATATGTACGTGAATATATACACATTAGTGTCCTGTGCCTCGTTTCTGCAAGGAATGTGAGAACTTTGCGAGTCGAGAAAATTGTTATCATCCTGTACTGCAAAAGACTATTTATAAGACCTTTCAAGACATGAGAGATTTTTTCCAATGCTTTACTACAGCGAAATATTCTAAAAGAATCGCTAAACAACACTGTTGGCAAGACAAACAACCGAAAAAATGTCTTGCCAACAGTGTTGCTTAGCGATTCTTTTAGAATATTTCGCTGTAGTAAAGCATTTGAAAAAATCTCTCATGTCTTGAAAGGTCTTATAAATAGTCTTGTGAAGGACACTAATACACATGCACATACGGGTAATGGGAAATGTGGCCCAATTGTGCAATTTTTGATACCATTGGATGTTGGCTGGCACTGTGGCAAACTCGTTCCTTCTCTGGGACGTTTTGTTCTATAAAATTAAAACTTTTTTTTGCAATAGTAAGTACACTGCTTTTACTGCTAAAGTTTTTAAGTATTAAAAACGTAGTACGAATGGAGACTAACAACTGTTCGGTTCTGATGAGGTAAATAAACTTTGTGCACAGAGGCATTTTGCCTTATTACGAGTGTCGTATTACGACTTCGACGATTTTGGACTAGACTAAAGAATATTGTAACAGTTTTTCTTTAATCTAGCACAAAATCGTCGTAGTCGTAGTAGAAATACGACACTCGTAATTTGGCCCATTGAGTATCTATTAAATGGAATAAATAAATTTGTTGGCAACAGCTCATGTCGTAGGGATGATTATATAAATTTTTAGAAATATTTCAACTAGTGTTGTAAAAGTATTGAGTACTGAGTACTCAATAGCGGGAGTTTTCCCCGGTACTCAATACACAAAAGTAACTACTCAATACTTTCAGGGTTGCATTTTGTAGTATTCAAACGAAAGTCTTCCTTTAAAATACATCAGAATTATACAACTCTGTGAGTTTGATACAAACAAATATAACTCTGAACCTCATGGAGTTAGTGTAACAAATACCAATTCTGTTAGGAATTATATTGATACGAAACAGCCACTAAAAAAAAGCAATGTGAGTCCGATCACAGGGAAGATTTGTAAACATCTAGTGATGAAAAATTATTTTTAAGTTGGAAGTACTTATGCTTTTAGTATATTTTTTTAAATTAATCAAATAAAAGTATCAAAACTTTCAATATTGTAAATACATAGGAATTTGTTGGTTTTATTAAACCCAGCAAAAAATAATCGATATTTAGAAGCAATTGTATATTAATAAAGGTCTCTCTTGCATTTTTATACCTTCTCTTTCCGTTTTTTATGTGTTTTTTCCATTGTAGTTTCTTATATCCCTTCCATAAAAACATCTCGGAAGATGTAGTTTAATCTAACACAAAAGTAAACGCTTCGGAAGCGCGGAAAAGCACACAGTGCATCCTCTCTGCCTTACGAGGATGCAATAACGTAAGCGAATTACGAAATTTAACACAAACACTACGAAGTCAGTCGGCTGTTTATATTCAAACTCTCAAAGTTTTTTATATATCATCCTTTCTCGCTTACCTGTATACAAATTTAGATGTGAATGAAATTTTTACTTCGAGTTTTGATTTTTTAATTGAATTGTGTATAAAAAAATATGTGCTTCGGTAGTTCAGTGGGTAGTGTTCTAGCCTAACATACGGAAATCCTGGGATCGACTCCTGATTCAACGCACGAACGAACTAAAACTAAAAAAAGTAAATAAATAAAGAACAAATTTTTTAATGATATACATATGAAAAAGACATGCTTCCAGGTAGACGAATATTTTTGCTGAATTCAGGTCACTCCGGCAGGCATGAAAGAATCACATTTTAGATCGACGTGGCAGAGCTTCTACGCGAGGAATCCCATATAAAAAGCATGAAAAATTTCATGCATCAGGTAAGCGCTTGCATACCAAAAGAGCACTTATATAGGTGCTTCCAGCTAAGCACCATTTTTTGCTGGGAACTTATTTGGTTAGTACATGGGCACACTGCAGTATATATGTACTGCTTTACAAATTGCAGTAAGCAGTAAATTTACTGATTACTGAAAAAATTCAGTAAATTTTTATTGCTAATGAAATTTAATTTGCATTACCAGTAAAATCGTAGGGCCGTATTCATAATAAAATTGTAGCAAGTGGCAAAGTTTTTTTCATTCAAATTTTGAAATTTTTTTATAAAAAACATTAGCCACTTGGTAGAATTTCATTATGAATACGGGCATTACTGATTACCAAAAATTCAATGCACCTCATCATATAATAAATCATTTAGGCACTTTATAAAAATTGTAGAAAAATGTTAGTAATCAGTAAAAATTTACTGGTTAAAAAATTTTTTTTATTTTTACTGAAATTTTAGTGGTACTGCTCATCTATGGTAAATGCCTTTACTTTTAATTTTTAATTGCTATTGTTCAGTGTTTACTTGTTGCTGTTCTTGTTGTTGCGTACGCATTGCAATTAAATAAGTGCGTGTTTAACTCGCGCACGGAGGGTTCCGTACATTCGGTTTGGAGCATTTTTTGATGTGGTTTTTTCCTTTTTTTAAGTTTAAACTATTTTTTCAGTTTTGTCGCTTTTTTCTCGTTTTGGCGTTCTTTTCATTTTCGCAATTTTTTTAATTTTGGCGATTTCTTTAATTTTCGCGATTTTTTTCTGTTTTTGGGTTTTTTTAATTTTGGCGATTTTTTCACTTTGACGATTTTTTTTCTGGTTTTGGGGTTTTTTTATTTTTGGCGATTTTTTCATTTTGGCGTTTTTTTCATTTTGGTGATTTTTTTCATTTTGACGATTTTTTATTTTGGCCATTTTTCGAGTTTTTCGCGATTTATTTTAGTCCTAGGAAATTTTTTTTTGTTCCTTTTTTCATTTTGGCGATTTTTTGTTTTTGGCGATTTTGTCATGAGCAGCTTTTCAAAGAGCTTTGACATTGTTGACAGTAAACTTATTGGCCTATATGACTCAGCCTTTACCTGGCTTTGGAATCATTTTAACCTTGGCAAGCTTCTAGCAGTGTGGATAATACTCGTGTCGTAAAATGGCATTGAAAATGAATAACAGGATTCTAATTGCAGTAAGAGGCAACTTAATCAGCATCTGGTTACTAAATCCATCAATACCGGGAACTTTTTTCGGGTTAAGTTCGGCAATTAGTGTTTGTACATCTCACATCTTAAATTTTATGGGTCGAGGGGGTAGAGCAACTACACTTGGCAAATCAGCAACACCAACATGTATTTGGGGTAAATACGGATTTTAAGTGCTCAGCAAATACATATGTTACCTTTTTCAGTATTGCTTCTTGCTCAACCTCCGGTAGATGTGCGCAGAGGTGGCTTAAACTCAACGGGTGTTTTAAGCTTTTTAGCAGCGCGCCACAAGGAGTAATTAGATGCTGGTGTGACATCAAGACTTTCAAGATAATTTTTAAGAGATGCAGTTTTCTCAGATGCAAGCAATTCTCGGAGTCGTTTCGTGCACTCTTTAAATCTGATTTTTTGTTGAGGTGATCTGTGCTGTTGCCATTCCCTTCTATCTCTTCTTTTTTCACGTACGAGACGTTCAACGTCTGTAGAATAAATTTTATTAAACCCAGTCTGCGGATGGGAGGTAGTGGTATGTTCAGCAGCTTGTTTAATATTCTCGTTAAGATTGGCAATGTTAGATTCAATATCATCGGGTGTTCTTAGCGTAATACTTTCCGTGCAATGACTACTAAGAAATTTTTTAATACCAGCCAATTAACACGATTTATCATCTTGACATATGGGCAGGTAAAGCGCATCTCAGTGGGCTACAGACGAGAGATCTAGGGAAGCTTCAACGTGAATTAATTCCCTAGAAATACTTTTTATGACGTCAAAATCTATAACATCCGGAATTTTTCGTACGTTAGTAGGCCAGTAAGTGAGCTCCCCACTCGAAATAACATCCAAGCCCATTTTTGAAATTGTGTTGAACAACGCCCTACCTCTAAGCGTAATAAGACCTGGGGTTTGCGTCTTATTACGCCTAGAGGTAGGTATGCTTAGCGTTGTAGTCGCCAGCTGCTACGAAACAAGGTCCAAGGGATTTGTAGAAATTCTCGTATTGATCCTCAGTGATTAAAAATCTGGGAGGGGAGTAAATTGATGATATCACAAAATTCGTACAAAAATGTTTAATGCCAATATTTTTTGCTTGTAGTTAGATGCTCCTCACATATGTTGTCAAGAATATACATAGTGCTTGAGTCTTGACTTTATTAGAATAGCTGATCCACCGCAAGCTCTTCCTCTAGGGTCCTTTGTATCATATATATTGTAGCCATAAATTTTGAAAAAGCTTCTCGAAGTCAAATGAGTCTCAGATACCAACATTATATCAATATTTTTTTTCCGTGAGGAAGTGCTCAAGTTCATTTTTATGATGGCGAATGCCGTTTGCGTTCCAGAAACATATTGTTAACGTGTTCATGGCTTGTTAATTAATGCTTGAAGCAGAGTATTCTGCATTCGCAGCATTTCTTGTATCATGCTAGTCCTATTTGTTGTAAAATTGTTTATCGTTGGCACCAGATTATCAATAGTAACTTCAAGGCGATTAAAATTAAAGCTTGCGTCAGTATTTTTTGAATTATTTGGCGGGGAAACATTTTGTGTGGGAATTGAATTTGTCTTAGCAGCATCTGCATACGATACACGGGAAGTAACTGGTTGGCTCATTTGCGCAAAAGTGGCAGAGTAAGCATTTGCTGATTGAGCTGGAGCTAATTTAGGTTTTTGCACCATAGTCTTCTTTACGAAAGAGTACACAGGACAACCTATGTAGTTAGCGGTGTGATTACCTCCACAATTACTGCATTTTTTATCACTTCGATCTTTTGGCTTATTGCAACTAGCAGTGCCGTGTAATTCCCCGCACACAACACAAACAGTAGGTAAATTGCAGTAAGTTTTCGTATGGCCTTATTCGTGACATTTATGGCACTGTACGGGCCCAGAACGCTTGTGTGGTTCTTCAACTGATATTTTTCGGTATAACAGGTATTTTAAGCTATAAATTGGGTGCGTCTCATTTTTTTTTTAATTTTATATCATTAGGCTCAAGTTCAACACGAAATAGGGGTTGGGGAATCTTCTCTCTGTTTATTATATTGGACACATTTTGTACCTTAAACCCCTGGAGGAACAGTGCATCTTTTATTTCTTCGGGAACAACATAAGAATCTATTCCCTTCAATACGATCTGCAGGCCTTTAGCGCTCTTAAGCTGGTATGTGTGTGTAGAAGCTTGTTTTATTCTTTTAAAATTCAGAAACCATTTTGCGGAAATCTTTTTCGTCATAAATTTGAATTCGTGTGGTTTTATAGATATTGTATCTATTCAGGCTTTCAGGGTCATTCAATTTCTTTAAAATGTAATAAAAGACGTATTTTTATTTCATTTTTAATGTATCTGACGTTTCGTTGGGATTTTCCAACATCTTCAGGGATAATTATTTTTATTGAAATATATTTTATCTTTTATTCCAATTTACTTTTAAGTTTTTGCGATGTATTTTGAAGAGACATAAAATGTACAACATGAAACACATAACGTAAAAAATAATTGCAAATATAAATATAATAAAAATAAAATATTACAGCCTTTTCTTAACTTCTAATATCACAGTTGGAAATTGAATTACCATGAAAGCCTGAATAGATACACAGAAAAAACTAAATTTCGTTTTCAGTAACCAAATTCATTGAATCAGTAAATTTTTTGTGTGAATGCGGACCTAGAAAGAAATTTTTAGATTCTGATAACAATTTTGTAAAAATATAACTGGAAAAAAAATTTATTTTTAGTTAAATTATTATTTCGTTAGAGAAAAAAGTTAACTGAAGCTCAAAATATTTTCAGTCAAATTTATTAATAGGAACAGAAAATCATTTTTGCAGATTTTTTTTTTGTATTATTCAGCAAATTTTTTTTATAATTTACAAACACATTCACTAAAATTTTTCGTATTATCAGAAAATAAATTAACTGAATCAATAACAATTCTTAAAATTTTTTTTTTTAAATTAGTAAAAGTTTTATCTGAAATAAATAACTGAATCAAATGAAAGGTTCAAATATTTTTTTTATATTTATGATTTTAACAGGCTAAAGTTCGTATCGCTTTTTAAGCCAAATTACATGTGATAATTATTAATGAACAAATAACACCAAAGTTAGTTGTAAATATTCTGACAACAGATAGTTGAACGGAACAGCCAGCCGTTTTCGAAGGCCGCTTAACCTTCATCATCAGCGTTCTTTTGTGTTTGGTCCACTGTGTGTGGTGTCAGTTGATGTAGATTTCTGCTTTATATACACACTTACTTTCAAAAATTGGTTTGTTTTTATGGCTAAGCATTTCGTTCCCGCCTTTGGAACTCGTCAGTAGACTTCAACCCAAAAATTTTTTGAATTTAGCTAACAAACCGCAAACAAAAATCTTTAAAAAAACAAATAAAATGTTAAAAAAAATCAGACAAATTTTTTTAAATTATATAAAAATAAATTTAACTGAAAAAATTAAAAAAAATCAAATTATTTTACAGTATATAAAAATAAATTTAACTGAAAATAATAAATTTAAATAAAAAAAAAATAAATCAAAAATTTTTTTTTACCAATTTCACTTTATATAGATAATTTTCATTCTCTACAGTTTTTTTTTACATAAAATAAAATTGGAACAAATAATTTACTGGAACAGTAAAAAATATTTACTGAAACTAAATTATATTTCAAAACACACGTTTGTTTGAACATTTTTTGGGAATAATTTTTTCTGTGTACAATATCTATAAAACCACACTAATTCATATCAAAAATAAGGTCGAGTAATTAAATACAAATACATATATATTTTGAACTATGGTTTAATCGATGTTGCCACGTTGTATTGGAACAATGTGAAATTTATTCTCACCAATGACCGAAATTAATTTTTTAATAAGGGCTAGTGTTGTATTGTGTTGTTGAGTATTTGAGTATTGAGTACTCAATACCGGGAGTTTTTCCCGGTGCTCAATATACAAAAGTAACTACTCAATACTTTCAGGGTTGCATTTTGTAGTATTCAAGCGAAAGTCTTCCTTTAAAATGCATCATAATTATACAACTCTGTGAGCTTGATACAAG
Source organism: Tachina grossa (assembly GCA_949987645.1). Taxonomy (NCBI): domain Eukaryota; kingdom Metazoa; phylum Arthropoda; class Insecta; order Diptera; family Tachinidae; genus Tachina; species Tachina grossa. The sequence goes on along the minus strand of OX465276.1, from coordinate 128,746,921 downwards.
TAAATATGACTATGAACCTCATGGAGTTAGTGTAACAAATACCAATTCTATTAGGAATTATTTTGATACGAAAACAGCCACTAAAAAAAGTACTACAAAATGCATTATTAAACTACTTCAGTCATTAACAAATACTATTGGACGGAAAAAGTGACCCTTTAGAATAGCGGAAGGAAGGCACGTGATACAATATAACCAGCAAGTCAGGTCCTCACAAACATGAAAAATATTTTAAATTCTTTCAATGTCGGTAAAATTTTATTTCTACATTTCGACAATGACTAAGTAACAACATCAATTGTGAGAAAAAAAAATGTTTATTAAAAAATATTTAGAAGATGATTTAAGAGATTAATGCACTAGAAGTTTTAAGAGTACGTTAAAAAAAAATTATGTACAAAAACTAATCTCTAAACTTATTTATTTTCATTTGTTATAAATTAATTTAAATATACTTGCATTTAGTCTTTATTTTTCCATATTGCATTATCAATAAAATAATAATTTTTAACTTCCCATATACATATAATTATAAAGTATTGAGTAGTATCGAGTACCCAATTGAAAAAGTATCAAGTAGTACTGAGTATTCAAAAGTAGCCGCTTTTTACAACACTACTAAGGGCATTTGAATTTTTTTTTATATTGGTGGCGGCTTGAATGTTTTATTCGAGGATACCTCGGGTTTGTCGTTGTCATCTTGCAAAACTTTAAAGCAGTTTTGGCGATTAGTTGAGGCTGCGCTGTTATCCATAGACGTCTTTGGAGCAGGTGACATTTTTGAAGAATTCGGGCTTCGCCAACGCTTTACCACGGTTATATATCTGTCCATTCCGACTTGTACCGTTCGTTTGGAGCTACTGTTATCTGTAGTGATAACTTTGTTAAGTGATGAACACGAGCCTAAAGCGGATGATATTACTGACTTATATGAAGAAGTACTAGGCAACTGTAATGTTAATGAATCACTACTATTTGACATTGGACAAAGCGAAGTTGTTCGTTGACGAAAAATTGGCTTTGCTGTTAAAAAATATACTTTCATCAGATATATTATTGATATTGTTTTCATTGAAAGTTTCAGAACTCACAGTATAATAAGCATTTCTGCCGTTAGAAGTCACTACAAAATTTTTTGTATTTTAGGTACTCATAGAGTATTCCTTAAGGGCACTCTATATGTGTTTTTTTTTTGTTTGCGGTTTTTTTTTTGGTTTTTGTTAATTCTACTATGTAATAAATATTAGCAAAGCAATAAAGCTTATTTATTAAAGTCAATGTGTACCTATTACGAATAATATGTACTACGAATATTTTTTTGTATAATTTTGAAATTTAGGTCCGACCAATGTCGGACCTAAGCTTAGTGATAGTTATTAATTATACATAAGTAGTGATAAGCAACAAAGAGAAAAAAGTGTTTTCAAGCAGCTTCATCATCTAGAGTGTTGAATATTAGAGCCCGTATATCTCTTTTTTAAGCGGATGTGTCCAGTAAAGTTCAAAATATTACGAGCAAGCGGATTAGGATGTGACTCGAGTTTTGTTAGATATTTGCCTGCGTATTTTACAATTTCTTCAGTCACTAGTGGCATATTCAAATCGCGATGTATATTTGAATTTTTGATGTACCATGAAGCCGATGTTATCATGCGTAAAATTTTATTTTGCCTTCGTTGAATTTTCTCTACATTTGAAGCTGAAGCAGTGCCCCATAGTTGAATTCCGTAACACCATATTGGCTTTAAAAGCGACTTGTATATTAAGGGCCAGGCCCACGATATCGACAACGTTCGACTTGTCGCACGCTTACATTCAAAACAAAAACAAATTTTAATATTTTGTTGTTGTTTCAAATGTAAGTGTGCGACAAGTCGAACGTTGTCGATATCGTGGGCCAGGCTGTAAAAGTTTGCAGTCTAGGCTAAGTGTTGAATTTCTACCAATCAGCCAATGTACCTGAGTTAATTTAAGTTTCATTTGAGTTAACTTAGAGTAAATATGGTGTTTCCATGTAAGTCGTCGATCAGGGTGTATACCAAGATATTTCACATGTGAATATTGAGGAACAACTTGATTGTTAATCCGAATGGGGGAGCAAGTATCTCTTCTTAGGGTGAACGTTATATGGACACACTTTTGTTCATTGACTTTAATTCTCCATAAGTTTAACCAAAGCTCCATCTGGCTAATGTGTTCCTGGAGTTTGCATACTAAGGCAGGCTGTATCGTCGCCAAATGTGGAAGTATGGATACTACTGCTCACAGGCATATCACAAGTATAAATCAAATATAAAACTGGTCCCAGTATGCTCCCCTGTGGCACACCGGATGAAATAGTTTCAGGCCTACTCGTAAAGTCTCCTTTCACAACAGTGAACTTACGGGAAATAATGTAACTTTCCAAAAGATTTAAAATGTTTATTGGTAAGTAAGTCTTCAATTTTAAAATTAGGCCTTCATGCCACACTTTATCAAATGCCTGGGAAACGTCATTAAGAGCGCAGAACAATACTTTTTCTCCTCAAAAGTTCTTCTTATAAATTGAACCAATCTGTGAGTTTGTTCAATGGTGCTATGCTGACTTCTAAAACCAAATTGATTGTCTGGTATGCACCCACTACTAATTAGAATTGGGGACAATTTTGTTTTGAGCAGTTTTTCGAAAATCTTTGACATAGCTGATAGTAGACTTATTGGCCTATATGACTCAGCCTTGGTTAGATCTTTGCCCGGCTTTGGAATCATTTTAACCTTGGCAAGCTTCCAGCTGTGTGGATAATACTCAAGTCGTAAAATGGCATTAAATATGAATAATAGGATTCTCATTGCTATACGAGGCAAGTTCATAAGCATCTGGTTACTAATTCCATCAATACCCGGAGCTTTCTTCGCGTTGAGTTCGGCAATTAATTTTTTTAAATCACGCGTCTTAAACTTTATGTGTTGAGGGGGTAGGGCGACTACATTCGGCAAATAAGCAACACCAGTACATATGTTAGTAGTAGGGAACTGGCGGTTCTGCCCCACAGTGGGTCGGTTCGCTAACCTGGCAGGTCAAAATTATTTGATGGTCAGTCTATACGGTTTTGAGGATGCTGAGTTCGACAAAAATAATTAAAAAATTCTAGCTCAATTTGTTAGGAAATATTACAGAGTTTTGCTATTGCGAACTTCGGTAGTATTAATTTTTCATGTAATATTTTCAATATTTAATTTTTTATACAATATTTTCAGTACTTTTAGAACAAGTTCTTAGCTGTCCAGAAATCCTTTAATTTTTTTTATATTGAAATGGTAATATTTATGGTTTTAGTCCAGATAAATTAAGCATTCATTCCACTGTGCACCCCCAAATTGTTAAATTTGGGTAATTAAAATTTGAAAATTGTTAAATTCTTGGAAATTTGTGTTTTTTTGTTTACATAAGGAGTTTTTTGTTTATATAAGGAGTTTTTTGTTTACATTATGAGTTTTTTGTTTACATTAGGAGTTTTTGTTTACATTAAGTGTATGTCTGTCTGTCGGTCTGTCTGTCTGCCTGCCTGACCGTGGGAAGTTTGTGTGTGGAATATTTTGTGTGAATGTATTAAGGCGGTTCATAGTTTGGCGGTTTTTATGTGTGTATGTGACGACGGGGAAAATCATGAAAATGGTTTTTCCTAATGCTGACGGAAAATCATCTAATGATTTTTCGTAATTCCGAAGGCAAAACATGATAATTTTTCGTAATTCCGAAGGCAAAACATGATAATTTTTCGTAATACCGAAGGCAAAACATGATAATTTTTCCTAATGCCTACTGCAATACTTGATAATTTTTCCTAATGCCTACTGCAATACATGATTATTATTTTTTTCAAATGCCGACGGCAAAAAATGAATATAATTTTTTCAAATGCCGACGGGAAAATGATTTTTCCTAATGACGACGGGAAAACGTGAAAGTTATTTTTTCTTATGCTAATGTAGGTGTTGCTAGACTGTGGGAATTTAAGGCTGACCGTGATTTGAGTGGGCGGCGTTGTTGCCGTAATATGTAACCATACGAATTTGTGGATGTGTCTGTCTGTCTGTGAGAATTTAGGTGAAGGTTTGATTGGCAGGGGGCGGGGTGTAGTTGAGGTAGATCGATTGCGTGTGTAGTTGTGTGTGAATGTATGTGTATGTGTATGTGTGTGTGTGTGTGTGTGTGTGTGTGTGTGTGTGTGTATGTTTGTAGGAATTTCAATGTGTGTATTTCTGTAGGAGCTTAAGGCTGATTGTGATTTATGAGGGGTGAGGTGTTCTAGTAATATGCAACCGGGGGAATCTGTGTGTTTGTATGTCTGTAGGAGTTTAAGGCTGACCATGATTTGGGTGGGCAGGGTTGTTGACGTAATATGTATCCATGGGGATTTGTGGATGTGTCTGTCTATAGTAGTTTAAGGCTGATCGTGATTTGAGGTGGGTGAGAATGTTGTTGAGGTAAATTGGTTATGTGTATGTATGTATATATGTATTTTTGTAAGAATTTAAGATGATTGTGATTTATTAGGGCCGAGGTGTTCTTGTAATATGTAGCCGTGAGAATCTATGTGTATAGACGTCTGTAGAAGTTTAAGACTATCTATAATTTCAGGTAGGTGAGAGTGTTGTGTTGTTGAGATTAATCTTATATATTGTATATGTATGTATGATCATGGGAATTTGTGTATGTATATCTGAGGGAGAATTTAAGGCTCGTCATGATTTGCAAAAGGTGGGGTGTTGTTGAAATTTTCTTGGATATTTCTTATATGAATTCTGCTATGTGTGTGTATTTGAGCTGGTATTTATGTGTAGGTAGAAATAAATTGTTTTCAATATCGACATATGGTACTATAAAATACTATCATATATCTGGACTTCCCTAATCCTAGTATGCTTTTATACTTACGATTGCTTTATATTTTCTCATGCTTAAATTTGTCTCGCGTTGAAGTCAGTCTGTGTGAAATTTGTTTATATTACAGATTTTGTTTATTTAACTACATTCGTCTTCTTTGACTGAAAGAGTTATCTACACACAGAGAAAAACCAACTTGAAATCAGTAAGAACCATGCTGAATTAATAAGAACCATTAGCGAAGGTTTAGTCATATTGAAATTTCTTATTTCAATATGGACAAAATATTAATTTACAGTATTAATTTATTAAACTCATTAGTTTGTAGATATCTCAATATACATTTTCTATTATATTAAAAATTATTGAATTAATGTGATGAATTCTTATTTTTAAGCTGCAGATTTTCCCTGAGTGTATGGATTGTTTATATTTGCATTGTGCTTTAACTAAACGACGCTTCATATATTTTCATGATGTAGATCTAATAAATACTTAAGCATTGATAAGAAATTTGATATGTATACATACATATCTACAAATTGATTTTATGTATGTATGTATGTATGTATGTATGTATGTATGTACATATATATGTACATACAAATAAGTGTTCAACTCAATCTTTGAATACATTTTTTATTTTATTTTTTGTCATGTGATGTCTGTTGTTGGTGAAATTAAAAACATTTTAATTTTTATCTGCGTTTACTTAAAAGTTTGTGAGGATTTTCTGTTGTAAGTAAAACTGAATTCTTGAAGATATGTACTTACATACTCTATAGTAATAGTAACTATAATAGAAATATTTCTTATACTTAATTTACAGTTTTTTAAAGTATAGGATATAAAATTTTTTCTAGCTATAGCCTTCTACATTTATTTTGGAAAACTTGCTTTGCTTTTTAAAAATATATAAACATTTTTAAATGAAACTGATCCGGCACTCCAGCTTAGGTACTGATAGTTTTTTTTTTTTGTTGTTAGTTAACTTACTTATTTTTTATTTTTTATTGATAAACATTGGAAATCAAAAGGGAGTTTTATATTGTAATTATTACTTTCATAATTGTTGAAAACAATCGCTGCTTTTTGTTTGTTTTTTGCGATGAAATCATTTGAATTACTTTTGCAACTTTACGCGTTTATAAAAATTATGTTATTTTCTATATTTCTTAATTTATAAGACTTTTAGACTTTGTCCTTTAGGGGTTATATATTCTATTATACGATTATGAATAAGAATGCAGTAAGCTGATGTATTTGCTTACTGCTTCAAATTAAAATTTTATTAAATTGAATAAAAGGAGTTTTTTTTCTTAAACTCTGATGCAGTTAGAAGCGCTGGAGATTCTTTCATATAACAGCTTTTTTGAAATTTTTGATACATAGTATAATATAGAATTGGATAACATTTATTTTTAATTTTTATGTTAAGAAGTACGGGTATGAGACTGAATTTAAATGTACTTTTAAATTAGTTAAATCATAATGAACAAACATATTTTCTTCTTTAATAGCGATCAACAGAAAACGAACTCGTTTTCATATAATTTAGGTATACCCTATCGACGGCTCCTCTAGGATACAAGATGACTTTGTATGACGAAATTTCTGTTGCTTTATACTGATAATATGTTTACATTAATAAGATACATATACATATGTTTATTTTATGAACGGTGAGCACCTATGGCTTTTATTTAATGTTCTATATGACTTTTTTTTTTCATTTTCTTTAATAATTTTCTCCCCATAATAGCATTCTAAATATTTCAAGGGCTCAAATCCTGTGTAGTCTTCTTCTGCAAACTTAACTAAACGTCTAACTTCTTCCAATGCTTCTTTATAAGAAGATATTTTGTTATGGTCTTCTTCTACGATACGTGCCCACCGGGCAGAGTGTACGTATTAGTTGGTCAGTCAGTCTCTATTTTTATTTATTTTTTTTCTTCTAATGTGCCACTCCTTTTTTTAGATTTTACTACTTGGAATAGAGAATTTTTGTCTAATTTTTTGGTGGGTATATACATTAGGTATGTAGAAATTAGTTTAGATACAAAGAAATGCATGTTTAATATACAACTATTGTATCAAATCGATCTCAAATAACTCAGTTACCTCTACCAGCAATTCACCGTTGGTGTATTCATAAAGTGTTAGAAACAATGAAATATCTATGTTTTGAGAGAATTTTTCCCCTCAAGTATTTCTACATGAGGTTTGAGGGGTCAATCACTGTCGCATTCATATGTAATGATTATTCACTTAAAAAACGTCATCATCACCATCAATCATCTCCGTATACAATACATTCATGAGTTGGGTTGATCCAGATACAATTGCTGTCTCATCACCTTCTAACAGCTTTATATATTTTGCTAGTATGCATGCCTTAGCATGCTTCTATCGATAGTGACGTAAGAGTCCGAGATGTAGAGTGTTACAATTAAAAATCTTTACTATTAGAATATACCAGTTCGCTCTTTTGAATTTTTACAAAGTAGATACATATGTATGTATTTCATTGACCACAAAATCATAAAATTTCTTTGCTTACAAAATTGTATGACGTGAGGATTTTTTTTTTTTTAAATTATACATGCTTCGGCATGCTTTCATTTTTTTTTTCTATAAATTTATGTAATACTCATACAGATACAGATATAAAGTAAGATCTGTTTACTGTACATTTTAAAATTTATGCATGCTTCAGCATGATTCTAGTTGAAGCGTATATTCATTCACTAAGTTTGTTTGATACTTATTCATACACATGTACATTCTTAAAGATTGGATATCAAAGTCCAATTTCCGTAGTTTATCTATATTTTCTAAAGATCTGATAGCTAAAGAAATAAATAGAGTGAAGATCTTCTATAATAATCCCATTTTCATATTGTAAAATTTTGCGTGCTAGCGCTTTCGATGGGAAAATATACATACAACTTTATAAAAAGTGATAATATGATGTGCTGCTGAATATTGCACTATGTTGTAGTTCATTTTAAACACTGAAGTTTTAGCAATATTTCATTCCGACCAGAATTACACTACATTTAGTTAATTATCTTTCTTAAGACGCATCATTCCTAATCAATCCTGCAAAAACAACACAAACTAGATTTTTCGTTTTAATTTTATTTTTTTTAAATTCAACATTCATTCTTCAAATTACTTTATACTATATTAAGTAGCTTTTCCTCATTTGTTGAGTTGACTTTAATAGGAGACATTTTAATGGTACGATGAACTTTTCTATTGCATGCATTGAGTAAATCTTTATACATACCAATCCACTTATATGAACCATTAAAGCTAATTCTTTTCACATCATACCTTTCAATGATCTATTAAATCATTCTAATATTGATGCTTTCATATTAAGTAATCTTTAATCTTCTATTTATGTATGAGTTTTCCCAAGTATTTATTAAAAAATTCTTTAGAATCATCTGTTTGTAAGTTTTTTGGTACCCGTACCACTTCAAAAATATTTTCCATTGCCTTGGTTTTTAGAGTGCAGCTTTTATTTTCAGCTGTACTTTGAGAATGTGTCAATTACAGTCTTCAAAAATCAACAATTTCTATTTTCTGTAGAATAGTTCTACATTTCACCTAACTTAGCTCCATAAAACATCATATATTCCTGTCATTACATCTCTACAAGCACAAACAGTTGTTGAAATTTAATATGGACTTCGTTAACTAAATTCCTTTTTAAAGACATTGAATTGTTTCACAGATTTTTTCGAAAGTGTTGTGATCTACATCTTGCACTTTCAGCTATTTATACTAACATGTAGTTAATTTTCTAATCTATATATTTAACTGTAAACTCTTCAATTTGTTTTTAATTATTTACTTTTTAGAATTGCTTTTTCAATTTTATAACTGTCTTCTTTCTCTAATTTTATTTCACGTTGTTGTTCCTCAATTTGCATTTAAATATATTCTTGAATATTAATGCTTTAAGCTATATTATTAATTTGTCTTGTATTTTATCTTCATTCAGTTTAATGTAACTATCAACAATAGTTTGTATCTAATTCATTTATGCCTTCCAATACTGATAAGTCAGTATAAATGTCTTCAGAATTGGAAGTCTATGAGTAAAATCATCGTCATCATCATTCTCAGTATTAGCATCATTAAATATGATGGTATTATAAAATATTGTTCCTTCTACTAGTTTCTTTTGGGGTACTTGTCTATATCTTGAGTGAAGGTTTCTCAGGCTTTAAACTTGTATATTTTCAACTTCTGTCTTGATTTTACTTTCTTCTTTCATAAGAATTCTTTTAATATTTTTAGAACTATTTATGAATTCTTCTGCTATAGGTTTAAATGTATCTTTTAGTTGTTCACTTGTATCTATTTCACCAGTTTTTATACTACGAAGCTTTTTCTTCAACACATTTCTTGTCAACACCAACTGTTTTAAAATTTTCTCATCCATGTTCGCTAAGGGCAAATAACAGGTATCAGCAATCAGATCAGCTTTTCAGGAGCTGGTCTGGTTTTCAGATCAGCTTTTCAGGACCTGGTCTGGTTTTCAGATCAGCTTATCAGGACCTGGTCTGGTTTTCAGATCAGCTTTTCAGGACCTGGTCTGGTTTTCAGATCAGCTTTTCAGGACCTGGTCTGGTTTTCAGATCAGCTTATCAGGACCTGGTCTGGTTTTCAGATCAGCTTATCAGGAGCTGGTCTGGTTTTCAGATCAGCTTATCAGGAGCTGGTCTGGTTTTCAGATCAGCTTATCAGGAGCTGGTCTGGTTATCAGATCAGCTTATCAGGAGCTGGTCTGGTTTTCAGATCAGCTTATCAGGAGCTGATCTGATTTTTAGATCAGCTTATCAGGTAACAGATCAGGCTATCAGGAGCTGTTCAGATTTTCATTTCAAGATATCTGAGTCAGATTTAGTTATCAGTGTACAAGTAGCTAGCCATTTATAACATTTATATACATGAAGTTTAAGGTCAGATGAAATACGAAAAAGTAAAGTTTTATCTAGTAAAATTATTTTCTATAACGATCATCGTTTAATTCACTATCTTTGCTTATAATCAAAAATCCATATTTATCCTTTCAACATGCTTTTTATTTTTCTCACCTAACTTAAACATTAAATATACATTATGATGATCTCTTATTAAATGTTTGGTGATTCTGGTGTAAGTTTTACATAAGTAGAATGAATCAACATTCTTATCTCTCCCCACACAAAAATATGCTTCCCATACGCATCATCGTTAAATATCATATTGGAATTACTTTGGACTGAAATAACAGATTCACTATCGGTAAATTTTGTAATATATTATTATTTTAATTGATGTAATTAATTTCTTCAGATATTTATATCTGGGGTGATATAAAGATTTTGAGTATAAATAAATGTTCTCAAAATTTAAGTCCATTAGGACTTTCTAGCAAGCCAATCATAGCGTTTTTTTTTCGTAATTTGACAGGTCAACTATTGTTGCACGAATAGAATTTGATATAAGGGAACTATGATTTATTTTTGAACTATCGTTCGATGAATCATCAATATTTCGTACCAAGAATTATTTATGTTGTTTTGACTAAGGGTATGAGTCAATATTTATAAAATCCATTTCATAAATATCAGCTCATGCTCATAGTCAAAACAAAGTATGCTTTAAGTGTTTAAAACCGGTATTACCATAAAATGGTGGTCTTAAACACTTAAAATATACTTTGTTTTACTAACCGCATTTTATAACTAAATGCATTTCATAAATATTGACGCATACTCATAATCAAAACAGCATATAAATATCCTTTGTTTTGACTATGAGTATGAGTCATTATCTCTTATTATAGAAAAATAAAATAGTATGATTATATGATATCAGAAATCATGTTTTCTAATATCATATAACCATACTATTTGATTCTTTCTATAATAATAGATAATATTTATGAAATGCATTTATTTACAAAATGCGATTAGTAAAACAACATAAATATAGGATGGTATGAAATTTTGATGATTCATCAATATTTCGTACCAAGGTATTTTTAGGTTGTTTTTACTATGAGTATGCGCCAATATTTATGAAATGTGTTTAGTTACAAAAATGTGGTTAGTAAAACAAAGTATATTTTAACAGCCTTATTTATAACATTTATTAGGGCTTTATAAAGGCTTTTTAAAACAAATTTTTTATAAAAATTTTTTCTTAAAAAGTCTTTATAAAGCCCTAATAAGTGTTATAAATAAGGCTGTTAAAATATACTTTGTTTTACTAACCACATTTTTGTAACTAAACGCATTTCATAAATATTGATGCATACTCATAGTCAAAAAAAGGATATTTTTATGCTGTTTTGATTATGAGTGTGGATCATTATCTCTTATTATAGAAAAAATAAACTAATGCAGCTATACGATTTCAGAAAATATTTTCTGATATGGTATAGCTGTATTAGTTTATTTTTTTATAATAAGAGATAATATTTATAAAATGTATTTAGCTACATAAATGCGGTTAGTAAAACAACCTAAAATACCTTGGTACGAAATATTGATGATTCATCGAACGATAGTTCAAAAATAAATCATAGTTCCTTTATATCAAATTCTATTCGTGCAACAATAGTTGACCTGTCAAATTACGAAAAAAAAACGCTATGATTGGCTTGCTAGAAAGTCCTAATGGACTTAAATTTTGAGAACATTTATTTATACTCAAAATCTTTATATCACCCCAGATATAAATATCTGAAGAAATTAATTACATCAATTAAAATAATAATATATTACAAAATTTACCGATAGTGAATCTGTTATTTCAGTCCAAAGTAATTCCAATATGATATTTAAAGATGATGCGTGTGGGAAGCATATTTTTGTATGGGGAGAGATAAGAATGTTGATTCATTCTACTTATGTAAAACTTACACCAGAATCACCAAACATTTAATAAGAGATCATCATAATGTATATTTAATGTTTAAGTTAGGTGAGAAAAATAAAAAGCATGTTGAAAGGATAAATATGGATTTTTGATTATAAGCAAAGATAGTGAATTAAACGATGATCGTTATAGAAAATAATTTTACTAGATAAAACTTTACTTTTTCGTATTTCATCTGACTTTAAACTTCATGTATATAAATGTTATAAATGGCTAGCTACTTGTACACTGATAACTAAATCTAACTCAGATATCTTGAAATGAAAATCTGAATAGCTCCTGATAACCTGATCTGTTACCTGATAAGCTGATCTAAAAATCAGATCAGCTCCTGATAAGCTGATCTGAAAACCAGACCAGCTCCTGATAAGCTGATCTGATAACCAGACCAGCTCCTGATAAGCTGATCTGAAAACCAGACCAGCTCCTGATAAGCTGATCTGAAAACCAGACCAGGTCCTGATAAGCTGATCTGAAAACCAGACCAGGTCCTGAAAAGCTGATCTGAAAACCAGACCAGGTCCTGAAAAGCTGATCTGAAAACCAGACCAGGTCCTGAAAAGCTGATCTGAAAACCAGACCAGGTTCTGATAAGCTGATCTGAAAACCAGACCAGGTCCTGAAAAGCTGATCTGAAAACCAGACCAGCTCCTGAAAAGCTGATATGATTGCTGATACCTGTTATTTGCCCTGGATGAGAAAATTTTAAAACAGTTGGTGTTGACAAGAAATGTGTTGAAGAAAAAGCTTCGTAGTATAAAAACTGGTGAAATAGATACAAGTGAACAACTAAAAGATACATTTAAACCTATAGCAGAAGAATTCATAAATAGTTCTAAAAATATTAAAAGAATTCTTATGAAAGAAGAAAGTAAAATCAAGACAGAAGTTGAAAATATACAAGTTTAAAGCCTGAGAAACCTTCACTCAAGATATAGACAAGTACCCCAAAAGAAACTAGTAGAAGGAACAATATTTTATAATACCATCATATTTAATGATGCTAATACTGAGAATGATGATGACGATGATTTTACTCATAGACTTCCAATTCTGAAGACATTTATACTGACTTATCAGTATTGGAAGGCATAAATGAATTAGATACAAACTATTGTTGATAGTTACATTAAACTGAATGAAGATAAAATACAAGACAAATTAATAATATAGCTTAAAGCATTAATATTCAAGAATATATTTAAATGCAAATTGAGGAACAACAACGTGAAATAAAATTAGAGAAAGAAGACAGTTATAAAATTGAAAAAGCAATTCTAAAAAGTAAATAATTAAAAACAAATTGAAGAGTTTACAGTTAAATATATAGATTAGAAAATTAACTACATGTTAGTATAAATAGCTGAAAGTGCAAGATGTAGATCACAACACTTTCGAAAAAATCTGTGAAACAATTCAATGTCTTTAAAAAGGAATTTAGTTAACGAAGTCCATATTAAATTTCAACAACTCTTTGTGCTTGTAGAGATGTAATGACAGGAATATATGATGTTTTATGGAGCTAAGTTAGGTGAAATGTAGAACTATTCTACAGAAAATAGAAATTGTTGATTTTTGAAGACTGTAATTGACACATTCTCAAAGTACAGCTGAAAATAAAAGCTGCACTCTAAAAACCAAGGCAATGGAAAATATTTTTGAAGTGGTACGGGTACCAAAAAACTTACAAACAGATGATTCTAAAGAATTTTTTAATAAATACTTGGGAAAACTCATACATAAATAGAAGATTAAAGATTACTTAATATGAAAGCATCAATATTAGAATGATTTAATAGATCATTGAAAGGTATGATGTGAAAAGAATTAGCTTTAATGGTTCATATAAGTGGATTGGTATGTATAAAGATTTACTCAATGCATGCAATAGAAAAGTTCATCGTACCATTAAAATGTCTCCTATTAAAGTCAACTCAACAAATGAGGAAAAGCTACTTAATATAGTATAAAGTAATTTGAAGAATGAATGTTGAATTTAAAAAAAATAAAATTAAAACGAAAAATCTAGTTTGTGTTGTTTTTGCAGCATTGATTAGGAATGATGAGTCTTAAGAAAGATAATTAACTAAATGTAGTGGAATTCTGGTCGGAATGAAATATTGCTAAAACTTCAGTGTTTAAAATGAACTATAACATAGTGCAATATTCAGCAGCACATCATATTATCACTTTTTATAAAGTTGTATGTATATTTTCCCATCGAAAGCGCTAGCACGCAAAATTTTACAATATGAAAATGGGATTATTATAGAAGATCTTCACTCTATTTATTTCTTTAGCTCTCAGATCTTTAGAAAATATAGATAAACTACGGAAATTGGACTTTGATATCCAATCTTTAAGAATGTACATGTGTATGAATAAGTATCAAACAAACTTAGTGAATGAATATACGCTTCAACTAGAATCATGCTGAAGCATGCATAAATTTTAAAATGTACAGTAAACAGATCTTACTTTATATCTGTATCTGTATGAGTATTACATAAATTTATAGAAAAAAAAAATGAAAGCATGCCGAAGCATGTATAATTTAAAAAAAAAAAAATCCTCACGTCATACAATTTTGTAAGCAAAGAAATTTTATGATTTTGTGGTCAATGAAATACATACATATGTATCTACTTTGTAAAAATTCAAAAGAGCGAACTGGTATATTCTAATAGTAAAGATTTTTAATTGTAACACTCTACATCTCGGACTCTTACGTCACTATCGATAGAAGCATGCTAAGGCATGCATACTAGCAAAATATATAAAGCTGTTAGAAGGTGATGAGACAGCAAAATTGTATCTGGATCAACCCAACTCATGAATGTATTGTATACGGAGATGATTGATGGTGATGATGACGTTTTTTAAGTGAATAATCATTACATATGAATGCGACAGTGATTGACCCCTCAAACCTCATGTAGAAATACTTGAGGGGAAAAATTCTCTCAAAACATAGATATTTCATTGTTTCTAACACTTTATGAATACACCAACGGTGAATTGCTGGTAGAGGTAACTGAGTTATTTGAGATCGATTTGATACAATAGTTGTATATTAAACATGCATTTCTTTGTATCTAAACTAATTTCTACATACCTAATGTATATACCCACCAAAAAATTAGACAAAAATTCTCTATTCCAAGTAGTAAAATCTGAAAAAGGAGTGGCACATTAGAAGAAAAAAAAAATAAATAAAAATAGAGACTGACTGACCAACTAATACGTACACTTTGCCCGATGGGGACACAAAACACACTTAAACATTTCAGAAATATATATACAATATGCTGAACTTTAATAAAATGAAAAAAAAGTCATATAGAACATTAAATAAAAGCCATAGGTGCTCACCGTTCATAAAATAAACATATGTATATGTATCTTATTAATGTAAACATATTATCAGTATAAAGCAACAGAAATTTCGTCATACAAAGTCATCTTGTATCCTAGAGGAGCCGTCGATAGGGTATACCTAAATTATATGAAAACGAGTTCGTTTTCTGTTGATCGCTATTAAAGAAGAAAATATGTTTGTTCATTATGATTTAACTAATTTAAAAGTACATTTAAATTCAGTCTCATACCCGTACTTCTTAACATAAAAATTAAAAATAAATGTTATCCAATTCTATATTATACTATGTATCAAAAATTTCAAAAAAGCTGTTATATGAAAGAATCTCCAGCGCTTCTAACTGCATCAGAGTTTAAGAAAAAAAACTCCTTTTATTCAATTTAATAAAATTTTAATTTGAAGCAGTAAGCAAATACATCAGCTTACTGCATTCTTATTCATAATCGTATAATAGAATATATAACCCCTAAAGGACAAAGTCTAAAAGTCTTATAAATTAAGAAATATAGAAAATAACATAATTTTTATAAACGCGTAAAGTTGCAAAAGTAATTCAAATGATTTCATCGCAAAAAACAAACAAAAAGCAGCGATTGTTTTCAACAATTATGAAAATAATAATTACAATATAAAACTCCCTTTTGATTTCCAATGTTTATCAATAAAAAATAAAAAATAAGTAAGTTAACTAACAACAAAAAAAACTATCAGTACCTAAGCTGGAGTGCCGGACCAGTTTCATTTAAAAATGTTTATACATTTTCAAAAAGCAAAGCAAGCTTTCCAAAATAAATGTAGAAGGCTATAGCTAGAAAAAATTTTATACCCTATACTTTAAAAAACTGTAAATTAAGTATAAGAAATATTTCTATTATAGTTACTATTACTATAGAGTATGTAAGCACATATCTTCAAGAATTCAGTTTTACTTACAACGGAAAATCCTCACAAACTTTTAAGTAAACGCAGATAAAAATTAAAATGTTTTTAATTTCACCAACAACAGACATCACATGACAAAAAATAAAATAAAAAATGTATTCAAAGATTGAATTGAACACTTATTTGTATGTACATATATATGTACATACATACATACATACATACATAAAATCAATTTGTAGATATGTATGTATACATATCAAATTTCTTATCAATGCTTAAGTATTTATTAGACCTACATCATGAAAATATATGAAGCGTCGTTTAGTTAAAGCACAATGCAAATATAAACAATCAATACACTCAGGGAAAATCTACAGCTTAAAAATAAGAATTCATCACATTAATTCAATAATTTTTAATATAATAGAAAATGTATATTGAGATATCTACAAACTAATGAGTTTAATAAATGAATACTGTAAATTAATATTTTGTCCATATTGAAATAAGAAATTTCAATATGACTAAACCTTCGCTAATGGTTCTTATTAATTCAGCATGGTTCTTACTGATTTCAAGTTGGTTTTTCTCTGTGTGTAGATAACTCTTTCAGTCAAAGAAGACGAATGTAGTTAAATAAACAAAATCTGTAATATAAACAAATTTCACACAGACTGACTTCAACGCGAGACAAATTTAAGCATGAGAAAATATAAAGCAATCGTAAGTATAAAAGCATACTAGGATTAGGGAAGTCCAGATATATGATAGTATTTTATAGTACCATATGTCGATATTGAAAACAATTTATTTCTACCTACACATAAATACCAGCTCAAATACACACACATAGCAGAATTCATATAAGAAATATCCAAGAAAATTTCAACAACACCCCACCTTTTGCAAATCATGACGAGCCTTAAATTCTCCCTCAGATATACATACACAAATTCCCATGATCACTCATACATATACAATATATAAGATTAATCTCAACAACACAACACTCTCACCTACCTGAAATTACAGATAGTCTTAAACTTCTACAGACGTCTATACACATAGATTCTCACGGCTACATATTACAAGAACACCTCGGCCCTAATAAATCACAATTATCTTAAATTCTTACAAAAATACATATATACATACATACACATAACCAATTTACCTCAACAACATCCTCACCCACCTCAAATCACGATCAGCCTTAAACTACTATAGACAGACACATCCACAAATCCCCATGGATACATATTACGTCAACAACCCTGCCCACCCAAATCATGGTCAGCCTTAAACTCCTACAGACATACAAACACACAGATTCCCCCGGTTGCATATTACTAGAACACCTCACCCCTCATAAATCACAATCAGCCTTAAGCTCCTACAGAAATACACACATTGAAATTCCTACAAACATACACATACACACACACACACACACACATACACATACATTCACACACAACTACACACGCAATCGATCTACCTCAACTACACCCCGCCCCCTGCCAATCAAACCTTCACCTAAATTCTCACAGACAGACAGACACATCCACAAATTCCTATGGTTACATATTACGGCAACAACGCCGCCCACTCAAATCACGGTCAGCCTTAAATTCCCACAGTCCAGCAACACCTACATTAGCATTAGAAAAAATAACTTTCACGTTTTCCCGTCGTCATTAGGAAAAATCATTTTCCCGTCGGCATTTGAAAAAATTATATTCATTTTTTGCCGTCGGCATTTGAAAAAAATAATAATCATGTATTGCAGTAGGCATTAGGAAAAATTATCATGTATTGCAGTAGGCATTAGGAAAAATTATCATGTATTGCAGTAGGCATTAGGAAAAATTATAATGTTTTGCCTTCGGTATTACGAAAAATCATTAGATGATTTTCCGTCAGCATTAGGAAAAACCATTTTCATGATTTTCCCCGTCGTCACATACACACATAAAAACCGCCAAACTATGAACCGCCTTAATACATTCACACAAAATATTCCACACACAAACTTCCCACGGTCAGGCAGGCAGACAGACAGACCGACAGACAGACATACACTTAATGTAAACAAAAACTCCTAATGTAAACAAAAAACTCCTAATGTAAACAAAAAAACTCCTTATATAAACAAAAAACTCCTTATGTAAACAAAAAAACACAAATTTCCAAGAATTTAACAATTTTCAAATTTTAATTACCCAAATTTAACAATTTCACCAACAATTTAACAATTTTAATTGGGGCCGAACCGCCAGTTCACAACTACTGACGTGACTACACCCATAAATCGTAGCTTTTCTTTCATGTACTTCGGCTTAGCAGTTTTTAGTCATGTATTTCTCATGAGATTTTTCCTACAAAACTTTACATGAACCATAAGCACTAACAGATACAAAAGTCGGCGGAGCCATACCAATAATCATTTTACGTAATGTTATACCGCAAAGAGCTGAAATTTTGTAGACAAATAGTCCTAATTGATTTACTCTATCGGAAAAACCAAAAATTAAAGCATCAGCTACCCTATTGAAACTTTACATACATATTGGGCATATCCTTTTGATTTATGTACTTCGGCTAAGCAGACTTTAATATGTAAATATATTGAGAAAATAGGCGGGATCACTCCCACTAGAATTGACGCTGTATTTTACATGTTTCTTTCGGGACGACTCTTAACAAATAGCGTACACACTGGCGACCCGTTGTAATAGAACAATAATTCATTTTTAAGGTGTACAATCCATTACTCATCATGCTCTAACCCATTATTTTATGTAACTATGCCATTTCTAACTGGCACAGTGATCATGAATAGAAATAAAACTCCCCAGAAACCTTAAGTTTAAAAAGTGTTATCATATAAAATTTTTCAAAGAGTAGTCAGATCCTCACAAAAACATCAATGTGAAAAAAGGCCAAGTTCCAATCAAAAATTTCGGCCATCAAAAGCAGTGAGATATAAATTTTGACCAAGTTCTTGTTTGGCACAATATCTAACACAGAAATATGATATGCATTATATAAATTTGTAATCGTAAGGTTGTCACATAATTTCTAGATAGTCTGCTTACTTGGCGATATTTTTACCTTTCTTAAAAAGGAGAGAATAATGTATATTTGTTAATTTCTTTATATCGGTAAAAATGTTGTCAAGTTAGCATATTATCTGAAAATTATATGACAACCTTACGATTACAAATTTATATAGTGCATAGCATATTTCAGTGATAGGTATTGTACCAAACAAGAACTTGGTCAAAATTTATATATGTATCGCTACTTTCAATGGCCGAACTTTTCTATAGGAACTTGGCCTTTTTTCACATTTATGTTTTTGTGAGGATTATAATTACGAGTTAAGAAAGGATGAGTATACTTATTTGTATAGTGGATTTACGTTCGTTAAAGTAATTCCTTGCATTCAGGGTGACCGATGACAATTTTCAAAAAGTGGCACTAAAAAGGGGATTTATCAAAAAAAGGGGGCAAAATTAAAAAAAAGCGAGAAAACTGCACTAAACTTTTTATTTTTAATGTATTTTCATATAACTCACCCTAAATAAAGGGGTTCAAAAAGTGGCAAGGCAGTTGAAAAAGGGGAAACGCAGTCGAAAAAGTGGCAAATTGCCACTTTAGTCGGTCAAACGGTCACGCTGCTTGCATTCCGTATAGTCAAATAGAAATGTTCAAAAGTGGTAAAGCTACAACAATTCTGTCCGGAAAGTAAAGAGAAGATGAAATATCAGATTTATTCATCTCCGTTAGCTTAGAGATTTTGAGGCTTAAAGTAAAGAAAGAGACTGCAAAGTGGCAGTAGTTATATTACCTTAGGAAGCTCTCAGGCAGGTAAAATTTGGTGTAACGTTTGAAAATTGCGATTGACCTTAAAATCAAGTGCAACGAGGGTGAAACAAAAGAAAAGATAAATTTGTAATAGAAGATAATTAATGAAATACTAACAGAAATGTCGTAGGATATCGCAAAATTTTAAGAAAATTAAATTGAATTTAAAAAGAAAATAAAACTTATATTTTTGATTTTTATGGGAATTGTTAAAATTTAAGTTTAAAATTTTTTTAACGCACTAATAATCCCAAATTAATATTTTACTTATTAAGGATCCAGCTAAACCCCTCAATAATCAATTTCAATGTATTTTTAATAAAAAAAATATTTTACTTAAGTAAAATATTAATTTGGGATAATTAGTGCGTTTAAAAAAATTTTTAAACTTAAAACTTATATTTATTTTGTAAAATTTAAGTAAATAAACTTTATATTGCTGTATGTATAGTGAAGTGGAAAACTTTCGTGGTTAAGATATTTTAAAGGGATTTTGATGTTAAAGAAATGCGTGAGTAATCAAAACAATTGAGTGGGCTCATGAAAATTCTCCGGATAAGGAAGTGTCCATGGCAGGGAAAGGGCGGCTGAAAGAAACAACTAACTTTCCCAATAATAATGTGTGACTAGTGGTGTCAAGTTCAATGTTTGTATATTTGTAAAAATAATTGCTGCTTGTCTCGGTCTTAAGTGTAGGTTGAGATCACACGTCCCGAGATCTCTGGCTCTGAGCTAACCGCGGAGATACACTTAAGTGCCGTATGAGGCATGTAACATAACACAATCATGTAAGATCTTGATAATTTTAATTTGCTCACAATTCTTTCCACTGAACAATTCGAAAATATTATAAAAATTTTCCATATTAAATATATAGAGTCAAATACATTTTAAATGAAAAGAAAACTTTTGATTAAGAACTTTACTTGTGCCTTGCAAAGAACACTCCCAGTCAAATGACCGGTCTGCCGAATTTTTACTTGTCATTGCTGATGCATGTGGTAGTCACGTCTGACTGATCACACTTGATGTATATAACCGTCATAGCAAACCTTTATAATTACATTAATAAACATGATTTTCATATTGTTTTAATTGTTTTTTATTATAGAAAAATAAAGATACGTATAATTAAAATATTTGAAAACAAATATAAGCTGAAAGTAATGTAGGTGGTCCAGCCTCTTCACGCTTCTTTCAACCTGCAACGCACTTTGATTTGTATAAATACGTATCTAAAATTTGAAAAAGAAATACATATGTATGTACATATATATATATATTTAATTAAACTTTTGAAATTTCTTTTTTGCAATATTGAATTTTACTTAACTTTTTTAACACTTAAATTAATTCTAGTTTCACAGACCGAACATATTTGCGGTATTCACAAGGGTGTCTTAAGTGTCCTAAGGGCCATTATTACAACTTAAAGATAGTTAAAAGTAGGATTTTATCGGAGGTATAAAAACTTTATCATTTGCAAAATTTTACTTTAACCTAAAGTTAGCTATATATTACAAGCAAGTTTATTCTACCTGGTATGTTAAATCCAATTTGCAATAATGGAAAGATTTTATACGTCCGATAAAATCCTACTTTTAACTATCTTTAAGTTGTAATAATGGCCCTAAAGGCCCAACTATAATATGAATAAGCTAGCTTAAGCAACTGTGCGGTTACATATAAAACGCATGTGGCAAACTATGATGTACTTAACAAACTTTTCGTCAAGTTTCGTCAAATGTCATTTGCTTAAGTAAAGTGCCAAACTGAACGCACATTCCGTAAGGAAACAACTGTTTGTGCATCTTTTACACTCAAACAAGCAGCAGCAGAAAATATTCATTGATCTTAAATATTTTTTTATTGTTTCTTATTTTAAACTCGGAAAATAAAGCAAAACTTTTATTTTCATTGTTTGTTTTACAATACACATATACACACATACACATGTATTTACTTATGTATATTCAATGTTGTACTTTTTAGTAGGCAAAACAAATAAAACAAGTAATAAGGTGATGGATATATTTATATGTGAATTTTTAATAGATTAGGACATTCTTTCAAGTTAGTTTGATTGAATTGCATTCATTTAGGAGTTATGAGAAGAAACAAAATTACTACAAAATTATTGACAATACCTAGATGTGCAGCTGTGGCTAAAGAATACTTAAGTGCATATAAGTACATTATGGCCACCTAAAAGTCTCATCTGAATTGTTTAAGCATTTGACAGACTTATCGTTCAATTCTGACATTAGCTTAAGCCAGCCTATTCATATTATAGTTGGGCCTTAAGTGTCATAATGTCTTAACATTTTAACATAGTTTAAAAAAATTGTTGTTGTGGCTCAAACAAAATGATCATAAAGTAATAAGACTTTCTCAGCTATGTTTATTGTTTGTCATAACTCCATGTAGAAATGCGTGAGAGTTTACCAAAGGAATTGAGAGAGAGAGTAAGAAATGTACAAGGTGTTAAAACCAAAATACAAATAAGTACAATATTTATAATTGTAAATTATAAGGGGTTGCTCACAGCAGTCATATACAGTGTTACCGTCCGAAAATTTCAAAAAGTGGCACAAAAAGGGGATTTAGAAAAAAAAAGTGGCACCAAAAAGGGGATTTAAAAAAAAAGTAGCACCTATTTTAAAATCATAATAAGTACACCAAATTTCGTTTTTTATACATATTTGTTTCAATTTATTTAAAATTTCATATAACATTTCATACATTTAAAAAAAAACATAACAAAAAACAATATTGGGAAATTCAAACTGCAGTCATGAAAGTCATATTGTTACATGTATTAAAAGTTTTGTTTGAAAGAAAAACTAAAAGCAAAAACAATTAAATTAAAAAAGTTTAAAACGTTATGACAATATGACCTTTAAGACTACCTTTTGAATTCAGCATATACATATAATTATGAAAACTAAAAAACAATTTATCGTAAAAAACAATTATCGTGTGTATCTGTGTATCTGTTACGATGAATTATTTTTAAAGCGATTTCTGTACTTTCGTAAAAGTTCTTCACTTGGAACCCAATTTTCAGGGCTAGTATCTAATAAATTTAATGATAAAAGCATGGATTCGCAAGTATTTACTTTTAGCCTATTTGTTACTTTATTTTTTATTAAAGCCAACTTAGAGAATACCCGCTCAGCAGAAGCACTGCTGTGTGGCAATGTAAAAATGTGTGAGACCAATTTGTACAAGTTTGGATATATATATTCATTAAATCTATTTTTCAATGTTCCTATTTCACGCCAAAAATCTTCAGCATTGAGAATCTTAAATATGTTTTCATAATTCGTGTCATTAATTTTACTTTCTAGTAGTTTTAATTCATTTATAAATGCATCTGTGTCCGTTATAAGATCTTTAAACTCTGAAACTAATTCGAAATAGTTTATATCTTCATTAGACACTATATATAAGGGGTCTAAATACTTCAATACATTTAACTTCTTGTTTTTTTATATCGATTCTTGTTATTAGTTCCATACACAATTTTTGGTAAAAACTCAATAATTTACTTTTAATTTCAATTATACAAATTTTAGAAAAATTTTCCGTACACAATAGTTCGGGTTCGGCTTCATGACCAAAATAAATACTTGAGATATCTTTTATGTGTAAAACATTGTTAAAATCAATTTTTTCTAACTCTGTTGTATTTATGTATTCTTTTTTTAAAAAATTTTTGTAAAGCTCTAACAAAATATCTTTAGTTGAAGAAACAAGATATATTATTTGGGAGGACTCACTTTGAAAATTTCTGTTAAACTTGTTCATAGTTCTAAGAATATAAGTCAAGAATTTTAAATATGTTTTATTTACAGGTGACAAAGCGTCTAGAATAACACGAATCTTTTGCAAATTAGAAGCAGATTTCTCTTCGAATTGTGCCCGAATAAAAAAGTGGTGTAGAACGGACCACTGCTCCAGAATTCTAGTTGCAACAGACTCAAATGAAAGCCATCTTGTATCACAAAGCCTTAGTATTTTATGCTCGGGTACATCAAAAATTCCTTGCAGTTCCTTGAAGTTATATTGTCTTTTTGCACTCTTGAAATATTTGAAAATATTTCTAAGTAACTGCTCAACATCATCTGGAATGCATGATAATGAGGAGTTGTTTACTAAGTTTATGGAATGGCACACGCAGCCAATATGAAATAACTGCGGAATATTTTTCTTTAATAGTGTCGCTACACCATTATTTCTTCCCACCATTGTGGATGCGTTATCTGTGGCCAGGCCGATGAAATTTTTTAGAGGAATTTGATTTTCTTCTAATGATGATAATATTGAATTACAAATGCTTTCGCCAGAACCATCGCTTGGCTGAAGTAACCGAAAAAATCTATCAACCGTTTTTCCTTTGCAACCATCAAATTGCCTGACCACCAGTACCAAGCATTTTTCCGTAGAAATGTCTGTCGTTTCGTCAATTATTAGGCTAAAACTTTGCTTTTTCATTTTTTCCACCATCTGAAGTAATCCTTCTTTGCCGAGGAACTGTGAAATCGCTTTAGATTTGGTACGGCTACATGACACCTGCGGTAAATGTAATTTTAAAAATATTTGATTTTTTATAAGATTTTTAAACAAAATTTGTTTACACGATTTGACTAAAGAGCACTTGAAGTACAAACTATTGGGCCTTATCGTGGTTGGCGTATTTCGACTTTAACTACGACAATTTGGTACTAGGCTAAGGAAAAATTAAGTGGTGTTTTTTAATCTATTACAAAAATGACGTAGTAGTGGTCAAAATATACCAACCACGATAAGGGGACTATTATTTGGATATAGCCTCTAAATTTTTGTATTGAATGCAGTTGTGTGGACTTTAATAAAGCTCTAGCTAAGTTAATTTTTTCAGCAATTCGATATAATATTCTTGCTTTAAGAAAGCTTTTTTTATTCAGTGCATGTACAGTGAACAAAAAAAAATTCAGCAAACACTCCGCTCTACTAATCAAAGTACAGCGGCCAAAAAAAGTATTCGACATATACCAACATTTTTTTGTTTTCATCAAGAAAAAAATATTTACTGTCTAATTTCACAAAAATAACTTGTAAAGCGTTTTATTGAGGAACTTCTAATTGTATTCAATAAAAAAACTAGATTGTTTAAGTAACTAATATAAAAATTCCATCAAATAAAAAACAAGTTAAAAAATTGAAACAAAAAAAGTATTCGACATTGGTAATATTCTTATAATACAAACTATGTACACTTGTTTTAGAAGCAAATTGCTATTCCTTGTCGACGTGTGACTTCTTTTAAACGATCTGGTATAGATTAGTCCAGGATTTGGGTATATCCTGGATCGATTTTTCATTACTCGTCCAAGAGGACTTTTTTCATTGTATTTTTGCTTGTAAAGTCACTTTTTCTTATTATTTTTTTTCGAAAGGACCGCAGATTAATTCAATAGGATCAATATCTGGGCAGTGTGGTGGCGTTTTTATTATTTTAGGGCAGTATATATAAGCCAAGGCCTTGTATTGATAGCACAATGCTTGGGATCGTTGTCTTCATAAAACTGAAATCCATCCAAAAGTCCCAATTTTTCTACGCCTATCTGCAAATTTTGCTTTAGTAGGTCAATATAACGTAGATGATCTATTATTCAATTAATAAATGCTAAATTTCCAGGAAGAAACCACATGTTTATAAGAGAACCACACAGTTAAGATATACTGCCCTTAAATAATAAAAACGCCACCACACGGCCCAGATATTGATCCTATTGAATTAATCCGCGGTCATTTCGAAAAAAAATAATAAGAAAAAGTGACTTTACAAGCAAAAATACAATGAAAAAAGTCCTCTTAGACAAGTAATGAAAAATCGGTCCAGGATATACACAAATCCTGGACTAATCTATACCAGATCGTTTAAAAGAAGTCACACGTCGACAAGGAATAGCAATTTGCTTCTAAAACAAGTGTACATAGTTTGTATTATAAGAATATTACCAATGTCGAATACTTTTTTTGTTTCAATTTCTTAACTTATTTTTTATTTATGAAATTTTTATATTAGTTACTTAAATAAACAAATTTTTTTTATTGAGTATAATTTGAAGTTCCTCAATAAAACGGTTTCCAAGTTCTTTTTGTGAAATTAGACAGTAAATAGTTTTTTCTTGATAAAAACAAAAAAAAAATGTTGGTATATGTCGAATACTTTTTTTGGCCGCTATATCTCTGTTATTCTTAAATATTTTAAGCTAAAATTAAAAGCAGTTTAAAAAGAAACAAATAGAAAACTATATTTTCAATAAACAAAAAAATTGTGCACTCTAACTCTTCCTTTAGCAAGAAGTCATGAAAAAAGTTGTAGATAAAAAATTAGATCGATGTTTTTAGTTGTAGAAATTAAAAAACTTTTTAACATCTTTTTAACTTTTAAAGTTTATCTAAAAATACAACGTGTAATCAGTGAAACTAAGTAATTACTAATCACTTAAAGTTTTAGCTCGCACTGCTTTAATAAAAATTTCACTTACAGACTTTGCAACCACTGAATCGGGGTATATTGTTGCATTAAACTTAGCCAGCTTGTCCATTGATTTAAAAGAATGATTACAACTTATCATTCTGTGAACAAGTTTCATTTCGGCGGTTGAGACATTGCGTTGTAACTCTGAATTTTTATTTGGTAAGAATTGTGTAATGTTCATTTTCGAACTACCATGTGCTATTTTAAGATTCTCTTAATGCTTTTTGGTGTTGGCGTGACGATCTATATGTGTCTTTTGACATATCAAGAGCTGCTTGCAAACAACACAGTTTGGTCGTTTTGTTTCTTCATCAAATTTCAGCCATTTATGTTTTAATTCCCACTCCATGGAATATTTCCTTAGGTTCTTCTTTTTTGCATTTTTAATCTCTTCAATAACCTCGTCGTCCGATAACAAAATACTTCCTTCTTCAGATTCTGCTGAGCTGTCTCCACGTGCTACACTATTTGATGATAGTTTTCGTGGATGCGTTTTCGCTTTTACTAAAAACCTAGTAGAAAAATAATTAATAAAAGTACTGATTTTATAAAATAAATTCTTACTTTTCCATAATCACGTTGCAAGGTAATATGGGGATTAACAAATATAACAGTGGAAGTATAGATGCACAGCACTTTTCCTTTTAATAATAACGTCTTTTTTGGAACATGCAAGCTGCTCTTTGAAACCCGAAAAAAAACGAATATACTTTATGTATATTAGTATATTTTTATAAAAACTTGTCTCCTTTTATACAACAGAAAACAAATTATTGATTAATGCACGTGTAATGTATTAAACTGCGAAAAAACACTGAAATCGCTATATTTAAAAGCACTTAACACTGACCAACTTGCAAAAAATTTTTTGTTTGAAGAATTGAAAAAAATCAAACGGTACTTTATTAAGCATATATGCATGTATTTGTATATATATATATATATATATATATATACATATATATATATTTATATATATGTATACATATGACTATAGTCATACATATGTATATGCGAATATTTACTTTTTACTCGCAAGACATATATAAGCTAAGCACGCATGACAACAAAAACGATTTCATATTATCTTACTTACATATACATTTATTATAAAAGTAGAGCATTTGTATATTAAAGCTGAGAGTTTTAATAAAACAGAAAGTACAGAAAAGTACCTCTTCATTTGGTAAAAAGTATCAAAAAGTGGCAAGAATTACAAAAAGTATCACATTTGGGTGCATTTTGTAAAAGTAGCAACATAGTGTCCAAGCAGTTGAAAAAGTGGCGAATTGCTACTTTAGTGGCACCAACGGTAACACTGGTCATATATTTTCGTTTTATAACTTTAAAACGTGTTAATTTATGAGTACCGTTTGAATACCCCAATTATATATTTTACAATAAAATGTGATTTTTTTTAATTTTTGGCATACGTACATTAGATGTTCCACTCCTATATACATGTTAAAGTACAGCAATTGACTGTCACTGTTGATTTCAATATAAAATTGTTGTAATTGTGTGAGTGAAAATATTACTTTTGTGTTAGTTTCGGTCATTCATTTCTTATAGGGCAAGGCGAATTCACATAAGGTGATCTTAATTCGCCAGCTGACATAAATTTCCTGCTGTCAAATGAACCAAAACGTTAAGAAATATTTTGACAGCAGGAAATTTTACACTAACAAATATACAAGGCGAATACGCAGAGTTGCAAATCAAGACCACCTTATATCAATTCGCCTTGTTATAGGGTATATGATGTAGAGGCGAAATTACACAAAAATGTTTCTAATTTTTCTGTATATTTACATAGAACTCGGCAACGCTGACTTGGTACAACAGATGTTAGTACAACACTAGCGTACCATTTGCGTGATATTAAAAAATAAACAAACAAACAACCATGAGATTTCTATAAACTCAAGCAATGAAAAAAATAAAAATGTAGATACACGTATGTATGTATGTATGTATGTTCGATTTAAATACATATATTTATACAAACACACTGGGGTTATTTATGGCAGACAATTTTAGTTTGTTTTATAAATGTTTCTACATATTCGTTAAGATTCTCATTTCGTTGATAGTTTTAGTAGCATAAGATGTTAAGTTAGTGTCGAAGAAAGCATACTTACCTGGCGTAGGGGTTACCGTGATCATGAAGGCGGTTCCCCCGGAGTGAGGCTTGGCCATTGCACTACGGTTGAGTTGACCTCCGCGATTATTCCTAATGCGAATAACACGTGCGTGTAATTTTTGGTAGCCGGGAATGGCGTTCGCGCCGTCCCGACATTACTAATAAATTTAAAGAACAATGTTAAGTTAGAAATAATGTCATTATTCCTAATTTTCATAATTAGTGTTGTAAAAAGCAGCTACTTTTGATTACTCTCAGTACTACTTACTTTTGATACTCTTTCATACTGCGATACTACTCACTCAATACTTTATATACATATGTATGTATATTGGAAGTTAAAAATTATTATTTTATTGATAACGCAATATGGAAAAACAAAGATATTTAATTAATTTATAACAAATGAAAATAAATAAAATAAGTTTGAAGATTAGTTTTTGTACCAGTGATGGGAAATGAGATTTGCAATTCGGTACCAAAAAAATTTTGGAGTACTTTTTTGACCCCGAGAGTACCAAAAACTATTTTTTTATTTAAATTTCAGTTCTCGTTGAACCTTCATAGTGAAGAGACATTAAAGCGGTTTTTTTTACATACATATGAAACAAATATACAAAACAACAAAATCAAAATCATACAAAAATATTCGTAATACATATTCACCTTGATAAATAAGCTTATTGGCTTTACTAATATTTTTTACATAGCAAAAACAAAAAAAAAACGTAAACACAAAGTTCCCTTGAGGAATAATACTCTGTATGAGTACCTCAAAGGAAAAAAATTTTGAAGTGAGTTCTAACGGCAGAAATGCTTATTTTACTGTGAGTTCTGAAACTCTTAATGAAAAAAATATAAATAATAAATCTGATGAAAATCTTTTTTTAACGGCAAAGCCAATTTTTCGTCAGCGATCAACTTCGCTTTGTCCAATGCCAACTAGTGAATCTTTAACATTACCATTGCCTAGTACTTCTTCATTTAAGTCTGCGATATCATCCGCATCGGGCTCGCCTTCATCACTAAACCAAGTTATCACTACAGATAACAGTAGCTCAAAACCCAAGGTACAAGTGGGAATGGACAGATATATAACAGTGGTAAAGCGTGGGCGAAACCCAAATTCTTCAAAAATTTCATCTGCCCCAAAGATGTCTAGGGATAACAGCGCATCATCTACCAATCGTCAAAATCGTTTTTCATTATTGCAAGACACCGACGACAAGCCCTCTACATCATTGCAAAAGTCTTTTAAGCCACCACCTATTTATCTGAGAGAAAAAAATTCTAACGCGCTTATAGAAAAACTACTGTCGACCATTGGTGAAAATACTTTTCACATCATTCCAATTAAACGAGGTAATATTGATGAAACTAAAATCCAAATATATAATGAAAAAGATTTCCGAAAACTTGTTAGTGAATTCGAAAAAAATAAAACAAATTTTTACACATACCAACTTAAGAGTGCTAAAGGCCTACAGATAGTATTAAAGAGCATAGATTCATATGTTGAACCCGAAGAAGTAAAATGTGCACTTGTCGACCAAGGATTCAAGTTAAAAAATGTTACCAACATATTTAATAGAGGAAAGGTCCCCCAACCCCTATTTCGGGTTGAACTGGAGCCGAACGACATACAATTGAAAAAAAATGAAGCCCATCCAGTTTATAACGTAAAGTATCTCTTACATCGAAAAATCACAGTTGAAGAGCCACGTAAGCGTTCAGGTCCCGTACAGTGCCATAATTGCCAAGAATATGGCCATACGAAAACTTACTGCAAGTTACCTACAGTGTGTGTTATCTGCGGTGAATTGCATGGTACTGGTAGCTGCACTAAGCCAAAAGATCAAACAGAAAAAAAATTTAGTAATTGTGGAGGTAATCACACAGCTAACTATAGAGGGTGCCCTGTATTTTCTTTCGTTAAACAGGCTATGGGTCAAAAACCCAAGTTAACTCCAGCTCTACAAGTAAACGCGAACTCCGACACTTTTGCTCAAATCAGCCAACCAGTTACTTCACGTGTATCGTATGCTGATGCTGCTAAGACTAGTTCAATTCCCACGCAACATGTTCCACCGCCAAATAATTCAACGAATTCAAACTCAAGCTTTAACTTTAGTCGCCTTGAAG
The DNA here is from genome assembly GCA_949987645.1 of Tachina grossa. Lineage (NCBI taxonomy): Eukaryota > Metazoa > Arthropoda > Insecta > Diptera > Tachinidae > Tachina > Tachina grossa. The sequence continues at coordinate 128,716,158 of OX465276.1, read as the reverse complement.
CTACTATTGAGAATCTGGTGCTAACTATAAACAATTTTACTACAAATATGACAAGTATGATGCAAGAAATGCTGCGAATGCAGAATACACTGCTTCAAGCATTAGTTAATAAACCATGAACACGTTAAAAATATGTTTCTGGAACGCAAACGGCATTCGCCAACATAAAAATGAACTTGAGCACTTCCTCGTGGAAAAAAATATTGATATAATGTTGGTTTCTGAGACTCATTTGACCTCAAGAAGCTTATTTAAAATAAATGGTTACACTTTATATGATACAAAGGACCCGAGAGAGAGAGCATGTGGTGGATCAGCAATTCTGATTAAGTCAAGACTCAAGCACTATGTCCTTGACAACGTTAGTGAAGAATATTTGCAAGCAACGAATATTTTCGTAGAAAATTTTTGTGCGAACTTCGTGATATCATCAATTTACTCACCTCCCAGATTTTCAGTTACCGAAGATCAGTATGAGAAGTTCTACAAATCGCTTGGATCTTGTTTCGTGGCAGCTGGTGACTACAATGCAAAACATACGTACTGGGGATCGCGTCTTGTTACATCTAGAGGTCGAGCCTTGTTCAATACAATTTCAAAAATGGGCTTAGATGTCATTTCGAGTGGGGAGCCTACTTACTGGCCTACTGACGTAAGAAAAATTCCAGATGTTATAGATTTTGCCGTCACGAAAAATATTCATAGGGACTTAATTCATGTAGAGGCCTCTCTAGATCTGTCCTCCGATCACTCTCCAACAATAGTTGCAATTTTCAACCCACTAAGGAGTGATTTAACTAACTCATATGTGAAGATGATTAATGGAATCAACTGGCTGGTATTCAAAAAATATCTAGTAGTCACTGCGTAGAAAACATTCAGCTTAGATCATGCGATGATATTGAATTTAACATTGCCAATCTTAACGAAAATATTAAACAGGCTGCTGAACACGCCACTACCTCCTATACGCAGACCGGCTTTAACAGAATTTATTCTACGGAAATTGAACGTCTTGTATGTGAAAAAAGGACAGCCAGAAGAGAATGGCAACAACACAGATCACCCCTAAATAAAATCAGACTTAAAGAATGTACTAAACGACTCAAAGAGCTGCTATCGTCGCAAAAAACTGCACTACTGGAAAAGTATTTAGAAGGTCTTGATGTAACGTCCGCATCTAATTACTCTTTATGGTGCGCTACTAGAAATCTTAAACGACCCGTTGATCTTAAATCACCATTGCGTACTGCGACCGGAGGCTGGGCAAGAAGTGATAGTGAGAAAGGTAACTTATTTTCTGAGCATTTAAAATCTGTATTCACTCCCAATTCATGTACGGGTGCTGCTGATTTACCGAGTGTAGTTTCTCTACCCCCTCGTCCCTTAAGGTTTAAGATGCGTGAAGTACAAAAAGTAATTGCTGAACTCAACCCTAAGAAAGCTCCAGGTATTGATGGCATTAGTAACAAAATGCTCATGAACTTGCCTCATATTGCAATAAGAATCCTGCTATTTACTTTTAATGCTATTTTAAGAATGCAGTATTTTCCACATAACTGGAAACTGGCCAAGATCAAAATGATTCCAAAGGCGGGCAAAGATCTTACCAAGACTGAGTCATATAGGCCTATAAGCTTACTATCTACAATCTCAAAGCTTTTCGAAAATCTGCTCATGACTAAATTGTCCAAAATTTTAACTGATAATGGGTGCATCCCGGACCATCAATTTGGCTTTAGAAGTCAGCACAGCACGATTGAACAAACGCATAGACTGGTCCAAGTTGTAAGAAGAACATTTGAAGAAAAGAAGTATTCTGCTCTCTTTATTGATGTTTCTCAGGCGTTTGATAAAGTATGGCACGAAGGCCTAGTTTTAAAATTGAAGACATATCTGCCAATAAACATTCAAAACTTTTTGGAAAGTTATATTATTGATAGGAAGTTCACTGTTGTGGAAGGAGAGTTCACGAGTGTGCCCGAATCTATATCTTCTGGTGTGCCCCAGGGTAGTATTCTGGGTCCTGTCTTGTATTTAATATATACTTGTGATATGCCTGTGAGCAATAATATCCATATTTCTACTTTTGCCGATGATACAGCCTGTATGAGTGTGCACGAAAACCCTTATGAGGCATCCCGCAATCTCCAGGAACATATCACTCAGCTGGAAATATGGTTGAACTTATGGATAATTAAAGTCAATGAACAAAAGTGTGTCCATATAACGTTCACCCTAAGAAGAGATACTTGCTCCCCCATTCGAATCAACAATCAAAATATTCCTCAACATTCCCAAGTGAAATACCTTGGTATACACCTTGATCGAAGACTTACATGGAAACATCATATTGACTCTAAGTTAACTCAGATGAAACTTAAGTTAACTCAAATATATTGGTTGATTGGCAGAAACTCAACACTCAGCTTAGACTGCAAACTTTTACTGTACAAGTCGCTTTTGAAGCCAATATGGTGCTACGGAATTCAGTTATGGGGCACTGCTTCAGCTTCCAATGTCGAGAGAATCCAACGAAGGCAAAACAAAATTTTACGGTTAATAACATCGGCTCCATGGTACATCCAAAATTCTATTATACATCGTGATTTAAATATGCCACTAGTGACTGAAGAAATTGCAAAATACGCAGGCAAATATTTAACAAAACTCGAATCACATCCTAATCCGCTTGCTCGTAATATTTTGAACTTTACTGGACACATCCGCTTAAAAAAGAGGGACACACGGGCTCTTATACCTAACACTCCAGATGGGACTACTTGAAAATACTTTCCCCCCCCCTTTTTTTTTTGATTATCACTACTAATGTATTATTTATAACTACCATTAAGTTTATGTCCGACACTGGTCGGGCCTAATAATTTTTTTTATAGATTTAAGATTTGAATACTTAATGTTAGTTCACATATGAAGATACAATAAATAAATACATGCACTACAAAAAAAAAAAAAAATTATTAACAAAAATTTATTACAAATAAATAAGAAAATGAACAAAAAGCATATACATATGTACATAACCAGACAGAAATTGTGATTTTGGGCAAAAAGTATGTGCCTTCACAACACTGTAAATCAGTGTCCCGCAAAATAAAATATGTCTGTATTGGTGAGAAAAATGAGAGTAAAATAAACTTGCACTTGAAGAAAAGTTTTGTAATATAAAATACATGATGTGGTTATTAGTTGTTTGATTTGTTTTTTTTTGTAAATAAGCCATTTAATCAACAATTTAGTGTATAAGTTCAAAATTAAATTTATTCACAGCTCTGTGGATACTATTAAAATACCTTTCTAAACCATTTTCCCTATTATTTTTTAATGTTTCATAACATAAAATGCATTGCATATTGCGAAAAGCATTTTTCATCACGAAATTTTTCTTAGCTTCCATAATTATATTATCAATTTTTTGTCTATAGAAATTTATTAAATTTAAAATTTGTAAACGCACTAATAATCCCAAATTAATAATTTTACTTATTAAGTAAAATATTTTTTTTATTAAAAATACATTGAAATTGATTATTGAGGGGTTTAGCTGGATCCAGCTAATCAATTTCAATGTATTTTTAATAAAAGAAATATTTTACTTAATAAGTAAAATATTAATTTGGGATTACTAGTGCGTTTAAAAATTTTAAACTTAAATTGTAACAATTCCCATAAAAAACAGTAAATTTATTAAATTTGAACTTTAATTTCGTTCCGTGTGCTCAAAAAAACTAAACCAAAAACCAGGAAAAAATTAATACATGCGTGCACAACTTAATTCGTCGCTTGCTCAGTGACGACTAAATGAAACCCCATAACCAGCGTGACCGTTTGACCGACTAAAGTGGCAATTTGCCACTTTTTCGACTGCGTTTCCCCTTTTTCGACTGCCTTGCCACTTTTTGACCCCCTTTAATAAGAGTGAGTTATATGAAAATACATTAAAAATAAAAAGTTTAGTGCAGTTTTCACGTTTTTTTTTTAATTTTGCCCCCTTTTTTTGATAAATACCCTATTTGGTGCCACTTTTTGAAAAATGTCATCGGTCACCCTGACCATAACCATGTATGTGATTTTCATCAGCAAAATTGTGCTATGGCTTGCGGGTTACTGCTGTAAATACAAAATTACGACTCTTCCAAAAATTTTGTACCACCACAGTACTACAAACACAAAAATATTAGTTTGTGTTTTCAAATACCGTGTTCTTAGTAATCCTATACCACTACAACACCTTAAATACAAAAATTTGACTTAAGTTTGAAAATTTCCATTATGACAACCTTATAAATTTGTATTTAGAGTAATGCAACAACATTAAAAACAAGAGTTTTACCGTGTTATCATTTTAATGTTATGAGTACCTTAAAATAATGGTAAACAGATGTTATACTGATGTTAGTTGTACCCGCAGACCATCGTAACAAAATCGTGCTGATTGTCTTTTTCTGTCTGGGAGGGTATAAATATTAAAGTCATAACAAAAACAGTTTAGACTTCAATAAATCTTTCGCCTGAATAAGACTATAGTGTTGGAACATAAAGCCTGTTCCTTTGTTTTGTTTTCATGAGATTGTGGAGTGAGGTATGGAGATAATTCCGTAAGCTACTCTTGATTTACCAGGAAACATGTATTCGTCCAATGCGTTTTTAGTTATAGCAACGGAAGTCCAGAAACTGCATACATACATATGTATGTATATTTTCTGTTGTTAATGGCCTTAGTTCTGCCATAGTATGACCTATATTGGTTGTTGATATTTTAAAAATTTAGCTTTTCGCTGGGAAACACTTTAATTAAAAGTATACTACTTTAATTACCAAATAAAACATTTTCAGAGGGATACTTACTAAACCAAACTAACATTTCATTGTCAAAGTCCACTTTTGCTCTAAGACTTCACAGAATGTAATATAAACTTTTAAAAATTTTCTTTAAACTGAAACAGTTGTTTCAACATGATCTAGGCGCACGGTAGCGCTCCAGGCCAAGTTCTGGCCAATGCACGCAGTGTGTATATTTACAGGAAGCCATTCGAGCTGTTTTTACCCCCTTCATAACTTTGTTCCCCGCAATCGTAAAAATATAGAATTTAAATCATAATTAGAATAAATTCATATAACCTCACATGCGAAGTTTGAAAGTTTTACAATGATAGGTTCCAGAGATATAGAGGTGCAAAAGTGCATATTTTAAGACATACTCACTGACCACTGACTCACTCATCAAATTGATGAAGCACTTCCGCTATTGCTAGAGAGCTAAAATTTGGTACACGAGTTTATCTAGGTGAGCAATGAACCAGAAAAATCTGAAAACCCGAAAATTTTAACCAGGAGGGCGGGGCTACGCCCATAAAAATTAAAATTCGTCCTATTGAGCTGAAATCGGACACAGAGTTAGGTCTAGGTGAGAAATAAAATAAGAAAATCTGAAAACCCGGGAAATTTGGGCAGGAGGGCGGGGATACGCCCATAAATGTTAGAGTTAAAATAGCAAATCTAAGGCGCTTAATAAAAGGTATTTTATTGAAATTTGGCATATATACTGGGATAATGCAGGGCTATAAATTTTTTATTAAAAAGTGGGCGTTGACACGCCCATACAATTTAAATCTCATTTTCGTGTACTGCGGCTCAGCATATTAGATACACTATTTATGTGGGTATTATTATCCGTTTGCTACGAAACTTGACACGAATAACAAGCACTGGTCGAAAAAAATCTTAAGTTTGGAAAAGTGGGCGGGGTTACGCACATAAATCCTAAAAATTAAAAGTTGAGGTAAGGAGCTGAAATTTGATACACAAATAGATCTAGGTGAGAAACCAACTATACTATAAATATTAAAGTTATAACAAAAACAGTTTTTAGACTTCAGTAAATCTTTGGCCTGGATAAGACTATACTGTTGGAACATAAATTCTATTCCTGTGTTTTGTTTTCATGATATTGTGGTAAAAGAAAATCCTTTCGGTATTTACAGAGGTGTGAGGTATGGACAAAATTCCGTAAACTACTCTCGATTTACCAGGAAACATGTATTCGTCCAATGCGTTTTTAGTTATAGCCACGGAAGTCCAGAAACTGCATACATATATTTTCTGTTGTTAATGGCTTCAGTTCTTCTATAGTATGCTCTATATTGGTTGTTAATATTTTAAAAATTTTGCTTTTCGCTGGGAAACACTTTAATTAAAAGTAGTATAATTACCAAATAAAACATTTTCAGAGGGATACTTACTAAACTAAACTGTCAAAGTCCACTTTTGCTCTAAGAACTTGACAGAATGTTATATAAACTTTTTACAATTTTCTTTAAACTGAAACAGTTGTTTCAACATGATTTCTGTTTCCATAGAGATCAACTTCTGTGCCACAGAAAATATTATTGAATCAAACATAATTTTCATTTATATTTAATTGTGATTGGTTGGGTACACTTTTCTAAAATGTCTTTACTAATAAAGTTTCTTGCCAGTTGTCGAAAAAGAAATTTAATTCTTCGCAAAAAATATATGCATACGCGCATCTTCCGACTATATTTCTAAGAGTATCAAACGTGTTGCGGGAGTACTACGGTACTTTTTCATGTCAAATAGTACAAAAAAGTACGATCGTACCAACTTTCCCATCACTGTTTTGTACATAAAAATTTTAGTGCATTAATCTCTTAAATTATCTTCTAAATATTTTTTAATAAACAATTTTTTCTTACAATTGATTTTATTACTTACCTACCATTTACACATGAAACTAATTACAAGAAAGTAGCAATACAATAAAAATTTTTCACTACCACACTCACATTGTTTTTAATTTCCAGTCAGCTTTCAACGATATTTTCAAGAAAGTAAATTTTTGATATTTTCAGAAAGTAAAATGAAAAAAGGTTAAATATTTGTACATACATTTGCAGTTCCTTGAAGTCATGTTGTCTTTTTGCACTCTTGAAATATTTGAAAATATTTCTAAGTAACTGCTCAACATCATCTGGAATGCATGATAATGAGGAGTTATTTACTAAGTTTATGGAATGGCATACGCAGCCAATATGAAATAACTGCGGAATATTTTTCTTTAATAGTGTCGCTACACCATTGTTTCTTCCAACCATTGGTGGATGCGTTATCTGTGGCCAGGCCGATGACGTCGACAAGGAATAGCAATTTGCTTCTAAAACAAGTGTACATAGTTTGTACAGGGTGGGCCAAAAGAAACCAAGGGGTGTAAAAGTTTAATAACTTTTTTGTTTATTAATTTTTTTTTATTTTTTCTTTCAGATAATATATAGACAACACTTGGAGAATTTATAATGAATGAAAATAATAAATGAAAATCAGAAAATAAGAAATGAATAAATGAAATCAACTTTATTGAAAATTTGATTATGAGTGATGAAGCTCATTTTCATTTGAATGGCTTTGTTAATAAGCAGAACTGTAGGTTCTGGGGTTCTCAAAATCCAAGAGCCATTCATCAACGCCAATTGCACCCCATCAGGTGCACAGTATGGTGTGGGATCACATCTGAAAATGTCATTGGGCCCTACTTCTTCGAGAATGAAGATGGAAGTGCTGTAATCGTAAATGGAGAGCGGTATCGGTTTATGATAGAAAATTTTTTACGTCCTGCTCTTGAAAACAGACCTGGTATGTGGTTTCAGCAGGACGGAGCAACTGCCCATACTGCCCGAGACACAATGGCACTTTTAAGTCAAATTTTTGGAGAGCGAATAATTTCTCGAAATTCGGAAATTATTTGGCCAGCGCGATCGCCAGATTTGACAGCACCCGACTATTTTCTTTGGGGTTTTTTGAAGGAGCGAGTGTATGTGAACTAGTCAGAGACAATACCTGAACTCAAGGCAAACATTGTTGCAGAAATTAGAACGCTACAGCCATAAGTTTTGAAAGATGTTATGGAAAATGCTCTAAAAAGAGCCCATCAGTGCGAAGCTGAAAATGGTGGTCATTTAAGAGACATCATTTTTCATACTTAGTGTAAAAAAATTTCCATTTTGTATATTATATAATCTGAAAGAAAAAATAAAAAAAAGTTAATAAACAAAAAAGTTATTAAACTTTTACACCCCTTGGTTTCTTTTGGCCCACCCTGTATTATAAGAATATTACCAATGTCGAATACTTTTTTTGTTTCAATTTTTTAACTTATTTTTTATTTATGAAATTTTTATATTAGTTACTTAAATAAACAAATTTTTTTTATTGAGTATAATTTGAAGTTCCTCAATAAAACGGTTTCCAAGTTCTTTTTGTGAAATTAGACAGTAAATAGTTTTTTCTTGATAAAAACAAAAAAAAAATGTTGGTATATGTCGAATACTTTTTTTGGCCGCTATATCTCTGTTATTCTTAAATATTTTAAGCTAAAATTAAAAGCAGTTTAAAAAGAAACAAATAGAAAACTATATTTTCAATAAACAAAAAAATTGTGCACTCTAACTCTTCCTTTAGCAAGAAGTCATGAAAAAAGTTGTAGATAAAAAATTAGATCGATGTTTTTAGTTGTAGAAATTAAAAAACTTTTTAACATCTTTTTAACTTTTAAAGTTTATCTAAAAATACAACGTGTAATCAGTGAAACTAAGTAATTACTAATCACTTAAAGTTTTAGCTCGCACTGCTTTAATAAAAATTTCACTTACAGACTTTGCAACCATTGAATCGGGGTATATTGTTGCATTAAAATTAGCCAGCTTGTCCATTGATTTAAAAGAATGATTACAACTTATCATTCTGAGAACAAGTTTCATTTCGGCGGTTGAGACATTGCGTTGTAACTCTGAATTTTTATTTGGTAAGAATTGTGTAATGTTCATTTTCGAACTACCATGTGCTATTTTAAGATTCTCTAAATGCTTTTTGGTGTTGGCGTGACGATCTATATGTGTCCTTTGACATATGTATCAAGAGCTGCTTGCAAACAACACAGTTTGGTCGTTTTGTTTCTTCATCAAATTTCAGCCATTTATGTTTTAATTCCCACTCCATGGAATATTTCCTTAGGTTCTTCTTTTTTGCATTTTTAATCTCTTCAATAACCTCGTCGTCCGATAACGAAATACTTCCTTCTTCAGATTCTGCTGAGCTGTCTCCACGTGCTACACTATTTTTTTTTTTTTAATGCATGTTTTTTTTATTTATTGTATCTTCAAATATGAACTAACAATAAGTATTCAAATCTTAAATCTATAAAAAAATTATTAGGCCCGACCAATGTCGGACATAAGCTTAGTGATAGTTATTAATAATACATAAGTAGTGATAAGCAACAAAAACAAAAAAGTGTTTTCAAGCAGCTTCATCATCTTGAGTGTTGAATATTAGAGTCCGTGTATCTCTCTTTTTTAAGCGGATATGCCCAGTAAAGTTCAAAATATTACGAGCAAGCGGATTAGGATGTGACTCGAGTTTTGTTAGATATTTGCCTGCGTATTTTACAATTTCTTCAGTTACTAGTGGCATATTCAAATCGCGATGTATATTTGAATTTTTGATGTACCATGGAGCCGATGTTATCATGCGCAAAATCCCATTTTGCTTTCATTAAATTTTCTCTACATTTGAAGCTGAAGCAGTGCCCCATAGTTGAATTCCGTAACACCATATTGGCTTTAAAAGCGACTTGTATATTAAAAGTTTGCAGTCTAGGCTAAGTGTTGAATTTCTACCAATCAGCCAATGTACCTGAGTTAATTTAAGTTTCATTTGAGTTAACTTAGAGTCAATGTGATGTTTCCATGTAAGTCGTCGATCAAGGTGTAAACCAAGATATTTCACATGTGAATGTTGAGGAACAACTTGATTGTTAATCCGAATGGGGGAGCAAGTATCTCTTCTTAGGGTGAACGTTATATGGACACACTTTTGTTCATTGACTTTAATTCTCCATAAGTTTAACCAAAGCTCCATCTGGCTAATGTGTTCCTGGAGTTTGCGGGATGCTTCATCAGGGTTTTCGTGCATACTAAGGCAGGCTGTATCGTCGACAAATGTGGAAGTATGGATACTACTGCTCACAGGCATATCATAAGTATAAATCAAATATAAAACTGGTCCCAGTATGCTCCCCTGTGGCACACCGGATGAAATAGTTTCAGACCTACTCGTAAAGTCTCCTTTCATAACAGTGAACTTACGGGAAATAATGTAACTTTCCAAAAGATTTAAAATGTTTATTCGTAAGTAAGTCTTCAATTTTAAAATTAGGCCTTCATGCCACACTTTATCAAATGCCTGGGAAACGTCAATAAAGAGCGCAGAACAATACTATTTTTCCTCAAAAGTTCTACTTATAAATTGAACCAATCTGTGAGTTTGTTCAATGGTGCTATGCTGACTTCTAAAACCAAATTGATTGTCTGGTATGCACCCACTACTAATTAGAATTGGGGACAATTTGGTATTGAGCAGTTTTTCGAAAAGCTTTGACATAGTTGATAGTAGACTTATTGGCCTATATGACTCAGCCTTGGTTAGATCTTTGCCCGGCTTTGGAATCAGTTTAACCTTGGCAAGCTTCCAGCTGTGTGGACAATACTCCAGTCGTAAAATGGCATTAAATATGAATAATAGGATTCTCATTGCAATACGAGGCAAGTTCATAAGCATCTGGTTACTAATTCCATCAATACCCGGAGCTTTCTTTGGGTTGAGTTCGGCAATTAATTTTTGTAAATCACGCGTCTTAAACTTTATGTGTTGAGGGGGTAGAGCGACTACATTCGGCAAATCAGCAACACCAGTACATATGTTTGGCGTAAAAACGGATTTTAAGTGCTCAGCAAATATTTTACCTTTTTCAGAATCGCTTCTTGCCCAACTTCCGGTAGATGTGCGTAGAGGTGGCTTATACTCAATGGGTGTTTTAAGCTTTCTAGCAGCGCGCCACAAAGAGTAATTAGACGCTGGTGTGACATCAAGACCTTCCAGATAATTTTTAAGAGATGCAGTTTTTTCAGACGCAAGCAACTCTTGGAGTCGTTTAGTGCGCTCTTTAAATCTGATTTTATTTTGTGGTGATCTGTGCTGTTGCCATTCCCTTCTAGCTCTTCTTTTTTCACGTACGAGAAGTTCAATGTCTGTAGAATAAATTTTATTAAACCCAGTCTGCGGATGGGAGATAATGGCATGTTCAGCAGCCTGTTTAATATTCTCGCTGAGATTGGCAATGTTAGATTCAATATCATCGGATGTTTTAAGCGTAATGTTATCCGTACAATGACTACTGAAATATTTTTTGAACCCCAGCCAATTAACACGATTGATCATCTTCACATATGGGTCAGGTAAGTTACTTCTTAAGGGACTACAAATTGTAATGATCGTCGGAGAGTGATCGGACGAAAGATCAAGAGAAGCTTGAACTTGAATTAAATCCCTAGAGATATTTTTTATGACGCCAAAATCTATAACATCCGGAATTTTTTGTATGTCAGTAGGCCAATAAGTGGGCTCCCCACTCGAAATGACATCCAAGCCCATTTTTTAAATAGTGTTGAACAATGCTCGACCTCTGGGGGTAATAAGACGCGAACCCCAGAACGTATGCTTAGCATTGTAGTCGCCAGCTGCTACAAAACAAGGTCCAAGAGATTTGTAGAAATCCTCATATTGATTCTCAGTGATTGAAAATCTGGGAGGGGAGTAAATTGATGATATAACAAAATTTGTACAGAAACTTTCAATGCCAATATTTGTTGCTTGTAGGTGTTCTTCACAAATGTTATCAAGAACATAGTGCTTGAGTCTTGACTTTATTAGAATTGCTGATCCACCGCAAGCCCTTCCTCTAGGGTCTAACTACACTATTTGATGATAGTTTTTGTGGATGCGTTTTCGCTTTTACTAAAAACCTAGTAGAAAAATAATTAATAAAAGTACTGATTTTATAAAATAAATTCTTACTTTTCCATAATCACGTTGCAAGGTAATATGGGGATTAACAAATATAACAGTGGAAGTATAGATGCACAGCACTTTTCCTTTTAATAATAACGTCTTTTTTGGAACATGCAAGCTGCTCTTTGAAACCCGAAAAAAAACGAATATACTTTATGTATATTAGTATATTTTTATAAAAACTTGTCTCCTTTTATACAACAGAAAACAAATTATTGATTAATGCACGTGTAATGTATTAAACTGCGAAAAAACACTGAAATCGCTATATTTAAAAGCACTTAACACTGACCAACTTGCAAAAAATTTTTTGTTTGAAGAATTGAAAAAAATCAAACGGTACTTTATTAAGCATATATGCATGTATTTGTATATATATATATATATATATATATATATATATATATATATATATATATATTTATATATATGTATACATATGACTATAGTCATACATATGTATATGCGAATATTTACTTTTTACTCGCAAGACATATATAAGCTAAGCACGCATGACAACAAAAACGATTTCATATTATCTTACTTACATATACATTTATTATAAAAGTAGAACATTTGTATATTAAAGCTGAGAGTTTTAATAAAACAGAAAGTACAGAAAAGTACCTCTTCATTTGGTAAAAAGTATCAAAAAGTGGCAAGAATTACAAAAAGTATCACATTTGGGTGGATTTTGTAAAAGTAGCAACATAGTGTCCAAGCAGTTGAAAAAGTGGCGAATTGCTACTTTAGTGGCACCAACGGTAACACTGGTCATATATTTTCGTTTTATAACTTTAAAACGTGTTAATTTATGAGTACCATTTGAATACCCCAATTATATATTTTACAATAAAATGTGATTTTTTTTAATTTTTGGCATACGTACATTAGATGTTCCACTCCTATATACATGTTAAAGTACAGCAATTGACTGTCACTGTTGATTTCAATATAAAACTGTTGTAATTGTGTGAGTGAAAATATTACTTTTGTGTTAGTTTCGGTGATTCATTTCTTATAGGGCAAGGCGAATTCACATAAGGTGATCTTAATTCGCCAGCTGACATAAATTTCCTGCTGTCAAATGAACCAAAACGTTAAGAAATATTTTGACAGCAGGAAATTTTACACTAACAAATATACAAGGCGAATACGCAGAGTTGCAAATCAAGACCACCTTATATCAATTCGCCTTGTTATAGGGTATATGATGTAGAGGCGAAATTACACAAAAATGTTTCTAATTTTTCTGTATATTTACATAGAACTCGGCAACGCTGACTTGGTACAACAGATGTTAGTACAACACTAGCGTACCATTTGCGTGATATTAAAAAATAAACAAACAAACAACCATGAGATTTCTATAAACTCAAGCAATGAAAAAAACAAAAATGTAGATACTCGTATGTATGTATGTATGTATGTTCGATTTAAATACATACTTATATTTATACAAACACACTGGGGTTATTTATGGCAAACAATTTTAGTTTGTTTTATAAATGTTTCTACATATTCGTTAAGATTCTCATTTCGTTGATAGTTTTAGTAGCATAAGATGTTAAGTTAGTGTCGAAGAAAGCATACTTACCTGGCGTAGGGGTTACCGTGATCATGAAGGCGGTTCCCCCGGAGTGAGGCTTGGCCATTGCACTACGGTTGAGTTGACCTCCGCGATTATTCCTAATGCGAATAACTCGTGCGTGTAATTTTTGGTAGCCGGGAATGGCGTTCGCGCCGTCCCGACATTACTAATAAATTTAAAGAACAATGTTAAGTTAGAAATAATGTCATTTCCTAATTTTCATAAACAAAATTCAGTGTGGGCGATTTCTTTTGTGATTTTGATTAGTGTTGTAAAAAGCAGCACTTTTGATTACTTTTGATATTTCATACTCGTTCGTTTTTCATTATTGCAAGACACCGACGACAAGCCCTCTACATCATTGCAAAAGTCTTTTAAGCCACCACCTATTTATCTGAGAGAAAAAAATTCTAACGCGCTTATAAAAAACTACTGTCGACCATTGGTGAAAATACTTTTCACATCATTCCAATTAAACGAGGTAATATTGATGAAACTAAAATCCAAATATATAATGAAAAAGATTTCCGAAAACTTGTTAGTGAATTCGAATAAAATAAAACAAATTTTTACACATACCAACTTAAGAGTGCTAAAGGCCTACAGATAGTACTAAAGGGCATAGATTCATATGTTGAACCCGAAGAAGTAAAATGTGCACTTGTCGACCAAGGATTCAAGGTAAAAAATGTTACCAACATATTTAATAGAGAAAAGGTCCCCCAACCCCTATTTCGGGTTGAACTGGAGCCGAACGACATACAATTGAAAAAAAATGAAGCCCATCCAGTTTATAACGTAAAGTATCTCTTACATCGAAAAATCACAGTTGAAGAGCCACGTAAGCGTTCAGGTCCCGTACAGTGCCATAATTGCCAAGAATATGGCCATACGAAAACTTACTGCAAGTTACCTACAGTGTGTGTTATCTGCGGTGAATTGCATGAATTGAATTGAATTCCCACGCAAAATGTTCCACCGCCAAATAATTCAACGAATTCAAACTCAAGCTTTAACTTTAGTCGCCTTGAAGCTACTATTGAGAATCTGGTGCTAACTATAAACAACTTTACTACAAATATGACAAGTATGATGCAAGAAATGCTGCGAATGCAGAATACACTGCTTCAAGAATTAGTTAATAAACCATGAACACGTTAAAAATATGTTTCTGGAACGCAAACGGCATTCGCCAACATAAAAATGAACTTGAGCACTTCCTCATGGAAAAAAATATTGATATAATGTTGGTTTCTGAGACTCATTTGACCTCAAGAAGCTTATTTAAAATAAATGGTTACACTTTATATGATACAAAGGACCCGAGAGAGAGAGAGAGCATGTGGTGGATCAGCAATTCTAATTAAGTCAAGACTCAAGCACTATGTCCTTGACAACGTTAGTGAAGAATATTTGCAAGCAACGAATATTTTCGTAGAAAATTTTTGTGCGAACTTCGTGATATCATCAATTTACTCACCTCCCAGATTTTCAGTTACCGAAGATCAGTATGAGAAGTTCTACAAATCGCTTGGATCTTGTTTCGTGGCAGCTGGTGACTACAATGCAAAACATACGTACTGGGGATCGCGTCTTGTTACACCTAGAGGTCGAGCCTTAATCAATACAATTTCAAAAATGGGCTTAGATGTCATTTCGAGTGGGGAGCCTACTTACTGGCCTACTGACGTAAGAAAAATTCCATATGTTATAGATTTTGCCGTCACGAGGCCTCTCTAGATCTGTCCTCCGATCACTCTCCAACAATAGTTACAATTTTCAACCCACTAAGGAGTGATTTAACTAACTCATATGTGAAGATGATTAATGGAATCAACTGGCTGGCATTCAAAAAATATCTTAGTAGTCACTGCGTAGAAAACATTCAGCTTAGATCATGCGATGATATTGAATTTAACATTGCCAATCTTAACGAAAATATTAAACAGGCTGCTGAACACGCCACTACCTCCTATACGCAGACCGGCTTTAACAGAATTTATTCTACGGAAATTGAACGTCTTGTATGTGAAAAAAGGACAGCCAGAAGAGAATGGCAACAACACAGATCACCCCTAAATAAAATCAGACTTAAAGAATGTACTAAACGACTCAAAGAGCTGCTATCGTCGCAAAAAACTGCACTACTGGAAAAGTATTTAGAAGGTCTTGATGTAACGTCCGCATCTAATTACTCTTTATGGTGCGCTACTAGAAATCTTAAACGACCCGTTGATCTTAAATCACCATTGCGTACTGCGACCGGAGGCTGGGCAAGAAGTGATAGTGAGAAAGGTAACTTATTTTCTGAGCATTTAAAATCTGTATTCACTCCCAATTCATGTACGGGTGCTGCTGATTTACCGAGTGTAGTTTCTCTACCCCCTCGTCCCTTAAGGTTTAAGATGCGTGAAGTACAAAAAGTAATTGCTGAACTCAACCCTAAGAAAGCTCCAGGTATTGATGGCATTAGTAACAAAATGCTCATGAACTTGCCTCATATTGCAATAAGAATCCTGCTATTTACTTTTAATGCTATTTTAAGAATGCAGTATTTTCCACATAACTGGAAACTGGCCAAGATCAAAATGATTCCAAAGGCGGGCAAAGATCTTACCAAGACTGAGTCATATAGGCCTATAAGCTTACTATCTACAATCTCAAAGCTTTTCGAAAAGCTGCTCATGACTAAATTGTCCAAAATTTTAACTGATAATGGGTGCATCCCGGACCATCAATTTGGCTTTAGAAGTCAGCACAGCACGATTGAACAAACGCATAGACTGGTCCAAGTTGTAAGAAGAACATTTGAAGAAAAGAAGTATTCTGCTCTCTTTATTGATATTTCTCAGGCGTTTGATAAAGTATGGCACGAAGGCCTAGTTTTAAAATTGAAGACATATCTGCCAATAAACATTCAAAACCTTTTGGAAAGTTATATTATTGATAGGAAGTTCACTGTTGTGGAAGGAGAGTTCACGAGTGTGCCCGAATCTATATCTTCTGGTGTGCCCCAGGGTAGTATTCTGGGTCCTGTCTTGTATTTAATATATACTTGTGATATGCCTGTGAGCAATAATATCCATATTTCTACTTTTGCCGATGATACAGCCTGTATGAGTGTGCACGAAAACCCTTATGAGGCATCCCGCAATCTCCAGGAACATATCACTCAGCTGGAAATATGGTTGAACTTATGGAGAATTAAAGTCAATGAACAAAAGTGTGTCCATATAACGTTCACCCTAAGAAGAGATACTTGCTCCCCCATTCGAATCAACAATCAAAATATTCCTCAACATTCCCAAGTGAAATACCTTGGTATACACCTTGATCGAAGACTTACATGGAAACATCATATTGACTCTAAGTTAACTCAGATGAAACTTAAGTTAACTCAAATATATTGGTTGATTGGCAGAAACTCAACACTCAGCTTAGACTGCAAACTTTTACTGTACAAGTCGCTTTTGAAGCCAATATGGTGCTACGGAATTCAGTTATGGGGCACTGCTTCAGCTTCCAATGTCGAGAGAATCCAACGAAGGCAAAACAAAATTTTACGGTTAATAACATCGGCACCATGGTACATCCAAAATTCTATTATACATCGTGATTTAAATATGCCACTAGTGACTGAAGAAATTGCAAAATACGCAGGCAAATATTTAACAAAACTCGAATCACATCCTAATCCGCTTGCTCGTAATATTTTGAACTTTACTGGACACATCCGCTTAAAAAAGAGGGACACACGGGCTCTTATACCTAACACTCCAGATGGGACTACTTGAAAATACTTTCCCCCCCCCCTTTTTTTTTTTTTTTGATTATCACTACTAATGTATTATTTATAACTACCACTAAGTTTATGTCCGACACTGGTCGGGCCTAATAATTTTTTTTATAGATTTAAGATTTGAATACTTAATGTTAGTTCACATATGAAGATACAATAAATAAATACATGCACTACAAAAAAAAAAAAAAAAAAAAATTTATTAACAAAAATTTATTACAAATAAATAAGAAAATGAACAAAAAGCATATACATATGTACATAACCAGACAGAAATTGTGATTTTGCGCAAAAAGTATGTGCCTTCACAACACTGTAAATCAGTGTCCCGCAGAATAAAATATGTCTGTATTGGTGAGAAAAATGAGAGTAAAATAAACTTGCACTTGAAGAAAAGTTTTGTAATATAAAATACATGATGTGGTTATTAGTTGTTTGATTTGTTTTTTTTTTTGTAAATAAGCCATTTAATCAACAATTTAGTGTATAAGTTCAAAATTAAATTTATTCATAGCTCTGTGGATACTATTAAAATACCTTTCTAAACCATTTTCCCTATTATTTTTTAATGTTTCATAACATAAAATGCATTGCATATTGCGAAAAGCATTTTTCATCACGAAATTTTTCTTAGCTTCCATAATTATATTATCAATTTTTTGTCTATAGAAATTTATTAAATTTAAAATTTGTAAACGCACTAATAATCCCAAATTAATAATTTTACTTAAGTAAAATATTTTTTTTATTAAAAATACATTGAAATTGATTATTGAGGGGTTTAGCTGGATCCAGCTAATCAATTTCAATGTATTTTTAATAAAAAAAATATTTTACTTAATAAGTAAAATATTAATTTGGGATTACTAGTGCGTTTAAAAATTTTAAACTTAAATTGTAACAATTCCCATAAAAAACAGTAAATTTATTAAATTTGAACTTTAATTTCGTTTCGTGTGCTCAAAAAAACTAAACCAAAAACCAGGAAAAAATTAATACATGCGTGCACAACTTAATTCGTCGCTTGCTCAGTGACGACTAAATGAAAGACCATAACCAGCGTGACCGTTTGACCGACTAAAGTGGCAATTTGCCACTTTTTCGACTGCGTTTCCCCTTTTTCGACTGCCTTGCCACTTTTTGACCCCCTTTATTTAGGGTGAGTTATATGAAAATACATAAAAAATAAAAAGTTTAGTGCAGTTTTCACGTTTTTTTTTAATTTTGCCCCCTTTTTTTGATAAATACCCTATTTGGTGCCACTTTTTGAAAAATGTCATCGGTCACCCTGACCATAACCATGTATGTGATTTTCATCAGCAAAATTGTGCTATGGCTTGCGGGTTACTGCTGTAAATACAAAATTACGACTCTTCCAAAAATTTTGTACCACCACAGTACTACAAACACAAAAATATTAGTTTGTGTTTTCAAATACCGTGTTCTTAGTAATCCTATACCACTACAACACCTTAAATACAAAAATTTGACTTAAGTTTGAAAATTTCCATTATGACAACCTTATAAATTTGTATTTAGAGTATTGCAACAACATTAAAAACAAGAGTTTTACCGTGTTATCATTTTAATGTTATGAGTACCTTAAAATAATGGTAAACAGATGTTATACTGATGTTAGTTGTACCCGCAGACCATCGTAACAAAATCGTGCTGATTGTCTTTTTCTGTCTGGGAGGGTATAAATATTAAAGTCATAACAAAAACAGTTTAGACTTCAATAAATCTTTCGCCTGAATAAGACTATAGTGTTGGAACATAAAGCCTGTTCCTTTGTTTTGTTTTCATGAGATTGTGGAGTGAGGTATGGAGATAATTCCGTAAGCTACTCTTGATTTACCAGGAAACATGTATTCGTCCAATGCGTTTTTAGTTATAGCAACGGAAGTCCAGAAACTGCATACATACATATGTATGTATATTTTCTGTTGTTAATGGCCTTAGTTCTGCCATAGTATGACCTATATTGGTTGTTGATATTTTAAAAATTTAGCTTTTCGCTGGGAAACACTTTAATTAAAAGTATACTACTTTAATTACCAAATAAAACATTTTCAGAGGGATACTTACTAAACCAAACTAACATTTCATTGTCAAAGTCCACTTTTGCTCTAAGACTTCACAGAATGTAATATAAACTTTTAACAATTTTCTTTAAACTGAAACAGTTGTTTCAACATGATCTAATGGCCAAGTTCTGGCCAATGCACGCAGTGTGTATATTTACAGGAAGCCATTCGAGCTGTTTTTACCCCCTTCATAACTTTGTTCCCCGCAATCGTAAAAATATAGAATTTAAATCATAATTAGAATAAATTCATATAACCTCACATGTTTGAAAGTTTTACAATGACAGGTTCCAGAGATATAGAGGTGCAAAAAGTGCATATTTTAAGACATACTCACTGACCACTGACTCACTCATCAAATTGATGAAGCACTTCCGCTATTGCTAGAGAGCTAAAATTTGGTACACGAGTTTATCTAGGTGAGCAATGAACCAGAAAAATCTGAAAACCCGAAATTTTTAACCAGGAGGGCGGGGCTACGCCCATAAAAATTAAAATTCGTCCTATTGAGCTGAAATCGGACACAGAGTTAGGTCTAGGTGAGAAATAAAATAAGAAAATCTGAAAACCCGGGAAATTTGGGCAGGAGGGCGGGGATACGGCCATAAATGTTAGAATTAAAATAGCAAATCTAAGGCGCTTAACAAAAGGTATTTTATTGAAATTTGGCATATATACTGGGATAATGCAGGGCTATAAATTTTTTATTAAAAAGTGGGCGTTGACACGCCCATACAATTTAAATCTCATTTTCGTGTACTACGGTTCAGCATATTAGATACACTATTTATGTGGGTATTATTATCCGTTTGCAACGAAACTTGACACGAATAACAAGCACTGGTCGAAAAAAATCTTAAGTTTGGAAAAGTGGGCGGGGTTACGCACATAAATACTAAAAATTAAAAGTTGAGGTAAGGAGCTGAAATTTGATACACAAATAGATCTAGGTGAGAAACCAACTATACTATAAATATTAAAGTTATAACAAAAACAGTTTTTAGACTTCAGTAAATCTTTGGCCTGGATAAGACTATACTGTTGGAACATAAATTCTATTCCTGTGTTTTGTTTTCATGATATTGTGGTAAAAGAAAATCCTTTCGATATTTACAGAGGTGTGAGGTATGGACAAAATTCCGTAAACTACTCTCGATTTACCAGGAAACATGTATTCGTCCAATGCGTTTTTAGTTATAGCCACGGAAGTCCAGAAACTGCATACATATATTTTCTGTTGTTAATGGCTTCAGTTCTTCCATAGTATGCTCTATATTGGTTGTTAATATTTTAAAAATTTTGCTTTTCGCTGGGAAACACTTTAATTAAAAGTAGTATAATTACCAAATAAAACATTTTCAGAGGGATACTTACTAAACTAAACTGCCAAAGTCCACTTTTGCTCTAAGAACTTGACAGAATGTTATATAAACTTTTTACAATTTTCTTTAAACTGAAACAGTTGTTTCAACATGATTTCTGTTTCCATAGAGATCAACTTCTGTGCCACAGAAAATATTATTGAATCAAATATAATTTTCATTTTTATTTAATTGTGATTGGTTGGGTACACTTTTCTAAAATGTCCTTACTAATAAAGTTTCGTTCCAGTTGTCGAAAAAGAAATTTAATTATTCGCAAAAATATATGCATACGCGCATCTTCCGACTATATTTCTAAGCTGGCCATGAGAGTATCAAACGTGTTGCGGGAGTACTACGGTACTTTTTCATGTCAAATAGTACAAAAAAAGTACGATCGTACCAACTTTCCCATCACTGTTTTGTACATAAAAATTTTAGTGCATTAATCTCTTAAATTATCTTCTAAATATTTTTTAATAAACAATTTTTTCTTACAATTGATTTTATTACTTACCTACCATTTACACATGAAACTAATTACAAGAAAGTAGCAATACAATAAAATTTTTTCACTACCACACTCACATTGTTTTTAATTTCCAGTCAGCTTTCAACGATTTTTTCAAGAAAGTAAATTTTTGATATTTTCAGAAAGTAAAATGAAAAAAGGTTAACAGTGTTACCCCCTTTAAATATTTGTACATACATACAGGATTGTGGTACATAGGTAGGTATTATAAATTATGGTTATTTTGTGTAAATATTTAAAGAATTATAATATCGTCCCTACCATGTCAAACTATCTAATATGCAAATTTGAACTTTTAAGAAGAGTGCGAAGACCCATCAATTATAAATTTAAACTTCAGCGTGTTCCTAAAAAGTTTAAAAATTTTTATTGAGTTATCTGTCGTCCGTGAGAATTTCAGCATATTGAAACGAGGCATGTCGTAAAAATTAGGGTACCAAGATAACGAATCTAAACTACTAATTTTGCATATTGGATAGTTTGACGTGGTAGGGACAATATCTCATGTTCAAATATGCATGGAATAATATTTATTCCCTATTTATTGCCTTATAAATTTGTGTAGGTGATGTTCTGGGTAACTCTAAATAAGAAGTGAACAAAACAATTTTTTTCAACTTTACTTTTCGACGACATTTTTAAAAAGAACTTTCACTTTCCTATGAAAATTAAAAAGAAATATTCATGAAAGTCATTTATTTCATTAAATTTTTTATTCATAATGTGTATACAGAAATTTCAAGATAGTACTTTCATGTGTAAATGTAGCGTTAGTCATTGTTGAAATGTATAAATAAAATTTTACTGACATTGAATTTTAAATATTTTTATGTTTGTGAGGACCTGACTTGCTTTTTATATTGTATCACGTGCCTTCCTTCCACTATTCTAAAGGGTCACTTTTTCTGTCCGATAGTATTTGTTAATGACTGAAGTAGCTCAATAATGCATTTTGTAGTACTTTTTTAGTGGCTGTTTGTTACACTAACTCCATGAGGTTCAGAGTCATATTTATTTGTATCAAGCTCATAGAGTTGTATAATTATGATGTATTTTAAAGGAAGACTTTCACTTGAATACTACAAAATGCAACCCTAAAAGTATTGAGTAGTTACTTTTGTGTATTGAGTACCGGGAAAAACTCCCGGTATTGAGTACTCAGTACTCAAATACTCAATACTTTTACAACACAAATTTTGATGATTTTTTTTATATTAGTTATTTATGAGTTTTAAAAATATTATTATATTATTATATATATTATATTGTATTATGAATTAAAAAATATTATACCAAAAACAATTTATTATCAAATATTTTAGAGTTGTGCTTGCTTATCAGCCAGCGTTGTCAACTTGGTGGTTTCGCACCATTTTGGGTGCTTTTTGAAATGTTTGGTGCGCTTTTTTTTAAATTTCGGTGCGTTTTTTAATTTTTGGTGGCACCAACGCAAATTTAACACAGCAATGGGTAAAACCGGACAATTCTTGTTGTGAAACTTACCAACTTCCTGATAGTGTTAATTACAATATTAATACTAATAATGTTTACAAAATATCAGAATTTAAAATGAAATCTATGGCCCAATGATAACAATAATACTGAAAATATTAGATTTATTTATTTGGAATAATTAATTCTTGGTTTCTTTTTAAAAAGTTTTAAACCAAATTTATCAAATTTATATACAAAAATGTATCATCTTGTACAAATGAATGGAAAGATATGTATTTATGTGCCCTTAATTATGAAAGTTGTATAAGACTTATATTTATTTGGTCGATATATTTAGTAGATTATATTGGAACAAATCCAAAAATAATTTTGTTATGCAAGAGTTTAATTTAGAGTTGTTCTAGTCTGATCAAAATGTACTATATCGAATCAAAAATGGTATGACCTAGACCACTTTCATATTTACACTATGTATGTACGAATTTGTTTAGTTTTTATACCCTTCACCAAAAATGCTAAAGGGTATATATAGGTTTGTCCAGATTTTTGTAATTTCTACAATATTCATTTGCGGCCACATAAAGTTAGTTATTCTGGATCCTTATGAAGAGGAGATAAAAAAAAAGACATGTCCGTCTGTCCGTCTGCATGTACGGATAGCTTGAAAGAGATTTTCTGAAGCTCCCAAAAAAGTTAGACAGCTCGGAGTTGGACTGAAACGACCGCAATTGTCTTGGCTTGGTTGGTATTGAAAATCAGCAAAAATAAAGAATCAGTTCTTGCATTTTCTATATATATATTTTTATCACCCATTTTTAAATAAAATCCAAAAAAAATCGCCGTGCATAGAACCAAGAATATTCAAATTTCTTATTAACATCACTAGCTACTGAGGCTTGCTTACTTTTGGTTTATGTTTCCTGTATTTAAACATTTTCTTTTCAAACAGTGTTTCCTATAAAACCCTTTTTTGTCACCACTACATACAAATTATCTCGTGATATGCGTGGAACATTAATAAGAATTCTTATTCGTGTGCATGTACATATGTATGTATGTATGTATAGAAATGTGTTTGCACAGAATGTGTAGTGTTAAGAAAAAACTATACATAGGTATAAACATTCGCACATACATACTTACTTGTGTGTAAATAAACGCTTCCATAAGATTGTATGTATGCTGCGTTGAAACAACTACAACAACAACAATATGCTACCAACTATATTGAAAGAAGAATATTCAGTTGTTTGTTGTTGTTTTTGTCTACTAAAACAGCCAGGGTGACCGATGACATTTTTCAAAAAGTGGCACCAAATAGGGGATTTATCAAAAAACAAGGGGCAAAATTAAAAAAAAGAGAAAACTGCACTAAACTTTTTATTTTTAATGTATTTTCATATAACTCACCCTAAATAAAGGGGGTCAAAAAGTGGCAAGGCAGTCGAAAAAGGGGAAACGCAGTCGAAAAAGTGGCAAATTGCCACTATAGTCGGTCAAACGGTCACGCTGAAAACAGCAACAATGTGCCAGCAAACCAGTAACCCGCAAGCCATAGCACAATTGTGCGGATGAAAATCACATACATGCTTATACTCTTTCATTTAAGGTAGAATTAGTAAATCGTATCATTCTACTTTACAGCTTGCCGTATCGTTCAAATTTGTGCACGAGTTATAGAAAATGTAACAGTTTGCACAGCACATTTTTTTTTGTCTGGCATTAAATGCGGCGTTTTTGACATTCGCTACAGATAAATCTGTTTTCTGCAGATTCCTACGTCAGCAGTGCTACCACCACATATTTTATAACTAGTAACATGCATTGTATATGGTACGGTTTTTGTCAGCTGACACGCAACATCACGATACGATTTTACTAATTCTACCTTTAGTCGTCACTGAGCAAGCGACGAATTGAGTTGTGCACGCATGTATTAATTTTTTCCTGGTTTTTTGTTTAATTTTTTTGAGCACACGGAACGAAATTAAAGTTCAAATTTAATAAATTTGTACAGCAACAAAAAATTTTAACAATTATGGAAGCTAAGAAATATTTCGTGATAAAACATGCTTTTTGCAATATGCAATGCATTTTATGTTACGAAACAGTTAAAAATAACACATTTTAATAGTATCCACAAAGCTTTGAATAAATTTAATTTGGAATTTATATACTCATTGTTGAATGAATTATTAAATTTTTAGTTTTTAGTTAAACTTTTGATTAAATTGCTTATTTACAAAAAAAATTCAAACAATTAATAACCACATCATGTTTTTTAAATTAGAAAACTTTTCTTCAAGTGCAAGTTTATTTTACTCTCATTTTTCTCACCAATACAAATATATTTAATTTTGCGCGACACTGCAGCAAACGTATTGAAGGAAGAATATTAAGTTGGTTGTTCCAAGAACTCAGAATAATTTTGTATAGCTACATACATACATACATACTCGCACACATAAAATACATACAAAAGTATTTAGAAATAAAGTATTTCATGAAATATAAAAATGTAATTGTGTACATATGTATGCATATACATACTTAGATAGATTCAATATGCATAAGAAAATAGATCTAAATTGGTTTGCTAAGCTATGTAGACATAGTATTATATAGAAATACATACATACATATGTACTATGTAAGTAAATAAGCGCTTTTAAAGAGCAAGGATTTGGTATAAATATGTATTTATGTATACCGAAACGGATTTGATTTCTTCTTATTGTTTTCTCAGTACATTTTGTAAAAATGTTATAAAAGTAAGGAAGAAAACATGGCTTGTTGATAAGCACTCGGCATGTTAAGGTTCGCCGTCTGAGTTCAAACGATGTCAATTTAAACTTTTTTTTCTCAATATATAAATGTTTATATGTTATAAGTATATGTTTTTGAAAAAGAAATTAATCAAGGCATAAAATATTGAGTTTTTAAAGAAAAATAGCATCTATGTACAAACAAGGAAACACAAAAAAACGTACATACATATAGCTAAACATCAATCAAATCTTAACATTTTGATTGTTCTGAACTAGATTTTTCTAAACTCCAATAATTTTAAAATTTTTATTTTTAAGTAACTGTAAATAATAGTTTACAATTAACTTTGGTGGTATTTTTTCTTAAATATTCAAAATTATCATATGTAATTTGGTTTACAGAACGATACGAACTTTAGCCTAATCAAATAATTAATATAGAAATACCTAGCACTGTGTGACAAAAACTATTTAAATCGAAATATGTGCCTGGGACGTGTTACTGTTTTTCTGTTACACAGAAAAAACTAAATTTCGTTTTCAGTAACCAAATTCATTGAGTCAGTAAATATTTTGTATGAATGCGGACCTACAAAGAAATTTGTAGATTCTGATGACAATTTTGTAAAAATGTAACTGGAAGATCATAAAATTTAACTGATTTTTTTCAAGAGTCAGTTTTGAAAATATGGCACCAAGTTGGGACTGCCAGCTGATACTATCTGCCACCATAGCTGATACTATCGGTTTACGTACAGAATTTTAAGCTTCAGAGGCCCATTCAATATCAATAATAAATATGCTGGTGTTGTGTGTTTGACGATACAAAATATTAAATTTGTTCTCTACTGTAAATTCATTCATACATATTTCACATCTAAAAAAAATTCGTGTTTTTCGTGTCAATTTTGCTCAACACGAAACGAACCGAACACGCACGAAATTAGATTTTTTTTTGTCACGAACACTTTGTGTTGAGTTCGTCGTATTCGTGTCACGGAACAGCAAAACACGACACGCGCACATCTCTAATTGGCGTACAAATTGTACATGCATACACTTGAAGTAGCAAACTATTACAAACGCTTGTTGTTGGACTGTTTAGAATTTATAGATTTTTTTTAAAGAAATGTTGATACATACATCATATATGTATGTATAGGTATATAAATATGTATAAGTAAATATAAATTCGTTTGCTAATGTACGGTATGTATTATGTATGGATATGTATGTATGTTAGAAAAATAAGCAAACCCTTGGTAAAGATCATGGATTTCATTTGAATATTTTAAAGTGGACCGACAAGATTGTTTGTTTGTTGTTGCTGCGAGTATTTTCTTTCATTCATGTCGTTTTTGTTTTTTTTTCGATTAGCTAAGTAAAACGTACTTTTGCTTAATTAAGCTGGTGTCGATTGCAGATGGGCAGTCGGCAGGGATTGATCCCCTGGCTGAACGTACACACATACATATGTATGTATGTATGTATGAAGGCGCTGGGTAATGTATTGAAATAAATATCCAGCTAAAAAGGCATGCATAAACGGAATTACATAAAACATTGTCATCACATCATTTTTTTTTTTCATAAAAAGAGTTGTATCTCCTAAGAACAATAACGATGCATTAGTTCAGTGGTAGAGAGTACATATGAACAATCGGAAAAGCATGGTTCGTATCCTAACCGAGATAATATTTTTTTTTTGTATTTACTGAAAAACGTCATCGAATCTGCGAACTTGCATGGGTTCTAAGCAGTCATTTCAATAATAAGCAGTTTTGTTAAATGTGAACCCATGCTCATCAATGATACGCCTGCGTTAAAATCTAACGTTCTGCAACTAAATTGAACCAATTCATTTTCAGAATAACCCATGCACTAACTAGTTCTTTTGCATGTCTTTTTTGCTGGGTCCGAAAATAACTTAATTATTCGATTGCTAAATAAACGTATCTAAAGAGAAGTCTTGGTTTAAAAAAAAAATTGGTAACTTTTATATCTAAAGCCATTTTGTGTTCCTGCATTTTATTGGTGCTTGTGCCAACTCATTGGTAGATCTGCAACCGTAATGTTTAAAAAGTTTTTCTTAGATAATATCAGGTATTATAAGAACTTTCAACGGCAGATAGTAGGCTAGTAGGTTATTTACAACTTCACAAGCTACATAAGTACATATCGCTCATTTTTTAAAATAACGTGATATATCAAAAATGGGATTTTTGAGTTAATGGTGCAAAATTAATCCTCATATTGATATTAGTATTGTGTAAAAACTTCATACAAATATCTTGTATGCTTAACTATCGAGAGAAAAATAAAATTATCGTTTTCCATTAAGTTGTGTGTAAATTGAAAACTTTAAAGTTTAAAATAAACTTATTTTTTTAATAAACGAGCGATATGTATGACATTATATCTGTGGCATATTTTACTGTTTTTCAGGAGAGCACTTTTAAGCGTTCAAGTCGATATTCAGATTTTTTTCTTTTACAGTTAAATTGGGAAAGTCTTTGTTCAACTTTATTTTTTTAAGCAACCGTCGTTCTACACACTATAAGTAATATGTACATTTAAGTTGAAATATACCAAAGTATAATCTGAATTAAATTAAATAAAATTCTAAATTAGATTAGAAGTCTAAAAAAGATAAGTCGCGCTATAACTTGCTGAAAAATTACACAAATTTATTGAGATTTTGACCAGGGATACTTTCGAATATTCAGATTACGGAAGTACCATTAACTCAAAATCAGCTGATCTCGACTTAAGCACTTTCTGCTTTTTGCTGCATATATATATATTATCCTTACTACAAATACCAACTATGTATGTATTTACTTTAGAGTGACTCACCTAGTATGGAGATGAAAAATGCGACCTTGTTACCCCTCTCAAATCAAAGATCGGTCTTTTTAATGAGGACTCCCAATATATTTGAGGGGTCCAGCGATGCCCGCTCGTGAGCTGGACCGTGTGTAAAAAAGGTATATTTTTGAAGTTTTTTTTTGGCATATTTTTGTATTTTGTCACGAGACAACATATTAACCCTGGATGGTTACTGTTCGTTTAATCGACGAGTCTCATTTGCTCTTTTCTGCATAACTTTTTCATATGTGTTCTAATTATGCTCTTTTTGTAAACAACGTCAGTTAATTACTAAAGCTTGAAGTGAGTGGGCGTATGATGCATACTTATTTTGTTTAAGTTGAAATTCACAGGTGTGTACTCGTCGTAACGTCGAAGAGTAACTTTAGTGTGACTTTTTGCGTTAACAGTGTAATAAATTTGTTGTTTTATTTTGCGGTTTTGTTAAATTGTTTTGTATTAGTATTATTAAAAAAAATATTTAATTTCAAACAATTTATCATTTTTATGTTAAATATACACATTAAAATTGTTTTTAAGAGCAAAAAATGAGCTCTAAGAAATTACTATCAGACGCTGATATCGCAAGATTTTGCAAAATTTTGAGGACAACGATTTCAATTTCTTGGATACTTTAGAGAAAGAAGATGACGAAGGCGTTGAAAACAGTGACTTAGAAGCAGAGCAGGCACCAGTCGCTGGAGATAACGTACCACTGTCGTGTGAGTTTTCCGATGAAGAACCTTCAGATGAAGATGAGATTTCGCTCAATATCCTTCGCTCAAGAACGAATATAATTGACTTTTCAAACACACTTTTCTAAACAGCTAGGTCATATATACCCATAATATATTCCTTAGAAATTAGAAACCAGAGACAGTACCTGAAAGATCTTCATGAATCTCTAATGGCCCCCTTTTTAAGAGGCATACTTGAGACACCTACCTTGCAGACCTCAATTAAGGAAAACATTCAAGATATAATACATAATCCACAGGTAGGAGTTGACAACGTTGATAAAGGACTAAAAACATGTAAAATTTGTCAACCTCTGTCCGAGTAGCCAACGAAGAATGACAAAAGATTCATGTTATATATGCATGAAAATCATCTGTGAACACAAACTTAAACTATGTGTCTCATGTGTAAATAAGTTTATTAAGTAAAATTATTTTTATCTATTATATTATTTGATAGATTTTCTGCGAAAGTTGTGAATGAAACAAGCCATGTTTATTTTTATTTGTTAAGTCCTTGTTGTTTTAAAAAGTTATTTATTTTTAAAAGGCCAAAAAAAAGAGTTCAAATTCGTATCGAGTTTTAAGAGAGAAAAAGACTATTTATTTTTGTAACTTGTTTTTTTCTTTATTTTTTAATAAAATATGTCACCAAAAAAATGTTTTGTTTATTTTTAAATTTAAAAAGTGTTCTTCTAGAATTTTTATAAAAAATAGTTCGCCTATTCGACAAAGAGTAACCTTAGTGTACTAAAATGAAGAGTAACTTTCCAGGGTCAAAAACCATTAATACCATCAGCAATGAGTTGTTCCACAAAAACTAGGATTTTTTAAGCATTTTCATAGCAGGTGCTACTTATTTATATGAAACTAAAGAAAAGATAATTTTGTTATAAAAGATAATTTTGTAATAGAAGATAATTAATGAAATACTGACAGAAATGTCGTAGGATATATTGGAAAAATTTTAAGAAAATTCAATTAAATTTAAATTGAAAATAAAACATATTTTTTTTTGTAAAATTTAAGTAAATAAACTTTATATTGCTGTATGTATAGTGAAGTGGAAAACTTTCGTGGTTAAGATTTTTTAAAGGGATTTTGATGTAAAAGAAATGAGAGTAATCAAAACAATTGAGTGGGCTCATGAAAATTCTCCGGATAAGGAAGTGTCCATGGTAGGGAAAGGGCGGCTGAAAGAAACAACTAACTTTCCCAATAATAATGTGTGACTAGTGCTGTCAAGTTCAATGTTTGTATACTTGTAAAAATAATTGCTGCTTGTCTCGGTCTTAAGTGTAGGTTGAGATCACACGTCCCGAGATCTCTGGCTCTGAGCTAACCGCGGAGATACACTTAAGTGCCGTATGAGGCATGTAACATAACACAATCATGTAAGCTCTTGATAATTTTAATTTGCACACAATTCTTTCCACTGAACAATTCGAAAATATTATAAAAATTTTCCATATTAAATATATGGAGTCAAATACATTTTAAATGAAAAGAAAACGTTTGATTAAGAACTTTACTTGTGCCTTGCAAAGAACACTCCCAGTCAAATGACCGGTCTGCCGTATCTTTACTTGTCATTTATGATGCATGTGGTAGTCACGTCTGACTGATCACACTTAATGTATATAACCGTCATAGCAAACCTTTATAATTACATTAATAAACATGATTTTCATATTGTTTTAATTGTTTTTTATTATAGAAAAATAAAGATATGTATAATTAAAATATTTGAAAACAAATATAAGCTGAAAGTAATGTAGGTGGTCCAGCCTCTTTACGCTTCTTTCAACCTGCAACGCACTTTGATTTGTATAAATACGTATCTAAAATTTGAAAAAGAAATACATATGTATGTACATATATATATTTAATTAAATTTTTTAAATTTCTTTTTTGCAATATTGAATTTTACTTAACTTTTTTAACACTTAAATTAATTCTAGTTTCACAGACCGAACATATTATATATTTTACAATAAAATGTGATTTTTTTTTTTTAATTTTTGGCATACGTACATTAGATGTTCCACTCCTACATACATGTTAGAGTACAGAAATTGACTCTCACTGTTGATTTCAATATAAAATTGTTGTAACTGTGTGAGTGAAAATATTGCTTTTGTGTTAGTTTCGGTCATTCATTTCTTGTAGGGTATATAATGTAGAGGCGAAATTACACAAAAATGTTGTTTCTAATTTTTCTGTATATTTACATAGAAATCGGCAACGCTGACTTGGTACAACAGATGTTAGTACAACACTAGCGTACCATTTGCGTGATATTAAAAAACAAAAAAACAAACAACCATGAGATTTCTATAAACTCAAGCAATGAAAAAAATAAAAATGTAGATACTCGTATGTATGTATGTATGTTCGATTTAAATACATACTTATATTTATACAAACACACTGGGGTTATTTATGGCAGACAATTTTAGTTTGTTTTATAAATGTTTCTACATATTCGTTAAGATTCTCATTTCGTTGATAGTTTTAGTAGCATAAGATGTTAAGCTTGTGTCGAATAAAGCATACTTACCTGGCGTAGGGGTTACCGTGATCATGAAGGCGGTTCCCCCGGAGTGAGGCTTGGCCATTGCACTACGGTTGAGTTGACCTCCGCGATTATTCCTAATGCGAATAACTCGTGCGTGTAATTTTTGGTAGCCGGGAATGGCGTTCGCGCCGTCCCGACATTACTAATAAATTTAAGGAATAATGTTTAAGTTAAATTAATGCCATTATTCCTCATTTTCATAAACAAAATTCAGTGTGGTGACGATTTCTTTTATGATTTTAATGATTTTTCTTATGTTAATTAATAGTAATTATGAATTTTATTTGCATGAGAAAAATTTAAAGAAAATGATTTATGATTATTTTATTTCTAATTTTGGTGATTTCCTGATAAAATTTGACGCGATATTCTACAATCTTAGAAAAAATAAAATAAAACCTAAAAAACTTAGCAAATTTGTTTATATTCGTTTGTATTATACATATGCAGATAATAATTTTTTTTTAATTTCATGAATTCTGTACAAAACTTTTTAAAGAGATCAACGATTAATAGAAAGGAATCAAAACTAATAAAAGTTCTTTTTTATCAGAAGTTTAATATATCCATATTAAAAATATATGGGTTAAGAGGCCACTGTCGAAGGCTAAATCAAAAATTCATATACAGGGCGGGCCAAAAGAAACCAAGGGGTGTAAAAGTTTAATAACTTTTTTGTTTATTAGTTTTTTTTTTATTTTTTCTTTCAGATTATATAGACAACACTTGGAGAATTTATAATGGAGAGGTTCACAACTGAACAGAGAACCAGAACAATAGAATTTTATTATTTAAACCAGAGATCAATTATTTTAAGCTCATTTTCATTTGAATGGCTTTGTTAATAAGCAGAACTGTAAGTTCTGGGGTTCTCAAAATCCAAGAGCCATTCATCAACGCCAATTGCACCCCATCAGGTGTACAGGGCCCTACTTCTTCGAGAATGAAGATGGAAGTGCTGTAACCGTAAATGGAGAGCGGTATCGGTTTATGATAGAAAATTTTTTACGTCCTGCTCTTGAAAACAGACCTGGTATGTGGTTTCAGCAGGACGGAGCTACTGCCCGAGACACAATGGCACTTTTAAGTCAAATTTTTGGAGAGCGAATAATTTCTCGAAATTCGGAAATTAGTTGGCCAGCGCGATCGCCAGATTTGACAGCACCCGACTATTTTCTTTGGGGTTTTTTGAAGGAGCGAGTGTATGTGAACAAGCCAGAGACAATCCTTGAACTCAAGGCAAACATTGTTGCAGAAATTCGAACGCTACAGCCACAAGTTTTGAAAGATGTTATGGAAAATGCTCTAAAAAGAGCCCATCAGTGCGAAGCTGAAAACGGTGGTCATTTAAGAGACATCATTTTTCATACTTAGTGTAAAAAATTTCCATT
Organism: Tachina grossa; assembly: GCA_949987645.1. Lineage (NCBI taxonomy): Eukaryota > Metazoa > Arthropoda > Insecta > Diptera > Tachinidae > Tachina > Tachina grossa. The sequence continues at coordinate 128,683,048 of OX465276.1, read as the reverse complement.
TTGTATATTATATAATCTGAAAGAAAAAATAAAAAAAGTTAATAAACAAAAAAGTTATTAAACTTTTACACCCCTTGGTTTCTTTTGGCCCACCCTGTATAACTTGAAAATTTTGCGGAAATATGACACATATTTAATAATAAATAAAGTATATATAGTTTTTTTTACCAATAAATTGCAATGCCTAAATTAGCTTAATTTAGTCATAACTTCATGTTTGCTAAGAAAAAAGTATCCACCCTGTCCCTTTGTTTTTCTGATTATGTTAGTTTTTTTAATACCGTATCTCCCCTACTTTACCAGATGTCATAGTAGAGACACAGAAGTGAAGAAAGTGACAGGTAAAAAAAAGCTCCAATCAGGTTTTTTGTTAAAATCGTGGAAAAAAGAGAAAAGCATAGTGTATTTGATACTGTAGTGTATTACTACTTACGAATTAACACAGCTAATAAAAATTTATTGCACTAGAAAGACGTAGCAAAACAAAAACGACGACAAAATTTGAGGGAAAACGAGACAAACAGAAAAATACCCGTATCTTCCGTCGCGTGACACTTCTGTATGTTTTGTGGTAGAGACTTTGCGTCCAGGGTAGATAAGAAAGTGAGATATTACTTTCTTAGTATTTCACGTATATTATTTATAAACCTCGCCTTAATGTTAGTAATGTATGTATATGGGACTAAAAGTGAACCTGTCGAGGAACCACTAATGAATTATAGAAAGTCAAATCAGCCTGCATTATCTTCTCAGTCTTGTTCTCAGGCAGTTTTCGAAAAGGCGTGCCAGTTTGTAAACGAACAACCATGAACATACAAGCCGCCAATTTAAAAATGTAAGGTCAGAGGATTTTTTATGCTTTTGACGAAAGTGTTACTGTGAAAGTTCTTATTTAAGTATCTGAAATACCGAAGTATATTTATTTGATATAAAGTCTTTAATTATTTCATTAGAAAATTTTACTTGTTTTTATGGTTAAACAATTGTCTATATGCATTTCGTTCCTGCTTTTGTAACTCATCAGTAGACTTCAGAGCATTGATGCTCTATATGGTTTTGTCATTTCACAATATGTGCAATTAAATAATTAACTTTCTTTGGAGTACTTTTTTGTTTTCAAAGTTTATTACCTAATTCAAGTTAAACAATTAAGACTATATGGAAATTATAGTCTGATTTTTTTTTGATATAATTTATCACCAAAAAAAAAAGTTTATTTTCAATTGATCTTCTCCTGTAAAGTAAGTTGGCCTTTATGTTTCTAACCTGTATAGAGTATCTTCCCTAGTCACTTGAAATACCTATAAAAGTAGATCAATTGACTGGCCATTGTTAAACATGCATAAAAAATACATTATTAAATACTATTATCTTGGAAAAAATATTATTTTAAGTAATTTTATCGTGCCACCCTTCCTAGTATTAAATGAACTATTAACGTAGAATGACCCATATGTACATAATTAAAAAAACTAAACAAATTCGTACATACATAGTGTACATATGAAAGTGGTCTAGGCCATACCATTTTTGATTCGATATAGTACATTTTGATCAGACTAGAACAACTCTAAATTAAACTGTTTCATAACAAAAAAATTATTTTTGGATTTGTTCCAATGTAATCTACTAAATATCTCGATCAAAGAAATATAAGACTCATACAACTTTCATAATTAAGGGCACATACATATCTTTGCATTCATTTGTACAAGATGATACATTTTTGTATACATATTCATTTTATAAATTCGGTTTAAAACTTTTTAAAAAGAGACCAAAAATTAATTATTCCAAATAAATAAATCTAATATTTTCATCATTATTGTTATCATTGGGCCATATGTAAAACAGATTTCATTTCAAATTGTGCTATTTTGTAAACATCATTAGTATTAATATGGTAATTAACACTATCAGGAAGTTGGTAAGTTTCACAACAAGAATTGTCCGGTTTTAACCCATTGCTGTGTTAAATTTGCGTTGGTGCTACCAAAAATTAAAAAACGTACCGAAATTTAAAAAAAAGCGCACCACGCACCAACTAAGGAATTTTTCGCACAAAAAATTTGAAAAAGCACCCAAAATGGTGCGAAACGCACCAAGTTGACAACGCTGATGCGAAATAAGATTTTCACAAAGTGACAAGAAAAATTTTACTTTTTTCAGTACAATTGACCAAATTCTTTTTATATTTTTAAATGCTTTTATTAACTTAAAACGTACATAAAATTCAATTGTGCATGCATATATTTACATATATGTATGTGTGTAAAAACTTAACAATCAACAAAAAGGTCTTTCAAGTTTATTTATTAAAATATTATTAATTAATATTAATGTCTAATTTTCGAAGGTACATAAAAGAGTATTAGTTTTTGAGATCAGAATATAAAACTAAAATTTAGGATTTACCTTTTCATCCATTGTTTTGATTCGATTGGATTCAGTAGCAGTAAACAATCTGAAGAAGATAATAGCAAAAAAATAATCACCCCTATCGTGAACAGTTTTTCCCTCGAAATATTTCCCTTTTCCCCAAATTGCAATCGTGATTAATTTTTCCCCTGAAATGTGTTCCCTTTCTTGATTCCTCTTATCGTGAATAATATTTTTCACAAGGATTTTTTCACTTTTCCCTTCGTTTAGTTCACTTTATTTTTGCAGGCGAACTTGTAAATAATTATTTTTAGGGCAAGATCAATAAATAATGTCTACAATTAATAACAATAATTCCTTGGAATACATTTTTTCATTGATCGTGAAGCTCTTAGGTTGATATGCAGTAAATTTTATGGCTGTGGTATGCTAAAAAAAATTGCACGGCGCCTAAAACAATGAAAAACACAACTTTACACTCTATAACATTTCATTTGAAACCCGAAATATGTGTATTTCTTATATTTCTTAACCTACCATTTACACATGAAACTAATTGCAAGAAAGTAGCAATACAATTACATTTTTTCACTACCACACTCACATTGTTTTTAAGTTCCAGTCAGCTTTTAACGATTTTTTTCAAGAAAGTAAATTTTTGATGTTTTCAGAAAGTAAAATGAAAAAAATTTTAACAGTGTTACTCCCTTTAAAGATTTGTACAAATACACAGGATTGTGGTAAATAGATATTACAAATTATCCTTATTTTGTATAAATATTTAAAGAATTATAATATGTTACGTTCAAATGTACAGGAAGAAGACAATTCATGCCTTTTGAAAACAATAATATTATTACAATATTAACAGTAATACTTTTTCCAAATTTATTGCCTTATGAATTTGTGTAGGTGACATTCTTGGTAACTCTAATTAAGAAGTGAACAAAACAATTTTATTCAACTTTATTTTTCGTCGACATTTTTAAAATGAACTTTCACTTTCCTATGAAAGTTAACAAGAAATTTTCATGAAAGTCACTATTTCATTAAAATTTTATTCATAATACGTATACAATATGTCTTTAGGAAAACTTTGTTTTGTTTGTTTCCGCCAGTCGATATAAGCAATTTTATTCCATTGGTTTTCATATACGGTCAATGCTACTTTTGGATCTATAACATTTTTCAAAACTCCATACACCGAATCAAATCGTTGTTTGGTAATGTGCTTAAATTGCAAATTTTTGAAAAGTTCAAAGTTTTTCATATTTTCTGGGAATCACACATACATAGTTTTTTATGCGTGACACAATAACTAAGGTAGAACCGTGCGTAGAACAATTGTACAATCAAAACTTTCAACAGTCATTTTTCTTTTTCAAAATAAAAAAAATTTAGGTAATTGAAAAAAAGCTAGTTTTGCAGCTGCGAGCACGGTTTTGCCTATGTATACATATATGTTCCCGGTATTACCATGATGGTAATATCATCTCCATTATAAAGTATGACTGCCACACTACTCTAAGTGATTTTGAAAAACTGAAATGTTACCAGTACTAAAATATTATTTTCCTGATACATGCAAATTGTTAGAGCTCAAAATGAAATCTCTCCCCATGAAATTCTGTCCCCAAATTAGAGGCGAAATCCCCATTTCGGGGACAAATCCCCTAATCTGGTGGCACTGCTTTTGAGTGACCGCTCTTTTCAGCTCAGCTCACTTTACTGCAGCGTTATCAACTTCCACTTTGCGTGCTTTTTGAAATTTTTTGTGCGAAAAAATCGTTAGTTGGTGCGTGGTGCGCTTTTTTAAAGATTTCGGTGCGTTTTTTAATTTTTGGTGGCACCAACGCAAATTTAACACAACAATTGGTTAAAACCGGAAAATTCTTGTTGTGAAACTTACCAACTTCCTGATAGTGTTATGTAATGTAATGTAATGAAATCTGTCTAATGTCCCGATGATAACAATAATGATGAAAATATTAGCTTTATTAATTTGAAATAATTGATTTTTGATCTCTTTTTAAAAAGTTTTAAACATAATTTATAAAATTAATGTACAAAAATTTATCATCTTGCAAACATATGTATGTGCCCTTAATAATAATAAGTTGTATAAGTCATATATTTCTTTGGTCGATATATTTAGTAGATTACATTTGAAGAAATCCAAAAATATTTTAATTATGCAGCAGTTCAATTTAGAGTTGTACTAGTCTCGATTAATATAAATTTATTTTACTACATACCCAAGGTGTATCTAACTAGGTGGCAGCGCTACTTCAGCTGATAATTTTTTGCTCTGTGTGCTTTGTAGCTGAAGAATGTCAAAGTCTTCAATTTTGTTTTGGTTTTAGTACAATTATTTTTGTGCTTTTGACATTCTTCGGTTCTTTACACTGCTATGGTTGCCATATTTTTGTATAACAAATCCTTACGCAGTCACCTGTATAATTACACCATGTACATACCTATATCGAATCAAAAATTCGTATGATTTAGACCACTTTCATAATTAAGAACACATGTATACCATGTATGTACGAGTTTGTTTACTTTCTTTTTGGTTAAGTTTTTTTTTAGTTTTGTACATACCCAATAAGCAATTTTGCCTGAAATCAACTGTCCCAACAAGCAATTTTGCTTGAAATCAAATGTAAAACAAGTTTTATTCAAGCCACACAATCAATTGTCAAGGGTTGAATTATGCTTGATTCACACCTTAATTCAATAGCATTCTCCAGTGAAAAGGGAACTTGAATTCAATTCGAACAATTCACTTGCAGTACAGTTTAATTCAAGCCTTGAATTATACTGCAATTCAGCCTTGTATTAAAGTTGAATTTAAGTATATTTCAAGCTTCAAAAACAAATCTTTTAAAATAGAAAAGAAAATGCAATCCACTGGTTTTTAAATAATAATTTTCTGCATATCTACCTTCACTGTTCTTTTCACGATGTTAATCACCTTTTGTTATTTAAAATTCACTTTTTTATTTATGTTTGATATTTTTCACAATTTCAATTTTATTAATAAATACATTATGTATTTGACAAGGCTTGAACATATATGTATGTATGTTGTTTGATATTTTATTTCAAAATGTTTTCAAACTTGAAAAATGCTTGAACTTAGCTTTGTTTCCAGTTAAATTTTAAGTACTTGAATTTTAATTTTTTGAGTGCTTATTGGGTATATTGTAAAAGGCTGTTTATTTTTATTTTTGTATTTTTAATATGAGTAAATGTATTAAACTTCTGATAATTTTTTTTTTAATATTTGAATAGAAAAGTTTAGTACTTTCATTAGTTTTGAATCCTTACTATTAATCGTTGATCTCTTTAAAAAGTTTTTACAGAATTTATTTATAATAAAAATTAATATAAACAAATTTGTTAAGTTTTTATAGGTTTTATTTTTTTAACACTGAACTGTAAAAGCCTGTTTAAGTTTTAAATTTTTAACACAACAAAAAAAATATAATATTATACTTTTTATGTAAAATTAATTAAATAAACATTTTAAAAAAGAAATTCTACTCTTGGTGCGTTTTTTTGTAAATGGCGCGTTTTTTCTCCATTTCGGTGCGTTTTGAAAACTTAAAGTTGACAACGCTGAGCGTTACCGTTGGAAAATTTCAAAAAGGGGCACAAAAAGGGGATTTTCAAAAAAAGTGGCACAAAAAGGGGATTTCTAAGAAAAGAGGGGGCAACTTTAAAATCAAACAATATTAAAGAAACAAACATATTTATCAACCTAGTTTTATTAAAAATAAACAATAAAATCAAATATCTCATGTATAAAAAGTACACAAACATTAATTTCATGAGAACTCATATAAGTTTATTCGTACGTTTTATTTGCAAGTAAAAATTGTAACTTGTGGCAGAATAAGGTTTTACTTTATGTTATGTTATGAATCAGCTGACTCTTTCTTGATTTTAGAATTTTACACAAGTCGTTAGTTTTTCTGTTTCGTTCTGTTCTGTTACGATTCAACCTGTGAAAATCCAAAAAATTTTAAGTAATTCTAAGTGAAAGCATAAACAAAATAAAAATTGTGACTATGCTTTTAAAAAATTTAATTTTTATCAGAAAAACATGAAATTGTTTTGAAACAGTGGAAAACTGTGGCCGTTCTGCTCAGAAACAGGTGATAAGTTATAACATAAAATGTAACTTTTAAAATTCAGAAACAGAACAGCACAGCACAGAACATCAACAGAAAGTAAAGAAACCGAAGCCTCTACTAACTCACGTGAACAATTACTGATTACTGGGGATGTACTAGTATACAAAAAAATGTTTAATTTTATAATTGTTTATTTGACGACTGTGAATATATTTCTATAATACCGGCTAGTTGAGTATTTGCAAATACAGTTTTTATTTACAAATAAGACGAGTATCAACGTAGTATAGATAGCTACTAAACATAAAAAAATCATAAAATCTATGATAATAATGAAACACTGGTCAAAATGTGGCATTTGATATTGATCGAAATTACAATAGAAAATAAATGCAAATGTCGTTCGATATTGAATGCCGTAATTTGCCCCAGTTGTTAAGATTTACAAAAATGAAAAAAAAACATTAATTACATTTTTGGCATCTCTTGGGGCATATCACTATTTTACTTAAAACCAGTATAATTCAAAAAAATTTACTTAACCATTTAAAGTTTTGATAAAAAATTTTAAACTTCGATTATGAAGAGGATAATATATTTTGGTATTATTTTTATGCATAATGCACACTTATTAAATACCTTAAATATCAATTCTTTTGAAATTGTACATCTGTATTTATTAATAAGTTCCTCACTTGCAATCAATTCTTTCAAATCTTTTTGAAAAAAAAAATTTAAGGCAGACAGCATGGACAGACAAGTGTCTACTCTCAGTCTTTTTGAACATTTTTTAGCAATGCTAATTTAAGTTTACTCCCTATGTTTCTTTTTTTTTTTTTTTGTAAATTTTTGTATAAAGATGAAATAATGTGTAACTCACCGACCTTGCGTTTATATTAAGTTTGACACCGGAAATAAAATCTTGTTTAATGTGGTAGAATCTGTACGAATCTGCGTACATTTATTGTCAAAATAAAAACGAAAGTTGACTTTGAACAAAAAGGGGCACAAAATAATGCAAATGATACTAAAGGGGATTTAAAAGTAAGGGGCATAAAAAGTGGCAAGGCCGTTGAAAAAGGGGCAAAATGCGACTTTAGTCGCACAACGGTAACGCTGCTTTACTGAAGTATTTCATTCAGTTGGCTCAGTAGTTCAGTTCATTTGTAGTGAAACCAGAGTTCAAAAATTAGTTTTTAAAAATTTTTAGTTTAAATATAACTATTATGAAAATATGACTTGTTTGAATTTTTGACAAAGTGCATAATAAAAATATGCAAGTGCATTTGCATATTACACATATGAGCAAAGAAATATTTTATACCTTCACACTATTTAATATTTTCCATAGCAAACAGAACAGAAATATTTTTGTAGTAATATTTTTCTATGCACACAAAATATTTTTATTTTGTGTGCATAGATACATACATGTATATATTATTGTGTACATATGTATATCCACAATAATATTTTACGCAGTAAACAGATTTCAATTTTAGGGTATTAGCTTGTGTTATATTTTTGTGACTGCAAAATATTGTAGCACACAAATATTATAAATAACAACTACCGAAAAATATGCATAGAAAAATATTTCAACTCTAAAAAATATTTCGCCATTCAACTACTCTGAAAAATATGCTAAGTGAAATGTGAGAAAATTGAAATATTTGAGAAAAAATATGTAGATATGCAAACAAGAAATATTGGCATTTTGAAAATATTTCAAGAAATATGCATATTTATGGCAAAAAATATTTCCGTCTCATTATGATGCGTAAAATGGAATGATTGAAGATGAGTGTGGGCATTTGACTATGTGTGTATGTTGTATATTTATGTGTGTACGTATGTAAATTAATTTACGAAAATTTATTATCATTATTATTATTAATAATAATAATTTTAATTATTGCTTTTTTAAATATATTTTACTTAGAATGTGTAAGTAAATAAAATGTTCACTAAGGAAACATTTCCTTCTAGGATGAACAAAATAGTAAAACTACAATTCATATTAGATATTCCTAAAAAATAAGTTAATTTAACTTACCAGGTAGGACAAACATGCCCTTAAGCTATCGCTCACTTAAGGTTAAACTAAAGTTGTAATAATGAAAAAAAAAAACTTTTTATACGTCCGATAAAATCATAATTTTGAATAATTAATAAGCTCTTCCCAAATCAAATGTCAATGCAGAATTATCACAATTATATTTTTGTAGGGTTTTCTTCTAGCGCTTTGTAGATGTTGGTGTTTTATTATTTTACTATTTAAATTTATAAAGCCAAGTTCGCGACAGACAAAATTAATGAAAATGTTACACAGAAAAAAGTAAAACTATTTTTAATTAAAAATTTAATTCATTCAATTAAACATTTACTTGTATTAATTAATTTGATTGAAAATACTTAATTGATATTATCAATTTGTTTATAGGTGAAAATTTAATTAATTTTTTAATTGATATTACAAATATTTTAATTAATAATACAAAATCATTCATATTAATTTTTTGTGCGTATTTGTGAACTCATTTTGATATTTTTTTTTACAAAACGTGCAACATATTAAATTTTATTATTTTAAATTTTAACGTCCATTTAATTTTAATTATTAAAATTAAATGGACGCTCTGTTAAAAGCAATGCAATACAAATAACAATAAAATCAGTGCGAATTCACATCAAATCGCATACATATCAGTGATGGGAATTGGAAGTCTTGATTTCGTGCAAAATCTAGTGTTGTAAGAAGCGGCTACTTTTGAATACTCAGTACTACTTGATACTTTTTCGATTGGGTACTCGATACTACTCAATACTTTATATATGTATGTATATTGGAAGTTAAAAATTATTATTTATATTATTTTATTGATAACGCAATATGGAAAAACAAAGATTAAATACAAGCACATTTAAATTAATTTATAACAAATGAAAATAAATAAGTTTGAAGATTAGTTTTTGTACATAAACATTTTTTAACGTACTCTTAACACTTCTCGTGCATTAATCTCTTAAATTATCTTCTAAATATTTTGTAATAAACATTTTTTTCTCACAATTGATGTTATTACTTAGTCATTGTTGAAATGTAGAAATAAAATTTTTCCGACATTGAAAGAATTTAAAATATTTTTCATGTTTGTGAGGACCTGACTTGCTGGTTATATTGTATCACGTGCCTTCCTTCCACTATTCTAAAGGGGCACTTTTTCTGTCCAATAGCATTTGATAATGAATAAAGTAGTTCAATAATGCATTTTGTAGTACTTTTTTTAGTGGCTGTTTTTGTATCAAAATAATTCCTAACAGAATTGCTATTTGTTACACTAACTCCATGAGGTTCAGAGTCATATTTGTTTGTATCAAGCTCACAGAGTTGTATAATTCTGATGTATTTTAAAGGAAGACTTTCGCTTGAATACTACAAAATGCAACCCTGAAAGTATTGAGTAGTTACTTTTGTGTATTGAGTACCGGGAAAAACTCCCGGTATTGAGTACTCAGTACTCAAATACTCAATACTTTTACAACACTAGCAAAATCTGCTTTTAAATAGTGCCAAAGTCACTTGACTTGTGCCATACTGCTTTTTATATAATTTTTATGTTGACACTTGATGTTCATTCAAAATATGGTTCTTGAATGATAATTTATTGTGTTTATAACTAAAAACACTTACAAATAATACAAAAAACGCACTCTAAAATTAATTGTATATACAGATAAATACATATCAAGCCCTATTTTTGACTTAATCGCGAGCGACATGTAGTAAAAAATTAACTTTTTTTATTATCAAAATTTGCAAAACTGTTGATAGCTTTTAAAAAAATGCTGTAAAATTTATCGTAAGAGAAAATTAACGTACATATGTACACTCGCAAAAACCTTCTCCTAAGTCGAAAATAATAATGCTCGATTTGTACTTATTTACAAAAAATACAAATATAAAAAGATTTTTCACGTTATAGTAATGATTCTAAAGGACATACTTAAAGACTATAATATCCCAAAACTAATTTAAATGATAAAATAAATTTTTCTTATTAGATGTATATACTGTCGAGTTGTACAAATTCGTGCACGTTAAAAATATTAATAATTGTTAGCTATTTATTTTAATTAAACAAAGATTTTGTCGGTATAGTAGAATTTGTATGACTTTTTTGGTTCACAATTTTATAAGTATTACGATAAGAACAAAAAAAGATCTTTACCATGTATTAAAGATGCTAATGTTTATAATTGCAGTCCATTTAACATTTTTTTAATCAAATTTCGAGCTAAAAATATACTTTCAACGCTTGATGAAGAATAGAGAATAAAATAAATACCTTGAGCGGTTCGATAAGTAGTTATTACTTGAAAATTTTTCTCTGAAACTATTGTTTACGTCTCCATGTCTTTCAACAACTCACTCACATTTAAGCTCTTGAATTTTTTAAATCTTCAAAGTCTAATATGGAACTGTATTCACTTTTAATTTAAGAAGACTTTAATTATATTTTTCAATTCTACAACTTTATGCTGGGAACATTAGTTTTTGATTATTAATAGTTCAATTTCAGTGCCGCAATAATTTGTTTCCGTTAGAATATGGTGAGGATTTTGATCTACATATATCGTCAACATAAATATCATCAATATGTATTTTGTTAAAAAAATTTCGACATAATTGACGAAATAAAAAATCCCTTTTAAAATAATATGTAGTCTAACATTTTTAGATTGCATTTCTAAAATTCAAGGACATTATATAAAAATACATTTTGCTTACATATGTATATTACCCGTTAAACTATTTAATATGAAAAGTGTTTGAGCATTTATAAAATTATCTCTACGACATGAGCTGTTACAAACAAATTCATATATGTATTCATTTTAATAGATCATTAATGTTTCTGTACAAACCGTTACTTTTAACTATCAGAACCGAACCGATGTCAGGCTCAAATCCTACTAAGTTTTCATTACTTAAAAACGTAAAAAAACAAGAAGAGTACATATTATCGCAAAAAGAAAAGTTTCCATATTTAATGGACAAAAAGTGCCAGAAAAGGAGCGATAGTGCCACAGTGCCAAGCAACATTCAATAGTGCCAAAAATGGCACAATTGTGCCATAATTGTGTTTTTAAGGGGTGTTTCATTACTTACCTAGAATTTTGTGCGCTAATTCCACAACAACAACAAATGAAACGTGCTCAAAAGGATCAATTTAATTCCAAGAAATCGGTAGCAGTCAGGTCATTTGGAATTTTCATTTATGAATAAAAAATAAATGCCGCAAGAATGCCGCATGTTAATTGTTACCTGTAATATTTTTCAAGGTGATGTTTCCTATTTCATTATTGGTTGTACTTCTTCTTTTTCGAATCAAATCATTTGGAATGTAAAACATCATTTGGAATGAAAAATATTTGAAAAGCTAAATTTTATTCGCATGCCTTATATAAGTAAGTCAAAACTTACCTGTTTTATTATTGTTTTTAGTACATGTATGTATGTGCATGATTTTAATATAATTGCTTTTATCAGCGCGGTCATCTACTGCCACTTCCACTATGTCGAAAGAAAAACTATGCGAAGGAAACCTAGTCGCTCGAATTCTAATACATTTTCATTCCAATATGTCGTCAGCTATCTTTCGCTTGTGATTACGTATGGTTTTTTTTTTTTTTTGTTTTACGTGTTTATATTTGAAAGTGCTGACAATTTATATATTTCCTAGCGATTTTTGTAAATTTACTAACATTTACATGAAAATAAATACAACCTATTGAACAACGAAAAAGACTTCAACAAAATAGTCGCACATCAACAGCATGTTATTAATGTTTTCCTTTACAACTACATTCGCTTTGTTTAAAACGTGCGAGGACTTTTTATATGAACATAAAACAATAATCAAAACAAAAGTGTTCAATAATATTTTGATGAATATTTTATTATGACTTTTCTCTACAAATAAAAAATAAATTGAACCTACAGTAGTTTTCGCTTATAGTCACATTTAAAATTGCACAGAAATTGTGGACTATATCGCTAATGTGACTATAAGCTTAATTTTTTTATATGCCACGCAGAGGTATATAAGAGAATTTCCATATAATCCAATTATGTCAATTACAAAACAATGTTGTATTTAAAAGGCACATTTGTGTGGCCTTTTATGCAACAATGTTTTGTTTTAAAGACAAGTTCTTCCACTAAAGAGTAGATGGAGGTTCAAATTTAGATTTACTTTTTGGTTTATGACTTAAATAAATAACCTAAAAAAAATCTGTTGAAAATTTTTGTGACTATAACGCGAATTGTTTGGATACAATTTGGATTTTGACTACCACAAAGTTGGTGCATATATGTCAAATATGGCTATATAGTAAATAAACTATATCGTCAACTTTTTGAATGAAATTAAGTTCAAAAGTCACAAAAAACATTAAATATGGACTATATCATTAATGTGGCAATAAGCGGTAGTGACTATAAACGAAAACTACTGTATAACGTTGTCGTTCGCAATCATTTTTAAGGACCAACAGCTGATTTGGGACCCACTTAACTTGTTTAGCACGACAAGTCGATCGACAATGAATGCGAACGATGACGTAACCATTTTCATACAAATTTGGTACCAACTATGGAAATTCAAACGACAACAAATGTCAAAATCAGTCACTTGGTTTGTGCTTGTTGACAAAACAAAAAAGTACACATAACAACAAAATTTTTAAACAAATTTACATTTATGAAAATCAAAAATAAAAATGTAAACTTTTTTGGCGGTTATTTTATTTATTTAACTCAAAAACATGCATTTTTATCACATATGTAATTCCTTTTGAATTACATACATACATACGTATTATAGACCTGCGTAAACAGTCTTGAAATCTAAACACGTCATGTTTTTTAATGTATTCACGTCGCATGTATTATACTAAACCAATAATAAATGCTGTCGTACTATAAGCGAAGCACGATGGATGTATTGGTGTACGTGTATATTAGTGTTAACAAGCGATGTCGCCAAGACTGCTTGTTTGTAACAAACACTCAAAAGAAATAGTGTTGATTTGTGTATGCTTGTTATTTTACATACTGTACGTTTGACTGTGTATGTAAGATGTAGATGGTGAGCTATTATATGATTAACCGCATGCAACTAATGTTAATGCTTATGAATGCGTTTCCATGTGCGCAGAAAAATAAAAGATCATACACACATACATGCATGACGTTTGTACACGCGCTCATGCGTAGAAAGAAGCAAGCATCACAAATTCTTCAGTCACGAAGAGTTTTCTTCTTTACTCATATACCTACAATACTGAAACAAATTTCTTGCAAACAGTGCTGTTAACGTTTGTTTTATAAGATTTCGCTGTAGTAAAGCATTTGAAAAATCCCTCATGTGTTAAAAGTTCTTATAAGGTGTCTTGCGCAGGACACTAATACGTATGTATGTATTAAAGGGCTGCGTAAATCGTTCTAAAAGTTTTGTATTCTAGTTCACACTACTGCCAAGCAGTCTGTTTTAGTGCAAACATAAATAACAAAACTAACAAAACATTACTCTCACTAAAATCAATCAAGCATCATTCGAATAGTTTTTCTCTGCAGTTTTGTTAGTGCTTGTGTTCTCAAAACAAGTAGAACATCAAAACGAAAAGCGAGAATGAATCAAAACAATCATAGCAGAAACATCGAGTGCACTAGAACACGAGAACAAACATGCAAATTATGTATGTATGTATGTATGTACATATATATGTATACATATATTGAAAATAAAAATTAACAAATTATTATATATAAATGTACATAAGTATGCATGATATTATTTCATAGTAAATAAAAACTCTTTTCAGCTTTCATATTCCTAACGAAGCGCAATGTTTCTTTTATATGGAAAATTATCTTTGCTATCAAAACATTCAAACATGTTTTGAATGTTCTGTGTGAATGTTGATGTGCTTTTTCATTTTTGTTTTGAAAGGCTTGGTTTTACTTCAACATTGTTCTATTGCAGTTTTGTTCTGTACTGCAGTATTCTTATCGTAAAGCAAAACACATCTCTTTTGAAAGTTTTGTTTTAAAATAACGGAGCAATATGCACACACATTTTGAAATTAATGAGAGTGCTTGTAAGCCTTATTTTTAGGGCTTGTGCCACGCTCTAGTATGTATGAATGTGTATACGTGCAATTTATCTAACCAATTCTTCTAAAACACTCAATTAGGCGCATTACTCTTTCTACTTCAATAGATTGCTTGTCCCATTGGTGCTACTCCTGTCCCTTCCTCATCATGAATCAAGAAAACAAGATTGCGCACTCAGCCGTACAAAAACAAATTCGACTGTGCATGTACGTCAATATAGAATAAACACGTGTAATTGTTGTAAAAAGTGTGTGAAAAAGATAGCACATTCCACAAACAAATCTAGTTATGTATTTTGTTTACAACAAAATTCTACATCTACGTCGCAGGCAGAAAATAAAATAGCGGACCTGCGCAATCTTGTTTTCTTGATTAATGATTCCCCATTACAAGCCGCTTCCATTATTTTAGGAGTATCTACACCCAAAAAAAAAGTTTTAAAATCAAGAAAAAGCAATTTGATTTTAAAAACGTAACCTTTATGAAATAGAACCTAGTTTGTTTTCTGCTATTTTAAAAATGTTTACTCTTGTTTTAAAAATGAAAAATATTTTGAAATCAAAAAAGAATAGTTTTTGTTTGAAAAAGACAGCAACCTTGATATAAAGTTGAACATACTCAAATTAAAGGATTATGTTTTTGAGTTAAGAGTGAAATATTCTTGGAGTAATAATGAAGCATTTTTTATTTTAAAACTTATTATTTTTATATCAAAAATGAAGCGTTTGAATTAATAATGGAGAATTATTAAGTTAAGAATGAAAGGTCTTAAATTAATAATGAAGCATTTTTGAATTAAGAATGAAACGTCCTAAATTAATAATGAAGAGTTTTTAAATTAAGAATGAAACTTTTAAAATAATAATATAGAATTTTCGTTTTATAATTAAAAATATTAATTTTTTTTGGAATCAAAATGCCCTTTTTATGAACAATTTTCGATCTTCGACTGTAGTACAAACCACTAATGTAACGAATTTTCTTTTGTGTTATTATGACGATTTTTTTGTGCTCCAGGATCATACAGGGTAATAGACATTTATATACACTTGGTCATAATTATAAATTAACTCTATTTTTTTAACACGACACAAATATAAAATGTTACTCGGTGAAAAATATAATTTCCAACATTTTTAAAAATTTAAATTCTTGATATAATAATAAAATATTTTTGTTCTTAAATTTTTTAAAAATACATTTTCGTTTCATTATGAAAATGAAAGCGCTTATTTTTGTTTTAAAATTGCTTCGTTATAAAAATAAGAATGTTATATATTAATATTATACCAGAAACATTCTTATTTTAAAAATAATTTTTAAAAATGCTGCATTTTTAAAACCAAAACGCACACTTTTGTTTTAAAACTGCTTCGTTATAGACATAAGAATGCTATTTATTATTGGTATAAGAAATATTCTTATATTAAAAATGATTTTTAAAAATGCTGCATTTTTAAAACGAAAACACACATTTTTGTTTTAAAATTGCTTCGTTACAAAAATAAGAATGTTATATATTAATGTTATAAGAAACATTTTTAATTTAATAATTATTTTTAAGAATGCTGCATTTTTAAAACGAAAACGCAAAATTCTTGTTTTAAGAATGCTTTTTTGGTTCAGTGTACACATTTCAACTGATATATTTATTTATATTTCACACACAAAATTTTGAAAAAAAAACTTTTTAATGTTTTTGTGTTCTCTTATGTTTATTATTGTTTTTATTTTTATTATTTATTTGTAGAAACTTTAAGGAGCATAGAGTTGCATTTTTATGGAATACTTTTCACATTTCAGCGCTTTTTATTTGCAAAGAAGAGTATTATTTGTGAAATTTTTGAAGTGGCTGTATGCTAATTTGACAATGACTAAATGCATTACGTTAACAACGCAAAGCCTGACGAACGACAAGTCGATAGTAGTGGGTGGCTCAAATGAACTATAATGAGTAACTTGTTGTCAGTCGATCGAGTTGTCAATCGATATCGTGGGTTAGGCTGTGTGTAATAGAGCTAATCGCTACGAACTTTTTAAAAAAATATTAGACAAAGGGTCGCATGCAAAAAAAAAACTAAACAAAGCTCTATAAACGATTGTTAAAGGAAATTCCTTAAAGTTGTATCCAAAAACGATTATTAACCTTGATATTACTTTTGTTAAACGTTTGGTAACTTAAAATATTTTAAAATTGAAAGCAACGTACTTTTAACGTTTTGTAAAGTGACATTTCCTTGTTTTCTGTTTGACATTATCGTTTGGAAAATAAAAAATATTTTTATTAGTGTTTTTTATGTTGAATGTTAAAATTAAAATTTTAAATAAACAAGTAATTGGCGAATAAATGGATACTTTAAATTTAATCAGAATAATTGGTAAAACTAATTATGATCATTGAAAAGATTGTGATGTTTTTGTAATGCTTTGAGTACATTTGCAGATAGAATTACGCAAATCGAAAATTATTATGCGCCAAGAATTTACAAGACGATGATTATCCTGACTGATGATGATCCTGACGATCAATTAAAAAAAATATATGTAGATTTAATGAAGAAATGGTAAAAAGAATCATTAATTTAATTAAAGCAGATATTTCAGTAGATCGCAGAAGTTATGGAACTTTACCAGAACTACAAGCAAAGAAAGGTGAATGAGTTCAAGTATTCTGTAATAGTGAAATTAGTATGCTATTACATTCATAGTTTTAGGTTCAAGATCATACTGTCCATCTTCATGGTTTGGCACAGAGTACAGTAATACCCGTTTTAGACACGGAAAGTCTACTTTGCAAAGTCTTAATTCAGCTGTGCGAAGTACAGAGGGCGGAATACTATCTCTTTCTGTCTGTCTCCCAGCTGAATTAAGACTTTACAAAGTAAACTTTCCGTGTCTATAAGGGGTATAAGCAGAATTTGTGCTAAGGTTGCTCGTGCTTTAGAAAAACCTTCAAAACAAATAATAAAAATGTCAACATGTGCTGAAAAAGAGGTCAAGTTGGCAAACAAATTTAAAATATTGGGAAACTTTCCGGGAATTATTGGTGCAATTGACGGCACTCATAAAATATTAAAAAACTGGTGGCGAAATGGCACAGTTCTATATAAATAGAAAAGGATCTTATTCACTTATCGTTCAGGTAATTACAGTTAATTAAGATTTCCTTTTCATATATTAATAAAAAAAATTTAAGGTTCTTTGTAATGCCGACTTAAAAATATTAGATACTGTGGCAAGATGTAGGGGACTGTCGGATTTTTAATGAATCGAAGATAAAGGAACGCTTTGAAAGTAGGGAATTTAGGGGTCGGTTGCTTAGCGATTCCGGCTACAAATTGACAAGATATTTATTTACGCCATTACTTCGCCCCCTAAATGACAAGGAGATTAAACATAATGTTGCTTCCCGAAACCTAGTGGAGCGATGATTTGGAGTGTGGAAACAAAAATTTCGATGCTTGCTGGATGGAATAATCGTTAGCTTTTCAACTTCTACAGTATTAATTGTAGGTTTAGCCGTTCTTTACACTATTGTTATAGAAGAAAATGGTAAGAGAAGAAAAAATAAAATTATCTTTCATTTTCTATTCTATAAAAAAACGAACTTCAATTCCATATTGCCTTGATTCGGATGACTTTTAATCAGACCACCTAGAATTGGATCGACTAATTGAAACAGAAATGATGGACAACAATTTAATAGGCACAGAAATCTCACAAAGGGCCTGTACCAAAGGGTAGCAAAGTACTAGTGTAAGTAAATTTTTGACACTTCTGAGGTGAATAAAATTTCACTAGCCCTGGGGGCTAGTAGAAATTTTGACACAACAGGTAAATTTTTGACAAGCTGCAATAAAAAGCATGGTACCATAAAATTTAAATCCACCGCACTCGCTTCGAGCCGTCGCCCAATAGATAGATTTTTACGTTCTTTAAATGTAATTAGACTGTGAAAAAAGCATTATTTATTTTAATTTGCGAAAAATGTTGCATCATATATACAATATTATATAATTTTTTGCTACAAGAATATTGTTTTTTTATTTAAAAATGTCCTTTTAAAAATTTGTTGGTAGCGGGCGGCTTGTAGTCAAAGGTTTTGCTTCGTCGCCGCAGTAATTTTTTCATCAGCTTATTTCTATGCTAAAGCGAATTTGTCAAAATTTTACATTGTCAAAAGAGATATCATTTGGCACAGCAGAAAAATGAAATTTTTTCCCAACAGGCAAATATTTTTTTACCATAGTACTTTGCTACCGTTTGACACACGCCCCAACTAGAACTTTTAGAAAAATCTAAATCAGAAATATACATACATAGTATGTCCTAGTTTACACTATGCAAGTCTTATTGCTAAACTGATTAGTTTGTGTGAGTGACGAGGGGAACAGAAATATTTCTTTTCTCCTCGTCGCTTTAATGACTTTTTTGAAATTAAGGAGCAATTCTGGAAGAAAGCGGGTAACTTTTTATTGGTAGTTAGTCCTATTAACGATATTTTACTAATTTATCAAGGAGAGATGCTTAACTACGGCGATTTTTGTGCGAGTTAGCTAAAATCAAAGTTATCAATAAAACGTATTATCGACGGATCGGTTGAGAACTCGTTTGCTAAAACTCTTGGTAATTTAACATTGCAAAGCGGTCAGCAAATCTTATCAAGATCGACATACTAATTTCTTGTCTCTATTTTGATCCAAGATTCCATCATACCTTGTCCCAAGATTCCAAAGAAAGAGCTGTGATATATATTAAAAAATTATGGGATCGATTTATTGTATTAAACAAAGAATATTCAAGTAAAGAGTGTAATAAATTAGATAATACTAACGTTAATGGCGAGGATGACATATTAAGAGATTTTTTACGTCAAAATGTAGCTGAGAAAAAAGACAATGATATCGTATATTTAAAAATTGAAAGAAAAAAATTTAAGAAAAGCACAGTTTGCGTATTGAAGTATTGGAGAGAAAGAAAATGAAGAGATAAGGAATTGTACGAGCTTGAAATATTATTTTTGGGGTTGCACCAACGCAGGTAAATCAATTCATATAATCTTGAGTTATATACATAATACACTTGGAAATTTTTTATATATAATATTCTATGTATATATCTTTTTTATAGAATATACATATATGTATGTATGTATATCTTGCAGGTTACAATAGAAATAGATTTCTCAACCTTGAGAATTATCTGGAGTGAATCTAGAAATAGATTAAGTTCCGAAACGCTCGAAAATATACTGCTGGTCAAATTAAATTCATATCTTCTTGACGAGACAATAGAGGAGATAAATCTTTAAAAAGTAACTTATTATTAAAATAGCAATTAAAAATCGTGTATATGTATGTTGCGTTAGTGGTATATGTTCTACTAACATGAAATTCCTCATACTTAATTAGCCAACTTTATGTATAATAATTATGAATAAAGCAATTAAAATACTTTTCATTAAATATATTTTTTTATTATCATTAAATTATTAATTTTAGAAGAGAATGATATACAAATAAGGACGTACCATGAATTTCTGATGCATTTTTGGCAACTTTTTTGATTTGAGTTGATTCTCCAGGCCTTCTATTGAGAAATGACAAATTTTCATGCAACTAATTTCATGAAAAAAATGTTTAACTGCACAGAAAAAGCTAAATTTCGTTTTCAGTAACCAAATTCATTTAATCAGTAAATATTTTGTATGATTGTGGACCTACAAAGAAATTTGTGGATTCTGATAACAATTTTGTAAAAATTTAACCGGAAAAAAAATTTATTTTTATTATGGCATTAGAGAAAAAGTTAACTGAAACTCAAAATATTTTCAGTCAATTTTTTTAATAGGAACAGAAAAACATTTTTGCAGATTTTTTTTGTATTATTTAGCAAATTTTTTTTTTTATAATTTACAAACACATTCACTAAAATTTTTCGTATTATCAGAAAATAAATTAACTGAATCAATAACAATTCTTAAAAATTGTTTAAAAAAAAATTAGTAAAAGTTTTATTTGAAAAAAAAAAAAAATAATTGAATCAAATGAGAGGTTCAACTATTTTTTTTTTACTTTAAAAAATTGGCTTGTTTTTATGGTTAAGCATTTCGTTCCCGCTTTTGGAACTCGTCAATAGACTTCAACCAGAAAAATTCCAACTGTGATATTAGAAGTTAAGAAAAGGCTGTAATATTTTATTTTTATTATATTTATATTTGCAATTATTTTTTACGTTATGTGTTTTATGTTGTACATTTTATGTCTCTTCAAAATACATCGCAAAAACTTAAAAGTAAATTGGAATAAAAGATAAAATATATTTCAATAAAAATAATTATCCCTGAAGATGTTGGAAAATCCCAACGAAACGTCAGATACATAAATAAAAATACGTCTTTTATTACATTTTAAAGAAATTGAATGACCCTGAAAGCCTGAATAGATACAATATCTATAAAACCACACAAATTCATATTAAAAATAAGGTCGAGTAATTAAATACAAATACATATGTACATATATATCGAAAAAATTTTTAATTTAGCTAACAGTATTTTTGTAGTAAGACTCTTAATAATATATTGTGAATGACAATATACAAACATAATAAGTTTGAAAACCGCAAACAAAAATCTTTAAAACAAATAAAATGTTTTTTATATCTATAAAATAATTTGTAGAAAAAATTAAAAAAAAAAATCAGAAAATTTTTTTTACAGTATATAAAAACAAATTTAACTGAAAGTAACAAATTTAAATAAGACTTCAACAGTTTTTCTTTAATCTATTACCAAACAGTCGTAGTCGTATTTGAAATACGCCAACCACGATAAGGCAGATTGTGTGCTTATGCTAATTACTGATACTTGTCGTAGTTTCAGTTCACACAGAAAAAATTATTCCCAAAAAATTTTCAAACAAACGTGTGTTTTGAAATATAATTTAGTTTCAGTAAATATTTTTTACTGTTCCAGTAAATTATTTGTTCCAATTTTATTATTAAACACAAAATCAATTCCGGCCGTCCTGTAATCTTCACATTTAAAAGTTCCTCAGAGAAGAATCTCAATAATTTTGTTCAATTTTTCAGGAAGTTATAGCGCAGTGATGTTATGCTTATCTTCGATTTACAATCTCATACGAAATAATGGTTTAATTTAGTTTATACTTTGGTATATTTAAAATTTAATGTTTTAGTTACAGTGTGTAGACCAATATTTTCCTAAATAATATAAAAGCGACGGAATTTCTCAATTCGCGTGATACACTATCCTAAACAATCGTGCGTCTTTTGAGAAAATTCAACCCTTGTATGATTGAGTTTATGAAACAGTAACCATGGTAATATTACATGCACGACTACAACAAAATTACAACACCAAAAAACACATGCATTTCGTTGGTATAAACAACCGCTTAATTGTCAGAAACAGATGCCTTTTGCTTTTAAAAACAACAATAACAGGGTAACTAAAGTAAATTGAATGATTTTAGTCATTCAGTGTTGCCAATAGGTGTGGAATTACACAGAGTGCGCAACTACTCTCATGTGTACGTCATGTAATTACATTCATGTATAATCTGGGTGTAATTCTACTTTATGTTCTATTTTTATTTATTTTTGTTTTCATTTTAACCTACAAAAAGGATGTGTAGTGTAATTTTCATCAATATGTAATTGGAATCACAGCCATAGATATGTAATTATATTGGCAACACTGTAATCATTTTATATACAACTATTTGTATTGTATACATTAACAGGCTGGGCTTGTGCATGTACCTGTTATAATTGTATCTTGACAATAACAATTCAACAAATCAGGGTTGTATATTTTCGTAAGTTGTGCGATTGTGTAAATTTCTGAATATCGGCAGTAAAATATGACTTATAGGGTAGACAGACGAGAGCGTTAATTTGCATTAAGCGGCTATTACATGGTACGACTTGGTCTGCCAACATGGTCTGATGGCGTAACATCAGACTCGTGTAATAGTGCAAAATGCGTGTCTGTCAAATTGGTTGGATGGTTTTCAAAAAATTTTGATATTTTGTGTTTGTCATCTAACCATCATACTCGTTTAATAGCAATTCTGTCAAACTCAGCCTAAATTTCATTGTTGTTTTCGTAAGCGAATAGTAAACATGGCATTCTTAGGCCGAGGCCACGTTCTAAGCGTCTAAGCGGTAAGCGGCTGAGCGGTGAGCGGAAAAAAATTAAAACATATGGAATACTACTGAAGCGGCCACGTTATGAGCGAAATTTCTGAGCGGCTAAGCGGAATTTCTGAGCGGCTAAGCGGCGCCGCTCAGGAATAGAATGTGTTCTAATTTTTAGTTGATTTCTGAGCGGCAAAGTATAAACATGGCAAAATTGAATGCGGAGCTTATAATTTCATCTGTACAAAGTCGACCGCTATTATGGCAAGATAGGTTACCAAATTTTAAAAATAAAAATATTACTGATAAATTATGGAGTGAAGTTGGTGAAATTTGTGGTTGCACAGGTAAGATTTTATTTAATTTATATTAATTTAATGCGTTTTATTATAATTATGTTATTTTTATTTCTAGGAGAGGCAGCGAAAACAAAGTGGAAAAATTTAAAGGACACATTCCGAAAAGCTTTGCAAAAAAATCCGCCAGCAACATCTGGCTCTAGAGCTCATACAAGCAAAACAAAATGGCAATATTTTGATATGATGACTTTCATCAAAGACACTGTTGCTCCAGATCCCACCGAAGGAAATTTGAATGAGCCAGATACTGCACCCATTGAAATAGATATTATTAACGATTTATTGAATGAGGAGGATGTTATGTTTGTAAACAATATCACCACCAGTAATGAAGAGCTGGCATTGATTGATGATATGCCCAGCGCTAGCAATACATCTGATTGCTGCACTCCATTCCCATTAAAAAAAAAAGGAAGAGTGCAGCAATGAATGTTGATGCAGAATTTCTTAAATTGGAAAGGGAAAGGATGGAAATACTTAAAAAAGAGGTGGAGAAAAAAGAAGATAATGCCGACCTGCAGTTTTTTAAAAGTTTATTACCCTTTATGGAACAATTTGATAATTTCGAAAAATTAGAAATTCGAGGAGAAATCCAAAATTTAATACTACAAAAATTGAAATCCAAAGATAATAAATAAACTTTACCTGGAAAGATTTTATTTAATTTATGTACATACATATATATTTATTTAATACATTTCATTTATTGTCTAAAATCCCAAAAATACTGTGTTAATTCATTTCTAATATTCAACGCTCTACTGCTGCTTCTGTTGTAACGGGATTGTTCATCCGTATTTATTTCTGTTGACTCATTGTTTAACGTTGCAGTTACTTGTACATAATCAAGATCACTGTCCCCATCACATTCTCGTACAAAATTGTGCAATATACATGCACATTTTATAAGATTAATTGCAGTTTTTGGTTTTGTTTCAATATTTTTTTGTAGAAAACGCCATTTTGAGGTTAAAATTCCAAATGCACATTCAATGCATTTTCTTGCCCTTGAAAGACGCTCATTGTAAAATTCGGTTTGCGGATTCAAATTTCTACGAGGATAGGGTCTTAACAAATACGTTTTGAGTGGGTACGCTTCATCACCAATCAAAAAATTCGGCACAACAATATTTGACCCAGGCAGTGGTCGTGGTGAAGGGACATTGAATTTATTTGCTTCAAGCAATTTGAATAATGTAGATCCAGCAAAAGTACCGCCATCACTTTGCTTTCCTCTTCCTCCCACTTCGATTGTAATAAATTTTTTGTCTGCGTCAGCCACACCTTGCAGTGCAATAGAAAAATAGTGTAAATAATTAAAAAAATGCGACCCAGAATGCGGCGGACATTTAATTTGACAGTGTTTTCCATCAATGCTACCAAAACAGTTTGAAAACCTCCAACGCCTGTAATATTCGCTTATCACTTTTTTAAGGTGCTCTTCTGTTGGTATAGACATGTATTCCTGAACAAGTTCTTCCCATATGATAATGCATGTCTCTGAAATGATATTGCTGACGGTGCTTCTACCCATTCGAAAAGCAAACGCTAAATCTCGGAAGGAATGTCCTGTAGCTAAAAACCTGCAAATATACATGTACACAATTCAAAGCAAATAAATAAAAAATTAACTTACCTCAAAGTTAAAACAAGCCTTTGCTCTACAGAAATTGCTTGTCCATGTTTTTTCAATCTGGTGTTAACTTTTTGCAACAGCAAATCAAAGGATTTCACCGACATACGGCAGTATTGCCAAAATCTGTCTGGAAATTTGCGCAGATTTGTATATAAATGGTTAAATTCGCCGTAATGTCGCCTTACTTGATTTATAGGATGAATGCCAAATCTTCTTTTTTTTCTTAAACGCATTAAATTCTTGTAAATATGAATACGATTTTCGCGTAAAAACATTAAACAAACCTCTCTTGACAAGGGCATTTTAACAATTAACTGCACTAACCGCTCAGAAATGACGCTCATTGCGTGGCCACTTGCCGCTCAAATTCGCCGCTCAGACGCTTACCGCTCAGCCGCTTACCGCTTAGACGCTTAGAACGTGGCCTCGGCCTTAGAGCGCGCATTTTTAAAAGTGTTCATTGAAATATATGAAAGTTTGCCAGAATTGTGGCAGGTAAAAAGTGAAGTATACCACAATAAAGTTTTTAAGCAGAAGGGTTATGACAAACTTCTTGAAAAATTAAAAACAGTTGAACCCAAAGCAACAATTGAAGTTGTCAAAAAAAAAATTTATAATTCGCGTATCTCTTATAGACGTGAGTTGAAAAAAATTAAACAAAGTGAGAAGTCAGGAGCTGGTGTTGACGATGTATATGTGAGCTCTTTATGGTATTTTGATGAGTTACACTTTTTAAAGGACCAAGAGACGCAGAAGGAGTGCGTTTCCTCACTGGAGTTAGAACAAGAGGAATCGCTTTATGAGGTAAGTTTGTAATTAAAATTAAATTTGTAAATTCCACCCAAAAAAATAATAAAGGCAAACTAAATAAAACTATGTATTAAAAATAGATTTTTCTTATTTATTTTATTATTTTTAATACAGTATTTTACAAAAGTATTTCAAACTTAAATCTTTAGGATCCTCCTACTGTGTTAAAATATTCACAAAAGTTATTTCGAATAATTTTTGCAGCAACAGTTGTGTTGTTGGTTTTTGTTCTTTGCCAGTTTTTGAACACATCCTCCTTTTCAGTTGATCGGGAGAGCTCAGCAGATGTAGCACACAAATACGAAGGGCACTTAGACCGTAAAAAGTTATGTAAATAGCATATTGCTAACACTATTGTCGTTGTTTTTTCTGGGCTCAAATTAATTGTTGTCAATAGTATTCTAAAACGGGAAGAAATTATACCAAAAGCATTTTCCACAATTCTCCTTGCTCGAGACAGTCGTTTCTTTTGAAATATTCTTGATCTGCCGTTAATTTCTCTCCGCGAAATGGCTTCATAATGTTTGCATTAAGAGGGAAGGCATCGTCAGCCACGAAAACATACGGCAGTTCTTTGTTAAAACCATTCACTTTTCTGGGTGGTGGTATATTTAATTTATTTTGTTCGAGCAAATTACATAATTTGGTACTAGAAAACACGCCTCCATCTGAAACCCTCATATTCGCTCCAGCCTCAACATAACAAAACTCATAATTGGCATTTACTAATGCCATTAGAACAATGCTGTGTGTTTTTTTATAGTTGAAATAATACGATACAGATGTTGATGTTGATATGTTTTCCATCAATTGCTCCTAAGCAATTTGGAAAATTCCACATATCATTAAAAGTGTCAGCAATATTCTTCCATTCGTGTTCAGTTCGTGGAAGCTGTAAGAAATAAAATGTTAGAAAAACAAATTTTAATATTTTTTTGTTGATTGTTGTTGATGAGGGAAGACATAGAACAAAATAACTTTATTTTTATTTTGGAGGAACGAAACCTTCCACAAAAAAAAAGAGAAAGCTACAAGTGGATCGAAACAAATTGCTAGCAAGAGCAGCAATTGACAGCCTCGAAAACAGCCGAAAGCCATTGGATGAAGCCAGTGCTGTAAGCGCTTCATGGGAGGCTTTATACCGGAACTTGGAAGCGAAGCAGAAATTATTTGCAAACAGAGTCATTATGGAAACGCTGTACCGAGGAGCATTAGGAGAATTGAATGAGGACTCCTACAAGGCTCTTGAAAGGCAATGCACATTTCCAAGTTTTACTTCCACCTGTAGCCGATCACAAACCACAGCCCGATTCAAATTGTATCCAATTCTGCTTTCAACTTAACCCAAACACAATCACAGCCCTTACAGTATACGATAACACAGGACAAAACGTTTTCTAATACGGATACCAGTAGAAATCCTATACAGGACTTCTTCAACAATTTCGACTATGAATAATAATAAAACATATTTTATACTAACGTAAATAAAATTTTTCGTACATGAATATATTCTCGTAGAACTTGTATTATTCTTTCACATGTTTCAACCACAATGTGGGTTAAAGATGGCTGACTTATATAAGTTGAGTATTTTAATGCAGCATAACTCTGGCCTGTTGCTAGGAAATGTAGTGTTGCCGAGAGACGTTCATTTGCAGAAATAGAATCTCGCATATTAATATTCTGTTTTTCGATGAACGGCTGAACTTTTTCATATAATTCATTATAAGCTGCGGAATCCATTCTTAAAAATTTTTTATAATCGTCAGGTGCCGTTGTTTGCAGTTCTCTTAATAAATTTGTATGGGATCGTTTTCGTCTTTTATTCAACCATTGTTTTGTCCAAATTCGTTGTTTTCTTTTTTCCTTTTTCTCATCTAACAATTCGTCAATTACCAAAGCAGCAACTAACTCACGCGCCATAATAGACATAAACCTCACCATACAGTGTTTGCTTTTATACTGATGTTTGACGACTTGGTATGATAGTCTAATAGAAAAACTCTCTCTCTCATCAGACCATGTTGACAGACCAAGTCGTACCATGTAATAGCCGCTTTAAAATCTCACAAATGTGAATTAAAAATTTACCCTGACAGACGACAGTATTTGCATAAAGTAAACAAAATCTGGCTTCAAATCGGTACATACGTGATCGTATCGGCAATCGTACGAAAACAAATTAAATGATACGTTAATCGTATAAACTGAATGGGATTTCAATACGTTCACGTATGTCATAATCCGAAAATTGTGTGTTTACGTGACGAGTTGTACGTTCACGGATGTAACGATTTGACCCCTGATTGATTGTTGACGGTGTTACCGTATTAGGACGGTGTTATCATATAGCTAAATTCAGTACTAATTCACTATCATTTAGTGCATTTACGGTTAATCTAATACGCATTGGGATGAGGATAATTCACAAGTTAATTTGCATTAAGACAGTTAACGCTGTCGTCTGTCTATGCTATTAAGCACTTTTTACTTTTTGCCATAGATTTATTTATATAAAAATGTATAAATTTATGTATGTATGTGCATGAAATGTGTAGATATTTCTTCCAGTCCTTCTTTTGATCGTCTTCTTCAAAATCACGTTTGTATATATGCCCCCTTAAGCATTAAACACATGCACCACAGCAGGCTATACGAACACACGACTTCAAATGCCGCTAGCAGCATTGGAACAGTGACTACTTTTTTTTACTAAATTGACTACCAGAAGATACAACCGAATATAAAAGAAAACTAACAGCAGCCAACTTCACGCAGTTACGGCATTCTAGAAGAAATACTCGAAAAGTAGACAAGCACCTTTTATCTTTGTAAACTGTAGAACGCCCAATTTATATATTTATTGCAAATAAATAACCCCTATTACACTACTTAATTATTTTGAAGACGGCAGCAGCCCCATCTGCACCTCATATTTAAGTATATGTACATATATACATAGTTCAGTATTGCCACCTTCAAATATTTCGCATTTATAAAAATTAAAGTATTCTTTCGAAATGTGTTTATAAATTGTATAAAAATCAATAAATTTTTTAATTTTAATTATTATTCGAACTTCATTTGTTTCTATATTTATGATTTGATCAGGCTAAAGTTCATATTGCTTTGTAAGCCAAATTACAACTTATACAACCTAACCCACGATGTCGATCGACAACTCGACCGACTGACGACAAGTCACTCATTGTAGTTCGTTTGAGCGACCCACTAACTATAGACTTGTCGGTCGTCAGGCTTTACGTTGTTAACGTAATACATTTACTCATTGTCAAATTAGAATATTGCCACATCAAAAATTTCACAAATAAAACGCTACTTTACAAATAAAAAGCGCTGAAATGTGAAAAGTATTCCATAAAAAATGCAACTCTATGCAATTTAAAGTTTCTACAAATAAATAATAAAAATAGCAACAATAATAAACATAAGACAGTACAAAAAAATTAAAAAGTTATTTTAAAAATTTTGTGTGTGAAATATAAATAAATACATTAGTTGAAATGTGTAGATACTCCTAAAATAATGCAAGCGGATTGTAATGAAGAATGGATGGGAGTAGCACCAATGGGACAAGCAATCTATTGAAGTGGACAGAGTAATGTGCCTAACTGAGAGTGTTTTAGAAAAATTGGTTAGATAAATTGCACGTATACACATTCGTACATACATACATATGTATGTATGTAATTCTAAAAGAATTATGTGACAAAAATGCATGTTTGTTAGTTAAATAAATAAAATAAAAACAAACAAAAAATTAACATTTTTATTTTTGATTTTCATAAATGCAAATTTTTTTAAAAATTTGGTATTTATGTGTACTTTTTTGTTTTGTCGACAAGCACAAACCAAGTGACTGATTTTGACATTTGTTGTCGTTTGAATTTCCATATTGGGTACCAAATTTGTATGAAAATGGTTACGTTATCGTTCGCATGCATTGTCTATAGACTTGTCGTGCTGAACAAGTTTAGTGGGTCCCAAATCAGCTGTTTGTCGTTTAAAATGATTGCGAACGACAACGTTCGATATCGTGGGCTTGGCTGATAATTATTAACCCTACGTCTCCACTAGCCATCAACTTGGACATGACGCCGGCAGAGCAACTGTGAAAAATTCATCAACTTCTTTGTTGTGGTGAATACGAGCGTTGACCATGTTCAGGCATATCAAAGTGATTTGCGTTAGTGCAATAGAGATGGAATATTTACCAATTTTGTTCTGTCTATTTCCTTTCTATTGTAAATGGTTGCGGACTGAGAATCTCATGGCGAACATTGTTGCTCAGACATATATATTTTAGGGCATCCATGTCAGAGCATGGACGAAAGTTTGACATGAGCGGCCTCCATTAGCCATTTGCTATGTCCGACATGATGCCCGTACCAAGTTCATGGCTAGTGGAGACCGCTATTAATGAACAAATAACATACATAAATAACAAAATGGAGTAGAGTGTGGAAATATAGTACGAAATTTCATGAAGCGTGGCTACGCTCACTTTTGGTAACAACAAGATTGGGTATTTTTAAGAGTTCAAGGTGTGTGCCAAGTTTCGTAAATATTCGTTAAGTACAAGCACCCGAAATATTAAAACTAACATTTAATAGGCGTGCCTCGCCCACTTTTTTGAACCCAAGATTGTGCTTTTATTTAAGCTTAGGGTGTGTGCCAAGTTTCGTAAAAATCGGTGAAATAGAAGCTTGTAAAATATAATATTAAATTTTAATAGACGTGACTCTGCACATTTTTTAAATTTCAAATTGTGTAATTACAAGAAACAAAGGTGTTTTATAGGTTTCGCAGCAATCAAATAAGTAGAATATCATAAAATTATATAAAAAAAATTTGGGCCTGTCCCCGCCCAATTTTTTTTACAATCGGACCAATAGGAAGCGATATCCTATCAGACAACAAAAAAATGTTTACAATCGGTTTAAAATGTACTGAATTATAAGGATAGACACCTAAAAATTGTAAACATCCTTCTTTTTTTAAAGTCGGTTAAAAAATATTCGTAATACATATTGACTTTGATAAATGAGCTTATTTGCCTTACTAATATTTTTTATAAATAGCAAGAAATAACAAACAAAAAAAAAAAACCGCAAACAAAGTGACATTGAGGATTACTCTATAGGAGTGCCTCTATCGGCAGAAATTCCTATTTTACTGTGAGTTCTGAAGCTCTTAATGAAAAGAAACAA
Organism: Tachina grossa; assembly: GCA_949987645.1. NCBI lineage: Eukaryota > Metazoa > Arthropoda > Insecta > Diptera > Tachinidae > Tachina > Tachina grossa. The sequence goes on along the minus strand of OX465276.1, from coordinate 128,652,146 downwards.
AAAAAAAAAAATAAACAAAAATCTGATGATAGTCTTACTGTGAGTGCTAAAGCTCTTAATGAAAACAATAAAAATAAAAAATCTGGTGATAGTTTTTTCTAATGACAAATCCACGATTTCCTCAGCGATCAACTTCGCTTTGTCCAATGCCAACTAGTGATTCGTTAACATTATTGTATTTCGTCATTTAAGTCATCGACATCACCCGCTTCGGGCTCGTGTTCAACACTTAACCAAGTTATCACTATAGATAACAGTAGTCAAAAATCTAAAGTTCAAGTCGGAATGAACAGATATATGTATAACAGTTTTAAAGCGCGGGCAAAGCCCAAATTCATCAAAAATCTCATCGTTTTCCAAGATATCCAGGGATAACGAAGGCGAAAAACTTCCTGATTTTATCTAATTATTGATGATGAATGGACTTGTATAAAAAATAGTAGATACTTGAACATTTGCATGCATGGAAAAGTCGACTGATGATCGAAGGATGACTGGATGCATCAATTAATGCACTGTGATTTTTAAAAACGACTATAATAACACTCTCACAGGTTTTAGCTTCCACTTCGTTTTCACATGTTTTCTTGTTAGATCGGATTTTAAAACACATGCTACGCCTGTTTAGGTTGAAATTCAGAAAATACGAATTAGTAATATGTGTTCTAGCATCCGAATTTTGAATTCAAATGCTCGGAGCTTATGCTTCTTAAACGATAGACTTCCTCGAAAAGATGGCTATGGAAGTTTATTTTTGAATTTTTGGTTTAGTGCCACCGCCATGAAACAAAAAGCACCAAAAGTGAATTTAAAAAAGCACTGTGCACTAATTTCAAAATTTTTCGCGTCGAAAGTTTCAAAAATCATTAAAAACGGTGCGAAGAGCACCGAGTTGACAACACTGCAGCTGAAATAAAAGTTGACGTGTGTAAACCGGGATTTACATACATATATGTAAGGCGCATTTATTAGGTGGCAGCACTACACCAGGTGACTAATGCCATTATACCAATCTAAATGTCAAATTTGTATTGTGTAGGTATAAGCCTAAAAATATGCTTTTATTTGGGTGTCCATAAACACCTAACGAATATTCTGTTTTGTATGGTGTTTGACATTTCCTATAAGAAACATACAATCTGACGATGCCACCCTGTTTTGAAAAGTATGATGGTAATTTATACCAACAAAGTGCATGTGGTTATTGCTGTTGTAATATTTGTTGTAGAAATGCGGGCACCTGATTGATGTGCCTTGCATATATACATACATATGTATACAACAGTATGAGCAGCAGGGCAACCAACCTTTATTTCCTGATACAAAGCTGATACGTAAGTTTGCAAATTCCATACAAATGTGAATGTTTTTATTAATTATGTTTTTTATTAAAGAGAAATAAAGTCTGGTCCCCAAGGAATTTAGCGAACCGGGCGTGTTGGTATCAAAATTTAGAAGGTATGTGAAAAGTAAAATTAAAAGTGTTCAAAAAACGTGTTAAGGTCTGCTATCGCAAATAATTCCGTCGCACTGCCGAAAAAATTTTTGTTTCTTCGTGCCCAGTCACTCCATTTTATTTTCAACTAGATTTTTCTAAAGTGGAATCATTTTTAAAAAATTTTAAAAACATACATATGTATTTATATCTTCTCAGCGGAAATAGTGATTATTTTTTGATTTTTATTCTATCAAGCAGAAATAAAAATTATTTCCTAATTTTTATATTTCAATCAGAAATAAGTGTTATGCTGAAATTTCTTGTGTTATTGTTTTTTTTTTGGTGTCATTTTCAAAATGTGGATGTGCACCGCCGTTCACATTATATTTTTTATATGGAAATCGAAAAAAATCGGAAAAGACAAACGTTGCCACTAGCACACTATTAGGATGTCACAAAATGCCATAGTGTTTACTCGGTATTAGACTGAGTTTACATGTGGCATTTAATGTATGCCATGTGCCAAAAAAAGCATAACCACTAATTACTAATGAAAAACTGCTTGATTCAGACGCGTATTAATGAAGTTAGACAGTTCATACACAACTAAGAGACAATTTTATAGAATCCAATATGATTGGAAACTGTTAGAATCAATATATGTACATATGTATGTCTGAATGAAACAGGTTTTCAATAATAATTAGTGGTTACACTTTCTTTGGTAAATGATACACAGATGTAAATCCGTTCTAACATTGTGGTAAAAAGTATATCAAAAAACTGATTTTTTTGAGTTAATGATGCAGAATTAATCTTCATATTGTTTACAAATTTCATACCAACTCAACTCAACTTTTTGGAGAAAAATAAAATTAACTTTTTCAATTCAGTTGTGTGTAAATTTAAAACTTAAAACGCGTTTTCTGGCAAACTAGTTTTTTTGAGTTATGACGTTCTTTGAGTAAAAGACCGATATGTACGTGAATATATACACATTAGTGTCCTGTGCCTCGTTTCTGCAAGGAATGTGAGAACTTTGCGAGTCGAGAAAATTGTTATCATCCTGTACTGCAAAAGACTATTTATAAGACCTTTCAAGACATGAGAGATTTTTTCCAATGCTTTACTACAGCGAAATATTCTAAAAGAATCGCTAAACAACACTGTTGGCAAGACAAACAACCGAAAAAATGTCTTGCCAACAGTGTTGCTTAGCGATTCTTTTAGAATATTTCGCTGTAGTAAAGCATTTGAAAAAATCTCTCATGTCTTGAAAGGTCTTATAAATAGTCTTGTGAAGGACACTAATACACATGCACATACGGGTAATGGGAAATGTGGCCCAATTGTGCAATTTTTGATACCATTGGATGTTGGCTGGCACTGTGGCAAACTCGTTCCTTCTCTGGGACGTTTTGTTCTATAAAATTAAAACTTTTTTTTTGCAATAGTAAGTACACTGCTTTTACCGCTAAAGTTTTTAAGTATTAAAAACGTAGTACGAATGGAGTCTAACAACTGTTCGGTTCTGATGAGGTCGTAGTAGAAATACGACACTCGTAATTTGGCCCATTGAGTATCAATTAAATGGAATAAATAAATTTGTTGGCAACAGCTCATGTCGTAGGGATGATTAAATAAATTTTTAGAAATATTTCAACTAGTGTTGTAAAAGTATTGAGTATTTGAGTACTGAGTACTCAATACCGGGAGTTTTCCCCGGTACTCAATACACAAAAGTAACTACTCAATACTTTCAGGGTTGCATTTTGTAGTATTCAAACGAAAGTCTTCCTTTAAAATACATCAGAATTATACAACTCTGTGAGTTTGATACAAACAAATATAACTCTGAACCTCATGGAGTTAATGTAACAAATACCAATTCTGTTAGGAATTATATTGATACGAAACAGCCACTAAAAAAAAGCAATGTGAGTCCGATCACAGGGAAGATTTGTAAACATCTAGTGATGAAAAATTATTTTTAAGTTGGAAGTACTTATGCTTTTAGTATATTTTTTTAAATTAATCAAATAAAAGTATCAAAACTTTCAATATTGTAAATACATAGGAATTTGTTGGTTTTATTAAACCCAGCAAAAAATAATCGATATTTAGAAGCAATTGTATATTAATAAATAAAAAAAATAAAAAATTTTTATACCTTCTCTTTCTGTTTTTTATGTGTTTTTTCCATTGTAGTTTCTTATATCCCTTCCATAAAAACATCTCGGAAGATGTAGTTTAATCTAACACAAAAGTAAACGCTTCGGAAGCGCGGAAAAGCACACAGTGCATCCCCTCTGCCTTATGAGGATGCAATAACGTAAGCGAATTACGAAATTTAACACAAACACTACGAAGTCAGTCGGCTGTTTATATTCAAACTCTCAAAGTTTTTTATATATCATCCTTTCTCGCTTACCTGTATACAAATTTAGATGTGAATGAAATTTTTACTTCGAGTTTTGATTTTTTAATTGAATTGTGTATAAAAAAATATGTTCTTCGGTAGTTCAGTGGGTAGTGTTCTAGCCTAACATACGGAAATCCTGGGATCGACTCCTGATTCAACGCACGAACTAAAACTAAAAAAAGTAAATAAATAAAGAACAAATTTTTTAATGATATATGTACATATGAAAAAGACATGCTTCCAGGTAGACGAATATTTTTGCTGAATTCAGGTCACTCCGGCAGCCATGAAAGAATCACATTTTAGATCGACGTGGCAGAGCTTCTACGCGAGGAATCCCATATAAAAAGCATGGAAAGCATCAGGTAAGCGCTTGCATACCAAAAGAACACTTATATAGGTGCTTCCAGCTAAGCACCATTTTTTGCTGGGAACTTATTTGGTTAGTACATGGGCACACTGCAGTATATATGTACTGCTTTACAAATTGCAGTAAGCAGTAAATTTAATGATTACTGAAAAAATTCAGTAAATTTTTATTGCTAATGAAATTTAATTTGCATTACCAGTAAAATCGTAGGGCCGTATTCATAATAAAATTGTAGCAAGTGGCAAAGTTTTTTTCATTCAAATTTTGAAATTTTTTTATGAAAAACATTAGCCACTTGGTAGAATTTCATTATGAATACGGGCATTACTGATTACTAAAAATTCAATGCACCTCATCATATAATAAATCATTTAGGCACTTTATAAAAATTGTAGAAAAAATTTTAGTAATCAGCAAAAATTTACTGGTTAAAAAATTTTTTTTATTTTTACTGAAATTTTAGTGGTACTGCTCATCTATGGTAAATTTATTTTAATTTTTAATTGCTATTGTTCAGCGTTTACTTGTTGCTGTTCTTGTTGTTGCGTACGCATTGCAATTAAATAAGTTCAGTAAAGTGCGAGTTTGACTCGCGCACGGAGGGTTCCGTACATTCGGTTTGGAGCATTTTTTATGTGGTTTTTTTCTTTTTTTAAGTTTTTTCAGTTTAAACAATTTTTTCAGTTTTGTCGCTTTTTTCTCGTTTTGGCGTTCTTTTCATTTTCGCAATTTTTTTAATTTTGGCGATTTTTTTAATTTTCGCGATTTTTTTCTGTTTTTGGGTTTTTTTAATTTTGGCGATTTTTTCATTTTGGCGTTTTTTTTAATTTTGGTGATTTTTTTTTATTTTGACGATCTTTTATTTTGGCCATTTTTCCAGTTTTTCGCGATTTATTTTAGTCCTAGGAAATTTTTTTTGTTCCTTTTTTCATTTTGGCGATTTTTTGTTTTTGGCGATTTTGTCATGGGCAGCTTTTCAAAGAGCTTTGACATTGTTAACAGTAAACTTATTGGCCTATATGACTCAGCCTTTACCTGGCTTTGGAATCATTTTAACCTTGGCAAGCTTCTAGCAGTGTGGATAATACTCGAGTCGTAAAATGGCATTAAAAATGAATAACAGGATTCTAATTGCAGTAAGAGGCAACTTAATCAGCATCTGGTTACTAAATCCATCAATACCGGGAACTTTTTGCGGGTTAAGTTCGGCAATTAGTGTTTGTACATCGCACATCTTAAATTTTATGGGTCGAGGGGGTAGTGCAACTACACTTGGCAAATCAGCAACACCAGTACATGTATTTGGGGTAAATACGGATTTTAAGTGGTCAGCAAATATGTTACCTTTTTCAGTATTGCTTCTTGCTCAACCTCCGGTAGATGTGCGCAGAGGTGGCTTAAACTCAACGGGTGTTTTAAGCTTTTTAGCAGCGCGCCACAACGAGTAATTAGATGCTGGTGTGACATCGAGACTTTCAAGATAATTTTTAAGAGATGCAGTTTTCTCAGATGCAAGCAATTCTCGGAGTCGTTTCGTGCACTCTTTAAATCTGATTTTTTGTTGAGCTGATCTGTGCTGTTGCCATTCCCTTCTATCTCTTCTTTTTTCACGTACGAGACGTTCAACGTCTGTAGAATAAATTTTATTAAACCCAGTCTGCGGATGGGAGGTAGTGGTATGTTCAGCAGCTTGTTTAATATTCTCGTTAAGATTGGCAATGTTAGATTCAATATCATCGGGTGTTCTTAGCGTAATACTTTCCGTGCAATGACTACTAAGAAATTTTTTAATACCAGCCAATTAACACGATTTATCATCTTGACATATGGGTCAGGTAAAGCGCATCTCAGTGGGCTACATATTGTAACGATCGTGGGAGAGTGATCAGACGAGAGATCTAGGGAAGCTTCAACGTGAATTAATTCCCTAGAAATACTTTTTATGACGTCAAAATCTATAACATCCGGAATTTTTCGTACGTTAGTAGGCCAGTAAGTGAGCTCCCCACTCGAAATAACATCCAAGCCCATTTTTGAAATTGTGTTGAACAACGCCCTACCTCTAAGCGTAATAAGACCTGGGGTTTGCGTCTTATTACGCCTAGAGGTAGGTATGCTTAGCGTTGTAGTCGCCAGCTGCTACGAAACAAGGTCCAAGGGATTTGTAGAAATTCTCGTATTGATCCTCAGTGATTAAAAATCTGGGAGGGGAGTAAATTGATGATATCACAAAATTCGTACAAAAATGTTTAATGCCAATATTTTTTGCTTGTAGTTAGATGCTCCTCACATATGTTGTCAAGAATATACATAGTGCTTTGAGTCTTGACTTTATTAGAATAGCTGATCCACCGCAAGCTCTTCCTCTAGGGTCCTTTGTATCATATATAGTGTAGCCATAAATTTTGAAAAAGCTTCTCGAAGTCAAATGAGTCTCAGATACCAACATTATATCAATATTTTTTTCCGTGAGGAAGTGCTCAAGTTCATTTTTATGTTGGCGAATGCCGTTTGCGTTCCAGAAACATATTGTTAACGTGTTCATGGCTTATTAATTAATGCTTGAAGCAGCGTATTCTGCATTCGCAGCATTTCTTGCATCATGCTAGTCCTATTTGTTGCAAAATTGTTTATAGTTTGCACCAGATTTTCAATAGTAGCTTCAAGGCGATTAAAATTAAAGCTTGCGTCAGTATTTTTTGAATTATTTGGCGGGGAAACATTTTGTGTGGGAATTGAATTTGTCTTAGCAGCATCTGCATACGATACACGGGAAGTAACTGGTTGGCTCATTTGCACCAAAGTGGCAGAGTAAGCATTTGCTGATTGAGCTGGAGCTAATTTAGGTTTTTGCACCATAGTCTTCTTTACGAAAGAGTACACAGGACAACCTATGTAGTTAGCGGTGTGATTACCTCCACAATTACTGCATTTTTTATCACTTCGATCTTTTGGCTTATTGCAACTAGCAGTGCCGTGTAATTCCCCGCACACAACACAAACAGTAGGTAAATTGCAGTAAGTTTTCGTATGGCCTTATTCTTGATATTTATGGCACTGTACGGGCCCAGAACGCTTGTGTGGTTCTTCAACTGATATTTTTCGGTATAACAGGTATTTTAAGCTATAAATTGGGTGTGTCTCATTTTTTTTTTAATTTTATATCATTAGGCTCAAGTTCAACACGAAATAGGGGTTGGGGAATCTCCTCCCTATTTATTATGTTGGACACATTTTTTACCTTAAACCCCTGGAGGACCAGTGCATCTTTTATTTCTTCGGGAACAACATAAGAATCTATGCCCTTCAATACGATCTGCAGGCCTTTAGCGCTCTTAAGCTGGTATGTGTGTGTAGAAGCTTGTTTTATTCTTTTAAAATTCAGAAACCATTTTGCGGAAATATTTTTCGTCATAAATTTGAATTCGTGTGGTTTTATAGATATTGTATCTATTCAGGCTTTCAGGGTCATTCAATTTCTTTAAAATGTAATAAAAGACGTATTTTTATTTCATTTTTAATGTATCTGACGTTTCGTTGGGATTTTCCAACATCTTCAGGGATAATTATTTTTATTGAAATATATTTTATCTTTTATTCCAATTTACTTTTAAGTTTTTGCGATGTATTTTGAAGAGACATAAAATGTACAACATGAAACACATAACGTAAAAAATAATTGCAAATATAAATATAATAAAAATAAAATATTACAGCCTTTTCTTAACTTCTAATATCACAGTTGGAAATTGAATTACCATGAAAGCCTGAATAGATACACAGAAAAAACTAAATTTCGTTTTCAGTAACCAAATTCATTGAATCAGTAAATTTTTTGTGTGAATGCGGACCTAGAAAGAAATTTTTAGATTCTGATAACAATTTTGTAAAAATATAACTGGAAAAAAAATTTATTTTTAGTTAAATTATTATTTCGTTAGAGAAAAAAGTTAACTGAAGCTCAAAATATTTTCAGTCAAATTTATTAATAGGAACAGAAAATCATTTTTGCAGATTTTTTTTTTGTATTATTCAGCAAATTTTTTTTATAATTTACAAACACATTCACTAAAATTTTTCGTATTATCAGAAAATAAATTAACTGAATCAATAACAATTCTTAAAATTTTTTTTTTTAAATTAGTAAAAGTTTTATCTGAAATAAATAACTGAATCAAATGAAAGGTTCAAATATTTTTTTTATATTTATGATTTTAACAGGCTAAAGTTCGTATCGCTTTTTAAGCCAAATTACATGTGATAATTATTAATGAACAAATAACACCAAAGTTAGTTGTAAATATTCTGACAACAGATAGTTGAACGGAACAGCCAGCCGTTTTCGAAGGCCGCTTAACCTTCATCATCAGCGTTCTTTTGTGTTTGGTCCACTGTGTGTGGTGTCAGTTGATGTAGATTTCTGCTTTATATACACACTTACTTTCAAAAATTGGTTTGTTTTTATGGCTAAGCATTTCGTTCCCGCCTTTGGAACTCGTCAGTAGACTTCAACCCAAAAATTTTTTGAATTTAGCTAACAAACCGCAAACAAAAATCTTTAAAAAAACAAATAAAATGTTAAAAAAAATCAGACAAATTTTTTTAAATTATATAAAAATAAATTTAACTGAAAAAATTAAAAAAAATCAAATTATTTTACAGTATATAAAAATAAATTTAACTGAAAATAATAAATTTAAATAAAAAAAAAATAAATCAAAAATTTTTTTTTACCAATTTCACTTTATATAGATAATTTTCATTCTCTACAGTTTTTTTTTACATAAAATAAAATTGGAACAAATAATTTACTGGAACAGTAAAAAATATTTACTGAAACTAAATTATATTTCAAAACACACGTTTGTTTGAACATTTTTTGGGAATAATTTTTTCTGTGTACAATATCTATAAAACCACACTAATTCATATCAAAAATAAGGTCGAGTAATTAAATACAAATACATATATATTTTGAACTATGGTTTAATCGATGTTGCCACGTTGTATTGGAACAATGTGAAATTTATTCTCACCAATGACCGAAATTAATTTTTTAATAAGGGCTAGTGTTGTATTGTGTTGTTGAGTATTTGAGTATTGAGTACTCAATACCGGGAGTTTTTCCCGGTGCTCAATATACAAAAGTAACTACTCAATACTTTCAGGGTTGCATTTTGTAGTATTCAAGCGAAAGTCTTCCTTTAAAATGCATCATAATTATACAACTCTGTGAGCTTGATACAAGTAAATATGACTATGAACCTCATGGAGTTAGTGTAACAAATACCAATTCTATTAGGAATTATTTTGATACGAAAACAGCCACTAAAAAAAGTACTACAAAATGCATTATTAAACTACTTCAGTCATTAACAAATACTATTGGACGGAAAAAGTGACCCTTTAGAATAGTGGAAGGAAGGCACGTGATACAATATAACCAGCAAGTCAGGTCCTCACAAACATGAAAAATATTTTAAATTCTTTCAATGTCGGTAAAATTTTATTTCTACATTTCGACAATGACTAAGTAACAACATCAATTGTGAGAAAAAAAATGTTTATTAAAAAATATTTAGAAGATAATTTAAGAGATTAATGCACTAGAAGTTTTAAGAGTACGTTAAAAAAAAAATTATGTACAAAAACTAATCTCTAAACTTATTTATTTTCATTTGTTATAAATTAATTTAAATATACTTGCATTTAGTCTTTATTTTTCCATATTGCATTATCAATCAAATAATAATTTTTAACTTCCCATATACATATATAAGGTATTGAGTAGTATCGAGTACACAATTGAAAAAGTATCAAGTAGTACTGAGTATTCAAAAGTAGCCGCTTTTTACAACACTACTAAGGGCATTTGAATTTTTTTTTTTATATTGGTGGCGGCTTGGATGTTTTATTCGAGGATACCTCGGGTTTGTCGTTGTCATCTTGCAAAACTTTAAAGCAGTTTTGGAGATTAGTTGAGGCTGCGCTGTTATCCATAGACGTCTTTGGAGCAGGTGACATTTTTGAAGAATTCGGGCTTCGCCAACGCTTTACCACGGTTATATATCTGTCCATTCCGAGTTGTACCGTTCGTTTGGAGCTACTGTTATCTGTAGTGATAACTTTGTTAAGTGATGAACACGAGCCTAAAGCGGATGATATTACTGACTTATATGAAGAAGTACAAGGCAACTGTAATGTTAATGAATCACTACTATTTGACATTGGACAAAGCGAAGTTGTTCGTTGACGAAAAATTGGCTTTGCTGTTAAAAAATATACTTTCATCAGATATATTATTGATATTGTTTTCATTGAAAGTTTCAGAACTCACAGTATAATAAGCATTTCTGCCGTTAGAAGTCACTACAAAATTTTTTGTATTTTAGGTACTCATAGAGTATTCCTCAAGGGCACTCTATATGTGTTTTTTTTGTTTGCGGTTTTTTTTTGGTTTTTGTTAATTCTACTATGTAATAAATATTAGCAAAGCAATAAAGCTTATTTATTAAAGTCAATGTGTACCTATTACGAATAATATGTACTACGAATATTTTTTTGTATAATTTTAAAATTTAGGTCCGACCAATGTCGGACCTAAGCTTAGTGATAGTTATTAATTATACATAAGTAGTGATAAGCAACAAAGAGAAAAAAGTGTTTTCAAGCAGCTTCATCAGCTAGAGTGTTGAATATTAGAGCCCGTATATCTCTTTTTTAAGCGGATGTGTCCAGTAAAGTTCAAAATATTACGAGCAAGCGGATTAGGATGTGACTCGAGTTTTGTTAGATATTTGCCTGCGTATTTTACAATTTCTTCAGTCACTAGTGGCATATTCAAATCGCGATGTATATTTGAATTTTCGATGTACCATGGAGCCGATGTTATCATGCGTAAAATTTTATTTTGCCTTCGTTGAATTTTCTCTACATTTGAAGCTGAAGCAGTGCCCCATAGTTGAATTCCGTAACACCATATTGGCTTTAAAAGCGACTTGTATATTAAGGGCCAGGCCCACGATATCGACAACGTTCGACTTGTCGCACACTTACATTCAAAACAAAAACAAATTTTAATATTTTGTTGTTGTTTCAAATGTAAGTGTGCGACAAGTCGAACGTTGTCGATATCGTGGGCCAGGCTGTAAAAGTTTGCAGTCTAGGCTAAGTGTTGAATTTCTACCAATCAGCCAATGTACCTGAGTTAATTTAAGTTTCATTTGAGTTAACTTAGAGTCAATATGGTGTTTCCATGTAAGTCGTCGATCAGGGTGTATACCAAGATATTTCACATGTGAATATTGAGGAACAACTTGATTGTTAATCCGAATGGGGGAGCAAGTATCTCTTCTTAGGGTGAACGTTATATGGACACACTTTTGTTCATTGACTTTAATTCTCCATAAGTTTAACCAAAGCTCCATCTGGCTAATGTGTTCCTGGAGTTTGCATACTAAGGCAGGCTGTATCGTCGCCAAATGTGGAAGTATGGATACTACTGCTCACAGGCATATCACAAGTATAAATCAAATATAAAACTGGTCCCAGTATGCTCCCCTGTGGCACACCGGATGAAATAGTTTCAGGCCTACTCGTAAAGTCTCCTTTCACAACAGTGAACTTACGGGAAATAATGTAACTTTCCAAAAGATTTAAAATGTTTATTGGTAAGTAAGTCTTCAATTTAAAAATTAGGCCTTCATGCCACACTTTATCAAATGCCTGGGAAACGTCATTAAGAGCGCAGAACAATACTTTTTTTCCTCAAAAGTTCTTCTTATAAATTGAACCAATCTGTGAGTTTGTTCAATGGTGCTATGCTGACTTCTAAAACCAAATTGATGGTGTGGTATGCACCCACTACTAATTAGAATTGGGGACAATTTTGTTTTGAGCAGTTTTTCGAAAAGCTTTGACATAGTTGATAGTAGACTTATTGGCCTATATGACTCAGCCTTGGTTAGATCTTTGCCCGGCTTTGGAATCATTTTAACCTTGGCATGCCTCCAGCTGTGTGGACAATACTCCAGTCGTAAAATGGCATTAAATATGAATAATAGGATTCTCATTGCAATACGAGGCAAGTTCATAAGCATCTGGTTATTAATTCCATCAATACCCGGGGCTTTCTTCGGGTTGAGTTCGGCAATTAAGTTTTGTAAATCACGCGTCTTAAACTTTATGTGTTGAGGGGGTAGAGCGACTACATTCGGCAAATCAGCAACACCAGTACATATGTTTGGCGTAAAAACGGATTTTAAGTGCTCAGCAAATATTTTACCTTTTTCAGTATCGCTTCTTGCCCAACTTCCGGTAGATGTGCGTAGAGGTGGCTTATACTCAATGGGTGTTTTAAGCTTTCTAGCAGCGCGCCACAAAGAGTAATTAGATTCTGGTGTGACATCAAGACCTTCCAGATAATTTTTAAGAGATGCAGTTTTTTCAGATGCAAGCAACTCTTGGAGTCGTTTAGTGCACTCCTTAAATCTGATTTTATTTTGTGGTGATCTGTGCTGTTGCCATTCCCTTCTAGCTCTTCTTTTTTTCACGTACGAGACGTTCAATGTCTGTAGAATAAATTTTATTAAACCCAGTCTGCGGATGGGAGATAATGGCATGTTCAGCAGCCTGTTTAATATTCTTGCTGAGATTGGCAATGTTATATTCAATATCATCGGATGTTCTAAGCGTAATGTTATCCGTACAATGACTACTGAGATATTTTTTGAACCCCAGCCAATTAACACGATTGATCATCTTCACATATGGGTCAGGTAAGTTACTTCTTAAGGGACTACAAATTGTAATGATCGTCGGAGAGTGATCGGACGAAAGATCAAGAGAAGCTTGAACTTGAGTTAAATCCCTAGAGATATTTTTTATGACGCCAAAATCTATAACATCCGGAATTTTTTGTATGTCAGTAGGCCAATAAGTGGGCTACCCACTCGAAATGACATCCAAGCCCATTTTTGAAATAGTGTTGAACAATGCTCGACCTCTGGGGGTAATAAGACGCGAACTCCAGAACGTATGCTTAGCATTGTAGTCGCCAGCTGCTACAAAACAAGGTCCAAGAGATTTGTAGAAATCCTCATATTGATTCTCAGTGATTGAAAATCTGGGAGGGGAGTAAATTGATGATATAACAAAATTTTTACAAAAACTTTCAATGCCAATATTTGTTGCTTGTAGGTGTTCTTCACAAATGTTATCAAGAACATAGTGCTTGAGTCTTGACTTTATTAGAATTGCTGATCCACCGCACGCCCTTCCTCTAGGGTCCTTTGTATCATATATAGTGTAGCCATAAATTTTAAAAGGACTTCTCGAAGTCAAATGAGTCAGATACTAACATTACATCAATATTTTTTTCCGTGAGGAAGTGCTCAAGTTAATTTTTATGTTGGCGAATGCCGTTTGCGTTCCAGAAACATATTGTTAACGTGTTCATGGCTTATTAATTAATGGTTGAAGCAGCGTATTCTGCATTCGCAGCATTTCTTGCATCATGCTAGTTATATTTGTTGTCAAATTGTTTATAGTTTGCAGCAGATTTTCAATAGTAGCTTCAAGGCGATTAAAATTAAAGCTTGCGTCAATATATTTTTGAATTATTTGGCGGGGAAACATTTTGTGTGGGAATTGAATTTGTTTTAGCAGCATCTGCATACGATACACGGGAAGTAACTGGTTGGCTCATTTGCGCAAAAGTGGCAGAGTAAGCATTTGCTGATTGAGCTGGAGCTAATTTAGGTTTTTGCACCATAGTCTTCTTAACGAAAGAGTACACAGGACGACCTCTGTAGTTAGCGGTGTGATTACCTCCACAATTACTGAATTTTTTATCACTTTGATCTTTTGGCTTATTGCAACTAGCAGCGCCGTGTAATTCGCCGCAAACAACACAAACAGAGGGTAAATTGCAGTATGTTTTTGTATGGCCATATTCTTGGCAATTATAGCACTGCACGGGACCTGAACGCTTATGTGGCTCTTCAACTGTGATTTTTCGGTACAAGAGGTATTTCAAATTATAAATTGGATGCGTCTCATTTTTTTTCAATTTTATATCATTAGGCTCAAGTTCAACACGAAATAGGGGTTGGGGAATCTTCTCTCTGTTTATTATATTGGACACATTTTTTACCTTAAACACCTGGAGGACGAGTGCATCTTTTATTTCTTCGGGAACAATATAAGAATCTATGCCCTTCAATACGATCTGCATGCCTTTAGCGCTATTATGCTGGTAAGTGTAGAAGCTTGTTTTTTTTTTAAATTCAGCAACCATTTTACGGAAATCTTTTTCGTCATAAATTTGGATTTTAGTTTCATCTATGTTTCCACGTTTTATTGGAACAATGTGAAATTTATTCTCACCAATGACCGAAATTAATTTTTTAATAAGGGCATTTGAATTTTGTTGTCTCCAATAGATTGGTGGCGACTTGGATATTTTATTCGAGGATACCTCGGGTTTGTCGTTGTCATCTTGCAAAATTTTAAAGCGGTTTGGCGATTAGTTGAGGCTGCGCTGTTATCCCTAGACATTTTTGGAGCAGATGAAATTTTTTAAGAATTCGGGCTTCGCCCACGCTTTACCACGGTTATATATCTGTCCATTCCGACTTGTACCTTGAGTTTCGAGCCGCTGTTATCTGTAGTGATAACTTTGTTAAGTCATGAACACGAGCCTGAAGGGGATGATATTACTGGCTTATATGAAGAAGTACTAGGTAACTGTAATGTTAATGCATCATTACTATTTGGCATTGGACAAAGCGAAGTTGATCGCTGACGAAAAATTGGCTTTGACGTTAAAAAAAGACTCATCAGATTTATTATTTATATTTTTTTCATTAAGAGTTTCAGAACTCACAGTAAAATAAGCATTTCTGCCGTTAGAACTCACTTAAAATTTTTTTGTATTTGAGGCACTCATACAAAGAATTCCTCAAGGGATATTCGTTTGTGTTTTTTTTTTGTTTGCGGTCTTTTTTTGTTTTTGTTATTTATGATTGTTTATTTGTTTAGAGGTACACATAAATAGTATTCCTCAATATCACTGTTTAATTTTTTTTGTTTGCAGTTTTTTTTTTGTTTTTGTTATTTTTACTATGTAAAAATATTAGCAAAGCATAAAGCTTATTTATTAAAGACAGTATGTACCTATTACGAATAATATGTACTACGAATATATTTTGTTTGTTTAATTTTTTGTAAGTAAGAAAAATTCCGCTAATCGACTGTTCGCTATGAAGGCAGGGCTGTCAGATATGGCGACTTCTCGCCAAACGTGGCGATTTTTCAACCTGTTTGGCGTCCAAATTTTTGGTTTGGCGACATGGCGATTTTTCTGGCGATAAATAAATTTGTTGGCGATTATTATGGCTATTTTTTAAACAAAATTGAACTTAAAAATTATTCTAGTTCAGGAAAATTAGTTTGTTGAAGGAGTAGTTTCAAATATAAATCCTACCAAAACTCGTCTCCAAGAAGTTAAAACAATTTGATTTTGATGATTTTTCTTATATTAATTAAAGTGATATAATTTGAATGAGAAAAATTTACAAGAAATAGTTTTTGGCGATTTTATTTCTAATTTTGGCGATTTTCTGATAAATTTTGATACGATTATTTTATAAAAATTAATATAAAAAAAGTGTTATATGAAATCAAATAAATTATCAAATATTTACTAAGAAAAACTACATAAAACTGATTTTTGGCGATTTTTAAAATCAATTTGGCGAAATAGGTCGAAAAAAATCTGACAACCCTGTATGAAGGTACCACGAGAACTGATGAACTTATAAATGTGCTAATATTTTTTAAATACATTTACTTTAATTTGTCTTTATTAAGTTAATAAAAATTAGTGCAATTATATATATTTATATATATTTAAAAAAATTCGCGAAATAACGCAAATTGGCAAAAAGCTACAACAGCAGGATAACAAAGTCTAATAATTTTTTAAACTCTTCAAAACTGTTAGGACGCTAAAAAAAACCATGTAAAACGCCGGTTTTGCGCACCATAATATAGATTAAAAATCGCTAAAACTCTCAGGAATGCAACAGATTCGGCAAAAATCGCGAAAATTTCGTAAATTTGCAAAACAAACAAAAGTCTAATAATGTTTTAAAACCTTTAAAATTGTTAGGACGCTAAAAACCATGCAAAAAGCCGCTTTTATCGCGAACTTTGCAAAAATTCGCTAGAAGTTGCCAAATTTTAAACAAGCCATAATATTGATTAAAAATTACTAAAACTGTAAGGAATGCAAAAAAAATTAATAAAAATTGCGAGAATGAAGAAAATTCGCAAAAACTACCAGCAGGAGATAACAAATTCTAATATTAAAAAAAAAATCGGCAAAACTTTGAGAAGGCTGAATGAAAGCATGCAAAATTTTGTTTTTATTGCGAAGTTTGCAAAAATTCGCGAGAAGTTGCAAAATCGGAAGCAAGCTGGAATGAGAGTAATTGATTCTTCTTCAGAATCGTCTGAATTTTTTTTTATGAAATTTTAATTTCCCTTATTTTTTACTCACCCGAATTCACCATTAACATTTCTGCAGTATACATTCCTCATAATGCAGAAATTTTTTTGTTGGTTTTTTTGCTTTTATTAAACTATTTTCGTTATTTTAATAATAACGCTATTTTTATTCTTTCCCTTCTTTTTAAAAATTCCATATTCTTAAAAGTCTAGAAACACTTACAACAGGCCGTTCACAACTATCATAGTTGTGAACGGCTGTCTTCGTGTCGGCTATGAATTTTTTCATTGAATCAACGAATTCTGTCATTAATAACGAACTAACGTATGATTTGATTGTATTAATAAAAATATTTCATAAAGTTTCATATAAAACATTGATTTCGTGAAAATTTTTCATACAAAAAATAAAATAATGCCATTACATACATATACAGCTACTCATATATAAAGTGGGACACAACAGCAGTTTACATAAAAAACATATTAAAAGAAATACAAAATATTGAAGTAAGCGCAGAAACAGTTCGTAGAGTCTTCAGAAGCAATAATTTACATGGAAGAACCTGCCGACGAAAGCCCTTAATATCAGAAAAAAATCAACGACTGAGATACGCCTTTGCTCAAAAATACTCTAATATGGATTCAACATTCTGGTCCAAAGTAATAATATTTGTGTGTACGTTTTTAAACATTCTTCTATTTAAATATTATTTCCTTAGGTTCTTTTCACGGATGAAACGAAAATAAACCTTTTTGGGCCAGATGGGAAAAGATTCGCTTGGCGCAAACCACGTTGTGAATATAGCGATAAGGCCATTAAAAAGACAGTTAAGTACGATGGTGGTTCCCTTATGATATGGGGCTGTATGTCTGCGTCTGGGGTTGGTAAAATACATTTTGTTAACGGAATTATAGATTCCAAATATTATATTGACATCCTTAAGGAAAACGTGGTGGAAAGCGCCGAAAGTCTTGGCACTAAAGATGATTTTGTGTTCTACCAAGACAATGACCCCAAACACAAGTCTTGGGACGCGCGTTCTTGGCTACTTCACAATTGCCCAAAAGTACTGGAAACTCCTCCCCAGTCACCAGATTTAAATGTTATAGAACATATGTGGGCGGAATTAAAAAAAAGAGTGGCAAAACGCAGACCAAAAAGTATTGCTGTACTAAAAGAAATTGTCACAGAAGAGTGGTACAATATTGAGCCCGAATTCTGTAAGAATTTGGTTCAAAGTGTACCTCGACGTCTTCAAGCTGTGATTGCCAATAATGGAAAATCAACCAAATATTAAAACTTAACTATTTCAAATTAAATATTAGCAAAACAATTGTTATGTCCCACTTTAAGTGTGAGCTTCGCTTTAAGCTGTTGAAAAAAGAATTGCCTATTTTATGTTGTTGTAATAAATCAATTAATTTGTTTTTCATTACACAGTACAACAGCCAATCTGGGGGTGAGAAATTCCAAGTCAATGTGATGGTACTAGGTCAGTATAGTAAAACCCTCAAAGGGTTTGGCGTTCGTATGTGTCAGTTTTTTTTATGACCTTTTAAATTTTTTCCTTATCTTGATGTTTTTTCGCTTAGTTGTAACATTTTGGCAAAAACGTAGTTTAACATAACTCGAGAATCACTTGTCCGATTTTGATGAAACTAACTCAAAAAAATTTAGAATTACAATTTCTCTAATCTGTTTCTATACAGTTTTCCTATATGTGCAACACTTTCGAAGTTAAAAATGAATGTATGAAGGGAAAGAAGTATTTTTTGCCAATTTAATTTAATAATTTTTTTTTTTTAAATTCATAAAAAATCCAAAATGGAAAAAATGCCAAAACTAATTACTTTCGCGTAAAGTCACATAACTCATGAGCAAAAAAAGGGATAGATCATGAAAATCGATGCACGCGTTTCTCATTTATTCACAATTAGGTAAATGTATGAATTTCAAAAATTTGCTCCAGATATGCACAACATTATTTGGAGAAAACATTGACACTCACAAGCCGAACTCTCTCATATTTTTCTACTGTACTAAAAGAGAAATATTGATGTGGCAACACTGGTTCTGTAATGTTCACATAAAACATGCATTGTCATTATACATTTTCTCTTTCTCACACTGGTTCTGTGATTTTTGTCATTCAACAAGTGCCGACTAGCGCGAACAGTAAAAGTGATTTTTCTCCATTCTCGGAAATTGGTGTCCACATGTCCTTGAAAATCCATTATTTACATCATCATCTGGACTACTTCAGCAAACAATTGGCTACCGAATCTGATGAACAAGGTGAACGCTATCATCAAGTTGCTATGCCATTTGAAATGAGGTAATACTGATTTTTTATTTTTTCAAACTCATTTTAATAAAACAAAAACTTCCAGATATAGAGGCAAAAAGTCGCCGAGTGCAATAATTGCGGAAATTTGCTGGTGGAGTAAGCTTGTGTGGCAAGACAAGGATGATCTTGATGATAAAGAATTTTCAGGAGATGCAGAAGGGCCAACAGTGGAGTTACACATTGACATTATGTGTGGTTCAGAAACTGATGATAGCGATGAATGCAATGCCACTAGTCTCGAACAACCACCATCGAAAAAGTCTAAACAATATTTATTAAAATAAATAAAAATAAATAAATAAAATAAAAAATTATAAAAATGTTTACTTAATTTTTTTAGTAGTTTATGGCCAGAAGTCTGGAGTTATTGGGGAAAATTTATAAAAAAGGCGATAAATGACACTTTTTTTTAATAAAAACAAATATCAATATTCTTGTCAAAATGGGATACCTTCACTTAATTGTAAATAAAAGCAGAACGCGTTAATCGATTTCTATGATCTATGTCGCATTTTGTTTATAGGTTATGTGACTTTACACGAAATTAATAACACTTGATCCTTTTTTCCGTTTTGGATTTTTTATGAATTTAAAAAAAAAATTTTGATTTTTAGGCAAAAAAATATTTTTTTGCCTCCACAAATTTATTTTTACCGGCAAAACTGTTGATTATAAAGAAAAACGTTATATGAACGGATTAAAGAAATTGTAATTCTAAATTTTTTTGAGTTTGTTTCATCAAAATCGGACAAGTGGTTCTCGAGTTATGTGAAACTACGTTTTTGCCAAAATGTTACAACTAAGCGAAAAAACATCAAGATAAGGAAAAAATTTAAAAGGTCATAAAAAAAACTGACACATACGAACGCCAAACCCTTTGAGGGTTTTACTATACTGACCTAGTACCATCACCCTGACTTGGAATTTCTCACCCCCCAGACAATAATCCCAAAAATGTTCTATAGTGTTATTTTACTTTATAAGTGTTTCGCTAAATAATAAAAAATCATTATATTGAAGTGTTAAGTTTAGCCAAGTATTTTAATTTGGGTTTCAAATACACCACTTAGTGTGTGAGTAGCTGTATGAAATTAAGTCATTGATGACACTTTTTGTAAATATTGTGAAGTGCGCACATTAACTGAAACTTTATACCAACATTTTATTAATTATTTTACCGTGTTAACGACGCAATGCCACAACGTTGGCAATCACTCAGTATATTCGAACTCGCACTCTTCATTTTCATGTGATTTGTAGAAGAGTGCATTCAACACGTTTAACTTTTGTTTTTCAATAAAAAATGGTTTCTGCGAAAACTGTTTCGTTATATGTAAGAAACATTTTCATCGTATGTGTGAAACTTTTAGAGAATTTGAAAAAAATCGATTAAATGATATGTATATTTTTGGTATAAAAATTTATTTTATTTTATGTATTATAAAGTGTTTTTGCAAGAAATCGTCAAATCTAATGAGATAAACTTTTAGTCTTCTTAAAATTAAAAAAAAAAATTAATTTCATAGTACAGTAGAGAAATTGGTTCAATTTATAAGAAAAACATTTGAGGAAAAGAAGTATTGTTCTGCCCTGTTTATTGATGTTTCTGAGGCATTTGATAAAGTGTGGCATGAAGGCCTGATTTTGAAATTGAAGACATACTTACCAATAAATATTCTAAATCTTTTGGAAAGATACATTCTTGCCCGAAAACTTACAGTTGTGGAATTACACTTTATGAGTATGCCTGAAACTATCTCATCCGGTGTACCACAAGGGAGTATACTCGGGCCAGTTTTATATTTGATTTATACTTGTGATATGCCTGTGAGCAGTAGTATCCGTACCTCCACATTTGCCGACGATACAGCCTCCCTTAGTATGCACGAAAACCCTGATGAGGCATTCCGCAAACTCCAGGAACACATTAGCCAGATGGAACTATGGTTAAACTTATGGAGAATTAAGGTAAATGAACAAAAGTGTGTTCAAGTAACATTTACCTTACGAAGAGCTACTTGTTCCCCCATTCGGATTAACAATCAAGTTGTTCCTCAACATTCACATGTGAAATATCTTGGTATACACCTTGATCGACGACTTACATGGAAACACCACATTGATTCTAAGCTATCACAAATGAAACTTAAATGAACTCAAGTAGATTGGCTGATTGGCAGAAATTCAACACTCAGCCTAGACTGCAAACTTTTAATATACAAGTTGCTTTTAAGGCCAATATGGTGCTACGGAATTCAGCTATGGGGCATTGCTTCTGCTTCAAATGTTGAGAAAATCCAACGAAGGCAAAACAAAATTTTACGTTTGATAACATCGGCTCCATGGTTCATCAATAATTCAAATATACATCGTGATTTAAATATGCCATTAGTGACTGAAGAAATTGCAAAATACGCAGGCAAATATCTAACAAAACTCGAGTCACATCCTAATCCGCTTGCTCGTAATGTATTGAACTTTACTTTACACATCCGCTTAAAAAAGAGAGATACAAGGGCTCTTATACTAAACACTTCAGATGCAGCTGCTTGAAAATACTTTTTTTTTGCCTATCACTAATTATGTATTATTAATAACTATCACTTAGTTTATGTCCGACATTGGTTGGGCCTACTAATTATATTTTAGATTTAAGATTTGAATACTTATTGCTAGTTCATATATAAAGATACATTAGAACCACTTTGTGCACGGGACAGTTAGAATTTCTGGAAATTTTTTACAGAAATTAACTAGTTTAGTTATGTAAACTTTATTTTAACAAAACCAAGTTTTCAGTTATTAACATATAATTAATTAAACATATTAAATTCATAGAAAAACTGTTAATTTTTTTTTTACTTACTTATGGCATTATTTATAAAAATTATTTAGGTTTTATTAATGGTTTTTAACACAAATTTTCATACAAAATTTTTCTTATCAAGCCTTTATAAAGTCTTAAGGCTTCATTAGTCTTTTTTTTCTGTTGCTGTTCTGTGCTGTGAAGTTCTGCAGAAAATATTTTGTAGTTACTTGTTCAAATAAATTAAGATTGTGAAAATTAATAATTTTATGAAAAATTGTAAAATAAATAAATTAATAGTTCAAAAATGAATATTTTGTGTGATTCTGTCTCTGAAATTTCGGATGTGGACGATGTAGTTGTAGGAATGAATTTTATAAATATTTACAAAATGTATCAAAAAATAAAGTGTCGGAACAAGCGTCGTCAGCGGAGGTGGTACGCCAGACGTGCTAACAAAGACTGATTATCATCAGGATATTACCAGAAAGTGTTTAGAAGAATTAAGGATATGGGTGACGAGCATTTTTTCTTGCACACACGAATGACAAAGGACGTTTACGAGCTTTTGCTGATATAGCCTTGAAATGCCCTTCAAATTCAGGATCCATGTTTTTTAATTATAAAAAATTTTTTTAGCGTTATTTTAATGGGTGTTTGTGATGCAAATTATACTTTTACAGCTGTTAGTGTAGGCAGCAAATACAATAGTTTATACAAGTATGTGACGATAAGTAAAAATTGAGTAAAATCTTTCTTTCTTTAAGGCATTTTTCGCACAAGCCGTTTTGGACAGTCAGTGTTAGATAACACAATTCCTGTGCCACCCGAAAAGACCCTACCAACATCATCCATACCATTTCCACATTTTTTGTGGCAGATGCAGCTTTTCTCTTAAAGCCGAATTTAATGCGCCCTTATCCAGGCACAAACATTGAAAGACAAAAAACTGTTTTCAATTATCGTTTGTCTCGGGCTCGAAGAGTGATAGAAAACTCATTTGGCATTTTAGCGGCTCGTTGGAGAATACTTCTCACAACTCTAGAGTGTTCTCCTGATAGCTGCGAAAGAATTGTCTTAGGATGTGTTGCGCTGCACAATTTTATAATGCTGAACGACCAACAACGCTGGTATTGCCCAAGCAATTTTGTGGACAGTGAAAACTCAGATTCAGCAGTACATGAAGGAGAATGGCGAAACGAAATACGAAATAATGGAGGGCGGCCGCTGAGATCTATGTCGACTCATATGCGAAGAACTACTGAACACGCTGTTCAATTAAGAAATCGTTTGGCTGAATATTTCTATAATGAAGGACAAATTGCTAATCAGAACTCAATTTAATCAGGTATGTGAAAAATAACGATATAGATATAAAACCTAATTGTTTCTGAATTATTTTCCTATTTGTTTTTCAGTCGATTTTGGTAAATTTTGTTTTATTATATTTTATCTTTTAGTATGAATTTTGATGTCAATAGTTTGAGACTGGCTTAAAAACGATTCTCAAAACCTATTGGAATTCACCTTACCTTTTCAAAGAAATCGTTACGATATCGGTTCAAAAACGATTGCACACCTGAATGATTTACTTCCGTTAAAGTACATAAATAAAAGATAAATGAAATAAAATAACAGACTTCAATTTTAATAAAAGCCATTATTTGAAAACTTCCACACTAATAATTACGAGTATTTTTTTACTGTTTGCATCATTGTGCCAGTTTTTCTTACCTTGTATTTAACTAAAGAGATGTTGCTAAATAAAACATTTAAAACTTTATGTAACATTTTATTATATTTAATCGAAATGAAATAAATTATCTACATATGTTCATGTAAGTATGTACAGTGTACATTGTACACACATACATAGTTCTAATATATAAACAAGAATTATTGTATATTAAAAGAAATAATTAATTTTAATTAACCCCGACTGCCTGTGTCCACGTACAGGCCAAACGGCTGGACCGATTTTAATTTAGTTTTTTCTGTTTGAAAGATGACTTGATCGAGAGGGTTCTTAGCTATGTTTGAAAAAAAATCGGTCCAGCCGTTTAGAAGATATAACATCTTTTCTGAAAAAAGTCGGGTTTTTTAAAATTTTTAATTTTTGTTATTTCATTTATAAATGAAAAATTATAATCAAAAGAAAATGAATTAACTTCAGTTTTTCTATCTATACATATTTTACTTTACTTTTTTTGATGCTGATTACATGTGTACTTTAAGGCCCCAATTTTGGCTTCCAAATTTACTTCATTTGAACCTATTTTAACTTATAAACATTTTATAAAAAGTTTTATTTAAATATTTATATCTGCTGGTGGTTAAGCATTGCATATATACATTTCATTGGTGCTTTGAACAGTCACACACCTCTTATCTCTGTATAAGTTTACAAGCCTAATGCGCTTATTTTATTCTTTGTGATTTTCAAAAATTTTTGTGAATTATCAAACGGGTTTTGAAAGGCTGTTCGTCAGATAAGATGTTTTTGGCTGTTCAAAATGTATGGTTGTTGTGGTATATAAACAATCAGGGCAATCATGAATAAAATTCGGCGTGAAATTTTTCCCTGGGAACAATTCCAACTAATAGCAAGTAATAGGGAAAACAAAAAATTCTAATTGAAAAAGAGAGAAATTTCACGCGGAGTTTTATTCATCATAGCCCTGAATTATTAAGCACCAGCAAATAAATTTCAGTTAAAATTAACTTATGACAATATATCATATAACAAATTTCTTAAATCATAATGGTTTAGTAAAAAAAATCAATCCATTTTTACTGAGATCAAGTTAAACATAAAAATTTAATTTTTGTTAATAATTTATATGATAAATTAAAAATCAGTTCAGTGGTTTGTTAAATGTAATACAAATACATAAAAAGAATTAAAAATCAATACAATTTCAATGAGATCGAGTTAAGCAGCCCATACACAATTCAATTTAATTTTCAATTGAGTCGGTTGTTGTCCAAATCAAAGCGTGTATGGCTTTGTCAATTGATTAGTTTGGCAATTGTCGAGTTGGTTGAACAAAAATCAAAAGATTTTGATTTTTCATGTTGACTAGTAAATCTTTCAATTCGATTGTCCTGTGTGTGTTCGAGTTCTTGATTAGCTGTCAAAATTTATGTTTGTAGCTTTATTTTGTATAGAAAAAGTTATGTATTTTTAAAATTTTATTTAATTTGATTGAATTCTAAATATAAAATATATAAATGAATGAATGAATGCAATAGAAGTTTTAAATTTTTAAATTTGTAATTGTGAAAAATATATCAATTTGACGGTTGAATGAAAATCGTTCAATTCAGTTTATGAAGTGTGTGGCCAAGAATCAATTCAATTGAAAGACTCAATTCACAATTGAAATTGAAACGTGTATGGGGTGCTTTATACATACAAACTTGTATAAAACCACATCGTCATATAAAATGTGAAAGGGAAGTGAGACAAAAAAAATATAAAAAGAAAGTTGTGTAAGCTGGGACAAGAACTTCACAAAAAGAAATATATTTTCAAATGGAATTTATTTGCCAAGATGTATGTACTATGTATTTTGATTTTTAAATTCATTTGCAATTCAATGACAAACAGTTTTTTGGCTTATACTGAAAATTTTAAAATTTCGAGTTGATTACCTTTTGTTGTGCGAACTATTTTTTTGGAGCAATGGCCCTATTATTTAAGACTTTAACTAATGCATTTTGTATGACGATATGTGTGTTTGTACAGGGTGGGCCAAAAGAAACCAAGGGGTATAAAAGTTTAATAACTTTTTTGTTTATTAATTTTTTTTTATTTTTTCTTTCAGATTATATAGACAACACTTGGAGAATTTATACTGGAGAGGTTCACAACTGAACAGAGAACCAGAACAATAGAATTTTATTATTTAAACCAGAGATCAATTATTTTAAGCTCATTTTTATTTGAATGGCTTTGTTAATAAGCAGAACTGTAGGTTCTGGGGTTCTCAAAATCCAAGAGCCATTCATCAACGCCAATTGCACCCCATCAGGTGTACAGTATGGTGTGGGATCACATCTGAAAATGTCATTGGGCCGTACTTCTTCGAGAATGAAGATGGAAGTGCTGTAACCGTAAATGGAGAGCGGTATCGGTTTATGATAGAAAATTTTTTACGTCCTGCTCTTGAAAACAGACCTGGTATGTGGTTTCAGCAGGACGGAGCCACTGCCCATACTGCCCGAGACACAATGGCACTTTTAAGTCAAATTTTTGGAGAGCGAATAATTTCTCGAAATTCGGAAATTATTTGGCCAGCGCGATCGCCAGATTTGACAGCACCCGACTATTTTCTTTGGGGTTTTTTGATGGAGCGAGTGTATGTGAACAAGCCAGAGACAATCCTTGAACTCAAGGCAAACATTGTTGCAGAAATTCGAACGCTACAGCCACAAGTTTTGAAAAATGCTCTAAAAAGAGCCCATCAGTGCGAAGCTGAAAACGGTGGTCATTTAAGAGACATCATTTTTCATACTTAGTGTAAAAAATTTCCATTTTGTATATTATATAATCTGAAAGAAAAAATAAGAAAAAGTTTATAAACAAAAAAGTTATTAAACTTTTACACCCCTTGGTTTCTTTTGGCCCACCCTGTATATAAATTACTTTCAATTTTTTATTTTAATTGCAGTTAGGTTTTTCACATTTTTTTTTATTCCGGGTCTAGTTTCACTTGC
Organism: Tachina grossa; assembly: GCA_949987645.1. Taxonomy (NCBI): domain Eukaryota; kingdom Metazoa; phylum Arthropoda; class Insecta; order Diptera; family Tachinidae; genus Tachina; species Tachina grossa. Next base: position 128,625,530 of record OX465276.1, on the reverse strand, counting down.
ATAAGCAACTCCGTAATCAAATTCATGGCAGTTGTTTGTTTGGTTTTGCTAAGTGTATTAAGTGTAGCAACAACCATTTTCCCAAAAGCAGTAATGGGATTACTTTCTTTTTCTTGCATTTTTTCTTCCTTTGACTTACAAAATTGTTAAAAAGTTTCTACTGCTTCCCCTAACAATTTGTCAGTCTCATCAAATTGCTTTTTGTTTTTCCGAACTTTTGATGCTTCAGAAACCGTTTTCAACTTAGTTACAGGTGTTGATGTGTTCAGCAACAACGACTCTAGAGTTTCTGATTCTTGAATTTCAATATCCAAAAAACTTGTGTTTTGTATTGGTGACTGAGGTGTCAAAGATTGAAGTCGTTGGAAACTGTTGTCATTGGATGTGGATTCATTTTCTTCAACAATATTTGTCGTTGAACGCACTCTAAGATAAAAACATTTGAATGAAAGTATTTGATGCTTGCAAATATGCAAATAAATACATATACATATACATATAAATAGAAACAAATTAATCAAATATTTTTGAACAAACACTTACGGACGCGGAGTTATATGAGGTGTTAAAAACTCCAACTGGCTCATCAAATGCCAACGATCTTTAAACGTTGCGCCACTACCGGACGCAATCTTTTCGTTCTTTTTTTCCTTTGCAAACCTATCCCTAAGTGACGTCTATCTCTTTATGCAAGCTTCCTCTAAAAAATTTATCTTCTTCAATGTAAAAAAAATCACATAAATGTTTTGTTGAAGCTTACCTGGTAAGCACATTTCCTAAGAAATTTGTGACCATACGGCCCGCTTTTTGTCTGGCAGTCTGTAGAATTGATTAAACTTGTTGTACAAGATATCACTTTCTTCTACTAAAACTATAAGCTTTTCATCGTCCATTCTTTTTTATTTAACAAAAATATACAAACTCTTAAAAAATCTTGAATTAAGACAAAAATTTTTTACTTTCAACAAAATATGTGTAATATTTGACACGACAAAAAACTAATACATACGCACTGTTGGCTGTCACTTAACGTTGAATTCTATTTTCTACAGATTTGTACGCAACAGAACGGAACGAAAAAGTAAAAATTAACCACACATACAGATTTTCAACTCTACAGAAACAAAACAGCTGATTCAGAACAGAACAGCACGTACATATAAACTAATTCTGCCTTTAATAATATTTATAGATAAGACTGTAGGTATTTAATTTATTTTAAACATAAAGTCAGTAATACTTGTTTGTTTGGCAGTTTTTTTTTAACTTTCACACGTATGAGCACTTCACCTTGACCTACATAGCACAAATAACTAGGTGAATCGCCGTTTTATTTTTATTTTTAATAACGAAAAAAATTATTTGTAATAAAAATACAAAAAAAAAAAAATTAATTAAAAATAAAAAAACTTCTTGAAATTAGAACCCTCTGTTCTAATTTTAGAGCGTTTAATTTGGTTTTTCACCTATTCTGTTCAAAATAAAAAAAAATATTTTCTAAAACTAATTAGAAACAAAAAAAAAAAAAAAAACTTCCAGAAATTAGAGCCACATTCATAAATACAATGAAGGATAAAAAATGAACGAATGCATTCAGCCAATGAAAATTATCATTCTATTAATGAAACATTCCATTCATGTGGTGACGAAATATCAATGAAGCCGCCTCATTAGCTGAATGAATACTTTTTCTATTTTCTAGCCAAATTGAACTAAAAGATGTTGTTGTTGCCCAAGATAGGCACTTGGGAAGTTGACGTTCAAAAAAAGCTATCCCCTAATATATGTACATACACACATACATATGTATAAAAATGAATATGTGAGCATATATGCAGCGGGAAAAAGGAGTAAAAATTCCTTCCAGAAGGTCTCTGTGCTCCTTATTTTGGATGTACATGCATCGCCTGCTCGCCCCATTTCATACCCATATCTTTCGCCATCTATTCTGCAAAAAATACGAAACAAAATATGTCATTCCTCTTCTCCCTCCTCATAGAAGGAATTGTGTATCTTATATTTTATGTGAAAGAGTCGAGGCCTTCTATAAGGCATTCTTTAAAATAGAATTAAAAATTTCTAAACAGGCCTTGAATAAAGTCTGAAGTAAGAAGGTCTTCTGAGTTTTCCCGTTGGGTACTTAAGCCCGAATTAAAAATTATTTCTGATTAAAATTCACTACAGTTCAATTAAATCTAAAAATGTCTCGTTTGAATTTAAGTTAAGGCACAGGGGATGGGGTCACGCACTTTAAACTCAAAATTAAGAATTTAAATTAAGGCGCTAAAATTCGATCGATTTTATTGCAATCTTTGAGACGTAGTGTTGCACTTATCCAAGACAATTTCCTGTTTTAAAAAGTGGCTGTGACTTACATCCATAAAATCTTAACCTCCTCTTTCATGTACTTCGGCCTTGCAGACTTATTTCTTATAAGTCTTTTCCTAAGAAACTTTGCATGAACCATAAGAACTGGCCATAGCATAATCCTGAGGTAGAAAAGTGGGCGAGTCACACCCATAAAAATTTTATATTAGATTTTGCGCTAGAGATCTGAAATTTGATACACAAGTACGAACTGGAAAAATCCACGCTATTTGAACGCCATGGTCGCTGTTAAAATATCTTCGTACGTGAAGAATCATACTATATAGCAGGGGTCGGCAAATAATTTTGAATAGACTACGAATAATGCAGAGGTGCAGATTAAAAATTAATAGTTGCTAGTTTGAATTTTTTTTTTTTTTTTTGCTTTTATAACCGAAACAATATTATTATAAAAATAAGTTAATGCAAAAAATTACTAATCGGATTCGACCTAGCTGTTTAAAGTTTGAAGACGAATGTTAATCTCTAATGATATTAGTTTTTCAAAAAATGAATCTTTGAGAAAGAAGATTCACATATAAACATGGGACCAAACGTAGTAGCCAAAATGCAGGGAAAAATATCTTCTTGCAAGTCAATTACCTCGATTTGAAATAATGGCTTTAATAGATCGAATAGCTTTGCAGCTACTTCAGTCCATTCTGCCGCTGCAGAAATTTCACAAGGTGATTCAAGAAATTGATACTGATTTCCGATCTCTGTAAAGTCTTGGAATCTTGCAGCAAGTTCCTTCCCAAGATCTGATATAAACTTTACAAACACTGGAATGTTTTCTTCAGAATTACTTTTATATTCAAACATTGTAGGAAAACGATTAAATTCTTGACTTGCAATTTCTTTTTCAAAGATATCCAGTTTGCGACGGAAGGCAGTTTGCACAAGATCACATATTAATTTTCCATTTTCCTGCAAGTCTGTGGTTGAGCTCATTTAAATATTTCAGAATGTCTTTCAGGGAAGCCACAGCTGGCATATTATATAGCATATTTGTTTTGAAATCCATGTGCTTCCTTGTTCATACAAAATAAGGACAATCATGAATAAAATTCCGGGAGAAATTTTTCCCCGGGGAACAATGATTGGCCTGAACAAAATTTAAAACTATTCGTCTACGTTCTGGCTTCCGAATCATTTTCACTAATTTTCTTGCATTATCATCATCAGACCTTATGTTAAAACGCATGCTGCACCTGTTTAAGTTTAAATTTAGAAAATATCATGCGTTCTATCATCCGTATTTAAAAGAAACAAATTGGAAATGGACGATATAAAAATTTTTTTTTCTCATTGCGATTTACTTTCACGAAACTCTTTTCAAGTGAGAATAATACTAGTTAGTTTGCTAAAAACTGAAAACGAAAAAAATCCTAAAATTTGAATTCGTCCATTTCCAAAGTGTTTTTCTTCTAAATTCGGATGATAGAACGCATGATATTTTGTACACTTGTATTTTCTGAATTTCAACTTAATTTTAACTTTAAACAGATGCAACGACTGACCGATTTTGACGACTTTTGGCAAAATAGGTGAAAAAATCTGACAACCCTGAATGTGTGGGTAATTTTAACAAGTTTGTCGGTTGAACTTTCGAGCTACCACGGTCCGCCTATTGCCGACCGCTGCTCTACTTGTATTACGCCAAACCGAACTTCTTAACAGTGTTTTCACACTGACACGGTTTTAATAAAACTTGGTTTTAACGTTAAAACCTGGTTTTACCACACAAATTGTTTTTGTTAAATCCAACTTAAAACCATTTTTGAATTGGTTTTAAGTTGGTTTTACGAAATGCAACCTTGTTTTTGCTGTGCTAAATTCAGTGCTGCTAAGTTAAAATGACCGGAAGCAGCTGATAATGTGTATGTCAGTGAATAACAATAGATGTCGCTTGAAAGATTTTAATAAATTCAGTAAAGTACGACTCTGACTCGCGCACGAAGGGTTCCGTACGAACACTAGATATGTAATTTAATGCAAACTTCATCCTATATAATATATAGTTTTGGCATTTTTTTCGTTTTTGGGGTCTTTTCGGTTTTTTTGTTTTGGCGTTTTTTCAGTTTTGCCGATTTTTTTTAAGTTTTGGCTCTTTTTTAGTTTTGACACTTTACTTTCTTGTTTTGGCGATTTTTTTCGGTTTTTGGCGTTTTTTCATTTTGGCGATTTTTTATTTTTAAAGATTTTTTTTCATTTTTGCGTTTTTTTTATATAAAAAATTTTTTTAGTTTTGGCGAAATTTTCGTGTTTTTGCGATTTTTTCGATTTTTGGCGTTTTTTCTCATTTTTGTGTTTTTTTTCATTCTGGCGATTTTTTCGAATTTGGCGATTTACTTTAGTGTTAGATTTTTTTTTAATTTTGGCGATTTTTTTCATTTTGGCGATTTTATAATTTTCGGTTTTTTTAGTTTTACCGTTTTTGAAAATTTCAAGTGTTTGACTCTTACGGTTTCCAAGATATAGCAAGTTGTCAAAATTACATAGTCAAAATTGCATTAACTGATGGACCACCCTTTAATTTATTTTTTTTTAAATTTTAGTGTTAATTGTTGTAGTCTGTATAAAAATACAGGTTCCTTTTCACCTTTGATGTACGGAACCCTAAAAATGCAGCAACAACAAAAATCCAAAAATTATGGAAAAAAAGAATTTTTTCGAAGGAAAACAACGAAAATATTTTCTAAACGCACTAATACTCCCAAATTAATATTTTACTTATTAAATAAAACACTTTTTTTTATTAAAAATACATTGAAATTGATTATTGAGGGGTTTAGCTAGATCCTATGCGCATTTCACAGTTGCTAATGCAGATAATCAGGGAACCTTTACCCTTTACCCTTACTTTTTTTATTTTCTTTACCATTACTACATTGGCTGACTTTTTTCAGCTTCAAATTGTAGTTGTAAAAGAATGTAAAAAGAAAATAAATGTAAATTAAATTAAACAAGTAAGAGTGCTATATTCGGCTGTGCCGAATCTTATATACCCTTTTCTGTGTTTTTATGTAGTATAGAGATACATACATAAGCACATACATAAAGTATAAACAAAACGAAAAAAATAATTTGACCTAGTTACTTTTATGTACAAAAAAATAAATATACAAACCCTAGAATCATTATATTAGATTTTTCTGATTCCTTTTATCAATCTAGTAGTTCTTAAAAAAATATGGAAAGTGTGTTAAGTAAAAAAAAGGAAATTAAAAAAATGTTTCATTTAGCTACTTTAATATCCAGAAAAAAAGGTTAAAGTTTCCAGCTCTGGAGCTGTGGTTATTATTTTTATAATTTTCTACACCAAACTTTTCTTTCCAAAACGTAAAATATGTATAATCTATAAAGGAAAAGATAAAAATTAATTAGACTTAGTTACTTTTATATATCACAAAAAGTGTAAGTTTCCCAACCCTGAGATCATTCTTTTTGATTTTTCTGATTTCTTACGCCAATCTCTTTCTTTTAAGAATTTAAGATATGTTTAATTTATAGAAAAAAGGAAAAATTTGTTTTAGTAAGTTACTTTTGTACAAAAAAGTTAAAGTTTTCAACCCTGGAATCGTCTTTTTAAATATTTTAATGTTTTTTTTTTATTTTATATACCAATTTTATTCTTACTCAAGCATAAAATAAGTTTATTTAATAAAAATTAATTTTCGGTAGTTAATTTTTTATAACACAAAGAGTGTAAGTTTCCCAACCCTGGAATCCCCCTTTTTGATTTTTCAGTATTCTTAAATACAATATTTTTTTAAGAATGTAAGATATGTTTAATTTATAGTAAAAAAAAGGAAAAATTCGTTTTAGTAAGTTACTTTTGTATAAAAATAAGGTTTTCCAACCCTGGAAACGTCGTTTTAATTTTTTTAATTATTTTTAATTTGAAATACCAAATTCATTCGTACTGAAGTATAAAATAAGTTAATTTTATAAAAAAAATAAAATTAGTTTTCGGTAGCTAATTTTATAAATCACAAAAAGTGTAAGTTTTCCAGCCCTGGAACCGTTCTTTTTGATTTTTCAGATTTCGTACACCAATATGTTTCTTTTAAGAATATAAGCTATGTTTACTATATAGAGAAAAAGAAAAAAATTGTTTTGGTAAGTTACTTTTGTATAAGAAAAAAGTTAAAGTTTTCCAAGCCTGGAAACGTCTTTTTCATGTATTAAATTTTTTTTAATTTTTAATATCAATTTACTGTGTACTGCAGTATAAAATAAGTTAATTCAATAAAAAAAATAAAAAAATAGTAAGACCTAGTTACTTTTATATATTTCAAAAAGTGTAGGTTTCCCAACCCTGGAATCATCCTTTTTGATTTTTCTGATTTGTTACACCAATCTATTTCTTTTAAGAATCTAAGATATGTTTAATTTACAGAGAAAAAGAAAAAATTTGTTTTAGTAAGTTACTTTTATATAAGAAAAAAAATTAAAGTTTTCCAACCCTGGAAACGTCTTTTTAATTTTTTAACTTTCTTTTTTTAATTTGAAATACCAATTTAATTTGTACTGAAGTATAAAATAAGTTAATTTAATAAAAAAAAATATAAAAATTAGTTTACGGTAGTTAATTTTTTATATCACAAAAATTTTAAGTTTCCCAACCCTGGAATTATCCTTTTTGATTTTTCTAATTTTTTAACCCAATCTCTTTCTTCTTAGAATATAAGATATATTTAATTTATAGAAAAAAGGACAAATTTCTTTTAGTAAATTAATTTTGTATTAATTTTGTATAAAAAGTTAAAGTTTTCCAACCCTGGAAACGTCTATTTAATTTTTTTTTAATTTTTTTTACTAAGAAATATTAATTTTATTTATACTGAAGTATAAAATAAGTTTATTTAATAAAAAAATAATAATTAGTTTTCGGTAGTTATATTGTATGTCAAAATGAGTTTCAAGTTTCCCAGCTCTGAAACCGTCTGCTCGATTTTGCTGATTTTCAATACCAATCTTATTTCGACCATTTCTGACACACCAGTCCAAGAACGAAGTCTATAGCTTTTCTGGGAGCTTCGGAAAACCGATTTCACGTACAGACAGACGGACAGACGGACATCGCTTATTCGTCTTCCCTATGCATAAGGATCCAGAATATATATACTTTATGGCTCGTTTATTAATATTCTAGAAATTACAAACGGAATGACAAACCATTTACCATTTTTGGTAAAGGGTATAAAAAGTTAACACTTAGTGATAATTTCTGAATATGCGCCAATGTAATCAGTAACATTAACAAATATTCATATAATTTTCATTAATTTAACCAACAACAAAACAAGGAAATGAAAAATAAATTAATTACAAATATTTCATGCTTTTCGAGAGTAAATTTTAAAATTTTCGCAGTAATTACTCATGTACTACTGCATTTTACTACAAAAGTAAAAAACACACCTGTTTCAAATCGCAATTTAACAATATTCATACTAAAGTTAGGGGTACACCTGGACAAACATTTGCCCAAATAAACGGAACCACTCAGTACAAACGAAAGACCTTTTGATTCAAGCACGTTTTTCAAGTATTTAGTGGTTACGCTTATTTCGTCAAATCTTTGCCAAATGTGAGCGTACCTGAACCTAAGATCTGTTGTTCAAAGAACAATTGAAGTGTTGAAGATCATGCATTAATTAAACACATTCACCACAGCAGGCTACACGAACACACGACTTCAAATGCCGCAAGCAGCATTTGTCGCCTCGTAGCCGGCTACTTAATTATTTTGAAGACGGCAGCAGCACCATCTGCAATTGATATTCAAGTACAAATACATAGTTCAGTATTGCCACCTTCAAATAAATTAAATTCCTTTTTCGAAATGTACTTAAATGACGTAAAAGTATAAAAATGAATCAATTTATGTATGCCTTACATCAATTTTTGGATATTATTTCTGTTAAATAATATGAAATAACTGTACGATACAATTCATTCAACATTTTGTATTACACTGGAACTGAATTTTCTCATTGTAGACAAAGAAGTATAGTTATTAGTTTAATAGGACTACAATGACAAAATCAGCATAGACAACCACCTGTTGCCCTGTTGTCATCAAAAGAATGACTCTCATATGTATTCTATCCTTGTGTGTATTCTATCCTTGACATTTTGCAGTCGGTAGCCTGCTGTGGTGAATGTATTTAATGCATAAGTTGAAGTTGAAAAAGGATATGAAAAAATTCATTAGCTTATGCCTCTCCAAGAAAGTCATAAATTGCTGAAAAGGTTGCACAATTTTGAAGTGTATGTATGTATAAGCCGCTTCATTTAATTTAAAATGCCACATTATGAAAAAATTAATAAAATAACTTTATATAGAAATTACATTATATTTTATTTTATAAGAAACTGCGAATAACAAGAAGGTTTGAAGGCTACTTGCAAAATTTAAACAATTACGAGATTAACTGACGTATTTATGTGCATATGTATGTCCTATGTCTAAAATAACATGATATGTACTACATAAATCATCCCCCGTATTCTGTAACTTACTAAAGCTAAATTCAATCGCTAAAATGCAGAACAAATAGTAAATTAAACAATTTTGGCGATGGCACAAAACACTAAAATTTCAACGGATTAAATTTTTGAGCCAATGCCTGATTTAGCAATAAACGTTTGAAAATTTTATTCGTAGCCGAAAATCGATAAATTGACTTTATAGAATTTTAGCGCTAGAGATTTAGCTTGAGCAAGTTACAGAATACGGGGGCAAAGTTCTGCTTTTCCTTGTATGTAAGCATATTTAATCACATTTTTATTTTGAAAGTTGTCTTCTTCATTTCAAATATTTGACTAGAAAATTTAGTTATATTTTAAATAAAATCTTTCTCTTTGTCTGCTGCAGTCTTACTTTTGGATGCAGCATCATTCTCAGAAAGGCAAACATTTTTTCCATTGACTTTTGGCTGCTGTGATGAAGTTTCTTGGATTAGACCTACAGCTTTATTCTTAGTTATACCCTTCTTACTCGATTCCTTTAGTGACAGCTTGAGACCAGTCAAGCGGGAAGCAACCTTCGACCATGAATTGACATCTAACGACATGAACACATGTAGGAAGCCACCTCCTTTCTTCCTTAAGATTACCCTCCAAGAGCGTTCGATTTGGTTCTGTGATTCGATATTTGCCGGAATATTTTCCTTTCCTAATTCATGGGCTTGTGGAAGATAATCATGTGCATAATCAGACCAGGGAAAATCTGTTTCATCCACTATGCTCACAGCGAAGTTGCACTTCTGAACAATGGCGCTGATGTTGATTTTCAACCAGTCCGCAGTTTTTCTATTAGTACAGGTTAAAATAAGCCAACCTGTTATTGTAGAACAGCCTTCGAATTCAGGGCGAACATCCCCTCCTAGTTCTATTACCGTATCAATTATTGCCTCTTGCAACGTAGACATCTGCTCTGCCGATAGAGGATTATTTTTTAAGTCATCCGGTAAAAAGCCGACATTCACCAACTCTGTCACATGACTACACGCCAGTTTCAGTTTCGATATGATTCGCTGGTCTGAGTCACTCCTGTTTTGAGTCGTAAGCTTGAACCTCTTGCTTTTGGGTTCCTGCTTTTCATCCGATAGTGCACGTTTCCTGGTATCTTTAGCAACTGGGATAGCTTGTTCCCGACTGCAGTCAACTGCCAGTGCATTTTCGCAATGAGACTTCTCCGTATTTTTACTTGTTGTTTCTTCAGTTGTATTTATTCGCTCTATTGTAGTATTTGTTGTTTCTGTTTGTGCTGTGTTAAATGTTGTTGCCGCTGCAGCATTTGTTGTTTCTGCTTTATCACTTCTTGTCGCCGCCGTAGTATTTGTTTTTTCTCTTGAAGTATTTGTTGTTTCTGCTTTATCACTTGTTGTTGTCGCCGTAGTATTTGTTGTTTCTGTTGAAGTATTTGTTGTTTCTGTTAAATTATCTGTTGTTTCTGCTGCTGCACTTGTTGTTTGAATCGAATTTTCTCCATTAGCAGTAGCAAGTTGCTTGTGCTTATGATCCTCTATCTTTTTGCGTAAAGTACTTTTTTTTAAATCCTGGTGGTAGGGAAAATTATGCTTCCTCAAATAATGTCTTTTTTATTTGACAAATTTGAAAATGTAATGTATTCACAAATTTCGCAACTTAACTTCTTGGAGTTCATTTTGCAAATGAAAATACGATTATAAAATAGAACTGTTTTAATTTTTTTGAATTTTTCTATTTGCATTTTCTCTCATGTACATGTATGTATGTATTTGTATGCTTCTCAGGTAGAAACATTTTGCGCGCACACTCTCTATTTTAAGAGTTTTTTCCACATCTGAAATATTGCCATCCCTTTTACGTCTCTTCTCTTCTTAAATTGGAAATGAACAATAAACATACGAATAGTAGCAACTTTATGAACTGAAAATTATTAAATTTAGAAAATGAAATAGAAATCGGTTGTTGTGTATCCTTGTTACACTTTAACTAAACATAGCTCATAAGGACCTGATTTATAATTACATATGTTAATCATAGTTTCCTCAGAATCATTAAGTGATTAATAATATATACATTAATTGCTCAAGGTCATCCGTATTCTTTCGACCTCCTTAACAAGATTTTAATGACTTTTATTACGGTGAAAAGTAATTCAAAAATGTTCTTGAATTCCACTTTCAATTGTCACTAATGCAAAAAAAATATGTTTACTTTGGCAATGAAGTAATTTCAGACAAAAAAAAGAATAACTTACAAAACGGTAAAACCACATGCCTATGTGGCGATAAAGTCACGGACATTTTCAGCATGTTGGTTGCATTGTTTTAAATTACTAGAGATTACAAACGGAATGACAAACCTCTATATACCCTTTTACCATTTTTGGTAAGGGGTATACAAAAGACACAGCGAATTGTAATCATTTGCCGATGTGCTGCCACTTGTAAAATTAATACGCATCGTTTCACACGTATTTCATATGGTAGCTTTGATTTTCCCGACAAAATTGCGATGAATCGTGCTGCAGAAAATTCTCAGTAAAAAAATTTTTGTCTGGACAAAAATTTTATTCGGAAACAATGGGTGAATCCAGCTTTACAAAAACGTATTTGCTTACGTACTTGCCAAGGTAGCGCTTGTTGACATCTACTCGTACATAACTATTCTCTTCTTATATAGAAACAGTGTATACGATTTTTAAAATACTTCTAAAATGCGAAATTTTAAAACTTTAAAACTATTATAGTTTTAATAATCACATTCTAATGGCAATTTATTCATCCATATCTAAAGCTAATTGAATGTGCATATCGTTTACTTTAATATAGAAAAGCCCTAACTCATTATTTTTTCGAACTCGAGATTTTTTGAGATTTTTCGACACATTAGATATTCATCCAACGAAAAATACAAAAATTTGAATTCAAAAAAATAATGAGTTAGGGCCTTTCTATATTAAGGTAGCGATATATAAGATAAAACTTTTGCCAGCTTTACCATATTGATACCGACACCGAAAACTGCATCAAATAAGTATCCATACTGGTACAATTTTGGTGTTTCTGTTTCAACTAGGGTTTTTACAAAAAGCAACCAGCGTTGCCGCTGGTTACTTTCGACCCTTTTTCGTGCCGATGACACTTTTTATTACCCTTTTTTTAATTTATCCCTTTGTATCATTTTAACAAAATGTATGCCGTAGGGCAATCATATGCTCGAAAATTGGACGAAGCAAAGTCTAGCATATCAGGTATTGGGAAAAGTGCTGTTCGTCCAGTTGGCGATATTTGGTTCGATGGTGTCGATTATTTTACTGTTTTGGTAGATAAAAAAGCCAATAAATGGTAAAAATATTGCAAAAAATATGATGCTCAAGTCCCTGATTCCAAATGTAAATAATTTCTGGGAGTATCACAATTAAAAAATTGGTATTTTAACTTACTTTCATCTTGAATCTTAATAAAACTTTTTATAAATAAGATTCAAATGAGATTTTTCATTACTTGCAAAAGGGCAAAACCGTCTACAAACAGTATTCACTATTCTTTACCTTCTTGTTCGTTGTTAATGCTTTTTTTACCTGTATATTAAAACTTACGGTTCTTTTGACTATATCCATTTTAAAAAAAATATTAACTTCATCCGATAATTTTTACGATCTGGCCAGTAAGAGGGTTAAAATTGATTAATAATTAAAGTATATATGTAAATTAATTTTATTTTAGTCTAATGTATTTAGTTAATTTTTATAATTCGTATTTCTTTTTTTAAATTTAAATAAATGTTATTTTTTTGTTCCCAAAATAGCTTGACCTTATTTTACTATAAAATACCATTTTATTGACCCTTTTTTTAAATACCCTTTTTATGATACTTTTTCGAAATTTTCAACGGCAACCCTGAAAGTAATAAACTCTATGGAAAGGGTGGAATATTTGATGCAATGGAAATTTTTTGATAACATATGATGTTCAAAAACTGTACTATACTATTTAATAATCCTGTACCTACATACAAACTAAACTTACTTATTTCATATTTTCCGGTATTTAATAAAACTTAAAAGAATTTTTCGGCTCTTTTTTCAGGAAAATGCAATATGTTCTTTAATTAATTTTGTAATTATGACTGTTCTTTAGCGCTTTATTTTATGCTATCTCAATTCACCAAAAATTAATAGGAAAAATGTTGCAAGCTGTCATCGTATGATCATCGATTTGAAACATATCGAGTTCGAAAATTATGTCGCTTAAGCTATTTTGGCGGTTATGGCATGATATGTAATTGTGCCCAGCGCAAGGCACATTAAATACAGGTAAATGCATTATGGACAACCCTGTGGCAACTCTGTGCTTCTCACACAGTTTTAGAAGGTAATTGTCAAAAAATTGTATGCATCAAACAAGGCACAAAAGTAATTGTAAAACGAATTCTTCATTAAAACTTAAAAAAAAAATCTGCGGATGAGCAATATACCTGATATGTGTACCTGTTTGATATGCCTTGGCTCAGAGCATAGTTTTTACCAAAAAAATTAATTTTCCAGCTCTGGAATTTATAAAAAAAAAAGAAAAAATTAATTTAACCTAGTTACTTTTATATATAAAAAAGACAGTTTAAATTTTCCAACCTTGGAATCATCCTTTTAAATATATGTACTTTATGGGTCGCATATAAGTATTGTAGAAATCACACGGAATGACAAACCTATGTTCTGAAAATCACATGTTTCAAATCACTAGTGATTTTAAAAGCAATAATGGTCCTGTAGACGTTTTTAAAATCATACACGATAAATTTCTTTCAGAAATGATATTTGATGCTCTCTACAATCGAAAAGTTAAAAAAAGAGTGAACAAATATATGCATGACCATTATTAATTTTAAAATCACTAGTGATTTGAAATATATGATTTTCAGAACATGTCTGTATATATATGTACATATCGCACATATACTTAAATAGTGGCATAACTCAAAAAATGAGTTTTTTGAGTTAATAATGCAGAAAGATGCGGCATTTCGTATTTTATCTTGTGTAAAAATTTCAGGAGGTATATCACCTCCTGATACAAGAACTTGTTTTCATTTCTCCATTGAGTTGTATGCAAATTGAAAACTTAAAACGCGTTTTCTGCAAAACTGGTTTTTTTGAGTTGTGCCACTATTGAAGTAAATGTGCGATATGTACCTTTTACCATTTTAGGTGAAGGGTATAAAAATATGTACAATATAGCACTAAACATGGATTAGTGTGGATTAGTGCTGTTCTACTTTTGAGCATTTGTTATTTTTGTTGACCACTGGTGTAAAACATGACTACATAGGTAAAATTCCGTGCGCTCAATCAGGGCTACCAGAAGATTTTGATGAAAAATCTGCACTTTTTCGAAAAATTATGGGCATTTTCCGCACATTATTTTCGGGAATCGGCAAGAAAATCAGAATAAATAAAACTGAAGACCTTTAAGTTTTTCATTAATTTTTATTAATGAGAAAAAGAGCAATCATCTGTAATTTCATGTATTTGATAACATAATAATACATAGGCGGTATTCTGTGTTTGATGCAAATTGTCTTGCGTCATAGTAAATGCAAAATATCGTAGTTTTTCTTTAAAATCCAACAACAAAATACACACACAATCCAAAGAAATGCTTCGATATTTTGCATTTGCACTTGCGCAAAACCTTTTTGCATCAAACATCGAATAACGCCATAGCTATTAGAAGTATAAACTATATTTTTTATAAATATAATCAAAAAACGTTTGTATATGTAGATTTTAACATCATTTAACCGGATTTTACAAGCTAAAGTACATATTTCATATAAAGGTATGAATACATTTCAGAATTTAAATTTCTTTCTAAACCGTATTTAAAATGAGTGCCGAAGCAATCGGATTTATTAAGTGTCAAATAATTTTTAGAATACAGAATTCCTTCTAATGTTTTATTTTCTAAGGAACATAGAAATTTAGTTTTATTTAAATTGGTGGCACTGAAAATGCGTTCGACATTTGCGGACGAATGTGCCAAAACTGAAAAAAGTTTTGTTGAATCTAATCTCGTCGCTTTATTTCAGAAATGATTTATCAAAGATTACATACACTAGTTTATGTTAGTTTTAAAATTTAACCATTTCCGTATTTGGGTGAGCATTTCTACATAAAGACTTACACAATTATTAGTTATATTGTTAATTTCAGGTTTGCTTAGCTTAGATTTTAATCTTAAGTCTGTGACATAAAACGCCAAATATATTTTACCAAATTCCACAAAGTTAATTTTATCTATGAAATCTATCAAACTATTTCACTAGTTTTTATAATATCCTTTTTTATAAAATTATAGAATATTGTTTTAAACACTCTTTCCATCTATACATATAAATCATGTATTTTATGTGTTTGAACACGGAGTTATCGTGTTTTCAGTTGTATTGATTTAAATCGGCATTTTTTGACCTAAAATCGGCAAATCGGCATTTGTTGGTTTTTTAATGAAAAAATCGGCACTTTTGGCAGCCCCTAAGTTCAATACGATTATTTCTACTATGGATGTAACGAATGTTCGCATTCGCAAATCATTCGCTTACTTTTGCTATTTGAATTCGCTTTTGCATTCGCTAAAATGTATGCGAATATTTCAAGCGAATACTAAAACAAAATCCAGCTGTGTTTCGAAATATTTATCAGTTTTTGAAAAAGACTTAAAACTAATCTGTTCAAACTTTTGAAAAATTTTGAGCACCATTCATTACTTCGTACAGAAAATTTTAAATGCAAACAATTTTAACTAGCCGTTGTTTGTTTAAATTCTATGCCATACTATTTCGAATGAAAACTTAAAATGTTGAAGATATATGTAGGTTTTTACTCTCAAATTAACACTTTTTCCATTCAAATTAATTTTTTTTTCAAATCAAACAAAAAAAAAACAAAACAAAATCAAAACAATTCAAACTCAACTCATATTAATTTTTTTCATTTGAAATTAATTTTTTTTCTTTTAGAATTAAATTATTTTTTTTTCAAATTCAATTTTTTCCACTTCAAATTAATTTTTCCACGAATTCAATGCAGAAAGATTTAAAAACTTTTTTTTCTTTCTTTTATTCGTGATTCCTTTTCTATTATTGTGTTATTTATAGTACTGGAAAATATTTTCCAGTACAATAATTTAAACGCCGGTTAACCCTTTCACTCACAAAACTGGTACGCAATGTTTCCCTTATTGCAGCTATGAACATACATGGCATTTTACATAAAAAAATAATTGCTAATTCCTCGGTTAATACCAACATTTTCACACATTTCCTTGAAGAATTATTCGATAAATTAGCTGAATCCAACATCACAGGTGCTTGGCTGATCTTTGACAATGCAAAGATAGACAAAACGCAAGTGGTTAAAGATAAAATTGCTGAGTCCGGTCACATTTTAGTTTTTCTTCCTCCATACTCCCCTATGCTAAACCCAATTGAAAAAGTTTTCTCAAAAACTAAGCTCTCTGCTCGTAATATGGTAGCTGATCCAGAGAGTAACATGGACTTGGTCACCATAATTAACCGATCAGTAGAACCCGTAACACCTTCAGATTGCAACAATTATTATGTTGATATGACTATGAATTTGTCATTAGCTACAACTGGAGAACCGCTACATTGAAAATTTTATATAGCAAGTAATTGAAGCTTATTTTAAATTTAATTTTGTATAAATAAAAATAATTTTTTAAGTATTTTGAGTTTAATTAAAAGAATTAATTTGAAGTTAGAAAAATTTAATGTAAAATGAAAAAAAATTAATTGGAAATGAAAAATATTCAATACGATTTGTAAAAAGTTTAATTTGTGTTGAAAATAATTTAATTTATTTTGAATAAAATTGAAATTACTTTGAAAAAAATTGAGTTTGATTTGAAAAAGTTTGAATTTGAATCGAAAAAGCGTCAATTTGAGAATAAAAACCTATATATTTCATATGCAGTGCAGCCAGATAAAATTATCGAAAAATCGTCGAAATCCCGATAAAATATAAAATAATCGTCATTTCATACTCGAAAAATCGTCAGAAAAATCGGACCAATCAAAATGTACTTTTTTTTAACATGTACACATATGTTTTATTTTACAAATGTATTTATTAGGAAACAAAATCAAAACAATTGATGTTCATAAATAACGTTGTTCCCCTCAGTGGTAAAATTATGAAAAATATTCCCAAGTTAGCAGGTCCAAGTTTTGTTCTCAGTAATTTTGATGGCCGAAGCTTTTGAAAGGAACTTGGCCTTTCTTCACATTTATTTTTGTTTACACACATTGGAATATTGGAATCACTGAAAAACTAAATCTTGTAAAAAATACGAGTTAGGGACTTTCTACTTGAGACCATTGATATGTATGTATGCGTGTATGTATACATACAAATTTCTTTTAATTTAACCCATATACATAATTGCATACATATGTACATATGTATGTATGTCCATTAACAGAGTATTGACTCCAAATTTCAAAATTAGAAGGACAACTTTAAATAATAAGTGCCAACATTCTATTATTATTTAACGCTAAACCATTAACTAATATTTTTTTATTTAATTAAAAATTATTAACAAAAAATCTGCAAAGCTACACCAAAATCTTTTGTTGGGTATGCATATATGTATGAGTTCTAACAGTAAATTTTTCATAAAAATATGCCCTATTTGGACTATTGAAAAATCGTTAATTTTAAGGAAAAAATCGTCAAATTGTCAAATTGCTATTTTCGGCACTAAAAATCGTCAATATGATGATAAATCGTCACATCTGACAGCCGTGTTCATATGTTTTTCCCAAGATGAACAGATGAATACTTATTTTAGTATAATTTCATATATAAAACTTTCTGTTTGAAATATTTAAATATTTGCTCAATTCAAGACTCAATTTAAATAAAATGCTATATGTAGTACATCTATGTACATAATACAACTTCATATTCTTAAACAAATTTAGTTTCATGTGATTTTTCTACCGTATTGTAAGTATTTGCATTCGCATTCGCAAAAACTCAAATGCATTATTTGCTTTCGCATTCGCTAAACTGGTATTCGTTACGTCCCTAATTTCTACCTGCGAAGCATACAACACACACCCATACATGCATACATACTTACATTTTTGAGAGAAAATGAGAATAGAAAAATTCAAACAAGTGAAAAGAAATGTTTTTATAATAGTATTTTCATTTGCAAGATGGACTCCAAGAAGTTAAGTTGTGAAATTTGCGAATATATTACATTTTCAAATTTGTCAAATAAAAAAAGACATTATTTGAGAAAGCATAATTTTCCCTACCACCCCGATTTAAAAAAAAAGTACGTTACGCAAAAAGATAGATCATCATAAGCACAAGCAACTTGCTACTGCTAATGGAGAAAATTCGATTCAAACAACAAGTGCAGCAGCAGAAACAACAGATAATTTAACAGAAACAACAAATACTTCAACAGAAACAACAAACACTAATAGCGAAAATTCGATTCAAACAACAAGTGCAGCAGCAGAAAAAACAGATAATTTAACAGAAACAACAAATACTACGGTGACAACAACAAGTGATAAAGCAGAAACGACAAATACTACAGCGACAAAAACATTTAATACAGCAGAAACAGAAAGTGCCACAAATTCAACTGAAGAAATAAGAAATAAAAATACGAAAAAGTGTCACAGCAAAAAGACATTGGAAGCTGACTCCAGTCGGGAACAAGCTGTCCCAGTTGCTAAAGAAACCAAGGCACGTGCTCTATCGTTTGAGAAGCAGGACTCAGACCAGCAAACCATATCGACATCACGTCGCCATGTCACAGAATTGGTGAAGCCGTTTTCGAAGGCCACTAAACCTTCATCATCAGCGTTCTGGCTGGCGGCTGGCTGTTTCGTTCAACTATGTGTTGTTAGTCAGAATATTTACAACAGACTTTGATGTTATTTGTTCATTAATAATTATCTGTAATTTGGCTTAAAAAGCGATACGAACTTTAGCCCGTTCAAATCACAAATATAGAAACAAGTGGAGTTCGAATAATAATTAAAATTAACTAAAAATGTTTTTTTTTCGAACAGTACCGACCATTGTTATGTTTCGCTTCAACAACTCAATACCCAATTCGTGGGAAGTAAAAAAATTATCGCAGGTAACGTTATGCCCCTTCAAATCGTTGATCAAATCCAAGACGACACGGCGGCCTTGATCCTTTTCTGGCTTGCAGTTCCTGTCTTTACCAGTATATAGTTACTTGTAATGACCATCCATAGCTGGTTTCTGTATCACACAATGCCCAGATTTTGATACCATATTTTCCCGGTTTTGATGGTATATACTGTTTGAATGGACAGCGTCCACGATATGTAACCAGTTGTTCATCCACTGTTACACATTCACCAGGCTTGAACATTTTCCGCACATTTTCTTCCCAACGATTCCAAAAATCTCTGATAGGAGCGAGTTTATCGCGAGCTCGCCTTTTGTTCCTATCAGACTTCTTATCAAATCGCATGACTCGCGATATATTTTGAAATCTCCGCAAACTCATTGTAGATTTAAATATTGGCCGGCCTTTACAGCCGTCCCATAGAGATTCTAAGGCTTCACCGTGAGAACGATATACGCCAGCCAATAAGAGAAGTCCAAAATATGCCTCGATTGCTATATTGTCGACAGGTATCTAATTATTTCCAAATACTGATTGACCTAAAAGAATTGATTGAATAATTTTAATGCTGATTTATAGTTAATATATAATTATTACCCTGTAGATTATTCATATCAATAACTAATTTCAGTATTTCATTTGGCATAAACAGCATGAATGATTTTATGCTGTCGGTTCTAGAAATAGCATAACGCGTAGGGCCAGGAGGAAGATTTATAATATTTTGCTTAGAGCACCTTCCAACCTCTTTTATTATTGATGTTTCTGACCATGTATATCTCCCATTTTTATATATAATATAAATATATGCTATGGCGTCTGCTCTAGTTTGACCTGGAATATCATGATTTTCTTCGCCAGAGCTTGATGATATATTGGGGTCATAAACAGATAAACTATCAGAAACAATATCTTCTTCGCCTTCACTCGAGGAATCATTTGGAGTTTCTTCTTCGAAATCAGATTCCATAAGCAGAGCACCAATTTCTTCTGGTTTCATTGTTCCAAAATGAGTAGTAAATACTTATATTACATATATTCACCGCAAACACACAAACGCGAATGATAAAAAATCATGTATACACAAAATAAAAAAACGTCTGATGCTCTCAAGCAATTGTACTTATAAAGAATAAATTTATATTTCTTGCTTCTGTTTCTGTTTGCAATCCCGTTATAAAAACCACATTCTTTTTTTACTGAGAATGTTTAACACTGTATACAATGAATTTTTTCTATTGGGCAATTTTGACCCAAGTGTACCAAATGTGTGATTTTTGGCACACAGACATTGAGAAAAAAGCTAAGAGATTTATATATTATATTTATATAATACTCGCTAAAAAAATAATTGTCCAAAAATTTCAAAAAAAAAATTATTGAGTGGCTGGGAAAATAATAAGCAATCAAAACGGTTTGGGCAATTTTGACCCATGAATACAGGATAAGGGTTAAATTGAAAAAATATTAAAAATTATTAAATTTATGAAATTTTTTTGAAAAAAAAAATGTGTATAAGTGTAACAAAGAATTTATTCAACTGAAAAAAGTACTTCAATGTCTGCCGCAGTGAATACCTAAGATGTTTGCGAAATCAACTCAAATGTCATTCAGTACCTGCATAAACACCTTTTATTTCGTTCGTGATTTGAGCTTGAAATTACTTAATTTCTTGTCAGCCTGAATGGGATATAATAGAATAACTTGAAGTTTATTTCCAGTTATTGTTATTATTTGTATACATGCTTGTACACTGAAAGGAAAATCTTCGTGCCGGCTATGAAAATAAAATAAAAATATTTTCTAAAACTAATTGGAAACCAAAAAAAAACTTCCAGAAATTAGAACCACAGAACAGGCCACACCGAAGTGGCCGGTTTTAATTTCTGGACTGTTCGAATTTGTGAGGTTCTACTGTATCAACAAAAATATTATCATAAATACAATGAAGGATAAAAAATTAACGAATGCATTCAGCAAATGAAAATTTTCATTCTATTAATGAAACATTTCATTAATATGATGACGAAATATCAATGAAGCCGCCTCAGTAGCTGAATGAATACGTTTTCTTTTTTTTAGCCAAATTCAACTAAAAAGATGTTGTTGCCCGTAAGATAGCCATTTGGGAAATTGACGTTCAAAAAAAGCTATCCCCTAATATATGTACATACTTACGAGTACATACATATGTATAAAAATGAATATGTGAGCATATATCTAGCGGAAAAAATGAGTAAAAATTCCTTCCAGAAGGTCTCTGTGCTCCTTATTTTGGATGTACATACATCGCCTGCTCGCCCCATTTCATACACATATCTTTCGCCATCTGCTCTGCAAAAAATACGAAACAAAATATGTTACTCCTCTTCTCCCTCCTCATAGAAGGAAATTTGTATCTCATATTTTATGTGAAAGAGTCGAGGTCTTCTATAAGGCATTCTTTAAAATAGTAATTGAAAATTTCTAAACAGGCCTTGAATAAAGTCTGAAGTAAGAAGGTCTTCTGAGTTTTCCCGTTGGGTACTTAAGCCCGAACTAGAAATTATTTCTGATTAAAATTCACTACAGTTCAATTAAATCTAAAAATGTTTCATTTGAATTTAAGTTAAGGCGCAGGGGATGGGATCACGCACATTAAACTCAAAATTAAGAATTTATGGCCTATTTCCCACCTGCGAAAGAAAACGTTCGACTTACAATTTATATTGAAAACAACAAAAAATATGAAAATTTGTTTTTGTTTGCAATATAAATTGTAAGTCGAACGTTTTCTTTTGCAGGTGGGAAATAGGCCATTAAATTAAGGCGCTAAAATTCGATCGACTTTATTGCAATTTTTGAGACGTAGTGTTGCACTTATCCAAGACAATTTCCTGTTTTGAAAAGTGACTGTGACTTACATCCATAAAATCTTAACCTCCTCTTTCATGTACTTCGGCCTTGCAGATTTTAATCTATTACTTATGTACATATGTATTTCTCATAAGTCTTTTCCTACAAAATTTCGCCTGAACCATAAGCACTGGCATCTTGAGGTGGAAAAGTGGGCGAGTCACATCTATGAAAATTTTGTATTAGATTTTGCGCTAGAGATCTGAAATTTGATACACAAGTAGGTCTAGGTGAGTTACGAAATGAAAAAATCCACGTTATTTGAACGCCATGGTCGCTGTTAAAATGTCTTCGTACGTGAAGAATCATACTTTATACCAGGGGTTGGCAAATAATTTTGAATAGAGTACGAATAATGTTGAAGTGCTTTTAAAAGTGCAGATTAAAAATTGAATAAAAAAATGAATTTGTTTTTGTCTTTTATAACCGAAACAATATTATTATTAAAATAATAACAAAAATTAAAAATTTTAAAAACCCCCGACTTTTTTCAGAAAAGATGTTATATCTTCTAATAAACGGCTGGACCGATTTTTAGCTAAGAACACTCTCGATCAAGTCATCTTTCAAACAGATAAAACTAAATGAAAATCGGTCCAGCCGTTTGGCCTGTACGTGGACACAGACAGACACACAGATACACAGACACACACTACAAACTTATAACACCCCTTTTTTTAGTCGGGGGTTAATAAGTTAATGCAAAAAATTACTAATCGGAGTTGACCAAGCTGTTTAAAGTTTGAAGACGAATGGTAATCTCGAATGATATTAGTTTTTCAAAAAATTTATCTTTGAGAAAGAAGATTCACATACAAACATGGGACCAAACGTAGTAGCCAGGGAAAAATATCCTCTTGCAAGTCAATTACCTCGATTTGAAATAATGGCCTTAATAGATCGAATAGCTTCGCAGCTACTTCAGTCCATTCTGCCCCTGCAGCAATTTCACAAGGTGATTGAAGAAATTGATACTGATTTACGATCTCTGCAAAATCTTGAAATCTTGCAGCAAGTTCCTTCCCAAGATCGGATATAAACTTAACAAACACTGGAATGTGTTTTTCAGAATTATTTTTATATTCAAACATTGCACATAGGCCTGGCGAGCCACATTTTTTGGCCAAAACTCAAAACTTCTATTTTAATACTTCGTGTCGAAATCGAACAAAAAACACTTTAAATATTACAGAACTGCAAAAAAATTTCTACACTTCAATAAAACGTCATTTTATGAATAAAAGAAATAAATTTGTTTAGCTGGGTTAATAAATTTAGATGAAAATTTACAAGTAAAGAAATCATAAATGTTAATCTCTAAATAATTGAACCTGATGACAATGGTAAGTGTTCGAATACCTAGTAGCAAAACATTCCATATTCGTTATGAATACAATAAAAAAAATTATAATACTTTCATAACCTTAATATCAGTGACTGTTACTTTTTATGACAGAAACATTAGAGTATAACTAAAAAAGTACAAAAAATATTAATAAAGTAACAATGCTGTTAATTAGAGTGATATGATATAATAAATCTATTTATTTTTTGAGGCAAATACTTCTTCAAAAATTTCGAACTTCTAAAAATTTGGTTGAGTGGAAATAATAAACTGGAGAAAACACAGGTTATGTTCAATTATATTTTTAAAGGAACTGAAGCATCGAAGGCTTCTCCAGAATATGAGAAGTATTTAAGGCCGAAGATTCGAGTGTATTGTGGAAGAATAAATTCAAGATGGCAGAAATGTGGTAGGGAAATTCAAGTCTTTAAAAAAACTAAATAATACTTGGCTTTAAAATGTAACGGTATTCAAGAAACCAAAAGAAAAAGATTTTTCTGTGTAACAGGAGAACAGCGATGAGAAACATTAATCGTCGAGCGGTCGTCCCCGGAAGAAATTCGCAGAAATGTCTGAGCGCAGTAAACGAAGGGTGGCAGCCGAGCTATCAAAGCCTACGACAAATGACACACAGTTATTAATGCAAGCATTGGCAATGTCGGCAAGAAAAAGCAATAAGTCTTTTTTAAATAATAAAAATAATTTTAATTTTTTAGTTTTAAAAAATAGTAAATTTTTAATAATTTTTTTAGTTCCTGTTATCAAAACAAAAAAATAATAATAATAGAAATTTCAACAAGGGCAACAAAAATACGGAAAATGTTTTTAAAAATTAAAAATGTTGTTGTTCTTACCGATGAGGAAATTCTTTATAACTTTTAAAATTTTTATAAAAAATAAAAAAAATAATGATGTAAGTTAAAAGGTTAATTAGTACTAAATAATTTAAAAATAATAAGTTTTGAATTTGCTCCTACCGCTCCGCCCCCTTTAAGGATATAATCCAAGTACCAGACTTAACACCTCCTTAAATGCTGTATGAAATTTCATAACAATCGGACGGCTCGTTTAGAAACTGCAGAATTATTTCCACATTTTTTTCAGAACCCCCTTCTGTGTGACACCAACAGTTCATAAAATCCTTGTAAACTCTACAGAAAAAATAATAAAAACTTCATTCCCGCTGGGATGATTTGGAGAGGATGCAGCTGCTGTATTTAATACAGCTATGGATACTTCAGATCCATTAATTTCATCAATGCGATTAAATACACGAGCACATCAAAGAAAGCGCTCAACTTTACCACTAGAAGTTATCGCCCTACTGTGCTGTGAGGTTCTCCAAGAACCTTCCACATTTGAAGAAAACGCAGACGATGAGGAAGAAACTGATGAAGAACGTAACGAAGAAACAAGCGAAGACAACTTAGTTTTGGATACCGAAGATTGTGATTAATTAATTTTTCATTTACCTTTGGGACTAAAATGTCACCCTGGCTTTCGATGGGTTAAAAAAGGTCAGTCTTTCATAAAAATTTACATAATATAGTATTTTATGTATGTTTAATTTTAATCTTCTTCTATATATTGCTATGTTTAAATTTTATTAAACGTGCGAGTTCTTTTGATTGCTCAAAAATAAAAATAAATAACATCACAATTTTTATTTGCTACTGTTTTTCCTTTTATTCTTAACGAAGCAAATTACAACTTGTCTTTACTTAACTACTTCTTATCGTTATTATCCACTTTCAACGCGGTCTTAACTTGACTACTTTCTGATTAGCACTGATTCAACGATATCAACTTGACTACTTTCTGATTAGTACTGCCTCAACGATATCAACTTGACTACTTTCTGATTAATACTGCCCTATTCTCGCACATGCTGCCACTTTTTATAGTACATGAATCGGTTCTCGAATGTTCGCCCAATAGGTGGCGTAATAACATGTCTGTACTTAGTAATGGCATCTATGCATGGTGACATCTGTATTGTCATTCACTATTGGTAGCCAGATGTTCAAGCAGTCCTCTAGCACAATCGGGAAAATTCATGTTGCTGCTTCTAGGCGTTTGTAGATAATTCGATTGGTCGTTATTTTTGAATTTCAAAGTAACGACTCTTATGTTGGCAATGCGGTTTGCTACTGGTAGTACAGTGCTCGCACTTTTATTTGTATGTGTGTGTGTCTGTAGCTATGTATACAATTATTGTTCTTGCTATGGTATTTGCACGTAAATATGTGTGTACGTTTAGTGCTTTAGTTAAATACTTCCAGATAGTTCTTTGATTTAACCCTGTAGGAATATTTTTACATAACAATATATAAAATGGAATGTGTGTTTGTTTTTTTGTTTGTTTGTTTGTACCTTATAGGAGAGCAGACATCTTGACCGATCTTCCTGAAATTTTCACAACATTTATCTGGGACTCTGGATTGAACTATAGGCTACTTTTTTCACCCACGCCCACTTTTGCGCCCACTTTTTTAAATTATGTTACTCCTTGCTCATAGTATTTAACTGGTTTTATTATGTTAACGAGCAATCCACCAATTTTTCATATAAAAAAATTCCACTTATTCATTTTGCATATAGAAAAGGGTCAACTAATTTTTTTTAATTTTAGGGGGAAGTGGAAGCAAAGTGCCTGCCTTTAAGAAGTGAATATCAAATAACTTCCTGCCTCCCCCACGATGTCGAAAGAAAACTTAAGATAACGAAAGTAAGTCACTCATTTTCTTCTATAAAAGTGTTCCACTATCTTTCGACTTATCGTTCGATTGGCTTTACGTTTCTAACGTAAGCCGTATACCCGTTGTCAAATATCTATATTGCCACATCCACAATTTCACACATTCATCGACAACTGGGAATAAAAAATCGTTCAAATGTGTAAATTGTGCTTTAAAAAATGAAACTCTGTTCTAATTTAACTTGCAACAAGTGGCACCCAAAAATAAATTAAAATGAAATTGACAAAACAGTTTTTGTAAATGATAAAAAGTGTACATACATAATTACTCAAGGGTTTTTATTTATGATAAATAAAGACATAAAAAACCACAAGCTATGCAAAATTTTGTGAAGAATCACCCAAAAGGAAAAATGACCAATAGCCCATTTATTTAGGTCATTATTCATTGTCATTTGGGTGATTGTCATTATCTTTAAAATACCAACAGACCCAGAAAAAGTGTTCTACCTTGTCGGCCTTTGTATGGGTGCAATAATTTTCTCTCTCTCCTCTGTGTATGTAGAACAACTGCTTATATGAATAAATACATCCTTATGTACAAGAAAAATTTGGCATAAAGTAAGTGACGACATTGAAATAGGTGCTAAGGAGTTCCTTCATACATTTTGACAATAAAAATCGGCGCAAAATGTAGTTTTAGCCCACTATTAAGTCCCAGCGTGATTTATCTAACTTCTTAACCATTTTTTCTTACACATAAGACCGATAGTTTCTAACCAACCTTCACTATAACTAGCGGAAGTGGTGGTAGGCAGAAAATATCTACTCATTGAAGCTGTTGTCGAACACACATACATATGTACATACCGAGAGAAGAGTATCACAAAGACCAGCCAAGGACGCAAAACTGCTTTTTACAAGCTCAGACGTGAGGAGATTGCCAACGACGGGTTAAGCAATGAACCCATTGCCAGCGAAACCGGCTCATTGGCAAAGCAAAATATTTTATTCATGTAAATAAAAATAATTTGTTGTCTTTTGTCTCAGTCGACAATAAAAATACAAGTGCCTTCTTTTGGCATTTGAGTTCGTACAAATGACTGAAAAAATTTTATTGGGGCTCATATTTGTATCGAAATGCTTACGTTATCGTTCGCTTTAATTTTCTTTCGACTTGTCGTGCTAAAGGCTTTTAGTGGAAAGCAAAACAGCTGTTTGTCGTTTAAAAGGCTTGCGAACGAAAATGAGTGACATCCTGGAACAGGCAGTTCGTCATATGTGGACCAATTTCCAAAGTTCTTTTTTCATGCGGAAGAGCTCCACCAAATTTTGTTTTTGGAAATTAGGGTGTTGCAAATTACTCGGTTTTGTATTCTGCTTATGAAAAAGCTCTACCAAGTTTTTTTTTTAATGTGCCTACCAAAGAAATGGATTATCAAGTTACTTTGTCGTTTGTGTACCAATTTTCAAAATTCTATTTGCATATGGCAAAAGGTCCATTAACCTTTTTTTAAATTATGGTGTTTGTAGAAGCAAAATGCCAGCCACCAAAATCTATATATATATATATAAAACGGAATGTGTGTTTGTTTTTTGTTTGTTTGTACCTTATAGGAGACCAGACCTCTCGACCGATCTTCCTGAGATTTTCACAACATTTAACTGAGACTCTTTTTTAAATTATGTTAGTCCGTTCACATAATATTTAACAGATTTGATAATATTAACTAGCATAACTTATTTTTTTACATATGAAAAGGTCCACTAATTTTTTTAATGTTGAACCCCTCCCAAATGTGCCCGCCGTAAAAATGGATTTTCAAATTGCTTTGTCGTTTGTGGACCAATTCTCAAAATTCTTTATGCATATGGAATATTTTCACTATTTTTTTTTTTAATTGTGGGAAGGGGAGAAGCAAAGTGTCCACCCAAAAATTTATTACCAATTAACTCTGTAATTTCTGGCCAAGTTTTAAAATTTTAATGGCATTTCGTTTGTGGACCAATTTCTAAAATTCTTTTTGCATACGAAAAAGGTCCAGCGTGATTTCGTCAAGAATTGATTATCAATTTGTCATTTATGGAAAAATTTAAAATTTTTTTGCATATGGAAAAGGTTCACTAAAATGTTTTTCTTTTTGAAGTCTGGTAGGGGGGTAGAACATTCGCACCCCAAACATTAACAATCAAATTGTGGCGGGGACGAAAACTGACCGCCCAAAAATTTATTATCGAATAAATTTATCCTTTGTGGACCAATTTTCAAAATTTTGATTGCTTATGGAAAAGTTTTACTAGAATTGGGTTTTTGCACACCGGGTTAAGCTAGTATACTTATATTTTTGGCTTTTGTAATGTTGGCCAAACAATTTTTTGTCGTCAGACCTATGTGCATTGTAGGAAAACGATTAAATTCTTGACTTGCAATTTCTTCTTCAAAGATATCCAATTTGCGACGGAAGGCAGACACAGTTTGTACAAGATCACATATTAATTTAATTAATTAAATATTTCAGAATGTCTTTCAGGGAAGCCACAGCTGGCATATTTGTTTTGAAATCCATGTGCTTCCTTGGTCATACGAAATAAGGGCAATCATGAATAAAATTCCGGGAGAAATTTTTCCCCGGGGAACAATGATTGGCCTGAACAAAATTTAAAACTATTCGTCTACGTTCTGGCTTCCGAATCATTTTCACTAATTTTCTTGCATAATCATCATCAGACCTTATGTTAAAACGCATGCTGCATCTGTTTAAGTTGACATTTAGAAAATACATGCGTTCTCTCATCCGTATTTAGAAAAAACAAATTGGAAATGGACGATATAAAATTGTTTTATTTTCTCCTAAGTCCTAAAATTTGAATTCGTCCATTTCCAAAGCGTTTTTTCTTTTGTACAATTTTTTTTTTGTACAATTGTATTTTCTAAATTTCAACTTAAACAGATGCAACGACTGAAACCTATTTTGACGACTTTTGGCAAAATAGGTGAAAAAATCTGACAACCCTGAATGTGTGGGTAATTTTAACAAGTTTGCCGGTTGAACTTTCGAGCTACCACGGTCCGCCTATTGTCGACCGCTGCTCTATATAATAGTCTACTTATACTAGGCCAAACCTGACATCTTAATAGTGTTTTCACACTGAAATGGTTTTAATAAAACTTGGTTTTAACGTTAAAACCTGGTTTTACCACACAAATTGTTTTTATTAAATTCAACTTGGAACCATTTTTGAATTGGTTTTAAGTTGGTTTTACGAAATGCAACTGTTCGGTCGCTTGGTTAATAAATAAAACTTATTTTGAGCTGGTTTAACAATTCAGTTTTATTCGCAGCTAAAATCTGAAATTTAATAATTCATATAAATTTTCTTATTGTCTTAACTATACATTGTTTCACATTCTATTTACTAATTACAACATATTTGTACATACATTTATGTTTTCTTGTAAATTTAACCAGCAGTTGAACAGGAATTTTAAATTAAGTATAATCAATTAAGCTGATTGTGGATAAGTGACGAAGCACTTCGGGTTTTATTCTCCAGCCAAAAAGAAATTGAATTTTGCCACGTCATCAGATTTATTTAAACACTGTTGTATATTAGTGTACTTAGTTTCATTGATGAATTTTAATGTACATTGTATGTCAAATGTAATGTACAAAATATAAAATAATCTCCATTTTACAACGCACTGTAAAATTTCCGAGTTTTTCATTCAAACAGAAATAGTTGTTGTTAAGTTTGTCAAATAAGTGCTATAGAAAAAAGAAAAAAATACAACAATAAATACAAGAATTTCTGCAGGAGATTTATTTTATTTTTGAGCAAAGTTATTACACAGTCTGTGACTTAAAACCTGAATTTAACAAACTTGCAGTTTGAATGCAAAATCAGCTGTTTATGGTTTTAACCTTAAAACCAGGTTTTAACTTTCAGTGTAAAAACACTATAAGCCAAGTATGGGTGCTGGTCATTATTAAGCATGATCGGGCTTAAATATAAGTTAAAAAAAATTCATTACGTTTTTTTCCAATTTCGGTAAAACGGTTTTGTAATTATAAAACATTTAAAAACGTGTTTAAAATGAATCGGTTTTCCCTTTGTGTTTTTGCAAAAATAAAAACAACTCAATAAAGTTGTCGCGCATGGTATTTAATATTTTTCGCCTTTGTTTTAATTTCTATAACTAGCGGTCTTCACTAGTTATGAACTTGGTATAGGGCATCATTTCGGACATCGCAAATAGCTAATGGGGACTAGACCCCTGCACAATACCACTTACAAGAACTTTTAAGACATGAGGGATTTTTTAAATGCTGTACTACAGCGAAATCTTCTAAAACAAACGTAAACAACACTGTTTGAAAGAGATTTGTTTCATTTAAGCATTAAACACATTCACCACAGCAGGCTACACGAACACACGACTTCAAATGCCGCCAACAGCATTTGCCGCCTTGTAGCCGGCTACTAAATTATTTTGGAGACGGCAGCAGCACCATCTGCAGCTAATATTCAAGTACAAATACATTGTTCATTATTGCCACCTTCAAATATTTCGCATTTATAAAAATTAAATTACTTTTTCGAAATGTATTTGAATGACGTAAAAGTATAAAATGAATCAATTTATGTATGCCTTACATCAATTTTTGGATATTGTTTCTGTTAAATAATATGAAATAACTGTACGATACAATTCATTCAACATTTTGTATTACACTGCAACTGATTTTTCTCATTGTAGACAAAGAAATAGAAATTAGTTTAATTGGACTACAACGACAAAATCAGCATAGACAACAACCAGTTGGCCTGTTGCCTTGCTGTCTTCAAAAGAATCACTCTCATATGTATTCTATCCTTGTATGTATTCTATCCTTGACATTTTGCAGCCGGTAGCCTGCTGTGGTGAATGTGTTTAATGCATAAGTTGAAGTTGAAAAAAGATATGAAAAAATTCATTAGCTTATGCCTCTCCAAGAAAGTCATAAATTGCTGAAAAGGTTGCACAATTTTGAAGTGTATGTATGTATATGCCGCTTCATTTAATTTAAAATGCCACATTATGAAAAAATTAATAAAACAACGTTATATAGAAATTAAATTATATTTTATTTTATAAGAAACTGCGAATAACAAAAAGGTTTGACGGCTACTTGCAAAATTTAAACAATTACGAGATTAACTGACGTATTTATGTGCATATGTATGTACTATGTGTAAAATAACATGATATGTACTACACAAATCATCCCCCGTATTCTGTAACTCACTAAAGCTAAATTCAATCGCTAAAATGCAGAACAAATATGTAGTAAATTAAAAAATTTTGACGATGGCACAAAACACTAAAATTTCAACGGATTAAATTTTTGAGCCAATGCCTGATTTAGCAATACACGTTTGAAAATTTTGTTCGTAGCCGAAAATCGATAAATCGACTTTATAGAATTTTAGCGATAGAGATTTAGCTTTAGCAAGTTACAGAATACGGGGGCAGTTCTTCTTTTCCTTGTATGTAAGTATGTATCTTTAATCACATTTTATTTAAAAAGTTGTCTTCTTCATTTCAAATATTTGACTAGAAAATTTAGTTATATTTTAAATGAAATCTTTATCTTTGTCTGCTGCAGTCTTACTTTTGGATGCAGCATCATTCTCAGAAAGGCAAACATTTTTTCCATTGACTTTTGGCTGCTGTGATGAAGTTTTTTGGATTGGACGTACAGCCTTATCCCCAGTTATACCCTTATTACCCGATTACTTTTGTGACAGCTTGAGACGATTCAAGCGGGAAGCAACCTTCGACCATGAATTGTCATCTAACGACATGAACACATGTAGGAATCCACCACATTTCTTCCTTAAGGTTGCCCTCCAAGAGTGTGCACTTTGGTTGTTCTGCGATTCGAGGTTTGCCGGAATATTTTCCTTTCCTAATTCATGGGCTTGTGGAAGATAATCATGTGCATAATCAGACCAGGGAAAATCTGTTTCATCCACTATGCTCACAGCGAAGTTGCACTTCTGAACAACGGCGCTGATGTTGATTTTCAACCAGTCCGCAGTTTTTCTATTAGTACAGGTTAAAATAAGCCAACCTTTTATTGTAGAACAGCCTTCGAATTCAGGGCGAACATCCCCTCCTAGTTCTATTACCGTATCAATAATTGCCTCTTGCAGCGTAGATATCTGCCCTGCCGATAGAGGACTATTTTTTAAGTCATCCGGTACAAAGCGGATATTCACAAACTCTGTCACATGACTACTCGCCAGTTTCAGTTTCGATATGATTCGCTGGTCTGAGTCACTGCTGTTTTGAGTCGTAAGCTTGGACCTCTTGCTTTTGGGTTCCTGCTTTTCATCTGATAGTGCACGTTTCCTGGTATCTTTAGCAACTTGGATAGCTTGTTCCCGACTGCAGTCAACTGCCAGTGCATTTTCGCTATGAGCCTTTTCCGTATTTTTACTTGTTGTTTCTTCAGTTGTATTTATTCGCTCTATTGTAGTATTTGTTGTTTCCGTTTGTGCTGTGTTAAATGTTGTTGCCGCTGTAGCATTTGTTGTTTCTGCTTTATCACTTCTTGTTGCCGCCGTAGTATTTGTTTTTTCTCTTGAAGTATTTGTTGTTTCTGCTTTATCACTTGTTGTTGTCACCGTAGTATTTGTTGTTTCTGTTGAAGTATTTGTTGTTTCTGTTAAATTATCTGTTGTTTCTGCTGCTGCACTTGTTGTTTGAATCGAATTGTCGCTATTAGTGTTTGTTGTTTCTGTTGAAGTATTTGTTGTTTCTGTTAAATTATCTGCTGTTTCTACTGCTACACTTGTTTGATTCGAATTTTCTCCATTAGCAGTAGCAAGTTGCTTGTGCTTATGATCCTCTATCTTTTTGCGTAACGTACTTTTTTTTAAATCCTGATGGTAGGGAAAATTATGCTTTCTCAAATAATGTCGTTTTTTATTTGACAAATTTGAAAATGTAATGTATTCGCAAATTTCGCAACTTAACTTCTTGGAGTTAATTTTGCAAATGAAAATATGATTATAAAATAGAACTGTTTCAATTTTTTTGAACTTTTCTATTTGCATTTTCTCTCAAAAATGTAAGTACCTACATACATACATATTGTATGTACATGTATTTATGTATTTGTATGCTTCTCAGGCACTGTTGCCAGAACTTCTAGGGGTGAAATCGTCAAAAACTACATATTTCTGTGCAAAAAATCGTCAAAATCGTCAAGTCATTTTAGAAAATCATCAAAAAAAAAAAAAAAAAACGTCAAATCAAAAATATTAATTTTTTTTGTATTTTAATTGTTTTATTACAAAAACAATTACTATGGTTCAAACTTATTAAATATGCTTCAACAAATATACACATATACATTAAATATATGTATATTACCTAAACATGAAAACCATTAAAATTAAAAATAAAAGTTAAAATAAACTTAAAATGAAATCAGAATTCACATACGTACATATATATTTATTTTTAAAACAGATAATTTATAAAAAAATAATTAGCATTTTTGTTATAGAAACATTTTATATATAAATATCAGAATTTAACATTTTGAACACAAGAAAATTATAACATAACAAAAAACCAACTCTAAAAATGCAATACTAAAAAAAGTTTCCATATATGTTAAATTTAGAAAAGTCATCATTTCTGGACCTAAAATCGTCACTAGTGTATTTTGATAGGTAAAAATCGTCAAAATGCAAAGAAATCGTCAATTCTGGCAACAGTGTTCTCAGGTAGAAACATTTTGCACACACACTCTCTATTTTAAGAGTTTTTCCACATCTGAAATATTGCCATCAGGGATGATAAGTGAGAAAATCAATTTCATACCAATTTGCTCTTAGAATTGTACTTTTTCAACCCCAATAGTACTAAATTCGTTTTTTTTTGTGTTTTAGCTTTTTTTATTATATTTTTAGAACATATAGCTCATTTAATCAAATAACGGTATAACTCAAAAAAATAGTTTGCCAGAACACAAATTTAAAGAGTTCAATTTACACACGACTTAGGGCCAATTTCACCAACTTATTTAAATATCAATTCATATTTAAAAATAATTTTTCCATACAAAAATTAAACAAAATCTACATTTAAATATGAATTGATATTTAAATAGAGTTGGTGAAATTGGCCCTTAATGAAAAATGAAAATTTTGTATTTGTTTTAAAAAAGAACGATATGAAAATTAATCTGCATCATTAACTTTAAAATGAAAATTTATTGTTAGATTTAGAGACAGTGGAATAGGCAGTAAATACATATCATTGGTCTCAAGTAAAAGGGCTCTAACAGAAATAATTGTTATTTTACAGGGGAAACTAAAAACACAATAGAAACTGTAATATTTTTTCTGTACAACTGATTGTAAAAGCGTTGTTTTTTAAACTATTGCAATACATTTTTGTGGCGAAGTGTATTTTTGTGAAATGTATTGGAATCACTGAAAAATGAAATTTCGTAAAAAATGCGAGTTAGGGCATATCAACTTTTGAAAACTACGGAAACATTAGCACATCCAATTAATTTTCAAAGCGCGAAACTCGTTATTAATACTATCATAATTTCTATTTTCTTTTGGCAATATTTTTTAATGAGAAAGGTACGATACTACTGGCATATTCGGGAGTGAATTTTGTTAGCCAGGTTAAAATTTCGTTATGAAAATTAACTTTATTTAGTTTTGCCAGAAGTTATCTAGAACTGTCTAACATTTCTTTTAAAATCTGTAACTATACAACTTTTAATTTTATTTCTAGATAAGTAAAGTTTTTCATTTCAAAGTAAATTCTAACCGTTTACATATGTATGTAGCATACCCAGCTTCATTTATTTTCATCACTTAGACGATTGATATGATATTAATATAGCAAGTTTTTTATTTCTTATAAATTTTATAATAATACAATACATAAAATAAATGGAGACAATGCTATCACATTCAAAACGAAAACCCAAACAAGTATAATGCATATCAAGCAAGGTAGAGACTCTCATCAACAAATAAAATTCGCCACTTTTCTCTCAAATTGGATATTCTTTATTGATCGATTTATTTTTGTGTAAAAAAAACAAGGGACAGTCTCACGCAAATTTTTCAAATAGTACTAAATAAGCCACGGGGGTACCAACGTACTTTTTGGGTTTAAATTGTACCAAAAAAAGCACAATTGTACTAATTTGATCATCCCTGATTGCCATCCCTTTTAAGTCTCTTCTCTTCTTAAATTGGAAATGAACAATAAAAATACGAATAGTAGCAACTTTACGAACTGAAAATTATTAAATGTTAACTAAACATAGCTCATAAGCATAGGCGTAGCTAGGCCTTTCTGGGAGGGGGGGCATTGCCCCCCAGGATTTATTACAAATTCTTTTTAAAACATATTCTTTTGCCTGTAATATTAAAAAATTCTATTTTTTATTTATTTTAAAATTACTCATGAAAATCACCAGTAATTTTTATACAAACTTTTCGAATAATCGCTAAATATATGTATATACTTTTATTAGATAACAAATACCCAAAAAACTATAAGTTTACAGCACTTCAAAACATCACAAATAGTAAACTCCATGTGAATTTATAATGCATGTGTGTAGATATGTATGTATATGGGTATGTAGCTTTCAACAAATTCTTAATAAAATTGTATTAGTGTACGTAGTTAGTAGCAAGACAAGTTGTTTTAAGGTGTTCTTAAGATTTTCTACTGTCAAATTGTTTGTAACAATAGCCACCAATTTTTATTTAGAGTAAAATTAAAAAAATAGCGAAAAATTATGATCTGCAAATACCTTGTATATTTTCATATACTATATATACTCCTACACACACATGTACGTATGTATGTATGCATATTTATGGTTCAATCGCGGGCTGCCAGATAAAATGATGGAAAAATCACCGAAATCCCGATAAAATATAAAATAATAGTCATTTTATGTCCGAAAAATCGTCAGAAAATCGAACAAATCATACATACATATATATGTATGTATACATATGTTTTATTTTTATTAGAATACAAAACAAAACAATTCATGTTCATATACAACTTTGTTAGACTAGTGGAAAACTTGTGAAAAATATTCCTAGGTCCAAATTTTGGTATCAGTACCTTTGATGACCGAAATTTTTGATAGTATATCAACATACACAGGTCAATATATCGTTGGTCTTAAATGGAAAGGCCCTTACTTTACAGGAGAAGGTAAAACATAATAGAAAGTGTAATATTCAAAATGTAACTTTTTTGTACAACTGCTTGTAATTAAAAGCGCTATTTTTTACACTATTGCAATAAATTTTTGTGATGAGGTGTCTTAGTGTGAAATTTATTGAAATCACTGAAAAACTCAACTATCGATATGTATGCATGTATATATATATGCACATAAAATGTTTTTCAATTGAACACGTATACATATGTACATACTTGCATACATGTTTGTACTTATTTATGTATGTATGTTCATTCATCGCAACAATATAGTATTGATTCAGAACTTCAATATTGGAAGGGAAACTAAATAATAAATCGCAATTTTCTATTTTTATTTATGCAGCAACAGATAAATTTTTTTAAATTAAATAATAAATTATTAAGAAATGAAATTATGAATGATGAATGAAATCATTTCTTGCTTGTATATTGTATTCAAATATAGTATATACATAAATAATTTTTCCATATGAAGATATAAACTTGTTGGAAACGAATATTAATTTTATTATTATTTAGTTTATTATTATTAGATTATTATTATTATTATTTAGTTTTTTTCTAATACATACTTTACTTTTTGTCTATATATTGTTTTTGTTTTGAATGTTTTGTTTTTTTAGTTTTAATTATAACTTAATTTTTGTTATTGAAACTGGACTGTTAATTTATGTTTTAACTTAAATAAAAAAAAAGTTTAATTAAATAAATTCGGTATAAAATTTTTTAACCACACTAATAATCCCAAACCAATATTTTACTTATTAATATTTTACTTATTAAGTAAAATATATTTTTTTAATTTCCAATTTCAATGTATTTTTAATAAAAAAATATATATTTAACTTAATAAGTAAAATATTAATTCGGGATTATTAGTGCGTTTAAAAAATTTTAAGCTTAAATTTTAACAATTCCCATAAAAAACACTAATTAAAAAAAATTGTGTTTGCCCCCCCCCCCAGAAAAAATGTCTAGCTACGCCAATGCTCATAAGGACCTAAAATATAATTATGTTAATCATAGTTTCCTCAGAATCATTAAGTGATTAATAATATGCACATTAATTGCTCAAGGTCATCTGTATTCTTTCGACCTCCTTAACAAGATTTTAATGACTTTTATTAAGGTGAAAAGTAATTCAAAAATTTTCTTGAATTCCACTTTCAATTGTCGCTAATGCCAAAGAAATACATATGTTTACTTTGGCAATCAAGTAATTTCAGTCAAAAAAAGAATAACTTACAACACAGTAAGTCAAGGCAAGTGTGTTAAGCTGAATTCACCCATTGCTTCCGAACAAAATTTTTGTCCACACAAAATTTTTTTTATATGTAGTTTGACTTCTCTCTTCTTGAGAGAGAAAAAATATTTTTTACTCTCAGTTTGAATTGGTTTAATTTTATATTTTGTCGGGACAAAATCGAACTGAGCTGCCAAGTATTTTAATTTTTAAGCCAAAGTTGAACTGAGCTGCCACATCATGTTATATGAATAATAAAAGCACAGAATATACTTGTATTAATTACAATAGAAATAAAGCAAAATTCTGAAATATGACATACAATATACATATGGAGTTGAACGAAAGAACTGCATTGAACAATTAAAAAGACACAGCGAATTGTAATCATTTGCCGATGTGCTGCCACTTGTAAAATTAATACGCATCGTTTCACACGTATTTCATATGGTAGCTTTGATTTTCCAGACAAAATGTTCGAAATGGATGAATCGTGCTGCGGAAAACTCTCAGTAAAAAAATGTTTGTCTGGACAAAAATTTTGTTCGGAAACAATCGGTGAATCCAGCTTTACAAAAACGTATTTGCTTACGTACTTGCCAAGGTAGCGCTTGTTGACATCTACTCGTACGTAACTATTCTCTTCTGATATGGAAACAGTGTATACGATTTTTAAAATACTTCTAAAATGCGAAATTTTAAAACCTTAAAACTATTATAGTTTTAATAATCACATTCTAATGGCAATTTATTCATCCATATGTAAAGCTAATTGAATGTGCATATCGTTTACTTTAATATAGAAAAGCCCTAACTCATTATTTTTTCGAACTCAAGATTTTTTGAGATTTTTCGACGCATTAGATATTCATCTAACAAAAAATACAAACAACTCGAATTCAAAAAAATAATGACAGCTCACGCACAATCACGCACGAGTAATTTTTTTTTAGTCACGCTCACGCACTCACGCGTGATTAATTATAAATTTGATCACGATCATGCGTGATTCACGCGTGACATGATAAGATCACGACACTTGCACATCTCTAGTAGAAATCACACGGAATGACAAACCTATCAGGCATGTTCTGAAAATCACATGTTTCAAATCACTAGTGATTTTAAAAGTAATAATGGTCTTGTAGACGTTTTTAAAATTATATACGATAAATTTCTTTCAAAAATGATATTTGATGCTAATTTAGTGCTTTTTTTTATTACACGCGCTAAGACGGAAAAAAGCGCGCTTTGCATAGTTAAAATGCGCTAAATCTAGCGCGAAACGCGCTATATTGGCATGGCTGATCAAGACAACAGGTTGTTGTCTATGCTGATTTTGTCGTTGTAGTTCAATTAAACTAATGCATTAAACACATTCACCACAGCAGGCTACACGAACACACGACTTCAAATGCCGCTAGCAGCATTTGTCGCCTCGTAGCCGGCTACTTAATTATTTTGCAGACGGCAGCAGCACCATCTGCAGCTGATATTCAAGTACATATACATTGTTCAGTATTGCCACTTTTATATATTTTGCATTTATAAAAATTAATTACTCTTTTAAAATATACTTGTTTCACGTAAAAGTACAAAAATGAATCAATTTATTCTTTACATCGATTTTTGGATATTGTTTCTTTTAAATAATATGAAATAATTGTACAAAATCATTCATTCAACATTTTGTAGTATACTGGCAATACTGAATTTTCTCATTGTAGCCAACAAAATAGAAATTAGTTTAATTGGACTACAACGACAAAATCAGCATAGACAATAACCTGCCGCTATGTTGCCTTGCTGTCTTCAAAAGAATTAAAGGCTCAGTTAGCCGACAGTAATGTAAAGTAACTGCAACATTAAGAAACAGCTGATCGATTTTGTTATGTGAAAAGTAATGAAAATTGTTATAGAGATGTAATGTAACGTAACCTAATTTTCATATAAAAAAAATAGATCAGCTGTTTCCTACTGTTGCAGTTACATTACATTACAGTCGGCTAACTGAGCCTTTATTCTCCTATAAACATGTGTATACTATCCATGACATTTGGTAGTCGGTAGCTGGCTGTGGTGAATGTGTTTAATGCTTTATTTCAGGTATAGGAGTAAAGAAGAAATTACTTCGTGACGGAAGAATTTGAGATGATTGCTTTTTCATACGCATGGCCGCGCATACAAACGTCTTACATGTACATACGCACACACGTTGTGTGTATGAGTTTTTATTTTTCTGCGCACATACCAACGCACATATGCATTGACATTAGTTGTGTGCGTTTGCCTTAACCCTTAAGGCCGGGGCACAATGAATCCGTCATACGTTAAACTTTGCTTTTTTCAACTGACAGCTAAGTTA
The DNA here is from genome assembly GCA_949987645.1 of Tachina grossa. Taxonomy (NCBI): domain Eukaryota; kingdom Metazoa; phylum Arthropoda; class Insecta; order Diptera; family Tachinidae; genus Tachina; species Tachina grossa. The sequence goes on along the minus strand of OX465276.1, from coordinate 128,585,629 downwards.
AAACACATGGTTTCTTATGAGGTCTGTTACATTCAGTACGTGTCCAATAGTCATCCGACTTTTTGATATTAATTTGATCGATGCTTTTTATTCGTTCATCCGTAGCAGTGTTTCCGTAAAGGAACTGCTTGTTAGTTTGGGAAATGTAGAATTAATATATTCATATAATTTTATTTATATTTTATCGAGGGCACTTTAAAAAAATACCAAAAAATTGAGGCTTGTGTACCCGTTGTCGAAAACAACTGACACCTGTTGGCAGGTTTATGTTATTTTCTAGACCTTAAGGAACAGAAATAGATTGTCAGTTCCACTGAATTGTTCTCGAGAGCGAGTAAACAAGCCCCCATTTTTTGGTATTGTGTTAAAGTGGCGCCGATATCGACAACTGGAATAAGGGGAAATAATTTCTTTTTTCCTTACTTTATTTCTTTATAATTTTTATATTTTAACTGTTTTTTTTTCATGCAAAAAATTGGTCTAACTGGCAACACTGTTTGCGCATAGCATGAGAAAAATGCGAGAGAGAGAAGTATGTGAGAGAGAAGAGCTAAAATTGTCGCTTCAATTCACAGTACGTGTGACTTTTGCTACCCCGCAAGCTTCTCTTCACTTCACGACTACAAATACGACTCGCAGGCGACGTGTCGCAGCTAGGCCACCCTTCATCTAAACGGCCTCAAGTAGCTTACCATCTACATCTTACACGTACAATATGCAAAATAACAAGCATGCACGCATCAACACTACTTCTTTTGAGTGTTTGTTACGAACAAGAAGTCTTCGCGACATCACATTTTAACACTCATATATACGTATGTACATCAATACATCCTTCGTGTTTCGCTTATTAAATGACATCATTTATTATTGGTTTAGTATAATACATGCTACGACAACACATTTAAAAACAAGACGTATTTACATTTCAAAACTGTTTACGCAGGCAGCCCACTAATGGAGACCTGAGCAACAATGTTCACCGTGAGATTCGCCGTCCACAACCATTTACAATAGAAAGAAAGGAGACACAACAGAATTGGTAAATATTCTGTCTCTATAGCACTAACGCAAATCCCTTTGATATGCCTGAACTAGTGCTGGAATACTATCGATAGTATTATCAATAGTTTTAAAATATAGAAAATATCGATAGGAAACAAGTAAGAGTGCTATATTCGGCTGTGCCGAATCTTATATACCCTTTACCAAAGTGCGTTTATGTAGTATAGAGATACATACATAAGCACATAGTTACTTTTATGTACAAAGAAAAATATAATAATTTTCAACCCCTAGAATCATCATTTTAGATTTTTCTGATTACTTATACTAATCTAGTAGTTCTTAAATAATATAGAAAGTGTGTTACGTTAAAAACAGGAAATTCAAAAAAATATTTTATTTAGTTACTTCAATGTCCAGAAAAAAATCAAAGTTACCAGCTCTGGGGCTATGGTTTTTATTTTTATAATTTTCTATACCAAACTTTTCTTTCCAAAACGTAAAATATATACAATTTATAAAGGAAAAGATAAAAATTAATAAGACTAAGTTACTTTTATACATCAAAACAATGTAAGCTTCCCAACCCTGAAATCATCCTTTTTGATTTTTCTGATTTCTAACACCAATATCTTTCTTTTAAGAATTTAAGAAATGTTTAATTTATAGAAAAAAAGGAAAAATTTGTTTTAGTAAGATGCTTTTGTACAAAAAAGTTAAAGTTTTCCTACCCTGGAATCGTCTTTTTAATTTTCTTAATAGTTTTTTTTATTTGAAATACCAATTTTATTCGTACTCAAGCATAAAATAAGTTTATTTAATAAAAAATAAATAAAAATTAATTTTCGGTAGTTAGTTTTTTATATCACAAAGAGTGTAAGTTTCCCAACCCTTGAATCCTCCTTTTTGATTTTTCTGATTTCTTACACCAATATTTTTCTTTTAAGAATATAAGATATCTTTAATTTATAAAGAAAAGGAAAAATTTGTCTTAGTAAGTTGCTTTTTTATAAGAAAAAAAGTTAAGGTTTGCCAACCCTGGAAACGTCTTTATAAATTTTTAATTTTTTTTTATTTGAAATACCAATTTCATTCGTGGTGAGCTATGAAATAAGTTTATTTAATAAAAATAAATAAAAAATTAGTTTACGGTAGTTAATTTTATATATAACAAAAATCGTAGGTTTTCCAACCCTTGAATCCCTTTTTGTTTTTCTGATTTCTTACATCAGTCTTTTTCTTTTAAGAACATTAGATGTATTTAATTTATAGAAAAGAAGGAAAAATTTGTTTTAGTAAGTTACTTTTGTATAAGAAAAAAAATTAAGGTTTTCCAACCCTGGAAACGTCTTTTTAATTTTTAAATTTTTTTTAATTTTTATTTAGTTAGAAATACCAATTTTATTCATACTGAAGTATAAAATAAGTTTATTTAATAAAAAAAAATAATAATAGCTAGTTTTCGGTAGTTATTTTGTATGGCAAAATGAAGTTTAAGTTTCCCAGCTCTGAAACCGTCTGCTGGATTTTGCTGATTTTCAATACCAATCTTATTTGGACCATTTCTGATACACCAGTCCAAGAACGAAGTCTCTAGCTTTTCTGGGAGCTTCGGAAAACCGATTTCACGTACAGACTGACGGACAGACGGACATCGCTTATTCGTCTTCGCTATGCATAAGGATCCAGAATTTATATACTTTATGACTCACTTATTAATATTCTGGAAATTACAAACGGAAGGAGAAACCTATATATACCCTTTTACCATTTTTTGGTAAAGGGTATAAAAATTCGATATCGATATTATGCAGTTGTGAAAACTGGAGGAGTTATAAAATTTTTTTAACTGATAGCACAATTTTTCAAAAACTGTCACCTAAAATAACGTTCGTAGATACACACATACATATTAAAATTAACAAGACCTCATATCGCTCATTTGCTTCAATAGTGGCATAACTCAAAAAATGAGTTTTTTGAGTTAATAATGCAGAAAGATGCGGCGTTTTGTATTTTATCTTGTGTAAAAATTTCATATAAATAGCTTGTACCATCACCTCCTGAGAGAAGAATTTTTTTCATTTCTCCATTGAGTTGTATGCAAAATAATAACTTAAAACGCGTTTTCTGCAAAACTGGTTTTTTTGAGTTCTGCCACTATTGAAGTAAATGAGCGATATGTACTTTCAATAAAGGGATAAGAAAACTAACTGCAACCTGATAAAAAATTCGTCATATTTTTCTTTTTCAAGTGCAAACGTTCAGTCGATAGTAATATCGATAGTATCGATAGATAAATCTGAACTATCGATAGACATCGATAGTAGAAAATATCGATAGTATCCCAGCACTAGCCTGAACATGGACATCGCACGTATTCATCATGAATGCATGATGAATTTTTCACAGCTGTTCGGCCGGCGTCATGAAATGGATTTCTAATTGTATAAAGGTGTAGAAAAATAAAATAGATTCAAATCGAATATAAATTATTTGCTGGGTTTTTTTTGTATTAGTTTCAAAGCCTACTACGCTTATTTTTCTTTTGTGATTTTCAAAAATATTATTATTTGTGAATTCTCAAATAGTTCTTGAAAGTCTGTGCATAAGTTAAGAGGTTTGTGACTATTCAAAATGTGTGGTTGAAGTCTACTGATGATTTGTTACAGCAAGAATGAAATGCATATAGACAACGCTGAACCACCAGCAAATAAATTTCAAATTAAAATAAACTTCTGACAATATGTCGAATAATAAATATCTTAAATATCAGGTATTAGTACGTACGCAAAATTTTTTAAAATTTTTTACTTAACTTTACTGCATTTTAACCCAAAATACAGTAAATGAGAACACAAATTGAGAGAGTAAAGTTACAGTTCTTGACTGGGTGTTTTGCAAATTTTTACTGCAGAAGTTTATGTAGAAACAGAATAAAGTCTGCAACTTCAGGAAAATCGCTGACAAATTAATCAAGCCCATAATAACATCGACGGCAGTAACTTCAAATGCTCTCTAATTTTTGTTTTATTTTCTATTGTGCTTATTTTTCTTTGTAGTTTTGTTTACAAAATGTATGAAATTTATTGAAAGTATGGTAACATTTTTGTGAGAATGAACATTGATATGTGAGAGTATTCTGTTTAATCATTTAAACAGAATACCGGCTTCAACACATTTTCCATACAAATTGACACAAAAAAACAGCCGCAGAAACCGGTCGTGAGATAGAATCTATTTTATTTTGAGAGCGTTTTTTCTTATGCTCTCACATATCAATGTTCATTCTCACAAAAATGTTACCATACTTTCAATAAATTTCATACATTTTGTAAACAGAACTACAAAGAAAAATAAGCACAAAGAAAATAAAACAAAAATTAGAGAGCATTTGAAGTTACTGCCGTCAATGTTATTATGTGCTTGATTAATTTGTCAGCGATTTTCCTGAAGTTGCAGAATTTATTCTGTTTCTACACTAATCATTTTGTCGTAGTAAAGTTTAGTATGACAAAAACATGATTCAAAATGTAAACAAATGAAAAATAAGCACACGAAAAGTGTAAAAATTTGAGAAAAGGTTAAATAAAAATTGTGAAAGACATTAAAAAATAATTAATTTATAAAGCATAATAATAATAGCTGCTAATATACATATTTTGTAACTTATTTTATTAATCCTTTTGTTTTGCAATTTATTCTAATTACTCAGAGTTGTGAAAGTGTAAAATATCTGGTTACTTAGTAGTATTGCATATGATTTTAAGGTAATCAGTAACTTTAACAATTAGTCATGTAATTTTTATTAATTTAACAAACAACAAGGCAAGGAAATTAAAAAGAAATTAATTACAAATATTGTATGAAATAAATTACAGAATTTATTCTTAGATTGTTCGTGTTATAAAAATCCTGGAGGATCTGCCTACTTTTTGAAAAATTTTCTGTAATAACACTTTTTAAACTTAAAATTTCTAGTGTGTCTCATTTCTATAAATGATCACTGTGCCAGTTGAAAATGGCATAGTTACATGAAATGATGAATTGGAGTGTCATAGGTGTTGGATTGTACTCCTTAAAAATGCACTATTGTGTGATTACAACGGGTCGCCAGCTTGTACGCAATTTGTTAAGAGTAGTCTGAAAAGAAATATGTTAAATACAGTGTAAATTTTAGCGGGCGTGACCCAGCCTATTTTCTCAATATATTGTTACGTTTTTCTCTCTATAAAAACGCTTTTCCGTCGATCCGAAGATTTGCAAATGAATATAAGAGCCGAGTGTAGTAATTAGGGTTAAGAATGATACAAGTTATATTTACAAATACACTTATACTAAATTAATTAAGAGTATTCACGTGACACCTCTTTGCCTGCTGCTTGTCACACACGGCACTCACTCTGCCGACACTCACAGTTGATACACCAATAAAGACTCACTGGCTTTACTTACACCCTTACACACGTCTATTCGCTGCACTGTTCCCTTTACTCCAGTCGACACGATAGACTCCACACTAATCTCAATTCCACGACAGACTTTGCTGTCACCATAGACTGTCCTATAGTTTCTCCTTTACTCCAACTGACGTGTAAAGCACAGACTGTTCTTAACTATCAACTCACCACTGTATCGCAGACTATTATTAATTCACAACTTACTGCCTGTTCCAGGATGTCACTCGTTTTCGTTCGCAGGCCTTTTAAACGACAAACAGCTGTTTTGCATTCCACTAAAAGCCTTTAGCACGACAAGTCGAAAGAAAATTAAAGCGAACGATAACGTAAGCATTTCAATACAAATATGAGCCCCAATAAAATTTTTTCAGTCATTTGTACGAACTCAAATGCCAAAAGAAGGCACTTGTATTTTTATTGTCGACTGAGACAAAATACAACAAATTATTTTTATTTACATGAATAAAATATTTTGCTTTGCCAATGAGCAAATACATTACCGGCTTCGCTGACAATGGGTTCATTGCTTAACCCTTCGTTGGCAATCTCCTCACGTCTGAGCTTGTAAGTAAGCGGTTTTGAGTCCTTGTGTGTATGTGTGTTCGACAACAGCTTCAATGAGTAGATATTTTCTGCCTACCACCACTTTCGCTAGTTATAATGAAGGTTGGTTAGAAACTATCGATCTTATGTGTAAGAAAAAACGGTTAAGAAGTTAGATAAATCACGCTGGGACTTAATAGTGGGCTAAAACTACATTATGCGCCGATTTTTATTGTCAAAATGTATGAAGGAACTCCTTAGCACCTATTTCAATGTCGTCACTTACTTGTTGCCAGTTTTGCTTGTACATAAGGATGTATTTATTCATATAATCAGTTGTTCTACATATACAGAGAGAGAGAAAATTATTGCACCCGTACAAAGGCCGACAAGGTAGAACACTTTTTCTGGGTCTGTTTTTATTTTAAAGATAATGACAATCACCCAAATGACAATGAATAATGACCTAAATAAATGGGCTATTGGTCATTTTTCCTTTTGGGTGACTCTTCACAAAATTTTGCATAGCTTGTGGTTTTTTATGTCTTTATTTATCATAAATAAAAACCCTTGAGTATTTATGTATGTACACTTTTTATCATTTACAAAAATTGTTTTGTCAAGTTTATTTTAATTTATTTTTGGGTGCCACTTGTTGCAGGTTAAATTAGAACAGAGTTTCATTTTTTAAAGCACAATTTACACATTTGAACGATTTTTTATTCCCAGTTGTCGATGAATGTGTGAAATTGTGGATGTGGCAATATAGATATTTGACAACGGGTATACGGCTTACGTTAGGAACGTAAAGCCAATCGAACGATAAGTCGAAAGATAGTGGAACACTTTTATAGAAGAAAATGAGTGACTTACTTTCGTTCTCTTAAGTTTTCTTTCGACATCGTGGGGGAGGCAGTTAATTATCAACTGACTTGTTCACTCGCAGCTGATTGACTGATTGCAACTCGTTCACAACACAACTATAACTGACTCGCAACTAACTAACTCATTGGATGCGTCACCTCTTTTTATATTTCACACAAACACCACCAGAAGTTTCAAGCAATGTCTAGACGATCATTATCATCTTATATGCTGCCTAATTAAGTTCATGTGGTAACTATGTACATACATGTGTATATGCATACGTGTGTACACCATTAACTAAGCAATACACGGTGGTTGTTTATCTTTTGCTTTTTGTTTGAATTGGCGTGAATGTATGTGTGTAAATATGTGAATGTTCTTAGTAAGCAGACGCTTTTTGTTGTTGCTTTTGCTTGTTTACGCTTAATCAAGCTAGGCATGCTTATTTAGTTGTTGGCTACTATTCTAGACTATTCTTTGCTTTGACCCTGTAGGAATATTTTCGCGTAGCACTTACATTAACCCTGTTGGAATATTCTTGTGTAATGCTGCTTATTTCGTAGTCGACGGCTATTTTCGTAACAATATTTACATATTAAATTCTGCTTAGCCGAAGTACATAAATCAAAAGGATATGCCCTATGTGCATGCAAAGTTTGAAAAGGGTAGCTGGTGCTTTAATTTTTGTATTTTCCGATTGAGTAAATCAATTAGGACTATTTGTCTACAAAATGTCAGCTCTCTACAGCATAATATTACGTAAAATTTTTATGGACCTGGTCCCGCCGACTTTTATATCTGTTAGTGCTTATGGTTCATGTAAAGTTATGTAGGAAAAAGCAAATGAGAAATACATGAGTAAGTCCTCGTCCATACAGTGAAACATTTGCTGCGAAACATTTTTGTTTTCGCTTTTGAAACTGCATTCGTGTCCACACTGTGAAGTTTTTATTCTGCAGCTTAATACATTTTCTCATATATTTCTCATGAGAATGAGACGAGAATCACGTACTCAACAAGAACTGCATGTACATGAAACAAAGTACCCTTCTCCATTCCTCTTTCCCCGTTCATCGACAAACTCAAAAGCTCTGCAGCAAATGTTTCACTGTATGGACAGAGACTAGTAGACTAAAAACTGCTAAGCCGAGGTACATGAAAGAAAAAGCTAAGATTTATCGATGTAGTTAAGGCCATTTTTCAAAACAGGAAATTTTCACTTTGGATAAGTTCAATGTGTATGAAAAGTTTCAATAAAATTGAAGTTAATTTTCAGTTTACAGTGCTTGTTCCCACCCTCTGATTGAAACTTCTAGCTTCTTAGATTTTTGTTAGTGTTCTCTCATCTAGATTTATTTGTGTACCAAATTTCAGCTCTCTAGAACGAATTGGAGTTTTAACGGATAAAACTTCTTGGTTTTAAGATTTTCCTATTGGCATGCTCATCTACACTTACTTGTACACAAAATTTCAGCCCTCTAGCGCGAATTATACCTTTAAATTTTATGAGCATTATCCCTCCTACTATTTTAAACTCACAATTTTGTTGTGAGCAGCGCTTATAATTCATGCTAATTTTCTTCTAAAATATGCTACACCGAAGTACATTAAGCACAAGGCTAACATTTTATGGGAGTGATCACGCCCACTTTTTGAGGTGATAGTTTAAAGACTTGCATACGTGCAACGTGTATGCAAAGTTTCACTAAAATGGCTTAAGTAAAAAGCTGTATATTAACAGCCTTATTTATATAACATATTAAGGCTTTATAAATGGGTTTTAAGACAAATTTTCATACAAAATTTTTCTTAAAAAGTCTTTATAAAGTCTTAATAAATTAAATTACTGCAAACTTGAGACAGAAAGAGATATTGTTCCTCTCTCTGTTTTTCACACAGCTGAATTAAGACTTTGCAAAGTAAACTTTGCGTGTCTGAAAGGGGTATATGTATATACCGCTTCATTTAATTTAAAATGCCACATTATGTAAAAATGAATAAAACAACTTTATATAGAAATTGCATTATATTTTATTTTATAAGAAACTGCGAATAACAAGAAGGTTTGAAGGCTACTTGCAAAATTTAAACAATTATGAGATTAAATGACGTATTTATGTACATATGTATGTATAAAATGACATGATATGTACTACATAGATCAGTCTCCCCGTATTCTGTAATCAGCTAAGGCTAAATTCAATTGCTAAAAAACAGAACAAATAGCAAATTAAACAATTTTGGCGATGTCACTAAACACTTAAATTTCGGCGGATTAAATTTTTGAGCCAATGCCAGATTTAGCAATAAACGTTTGAACATTTTATTCGTAGCCGAAAATCGATAAATTGACTTTATAGAATTTTAGCGCTAGAGATTTAGCTTTAGCAAGTTACAGAAAACAGAGGCAGTTCTGCTTTTCCTTGTATGTAAGTATGTATATTTACAGCGTTGCCGTTGTGACACTAACGTATCACTTTTGACCCCTTTTCGTGCCGTTGACACTTTTTATGAATCTTTTTTTAATTTATCCCTTTGTATCATTTTAACAGAATGTATGCCGTAGGGCAATCATATGCTCAAAAATTGGACGAAGCACAGTCTAGCATATCAGTAATTGGAAAAAGTGCTGTTCGTCCATCATTTTACTGTTTTAGTCGATGCAAAAGCCAATAAATGGTGAAAATATTGCAAAATATATGAAACTCAAATCCCTGATTCCAAATGCAAATTATTTCTGGGAGTATCACAATTAAAAAATATGTATTTTAACTTACTTTCATCTTTTTATAAATAGAATTTAAATGTGATTTTTTATTACTTGCACATCGGCAAGACCGTCTACAGGCGGTTTTCACTATTCTTTACCTGGTGTTCATTCCTAATGTTTTTTCACCTGTAAGTTAAAACTTACGGTTCTTTTTGCTATATCCACTTTAAAAAAAAATATTAGCTTCATCCCATAATTTTTACGATCTGGCCAGTTAGAGGTCTAAAATTGATTTATAATTAAAGTATGTACATATGTATGTTAATTAATTTTATTTTAGTCTAATGTATTTAATTAATTGTTAAAATTCGTGTTTCTTTTTTTAAATTGAAATAAATGTTATTTTTTTCTTCCAAAAAAACTTGACCCTATTTTACTATAAAATACCCTTTTTTGACCCTTTTTTTTCTTACATAACCTTTCATGACACTTTTTCAAAATTTTCAACGGCAAACCTGTATATTTAATCACATTTTTATTTTAAAAGCTGTCTTCTTCATTTCAAGTATTTGAAAGGAATTATTATTATTAAAGAAAATATTTTAAATACAATCTTTTTTATCTTTGTCTGCTGCAGTCTTATTTTTGGCTGCAGTCTTATTTTTGGCTGCAGTCTTATTTTTGGCTGCAGCATTATCCTCAGAAAGGCAAACATTTTTTCCATTGACGTTTGGCTGCTGTGATGAAGTTTCTTGGATTGGACCCACAGTTTTATCCTCAGTTATACCCTTCTTGCTCGATTCCTTTAGTGACAGCTTGAGACGAGTCAAGCGGGAAGCAATCTTCGACCATGAATTGTCATCTAACGACATGAACACATGTAGGAATCCACCACATTTCTTCCTTAAGGTTACCCTCCAAGAGTGTTCGATTTGGTTGTTCTGTGATTCGATATTTGCCGGAATATTTTCCTTTCCTAACTCATAGGCTTGTGGAAGATAATCATGTGCATAATCAGACCAGGGAAAATCTGTTTCATCCACTATGCTCACAGCGAAGTTGCACTTCTGAACAATGGCGCTGATGTTGATTTTCAACCAGTCCGCAGTTTTTCTATTAGTACAGGTTAAAATAACCCAACCTGTTATTGTAGAACAGCCTTCGAATTCAGGGCGAACATCCCCTCCTAGTTCTATTACCGTATCAATTATTGCCTCTTGCAGCGTAGACATCTGCTCTGCCGATAGAGGATTATTTAATAAGTCATCCGGTACAAAGCCGACATTCACCAACTCTGTCACATGACCACATGGCGGTTTCAGTTTCGATATGATTCGCTGGTCTGTGTCGCTGCTGTTTTGAGTCGTAAGCTTGGACCTCTTGCTTTTGGGTTCCAGCTTTTCATCCGATAGTGCACGTTTCCTGGTATCTTTAGCTTGTTCCCGACTGCAGTCAACTGCCAGTGCATTTTCGCAATGAGACTTTTCAATATTTTTAATTATTGTTTCTTCAGTTGTATTTATTCGCTCTATTGTAGTATTTGTTGTTTCCGTTTGTGCTGTGTTAAATGTTGTTGCCGCTGTATCATTTGTTGTTTCTGCTTTATCACTTGTTGTTGCCACCGTAGTATTTGTTGTTTCTGTCGAAGTATTTGTTGTTTCTGTTAAATTATCTGTTGTTTCTGCTGCTGCACTTGTTGTTTGAATCGAATTTTCTCCATTAGCAGTAGCAAGTTGCTTGTGCTTATGATCCTCTATCTTTTTGTGTAACGTACTTTTTTTTAAATCCTGATGGTAGGGAAAATTATGCTTTCTCAAATAATGTCGTTTTTTATTTGACAAATTTGAAAATGTAATGTATTCGCAAATTTCGCAACTTAACTTCTTGGAGTTCATTTTGCAAATGAAAATACGATTATAAAATAGAACTGTTTTCATTTTTTTGAATTTTTCTATTTGCATTTTCTCTCAAAAATGTAAGTACCTACATACATACATATGTACATGTATTTATGTATTTGTATGCTTCTCAGGTAGAGACATCCCATATAGCATTTGGAAGATAGTTTTCTGAAAAATCACCTTGCTGAGTCTTTTTAGATCACTATTCGTGATCAAAAACTGATTAATCACTTACACGATCAAAAAAGGACTCGAAAAAGATTCGCGCTAATGGGTAAAAATAGTTCGATTTAAAATAAAATAACAAATTGTATAGCCATCGCAAATTAATCATCCAGACGTGTAAAATGTGACTATTATTTCCGTTTGTTATTATCATATTTCGCTTACCTGGAAGACTGAAAAATGCTTAATCAAAAACAAATCTTGCAGGTGTTTTAAAAGTGATTATAATTATGTATTTTATAATCATATTTTACGCAGATAGATGATTAAACACTACTTGATATGTTATTTTTAAGTATAACGGGGCAATCTTTACTTATAATGTCAAAAACTTATTTTTTTTTCATTTATAAAAGTTAAATCGAATATGAAATTAAATGATGAAACAGAATAAGCCTGCAGCTTCAGAAAAAATCAATTTCAAATTAACAGAGCCCAAAATAAAATCAACGGCAGTAAATTCAATTGCTCTCTGATTTATGTTATATTTTTTTTCTGCTTATTTTTCTTTACAAAATGTATGAAATCTATTGAAAGTGTGGTAGCATAAGAAAAAATGCTGTCAAAATAAAATAGATTCTGTCTCTGGACTGCTTTCTGTAACTTCCTTTTGGTGTCAATTTGTATGGAAAATGTGTTTGTGCCGTAATTCTGTTTGACCATTAAACGCAGGACTCAGAAAGCTGACTAAAAAATACTCGAAGAAAAGTCAAATACGATTAGAAATGCGACTGATAAATGACTCAAATATCAGTCATAATTGACAATAAAAAGACTCACAAACTGACTGATAAATTTCTCAAATATGACTCGTAAGTGATTAGAAACATGGCTGAAAGACAATTCGAAAAAAGCAAAATATGAAGCGAAATAAGATTAATAAATGATCAGAAAACGATTCGAAAAAGACCATAAATACTGCCAGAAAAGGGGTCGAAAACGACTCTAACTAATATAGAAAAAGACTCATAAATGATTTATCAAGATGAGTCGCGGGTAGTCACGTTTTTCTACCGACAAAAGTATAATTTATGATCAGAAAATGAGCGCATATTCTAGCTTTTTAATCGCGCAGAGGAGTCAAAAAAGACTCGAATTTGATTGAAAATCTAAAAAATTGCTGGGTGGGATTTTGCACACACACTCTCTATTTTAAGAGTTTTTTCCACATCTGAAATATTGCCATCCCTTCTAAGTCTCTTCTCTTCTTAAATTGGAAATGAACAATAAACATACAAATAGTAGCAACTTCGACCTGAAAATTATTAAATTTAGAAAATGAAATATATGTAAATAGGTTGTTGTGTATCCTTGTTACACTTTAACTAAACATAGCTTACAAGGATCTGATTTATAACCAGAGAACGAAGCCGACGAAAAAAAGTCGGCGGCGGAGGCTGAGCACAAAATGAACCGGCGGCGGCTAAAATTCGGCTTAAATCGGCGTGTCATATTGTACCAGATACGTTCAATGTTTTTTTTTTTTAAATATTAGAAAAAGGGATTTTTTATATTCTTTTAAGATATGCTCCCGAAATATTTCTTGCCTTATTTTCGATTTTATCGTAAGCGACATGTTATCGAAAAAATACTTTTTATTGAATTTGAAATTCTATGGGCATGTCCATAGTTTAGAATTATAAAAATGCCAAAATTGTTGATAACTTTTAAGATGTATTGTAAGCGACAATTAACGTACAAAGACATATTTGAATATTTTTTAAAAACGTTCTGAAAAATTTAATTTTTGTCACTTACGATAAAATCGTAAATAAGGCTCACGTTAACTTATTTTTACACATTTTATATGTTTGACACATCTTAGAATGAAGCGTGTGATATATAAATTGATCTACAAATGCTATGAAACACTGATACCAGCTTCGTCCATTAAGCACTAGTTTTTTTTGGCTTCTTAAATTTTAAAGTTGTAAATCATAGCCGGCCAAAGTGGTCTCAGAGTACGGAACTTCAATCGGCTTCCTACAATGGAATTTCATGAAGTCGGAAAATAGCCGGCTCAATTTTTAGCCGAAAGCAGCCGCCTGGACTGGCTACCTGCAAGGAAATTGGCGGCGGCTTAGCTGCGGCTGAAAACCGGTCGGCTTCGTTCTCTGTTTATAACTGCATATGTTAATCATAGTTTCCTCAGAATCATTAAGCGATTAATAATATATAAATTAATTGCTCAAGGTCATCTGTATTTTTTCGACCTCCTTAACAAGATTTTAATGACTTTTATTAAGGTGAAAAGTAATTCAAAAATTTTCTTGAATTCCACTTTCAATTGTCGCTAATGCCAAAGAAATATGTTTACTTTGGCAATCAAGTAATTTCAGTCAAAAAAAGAATAACTTACAGAACGGTAAGTCAAGGCAAGTGTGTTAAGCTGGATTCACCCATTGTTTCCGAACAAAATTTTTGTCCACACAAAATTTTTTTATATGTAGTTTGACTTCTCTCTTCTTGAGAGAGAGAAAATATTTTTTACGAACAATTCTCAGTTTGAATTGGTTTAATTTTATAATTTGTCCGGACAAAATCGAACTGAGCTGCCAAGTATTTTAATTTTTCAGCCAAAGTTGAACTGAGCTGCCACATCATGTTATATGAATAATAAAAACACAGAACATACTTGTATTAATTACAATAGAAATAAAGCAAAATTCTGAAATATGACATATACATATGGAGTTGAACGAAAGAACTGCATTGAACAATTAAAAAGACACAGCGAATTGTAATCATTTGCCGATGTGCTGCCACTTGTAAAATTAATACGCATCGTTTACACACGTAAGTATTTCATATGATAGCTTTGATTTTCCAGACAAAATGTTCGAAATGGATGAATCGTGCTGCAGAAAACTCTCAGTAAAAAAATTTTGTCTGGACAAAAGTTTTGTTCCGAAACAATGGGCGAATCCAGCTTTACAAATGCGAAATTTTAAAACCTTAAAACTATTATAGTTTTAATAAGCACTTTCTAATGGCAATTTATTCATACATATCTAAAGCAAATTGAATGTGCATATCGTTTACTTTAATATCGAGATTTTTTGAGATTTTTCATTTTTTTTTTATTCATCTAACGAAAAATACAAGAAACTCGAATTCAAAAAATAATGAGTTAGGGCCTTTCTAAGGTAGCGATATATAAGTTAAAACTTTTGCCAGCTTTTACCATATTTATACCGACACCGAAAACTGCATCAAATAAGTATCCATACTGGTACAATTTTGGTGTTTCTGTTTCAACTAGGGTTCTTACACAATGCAACCAGCGTTGCCGTTGTGACACTAAAGTATCACTTTTGACCCCTTTTCGTGCCGATGACACTTTTTATTACCCTTTTTTTAATTTATCCCTTTGTATCATTTTAACAAAATGTATGCCGTAGGGCAATCATATGCTCGAAAATTGGACGAAGCAGAGTCTAGCATATCAGGTATTGGGAAAAGTGCTGTTCGTCCAGTTGGCGATATTTGGTTCGATGGTGTCGATCATTTTACTGTTTTGGTCGATAAAAAAGCCAATAAATGGTAAAAATATTGCAAAAAATATGATGCTCAAATCCCTGATTCCAAATGTAAATAATTTCTGGGAGTATCACAATTAAAAAATTGGTATTTTAACTTACTTTCATCTTGAATCTTAATAAAACTTTTTATAAATAAGATTCAAATGTGATTTTTCATTACTTGCAAAAGAGCAAAACTGTCTACAAACGGTATTCACTATTCTTTACCTTGTTGTTCGTTCCTAATGCTTTTTTTTTTACCTGTATATTAAAACTTACGGTTCTTTTGACTATATCCATTTAAAAAAAATATTAGCTTCATCCAATAATTTTTACGATCTGGCCAGTAAGAGGGTTAAAATTGATTAATGATTAAAGTATATAAGTATGTGAATTAATTTTATTTTAGTCTAATGTATTTAGTTAATTTTTATGATTTGTGTTTCTTTTTTTAATTTAAATAAATGTTATCTTTTTGTTCCCAAAATACCTTGACCTTATTTTACTATAAAATACCCTTTTATTGACCATTTTTTTCTTAAATATGGTTGAAAATTGGACCTGTAGAATTGGCTTTATTCGCTCCAGCCGCGGCGGCCACATGCCCGAAATCATATTTAAACATTAATGGCATAAAATTATCCTTCCAATAAAGCCAAATTGATGGACATTAAAACGATTTTCTTGTGTTTTATTTCAATTTGAAGTTCTATACCTCTAAAAAAAACACCCGTTATTTCCACCTCAAGTAAAAACTATAGTCGATGTTTCAGGCACAAAATTTAAAAAAATTTTTCTGTCTTAGATTCTCAAGAAGCATTTGCAGTAATTGCAAGTTCCGAGAAAGAGTTAGAAGTAAAAATTGATCTTCTCAAATTACAAAATAAAAATATCCAATCTAGATTATAACAGAAATCTCAAAAATCTTTCTTTATTTTCTTGGCATTCAATATCCAATTCTTAAAGTGTTAACAGCTGTAGACATATTATTCAAAATCTTTTTTATGTATAGGGTGTTTTTTTTTTAAGAGGTATAGAACTTTGAATTGAAATAAAACACAAAAAATCGTTTTAATGTCCATTAATTTAGCTTTATTGGAAGGATAATTTTATGCCATTAATGTTTAAATATGATCTTGGGCATGTGGCCACCGCGGCTGGCTCGAATAAAGCCAATTCTACAGGTCCAATTTTCAACCACTTTTTCGAGCATATGGGGCCGTATGTTGGCAATAACGCCACGAATGTTGGCTTCCAAGTCCCCTAACGTTTCTGGTTTGTTGGCGTAGACGAGCGACTTCACATATCCCCAAAGAAAATAATCCAATGGTGTCAAATCACACGATCTTGGTGGCCAATTGACAGGTCCATTCCGCGAAATTATGCGCTCATCGAATGTTTCCTTCAATAAATCGATTGTGACGTGCGCTGTGTGGCATGTAGCGCCGTCTTGTTGGAACCACAACTCAGCCACATTCATGCCATCCAATTCGGGAACAAAATAGTCGGTTAGTCGGCTCCAATTGCTGTGCACGGTGGCGAATCGATTCATTCGGGTCCTCTTCAACACTTTGCTCTACAGCGGCAATTGTTTCTTCGGTGCGCACTGTTCGACGTCTCTGCGGATGCGTATTATCACATAGAGTAAACGTAGTGCGAAAACGATCCATGGTTAACCGAATTAATTGCTCTGATGGACGATTATGTCGACCATAAAATGGATGGAGCTTGCGGTAAACTTCGCGAACTGAACCATTATTTTCGAAATAAATTTGCACGATTTGCAAGCGTTGTTCTTTTGTCAACCTGTTCATGATGAAATGGCAAACCAAACTAAATATTAATCACTTGACAGCTGACAAAATGGCCGCCAGTTAAAAAAGTGATGCCAACTTAAAGTTCTATACCTCAATAAAAAACACCCTTTATATTTAACCTAGAATTTCCAAAGGAAGCAGAAATATTCTATCATTTCTTGCAAATTTTTTTTATGAAATGCCGAATAGAAATAAATATACTAAAAGATATACAATTAAAAATGAAATTTTAAATATCAATATTTAATGTAAATTTAAAAGCGTTGAATATATTTTTATAATTTTTTTTCCTTTATGTACAAATCTCAATTTCAGCAATATTGTATACTAACGTTTGAGATACTAACCAGAAGTTTGTAGTTATACATAAGACTGTAAGTGCTTTTTGTAACTAGTAAGAATGGATTTTGAAGACTATATATACATACATACATACATATATTGTAAAATATGAAAATGACAAAAATATATATGTATTTTTATACTCAAGCTCAGTTTAATATATTAAATAATTCTTAATACGTATTTTAAAATGTTAAAATGACCTAAAAATAAAAAAGTTGCAAACTAAAACTGAAATATTTGTATTTATTGAAGTCTCGAATATAGTCGGTAAATCTAATAACAAAATCAACAACTGTTTTGTGTGAACTTTATTATTCAATGCTATTTTTTAATAGATTTTTAGTAAAAATGTAATAAAACAAGTTATTGAATTGATTAATTTCTTATTTCATTATTTAAAAAATTTTGAAAATTTTTTTTATCAAAACAATACAAATCGTCGTTGAAAATAAAATTTAGGTCAACAATATTTTTCTTTGATTCATTAAATTTCTTTATTGACCAAAAAAAAAAAATCAATAAACTTGCATACAATTTTATTTATCAATATTGCAAAAGTCGTCATCACAGAAAATTTAAAAGATTTTTTTTATTGAATCAACGATTTTCGTATTCAAATATTAAAATTATTTTTTTCTGTGTAAATAAAAACTGTGAAGTGAGTTCTAACAGCAGTATTTTTCTAACGGCAAAGCCACTTTTTCGTCAACAATCAACTTCGCTTTGTCCAATGCCAACTAGTGATTAACATTACCGCTGCTTGGTACTTCGTCATTTAAGTCAGTGAGATCATCCGCTTTGGGTTCGTGTTTTTCACTTAACCAAGTTATCCCTATAGATAACAGTAGCCCAAAACCCAAGGTCCAAGTCGGGATGGACAGATATGTATATAATTGTTGTAAAGCGTGGGCGAAGCCCAAATTCTTCCGATCTGCTCCAAAGCTAACTGAAACTAGTGGTACTGCAGTCAGTGTTGTCATATGTGAAGATTTATCTTATTTTTGAAGTTTTAGACATGTTAAAACGACAAAAAAGATTTCTTATCTAAAAATAAGATTTTTAAAAATTTTACTTTTGCTACTTTTAAAACATTATTGAGGGATTTTTTGACTAGACTACTTAAAACTTTGCTTCATAATGATGGTACACATATTCTATACAGTACATATTTTATGTTATTTTTAATTTTTTGTGTTATTTGGCCTTACTTTTAATAATTCACAGGAAAAAAATAAATTTTAACTCATCTTCATTCAATAAAATAACAAAAAAGATTTTTGGTTACAAAAAAAGATTTTTGCTCGACTTGTAGATTTTTGAAAAATAAATATGGCAACACTGACTGCAGTGCTCATTTATGGTAAATGCCTTTACTTTTACTTTTTAATTTTTAATTCGTGTTGTTCATCGTTTAGTTGTTGCTGTTCTTGTTGTTGTGTACGCATTGCAATTAAAATAAATTCAGTAAAGTGCGACTTTGACTCGCGCACATTCGGTTTTGAGCATTTTTTTTTATTTAGCTTCTTCCTTTTTTAAGTTTTTTCAGTTAAAACGATTTTTTCAGTTTTATCGCTTTTTTCTCGTTTTGGCGTTTTTTTTTCTCTTTTTGGGTTTTTTTAATTTTCGCAATTTTTTTTTCATTTTGCCGATTGTTTCTGTTTTTGGGGTTTTTTAGGCGATTTTTTCATTTTGGCGACTTTTTTGTTTGTGTTTTTTCCTTTTTGGCGATTTTTCCGGTTTTTTCGCGATTTGTTTTAGTCCTAGAATTTTTTTTAACTAGGTGTTTTTTTCGTTTTGGCGATTTTTTTTTTGTTTTTGGCGATTTTATATTTTTTTGATTTTTTAGTTTTACCGTTTTTGAAAATTTCAAGTTTTGCTCTTACGGTTTTCAAGATACAGCAAGTTGTCAAAATTTCAAAGTCAAAATTGCATTAACTGATGGAACACCCATTGATTTAAATTTTTTAAATTTAGTGTTAATTGTTGTAGTCTGTATAAAAATACACTAACTTTTAAAATTGTACATACAATTGTATGTATATTACATGGGATTTTAACATTTTTCGTTGCTCGTTTTGGAACACCCTTTAATTTTTAACTCTCATGTATTTTTTGTTGTAGTGGCCAAATGTCTACACACTGTGTCCAAATTTCAGGTCCGTAGCTCTACGGTTCATTTTCAACTTTGGTGTACGGAACCCTAATAAAGCAATTATCAAGTTAAATAAAACAAACAAAAACCAGCGAATTCCTATGTATTTACAATATTTTAAATAAGTTTGTATTGCTTCTTTCAAACACTAATACACTCATACATATGTAGCTCACACCGATTTGACAACGCGGTGTGAACTCTGCAAAATTTGTGATTGTATTGTGAAAAAGAATTTTACCCCCTAGCATATAGATGTTTACACATCAAAAATCTAAGGCACTTGTTAAAAAAGTGCTGCCGGCCATTGGTTATAATACTTTTCACATCATTCTAATAAAACGAGGTAATATTGACGAAACAAAAATTCAAATATATGCAGAAAAAGATTTCCGAAAAATGGTGACAGAATTTGAAAAAAAATACACAAGTTTTTTTTATATACAAACGTAAGAATGCTAAGGGTCTACAGAATGTTTCCTTCAATAAATCGATTGTGACGTGCGCTGTGTGGCATGTAGCGCCGTCTTGTTGGAACCACAACTCATCCACATTCATGCCATCCAATTCGGGAACAAAATAGTCGGTTAGTCGGCTCCAATTGCTGTGCACGGTGGCGAATCGATTCATTCGGGTCCTCTTCAACACTTTGCTCTACAGCGGCAATTGTTTCTTCGGTGCGCACTGTTCGACGTCTCTGCGGATGCGTATTATCACATAGAGTAAACGTAGTGCGAAAACGATCCATGGTTAACCGAATTAATTGCTCTGATGGACGATTATGTCGACCATAAAATGGATGGAGCTTGCGGTAAACTTCGCGAACTGAACCATTATTTTCGAAATAAATTTGCACGATTTGCAAGCGTTGTTCTTTTGTCAACCTGTTCATGTTAAAATGGCAAACCAAACTAAATATTAATCACTTGACAGCTGACAAAATAGCCGCCAGTTAAAAAAGTGATGCCAACTTAAAGTTCTATACCTCAATAAAAAACACCCTTTAGTATTGAATGTCATCGATAAAAAATCTTTCTAATATAATAAACAGAAAAAAGGTACTCCAACCCCATTTCTAGTTGAACTGGAGCCGAATGATATCATACTGAAAAAATTAAACTCATTAAATTTAAAGCTTAAAATATCTCTTAAACCGGAAAATCACAGTTGAAGAACCACACAATCGTTCAGGACCCGTACAATGGTACAATTATCAAAAATAGGGCTGTACAAAAATTTACTGCAATCTACCTGCAGTTTATGTTATCTGCGGTCAATTGCACAATACTGCTAGTTGTACTAAACTAAAAAATAAAAACGAAAAAAAGCAGTAATTGTGGAGGTAATCACACTGCTAACTACAGAGGATGTCCTGTAGTCACCCTAAAGTAACCCCATTTCAAACAGGAAATACATTTTCCGCTATTTCTCTTCAAATGACTTAAGAACTTACAACAAATGTATCGTATTCTGACGCTGTGAAGATCAATTCTATTGCCATGCAAAAAGTGTCTCCACCAAATAATTTAACAAATGCTAACTCAAGCTTTAACTTTAGTGGCCTCGAAGCTACTATTGGGAATCTAGTGCTATAAGCTATAAACAACTAGCATGATGCATAAAATGTTGCGAATGAAGAATATATTGCTTCAAGAAATAGTTAATAAGCCATGAACACGTTAAAAATATGTTTCTGGAACACAAAAGGCATTCGCCAACAGAAAAATGAACTTGAGCACTTACTCATGGAAAAAAATTAATATAATGTTGGTCTCTGAGACTAATTTGACTTAGAGAAGCCTCTTTAAAATGAATGGCTACATTCATGATACAAAGGACCCTAAAGGGAGAGCATGCGGTGGACCAGCCTGTGACCAATAATATCCACACTTCTACTTTTGCCGATGATATAGCCTGTATGAGTATCCACGAAAACCCTGATGAGGCATCCCGCAATCTCAAGGAACATATTACCCTGCTGGAGATATGGTTAAACTTATGGAGAATTAAAGTAAATGAACAAAAGTGTGCCCATATAACGCTTACCCTAAGAAGAGATACTTGTACCCCCATACGAATCAGCAGTTAGAATATTCTTCAACGTTCTCAAGTTAAATACCTTGGTATACACTTTGATCGAAGGCTTACATGGAGGCATCATATTGACTCTAAGTTAACTTAAATTAACTCAAATATATTGATTGGCAGAAATTCAACACTCAGCCTAGACTGCAAACTTTTACTATACAAGCCGCTTTTGAAGCCAATATGGTGCTACGGAATTCAGCTATGCGGCACTGCCTCAGCCTCAAAATCCAACGAAGGCAAAACAAAATTTTGCGTTTGATAATATCGGCTCCATGGTACATCAACAATTAAAATTTACATCGTGATTTCAATATGCCAGTAGTGACTGAAGAAATTGCAAAATACTCAGGCAAATACTTGACAAAACTAGAGTCCCATCCTAATCCCCTTGCTCGTAATATCTTGGACTTTACTGGATACATCCGCTTAAAAAAGAGGGACACAATGGCTCTAATACTCAGCAATACGAATGATATTTCTTGAAAATAATTTTTGTGCTTAATACGACATTTACATATGTATTTTTAAGTATCGAACAATAAATTTATGTTCGATAAAGGTCGGACTTAATAATTATATTTAGATTTAAGATTTAAGTACTTATTGTTAGTTCATTTTTGAAGGTACAATAAATAAATAAATGTATAAAAAAAGTTTTATAATAAACCCATTTATTTACAGCCAGCCCCATGATGTCTTGCGACTTATCGTTCGCATCACTTTACGTTTCAAATGTAACCCAAATAAATAACTATATTGCCATATCTGCATTTCCACAAATTAATCGGTAATTTATAAAAAAAGGCTCTTAAATGTATAAATTTTTCAATGGAAAATACAACTGTTTTCTACTTGAACTTGACAGTCAAAAAGTAAACAAACTTACTTTAGCTGGTAAACAATAAATAAAAATTGATTTTTTCATTATATTGTGTGCAATGGAAATTTCGGTGGGCATATATTTTTTAAAGGATTCTGAGCAGGTGGAACAAATACAGCGCAGGCAATTGCGAGACATTTCTGATGTTCTCAGTTTGCCAACAAAACAGTAAGTATGCGAAAAATATAGTTATGTATGTTCTAATGTGTAAATACATACAAATGTATGTATATACACATGTCCATGTAATAATAAACACTCACCAATTCGTTTTTTCTAGAATCATAGCAAACTTTTGTGTATCGAATGATATATTTGTTATGCTACTGAACGTGATGCAGCAGAAGTGCAATTCTGGTTATCGTAGCACTCCAATCAGGCCAGACATTAAACTCACTACGTTTATGCGATTTTTGGCTACGGGGAGCTACCAACGCACGGTAGGTAATAAAAGTGTATCCTCCACAGGTTCATCAAACAGTGTCTTCAGCTGAATGGATAAAAATGCCACTCCCTGAAGAAGAACGGGCAATAATGGAGGGATTTTTTAATCGCAGTAGATTTCCGGGAATAATAGGCTATGTGGATGGAACACACATCCGCATAAAATCCCCAGGTGAGAAAGTGAAGCGTTGGTACTACAATAGAAAGGGATATTCCAGTATAAACGCAATGATGGTGAGTACATTTCCGTTATGAACTTAAATTCAATAACTTAAATATATTTTATTTACAGATTTGTGACCATAAATTGATGATCAGGTATTCTGGCTCCAACCATGATGCATTTATACGGGAATACAGTATGGCTGACGAAAAGATGCAAAATACTTTTGACGATGGGAAATGAAACGCTTGGATCGTAGGTAATATAATATTATAATATAATAAATATGTACAGGGTGGGCCAAAAGAAACCAAGGGGTGTAAAAGTTTAATAACTTTTTTGTTTATTAATTTTTTTTTCTTTCAGGTTATATAGACAACACTTGGAGAATTAATAATGGAGAGGTTCACAACTGAACAGAGAACCAGAACAATAGAATTTTATTATTTAAACCAGAGATCAATTATTTTAAGCTCATTTTCATTTGAATGGCTTTGTTAATAAGCAGAACTGTAGGTTCTGGGGTTCTCAAAATCCAAGAGCCATTCATCAACGCCAATTGCACCCCATCAGGTGTACAGTATGGTGTGGGATCACATCTGAAAATGTCATTGGGCCCTACTTCTTCGAGAATGAAGATGGAAGTGCTGTAACCGTAAATGGAGAGCGGTATCGGTTTATGATAGAAAATTTTTTACGTCCTGCTCTTGAAAACAGACCTGGTATGTGGTTTCAGCAGGACGGAGCCACTGCCCATACTGCCCGAGACACAATGGCACTTTTAAGTCAAATTTTTGGAGAGAGAATAATTTCTCGAAATTAGGAAATTATTTGGCCAGCGCGATCGCCAGATTTGACAGCACCCGACTATTTTCTTTGGGGTTTTTTGAAGGAGCGAGTGTATGTGAACAAGCCAGAGACAATCCTTGAACTCAAGGCAAACATTGTTGCAGAAATTCGAACGCTACAGCCACAAGTTTTGAAAAATGCTCTAAAAAGAGCCCATCAGTGCGAAGCTGAAAACGGTGGTCATTTAAGAGACATCATTTTTCATACTTAGTGTAAAAAAATTTCCATTTTGTATATTATATAATCTGAAAGAAAAAATAAAAAAAAGTTAATAAACAAAAAAGTTATTAAACTTTTACACCCCTTGGTTTCTTTTGGCCCACCCTGTACATATGTATGTACACACTATGTATCCAGCTGAAAAAAAAAAATTTAGGGAATGGTGGCTACAAACTAAAGCCTTTCTTAATGACACCATACAGGAACCCAAGGAATGGCAATGAAACGCGGTACAATAGAAAGCACACCAGTGCACGTAATGTGGTGGAACGGTGCTTTGGTGTACTGAAAAATAGGTTTCGGTGTATACTGTGCTCTCGAGGGCTGCACTACAGTCCTGAAAAAACGACACAAATCGTTAATGCTTGCTGTGCATTACATAACATGTACATCAAATACAAATGATGCTTAAGTTAATAAGGATATGAAGGAGATTGCAGAAGACGATGATGTAGAAGGAACTGCTGTGGCTATACGGAGAAGTATAGCATTAAACATATAAAAATCAAATTTTGAAGTTTTTTATTTATTCCTATTTTATTGTTATTGTAATTATTATTATTATTACTATTGTTATTATTATTATTACTATTGTTATGATTATTTATTATTATTAGTATTGTTGTTATTACACGATGCAACAAATGAATATTTTTCTAAAAAACACATGGTCCTGACAGAATAGGTTCGTTAGTACTACAAAAGGGTAGTAAAACCCAGTTTGGTATTTTTGCTTACCAAATTTTTTATGAGCCTCCAAAGTTTTCGGAAATCAGTGCGCCCTTAAAAAATTATGTCACCAGTTTTTGGCCTACAGCTAATTCAGACTTGGTGATAGTTCTAAACTATGTCCCAATTTACATTTGAGAAATTTCTTGCCGGACATTTTTTAAATTCTCTTTTGTTCTTGCCCGAAGCTTTTACATGTTGAACATTAATAGACAGACAGAAATTTTGTAATTTCTTTACTTCTTCTTCGTGTTTGCTATTTACACACATACACATACATACCATTTGCATTGATAGTACACATCAAGTATCCATACAGACGTTGAAATGAGAAAAATCATGTGAGGCAACAAGAATAAATTGCGAAAGGTAGAAAAGAGAAACAGAAAATGTCAAGTACAGAGGGTCGTGTACTACACACTCTGCATCTTCGTCCCTTCTTCAACAAACTTCGTCTGTCTGTCTTTCAATTTCCCAAATGTAAAAGGGCACTATATATGACAATAATGTAGCTAAGAGTCTGCCAAACAAATAATGTTGACATCTTATGCCAAAACTAACTACATATTATAATTTCTTTTAAAGCTAAAAAAATTAATGATTAAGTTTAAAAGGTGGATAAATTTTGAGTCATTTAAAGAAAGAAATATTGAATTTGTTCTCACCGTTCCAAAGTTATATTCTTAAGTTTTGTACCCATTTTGTGAAATTAAAAATATTGTTATGTTTTTGCCAATTATGCATCGGATTTGTTTCAATGTTACATATTTAGATATAAGATATTCTTTCAAAGTATTATATATTGGTGGTTTCTTGTTCTGTTGCGCAGAGCTCAGCAACGCGAGCCCAAAAAACTTTAAACAGCTTACTTCTCATACCAAAAAAAAATTAAAAATTATTCTTTTATTTTTCAATAATTAATTAAAGCTTTTAGGATGTAGTGTATTTATCGACTAAATGTAGTTTGAAAAATTGTTGACGTATTTGAATTTTCGTTGGCGGTTTAGCAGGATCAAAGGCATCAATCAATAGTTATGAAGAATTAATATAAAAAATATATCCCTTTTACACACGCATAGTTTTCTTTGCAAAGTCTTAATTCATCTGTGTGCAAGAGAGAGGAGGAAATACTTTATCTGTCTGTCAATCACCCAGCTGGATGAAGACTTTAAAAAGTAAACTATACTGGTCTAAAAGGGGTATATTTTTAAACGAAATTCCTCAGAATTATTTGACTATTTATAGTAATTTATACTAACCAGTTCAAGAGTGGTTAGTGTTTTCAATTTCGGTTAACCGATTAAACAAAAACCCGATTTCTGGGTATATTTTCGGTTTTTAGGAAATCGGTTTTTCCTACCCGGTTAAAATTTTTTGTACAGAAAGAATATCTAATATATAAATATCTAATATTAAATCAAATCCGATGCATAACTTGCAAACACATCACAATATTTTCAATTTCACAAAATGGGCACAAAACTTGAAAAGGGTATATATCGCTCATTTGCTTCAATAGTGGCATAACTCAAAAAATGAGTTTTTTGAGTTAATAATGCAGAAAGATGCGGCATTTTGTATTTTATATTGTGTAAAAATTTCATATAAATAGCTTGTACCATCACCTCCTGAGAGAAGAATTTTTTTTCATTTCTCCATTGAGTTGTATGCAAAATAAAAACTTAAAACGCGTTTTCTGCAAAACTGGTTTTTTTGAGTTGTGCCACTATTGAAGTAAATGAGCGATATGTACATATATTTTTATCTTTAACTGAGTCAGAATTTATCCACCTTTTAAACTTAATCATTAATTTTTTTATCTTCAATACAAATTTTAAAAGTTACAAGGCATTATTTTTTAAATTTATACTAAATTTGCAAAAAAAAATTTATAAAGGATACCCAAATGAGCTAATGGGCCGCGTAATGAACAAAATTAAAAAAGTCGAGAAAACCCGATTTTTGGGTTAAAATCGATTTTAGCGACCGCAGCTTTCAGAAAATGCTAGGGTCCTTATTAGGGTGATCGACTCGGTTTTACAACCGGTTTTAAAACCCGGTTTTTTCCCAATACGGTTGTAGGTTTTTTCAAAATGTTAATTTTTCGAATGTCGAATAGTCCGGTTTTTTTACAATTTAAAAACCGGCTGAGTCGAATACTTTTTGACATTTTTAGATTTTTAATGGAACTATAGTGAATTTTTAATCAGAAATAATTTTTAGTCAGGCTTGAGTTCAGTAATTTCAATTCTTTTTATTGAATGAAATATTTTATTAATTAATGTGAGTTTCTAAAGAAGAGAAGAAAAATTAAATTAGACTTTTAAGCTGGGGGAAATACCGATATTTTTCTGTGCAGCAACGCACTTCATCAGCACCCTAGTCTATCTACTTGGGTAGAGATTGTTATTAACATCAGCTATTTAACGTAAATTCTAATGAAACGGAATGTAAGAAATGATTGTTGTGTACAATTATTGATTTGCCTTTGGTAAATACATATGTAAGTATCACTATTTATTTCCCCTGTTTTTTAATTTTTTTCATTTTTTTCTATTTAGGTTAGCACAAAGTTATATTACTCTACCTACGTACTTATGTTTAACTATTCTTGCTTATCTTTTACGATCATCACATTAATTATTTTTACTTATTCGATGTACCGTCGGTACATGCATATAAGTATTATAGTAGTGGATATTATGTTACTTTTGTTGTTGCATTCTCCCGTTTATTTGGTTTTCGAACATTAGTGATTGCCAAGTGAACAGTGATTGCCAAGTGAACATATTTTTGTCACGTGCCCATGATGAATTGAGACATTTTTAGATTTTTAATTGAACTATAGTGAATTTTTAATCACAAATAATTTTTAGTCAGGCTTGAGTTCAGTAATTTCAATTCTTTTTATTGAATGAAATATTTTATTAATTAATGTGAGTTTCTAAAGAAGAGAAGAAAAATTAAATTAGACTTTTAAGCTGGGGGATTTTTGATTTGTACATTTTGCATTAAAATTAGTTTTTACTATGGTAAAACTTAGACAAAGGTTTTCTGTGAATTTTTAGGGTTCCGTACACCAAAGGTGAAAAGGAATCCTATTGTTTTCGCTACGCTGTCCGTCACGGTATTTTCTCAGGAACCGTAAGAGCTACGGACCTGAAATTTGGACAGAGTATGTAGAACCTTGGCCGCTACAACAACAAATACATGAGAATTAAAAATTAAAGGGTGTTCCAAAACGAGCAACGAAAAATGTTAAAATCAAATGTAATATACATACACACAATGTATGAACATATGTATATTGAAACTTGAAATTTGTAAAATTAGTGTATTTTCATACAGACTACAACAATTAACACTAAAATTTAAAAAAATTTAAATTAAAGGGTGGTCCATCAGTTAATGCAATTTTGACTATTTAATTTTGTCAATTTGCTATATCTTGGAAACCGTAAGAGGCAAACTCTTGAAATTTTCAAAAACTGTAAAACTAAAAAAACCGAAAATTATTATTAAAATCGCCAAACAAAAAAAAAAAAAAAAATCGCCAAAAATTAAAAAAAAAATCGCCAAAACGAAAAAAATCGCCAAAATTAAAAAAACGCCAAAATGAAAAAAAACACCAAAAATCGAAAAAGTCGCCAAATCGCGAAAATGTCGCCAAAACTAAAAAAAATTTTTAAATAAAAAAAAATCGAAAAATGAAAAAATCGCCAAAAATAAAAAAATCGTCAAAATGAAAAAACGCCAAAAACCAAAAAAAATCGCCAAAACAAGAAAATAAAGTATCAAAACTAAAAAAAGAGCCAAAGCTTAAAAAAATCGCCAAAACCGAAAAAAAGCAAAAAATGCCAAAACAAAAAAACCGAAAAGACCCCAAAAACGAAAAAAATGACAAACATATATATTATATAGGATGAAGTTTGTATTAAATTACATATCTAGTGTTCGTACGGAACCCTTCTTGCGCGAGTCAGAGTCGCACTTTACTGAATTTATTCTTAGTTTTTTTAGTGTAAAAGTTCTAAGAGCTTTTTGAGCATGGCAACATATACTGAAACATGAAATTTATGCTTAATTATTTAATGAGGTGGTAAAGAGGCGATTTATATATATTCTGCCTTATCGTGGTTGGCATATTTCGAATATGACTACACCCAGAGAATAAACAGCTTAAAATCAATAAAAAACATATTGAATTAATAAAAAAGATTAACGAAAGTCTAGTCATGTTGAAATTTTTTATTTCAATATGGAAATATATTAATTTACAGTATTAATTTTTTAATTTTATTTATTTTTAAAGCTGGAGTCATCCATTGTTTTCGAACAAAATTTTGGTCCGGACAAAATTTTTGTTATATGTAGTCTTCTTGAGAGAGAGAAAATATTTTTTACGAACAATTCTCAATTTGAATTGGTTTAATTTTATATTTTGTCCGGACAAAATCGAACTGAGCTGCCAAGTATTTTAATTTTTCAGCCAAAATTGAACTCGGCTGCCACATCATGCTATATGAATAATAAAAGCACTGATTATACTTGTATTAATTACAATAGAAATAAAACAAAATTGTAAAATAAAACATATACATATGGAGTTGAACGAAAGAATTGCATTGAAGAATTAAAAAGACACAGCGAATTGTAATCATTTGCCGATGTGCTGCCACTTGTAAAATTAATACGCATCGTTTACACACGTATTTTTTATTAATATGGTAGCTTTGATTTTCCAGACAAAATGTTCGAAATGGATGAACCGTGCTGCAGAAAACTCTTAGGAAAAAATTTTTGTCTGGAAAAAAATTTTGTTTGGAAACAATGGGGAATCCACCTTATGTACAACATACATTTTCTATTATATGGAAAATTATTGAATTAATATAACGCGTTCTTATTTTTTAGTTGCAGATTTTCCCTGAGTGTACGACGTTTTGTTAATAGATTAACGAAGACTTCAACAGTTTTTCTTTGATCTATTACCAAACAGCCGAAGCCGTATTTGAAATACGCCACCCACGATAAGGGAGATTATATATAATGTATGTACTATGTAATTATAAGTATGGATGTATATTTTTTTGTATCTTCATATATGAACTAACAATAAGTATTCAAATCTTAAATCTATAAAAAAAATTATTAGGCCCGACCAGTGTCGGACATAAACTTAGTGGTAGTTATAAATAATACATTAGTAGTGATAATCAAAAAAAAAAAGGGGGGGGGGGGGTAAAGTATTTTCAAGTAGTCCCATCTGGAGTGTTAGGTATAAGAGCCCGTGTGTCCCTCTTTTTTAAGGGGACGTGTCCAGTAAAGTTCAAAATATTACGAGCAAGCGGATTAGGATGTGATTCGAGTTTTGTTAAATATTTGCCTGCGCATTTTGCTATTTCTTTAGTCACTAGTGGCATATTTAAATCACGATGTATAATAGAATTTTGGATGTACCATGGAGCCGATGTTATTAACCGTAAAATTTTGTTTTGCCTTCGTTGGATTCTCTCTACATTGGAAGCTGAAGCAGTGCCCCATAACTGAATTCCGTAGCGCCATATTGGCTTCAAAAGCGACTTGTATAATAAAAGTTTGCAGTCTAGGCTGAGTGTTGAGTTTCTGCCAATCAACCAATATATTTGAGTTAACTTAAGTTTCATCTGAGTTAACTTAGAGTCAATATGATGTTTCCATGTAAGTCTTCGATCAAGGTGTATACCAAGGTATTTCACTTGGGAATGTTGAGGAATATTTTGATTGTTGATTCGAATGGGGGAGCAAGTATCTCTTCTTAGGGTGAACGTTATATGGACACACTTTTGTTCATTGACTTTAATTCTCCATAAGTTCAACCATATCTCCAGTAGGGTAATATGTTCCTTGAGATTGCGGGATGCCTCATCAGGGTTTTCGTGCACACTCATACAGGCTGTATCATCGGCAAAAGTAGAAATATGGATATTATTGCTTACAGGCATATCACAAGTATATATTAAATACAAAACAGGACCCATAATACTACCCTGGGGCACACCAGAAGATATAGATTCGTGCACACTCGTAAACTCTCCTTCCACAACAGTGAACTTCCTATCAATAATATAACTTTCCAAAAGCTTTTGAATGTTTATTGGCAGATATGTCTTCAATTTTAAAACTAGGCCTTCGAGCCATAATTTATCAAACGCCTGAGAAACATCAATAAAGAGAGCAGAACAATACTTCTTTTCTTCAAATGTTCTTCTTACAACTTGGACCAGTCTATTCGTTTGTTCAATTGTGCAGTGCTGACTTCTAAAGCCAAATTGATGGTCCGGGATGCACCCATTATCAGTTAAAATTTTGGACAATTTAGTCATGAGCAGCTTTTCAAAAAGCTTTGAGATTGTAGATAGTAAGCTTATAGGCCTATATGACTCAGTCTTGGTAAGATCTTTGCCCGCATTTGGAATCATTTTAATCTTGGCCAGTTTCCAGTTATGTGGAAAATACTGCATTCTTAAAATAGCATTAAAAGTAAATAGCAGGATTCTTATTGCAATATGAGGCAAGTTCATGAGCATTTTGTTACTAATGCCATCAATACCTGGAGCTTTCTTCGGGTTGAGTTCAGCAATTACTTTTTGTACTTCACGCATCTTAAACCTTAAGGGACGAGGGGGTAGAGTAACTACACACGGTAAATCAGCAGCACCCGTACATGAATTGGGAGTGAATACAGATTTTAAATGCTCAGAAAATAAGTTACCTTTCTCACTATCACTTCTTGCCCAGCCTCCGGTCGCAGTACGCAATGGTGATTTAAGATCAACGGGTCGTTTAAGATTTCTAGTAGCGCGCCATAAAGAGTAATTAGATGCGGACGTTACATCAAGACCTTCTAAATACTTTTCCAGTAGTGCAGTTTTTTCCGACGATAGCAGCTCTTTAAGTCGTTTAGTACATTCTTTAAGCCTGATTTTATTTAGGGGTGATCTGTGTTGTTGCCATTCTCTTCTAGCTCTCCTTTTTTCACATACAAGACGTTCAATTTCCGTAGAATAAATTCTGTTAAAGCCGGTCTGCGGATAGGAGGCAGTGGCGTGTTCAGCAGCCTGTTTAATATTTTCGTTAAGATTGGCAATGTTAAATTCAATATCATCGCATGATCTAAGCTGAATGTTTTCTACGCAATGACTACTAAGATATTTTTTGAATACCAGCCAGTTGATTCCATTAATCATCTTCACATATGAGTTAGTTAAATCACTCCTTAGTGGGTTGAAAATTGTAACTATTGTTGGAGAGTGATCGGCGGACAGATCTAGAGAGGCCTCTACATGAATTAAGTCCCTATGAATATTTTTCGTGACGGCAAAATCTATAACATGTGGAATTTTTCTTACATCAGTAGGCCAGTAAGTAGGCTCCCCACTCGAAATGACATCTAAGCCCATTTTTGAAATTGTATTGAACAAGGCTCGACCTCTAGGTGTAACAAGACGCGATCCCCAGTACGTATGTTTTGCATTGTAGTCACCAGCTGCCACGAAACAAGATCCAAGCGATTTGTAGAACTTCTCATACTGATCTTCGGTAACTGAAAATCTGGGAGGTGAGTAAATTGATGATATCACGAAGTTCGCACAAAAATTTTCTACGAAAATATTCGTTGCTTGCAAAGATTCTTCACTAACGTTGTCAAGGACATAGTGCTTGAGTCTTGACTTAATCAGAATTGCTGATCCAACACATGCTCTCTCTCTCGGGTCCTTTGTATCATATAAAGTGTAACCATTTATCTTAAATAAGCTTCTTGAGGTCAAATGAGTCTCAGAAACCAACATTATATCAATATTTTTTTTCCATGAGGAAGTGCTCAAGTTCATTTTTATGTTGGCGAATGCCGTTTGCGTTGTATATGAAGTTCATTTTTATGTTTTACCTTTAATTTTGGTATTGTTTTATAATATATACATAAACTTTTAACTCAACAATTTTCTTATTTAAAAAAAACCGGTTGACCGGTTTTTTCTGAATTGTAAAAACCGAAACCGGGTTTTTCATAATTTCAAATATTCGAACTATTCGTAAACCGGGTTATGGAAAAAGTCGAATAATCGATCACCCTAGTACTTATGAAAACCGCAAAATAAATTTTGGGACCCACTAATGTATAGTTTTAAATTCAAACTTCATAATTTATATACTTCTATAATAAATACAGTATCCTTAAGTTATTTATATAATAAAAGAAATGTATATAGTAGTAAAAATACAATTGATTTGGGGGCATTATAAAAAAAGAATTTACTAATGTTAGAGATGATTTTGTAATGGAAATTGATGATAGAGATAATCCAAACACAATTAGTTGTATTAAAGATCAATTTTTATATGATATGTTAAAATTTTTATGCAAATTGAATGTTAATCTTATTTTTTATTTATTAAAATTTGTATTTTACAACTTCAAATTACATCGTAACAAAACGAGAAGATTAATTAATTAGAAAAAATAAATAAACCTTAACGTATCCCTTAATGGATATATTTACATATATAAATATTTGTTTTATTTATTTTAAGTTTCATTTATTAACTAAAAATTGTAAACTTAGGTGACCACAATTAAATGTATTATAGTTTTGTTTTCGCTCATAATTATATTCAATGGGTCTCTTTAGGTTCTTAACCACTTCAATTGGAGGTTGTTTCCAAAACTATAAATAAATTCCTTACATTTACGATTTTTATAACAAGCTAATCAATGAATTCCACGAACAAGAGAATTGTTTAAATTAACAATACCACGTTCTTAAACTAATGGTTTCTTAGCAAACTATCACGCACAAAAATACATCTAAAATGTTTGAGTTTTTTTTTGCCATGTCTTGTTAAATCTAGATTAGATTGGGTAGATTATCTAAAACTTTTTTGGAACCGGATTAGAGCCATTTCCAGCTATGCCTTTTTAGCCTGCCTGATATTGACAATTTTCACGAAAAGTCACGCACATCTACATTAAGCATTTTTTATTCATGCCTTTTTGGCATTTATATACACGCTTCACGCTGAGAGTACAAAAAAGGCAAAGAGAAATGTCATAAATTCCCTCGAATTTTAATTTCGTGCTTTTTGTTGTACCCCGCAAGCTTCTCACCCTCTCAAACTAAAAAAGCCTGCCTGCACAGGCAAGCAGAAAAGGTACAGTGTAAATTGCGTCTTATAATACAGTCCATATCCAGATTTATATGGTTTAAGATATAAGTCTTTCCCATAGCAATTGATTCCATATGTCTGCTATGTCGAGTAGCCTCTGCTAGTTGTTTTTTCCATTTGTAATATTCTTTAAAGCCTTATTTAATATTAGCCGATCCACATGTAGCACAACCTCCAAATGCTGTCAAAGCTGTAAGGATTGAAATGAATGGAAGACATCCACCAATATTTAGCATTGGTATAACTATATTAGTTTTCTTCTTCCCTTTGAAGTTTGAAGTAACGGGTTAGTAACATTTTCACATCAGCGTTCAAATTGTCTGGTTTTTCATTTCTCAAGAGTTTCTGAGTTGAATCCGCTGTTGCAAACAATTTCTTATCACATGATTTTTTCTTTGCACGCGTTTTCTTCGGTGACTTTCTAGATTTATGAATTTTGGTATCCTTCATATCCAGAGTTGTCAGATATGGCGATATCTCGCCAAACGTGGCGACAAAAATTTATTTTTCGCGATGAAAATTTTGAAATGGCGATTGGCGATGTACTTGGCGATATTTGAACTCCTTGGCTATATTTTTACAATTTCAATAAAATATAATAATTTTGAAAATATGAAATTTTTTTTGTACGAAATTTTTTCCACAACATAAAATATTTCGTTCAAAAAATTATAAATGTTGTAACTCTTTATCTCAAGAAGTTTAAAAAAAAATTTTTGAATTTAGTTCACAAACTTCGTGTGTTTATAATAACTCTTAGGTCCAAATTTATTAATTAAATTAGTTAATTATTAGTAAACTAAAATGATAACTATTGTTTAATTAATACTTCATAATCATAGTGCATTGTTTAACTAAAGTTATTAATATGAGCAAAGAATGGTAACCCTATCAAACTGTTAAGTTTCAGTATTGGCAGCTCTGCTATAGCATATGGGTTTTGTTTACATTTGCTATATTATTTCTTAGGAATGGATAAAACAGTGCTCACTGGTCTAACTTTAACGCGCAAGATATTGAATTATTGCTGATATTGGTTCGGAAAAACTAAATTATAATAGAAAATAAAATAAAAACAATGTCTTACAGCTAAATGCAATGAAGATGCTTTACAACGTATGTGTAAAATGTATATGTGACAGCGCATAGAGAAAGGGACCTAAGAGTAAATCAATTTTAATTTTTTTTTTTTTTGATGTGGACAACATCTGAGCATCGAATGAGACCGATCCCATGCCCCAAAAGTGTTCCCTCCCAGAGATATGCGCGTTTTATGATGTGATGGTACACGAAAAATACACGTATTTAAATCTTTAAAATTGCTGTTCTGAACAAAACCGGTTTTTACCCTTAGGTCCCTTTCTATTTTGCGCGTAACATATACAATTTTTCATAAAACAACAATACTAATAAAGTTTACAACGAATCAGCTGTTGTCTAACCCCCATATGCAAAAAAATTTTGTTTTAACATACACTTCAAGCACGCGTTATTTTTTTTTTGCATATGGGGGTAACTATTTATTAACCAAAGCCATTTGGCGGTTTAACTAATGGTAAACAAAGAGCTCTGAATCAAATATTATTGTTTAAACTATTGCTATTAGTTAACTAATGACTGTGAATTTGGGCCTTAATGTGTTATTTTGATAGTGATATAACGAATGTCAAATTTTTAATTCGCGAATACGAAGATTTAAACGATATTTGCGAATACGAATATTAAATGTGAAATTTTTAGACATTAAAATAAGGTTCTATTTACGGCTAGAAAATTATATGTATATATATTAGAGACCTGCGTAAACAGTCTTTAAATGTAAATACGTCGTGATTTTTAAATGTATCCAAGTCGCATGTATTATACTAAAGGCTCAGTTAGCCGAATGTAATGTAAAGTAACTGTAACGTAGGAAACAGCTGATCGAGATTTTTATATGAAAAGTAGGTTACGTTACATTACATCTCTATAACCATTTTCATTACTTTTCACATAATATCGATCAGCTGTTTCCTACTGTTGCAGTTACTTTACATTACAGTCGGCTAACTGAGCCTCAAACCAATAATAAATGCTGTTGTACTATAAGCGAAGCACGATGGATGTATTGGTGTACGTGTATATCAGTGTTAACAAGCGATGTCGCCAAGACAGCTTGTTTGCAACAAACACTCAAAAGAAGTACTGTTGATTAGTGTATGCTTTTTTTTCATATTGTAAGTTTTTTGTGTGTGTGTGTAATATGTAGATGGTAAGCTATTATGTGATTAACCGCATACAACTAATGTTAATGC
This sequence comes from Tachina grossa, assembly GCA_949987645.1. NCBI lineage: Eukaryota > Metazoa > Arthropoda > Insecta > Diptera > Tachinidae > Tachina > Tachina grossa. The sequence goes on along the minus strand of OX465276.1, from coordinate 128,549,210 downwards.
ATGTGTGTGCCTTTGCATGTGAGCAGAAAAATAAAAGATCATACACACAAACATGCATGACGTTTGTACACGCGCTCATGCGTAGAAGGAAGCAAGTATCACAAATTCTTCCGTCACGAAGCGTTTTCTTCTTTACTCTTATACCTACAATACTGAAACAAATTTCTTGCAAACAGTGTTGTTAACGTTTGTTTTATAAGATTTTGCTGTAGTAAAGCATCTGAAAAATACCTCATGTCTTGAAAGTTCTTATAAGATATCCTGTGCAGGATACTAATATGTACATATATATGTATATGGAAAAAAATTCATACTCCTATTTGCGTACATATAGATAAGTAAATAAAAACTATCTAAAATTGTAATGGTCGTCATAAAATAATATTTAGTTTATAAAATTCTGTAAATTCATTAATACGGAAAACTATAGCAGACTATTTGGCGGAAAAACGGATACCAAATGGCTTCGATCATCTAACATGCTTCAAACTAAGTTTGATAAAAATCAGATTTTTTGTCAGTGTTGGTGTTGGTTTTATTTACACACCTCAGCGTAATAGTCTTGTTAAAAAAAAGTTTCTACCCTTTTATTTTTGAAATAAAAAAATTCCTCTCTTTAGAAGAAAAATATTTTAACTTTTTTAATGCAAATTTACGTTTGTGTTGTTTGTTTTGAATTGTCTTGCTTGTTTTAAATTGTTTTGTTTGAATTGAAGTAAATTTCTTTTTTTTAGTTATTCCAAACTAATAACAAATATTTTTATGCCATTTTTTAAACTTCGTTTAGGATTTATGCATTAATTTATTTAATTTTAGGGAAAAATATTCGCCTAAATTTACAACTGTGATATAGAACATGTACATATGTGTCCAATACGACTTGAACCTTAGTTTTTGGCTACTGTTGTCAATAGTGATAACTTGGTTAATTGATTGATACGAGCCCGGAGCGAATGATGTCACGGGCTTAAATGACGATAAACTAGGCAACGGTAATGTTAATGAATCACTAGTTGCTATTTGAGGAAAGCGAAGTTGATCGCTGACGAAAAAATTGCCTTGGCCGCTACAACAACAAATACATGAGAAATTAAAGAGTGTTCCAAAACGAGCAACGAAAAAAATTAAAATCCCATGTGATATACATACAATTGTATGTACTAGTGATGTAACGAATGTCAATTTTTTATATTCTCGAATACGAATACGAATATTTGAAACGATTTTCGCGAATACAAATATTTCATGTGAAATTTATAGACATTAAATTACGGCTCTATTTACGCCTGCAATATGAAATATTAAAAAATTGTTATGAAAAAGAACTTTATACTCCTGTTGGCGTCAGTAAATAATATTTGAAAATGATACAAAGCACAAATTTCTGTAAAAAAATTTAATGGATTCGTACAAACTAATATTTTTATCCATTTATTTAAATTTAGTTTAGGATTTATGCATTTATTTATTTAATTTTTTTGGAAATATATTCGTACTCGTATTCGTACGAATGCTTCGTATTCGCATTAAAAGTGGCCAAATATTCGGCAATTCGAATACGAATATTCGTGCATCACTAGTATGTACATTAGGGCGTTTCACCAAAAGCGTTTTTTGCGATTTTTGCAACACTTGAAGCGGAATATTAAGGCTTGTGATGTAAAAGAATTTCGAAAAAAATGTTGTATTTTTTGAAGATGGGTATGGGGTCGCTGAAATAGATTTTATCAAAAAATGAGGTTATGGAGAAAATATTTTTATATTATTTTTTCTGGTGCTTTTTGTTCATAAAACTAAACAATTCTCTTTTTAAGGATGCGATCCGACAACAAAAAAATTATTGGTGTAAAAAATTATTATATTAAGGACCACTTTGATAGTCTTAAAAGTGAAAAATTATTTTTCCTAGATTTCAAACCGCGATAACTTGAAAAGTTTTCTAAATTTTTTCAAGATGTAAAATGCGTTTGAAAGATAATTTAGATACTTTTATTATTATTTGGTATGTATAAGTTTATATCTTACTTGTGAAAAAATTAAAAAAAAATAGACAAAAAAAATAATTTTTTACTTTTAAATTCACACTAGGAAAAATAATTTTTCACTTTTAAGACTATCAAAGTGGTCGTTAATATAATAAATTTTCACACCAATAATTTTTTTGTAGTGGGATCGGATCATTAAAAAGAGAATTGTTTAGTTGTATGAACAAAAAGCACCAGAAAAAAATTATATAAAATTTTTTTCTCCATAACCTCATTTTTTTGATAAAATCTATTTCCCCATACCTATCTTCAAAAAATCCCAAAAAATTTTCGAAATTCTTTTAGATCACAAGCTTTAATATTCCGCTTCAAGAGTTGCAAATTTTTTTTTTTGAAACGCCTTAATGTACATAAGTATGTACATTGACACTTGAAATTTGTAAAATTAGTGTATTTTTATATAGACTACAACAATTAACACTAAAATACAACAATTAACACTAATGCAATTTTGACTATGTAATTTTGACAACTTACTATATTTTGGAAAGCGTAAGAGGCACTCTTGAAATTTTCAAAACCGGTACAATTAAGAAATCCGAAAATTATAAAATCGCCAAACCAAAAAAAATCACTAAAAACCAAAAAAAAAATCGTTAAAACGAAAAAAAGCACCAAATTAAAAAAAATTCTAACACTAAAATAAATCGGCATATCCGAAAAATCGCCAAAATGAAACAAAAATGTCAAAAACCGAAAAAAATCGCCAAAACACGGAAAAGGCGCCAAAACTAAAAAATTTCCCAAATGAAAAAAAATCGCCAAAACGAAAAAAAAATCGCCAAAATGAAAAAACGCCAAATACCGAAAAACTCGCCGAACGCAAAAAAGCGCAAAAACTAAAAAAACGCCCATATGAAAAAAATTGCCAAAATGATAAAAATCGCAAAAATGAAAAAAAACTCCAAATTGAAACCAAGTGCCAAAAATCGACAAAACGGGGGAAAAAGTTCCAAAACTAAAAAATGGAAAAAACCGAAAAAACGTTAATACAAAAAAAAAAAACGCTCAAAACCTAAAAACGAAAAAAAAGCCAAAACTATTTATTATATAAGCTAAAGTTCGTATTGAATTACATATCTAGTGTCCGTACGGAAACCTTCGTCAAAGTAGCACTTCACTGAATTTATTGCATTAATGATGCATAATTAATCCTCATATTGTGTATAAATTTTAAACAAATATCTGCTTTACTAAACTCTTGAAAGCAAAATAAAATTTTAATTTTCCAGTAAATTGCTGTGTAAATTGAAAACTTACTAATTTTAAAGCACACTGGTTTTTTTGAGTTATGCCGTTGTTTTAGTAAATCTCCGGTATGTAGTCAAATTCACAAAGCAAATAGTGTACAAATTTATACATCAGATCATGATGATGCAAGAAATGAAAAACACTCGTGATATACTCACCTAATATACTTTCCTCTACTATAGTATCCAGATTGTTAATCTTTAATGATCCCAAAATGCAATGTACTTACGGGTATAGTGCCATGTCGATGGAGAACCGTCAGACGGACATATTTTTGCCTTTTCTTTTCCATAGATATAGATGTTTAAATCATGGGTGAACATCACGAAGCAAATTTTTGCAAAACGAATTCACACGTATTCTTATTCTCTTTCATTTAGTCTTATCTGAGAAAAATTTGTGCTTATCGTTTTACTCATTTTTCTCAAACGCACTGCGAGAAATTTATTGTCTACGCTGTTTATGTTAAAAAATGCTTTTGCCTACATGAAACTTAAAAAATTTTTTCTCTTACAAATTGGTTTTTAGTAGTTTTAAATTTAGAATTAAAGTGAATAATAATATTTATTTATTACTTTTTGTTGAAACGGTTTTCTAGAAAAAAAATTCTTTCATAAAAAAATCATCAAGAATTACTTTTAATAATTATTTCTGCCTTTGTGTTTATCTTTTTCGCTCACTTACACAACCTTAAATTTATCTTGGTCATTCATGTTTAAATAGACAAAATATTTTTGTATAGATAAGTATGTACATACTTATGTAGGTACTTGTACATAAGTATTTGTTATATCTGTGGTAATAAAAAATAAGTGTTGAAGTTTACTAAAGCAAATTTTGCTTTAACACTTTTTTATACCTCATGATCGCAATCAGTTGAAGGTTGCAACAGTTACAACCATGCATAATACAGGAATGGCCAGACAAGAAAATAATAATATCACCCTGAAAACCTCTGCATTAGAGTGCAAACTTTCGGAAAAACTGCTTTGTTTTAGTCGAATCATTTCTTATTGCCACTGATATAAGTACACATATGTACATAGTTACTTATATATTGATGTCAAATTATGCAAATTAACTTTTATTTCATGATTGGAGACTGATATTCCGGCCAATGACTCCAATTCAATACGCATCTCTTCGAGGAAGTGAGACTTTTTTATTGCTCCCCTGAGCATGTCAATTTTTGTAGCCCATGTGTCGCATAGCACAGATTCTTTTTTCGAATCCCATATTTTTCTTTTTTTGCACAATTTTTTTCTTTTAGACATTTTAAATTAATTTTCCATAATAAAACTTTTTCATTTACTTAACGACACTTTTAATATACCGTTTTAAAATGAAATGTCATTTTTTCGAGAATATCATCCAATTTGAATGGATAACACAGAGTTGCATTTTTAAAACGCAGTGTTGCAAAGACGAACTTAGTTCGAAAAATGTATAAATTAACATGATTTGCACAAATAATCATGATTTGTGTAAATCATGCCGGTGGAAACATACTATAACCTGATACTGAATTCGCCTCGATATGGATGTAAATGTGTAACATAAATTTTTTTCGTTAACCTATATTCATAAAATTTATACTCGGTTTAAAGTGCATTTTATTTAATTGTTGTAGAAAAAAATTTCTTAAATTAAGTTTCAAGCTCATTTTATTTTTTATGAATAAAACCCTTAAATATATGCAGAATGTGCATTTCTTTTCTGCTTAAGCAACTCATCAGTAGACTTCAATCAAAAAAAGTTTGAAACAAGATAAAAACTACATACATACATATGTTTATAGAACGACTATAAATATTGTTACGAAAATAGCCGTCAACAATGTTAAGCAGCATTACACAAAAATATTCCAACAAGGTTAATGTAAATGCTACGCGAAAATATTCCTACAGGGTCAAAGCAAAGAATAGTCTAGAATAGCAGCCAACAACTAAATAAGCATGCCTAGCTTGATTAAACAAGCAAAAGCAACAACAACAAAAAGCGTCTGCTATTAAGAAGATTCACATATTTACACACATACATACATGCCAATTCAAACGAAAAGCAAAAGATAAACAACCAGCGTGTGTGCTTAGTTAATGATGTACACACGTACGCATATACACATGTATGTACATAGTTACCACATGAACTTAATTAGGCAGCATATAAGATGATAATGATCGTCTAGACATTGCTTGAAACTTCTAGTGGAATTTGTGTGAAATATAAAAAGAGGTGACGCATCCAATGAGTTAGTGAGTTGCAGTTGTAAGTCAGTCGCGAACAGTTGTAGTTAGTGCTAATCAGAAAGTAGTCAAGTTAAGAACTCGTTAGTCAGTTGATAATTAAGTTGTGAATTAATAGTAGTCTGTCATGGAATTGAGATTATTGTGGAGTCTATCGTGTCGACTGGAGTAAAGGGAACAGCGCAGCGAATAGACGTGTATAAGGGTGTAAGTAAAGCCAGTGAGTCTTTATTGGTGTATCAACTGTGAGTGTCGGCAGAGTGAGTGCCGTGTGTGACAAGCAGTAGACAAAAAAGTATTGGTGTATCAACTGTGAGTGACGGCAGAGTGAGTCTCGTAAGTGACGAGTAGCAGACAAAGAGGTGTCACGTGATTACTTGCGCAGCCAGCTAAGAAACGTGCGTAAACTACAGCGAGGAAGGCGCAGTGGTAACCAGTTGTGAATATCTGTGTGTAATTTAGTAGTTTAAGTTGTATTAGTGTATTTAAGCTCTTGAGTAATTTAGTATAAGTGTATTTGTAAATAAAACTTGTATCACTCTTAACCCTAATTACTACACTCGGCTCTTGTATTCATTTGCAAATCTTCGGATCTACGGAAAAGCGCTTTTATAGAGAGAAAAACGTAACAATATGTTATTAAGAATTACGTACACAATAATGGTAAAAAATAAACAAAAACTAAAAAACAAATCCATACATATGTATGTGCTTGCAATTAAATCCAATTAGAACAACATAAAGTTTTTAAAAATTACTATGAATAGTTCTTTCAAATAAAATTTTAAAGAATAAATTCAAGTCATCTTTCAACATTGAATGATATCTTAGAAAAAAGCATATACCAAGGCGAATTCATGTACCAGGTGGTGCCAAGTTTACAGCTGCTATTTGAGGAAGTTTAGCTTATCAAATTTCATTGCAATAAAATTTGTAGGAAGTTTGATTTGTGATTTTTCATTGGGATAAAGTCGTAGGCAGATGTTGTTGTTGCAGTCTTGAAACCATCTGGTTTGCATGCACACATATTAGCGTCACCAACTAAAAAACAACTTTGGAAATATAATTTTAACCGATTTTACCGAAAATAATATTTTTGAACGGTTTTGAAATAGAAAATATTAGTAAAAAAACGTTATGTTTGCATTTATTTCATAAACAATGCGACATGACAAAAGAATCCCTACATTTTGGAGAATATAAAAAATCTTTCCGATTTTCCCTACGCTTCTATTTTAGTATCAAAAATACCTACATGTAGAGATTTTGCGCTACTTCTGGCAACACTGCACCGTCGATTTTGAATCCATTATTATTTTTTCATTACCTTTTCAAAATTAGCTGCCACATTGGTTGAAGTCTACTGATAAGTTTGGCGGCTTTTCTAGACGTGAAGTTTACTTTGCAAAATCTTGAGTTTGTTGAAGAAAATAAATATATAGAATAAGATATATTTTCTCTTTTCTCCTACAAGACTTTGCAAAGTAAGCTTTGCCTGTGGAAAATCCTCTTTCCTTAGGAGAAACAAAATTCATATAATCAGTAAACAAATAAAAATTCTTCATAGTTATGTGCAAATAATATAAAATGAATGAGAAAAGAAATCAGATAAAGGATTCGAATATTTTTTTATTTAAGTTTACTTGACTGAAAAATCTTTCGACATTTTCAAATGAACGTGGCAAAAACATTACATTTTGAATGAACTTAGGGCCGCAAAATCGTAATCAGAATGAGCTCGTTTTATATCAGATATTCGCTTCCAGAAGCTTGCCAAAGCTACTTCTTTTTTTTTTTTTTTAATGATGTCTTCTAAGTTCAAAAATTTTAACTCTTTAAACTATGAGTCGTTCACACATAAAACAAACAAGAAGTAGCAGAATTCGGAAAAATGTATAAAATCCACTATAATTATAGTTGAAAAATCTGCATTTTTAAGCCAAAAATCTTCAAATGTGCATTTCCAAAAATCCAGATAAATCTGCATTTCTGTCAACCGTGTTTACTGATAACACCGTTCTCCATCAGTGAACGATGATGATCCTGTATGCATGCATTCATAGAAATTATATATTTTATTTAGTTTTCAAATTAAAATTTGTCATAATTTTTTGATGTTTTATCAATATTTAAAGAAAATATGCGCAATACCACATTTCCATTAATTTTTAAATTCTTTATTTGAACCATAACTTTTATCTAATTCATTTCTTCCTTCCAAAACTGATGAATCCGTATGTCTTCGGAATTGGAAGCCTGTGAGTAAAAATTATCTTCATCATTCTCAGTATTAGCATCATTATAAAGGGTGTCCCAGCAAGAACGCAAGATTTAAATTTTAAATAAAACACTGATATTAAAAAAAAATCGTGAAACTTTATTATATCGTAAAGTAGACAGAATGAGGTTATGTATGGAACAACATATCGGGGAGATGGCCGCCGCGGCTTTGCTGCCACACACGCGATCTTTTAATGAAATTTTCAATGACCGTTTCACTAATGCAGCGTCCAATTTCCTCTTTTAAGGCTTGAGTTGTCGTCGACTTATTTGCGTAAGCCATCGACTTAAAAAACCCCAAAGAAAAAAGTCTAATGGTGTTAAATCGCACGATCTAGGCGGCCAATTCTGGCCTCCAAAACGCGAAATAACAGGACTGGGAAATGACTGATGCAGCAATTGAATTGTTTCTCTGGTTGTATGACATGTGGCGCCGTCTTGTTTAAACCACATGCCCTCCAGATTCATTTCTTCAATTCTAGGCACGAAAAAACTGGTAATCATTTCACTATACCGAACACCATTGACTTTGCGCTTGACCTTCCTCATTTTTATGAAAAAAGGTCCGATGATTCCTCCAGCCCAAAATCCACATCACACAGTGACACGTTGAGGATGCATTTGCTTCTCGTGAATCACTCGAGGATTTTCCTCACCCCAAATGCGACAATTCTGCCTATTGACGGAGCCATCAAATTGATCGCAATTTGCGAACTGTATCCGCAAAACTTTCACAATTTTGGTAAAACAATTTCACAATGAGAATGCGTTGTTCATTCGTGTAGCGCTCCATTTTTACTAACTTCGTACCTTCTACTAGCAAACAATAACAATTGTTCAATTGTCAAACAATGACACTTCGAATGGCGCCAAATTTAAATCTTGCGTTCTTGTTGGGACACCCTTTATAAGATGGTATTATCAAATATTGTTCCTGCTGCAAGTTTCTTTGGTGTACTGGTCTCTATCTTGACTGATGGTTTCTGAGGCTTTAAATTTGTCGACACCAAATGCTTTCAAACTTTTTCATCATTGTTTGATAACTGCAAATAGCAAAACATGTATCAGTTATTAGATCAGGTATCAGGTCAGATATCAGCTATCAAATCTGGTTATCAGGTACCAGATCAAGTTATTAGGCACCTGGATTTTGTATTTTAAAGATACGTTAGTGGCATATTTATAATTTCCATTACGATTATATGCTTCCTAAATATGAATCTAAGGTAGAAATTAATTATATGGATACAGACTCCTTTACTTATACAATATATACTGGTGATTTTAATAGAGATATTTACAAGGACATTGATGATAGATTCGATACGTCTGATTATGATAGTGATAATAAATTTAATACTCCACAAAAATAAATAAAAAATTTGGTAATGATGAAGGATGAAAATAATGGAGTCATCATGACATCTAAAATGTATTCTTTTAGTACTGAAGACGGAAGGGAAATAAAAAAAGCAAAGAATATTTGTGCTAACTTAAGTTTAAGTGATTATAAAAATTGTTTGTACAATAAACAAATTTATTATGCGAATATGTATGTACATTAGGGATATAACTTTTTAACAATTTTTCAAAATATCAAAATTGGCATAGCACAGTCTGATAGAGTATAAAAAATTATAAGGGACGCATATTTATTTTTTTGCTAAGGTCAAAAAAGTTCACGCACCAAACGCGATGGATTTTTTTTTTGGTTAAGGAAAATTAATAATATGTATATTTAAAACAAGAAATAAATAAAAAACACCGTATAAAGTTATGAATATTCAATATTGCATTAAGAAGGCCTCGAAATAATTTTAGGTTATGTAAAATAATATTTTAAAGTGTTTAGAAAAACCAATTGGTGCGTGAACTTTTTTGAGAAAAATTACAAAAGATTATGATTTTCGTGGTTACTAGGACATGGTTGACCTCATGGTACTATGCCAAAAAATTGTTTATACCCCTAACGTACATATGTATATGTATATTTAAGTCAAAGCTACACAATAAATAAAATATCTTTAAGATATTTAAATGAGAAAAGATATGTAGATACCCTAGCTTGGGGACATTATGAAGAACAATTTGTGAATGATACTGACGATGACTCTCTTTTGGAAATTTATGATATAAGTAGATAAACAAAGAAAAATAGTTTTACAGATATATTTCGAAATGATGAGGATGATGACATTTTTATGAAAATTGAATATGAATATTAATTTGTATATAACTATAAGATTTATTTTTACAACTAGTAGCTATATGAAATATTAAAGTATATTTACTTGACATAATGTCTTTATTTAATTAAAAAAAATTGGCTTGTTTTTATAGTTAAACAATTGTCTATATACATCCTTGCTGGAGTATTTATTCAGATTTCGGGGTAAGTGTGGTTTTTGCGGTTATTTTTTGGTTTTTGTGCGGGGGTTGCATGTCGTTAAAAAATTCGTCGAGACCTTTCCAGTGACATATATATCTTCCCGATCCGTAAAGGGGTTTGGGAGTTACGATTATGTCTAGATTTTTGGTGCCTGGGGAGCTGCATTTTATTTGCCGCCGTTGCGCCTATCGGCAGCATTACTTGTCTGCTATTCGGCGTTGCCACTGTGGTATTTTACCAGTTCGGCGTTACACTTGGGTTGGTGTCCCTGGGTTTTTTTGGACATATTTGGCGATTTTTAGTTGGGGTTTTTTCGGGCGTTGTGTAAAACCGGTTCCGAACCGCTTTTTCCGGGTTTTTGCCGTTTTTACGGTTTTTATAGAGTTTTTGCGTTTTTTGGACGGGTTTTTAGCGTTTTTCGTAATTTCTTTTTCGGTTTTTGGTATATTTTGTTAATTCTTTGCGGTATTGTTTTTGTTTTTTCGTCGGGCTGATTCGTTTTTGCCATGATACCTGGAAAAAGGAAGGGCGGTGAGGGGGATACCTCCAACATTGCGTCCGATGACCATCCCTTTCCTTTGCCGCTCTTGATGACGCCTCTGCGGGCACAGGTGAGTGACACGAGTGTCGAGGATGGGGCTAAAGCCAAAACTAAGAGGCAGAAGACGGGGTCGCCGAAGATCCACAAGAAAGTGCGTGGTGCTCCTGCTCCTGATGCTGTTGGTGCTGCCGTTACTGGCGAATCCTTTGGTGACGATGAAGTGCTCGTCAGTGCTGTCTCCGACATTGAGGAGATACTTCAAAGGATGAGAGTGAGCCGCCAGAAGAAAAAGGCGAATTCTGGTTTGTCGCAGGGCGATCCCATTGGTGACATGAAGGTAATAACTGGTGGGCTGACTGACCTGATCCTAGGAGATGCTGTAGGCAGGGGAATCGCTCGTGGCGTAATGTCATTTTCTGCCCGTTATGAGTCGCTTATGATGCGACTGGTCGCCGAAAATGAGCGGTTGCGGGGACTCCTTGAAGTACTGGATGCTGGTACTTCTACCACGATGCGTGGTGTTGCAGCCCGGGTGCCCAATAATGCGGCGCCGGTTGATGCTCGTGGTGCTGCTGCTGGTATTTCTACTGCTGCTGCGGCTGTTCCGGCGGTTAAACAAGTTGAGACCTGGTCGGTTAATGTTCGCGGTAAGGGTGAGTCGTCTAAGGACGTCGTCAACAAGGTAGTAAGGGAGGTTGGACCCACACTTGGTGTGCGAGTGCACGGTATTCGGCCATTGAGGGACGTTGGTGCTGTTATCCGCACCCCATCCGTTGCTGAGAGGGAGAAGATTGCGACAAATGTCAAGTTCTCTGAGGTGGGTTTGGAGGTTGAAGTGAACGGCAAGCTGGGACCCAGGGTCGTCGTACAACGTGTACATTCGGAGATCTCTACTGCCGAATTCACGGATGAGTTGTACGAGATGAACCTGAAGGAGGAAATGTCCCGCGGAAAGTTCACGAAGAGCGTTCGCTTAGTGTCTAAGCCGTGGATTGAGGTCACCAATAAGGTGATGGATGTGTTGGTGTCCAAGGGCGTATATGTAAATTGGTTCCGTTTTATAGCACGGCCACAGGACCCTGTTATGGCACGCTTCCGTTGCCTTGGTTTTGACCACCGTGTGAGTGAGTGCAGAATGCGGGAGGATGTTTGCCGCCATTGCGGTGGGTCTGGCCATATGGCCTCTCAGTGCCCCAACCCGATGCGCTGTAAGAATTGCGCCTTTAAGGGTCACCCATCTGACCATCTAATGACGTCGGACTCATGTCCGATAATTGCTTCAAGGAGAGCAGCAGCGAACGTGAGACACTAGATTAATCATTGACAATTTTCGCATAATTCAATTAAATTGCCAGCGGTCGTACGCGGTAGTCTGTGAGTTGGGGCAGGCATTGTGCACTTTGGACGTGGCTTTTGCACTTGTGCAGGAGCCTTACGTTACGGATGGCTGCATTAGGGGTTTACCGGGGGGACGCGAGTTTTTACGGACGGGGGATGCAACTCTGCGGTTATTGTTTGTGACAGGGACGTGGACTGTACGGTGTTTAGTAGGAGCCAGTGGGGAGTATGCGTATCGGCTGAAGGGGCGTTTGGGCGGATGTTTCTGGCTAGCATCTACTGTAGGCCTACCGAACCGCTGCAGCCGTATTTAAGGTATATGGATACGGTACTACTCCTAGCAAGTAGTATTCCGCTCATCCTGGGCATGGACGCTAATGCATCGTCTCCTATGTGGTTTTCTAAGTCGGTGGGACTATCGTCTCGCCGCCCTAACCATGTAAGAGGTGAGATGCTAAGCGAATGGATGGTCACTATGAGCGTCGGAGTTCTTAACGAGCCGAGTAATTTGTATACCTTTGATGGGCCTGCGGGCGTTAGTGACATTGACGTGACAGCTGCAAACGGGGCGGCGATGACTGCATTTGACACTAGGTGGAGGGTGTGTGACAGGTGGGGCATTAGTGATCATAATCTCCGTGAGATTATGATTACTTATCGGGGACGGAATGAACAGACTGCGTTGCCACGTGCGTGGCGTCTTCACGGTACGGACTCGGACGGGTACGTTGACAGTTTCAGGGCGGACTTTAGGGCACTGACGATAGATGACCAGGTTAGACAGGTAGACAGCGGGATGGTTACCGTGAATGATACCTTGCTTGGTCGACGTCGAAAGACTAAACCAAGTACTGTCAGATGGTGGACACGGGAGTTAGATGTGAAGCGGAGAAATGTTCGGCGCCTCATGAAGTGTTTCCAGAGCGCCAGGCGTACCAATGCTGAAGATCTTGCTCATCGCAAGGCTGACTATCTGTCTGCCCTTAGGGGGTACAAGGACGAAATTGTTGGGGTTAAGGAATACCAGTGGAGGAGTTTTGTGCGGGAAGGTAGGGATGACCCCTGGGGTAGAGTTTACCGCATTATTAGGGGTAAGGAAAGGCATGTTGACATGACAGGTCTCGAGGTGGGTGGTGTTGCGCTTACTTCGTGGCGTGAGTGTGTTGACATGCTTTTGGGGGTGTTCTTTCCAGAAGTGGAACATTGTGAATCCTCTCATCTCATTAGGGAGGGGGTCTTGTGTCCAGAATTGGTGAGTTCAGAGGTCGAGGAGAGCGTTGGCCATGTTAGAAGCAGAAAGTCTCCGGGTATGGATGGTATGACCGGCGAAATATGTAAAAGCATTTGGAGGGCCATACCCGAGTATTTGGAATCGATCTTTGCGAAGTGTCTGAGTGAGGGCTATTTCCCTAGGGCTTGGAAGAAAGCTCGTGTGGTTGTGCTCCTAAAATCTCCTGATAAATTGAGGAGCAATCCTCGTTCTTATCGGGGCATCAGTCTTCTCCCAGTACTTGAAAGAGTGCTTGAGAGAATAATGATGACGCGATTGATGGTGTGCGCTGGCGTTAGTTCTTCTCAGTACTAATTTGGTTTCAGGGAGGGGAGATCAGTTGAGGATGCGTGGCATCACGTTATGCGATGTGTGAAAGAATTGTCTGACAAATATGTGCTGGGCATATTTGTCGATTTTAAGGGCACGTTTGATCACCTCCTGTGGAGTAAGGTTCTGGACAAGCTGCGTTCTGTAGGTTGTCGGGAGCTTGCCCTTTGGAGTAGTCACTTTTGTGACAGAAAAGCTTGTGTGGATGGTGCCAATAAAACAGTTTGGAAGAAAATTGCTCGTGGTTGTCCTCAGGGTTCTATTTGCGGTCCATTTATATGGAACTTAATGATGGATACACTGTTGACACGCCTGGAAGATTCTTTTAAGCTGTGTGCGTATGCGGATAACCTACTCATTCTAATCGAAAGACAATCTCGTATTGATCTGGAGAGAAAGGGTGAGGAGGCCATGCGTATTGTATGTGAGTGGGGTAATAGTGTGGGTGTTGATGTTTATATAGACAAGTCTGTGATGCTGTTGCTTAAGGGCAGATTATCACCGACTCGTCTGCCGCTCATTAGATCTGGTATTGCTAGCCTCAAATATGTGACTCAGGTCAGATATCTGTGGATAACAATGAGTGAAAGGATGAACTTTTTGGTTCATCTGACTCACGTTCACAAAAAGCTGACTGCCATAGTAGGTAAAGTTAAACGTATTCTTAGAAGTGACTGGGGCTTCAGTAGGCGTGCTGTTCGTACTATTTATGTATGGTGGACTGTTTGTTGCTTGTGCAACATATGGTGCATCTGTGTGGTACGAAATAGTTATGTCTGTTGCTGGCAGATACAAAGTCTTGTCTTGTCAGAGGATTACTTTACTCGGATGTATGCCAGTATGTCGTACCGTGTCAACTGATGCTCTTCAGATCTTGTTGGGTGCGGCTCCTCTTTATTTGGAGGTAATACGTCGTAAAGAGAAGCTTGCCACTTCTTGCGTGTGATTGGATTACTGCTGCTGATGTGGTGGATAGGGATGTTAGGGACGTCAGGGAGCTCTTGGACGGACATCTTGTTTCTCGGTGGAGAGTGACAAAGGGAGGGCCACGTATGAGTTTATACGTAACGTTAACTTTGTTCGTGAACACCCGGACTTTGACTTTGGTCTTAGCCTTGCTGACGGGTCATGGGTCCTTCAATGAGTTTCTGTTTAGGAGGGGTCTTTCCGAGACAGCGGACTGTGAGTATAGGATGGGACTGAAGCACGTACTGACGGCGTGTCCTGACTATAATAACATTAGGGATTGAGATAGTATGGGTGTGGTTTGGGATGGCGCGCGTTTGGATGTCAGTAGGGTTTTGTTGGACGATCGGACGTTTCGGAGGTTGGGCAAATTTTCCCGTGGCGTTTCCACTAGACGTAGTGGAGGTGGCCGAAGCAGCATCCGTAATAACCGGTTCCTGCCGCCGCACGCCTTTCCTACTGCCGTGTCTGTTTTTCAGCTTCCAGTTACACCCGTTGAGTCTTTGTATTGCCGTTGGTGGTTTGTTGACCATCTTCTCCTTGCTGTGTTCTGCTGATGCCGTTCCCTCTTTCTGCTGGGCTATTTTTTGTTGCGTGTGCTGCTTTTGCTGTCGTTGCTGTTTTGCTGTTTCTCCCCTGCTACCTTATTTTTGTTTTGTTTTATTGTTGTTTTTGTTTGTTGTGTCATCACCCTGCCCATTGTGTCGCTCGTGAGGGCGGCATTGTCATTGTTTTGTTCGTGTTGTCCATTGCTGGTGCCATATAAGGCCTTTGCCCGTGAGGGTGATTGTTAATTGTTTGTTTTTTGTGTGTCATCATTGATTGCGTTAGTTCAATTTTATTCTTCTTTTTGCCTTAAATTGTTTGTTTCTTTTATTATTTTTATGTTATTTTATTCCTTTTTATTTCATTTTTATTTCGCTTTTACGGGTCACCACTTCCCGGAACCGTTTGGGGTTTGTAACTGGTAGTAGTTTCGGCTACGAAGTCTGACCAGAGCCTATAATCTGGTACCACGGGGTCAGGAGCCCCCGAAACTTCGGTTTCTGCCTGACTTGGGTCGGCCCTTCGGTGAGATTCGTGGTGGTTGTGATTATGCCCAAATATACGAGGGAAGAGCTGTTCGCTCGGTGTGGAGTTGCATTGCGACCGAGTACCTAGACCCATATCTAGGAAGGAGTTTTAGATAGGCACAGCCCTACCCTGGGGCGAGATCATGTCCAAATGCATGTTCTCGGACGGTACTCATGCATAACTTGTCACACAACTTGTCTTCTGACGTGTTGTGTGACTTGTTATGCATGGAGGCGCTGGTTGGCTCAAGAAAGCAACCCGGTGTTGAGAGCACCGTGGGATTAGGCCATAATGGCAGGTACCCACGTTAATCTGCAGCACTTCTGTCTATATACATTTCGTTCCCGATTTTGGAACTCTTCCGTAGACTTCAACACAAAAAATTTTTGAATTTAGCTAACAAACTCTATTATAGAAAGATACATACATATTTTTTGTAATGAGCTTTTTCTCAGAAGAAATCAAAAGTAAATTTGACTAGTGCGCCCACGTATAGCGGTATGTGTAAGAAAAGCAAGCATGCGCTTGTGTTTCTTAAGAGTTTTTCCATATAAACAGATGTTTTATTTTGTTTTAGAGATATTAATGTCATATTTTTAAATTGTGCTTTTTGGTTAAGAATTTTTTGAAATTTCCACATAAATGAAAAAAGCAATAAAACATAGTAATACATTTAAGACCTTGTAAACTTTCATTAAATTTTTAACAGTTCTTTCCTTTTTCTTAAAGTGAAAATTAATTTCACCAAAGTACATCTACATATGTACATTAGACCGTATCAGAAAAAAAACTCTTCGTATACCAGCGAAGTATTGTTCAGAGTACATTTCAAAAAAAAATAAATTTTTTTTTGCCGAACGTAGGGGTAAGGTATTTAGTTTTTCCGTTATATCTTCCATATTTACAGTCCGATATTAAGGATATAGCGATTTTTTTTGTCTCAGGGAGGCCAATATTTTTTCTCTTTGGTCCATTGACCTCAAGTGTACCGCTCTAGTACTTACCCCCAAATCCCATTTCCTACCACCCTAATGTGACCCCCTAATGTAAGAAATTTATAGCTCGTGAAAAATCATAAAACTTTTGTTAAGAAAGTATTTCGATAATTACAGCACAACTAATTGAAAAATGTTTTTATAAATTCATTGTTGCAGACCGTAGGGGTCACCTTTTTAAATTTGTCATACCTCAAATTATACAACAAGGAACAAGCAACAAAAATAAGCAACCAAAAGCAAAGTAAAATAATAAATATTTTAGTCGATAATATCTCGACGTGATTCAAGTTGGCTATATTTTTGATGGCTCTCGAGTTTAGAAAAAATGTGGCCCATGCGTTGGTCGTCGGTGACCGCCATGGCAGATTCATGTACTACATGAACAAAACGCTCGGTGTTTTGAGATAAGATGGATAAGCTGTAAAAATAAATAGGTTTATCAAAGAAAAATATAAAATGAATATATTTTGCGTACGCTTACCTGGCAATTTGATTATATCTTGCGAACATTGTAATGCTTCCAGATGCTCTTGCGTGCAGAACTGCAAGCATGGCGGCTTTGTCAATTCAAATTAATTCAAATTGATCATATCGAAGTATGAGTCACTTTCGAAGTTTATAAAATTAACAACTTGTGGACCGAACATTTGGCCAATGCATCCAGTTGCATCATTAGTTATTAATAAAATTTTAGTATAGCCATCTGAACACGACCCCTACGTTCGTCAAAAAACAGAAAACATTTTCTTTTTAAATGTTCTTGGAACAATTCTTTATGTTCGCTGGTGTACGGGGCACTTTTTTTTGCCTATTGGGCCTATTGCTCCGACATGCAAAAAGCATTATACGCATGTCTTTCGTTCTTACTATTACGAGTTTTTCGTGTAATTTTTTTTTTTGTTAAGATTTTGAAAATTTTCATTTAAATTGAAAAAAGTAATGACACATGGCACATTTTGCATATATGACCATGTGTCTTCCATATGCATGTTTACCTTTGACGTGTGCCAAGATAGCGTCGACAAAATAGCGTCGATTTGGGGGAAATTTCGTGGGTATTTTAAAAAATATATCAGCAAGCTAGCAACGATTTTGGGAATTCAAAGAGGGAAACAAAACAAAACCCGTGGATTTATTTTCCCAGGAGCACTGTTGGACTCCAACGCCAAGGTCTCATATATTCCTTAAGTGGACACTTAGGAGAACAAAACGACACAACCTTGCTAAAATTCTGTAGAGCCGTTTTCGAGAAAATCGACTCAATCGAAAATGGCCAAAAAACCGTGGATGACTTTTCCCAGGAGCACGTATTGATTCCCACGCCAAAGTCTCATATATTCCTAAAGTGGACACTTGGGGGAACAAAATGACACAACTGTGCTTAAGTGCTATGGAGCCGCTTTCGAGAAAATCGACTTAATCGAAAAGTGCTATTGAAATGCGAAATGAAGTGCAATTTTTTGTTTATCACTCATTTATATGTTTATATATATATTAATAAATAAATAAAAATAATATTGTGCTTTGGCTTTTAAGGCACTTCGTTCACTTAAAATATTTTTTTCAGTTCTCATGCAATAACATTTCTATATCATTCAAAATTAAGTGCTTTTGATAATTTATTCGCATAGTTTGCACTTAAATTCGCTGGCAGATTTTGTACACAAACCACAGCCCAATTCACAATCTCGTGCAAATGGTCTTGCATCGTTGCAGCATAGTATATTGATACTCACCACTTAACAATTCTTAGTCCCAAATCACACTATGCAAGACTTATTGCTAAGCTGATTCGTTTCAGGGAGAGAGAGAGACGAGGGGAACAGTAACGTTTCTTTTCCCCTTGTCTCTTTAGCGTAACAAACTAATCAGCTTAGAAATAAGACTTGCATAGTGTAAATTGGGACTTAGTGGTGAGTATCAATATGCTCTACCATTTTGCACATGCAACGATGCAAGACCATTTGCACAAGATTGTGAATTGGGATCATATTTTTTTTTACATAACGTGCAAATGTGTCTTGAACATATCGTACAACAATATTTTCTTACACATTTTACTGTATCGTGCCCACAATGAAAACATATAGTAGTTAATGGATCGCCATAACTATAAATTAACTTTTTTTAAATAGTCTATATTCATTTTGATCCTCAAGATGCGTATAACCTTCAGATTGTAAGAAACGTTCTGCTAATTGGGTAATGAATATTCCACAATTCCGAGAATCTTTCTGAATCTCTAGCAAAGAATATAAATTGTATAGAATGCGCATCTGAGCTAAAAAATTAAACATTTTTGGCTTACGCTTTAGATGCGGTATAAAGCGCAAGCAAACACACACTGAGAGCATTATATGTATTCTTTGCTCTTATCACCAGCGTTGCCGTTGTGCGACTTAAGTCGCATTTTGCTACTTTTTCTACAGCAAAACATGCGGCCAATTGCAAAAAACTATGTAAAAATATACGAGTTTTACCGATACCGATTACCCAGTTTTATCGATAAATACCGATTATCGGAGGAAAGTTGCTGTTGCTGAAATAAAGCTTGTGTAAAGGATGATAAGTTTCCAAATTCTGTAGTTGTAAAGTCATTGAATTACAGCTTATTTCTTCATCTTTATAAAATATAATTTACAAAAAAAAAACAAAGTATAAACATAAATTAGCGTTACTAAACAATTATCAAATAGACTTAAAGTAAACACTTGTCAAAGATTAGATTCCAAGTGAAGAACTTATAAAGAAATACAGGATGTTCAGTTAAACAAAAAAAAATATGTATTTCAGAACTATGCATAATGCCTTGAAAGAATAGTATAACTATGTACATATATACATATATTATCCACTTCAGGATCGAATTTTAAAATTTTCTACAAATCTTTAAATGGTTTTTTCTCAAAGTAAATTTTTGGAGTTATGCTGGTTTTTAAGTAAATAAGTGAGATTACATACATGTTTATACATACATGTATACTTTAAGGCCCAAATTTTTGGCTTCCAAATTTACTTCATTTAAACCTTTTGTAACTTATAAACATTTTATAAAAACTTACTTACTAACTTATAAAAAGTTTTATTAAGATTAAAGATGAAAGTAAAAAAAAAGTTAAAATACATATTTTTTTAATTGTGATACTCCGAGAAATAATTTGCATTTGGAATCAGGGATTTGGGTGTCAGATTTTTTGCAATATTATCATTATTTATTGGCTTTTCTATCGACCAAAACAATAAAATGATCGACATCATTGAGCCTAACATCGCCAACTGGACGAACAGCTCTTTTTCTAATACCAGATATGTTAAACTGTGTATATGATTGCCCTACGGCATACAGAATGTTAAAATGATACAAAGGTATAAATTGAAAAAAGGGTTATACAAAAAAAAATTTTCATTGGGACGAAAAAGGGTCAAAAGTGATACTTTAATGTCACAACGGCAACACTGCTCTCAGCAGTGCGAGCGTAGCATAAACTGCGGAAAGAAATGAGAGTGTGTACGCTGGACGGGTAGTACTGGAAATACCCGTCATAGAAAATTTTAGCTTGTATGAGATGCGCATTCTATATGATTTATATTCTTTGTCTCTAGGCACCGTTTTTGCATCCCATACAATTTGAAGAAGATGTTTTCTAAGATATTCAAATAATGATCAACAAAATGTTGGCAATTTTTATCATTACTTTTTGGATGTAAACAAAATATGTAATTTAATTCAAAATTTATGAAGACCATGTAAAAGTGGTGTCGAAAACAGTGCGGATTTATTAATTTTTTTGCTTGTTTAAAAATATTTGCAGCAATTAAACTTTCATTTTTTAAAAAGAACTTGTCTATTTGGCAAGCAATATACGAATAATTGAGCGAATTTGTTCTAAGCATAAGACACGTAATGCAAGCATCAACAATTACAGTTGATAACCAGTTGGCACCATTCAATGTTTCTGTATCTTTCAAGGTTATATAAGACGTCAAAGGAAAGTGCATTCCATGAACTTTTTCAAATGCATTTTCTAATTTAAG
This sequence comes from Tachina grossa, assembly GCA_949987645.1. Classification (NCBI taxonomy): domain Eukaryota; kingdom Metazoa; phylum Arthropoda; class Insecta; order Diptera; family Tachinidae; genus Tachina; species Tachina grossa. Next base: position 128,528,447 of record OX465276.1, on the reverse strand, counting down.
CAAATAAAAGTTAATTTCACTTCGAAAATATTTTTCTAAATTTTTTTGTTTCCCGGAAGAAACTCCATTCTCTATTACTGCTATTTTCGGTATCATCAGCGTATTGCACAAAGCTATATTTATATTTTAGGATTTTATTTTTTTTAATCTAATTTTTATTATTTTTATATTTTATTATTTTTATATCATGTATTATTGAGCCAAAGAGAACAAACACTCCTTGGCTCAATAATACATGCGTAACTTCCTTCACACTTAGTTATATCTGTAGCTGAAGTATTGTTGGATAAATTTAACTGAGTGCTTTAGTTCTGAAAACATGGATTCGTTACCATTTAGTTTTGAATTGTTATTTGATTTGTTGTTCTCGTCACACAAAACGATCGCATTTGAATTTTGACCTGTGATACTTTTATGGCTCCCAATATTTTCAGAATTCTTCTCAAATTCTTCCATTAGTTTATTGACCATATCAAACGACTTATTAAATAGTCCATTTGAAAGCCGTTTAACTTTTCTGTTCCATGACTCTTTTAGTTTTGAAATTTTCTTTTTGGAATCAGCTTCTAAAATAGTGACATTTTGCTTTTTTGTGCCAATTGGTCGTTTACGATGCGAAGGCTTTATTAAAATGCCAGGAGGCATTCAATATTCTTTGTTCTACTATTGGTAATTTTCTCATGATTCTAATAAAACGACCAAGTTTATGTTTCTTTCCATTCAATTCATTATGTTTTTTAAGTCCTTGAAATAGGTTTCTATTGGGCCGTTGCTGACTCTGTTCCCAGTATTGTCAATGAGAAAACCAATTACGTTTGACCACATTGGAATAAACGGAATATATTTCTCGAACAACAATTGAGCCATATTTTAGGACAAAATAAGGTATTTTCTTCAGCAAATATTCCATCACATGTATCTACTGATGCTTTGTAGTTATTAAATAAAAGACGAAATGGACTTGAACTGGACACTTTTCCAATAGTATCATAATTTTCTATAGGTTTGATTTCCTCTATCAAATTTTCAACTAGTTCAATTTTTATTGAATTGTTTTCATCATATGAAATGTTTTTTAAATACTTCAATCCATCATGAACTTTTTTCACATATTTTTTTGTGCAAAGGATAATAGATATCTGTTCAAACCATTTAAAACATTCAGTCAAAGTACTCAAATTAAACACAATAGATAATGCTTCACGTAAAAATGTTCTAAATGTAACATTTGTTAGCGGAACGACATTATCGATGTCTTTGCATATTTTTTTGGAATAATGACTTGTACAGAACTGAATGCAAACAAAATTTATGTTTCGTTTATTCTTTTGCAAAACATCCCAACATGCATTTAAGTAGTCAAGAAGACTTTGCATGTCATTAATATCTCTAACTATTGCAGCAATAATAGGAAGACTTACGTCTGTAACTATTCGTTTGCATATTGGCCATTTTATCTTATTTTGTACACAAGAGGAATGAATACTCCTGAAGAATCTTCCAATGTCATAGCTAGTATGATTGGACAATATTGCATCTGCTACAGAAAATACAATTTTTTTCTCTCTTATATGACCAACTATTGAGTACAAAAATATTATTTTCGTTGGGAAATCCATATCCTCTATTACATGCCCTGTTGCGTCAACATGTAGGGTATAGTTAATTTTTTTTAATGAAATCATTATGTTGCCTCAAAATTTCCATTTGCTTCTAGGTCTGTTGATAGACGTTAAATGTAGCTCTTAGGCTTACATTTAAACATCATATAGCTATCTATAAATGCGTCAGGATCATTATATTGCTCAGCTGCTGACTCGGCCTTAATATTTCGTATATTAGATGATTTTATCATTTAAGATCTTCCTATTAATTTAAGCTCGTCTGATTGCTTATAAATTTTGTGCATTTAGTAAGTCAAAGCGCCTTCTTTAAAAAGTTTTGATTGTTCTAAATCTCTTTGCACTCCACGACATTGGAAGGTGTTTTTTCTGTCGATGGAATGGACAATTTAATTTTTCGATCTAAAAACAATTACTTTTTTATTTATATTGTCATTAAATATATAAAAATTGCATTCAAAGTCAGTGCAATATCCTTATGCTACGAATGAATTTTTGTTAATTCTTGTATGCTTAAAATTAATATCACAGGCATTATTTTTGGCAAAATATCTAGTTCTAATGAAATCTTCTACTAGTTTCCTTGTTTGCATGCCTGTATTGTTTTTTTAAGGATCCGCCAATTTCTGGAAGTATCATTTCTGCATCAAATATTGTACATTCGAATTTCATATGCCTTTTCTTTAATTCACCTTTCACCATACATACGTTTCTATTTAAATGGATACGTGTTTTATGTGTAAGATATTTTCTGCGAAACTTTTTTAATATTGATACTCCTGTAAAACTGATATTAGGAGATTCCATTTTTTCTTTTAAGAAATTTATTATTCGACATATTGTCAGAATTTTATTCTAATTTGAAATTTATTTGCTGGTGGTTCAGCGTTATCTATTATTTCATTGTTGCTGTAACAAATCATCAGTAGACTTCAACCACACATTTTGAATAGTCACAAACCTCTTATCTTATGCACAGACTTTCAAGAACTATTTGAGAATTCACAAATAATAATATTGTATTAGTTTCTAAGCCTAATAGTACACAAAGGCAAAAAGTATCTGATTATATGTATTTATGTGTACATAAACAAATGTATTATGCATTTTCAGTGTTTTAGGTTGTATAATGTATGGCCTGTAAAATGGGAACAAACTTTGCAATTTCAGTTATGGAGAAAGTTGATGCAAAATCATTACCATATAGATGCTGAATATAGTACCTATACATACATACATATGTATGTATATAGTTTTAAAAGTGCTTTTTTAATAAAATTCCCTTATGTGTAACACAGAAATATTTTAGTGCAACTTAAAATCCTTTTTTCGTAATTTTGTTAGATAAATGTGAAGCAAATTTTATTTTTACAAATAAAAAAATACAAGTGATGAACCAAATAATAAATTGTTGTTTAAGTGCGAATGTCTACCTTCTTCCATTACGCGAATACGATGCACAAAAGCAGAACCTTAATTTTTGTGGGAGTTCTTAACAATTCGTTTTAACACCCGTTTCCTGTTGAAAGGGAAAATAAGCTTATTACACACACAAACACAATTATTATTTTTAATTCCTTACGCGCATCCAGCACAGTCAAAATACAAAAATTACACAAAAATTCACAATTTTATGATTTCAATTTAATTTTAAAAACAATATGTGCTGACAATATACATATGTATGTATGTATGTAAATCATTTTTGACATCCCAAGTATACAAATGTACAAGAAACAAAAAATAGTCACCTGAGCCGTCAAGGTCACCTGTCATTAATTCGCCTTGGGTTATTTAAAAACATTCATTTTGTTGGTTTTGTTGTAGGAGTTTATAAAAATGTTAACCTTTCATATTGTTGAAAAAAATGTTCTTAGTTTGAGTAATTTATTTATTCGTCGTTTTGCTTTTTAAATATACATATGTATATCGTTAACTTAATACGAAAAGGCCCTAACTCATTTTTTAATATTTTACAGGCGGAGGAAAAAACTAAATAAAAAAAGATGCAATATTGATACAAAATTTTTTTTAACGCAATTTTTATTTAAAACACTTTACATAAGCACATAATATTGCGTTTAAAAAAATTTTGTATCAATATTTCATCTTTTTATATTTAGTTTTTTCCTCCTCCTGTAAACTATTAAAAAATGAGTTAGGGCCTTTTCGTATTAAGTTAAGGATATATATATACATATATATATATAAATATATATATATATATATATTAAGCTTTATATGTATAAAGCTGAACCGAGGGTGCACATGACTCGTTTGTCTTCCAATCCAACCAGGTTTTATCCACTACTCACCATCTTTGCTTGGTGGACCAGAACTATTTAATCGTTCAGTCAATTCCAACCATCTCCACAACTTTATCTCCTTTTGAATATAATCTGACTATTTCCTGATGACTCTCCATGAATTAAATAAAAACTTGGCTCTGCTTGGAATTCTTATGAATATGCTTTTAAAAAGGAATTGCATACATACATATACATATTGAACATATGTAGATACATTTTTTGCATGTATGTATGTATATATGTATATTTGTAAATAAAATAATTTATCTTTAAAACAATAAACTTAAATTTTTGTGCGTCAAAATTCTTGATTTTTTTTTCCTTAAATTAAATTTTAAGTACGAATATGAGTTTTGTGTTTTTAAAATAATTGATTTACCTTTTGACTTAAAATGAGGAATGAAATGACTTTTAGTTCGATTTGAATTATTTGTCCAAACAAATGTTTCACTAAATACAACCTCCCTGTTCAAAATCTAAAAAAAAGAAATTTTATTAATTTATTTTATTGCACAACAGTGCGATAAACACTAAATACAACCTCCCTGTTCAAAATCTAAAAAAAAGAAATTTTATTAATTTATTTTATTGCACAACAGTGCGATTTTGTGAATCCAGAGAGTATGAATATGAACTTTGTATGAAAGTGTAGGAATATAGTATATAATCATATATTCCCATATACCCTCATTTTTGGGATCCGAACCATATATGGTATATTATATATGCTCCATACATATTTTTTTAGCTGGGTGTACAAAATCTGACAAAGAAATTATATTAGTAATTTAATTTATTGCAAAGCAGTGAGCTTTTTCGAATCAATGAATCATGCATATTCACTTCGCATACTCTATAGGGAATATTTGCACATACATGTATGAATATATATTTAAATATATTATCATATATGTCAATGAGGGTATACATTTTTAGAATCCGAATCATATATGGAATATCATATATGGTTCGAATCCGAAAAAAGAGAGTATATGGGCACATATGATTATATATATTCATAGATTTTAATACGTGTATATATGTGTAATTATTTCATCTACAGTCGGAAAGGTTCATATTCATATAATTATAAAATATCATATCGCTGACATCGCAGCAAACTCAGATGTATACCCAGCTAAAAAAAAATATGTATGGCCCATATATGATATCCCATATATGGTTCGGATCCAAAAAATGAGGGTATATGGCCATATATGATTATATATACATATGCATACATGTATGCGCATATATTCCCTCTAGAGTGTGCAAAGTTCATATTCATACTCACTTGAGTCATAAAAGCGCACTGCTGTGCAATAAATTAAATTACTAAAATTACTTTTTTTTAGATTTTGAACAGGGAGGTTGTATTTAACGAAACATTTGTTTGAACAAATACTTCAAAACGAACTAAAAGTCATATCATTCATCATTTTAAGTCAAAATGTGAATCAATTAATTAAAAAACACAAAACTCATATTCGTAATATGAACTTTGTTTTTTATCTAGAGATCAGTTTTTTCTATAAAATTAATGACTGGACTATCCTTTTGATTATTTGGTATATTAAGTGGGGCCACAATGTAAAAAATCATACAAGAATGGTTTTTTTATAACAAAAGTTTTTCTTTTTTAAACGTTGAGGGTACGCATATATACTTTTCATACCCCATGTATATTCTAATAGATTTCCAATACACCAGTGATAAAATCCAATTTTTTTATTGCAAAAACGATCTTATGTGAGATATCATGTATGCATACATTATTATATGGCTCCATATATTAAATCTTATTTCTATATATGGATTCGCATATGAAGAGGTTCAGAATTAAATTTCCATATATGAGCCCATATATTATAATAAATTTCATATATTAGTCCATATATCAATTCATATGTAATACTTTTCGCATGTATAATCCCATACATTTCCATACATGAATTCATACATATTTATATATAGTTATATACATTCATATGTTAAAAATATATGGACCACCCAGCTAAAAAAATTATATATGGTCCATATATTTTTAAGATATGAATGTATATAACTATATATGAATATGTATGAATTAATGTATGGAAATGTATGGGATTATACATTGCAAAACTATTATATATGAACTAATATATGAAACGTATTATAATACATGAACTCATATATGGAAATTTAATTATTAAGCTCTTCCAATGTGGATCCGTATATAGGAATAAGATTTAATATATGGTACCATATAAGAATGTATGCATACATGATATCATACATAAGATCGTTTATGCAATTAAAAAAGCTTGGTATTTTATCACTGGTGAATTGGAAATCCATTGGAAAATACATACTGTATTAAAAAAGAAAATCTTTTGTGACAAAAAAAAAAAAAACATTTTTGACATTGTGGCCCCATTTAATATATCAAATAATCAAAAGGATAATCCATTCATTAATTTTATAGAAAATTACAGAATTCTCTAGATAAGAAACAAAGTTCATATGTATTACTGCAAAAAATTATATTGTAAACAATTGTTAGACGGATTATTTTTTCTTTTATAATTAATTGCATTAGTTTTTAATCTGATTTCTTAAATTAAATTTTAAGTACGAATATGAGTTTTGTGTTTTTTAAATACCCAACTAAAAAAAATTATATATGGTCCATATATTTTTAATATATGAATGTATATAACTATATATGAATATGTATGAATTCATGTATGAAAATGTATGGGATTATACATGGCAAAACTATTATAAATGAACTAATATATGGACTAATATATGAAATGTATTATAATATATGAGCTCATATGTATATGCAAATTTCATTATGAAGCTCTTCATATGTGGATCCTTATATAGAAATAAGATTTAATATATGGAGCTATATAAGAATGTATGCATACATGTTATCTCACATAAGATCGTTTTTGCAATCAAAAATGTTTGGATTTTATCACTGGTGAATTGGAAATCCATCAGAAAATACATATGGTATGCAAAGTTTATATGCGTACCCTAAACGTTAAAAAAAACTTTTGTTCCAAAAAAAAAACATTCTTGTATGATTTTATACATTATGGCCCCATTTAATATATCAAATAATCAAAAGGATAATCCATTCATTAATTTTATAGAAGATAACAGAATTCTCTAGATAAGAAACAAAGTTCATATTACTGCAAAAAATTATATTGAAAACTATTGTTAGACGGATTATATTTTCTTTTATAATTAATTGCATTAGTTTTTAATCTTATATGAGTTTTGTGTTTTTTAAATAATTTATTTACCTTTTGACTTAAAATGAGGAATAAAATGACTTTTAGTTCGTTTTGAATTATTTGTCCAAACAAATGTTTCATTAAATACAACCTCCCTGTTCAAAATCTAAAAAAAAAGTAATTTTAGTAATTTAATTTATTGCACAGCAGTGCGCTGTTTTGAATCAAGAGATTATGAATATGAACTCTGCACAATGTGGAGGGAATATTTACACATTAATTGATTTACCTTTTGACTTACGGCCGCCTTGCTGTTCCGTTGAACTATGTGTTGTTAGTCAGAATATTTACAACAGACTTTGGTGTTATTTGTTCATTAATAATTATCACATGTAATTTGGCTTAAAAAGAGATACCAACTTTAGCCCGTTCAAATCACAAATATAGAAACAAATGGAGTTCGAATAATAATTAAAATTAAATAAAAATTAATAGCCATGGGCCTGTGGCAAAAATTAAAAATAAAAATATACTTAATAGTAACAAACCAAAAAAGTTTGTCTTAAGTAGAACAAAAAATAAGCAAATTAAGTAACATGTGTATAATTAGTAAAAAGAACAAAACGACAATGGTAAGACTGTTGTAAATATAGTGATGGTAAAATTGAGCTTACAATACAAAAAAGCTTTCAGCAAATTGAAATACGATGAATCAAAACAATTCACATATTACATTTGCAATAAAATGCTAAGTATATAAAGCAGAAATCTACATCAACTGACACCACACACTGTGGACCAAACACAAAAGAACGCTGATGATGAAGGTTTAGTGGCCTTCGAAAACGGCTGGCTGTTCCGTTCAACTATGTGTTGTTAGTCAGAATATTTACAACAGACTTTGGTGTTATTTGTTCATTAATAATTATCACATGTAATTTGGCTTAAAAAGCGATACGAACTTTAGCCCGTTCAAATCACAAATATAGAAATGACTTTTAGTTCGTTTTGAATTATTTGTCCAAACAAATGTTTTATTAAATACCACCTCTCTGTTCAAAATCTAAAAAAAGTAATTTTAGTAATTTAATTTATTGCACTGGAGTGCGCTTTTGTAAATCAAGAGAGTATGAATATGCAATATGTAGAGCGAATATTTACACATACATGTATGAAAATGTTTGAATATATATAATCATATATGCCCATATACCCTCATTTTTCGGATCCGAACCATATATGGGATATCATATATGCTCCATACATATTTTTTTAGCTGGGTAACTAGTAAGTAATTAAGATTGCAAGTAATATATATATATATATTTTTTTTTTTTAACTTATTTTCTTTTCAGATAAAGAAATAGTTCGTTTCAAAATCTACCCTCATGTATTTTATACTGTATTTTATTTAATGCATTATTTTCTTATTTTTGGAATAATACTGCAAATGGTGTCGGAGAGATAGGAAAATTACTAAAGGACTTCCTCGAAAATTTGAAATCCAAATATTGTCAAAGAATATTGTAATTCCTTAGAAAAAAATTTTAATAATAATGCAAATATATACTCGAAAACAAATGAAAAAATTTCTTTTGATAACTGAAAGGTTGCAGATAGTCAAATCCTTGGACCATTTAAACTGAATACTATGATTTGATTAATCCATGTATACAAATTATAAAAAAAGATTGACCCAAACGAAAAAATAACTGAGCCGGTTATAGGAATGCGACTGTCACTGACAAAACTGATAGGGTACATGCTGCCTCCTCGAGCCGTCTATCAAGAAAGAAGGTGGTGGTGAGTTCTGGTTCTGTTTGTGTTAGTGCTGATGATGAAGCTTGTAGTGGAGAATAAGAGGTTAAGGGGAGGTGGTGCAGAAGGTAGTGAGTGAGATTGGGCCAACTCTTGGGGTGCGTGCTCACGATGTGCATCCGATAAAATAGGGTGGTGCCGTTATTCGTACTCCCTCGACTTCTGAGAGGCAAAGGATTGCTGAAAACAAAAAGTAGGAAGAGGAGGGTCTGGAGGTGTCTATAAATAACAAGCTGGGCCCGAGGTTAGTTGTCCAGCGCGCACATCGGTAGATCAACCCTGACGAATTTATGGAAAAGGGGCGCTTATAGGAAGGGATTTCGGATGGTTAGTACGCCATGGAATGCTGGTGAAGGGGAGGCCAACGTGGTACTGCGATGTTCCCCCATAGGTACATGTTATCTTTATTATTACTATTGTTATTACTGTTAATATTACTACTATTATGACCAGCGTGACCATATTAGCTTATTTTGGGCTAAATTATTAAATTTCCATTTAGCTCTTAGCTTATTTTTTAAAACTCATTTAGCTTTTTTAGCAGTCTTTTTTTTTTTAATTGCATTTTTCAAAAATTATGTTAAAGACATAAAAAAGTAACAATAACAAAAATTAAAAATTTTAAGAACACCCAACGTACTGACTAAATGCCTGAACCGATTTTCTTCAAGATCAAGTCACTTTTCAAACGACAAAAACAAAATTAAAGTTTCAATCAGACGTGACATAACCATAACCACAGAAAACAGCTGTTCGAACCAAACTTATGGGTAACACTGTATTTGATTAGAGGTGACTTGCCATATCGCCATAGCCATAACCATAACCATAGAAACCATTTGAATTTTGGTTTTTCGCCATAACCATAAACAGCTGGTTTGAATTTTCGGCGTCTATTTTGTTTTTTTTTTTGTTTGTTTTCATCTTTGAGCATTTCATTTTTGTGTTTGAAAGTTTTAATTTAATTTTTTTGATTTTAGTTGTGTTTAAATATACTGATATTTTGTAATTTATTTTTTGATTGCAATGGACGACGAAAAATTAATAGAGTGTGTGCGCAACTTCCCGTGTCTTTATGACAAAACTAATATGTACTTCAAGGATCGTGAGAAGAAAAGGCGAGCTTGGCTGCAAGTCGCCAATAGTTTAGAAATTGATGGTAAATTTGAGGTAGTTTTACATGTACTTATTTTAGTAAATGTGTTTTTATTTTCCGAATAGAAAAGGCCGCTATGAAGCGATGGGGAAATTTGAGGGAGCGCTTCAGCAAGGAAATTCGTAATTCACGACACTCTTCAGAAAGTGGTGCGTCTATAGGAAGGCAATGGCCGCTATTAGACTGCCTACATTTTTAAGAAGTCACATTATTCCTCGCCCGTATGTAAGATACATTTTTATAATATACTTATGCCAATTGCAATGAATAAATTATTTCTTATACAGAATGAGGCAAAGTACACCCGCATCGAACTATATTATTGATGAAAATATAAGTGTTGAAGAACTAGATGTATTTTGTGAGTTGCCGTTGTCTGAAAACGTTTCGCCTGTGCAATCCCCAATAATATCCCCTGTACCGTCAAAACCAAATGTGCCAGAAAATATAAATCAAACTTCACAACTTCAGTCTGCATCAACATCGAGGACCAAGAAGCGAAAGGCCTTACAGCTTGATGAGTTGGACAATACCATAATGGAGACGGCAAAAACCTTTCCAGGAGGCATGTGCACGCAGAGCTCGTCGAGAAGAAGAAATCGGTATCGGCGATATTTCTTGTTGAGTATCGGCATCTGAATCGGATCGGTAAAACGGCGTATCGTTACATCCGTAGTTTTTAGCTTATTTCAAAAACTACTCATGGGTTCCATAGCGAGAACGAATACATTAAATACATTAAAGACTGAAGGTAAAATAAATATACTTCGATATTTCATTTATGAGAAATGCTTATGAATACTTTACTCTATGTGGTTTTGGAATTATATTGCCCCTTCGTTAATAAAATAATTGGTAAGGTATGCCCTATAGTCATATGCACTATTGCTCCCCCTTCGTCTAGATGTTTGTACAGACCGCAATGGTCCTCCATATGGTGTTAATTCATTTCTCCATTCTGCGCTTTCCATTTCTCCGTCTGTATAATTCTCTGGACAGTACCAACGATTTGTACCATTTAACATTATAAAGTTATGGAGTACCAAACACGCCAGGACGATTTTTTCAGCGTTTTCTGGATGAAACTCCATTGTTGTCCTGAGCACTCTCCACCTAGCTGTCAAAATCCCAAACGCATTTTCTATAACTCGGCGAGCCCTCGATAGCCTGTAATTAAAGATGCGTTCTGCCCTTGTCGTGTTCACACCTGGATATGGCTTCATTAAATTGTTTTTCAATGGAAATGCACAATCTCCAACGAAATAATGCGGAAAGGGTTCAGATGATAATGGAAGGGGAATGTTAGGTGGTATCGGCAAGCAGTTTTCCAATAGATCTTTGCCAAAATTAGTTACATGGAAAATACCTGCATCACTCTCGCTTCCATTAGCTCCTGCGCTTACAGCTGTAAATGTATATTTAGCATCCCATGCCGCTAGCAATACGATACTGTAAAATTTTTTATAATTATAATACATCGAGCTTGATTTTGGCGGACATTTAATGGCAATGTGTTTCCCGTCTATAGCACCGACGCAGTTTGGCATGTTCCAAATTTGAGCGAAATCGACAGTGAAGTCTTTACATTGTGGCTGTGTTGGTTCACTCAAATATATTGGTGAAAAATTGGTGAAATATACAATATTTCTAACTGTAGTCTTTCCAATTTTGTAGCTCCAAGCTAAAGTCTTAAAAGGGGTTCCATATTCTAGATATGTACATAAATAAAATTAAATCTATATTTAGAAATATTGTAAAAGGTATCTTTAAAACTTACAGAAGTGTAAGCGATAAGCGCTCTTCGGCATGTATTGTTTCCTTGAACTTATGCAATGACGGAGCCATTAATTTTAAGAAAATGTTGTACAACTCCCGAGGCATTCGCGTGTGTGCAAACAGTTCTTCTTCATCCTTCTGTTTTATTTTCAGGAACGTTTTTTGGTGGTATCCACTTGAACCAATCCCTATTAACAGGTCGGACACGCCATCGCCTTCTACGTTTTAAGTTCTTTCTTTTAGCAAATAATGGCATAATATTAAGGAACAAATTATCAATTTCTTCGTCGCTACTCATTTTTCTAATTTTATCTATATATGCACTTTTGAAATGAATAAACAAAAAATATATAAATAACAGCGTTGTCAACTTTTAAATTAAAAAAACGCTAATTTAAAAAAAAGAGCACTAAATTAAAATTTGTTTGATTTTATTCAAAAACTTTCAAAAATCAATCACAGTATCTCTAATATGACAAAGATTATTAAAAATAAATCGAATGAGAAAAGTTTTATGTCGGTACTTAGAAATTTTTTCAATTAAATGGATTATGAAAATACCAAACCACTGATACATATATACATATCGGCCTTTTTTTCGATTTTATCGTAAGCGACATGTTATCAAAAATATACTTTTTTATTGAAATTAATATTTTAAGGGCCTACCCATAGTTTAGAATTATCAAAACACCAAAATCGTTAATAATTTTTTAAATACGGGCTGTAAAATTTGGTTATAAGCGACAATTTAAGTAGTAGGGAACTGGGCATTCTGGATCAATTTAAATTGTTAAATTGTGGCTGAAATTGTTAAATTGTGGGCTGAAATTGTTAAATTGTTGCTGAAATTGTTAAATTTGGGTAATTAAAGTTTGAAAATTGTTAAATTCTTGGAAATTTGTGTTTTTGTTTACATTAAGTGTATGTCTGTCTGTCTGTCTGTCTGTCTGCCTGACCGTAGATGTTTGTGTGTGGAATATTTTGTGGGAATGTATTAAGACGGTTCATAGTTTGGCGGTTTTTATGTGTGTATATGTAACCATATGACTGTGGATGTGTCTATCTGTCTGTGAGAATTTAGGTGAGGGTTTGATTGGAAGGGGCGGGGTGTAGTTGAGGTAGATCGATTGCGTGTGTATGTGTGTGTGTATGTTTGTAGGAATTTCAATGTGTGTATTTCTGTAGGAGCTTAAGTCTGATTGTGATTTATGAGGTGTTCTAGTAATTGCAGCCGGGGGAATCTGTGTGTTTGTATGTCTGTAGGAGTTTAAGGCTGACGATGATTTGGGTGGGCAGGGTTGTTGACGTAATATGTAGCCATGGGGATTTGTGGATGTGTCTGTCTATAGTAGTTTAAGGCTGATCGTGATTTGAGGTGGGTGAGGATGTTGTTGAGGTAAATTGGTTATGTGTATGTGTGAATGTATTTCTGTAAGAATTTAAGATGATTGTGATTTATTAGGGGCGAGGTGTTCTTGTAATATGTAGCCGTGAGAATGTATGTGTATAGATGTCTGTATAAGTTTAAGACTATCTGTAATTTCAGGCAGGTGAGTGTTGTGTTGTTGAGATTAATCTTATATATTGTATATATATGTATGTATGATCATGGGAATTCGTGTATGTATATCTGCGGAGAATTTAAGGCTGGTCATGATTTGTAAAAGGTGGGGTGTTGTTAAAATTTTCTTATATATTTCTTATATGAATTTTGCTATGTGTGTGTATTTGAGCTGGTATTTATATGTAGGTAGAAATAAATTGTTTTCAATATCGACATTTGGTACTATAAAATACTATCATATATCTGGACTTCCCTATTCCTAGTATGTTTTTATACTTACGATTGCTTTATATTTTCTCATGCTTAAATTTGTCTCGCGTTAAAGTCTGTCTGTGTGAAATTTGTTTATATTACAGATTTTTTTTATTTAACTACATCCGTCTTCTTTGACTGAAAGAGTTTTCTGCAGACAGAGAAAAACCAACTTGAAATCAGTAAAAACCATGCTGAAGTAATAAGAACCATTAACAAAGGTTTAGTCATATTAAAATTTCTTATTTCAATATGGACAAAATATTAATTTACAGTATTCATTTATTAAACTCATTAGTTTGTAGATATCTCAATATACATTTTCTATTATATTAAAAATTATTGAATTAATGTGACGAATTCTTATTTTTAAGCTGCAGATTTTCCCTGAGTGTATGGATTGTTTATATTTGCATTGTGCTTTAACTAAACGACGCTTCATATATTTTCATGATGTAGATCTAATAAATACTTAAGCATTGATAAGAAATTTGATATGTATACATACATATCTACAAATTGATTTTATGTATGTATGTATATATGTATGTACATATATATGTACATACAAATAAGTGTTTAACTCAATCTTTGAATACATTTTTTATTTTATTTTTTGTCATGTGATGTCTGTTGTTGGTGAAATTAAAAACATTTTATTTTTTATCTGCGTTTACTTAAAAGTTTGTGAGGATTTTCTGTTTTAAGTAAAACTGAATTCCTGAAGATATGTACTTACATACTCTATAGTAATAGTAACTATAACAGAAATATTTCTTATACTTAATTTACATTTTTTTTAAAGTTGATGTAATGTTAGTTAGTCAACGTTTGACATTTTTAGGGTATAAAATTTTTTCTAGCTATAGCCTTCTACATTTATTTTGGAAAGCTTGCTTTGCTTTTTGAAAATGTATAAACATTTTTAAATGAAACTGATCCGGCACTCCAGCTTAGGTACTGATAGTTTTTTTTGTTGTTAGTTAACTTACTTATTTTTTATTTTTTATTGATAAACATTGGAAATCAAAAGGGAGTTTTATATTGTAATTATTATTTTCATAATTGTTGAAAACAATCGCTGCTTTTTGTTTGTTTTTTGCGATGAAATCATTTGAATTACTTTTGCAACTTTACGCGTTTATAAAAATTATGTTATTTTCTATATTTCTTAATTTATAAGACTTTTAGACTTTGTCCTTTAGGGGTTATATATTCTATTATACGATTATGAATAAGAATGCAGTAAGCTGATGTATTTGCTTACTGCTTCAAATTAAAATTTTATTAAATTGAATAAAAGGAGTTTTTTTTCTTAAACTCTGATGCAGTTAGAAGCGCTGGAGATTCTTTCATATAACAGCTTTTTAGGAATTTTTGATACATAGTATAATATAGAATTGGATAACATTTATTTTCAATTTTTATAATAAGAAGTACGGATATGAGATTGAATTTAAATGTACTTTTAAATTAGTTAAATCATAATGAACAAACATATTTTCTTCTTGAATAGCGATCAACAGAAAACGAGCTCGTTTTCATATAATTTAGGTATACCCTATCGACGGCTCCTCTAGGATACAAGATGACTTTGTATGACGAAATTTCTGTTGCTTTATACTGATAATATGTTTACATTAATAAGGTACATATACATATGTTTATTTTATGAAGGGTGCGCACCTATGGCTTTTATTTAATGTTCTATATGATTTTTTTTTGCATTTTATTAAAGTTCACCGTATTGTATATATATTTCTGAAATGTTTAAGTGTGTTTTGTGTGCCCATCGGAGAGAGTGTACGTATTATTTGGTCAGTCAGTCTCTATTTTTATTTATTTTTTTTTCTTCTAATGTGCCACTCCTTTTTTCAGATTTTACTACTTGGAATAGAGAATTTTTGTATAATTTTTTGCTGGGTATATACATTACGTATGTAGAAATTAGTTTACATACAAAGAAATGCATGTTTAATAAACAACTATTGTATCAAATCGATCTCAAATAACTCAGTTACCTCTACCAGCAATTCACCATTGGTGTTTTCATAAAGTGTTAGAAACAATGAAATATCTATGTTTTGAGAGAATTTTCCCCCTCAAGTATTTCTACATGAGGTTTGAGGGGTCAACCACTGTCGCATTCACATGTAATGATTATTCACTTAAAAAAGGTCATCATCACCATCAATAATCTCCGTATACAATACATTCATGAGTTGAGTTGATCCCGATACAATTGCTGTCTCATCACCTTCTAATAGCTTTATATATTTTGCTAGTATGCATGCCTTAGCATGCTTCTATGGATAGTGACGTAAGAGTCCGAGATGTAGAGTGATACAATTAAAAATCTTTACTATTAGAATTTACTAGTTCGCTCTTTTGAATTTTTAAAAAGTAGATACATATGTATGTATTTCATTGACCACAAAATCATAAAATTTCTTTGCTTACAAAATTGTATGACGTGAAGATTTTTTTTTTTGAAATTATACATGCTTCGGCATGCTTTCATTTTTTATTTTTTTTTTCTATAAATTTATTTAATACTTATACAGATATAAAGTAAGATATGTTTACTGTACATTTTAAAATTTATGCATGCTTCAGCATGATTCTAGTTGAAGCCTATATTCATTCACTAAGTTTGTTTGATACTTATTCATACACATGTACATTCTTAAAGATTGGATATCAAAGTCCAATTTCCGTAATTTATCTATATTTTCTAAAGATCTGATAGCTAAAGAAATAAATAGAGTGAAGATCTTCTATAATAATCCCATTTTCATATTGTAAAATTTTGCGTGCTAGCGCTTTCGATGGGAAAATATACATACAACTTTATAAAAAGTGATAATATGATGTGCTGCTGAATATTGCACTATGTTATAGTTCATTTTAAACACTGAAGTTTTAGCAATATTTCATTCAGACCAACAAGTTTAGAGAATTCCACTACATTTAGTTAATTATCTTTCTTAAGACCCATCATTCCTAATCAATCCTACAAAAAACAACACAAACTAGATTTTTCGTTTTAATTTTATTTTTATTTTTATTAAATTCAACATTCATTCTTCAAATTACTTTATACTATATTAAGTAGCTTTTTCTCATTTGTGTACTGTTTAATCGTAAACATTTTAATGGTGAGATGAATTTTTCTATTTTATGCACTAAGTAAATCTTTATATATACCAATCCACTTATATGAACCATTAAAGCTAATTCTTTTCACATCATTCCTTTTAATGCTCAATTAAATCATTGTACTATTGATGCTTTCATATTAAGTAATGTTTAATCTTCTATTTATGTATGAGTTTTCCCAAGTATTTATTAAAAAATTCTTTAGAGTCATCTGTTTGTAAGTTTTTTGGTACCCGTACCACTTCAAAAATATTTTCCATTGCCTTGGTTTTTGGAGTGCAGCTTTTATTTTCAGCTCTACTGACTATATCAACTTTGAGAATGTGTCAATTAAAGTCTTCAAAAATCAACAATTTCTATTTTCTGTAGAATAGTTCTCCATTTCACCTAACTCAGCTCCATAAAAGATCATATATTCGTATCATTACAAGCACAAACAATTTTCGAGTTTTAATATGGAGTTCGTTTACTAAATTTCTTTTTAAAGACATTGAGTTGTTTTACAGATTTTTTCGAGCGTGTGGTGATCTACATGTTGCACTTTCAGCTATTTATACTAACATGTAGTTAATTTTCTAATCTATATATTTAATCGTACAACTCTTCAATTTATTTTTAGTTATTTCATTTTTAGAATTGCTTTTCAATTTTATAACTCTCTTCTTTCTCTAAATTAATTCACGTTGTAGTTCCTCAATTGGCATTTAAATATATTCTTAAAAATTAATGCTTTAAGCTATATTATTAATTTGTCTTGTATTTTATCTTCATTCAGTTTGAGGTAACTATCAACAATAGTTTGCATCTAATTCATTTCTGCCTTCCAATACTGATAAGTCAGTATAAATGTCTTTAGAATTGGAAGTCTATGAGTAAAAATCATCGTCATCATCATTTTCAGTATTAGCATCATTAAATAAGATGGTATTATCAAATATTGTTTATTCTGCTAGTTTCTTTGGGGTACTTGTCTATATCTTGAGTGAAGGTTTCTCAGGCTTTAAACTTGTATATTTTCAACTTCTGTCTTGATTTTACTTTCCTCTTTCATAAGAATTCTTTTAATATTTTTAGAACTAATTATTTTTGAATTCTTCTGTTATAGGTTTAAATATATCTTTTAGTTGTTCACTTGTATCTATTTCACCAGTTTTTATACTACGAAGCTTTTTCTTCATCACATTTCTTGTCAACACCAAATGCTTTAAATCTTTCTCATCCATGTTCGCTAACAGCAAATAACAGGTATCAGCTACTAGATCAAGTTATCAGGAGCTGGTCTGCTTTTCAGATCAGCTTATCAGGAGCTGGTCTGGTTATCAGATCAGCTTATCAGGAGCTGGTCTGGTTATCAGATCAGCTTATCAGGAGCTGGTCTGGTTATCAGATCAGCTTATCAGGACCTGATCTGATTTTCAGATCAGCTTATCAGAAGCTGGTCTGGTTTTCAGATCAGCTTATCAGGAGCTGGTCTGGTTTTCAGATCAGCTTATCAGGAGCTGGTCTGGTTTTCCGATCAGCTTATCAGGAGTTGGTCTGGTTATCAGATCAACTTATCAGGAGCTGGTCTGGTTATCAGATCAGCTTATCAGGAGCTGGTCTGGTTATCAGATCATGATTTTTACTCATAGACTTCCAATTCTAAAGACATTTATACTGACTTATCAGTATTGGAAGGCAGAAATGAATTAGATGCAAACTATTGTTGATAGTTACCTCAAACTGAATGAAGATAAAATACAAGACAAATTAATAATATAGCTTAAAGCATTAATTTTTAAGAATATATTTAAATGCCAATTGAGGAACTACAACGTGAATTAATTTAGAGAAAGAAGAGAGTTATAAAATTGAAAAGCAATTCTAAAAATGAAATAACTAAAAATAAATTGAAGAGTTGTACGATTAAATATATAGATTAGAAAATTAACTACATGTTAGTATAAATAGCTGAAAGTGCAACATATAGATCACCACACGCTCGAAAAAATCTGTAAAACAACTCAATGTCTTTAAAAAGAAATTTAGTAAACGAACTCCATATTAAAACTCGAAAATTGTTTGTGCTTGTAATGATACGAATATATGATCTTTTATGGAGCTGAGTTAGTTGAAATGGAGAACTATTCTACAGAAAATAGAAATTGTTGATTTTTGAAGACTTTAATTGACACATTCTCAAAGTTGATATAGTCAGTACAGCTGAAAATAAAAGCTGCACTCCAAAAACCAAGGCAATGGAAAATATTTTTGAAGTGGTACGGGTAACAAAAAACTTACAAACAGATGATTCTAAAGAATTTTTTAATAAATACTTTGGAAAACTAATACATAAATAGAAGATTAAACATTACTTAATATGAAAGCATCAATAGTACAATGATTTAATTGAGCATTAAAAGGAATGATGTGAAAAGAATTACCTTTAATGGTTCATATAAAAGGATTGGTATATATAAAGAATTACTTAGTGCATAAAATAGAAAAATTTATCTCACCATTAAAATGTTTACGATTAAAGTTAACTCAACAAATGAGAAAAATCTGCTTAATACAGTATAAAGTAATTTAAATATGTACAAAATGTTGAATTTAATAAAAATAAAAATAAAAACGAAAAATCTAGTTTGTCTTGTTTTTTTCAGGATTGACTAAGAATGATGGGTCTTAAGAAAGATAATTGACTAAATGTAGTGGAATTCTCTAAACTTGATGGTCTGAATGAAATATTGCGAAAACTTCAGTCTTTAAAATGAACTATAGCATAGTGCAATATTCAGCAGCACATCACTTTTTATAAAGTTGTATGTACATTTTCCCATCGAAAGCGCTAGCACGCAAAATTTTACAATATGAAAATGGGATTATTATAGAAGATCTTAGCTCTATTTATTTTTTTAGCTATCAGATCTTTAGAAAATATAGATAAACTACGGAATTTGTACTTTGATATCCAATCTTTAAGAATGTACATGTGTATGAATAAGTATCAAGCACACTTAGTGAATGAACATACGGTTCAACTAGAATCATGCTGAAGCATGCATACTGCAAACAGATCTTACTTTATATCTGTATCTGTATGAGTATTAAATAAATTTATAGAAAAAAATGAAAGCATGCCGAGGCATGTATAATTTCAAAAAAAAAAAAAAATACTCACGTCATACAATTTTGTAAGCAAAGGAATTTTATGATTTTGTGGTCACTGAAATACATACATATGTATCTACTTTGTAAAAATTCAAAATAGCGAACTGGTAAATTCTAATAGTAAAGATTTTTAATTGAAACACTACTACATCTCGGACTCTTACGTCACTATCGATAGAAGCATGCTAAGGCATACATACTAGCAAAATATATGAAGCTGTTAGAAGGTGATGAGACAGCAATTGTATCTGGATCAACCCAACTCATGAATGTATTGTATACGGGAATGATTGATTGTGATGATGACCTTTTCCAAGTGAATAATCATTAAACATGAATGCGATAGGGGTCAACCAGCAAACCTCATGTAGAAATACTTGAGGGGAAAAAATCTCCCAAACATAGATATTTCATTGTTTCTAACACTTTATGAAAACACCAACGGTGAATTGCTGGTAGAGGTAACTGAGTTATTTGAGATCGATTTGCTACAATAGTTGTTTATTAAACATGCATTTCTTTGTATGTAAACTAATTTCTACATACCTAATGTATATACCCAGCAAAAAAATAGACAAAAATTCTCTATTTCAAGTAGTAAAATCTGAAAAAAGGAGTGGCACATTAGAAGAAAAAAATAAATAAAAATAGAGACTGACTCACCAACTAATACGTACACTCTGTCCGATGGGCACACAAAGCACACCTAAACATTTCAGAAATATAAGTTAATCTTTTTGTCCTTTTTAATTAATTAAAAAAAAGATTTTTTATAATATTTTTTTTTTTTTTGAGCATTAAGCTTTTATTAAACAAGACGACAACTTAACAACTAACTTTTTAATTTTCTTAATATCTACCTCACTCTACCTATCATTGAAAATGCTGACGTAGTCCACGCGCCTGCATAGCCCGTGAGAACCGTTGATGCAACCTGACCCTTAAGAATGTTTAGCGCTGAATTCATTTTTGTATTTTTTTTTATATTCGTGTTGATGTTAGCAAGTTTAATAAGATATTTATTTTATTATTTTGTGCATTGTATGTGTTAATACCTCCCCCTTCAAGTTTCAAACGTCATCGTTTGATGGGATCTGCGTGGCAAAAAGTTTATTAAGTCCGTCAATTGCTAGGCTGGACAATCAGTCCGTGGTTTTCTTTCTGTTCTGCAGTAGGTTTCTTCACGTTATTTTTTATTGTAACTAGTATTAGAAAAATTATGAGAATTGAGCCTAGTCCAATTATGATTGTGATGGTTTTATTTTTGCTTTCTATAGTATCGATGTGGACTGTATTATTCAGACTTAGTTGTTTCATCATTTCCAATGATAATACTTCTTCAGTTTGCATAGTTTCAACATTTGGTTGTAAAATGGCCGGAAGAGGTTTCTTGTCTGTAATATCTTTAGAAGCATATTTTCTATTTTCGATGGTTATTGTTGTATTGTGGTGACTGATAAAAAATGTTCCGTTTAGTAACATTATTTCGTTTTCTATTGTCATCATGCCTTGATATTGGTTCACGAAAATTAATCCACTGGAAATTTCTTCTATTGTAGGCAAATGTTGATTGTTGATGATCGTACAAGCTGGTGGCAGGCTTTTTAGTAAATTCGTAACGCAGGTGTCATTGCTTAAATCTATGAGTTTACTGCTAGGACATATTAATAATTCATTGAATTGTTGACAGCTTGTATTTTTTATAGCAAAATTTTTATCCTTACATTCTAATAATTTCTTAAAATCAATTTTATTAATCTTGTTTCCTTTCTTTACTGCTCTTATTTCTATCAAATTACATGTTTCTATTTCAGTAGTAGGAAGACTTATAATATAAATCAGAGAATTGCCATCCGTGCATAAGCAATATTTTTTATTTCCTCCTTCAAAACTTCTAATTTGTATTTGATTTTTAGAGCCATCTCAGTTTCTATTGTTCTGTCGTCTTTCATCTGTTTAAGTATTTTATTCGTGACGTTTGTTATTTCATTTATGCGGTCTGTGGTGAGTTTGTTGATGATTACTTGGTTGTCGTTATTTGTCAATACTCCGTTTAATTTGTTAACTACTATCTCATGGTCATGGTGATCAGGATTGCCTGCTATCCATTTCCATGCTGTTCCGATAAAATCTAGTGATCTTTTGGGTTTGGTCACTTTAAATCGATCTATTGTGCTTTTAATTTCGTTCATTAAACTTGTTAGAATTATGGATAGTGGGTTATCAATATGTACTTTAGTTCTGATGGCTTCGTTAATATCTTCCAAAACCTTTTCATATTTCTCAATATCGATAACATGGACGATTTTAAATGTTCCTGTCTGAATTTTGGCAGTTCCAGAGCCCATGGTTACTAATTGTGAATTAGAATAATCAAGTATTTGTACATCGGCCAATGCGATTGATATGGCCATCCTGTGGAAAGGAATTAAGTTTGGCGTATTAGTTTCTAATTAGACTCTTATGGATTACTCTATTTTTTTCTGTTAAGAGCGTACCATTTCTATTCTCTTTCACTCTTTCCCTTGTGTATTGTTTCGATAGTTTAGTTCCCAATCTTCTATTTCTTTTAACAAAAATTATTTGTCCCGGCAAATATGTTTTAAAGTCAGTTCTATCCTTATGATGATGTTCCAGGTCTTTCTGCTGTTTCTCAGTAAGTCTTTTTATATTAGTTTGTCTAGTTCGTTCTACATCTTCAGCTGTAAAATTTACTGATCGTCCGAAGAATATGTCAACTGGTTTTTTTTCGTTACGGAATGTACCGAATGGTTATATTCAGCAGTTGCTCTTTCTAATAGCTCTTCAAAATCACGATGTCCTCCGTTATTCTTCAAGCATCTCATTATCTCTGTTAAAGTAGAATGAAATTTTTCTACTTGGCCATTGGGTCTACTGGTATATGGAGGAGTAACATACGTTTCTATTCTTAACTCATCTTCCAACATGAATTTTATTGAACGAGAATTCAGCGATGGCTCGTTATCCATCACCAACTTTGTTGGTACGCCAAAAGAAAATAAAATGTCCCTCAATGGTCTGCGAACGTCTTCTATAGAACGGCTTTTGAGCATCTTAGCTTGAGCATATTTCGAGAACTTATCCAATGCTGTCAGTACTGCTTTGCCCTCAGTCGTATATATGTCAATGTGTAACATTTCTCCTGCGCGTGTTGGTAGTGGTGTCTCAGTCAGTTTAGGTTTATTCGGATGTCGTTCGTATTTGTTTTCTTTACAAATGGTACAATTCTGAGTTAAACGTTTAATTTTACTTGTCATTCCCGGAAAATAGTACTTTTTCAGTATTTGTGCTTTATTCTCTATTACATTCCTATGAGCCCTACAGTGAACTCCTAATATAATTTTTTCTTGCTGCTGCTCATTTGTTATTTCTTCTACTAGTTTTTGAATATATCTGGATTTATAATTACGAAAATATTCAGGATAAAAGGTTTGTATCAGTCCCATAATTCCTTCCTCCGTTCGAATTCCATTTATTACGGAAGGATTAAGTCTTCTTTTCAAATGCTGTATTAAATTTTCTCTTGTAAATACCGGTTCAACGATGGTATGT
Organism: Tachina grossa; assembly: GCA_949987645.1. Lineage (NCBI taxonomy): Eukaryota > Metazoa > Arthropoda > Insecta > Diptera > Tachinidae > Tachina > Tachina grossa. Next base: position 128,504,826 of record OX465276.1, on the reverse strand, counting down.
CGGTGAAGGGTTGGAAAAATGATTTGAAATTGATAAGTTGAAACTTCTCCGACTTCCAGAAATATTTGATTTTTGAAAACGTTAATGGGACCTTCTACGCAAGGTACCAGGTCTTCCCCGGAGCTTTCATCACTATGGACAGTTTCGGCCAAAGAATTAATTTGCATGGGAATTCTTGAAAGTGCATCAGCCACAACATTGGTTCTACCGGGCTGATAATTCAACTCGTAGTCATATTCCTCTAAAATGGCCTTCCATCTTTTCATTTTATTATTGTGGTTTTTATGGCTTAAGGCAAATGTAAGCGGTTGATGGTCTGTGGTAATTTTTACTCTTTTGGAGCCATAAAGATAATTACGAAGGGAAGTTAGGGCCCAAACTATTGCCAACATTTCTTTTTCATTTGTGGCATACGTCTCCTCAGTTCGTGAAAGTGTTCTTGAAATAAATGTTATAGGTTTTTTATCTTGTGAAAGGACTGCTCCTATGGCATAGTCTGAGGCATCTGTAGTAAGTTCGAATTCTGCTTCAAAGTTCGGATGTGAAAGCATTACATCCTCTGATACTAAGATATTTTTTATTTTGTTGAACGCTTCTACTGCCACATCGTCAAGAGAGATAGTTTTATTTTTTGAAACATTTTTGCCCACATTTCCAGCATCTCCTCTGAGCATTGCTGTTAATGGCTTCGCCATTTTGGCATAATCTCTAATGAAGCGTCTATAATAACCTGCCATGCCAAGGAAAGAGCGCAAATATTTCAAATTCTTCGATATCGCCGTTTTAGCAATAGCCTCTACTTTTTTTGGATTAGTTTTGATTCCTTCTACGCTAACAACGAATCCCAGAAACTCTACCTCCTTTTTCATAAATTCGCACTTATCAAGTTGTACCTTCATGTTTGCTTCCCCCAGCATCTCCAACACTGCTCTTAAATTTTCAAAATGTTCCTGTTCATCCCTGCCAAATATAATAATATCGTCAATATAGACGTAGCAACTTTTTCCTATGTGTGGTCGGAGGATGTCATCAAGGGCAGCTTGGAATATTGAGGGTGCATTTTTGAGTCCAAAAGGGAGTCTCAAAAATTCGTATTTTCTATTATTTATAGAGTTTTCTCAATGTCTTTCTCATTTAGTGGAACTTGATGGAATCCACTTTTAAGATCAATTATAGTGAAATATTTGTTTTTTCCAAGATTTGAAAGAACCTCGTTGATTTCTAGTATAGGGTATCTGAAGGGGATTGTCACGGAATTCAATTTTCTATAATCTATCACCATCCTGTATTTTTTTTCACCCGAAGCATCAATTTTTTGTCAACAATTCATACGGGTGAATTGTATGGTGATCGAGAAGGTCTAATTATATTGTTAGCAAGCAATTCTTCTATTTGTCTTTCAACTTCCGCTTTCAAAGCCATGGGATAGGGATATGGTCGCGAATAAATTGGACCATCTGTAATTGTACGAATCTCGCTTTAATGGTAGTAATGTACGTTAATTTTTCATTTGGGTTAGCAAATACGTTCGGACATTCTTCAATAATTGCATAAAGTTTAGTTTTTTTGTAAATCTGATAGATGGGAAAGTCTTAACTCAATATTATTGACTGACTGGGATTGCTTCTGTTTCAATGGAATTCTCATAACGTTGTTTATGGTCATAAAATTTTTATCTGTATGGATTGTTGCTTTAATTTCTCGTAATGTATCATTTCCAATTATTCCATGGAAAGTTTCTAAATTTGGAAGAATGTAAAATTTCAGTTTTGGTGTATCTGAACCAAAAACATTTACAAAAGTATGATGTGTTATTTTAATATTTCCAGCACCTGTATTTATATGAAAGGGTTTTTCGTTAGGAATGGGATTACGTATTCGTGTGGATTGAATATAATTTTTGTTCGATCCGGTGTCAATTAAAAAATCTAGTATGTCCTCACCCCTTTTGAGCTCGTAATATTGGAGAGAGGATAAAATTAATCTAAAAAATATACGCTGTCTATTTCTTTTTCGTAATTTTGATTCTCGTAATTTTTGTCGTCATGTAGATCATTTGGACTTGTGTCCGTAAGGTCCGCTTGATTTTGGTTATCCATTGGATAACCATTGTAATCATATTGATCGTAGTATTGGATGTTATATTGAGTATCGTCACAAGTGTTCGTAAAATAATTCCTTTGCATCTTATGTGGGATCCCGCCATTAGTGGGATATGGTCGTTTTTGGGCAATTTGGTAATTTCTCTGAAAGTTTTGATAATTTACATTTTTTGATCTTATCGACTGGTCAGCCTCCATTGGTTGAGGGGGTTTTGGTGGAAAATTGTGTCTATTATTGAATCCTGACGAAAAGTTGGGTCTTTGATTTTACTGGCTAGATTGTTGTGGAAGGAATGGTCTTTGAAAGTTCTGAAAATGTGCCCTGGGAGGATTTTGCCTTAGATAGGGAGGCATATACGCTAGTTCTGGATAAAACACTGTCCGTGGGAAATTATGCGACCTCTGTGGTGCTGGTGGCGGAGTCCTAAGCGTATTGGCACGTAATTGGTTGTGAGCATAATTTGCTCGAAAATTCATATTATCCAATTTTTGACACAGATTAAGTGCTTGCGGCAAGGACGTAGGTTCCCTTATACTCAAGAGTCTCGGTAGGTCACCGTTTAGTCCCCTAACAAAGGTATCGAGAGCCTTTTCTCGATAAGAGTTAATTATGGCACCTTTCGCGTCCTCGGAAATGTCCAAGCACGATACTTTGTCTAAAAGCAACGATAAGTGCTCGTACACCTTTTTGTAGAAATCTGTTATTGTCATATTTTTTGAATAAGGGTTGTCATTTGGTATTCTAGAGTACCAATATCCCTTTTGTCTGAGTAGTGCATCATTAGCACTTTTTTTTATTTTATTCCAGTTAAGTGGATTTCTGTACGACTCCAAAGCGGTGTCAGCTTCACCAGTGATTTTATGACGTACTGTATGCAGTATTGCATAATATTTTGGAGTACCTTGTATGGAGTTGAAAATTTCGAAAATCCGATCTACTGATTTTCTCCATGAGTTAAAATCGCCATTTTTACCTGAAAATTCTCTAAGAGAATTAACTATATCAGGAATTTTGTCTATGTCACGGATTGATCCACCAGGAAAACTATCATTTGTACTTTGTGCTTCAAATTCTTTGAAAGGATTCAAGATTTCTTGGACTCTAGCACTAATGAGGCTGTCTAATTCTATTCTGTTAAGAGTGAGAACGTCGTCATTTCCTGGTAGCGCGGTACTTGCTGCGGCGGCAGATGTGCTGGCGGTATTTGCCGCAATTGTTAGTCTGGACAAGGTGTCCTGTAGTGTGGTTATGTTATTCTCAGTCATGTCGTCAGAATAAGGCTTCAAAACAAAATACAAAAACAAATTTTAACTTACTGAGTGTACGCTCTTTTTTTTCGTAAAAATTTTAGATATCAATCTCGCACGAAAATTACTTATATATTTTTATATTTGACTATTTTGCTTCACTGCACTGACAATATTCTTTATATATAAAAAAAAATTTTATAGCTTTCCAAATATTTTTTCAAAACCTTATTTACGTTAACTATTTATTTGTTTATTTACTCAACTCAATTTATTATTCTTTGTTAATAAAAAATAATTTCTGTTCTCTCAAAATTTCATTAACATTAAGAGAAAATTGTATATTTTTCTTCCTTGTTTTTTTTTCGTTTCATAACTATTATTTGTTTACTTAAATGAATTTTTCATTACATTAAATTTGTTATTTTTATATAACTTCAAGAATTTAATATTTTTCTTCTTTACTTTTTCGTTCAATAATTATTTAATTATTTTACTTTACTTTCTTAAATTATTATTATTTATTCCTTTTTTTATTACTTCAAGGTTTTTATCTTGCTATAACTTCAAAAATTTAAATCTTTCTCTTAAATTCTTCTTTAGAGATTGTCTTTTACAACTATCAAAATCTTTTTAACACTCTTTAAAAGCACAAAATAGTTTTCTACAGTTATCATTGAAAATAATTACTTACAATAATCTAATACTAAACCGCAACATCGGTGGATTTTGTTGTTGATTGATGAAGGTAGATGGGTGGAGCGTTTTATCCTTTTCTCGTGTCCCCGGCTGGTTACTAAAAGTTTTCCGACTCGAGCACAGTGTTACTTGGGAACACTCGCACTGCTAATCCCTTTACTAAGTAATCCAGATGTCAAGTGCTCTAATTAACTTTTTAAGTCCTTATGTTTTATTGAAACCTTACTTTTTTGTATTGAAACAGCTTTTGCTTATTCACTTGTTAAATTTTTCAAGTTTTTTAGGTATATTGAAACTTTACTTTTTGAAAAAAAAAATTTTCAAGTTTTATTACTAGATTTTACTTTTTTATTTTAATAGAATCACTTTTCACTTGCCGATGTTGGGTCCCTGCTCGGGCGCCAGTTAATCTTTTTGTCCTTTTTAATTAATTAAAAAAAAGATTTTTTATTTTATATTTTATTATTTATTTTTTTTGGAGCATTAAGCTTTTATTAAACAAGACGACAACTTAACAACTAACTTTTTAATTTTAATTTTCTTAATATCTACCTTACTCTACCTATCGTTGAAAATGCTGACGTAGTCCACGCGCCTGCATAGCCCGTGAGAACCGTTGATGCAACCTGACCCTTAAGAATGTTTAGCGCTGAATTCATTTTTGTATTTTTTTTATATTCGTGTTGATGTTAGCAAGTTTAATAAGATATTTATTTTATTATTTTGTGCATTCTATGTGTTAATATATATACACAATATGCTGAACTTTAATAAAATGAAAAAAAAAATCATATAGGACATCAAATAAAAGTCATAGGTGCTCACCCTTCATAAAACAAACATAAGTATATGTACCTTATTAATGTAAACATATTATCAGTATAAAGCAACAGAAATTTCGTCACACAAAGTCATCTTGTATGCTAGAGTAAAATATGTATGTTCATTATGATTTAACTAATTTAAAAGTACATTTAAATTTAGTATCATAAATGTACTTCTGAACATAAAAATTAAAAGTAAATGTTATCCAATTCTATATTATATGCATCTAAAATTCCAAGAAAGCTGTTATATGAAACAATCTCCAGCGCTTCGAACTACATCAGAGTTTAAGAAAAAAGCTCCTTTCATTCAATTGAATAAAATTTTAATTTGAAACAGTAAGCAAAGACATCAGCTTACTGCATTCTTATTAATAATTGTATAATAGAATATATAACCACCAAAGGACAAATTCTAAAAGTCTTATTGATTATATAGCGATTGTTTTCAACAATTATGAAAATAATAATTACAATATAAAACTACCTTTTGATTTTAAATGTTTATCAATAAAAAATAAAAAAAGAAATAAGTTAAATAACAAACAAAAACTATCAGTACCTAAGCTGGAGTGCCGGATCAGTTTCATTTAAAAATGTTTATACATTTTTAAAAAGCAAAGCAAGCTTTCCAAAATAAATGTAGAAGGCTATAGTTAGAAGAAATTGTATACCCCAAAAATGTCAAACGTTGACTACAAAATTTGTAATATAAACAAATTTCACACAGACAGACTTTAACGCGAGACAAATTTAAGCGTGAGAAAATATAAAGCAATCGTAAGTATAAAAGCATACTAGGATTAGGGAAGTCCAAATATATGATAGTATTTTATAGTACCAAATGTCGATATTGAAAACAATTTATTTCTACCTACATATAAATACCAGCGCAAACACACACACATAGCAGAATTCATATAAGAAATATCCGAGAAAATTTCAACAACACCCCACCTTTTACAAATCATGACCAGCCTTAAACTCTCCCCAGATATACATACACAAATTCCCATGATCATACATACATATATATACAATATATAAGATTAATCTCAACAACACAACACAACACTCACCTACCTGAAATTAAAGATAGTCTTAAACTTATACAGACATCTATACACATAGATTCTCACGGCTACATATTACAAGAACACCTCGCCCCTAATAAATCACAATCATCTTAAATTCTTACAGAAATACATTCACACATACACATAACCAATTTACCTCAACAACATCCTCACCCACCTCAAATCACGATCAGCCTTAAACTACTATAGACAGACACATCCACAAATCCCCATGGCTACATATTACGTCAAGAACCCTGCCCACCCAAATCATGGTCAGCCTTAAACTCCTACAGACACACAAACACACAGGTTCCCCCGGTTGCAATTACTAGAACACCTCACCCCTCATAAATCACAATCAGCCTTATAGGCTATTTACATTGACACACATTTCAGTGAAACGCATGGAAGATGTAAAAAATGTGAAACATGCGTTTAGATTGACACCATCTAACATCTACCATCATCTCACTTGTCAAAAAGACAACACGTTCTGCATAGGTTTTGTTAAGGAAATTATAATAAATAGATTTTGATGTAAAATTAATAATTGGAGTAGTTGTTGCTTTGCATGAACAAACCCAATTAAAGTGCAGTACATGGAAATTATAAAAGATTTGCAAGAATAAGATGAAGATTTTTTAAAAGGTACATATGTATATGTACTATGTATATACGTATGTCGTTTTTTCTTAGTTTTTGACCAGCGTTGCCACTAGTGAAAAAAGGAATTACAAAGCCGCAAGTTTAAAATAATGCAAAAACATTTAAGAAAAAATTTTTATTTTCTTAATAGTTTTTTTAGTACATTGAAATTTAATACGAGCTAATTTTTTTATATTTAAAAAACGTAACGATTGAAAATATAAAAAAAAATCACTAATTCGTAAATATTTACTTCAACGAAAAATAATTTACCACTTTCCTCTTAACATTTTGTCTAAATTTAATAAAATATTTTTTGAACCATGCGTTTGAGAAGAGGGTTACTAACCTTTTCTTTTCTTTTCTTAATTTAAACTCATTTAACTAGAAGTACTGAGCGATACTTATACATTCGTTGGTTCATTAAGCATATGTACATATTTACACTAAACTATTTTTTCCAATTTATTTTCATAATTTTAAGCTGAAAATTTGCACCACAATTTTAAAATTAACGCTACTGTATTAGCTGATAAGTCATTCTGTGGGGTATCAGTTTTAATAAAGATCAGTTTACTTAAAAAAACTCTTTCAACAGAAGCGTTTAAGAATGGTAATATCACAACTTTTAAATTTGTAAAGAAAATATCGCCAGCACAGTTTTTACTTTGAGAAATTTTAGAACAATAAATTTCAAAACATCGAATTTATCCTTATGGTCAAAAAGTGTATATTCACGCCACTCATTGTCTAATTTTTGATAATCTAGCTTAACAAATGGAAATCGATTTTTATTTCAATGATTGTGCAAATTCTGATTATACTACATCAATAAAAATTATAAAGGTCATCATGAAAGTTGATTTTTTTTTAATTTGTGATGTGCCTCGGAATAGTATTTTAAGCAGCTAAATTAATATAAATTCCACTTTTGCTAACAAGTTGCTCTTTTTTATCGGTAAACTAAAAATTAAAAAAATAAGGCTTTAGTAATTAGAAAAAAATTGGCACATCTTTGATTACTTCAGCTTTTAATTTGTATAAAAGCAGGTATTAGCTCCAAGAGAATATGAAGGAATTTGCAAATAATATTTTGTAGATGTTTCATCTAAAGCAGAAAGAATTGATTCAGTTATTTTTGAATGATCTTTAAAAACTTGCAATCTTCAATAAGGCATGAAGTTTCGTCTGTAGAATGTTGTAGTACATAAGTATAACTCGATTTTGTCTTTAGTCAACTCATGCTGTTATCGCCTTATAACATATAAATATAAATGCCATTAAAGTCAAATAGTGCAAAATTACACAAAAAATTTATGGTGCAAATACTGCGAAAATATAGAAATAGTACAGATTTTGCACTATTACACAGAAAGTGGCAACGTTGTTTTTGACACAACAATGTAATTTTGCTAGTGATGGCACTAAAATTAACGAAAGATGTTAGATGAAACAAAATGAGATAGGAACATCTTTTAAAGATGTAGAAAGATGTTGGTTTTTAGTACTGTGTATTTCTTATGGGAAGATGTTAACATTTTCGCAAATTGATGGTAGATGTTAGATGTGCGTCAGTGTAAAAAGGCTATTAAGCTCCTACATAAATACACACATTGAAATTCCTACAAACATACACACACACACACACACACACACACACACACACGCAATCGATCCACCTCGACTACACCCCGCCCCTTCCAATCAAACCCTCACCTAAATTCTCACAGACAGATAGACACATCCACAAATTCCTATGGTTACATATTACGCCAACAACGCCACCTACTCAAATCACGGTCAGCCTTAAATTCTCACAGTCTAGCAACACCTACATTAGCATTAGGAAAAATCACTAGATGATTTTCCGTCAGCATTAGGAAAAAGCATTTTCATGATTTTCCCCGTCGGCATATACACACATAAAAACCGCCAAACTATTAACCGCCTTAATACATTCACAGAAAATAGTTCACACACAAACATCTACGGTCAGGCAGACAGACAGACAAACCGACAGACAGACATACACTTAATGTAAACAAAAACACAAATTTCCAAGAATTTAACAATTTTCAAACTTTAATTACCCAAATTTAACAATTTCAGCAACAATTTAACAATTTCAGCCACAATTTAACAATTTTAATTGATCCAGTTCCCTACTACTATTTTACTTACAAAAATATATTTGAAAATTTAAAAGAAACCCTCTCCTGAAAACCTTAGTTTTTGTTGGTTACGATTAAATCGAAAATAATACTAAGTTCCCACTTACGTGTTATACACCTCATTGTGTTTGAGAACTTCATCATGACGTTTTTTAGATGTTTTGCCAAACATTTACTTGTTTTGTTAAACATCTCATGTAAATTCAGTATGTTCAAAGTGTTTTTCATATTGTATTTTTCTATACTACTTTTAAAAAACTTTTGCACTATGCAGTTAACATTCAAACTCATTTAAAAGGTAAAAATAGGAAATAAATATGTTGTATATGTAGGTACGAGTATATTATATTAAAGTACGAGCATATTATTATTTTATTTCGTATTTTTTGGTTTCACAACACAAATTTTCTCATTCCACACCATTTTTTATGTGAAGCAATGTAAATCAAACTAATATTTTCTGAATGGGGCACTTAAAGTTTCACTGACGTACTCATAAAAATTTATTTTGTATGTTTTTACCAAACAAATTTCCATAAAAAGTTTTTCCAGTAAACCTTTTGTAAAACAAAATTATATTTTATGAATACTGCAGTGAATCTATGAATCTTATTACAAATTTAATACAATTTATTAGTTTAAATTTAAGATTTAGCGCCACTAACACGAAATAAAAAGCACCAACATTTATTTAAAAAAACAATGACCACTAACTGTAAAAATGTTCGCATCAAAAAGTTTAAAAAACACCTAAAAATGAAGCAAAAAGCACCGAGTTGACAACGCTGACAAACAGCTGTTTATGGTTATGGCAGCACTAATAGGTGAACCAAATTTATTTATGGTTATGGCAGTGGTTATGGCTATGGAATTATGGTATGGCGCGTCTGATTGAACCTTAAAGCTCCCAAAGGGCTAGACTAAACTAAATATATCTAGAAAAGATTTGGTATCTTCTGAACATCTGGACCGATTTTCTTCACAACTAAGAACATTCTCGATCAAGTCATCTCGCAAACAAAAAAAAACTAATTCAACATCGATGCAGCACTTTGGCCTGTACGTGGACTCGTACAGATGCACAAATGTACAGACACACACTACAAACTTATAACATCCTTTTTTTTTTTTGACGAAGGAAGGTTAAAAATGATAATTTGTTAATATTGAAATATATAAAATTTTTTCATTGGAAAATAATCTAAAAATACAAAATGTAAATTGTGCATTTATAAGAGAAATGGCAAATTTAAAAATAGGTGACATTGATTACAATTTTGGAGTTACAATGGCAAAAGCTAAATTAAAATTGCCTATAAGACTTTTAAGGATTTTCTTTGAGTTGAAGCAGCCTGAATTCACTTAAAACAAAAATTATAAATAGGTTTTCTATTAATAAGACTAATTAATTAAAAAAAATTTTTCATTTAAGAAATTTATTATTCGACATATTGTCAGAAGTTTATTTTAATTTGAAATTTATTGCTGGTGGTTCAACCTTTTTTATATATATTTCATTGTTGCTGTAACAAATCATCAGTAGACTTCAACCACACATTTTGAATAGTCACAAACCTCTTATCTTATGCACAGACTTTCAAGAACTATTTGAGAATTCACAAATAATATTTTAGAAAATCACAAAAGAAAAATAAGCGTAGTAGGCTTCAAATCAATCAATATACAAAAAAATATTAATAAAATACAAACATATTTTTCATTTAAAAATGTTTTTAAAAAAGTTTGAGATAATAAAAATTTAAAAGTAAGATAACAAAAATTGATTTTAATAAAAAAGGTGCAGTTTGAGTATAGTTAAATTACAAGAGGGTGGCTGACCAGAGCTGCAGACTACAGGCGTGTACGTTAAGTGGTTTTGTTTCACTGTTCGGGCTCAGCACGTAGTAGCTTCGTGATACAGGTGCCTCGGGTTCGACCACCGTGTGCGGGATTGCCATATGGCCGACAGTGTGTGTAGGTGTTTAGGTGTACCAACGAATTAAGGTGCCGGAACTGTGCTTTCAAGGGACTGCCATCTTACCATCTAATGATGTCGGATGAGTGCCCTGTGTACGCGGCAATGATGGTTAGCGCGAATGCAAGACATTAAACATGGATAGAATCACTACACTGCACAAAATCTGTAGAGTTCTTACTCAGCGACGTGGGGTTCTTGCTGGCGATGCGACGGCGGGGTGCTTCTTTTGCATTTTTTCAGGAGCCATACGTCACGACTGATCATGTCAGGGGATTGCCGGGGAGGTGTAGAGTTTTCAAGAATTCGTCAGGAAACTCTGCTGTAGTTGTGGACGAAGACAACGTAGACTGTACTGAAGTTAGCCGTGCTAGGTGTGGTGTGTGCATTGCTGTGGAGGGCCGATTTGAGCGTTTGCTCTTTGCCAGCGTCTACTGCAGATTTGGTGGTCCATTGGAGTCGTACTTAAGGTATATGGACACGGACACTGCTTATACTTGAGGAATCCGGCTGTCTAACGAGTCACTGGCAGTTGAATAGTTGAAGCGAACAGTCGTCTATATTTTAGTGGTTTTGCATGAGTAATTTTATTCAGTGGACTTTTGGATATAAATACGGGAGTAGTTTTAAATTAAAGTGCGGGATTCGTAGAATACGTGGATATTGAAGTGCGGAAGATCGGTTGACATACGCCGGAGATATAATCGATTTATTCTCCGGTGCTATAGTATAATAAAAACCCATACATGTATAGTTGTAGAAAATTAACAAATTGCGAAGAAGAAAAGAGCCTTAAAACTGCCAAGGTTAGATTCCGGCAGTAAGGACAAACGGTGTTTGCAAATTTTGGTGTCCCAAGGGCAATCTCCGGCAGTAAGGTCGTGTGAGAAAAAAGTAAAATCAGTGTTGCCGCTTTGGTGGATTTTTGCGAGAAACAGCGTTGTTGTTGTTTTTCCGGGGAAGTTCTGGGATTTTGGGATTTTCAAAAAGTTTTTGGGAGTTCTATTCCCGGTTTGTGTCTCGAATGAACAGTTTTTGTCCGTACTAAGTGGTCACTGCTGGGGTGTGTCTCCGCTAAGCTGATGCTCAACCTAAAAATCAAAGATTTGCTGAAATTTCTTAGGAAGATTTGCTGGAAATTTTACCTGCTTTTAGTGATTTTTTGACTGGGTAAGTGAGAAAACTTTTGCTTTTTTGCTAAAATTTTTCATTGGTGCGGTCATGGCTCCACCTGGACCACTATCGTCGCGGATAAAGCTGCCGAAGGGTGACTTGGATGATGAGGCGTCAGAATCGGTGTCGCAATCCGAGTTCATGCTGCCGCCGCCGTCGAGGACGTTGCTGAGGCATAGCGACACCGACAGCGACGAGTGCGGAAAAGAGAAGCGGGTGAAATCAAATTCACCCAAAACACGGAGGGAGCGTGCTGCTTTTCTTGATGCTGCTGGTTCTGCTGCTGCTAATACCTCGGATGTTGCTGTTGGTGGTGATATGGGTGGTTCTGTTTGAGGTGCTGTTGGTGGTGCTGTTGTTGGTGCTGTTGGTGGTGCTGTTGGTGGCACTAATTCCACAGAGATGGTGTATGAAAGGGTGGAGGACGGTAAGGAGATGATCACTGATACGACCGACGGGACGCATGCTGCCTCTTCGGGCCGCCGTGCACGAAAAAAGGAGGCAAAGGGCACTGGTGCTGTCGTTGTTGTTGGAGGTCGTGCTGCTGGTGAAGCCATCGCTGAACTGAAGCAAATCACTGACGCACTGATGGAGTTGACCGCGCTGTGGGCAGGCTGGTGTCCACGATATCATCGGAGTATGAGGTGTTGATGATGGGGCTCGTGGCTGAGAACTAGAGGTTAAGGGGGCGTCTGGAGGCCGGCTAGTGGTACAGCGCGTCCAGAAGCAAATCACGCCGGATGATTTTATGGAGGAGGTGTATGAGATGAACCTCAAGGATAGGATGTCTCGGGAGGTTTTTAAGAAGGCGGCGATGCTGAGTAGTGCACCGTGGGCGCCTGGAGAGGGTGCTATTAATGTGGTACTGGAGTGCACACAGGCTGTTGCTGATCACCTTTGCACGACTGGTGTGTACGTGAAGTGGTTCCGCTTTATTGTGCGGACACAGGATGCAGTTGCATCATGCTGCAGGTGTCTTGGCTTTGACCATCGGGTCAGGGAGTGCCGGATGACTGACAGTGTCTGCAGGAGATGTGGTATAACTGGCCACATAGTATCAAGATGCCCGAATGAGTTGCGGTGCCGCAACTGCGCGTTTAAGGGCCTGCCTGCTGAGCATCTCATGATGTCTGCTGCGTGCCCTGTGTACGTGGCAATGATGGCTAGGGCGAATGCAACACATTAATCATGGATCGGATTACTATACTGCAACAAAATCTGCAGAGGTCTTATGCAGCGACGTGTGAGTTTGGGCAGGCGATGCGACGGAGGGGTGCTTCTTTCGCATTTTTGCAGGAGCCATACGTAACGAATGGTCATGTCAGGGGATTGCCGGGGAGGTGCAGGGTATTTACGAACTTGCCGGGGAACTCTGCTATATCTGTGTACGAATATGATGTGGACTGTACTGTAATTAGTCGTGCTAGGTGGGGTATGTGCATCACTGTGGAGGGCCGGTTTGGGCATTTGCTCTTGGCCAGCATCTACTGCAGGTTTGGTGGTCCATTGGAGCCGTACTTTAGGTTGTAGAAGAAAAAGGTTTCTCACTTTCTCAAGGTAGCTTTATATTCTATCCTACCCGAGATTGCCGGCGCTAATAAACGCCACTGGCAGAAGATTTAAAAAGAAACAGCAGATGAATGCTTTTGTAAAAAAAAGGTTTCTATGAGCAGTTGAATTGCTCTATAGAGTATAAGTAAAATCACAGCCGATTTAAGGCTTAACTTATGATTGATTTTTATTTTCAAAAATCGATTGCTTATATACTAATATAACGGTATTAAAAATTAATACTAATTCTATTCCTTAAAACTAAACTATAACAAATAATTAACAAATATTCCTTAACTACAAAATTAAATTAATATAATTTACAGTGGTGAACATTAATATATTGTTTATTCTTCCAGTATCTTAAGTAGTGTGTTAAGACTTGGTAGATACTCTACACCCTAACCCTGTAGAAAAAAATTCACAATTTTTTTTTTATATATATGTTTATTAAGAAAATCTTTTCTAGTTGTTGTTGTGATATTCTTTAACTGTGTTCCCTAAATCTAGGATAGAGATTACTCCTTTGGTTTTTATTGCTTTATAAGGACCATGGTATGGGGGTTGATTTTTTTTTATTGCAATTTCTTACTAGAACCATGTCGCCTATATTCAAATTTAATGGATTTATGTTTTTATCTTGTTCTACTCGTTTTAACTTTGCTAGTTCTATTAGTTCTTTTGCCTTCCTTAAGGAAAACTGTAATCTTGCTTTTAATTCGTTAGTATATTTATCCATATTATAGACGGGTTTATCATCTAACCATTTATCATTTGGTAAGTTTGGCAATTTTCCAAATATTAACTCGTATGGAGTGTAGTTGGTATCTATATGAGGTGTTGTGTTACACGCGAAACAGAAATAAGGGATCCAATAGTCCCATTCATCTTGTTTGCAGAAGTTCAAAAGAAATTCATTAAGTACCCTATGATTCCTTTCTATAGCACCCATAGTTTCATGGTGGTACGGTGTGCTAAAAACCTGTTTTATTTCTAAGAGTTTGCACACTTCGGACATTAATTCGTTAACAAATTCGGTACCGTTGTCTGATTTGAGGATTTTGAAATGACCGTATTTTAAAATTAAGTTTTCCACTAGAGCTTTTGCAACTGTTTTAGCTTCCTTTGACTCAATAGGGCATGCTGTGACGTACTTCGTTAAGTCACACTGTATGGTTAATATATATCTGTATCTATTTGAATATCGAAGTGGTCCTACTGTGTCTATTGACACGACTTCAAAACTTGTATCTGGTGTATCTGTTATTGTTAGTTTTTCTTTCGTATGTCTCGTTTGTTTGTTAATCTTGCATTCTTTGCAATTAAGTATGTATTTTTTTATCATTTTACTCATATTCTTCCATATATATCTTTGCTTGAGTCTTAATGTTGTTTTCCTGACACCTAGATGTCCTCCTAAAATTGAGTTGTGGTAGTCAGCAATAATCATGTTCTGTAAATTTTTGTCAATTATTCTTTCTGGTTCTCTTTAAATTAAAATTTTTAAGTTTTCTCTATTCTTTCTTTTTAATGTATTGAACATATCTTTAAATTCTTTATTATTAACTATTTCAAATATGTTGTCGTTGTCTTTTAACGCGAGTTCTTCTATTCCTAAGGATAGCGTTTTCGATAGCAGCTTCTCCAAAGACATCTGTGTGCTTATTGGATTATCACCACTTCTAACAACTATCTCTATATCATTTATTATAATATGAGGTATTTTTATATAGTTTACTTTCAATTTCGAATCTGAGTTTCTTCATATTTTTTATATCTGAGATTGACGTGCACTCCCATATGAAAAGTTGATCAGTCTTTTTATTGGAAATGTTGTCCTCGTGCTTGTTTTCATTCTGTGTATCTAAGTTCTTTCTCATATTTCGTGTTATTGCTAATATTTCCTTTGGTTTCTGCTCTTCTTCTGTCGGAATTAATGCTTTTAGGGTGTTCGTATTTATAACTATTCTGGACAATGCGTCTGCATTTGTGTTTATTTTGCCCTTTTTGTATGATATTTCAAAGTCGTAGTCACATAGATCCAATCTGATTCGAGTCATCTTGGATGATGGGTTCTTATGTGAGAATAGTGACACTAACGGTCTATGGTCGGTTACTACACAAAATTTCCTACCATAAAGATATGGTCTGAAGAAATTTATGCCCCAATGAATTGCTAGTAGTTCTTTCTCTATGATTGGTTTGTTTAGGTCATGCTTGGATAATGTTTTGCTGGCATAAGATATCGGTTAGTCTGTTCCAATATTGCCTTGTGACAGTACTGCTCCAAGTGCGAAATTAGAGGCATCTGTCGTTAATATAAAGGGTTTTTTAAAATCAGGGTATTGTAGGATTGGTGGTTTTATTAATTTTCATTTTAATGTTAGGAATGAATTTTGACAATTTTCGTCCCACTCAAAAGTTTTATTTTTCTTTAACAGTAGATTTAAATTCCTCGCTACTTTTGCAAAGTCAGGTACGAATCGCCTGTAATAATTACAAAATGCTATGAATCGTCTAACGTCATCAGCATTTTTTGGTACGGGATAGTTTTCTATTACACTATGTTTGGCAGGATCGGTACAAATACCTTTGTCAGTGATTAAATGACCTAAATACACTACTTCAGATTTTAGAAAGTAGCATTTATTGGTATTTAATTTTAAATTATATTGTCTCAGCTTTTGAAATAATTTCGACAAGTTATCATGATGGTGTTGTATACTGCAGCCAAATACGATAATATCGTCTACATATAAAAATGCTTCAGCGCTTAAACCACTTAGGGCTATCGTTAGCATTCTTTGGAAGCTATTAGAGGATATTTTTAATCCAAATGGTAGATGAGTAAATTGAAAATTACCACTTCTTGTTGAAAATGCAGTCAATGGCCTTGAATCTTTATCTAAATTGATTTGGTGAAATGAACTGGTCATATCTAGTGTGGAGAAGTATTTAGCTCTTCCTAACTTATCAAGGACATCCTCAATTTTTGTAAGTGGAAACTTGTCGTTCACTATCTTTTCATTTAATTTTCGAAAATCGACTTCTAGTCGCCATTTTTTTGTATCGTTTACTGATTTTTTTGGTATTACTAATAATGGTGAGTTATAGGGACTGACTGAAGGTTCAATTATATCATCTTTTAACAGTTTTTCTATTTGTTCATTTTTTTCATTTATTTGTGATTCAGGTAGCCTATATGGTTTTATATACACTGGCGTTGCGTCAGTTGTTTGAATTTGCTGTGTGTAAAAATTATTCACTGACAACTTTTCATTATCGAGATTAAAAATATCATTGTACTCTGTAATTATCCCGATTAAAGATTGCCTGGCTGTTTGGTCTATAGACTCAATATTTAGGTCTTTTAGTATTTTCTGTACTCGTTCTTTGTTGTTCATTTGAACACTACTGCGGTAATTGTATACATAGTAATTTGACAATTGTTTTGTTTCTAATTTTAATTCATCTAATGTTATATCTTCATCAGTTGTGTTTAATAATTTTACATATTGTATGCCAACAGCTGGTATTATACTGTTTCCTACGTAGACTCCTGAATATATTTCTTTATTTAGAACGATACTTTCTTCATTTGTAACTATGTTAACTGGTACAACAGCTTCAGATCGTGCCGGTATAAAAATTTTTGTATTGTAAATACGTTTGGGTGTAATTGGTAAAATAATCTCTTTATTTAATATACGGAATGTTATTGTGTACCTTTAAAAATCAATTTTACACATATATTTCTCTAATATATCCCTTCCTATAATTCCGTTGGTATTGATTGGGAAATCATTCTTTACTATATGGAATTGATGATTTATAAATTTATTCTCAAATTGTAGGCTCAAATTTGCTGTACCAATACTTTCTATTGTATCTAATGCAATGCCACTTAGCAAAGATATACAATTTCTATTTATATTTTCTATATCTCCTAATTTACTAATGGAGATATCAGCTCCTGTATCTATTAAAAATTTTAGGTCTCTTTTTATGGTTTTACATGTTATTGTCACTGAATTTTCAGCGGTAGTTGAAAGTTTGAATATTTTTCGGCCTTCTGGATAACTGTTTTTGTTATCCGGCGCTTTTAGTTTCCCTGATTTCGACCTTGATTATATCCTCTGTAAGAATTGTTTCTGTTTACATTATAATTGTTATTAGTATTACTATTATTATTGTTTCCGTATCTATTGTTGTTATGAAATCTATTTTGATCTCTATTGTGGTTGTGATTATTGTTGTTATTATTATTGTGGATTCTATTGTGGTTGTTGGTGTTTGTACGGTTATTGTTGGCATAAGAGTTGTGGAAATTGCGTTCGTCCATAAAATTTCTAGTATTTCTTTGTCCGTGGAAATGTCTATTATCTCTTTGTGAATTGTAATTATTTCTGTTTTCCCTTCTCCAAATTCTGTAAATACTACTGTTGCTATTTTGCAAGTTTCTTTCTATTGTCAGACATTTTTCTGCCGCTTCATTTAGATTCTTTGAACTACATGCCACTAGCGTGCTTTGGTATTCGACGTTTACCCCTTTAATGAATACGTTGAGAGCCATGCTCTCGCTCATTTTAAAAATTGCATTTTTTGCCTCTTGTGTAGGATTTGCTAATGCCTTTATCTGAAAATTGCTTAACTGTTCAGATAGCAGTGCTACTTTTTCTCTATACGTCGCTATGTTCAGATTTCATTGCCTAATTGTTCGAAATTCGGTTAAAACTTGTTGCAGAGTTCTAGGATTAGGGTAAGCTTCGGTTAATAATTTCTTCAAATCTTCAAATGTAGTCGGTCTGTTTGAACGCCCTATAACACTTCGAACGTGTGATGCAAGTTTGAAATTGTAGACATACTTAACGAAAATCTCTCTATCTTCTGCTCGCAAAATATCATGGAGTAATTCGGTTTGCACTATAAAATCTTCCAACACCTCATATGAACCTTTAAAAATTTGTAGGTTTTTGCCTACTATAGATATGTCAAAATGTGCCATACTTTTAAAATTGTTAGTTTCTTCAGAGTTTGTTCGTGTATTTTCGTTTCTCTAATACTTAATTCTTCTATCTGGCGTAATAATCTTTTATATAAATTATCGAATTCGAGTATAAGCGACTTTTCTCCTTTTTCAATTAATTCCTTATAAATATTATCAACTTCCTTTCTTATCTGGCTTAATCATTTTAATTTTTCTGTTTTGAATTCAGAGGAGTAAGCTCTATCTTTACTTTTCTTTAGATTTTTCTCTAATTTTTCTAATTCAGTTTTATATTCTATTAATTCTTCCATAAAAATTAATATTATTTGATTACTAATTTATAAAATATATATGTTTAATGAATTTACAAAATAATAATATTGGGGGAAAAAATTATTTTCTGGTAACACTGAAATTTCATATGTTTTAATTTAATTTTTTTTGTCACCCTGTGTACAATTAATTCTTTAGTTTCTTTATGGCAATACTTTATGATTTATCTTAAATGGCAATATTATTTCTAAGCAGCTGGATTGACATTTATTTTTGTTCTTTTTTATTCAGTCAGTGCTTCTTCTTTAGATTTTTTTTCTTTTATATTAATTTAGTTCATTTTTATTTGTTATTTATTTTAAAAAGTATAATTTAATTATTCGTGCAAATAAATAAAAATGAAAATTATTTTTTACGGTGCCCAGCCATCTCACTCTCCAACTTGTCGATTTGCAACCAAATTTCTGCTGCACGTTGCCAGGATGGTGGAGGGTCTGACTCAACTACGGCTCTCAAGGCAGCTAGTTTTCTTCGAATCCTTACGATTTTTCCGCCTCTTCGATGCCTCGGTATGATAACTTTTGGTATCGTGGTGAGTTTTTCTTCCTTTATTCTTTGCTGTCTTTTTGGTATTCCTCTATAGTTAGAGGTTTAGGTCCTGCATTTATTGGGGTTGCCGTGTATGCGGGAGCTTCCGATATTCTTCCTGCAGGTTTATATTCCTCCGTAGGGATATTTATGTCCTGTATTTTGTTTGGCAGGATCGCCATGTAGAAGAAAAAGGTTTCTCACTTTCTCAAGGTAGCTTTATATTCTATCCTACCCGAGATTGCCGGCGCTAATAAACGCCACTGGCAGAAGATTTAAAAAGAAACAGCAGATGAATGCTTTTGTAAAAAAAAAAGGTTTCTATGAGCAGTTGAATTGCTCTATAGAGTATAAGTAAAATCACAGCCGATTTAAGGCTTAACTTATGATTGATTTTTATTTTCAAAAATCGATTGCTTATATACTAATATAACGGTATTAAAAATTAATACTAATTCTATTCCTTAAAACTAAACAATAACAAATAATTAACAAATATTCCTTAACTACAAAACTACAAACTTAAATTAATATAATTTACAGTGGTGAACATTAATATATTGTTTATTCTTCCAGTATCTTAAGTAGTGTGTTAAGACTTGGTAGATACTCTACAAGGTATATGGATACGGTGTTACTCCTTGCGTAAAACTTTCCTGTTATCCTTGGCTTGGACGCAAATGCATGTTCTCGTACTTGGTTCTGTAAGATACCCAGGCATGCCCCTGCGCATCAGAACTTCGTGCGAGGAATTGTGCTTAGCGAATGACTGGTCGCGAATGGTGTTTCAGTGTTAAATGAAGCTAGCGATCTTTATACTTTTGATGGTCCAATGGGCTTCAGTGATATCGATGTCACACTTTCAAATGGGGTGGCTGTCTCGCTTTTCGACTTTAGGTGGAGGGTGTGTGATAACGCGTGGGATAGTGACCACAATCTCATCGAGATAGTGGTCACTTACCATCTTCGCATGGGGGTAGTTGTACCGCATAGAAGGTGGCGACTCCACAGTGTGGACTGGGCCAACTATGGGGACTGTTTGAGGGCAGAGGCGGGTGCACAATCGTTGGAAAGTTTTAGAACGCTTCCAGTTGACGCTCCGGTTGAGCAGATAGATCGCTGGATGTGCACCATTAACGACTTATTACTTGGCCGATGTCGCAAGACTAAGCCAAGTAGGGTCAAGTGGTGGAAACAAGAGTTAGATATGATCCGGAGGAATGCCAGACGCCTTAGGAGGCAACTCCAGGGACCGAGGCGTTCTAATGCTGAAGAGTTGACGCAGTGTAGGGCTGATTATCTTGCTGGCCTTAGAACATATGAGGCACTGATTGTTGAAGTAAGGGAAATGGAATGGAGGAACTTTGTGCTCGAGAACAGGGATGACCCTGGGGGCAAGGTGTATCATATTTGCAGGGCTTTGTTTGGCCAGCCAGACATTGAACGCCTTGAAGTTGATAGCGTTATGCTGTTTTCTTAGAGGGATTGCACTAGCGCTTTGCTGAATGCCTTTTTCCCGGATGCGCAGGTCTGTAGCCTTCCTCTTATTAGGGAACGAGCCGGTTCCCCAAATTTGGTGAAGTCTGAAGTAGATGACAGTGTTTGTCAGGTCCGTAGTAGGAAATCTCCAGGTAGGGATGGTATGACTGGAGAGCATCTGGAATGCCAGTCCTGAGTATCTGGAAGTAATGTTTGGAAAGTGTCAGAGTGAGGGCTATTTCCCTAGGGCTTGGAAAACCGCTCGTGCTGTCGTTCTCTTAAAGTCACCTGATAGAGTAAGGAACAACCCGTGGTCTTATCGGGGCATCAGTCTCCTGCCAGTATTTGGAAAAGTTCTGGGGAGGATAATGGTGGCAAGACTGAAAGAGGCCGATGGCACGAGCCTCTCTGAGTACCAGTTTGGTTTTAGGGAGGGTACCACACGTGGATGCACGTAAGGCGCTGTGTTGGTGATTCCTCTGCCAAGTATGTCATTGGTATATTTGTTGATTTTAAGGGAGCGTTCGACTACCTCTTGTATGGTGTAGTTGTGGACAGACTACGTGAGATAGGCTATCAGGAGCTGGACTTGTGGAGTAGTTACTTTAGCGGCGGTAAAGCTTGTGTTGTAGGTGCCAGCAACACTGTTTGGAGGGACGTTACACGTGGTTGTCCGCAGGGTTCCATTTGTGGTCCATTTATTTGAAACCTTATGATTGATCGTTTGCTGAGGCTTCTGGAGCATTCTTTCAAGTTGTGCGCATATGCGGATGACCTGCTCACCTTGATTGAAGGCCAGTCTCGTGCTGAGCTGGAGAGAAAGGGACAGCAGGCCATGCGTGATGTGAGTGAGTGGGGTAGCCATGCTGGTGTAGATGTGGCTTTGGACAAGACCGTCCACCAGTCATTCGTTCTGGTGACGTTAGTCTCAGATATGCGACTGAGGTCAAGTATCTGGGAATAATTATGAGTGAGAGGATGAACTTTTTGGTTCATCCTACTTATAAACGAGACAAGCTGAGTGCCGTTTTAGGTAAAGTTAGACGTTTTCTTAGGAGTGACTGGGGTCTCAGCAGGCGTGCTACTCGTACCATATATGGTAGGCTGTTTGTTGCTTGTGCAACATATGGTGCGCCTGTGTGGTGCGATTTGGTTATGTCTGATTCTGGCCGTAAAAAGGTACGGTCATGTCAGAGGATAGCTATGTTGGCTTGCTTGCCAATCTGCAGAGCAGTTTCGGCAGATGCTCTTCAGGTCTTGCTGGGTATAGCACCCCTTGACTTGGAGTTGATACGTCGAGCTATCATCTTCAAGTTCAAGAAGGGACTACCGCTTTCCTCATACGATTGGATTACTGCTCAGGATTTAGTGGACATTGATGTTGGGCGGCTAAATGTGCTCCTGTCAGATCACCTTCTGGCTAGGTGGAGGGAGAGGTGGCTTTCTAGTGAGAATGGTAGGGTGACTTAGAGTTTTATACGTGATCCAGGACGTGACCCAGGCACCAAAGAGCCCTGTCCGATACTCCGGACTGTTTGTGTGGTGTGGGGGATTGAGGACTGGAGGCATGTACTGATCGAATGCTCCTTATACAGTGACATTAGAGATCTAGATAGTACGGGAGTCACGCACCATACTGGGTTGCGATACGACGTTAGTAGGGTTTTAGAAGACAGTCGGACATTTGGGAGGCTGGAGGAGTTCGCTTGTGAAGCATTTAGGAGAAGACTGGGACGAAGTTAGTGGAGGTGGTCCTTTGCATGCTCATTCGTACGATCGCTGTTTGTGGATATCGCCCTCGATGTCTACTCTACGTTCCTGTTGCGGACTTGTGTTGATTGCTGTGGGTGTGTTGTGGTGGTGGTTCAATATTATTGGTGTATGCTGTTTGCCCTGCCCTTGTTGCCATGCTGCGGGGTCTCCGCTTGAGTCTCTTGGGACTTTTGGGGAGTCTCTGTGGCTGTACACATGGGTAGGTGACGGCTGATATCTCTTGATGACGACTTTGCCTGTCCCCTGATGATGATATATGTATGTACTCGTGTATGATGCTGACTTTGCCTGTACCTGGTTATGGTTTTTGTTGCTGTTTTTGACTGATGCTGACTATGTGTGATGACAACTGTGCCTATCCCTGGACTAATCTTGTTGAAATATTTATTGTGGTGTATGATTTTCGGTGACAATTCTGCCTCTACCTGGACGATGCTACCCATATATGTTGGGGATTTATAATGATGATGCTGACGATATATATGCCTGTTTATGGATGATGATTTTGATATTTGTATTGGATGTTTGCTGCTGTCTTACTGTTTTGTGGCAATTACTGTAGTTGCCTGGGTGTTTTGTGTTTGTGTTTGTTGTTTGGTGGTGTTTCTGCCGATGTGTCACTCGTGAGAGAGAGGCATTGGGTTTTTGTTTTGCACGTTTTGTCCCTTGCCGGTGTTTATGTGCACGATTGCCATCTGTGAGGGTAATTGTTGGCCGTTTTCTGTTTGTTGTTTTTGTTGTCTTGACGAAAATCTGTAACACATCTGTCCCTATCTACTAATTTGCAGTTTAGTTATTGAACAGTACGGTTGTGTTTTATAATACGCGGAAATTCAATAAAAGTAAATGTGTTTTTGGATAGTAATTCTTGTGCGATTTTCAAGATTTTTAGCTTAGGTTTCCGGATTTTCGGCAGTTCTTACTAGTTTTCGGCGGCTTTTGCTAGTTTTTGAAGTGAAAGTGCTGAGTTCCTTTTGCCATGGTACCTGGCAAAAGGAAGGGCGGTGAGGGGGATGCCTCCGACGCTGAAGACAGAGTCACCGAAGTCCCAAAAGAAGGTACGTGCTGAGGCTGCGGCTGCTGCTGCTGAAGTGTCTGCTGTTTACCTTGCCCTTGTTGCTATGCTGCGCGGTCTCCACTTAAGTCTCTTGGTACTTTTACGGAGTCTCTGTGGCTGTACATATGGGTAGATGATGGCTGATATCTCTTGATGACGACTTTGCCTGTCCCCGGATGACGATGAGTTTATGTACTTGGATGTGATAATGACGCTGTTTGTACCTGGTCTTGGTGTTTATTACTGTTTTGGGTTGGTGCTATTATGTTTGATGACGACTATGCCTGTTTTTGGATGACGCTTGCCATATATATTGGGGATTGATTATGACTACGCTGACGCTGTATATGCATGTTTATGGACTACGATTTGGACTTCGGATTGGATGTTTGCTGACTGGTGATGTGTTTGTGCTACTTTGTTGCTGTGTTGCTGTATTGTGGCAATTATTCTAATTGCCTGGGTGTTTTGTGTTTATTGTTTGGTGGTTTTTCTGCCGATGAGTCACTCGTGAGAGTGGCATAGTGTTTTTTGTTTTGTACGTTTTGTCCCTTGCCGGTGCTTATATGCACGATTGTCATCCATGAGGGTGATTGTTGACTGTATGGTTTTTGTTGCTTTTGCTGTCTTACGGGTCACCAGTTCCCAGAACCGTTTGGGGTTTGCAACTGGTAGTAGCCTTGGCTACGAAGTCTGACCAGAGTCTTTGATCTGGTACTTCGGTTTCTGCCTGAATTGGGTCGGCCCTTCTGGGAGATTCGTGGTGTTTGTGGTTGTGCCCAAATATACGGGTAGAGCGATTTGCTCGGTGTGAAGTTTCATTGCGACCGGCTGCCTAGATCCATATCTAGGAAGGAGTTTGAGATAGGCTCTGCTCCAACCCAAGGGGGGTTGTTCATGCCCAAATACATGTCAGCCATTGGTACCCATGCATAACAGCCAGTTATTTGTGGGGGCGTTGGTAGACGCATTAATTCTATCCAGTGTTAAGAGCACCGTCAAGTTAGGCCATACTGGCAGGTATTGACGAAAATCTGTAACATATCTGTCTAATGGGTCACTTGCAGTTGGATAGTTGAAGCGAACGGTCGTGTGTATATTAAAGTGTTTTTGGGCAAGATATTTTGTTCGGTGAACTTTAAGATAAAATCATTCGTGGATTCGTAGAATACGTGAATAGTGAAGTGCGGGAAATATAAAGACATACACCGGAGATATAATCGTTTTTATCCTTCGGTACTATAGTACGATTAAAATACATACATGTATGTATGCATTGTTGATAAAAATTGAAAAATATAAAGAACGTGAAGAAGAAAACAGCCTTAAAACTGCCAAGGTGAAATTCCGGCAGTAAGGACAAACTGTGATTTTAAATTTTTGGTGTCTCAAGGGCAAACTCCTGCGCGAAGGTTGAATCTTTGGAGTTGCCACACTGATTGTTGCGAGTGTCGTTGGGTCGATAAGTCGGTAAGTTGCTAAGTCGATAAATGGACAAGTCGGTAAGTCCACGGGTCGATAATACGGTGCGTTTCCGCTGATTGGTTTGTGTTGCTAGACTGATAGTGGGAAAGGCTCATCTGTTGAAAGTTTGTTGATTGTTGCGGAAATAAAGCCAGGTGAATTTTTCACTGAGTTTAGTTGATTTCGTGTGGTCATGGCTCCGCCGGGGCCACTGTCGATGAGGAAGAAGCTGCCGAAGGGTGACTTGGATGATGATGCATCAGAATCTGTGTCGCAATCCGAGTTCATGTTGCCGTCGCCGTCGAGGAAGTTGCTGAGGCACAGTGACACGGACAGCGAGGAGTGCGGTAAGGAGAAGAGATTTAAACGCAATTCACCAAAGACTCGAAGAGAGTCCAAGGAGGTAGTCGATAATGTGGTTACCGAATTTGGGCCAACACTTTGAGTCCGGGTGCATGATGTTCGTCCCATCAAGTCGGGAGGTGCATTCATTCGTACAACATCGGTGGCTGAGCGTGGGCACATAGCGGCAAATGCTTAGATTGCTGAGGTTGGGCTGGAGGTCAGTGTCACTGACAAACTGGGAACGAGGGTGCTGATTCAGAAGGTGCACTCTCAAATAACACTTGATGAGTTCATGAAGGAGTTGTATGACTTGAGCCTGGGTGGTACGATGTCTCTTGAGGTGTACAAGAGGAGAGTGCTGTTGGTCACTGCGCCATGGCAGTGTACGGAAAGAGTCGCCAAACAGCTGAGAAGTACTGGAGTGTACATTAAGTGGTTCCGATTTCAGATGCGCTCACAAGAGCCAACTCAGAGCTGCTTCAGGTGCCTTGGATTTAACCATCGGGTGCAGAATTGCAAGATGCGCGAGGAAACTTGCATGCGGTGTGGTATGGCTGGGCATCGTTCCTCCGGCTGTACGAACGAGGTGAGGTGCCGCAAATGCCAGTTTAAGGGTCTGCCTGCTGATCACAGGATGTTATCTATGGTGTGTCCTTTATATGGGGCTATGGTTACAAGGGCGAATCCTAGACATTAAACATGGATCAGATGTTGTTAATTTTACAACAACATCTGCAGAGGGCGTATTCTGCGACGTGCGAATTTGGCTAGGCCATGAAGCCAAGTGGGGCTTCTTTTGCACTAGTGCAAGAGCCCTACTTTGCAAATGGTTGTGTCAGGGGACTGCCAGCTACAATGAGGGTTTATGCCAATTTTCCAGGAAATGCTGCTGTTATTGTGGACGATACCACTGTTGACTGCACTGTTGTGA
Source organism: Tachina grossa (assembly GCA_949987645.1). Lineage (NCBI taxonomy): Eukaryota > Metazoa > Arthropoda > Insecta > Diptera > Tachinidae > Tachina > Tachina grossa. The sequence continues at coordinate 128,478,462 of OX465276.1, read as the reverse complement.
GTCGAATGCAATGGGGTGTCTGTGTGACCGTTGAGGGTGAGTTTGTGTCTTGCGAACATTTATTGTCCACCTAGTGCTTCATTGGATCGTTATTTGGGATACATGGATGCAGTGTTACTACTTGCGAGTAACACTCCTGCTATCCTAGGCCTAGACGCGAATGCATGCTCTCGCATGTGGTTCAGTAAGATGCCGGAGCATGCTCCCAGGCATTCGAACTACATGCGAGGAGAAATGCTAAGTGAATGGCTGCTTTCTAAGAGAGCTTCTGTTTTAAATGTGGCTAGTGAGTTGCACACGTTTGATGGTCCAATGGGTGCTAGTGACATAGACGTTACGGTAGCGAACAATAGCGCTTGGTCGCTTTTTGGTTTTCGCTGGAGGGTGCGTGATAATGCGGGGGTGAGTGACCACAATCTTATTGAGATTGTCCTCTCTTACCATCGGCGTTCCGGTTTTGTTCCGACTCCACGCAAGTGGCGGGTGCGTGATGCCAATTGGGTTGCTTACGCCGGTTTCTTTAGAGCGGTGGCCCTTGGCATGCCTTTGGATACCTTTGGTGCGCTGTCCGTTGATGAGCAGGTTGACCAGATTGATAGGTGGATGTGTTCGGTAAATGACACGTTGCTAGGTCGCTGTCGTAAGACTCGACCAGGCAGGGTCAGGTGGTGGACTAGTGAGCTAGATGGGATGCAGAGAAGCGTCAAGCACCTCAGAAGAGTGTTTCAGAGGGCCAGGCGTTCCAATGCTGACGATCTTGCGACGTAGAACTGAATATCTGGCCAGCCTGCGGTCTTATAAGGACCACATCAAGAGGGTGAAGGAGGATGAGTGGAGGGCGTTTGTGCATGAGAATAGGGATGACTGGTGGGGCGAGGTGTATCGCATCTGCAGTGGCAGAAATCGGAGACTTGATGTGGAATCCCTTCAGGTTGGTCACACTATGTTCACTGCCTGGTGGGATTGCACGAATGTTTTGCTGAGCTCTTTCTTTCCAGATGAGGACCGGGTTGATAACCCTCCTCTCATTAGGGAGGAAGTCAACCCCCGAATTTTCAAGGATCGGAGTTGGCTGCCGGTTTCTGCCAGACTAAGAGTAGAAAATCTCCGGGTATTGACGGTAGGACTAGAGAGATGAGTAAAAGCATCTGGAAGGCTATACCTGAATACTTGGAGGCAGTGTACGAGAAGTGTCTGCGTGAGGGCTAGGAGTTAGGGTTAGGAGTAATCCGCGCTCTTATCGGGGCATCAGTCTCCTACCAGTGCTTGGAAGAGTGCTGGAGAGGATAATGGTGGAAAGACTGAAGGAGTGTGACACTGCTTCCTTATCTGAGTACCAGTTTGGTTTTAGGGAGGGGAGATCCGTTGATGATGCGTGGCTGCATGTTAAGCACTGTGTTGGCAACTCGTCTGCTAGGTATGTACTAGCCCTATTTGTCGATTTTAAGGGTGCATTTGACTACCTCTCGTGGGGTGTGGTTCTTAACAGGCTGCAAAGTGTTGGCTGTCAGGAGCTATCTTTATGGAGTAGCTACTTCAGCGGCAGGAAGGCTTGTATGGTAGGCGCCAGCGATGCTGTTTGGAGGGATGTTTCTAGGGGCTGCCCGCAGGGTTCTATTTGTGGTCCATTTATTGGGAACCTCATGATGGATACTCTGCTGCGGCAACTAGCTGCATTTTACAAACTGTGCGCATATGCTGATGACTTGCTGATTTTGATTGAAGGTCAGTCTCGTGCTGAACTGGAGATAAAGGGTCATCAAGTCATGGGTATTGTGACTGAGTGGGGTAATCGTGTCGGTGTTGGGATGGCCATGGATAAAACTGTGATGATGTTGATCAAGGGCAAATTATTACACGGTCGTCCATCACTCATTCGGTCTGGTGGTGTTAGCCTCAAATATGTGACCAAGGTCAAATATTTGGGAATAATGGTGGCTGAGAGATTGAACTGTCTATGTGAGGAACAAGCTGAATGTCGTTGTTGGAAGGGTTAAACGCATTCTTAGAAGTGACTGGGGCTTGAGTAGGCGTGCCACTCGTACTATATATGGTGGGCTATTTGTTGCCTGTGCAGCATATGGTTCGCCTGTATGGTATGAAGGGGCTATGTCTGTTGCTGGTAGAAACAGGATATTGTCTTGTCAGAGGGTGGCCATGCTGGCTTGTATGCCAGTCTGTCGGACTGTATCAACGGATGCTCTTCAGGTCTTAGTGGGTGTGGCTCCGCTTGACTTGGAGGTGATACGTCGTGCTATCACCTTCAAGATAAAGCGTGGGCTACCACTTCTTGGGTATGACTGGCTTTCTGCTAGTGGCCTTGTAGGTAGGGAATCAGGCGAAATCGCGAGAGATTTGGATGCTCATTTAGTGTCCATTTGGAGGGAAAGGTGGGAGAACAGTGACAATGGTAGGGTAACGTATAATTTTATACGTGATCCGACCTTTGTGCGTGAACACCCGGAGTTTAGCTTCGGCTTGCATCTGGGTTTCATACTGACCGGGCACGGCTCTTTGAATGCCTTTTTGCATCAAAGAGGCTTCTCTGATTCTCCTGATTGTCGGTGTGGTGCGGGTGTTGAAGATTGGCGGCACGTTCTGATGTATTGTCCCTTGTATGACGATATCAGGGACTTGCCGGCCATGCGCGTTGTGTTGGATGGGGGTGGTTTTGATGTCAGTCGAATATTGACTGATGCAGTGGCATTTTCTGGATTGGGCAATTTTGCCCGTATGGCCTTCCGTCGAAGGCTTTCTGGTGTGTAGTCTGGCGGAACTTGTGTGGACGTGTGGTGCCGACGTGGTTGCTGGGCCTTTTTGGCCGTGTTTGGTGTCTGGGGTTTTCTCTTGCAGCCATGGTTTTGCGCGGGGGCTCCTTTTTCAGTCTCATTGAGACTGGGTGGGTGCCTCAGCGTAGTATTGGGGCATACTGTAGGCAACTCTTGGAAGAATTTTGCAAAGCATATGGACAATGATTTGGATTTTGGATTGAATGTTTGCTGCCTGGTGATATGTTTTTGTTGCTGTTTTGCTGTGTTGCTGTTTGTTTACTGTTTGCTGTTTGCTGTCTACTGTTTGCTGTTTGCTGTATTTCTGTTTTGCTGTGTTGCTGTGTTGCTGTGTTGTTTCTTGCTGTGTTGCTGTGTGGCTGTGTTGCAGTGTTACTGCATTGTGGCAGTTACTCTAATTGCCTCGGTGTTTTGTGTTTATTGTTTGGTGGTTTTTCTGCCGTTGTGTCATTCGTGAGAGTGGCATTGTGTTTTTGTTTTGTGTTTTTTGTCCCTTGCCGGTGCTTATGTGCACGTTTGCCATCCGTGAGGGTGATTGTTGACTGTATTGTTTTTGTTATTTTTTGTTGTTTTACGGGTCACCAGTTCCCGGAACCGTTTGGGGTTTGCAACTGGTAGTAGCTTTGGCTACGAAGTCTGACCAGAGTCTTTAATCTGGTACCACGGGGTCAGGAGCCCCAGAAAGTTCGGTTTCTGCCTGACTTGGGTCGGCCCTTCGGGGAGATTCGTGGTGGTTGTGGTTATGCCCAAATATACGCGGGTAGAGCAATTTGCTCGGTGTGGAGTTGCATTGCGACCGGGTGCCTAGATCCATATCTAGGAAGGAGTTTTAGATAGGCTCCGCTCCAAACCAAGGGGGGCTGTTCATGTCCAAATACATGTCAGCCATTGGTACCCATGCATAACAGCCAGTTATGTGTGGGGGCGTTGGTAGACGCATTAATTCTATTCAGTGTTAAGAGCACCGTCAAGTTAGGCCAAACTGGCAGGTATTGACGCAAATCTTGAACACATCTGTCCCTATCTACTCACTTGCTTGCTGGACTTCGGAGTATGTAGTCGTGTTTTTACAAGAGGAACATATCGGAGTTTTGTGAAGTGATTTTAAGTGGTTAAAAGTTAGAAACAATTAGTGCGAAATATATTGCCGGAAAGCGTATTTTGTTGTGAATACGGTGATATAAAAGTTATCGAATTCGGTTGGCGGATGCCTAAAATATTCGCGGATTAGTATAGTGATTCGGATATTGAGCGATCTTGCATGTGCAAGTGGACTTGTGTACTTTGTGGTCTGATTTGTGGCGCCGTTTTTGAGCGGTGGGTTTAATTATTGGTGCGAAAGGTCGTGTTTTTTTAATTGAGTTTTTGCGCTAAGAAATTTGTTAAGTAAACTTTGGAAAATAATTACGGGAGTGGTCTCATATTGAAGACAGTGATTTCAGGAATACGTGGATATTCGAGTGCGGGAAATTGATTGACATATACCGGAGTTATAGTCGAATTATTCTCCGGTTATATTGTACGATAGAAACCCATACATGTATGTATGTATGGTTGTGTAAAATTGAATAAATTGTTGAAGTGCGAAGAAGAAAAAAGTCTTAAAACAGCCAAGGGCAAATTCCGGCAAAAAGGACGAACAGTGAATTTTGTTTTTTGGTGTCTCAAGGGCAAACTCCGGCGCGTAGGTCAAGTTCTTGGAGTTGCCATATTGACTGTTACGGGTGTCGATAAGTCGCTAAGTCGATAAGTCGATAAGTCGATAAATCGCAAGTCGGCGGATTGGCAAGTCGGTAAATTGACAAGTCGATAAATTGACAAGTCGATAAGTCGGTAAGCCGATAAGTCGGTAAAACGATAAGTCAGTAAGTCGGTAAGCCGATAAGTCGGTAAGTCGATAAGTCGGCAAGTCGATAAGTCTATAAGTCGATAAGTCGGTAAGTCGATAAGCCGGCAAGTCGATAAGTCGGTACATCCGTAAGTCGGTAGTGCGGTGTGTTGCGGCTGGTTGGTGTCTCTGCTGACAGGTGGTTGTATTCATCTACCAGGAACTAAACATTTTTCTGGTTGTTGCGGAAGTTAAGGTAAGTGAATTTTTTTACTTGTTGGGTTTTGTTTTGAGCGATCATGGCTCCGCCGGGCCCGCTGTCGCTGAAGAAGAAGGTGCCTAAGGGTGACGTAGAGGACGATGCGTCAGAATCAGTGTCGCAGGCGGAGTTTTTGTTGCCGCCGCCGGCGAGAAAGTTGCTGAGGCACAGCGACACTGAGAGTGATGAATATGGGAAGGAAAAAAGGGTGAAGCCCAATTCGCCCAAGACGCGGAGGGAGCGTTCTGCTGCTATTGCTGCTGCTGCTGCTGCTAGGGATACTGCTGTTGATGGTGCTGTTGGTGGCGTTACTTCCGCTCTTAGTGATGCTGTGTGTGCCGACGAGGTGGTATATGAAAGGGTGGAGGAAGAGTGTGCGATGGTTACGGATGCGACCGACAAGACGCGTCCTGCCTCTTCAGGCCAAGGCAAGAGGAAGAGGGGGCCTAGAAGTGCTAAGCCTACTGGTACTGCTGGTGCTCGTGTTGGTGGTGGTGTTGGTATTGGGGCTGGTCTTGCTGGTGAAGCCATCTCGGAGTTAAAGCGCATCACTAGCGCCTTGATGGAGGTGGTATTGGCTTATAGTGTTGACCGTGCTGTGGGCAGATTGGTGTCCACGATATCGGCAGACTACGAGAAGCTGATGATGGGGCTAGTGGCGGAAAATGAGAGGTTGAGGGGGCGGTTGGAGGCCGGCTCACCTGCTATTTTTGCTGGTCGTGCTGCTCCTGCTGCTGTAGCGACGCTCGTTGCTCCGTCCGCTCGTGCCCCCGTGGCTGTGGTGGCGCCACCTGTTGTGAAACCTGTGGAGACTTGGTCGGTGGTGGTGAGGGGCAAAGGTGCCTCCACGTCTAAGGAGGTGATGCAGAAGGTGGTCACTGAAGTAGGGCCAACTTTGGGGGTTCGCGTGCATGATGTTCGTCCCATTAAGTAGGGAGGTGCGGTGATACGCACACCATCAGTGGCTGAGCGTGAGCGCATCGCAGCAAATGAGAAATTTGCTCAGGTCGGACTGGAGATCAGTGTAAGTGACAAATTGGGACCGAGGGTGCTTATTCAGAAGGTGCACTCAGAGATAACCCCTGATGAGTTTATGAAGGAGCTGTACAGTATGAACCTGGGTGGTATGATGTCTCCTGAGGTGTACAGGAGCAGCGTGCGGCTGGTTACTGCGCCTTGGCGCAGTGATAGTGGCCAGCAGGTGAATATCACCCTTGAGTACACGGAGAGGGTTGCGGAACAACTGAGGAGTACTGGCGCCTATATTAAATGGTTCCGGTTTCAGGTGCGCTCACAGGAGCCGGTTCAAAGCTGCTTCAGGTGCCTTGGATTTGACCATCGCGTGCAGAATTGTAAAATGCGTGAGGAGACTTGCCTGCGGTGCGGTGTAGCTGGTCATCGTTCTTCCAATTGTGTGAATGAGGTGAGGTGCCGCAACTGTGAGTTCAAGGGCCTGCCTGCTGATCACAGGATGTTGTCCATGGTGTGTCCTATATATGGGGCTATGGTTGCAAGGGCGAATTCTAGGCATTAATCATGGATCAGATTTTGTTAATTTTACAACAGAATCTCCAGAGGGCGTATTCTGCGACGTGCGAGTTTGGCCAGGCCATGAAGCGAAGTGGGGCTTCTTTTGCACTTGTGCAGGAGCCCTACTTTGCAAATGGTTGTGTCAGGGGACTGCCGGCTACAATGAGGGTATATGCCAATCTTCCAGGGAATGTTGCTGTTGTTGTGGACGATGCGACTGTCGACTGCACTGTTGTGAGTCGTACGCGTTGGGGTGTTTGTGTGGCCGTAGAGGGTGAGTTTGGGCGTTTACTTCTCGCGAGTGTTTATTGTCCGCCTAGTGCTTCATTGGATCGTTATTTGGGATACATGGATGCAGTGTTACTACTTGCGAGTAACACTCCTGCAATCCTTGGCCTAGACGCGAATGCATGCTCTCGCATGTGGTTCAGTAAAATGCCGGAGCACGCTCCCAGGCATTCGAACTATATTCGAGGGGAAATGCTAAGTGAATGGCTGCTTACGGTGAGTGCTTCTGTTTTAAATGAGGCTAGTGAGTTGTACACGTTTGACGGTCCAATGGGTGCTAGTGACATAGAAGTTACGGCAGCGAACAATAGCGATTGGTCGCTTTTTGGTTTTCGCTGGAGGGTGCGTGCTAATGCGGGAGTGAGTGACCACAATCTTATTGAGATTGTCCTCTCTTACCATCGGCGTTCCGGTTTTGTTCCGACTCCACGCAAGTGGCGGGTGCGTGATGCCAATTGGGTTGCTTACGCCGGCTTCTTTAGAGCGGTGGCCCTTGTCATGCCTTTGGATACCTTTGGTGCGCTTTGTGTTGATGAGCGGGAGGATCAAATTGATAAGTGGATGTGGTCGGTAAATGACACGTTGCTACGTCGCTTTCGTAAGCTTCGACCGGGCAGGGTCATGTGGTACTTTAGTGAGCTAGATGTGATGCGAAGAAGCGTCAGGCGCCTCAGAAGAGTTTTTCAGAGGGCCAGGCGTCCCAATGGAGATGATCTTATGACGCGTAGAACTGACTATCCGGTCAGCCTGCGGTCTTATAAGGACCGCATCGAGTGGGTGAAGGAGGACTAGTGGAGGGCGTTTGTGCGTTAGGAATGACCCGTGGGGCGAAGTTTGTCGCATCTGCAGTGGTAGGAATGGGAGACCTGGTGCGGAATCCCTCCAGGTTGGTGACGTTATGTTCACTGCCTGGCAGGATTGCATGAACGTTTTGCTGGGCTCTTTGTTTCCAGATGAGGACCGCGTTGATAACCCTCCTCGCATTAGGGAGGAAATCAACAACCCCCAAGTTTGAAAGGAACGGAGTTGGCTGCCGGCTTCTGCCAGAGCAGGAGTAGAAAATCTCCATTTATCGACGGTGTGACTGGAGAGATGTGTAAAAGCATCTGGACGACTATACCTGAGTACTTGGGGCGGTATACCAGAAGTGTCTGAGTGAGGGCTATTTCCCTAGGGCTTGGAAACAGGCACGCATTGTGGTGCTCCAGAAGTCTCCTGATAGGCTAAGGAGCACTCCACGCTCTTATCGGGGCATCAGTCTCCTACCAGCACTTGGAAAAGAGCTGGAGAGGATAATGGTGAAAAGACTAAAGAAGTGTGACACTGCTTCCTTATCTGAGTACCAGTTTGGTTTTAGGGAGGGGAGATCCGTTGATGATGCGTGGCTGCATGTTAAACACTGTGTTGGCAACTCGTCTTCTAGGTATGTATTAGGCCTATTTGTCGATTTTAAGGGTGCATTCGACTACTTCTCGTAGTCTGTGGGTCTTAACAGGCTGCAAAATATTGGCTGTCAGGAGCTATCTTTGTGGACTAGCTACTTCAGCTGCAGGAAAGCTTGTATGGTAGGCGCCAGCGATGCTGTTTGGAGGGATGTTTCTAGGGGCTGCCCGCAGGGTTCTATTTGTGGTCCATTTATTTGGAACCTCATGATGGATACTCTGCTGCGGTAACTAGCAGCATCTTATAAACTGTGCGCATATGCTGATGACTTGCTGATTTTTATTGAAGGTCAGTCTCGTGCTGAGCTGGAGATAAAGGGTGAGCAAGCCATGAGTATTGTGACTGAGTGGGGTAACAGGGTGCGGGGGTTGGGGTGGCCATGGATAAAACTGTGATAACTTTCCTTAAGGGCAAATTGTCGTAGGGTCGTCCACCACTCATTCGGTCTGGCGGTGTTAGTCTCAAATACTCGACCAAGGTCCAATATTTGGGAATAATGTTGGCTGAGAGGTTAAACTTTTAAGTTCATCCTATCTATGTGAGGGACAAGCTGAATGCCATTGTTGGTAGTGTTAAACGAATATTTAGAACTGACTGGGGTTTGAGCAGACGTGCCACTCGTACTATATATGGTGGACTGTTTGTTGCCTGTGCAACATATGGTTCGCCTGTATGGTATGAAATGGTTATGTCTGTTGTTGGTAGGAACAGGATATTATCTTGTCAGAGAGTGGCCATGCTCGCTTGTATGCCGGTCTGTCGGACTGCATCAACGGATGCTCTTCACATCTTTCTGTTTGTGGCTCCGCTTGACTTGGAAGTGATACGTCGTGCTATCACCTTCAAGATAAGTGGGCTACCACTTTTTGGGTATGACTGGCTTTCTGTTAGTGGTCTTTTTGGTAGGGGATCGGGCGAAATCGCAAGGTATTTGGATGCTCATCTAGTTTCCATTTGGAGGGACAGGTGGGAGAACAGTGATTTGTGCGTGAGCGCTCGGAGTTTAGCTTCGGTTTGCATCTGGGATTCATACTGACCGGACACGGCTCTTTGAATGCCTTTCTGTATCGAGCAGGCTTGTCTGGTTCTCCTGCTTGTCGGTATCGTGCTGATGTTGAGGATTGTCCGCTGTATGACGATATCGGGGACTTGCCAGCCATGCGTGTTGTGGTAGATGGGGTGGTTTTTTATGTCAGTCGAGTATTGGCTAATGCGGTAGCATTTTTTGGATTGGGCGATTTTGCCCGTGTAGCCTTCCGTCGAAGGCTTTCTGGTGTGTAGTCTGGTGGGACTTGTGTGGACGTGCGGTGCCAATGTGGTTGCTGGGCCCTTCTGGCCGTGTTTGGTGGCTGGGGTTTTCTCTTGCGTACATGGTTTTTGCGCGGGGACTCCTTTTCAGTCTCATTGGGGCTGGGTGGTTGCCTCAGCGTAGTATTGGGGCATTCGGTGGGCAACTCTTGGAAGAATATTGTAAAGTGTATGTACTATGATTTGGATTTCGGATTGAATGTTTGCTGCTGGTGATGTGTTTGTGCTGCTGTGTTGCTGTGTTTTTGTTTTGCTATGTTGCTATGTTGCTGTGTTGCTGTATTTTGGCAATTACTCTAATTGCCTGGGTGTTTTGTGTTTATTGTTTGGTGGTTTTTCTGCCGATGTATCACTCGTAAGAGTGGCATTGTGTTTTTTGTTTTGTACGTTTTGTCCCTTGCCGATGCTTATGTGTACGATTGTCATCCGTGAGGGTGATTGTTGACTGTATTGTTTTTGTTGCTTTTGTTGTCTTACGGGTCACCAGTTCCCGGAACCGTTTGGGGTTTGCAACTGGTAGTAGCCTTGGCTACCAAGTCTGACCACAGTCTTTAATCTGGTATCACGGGGTCAGGAGCCCCAGAAACTTCGGTTTCTGCCTGACTTGGATCGGCCCTTCGGGGAGAATTGTGGTGGTTGTGGTTGTGCCCAAATATACGCGGGTAGAGCAATTTGCTCGGTGTGGAGTTGCATTGCGACCGGCTGCCTAGATCCATATCTAGGAAGGAGTTTGAGATAGGCTCTGCTCCAAACCAAGGGGGGTTGTTCATGCCCAAATACATGTCAGCCATTGGTACCCATGCATAACAGCCATAACGCATTAATTCTATCCAGTGTTAAGAGCACCGTCAAGTTAGGCCAGACTGGCAGGTATTGACGAAAATCTGTAACACATCTGTCTAACGGGTCACTTGCAGTTGGATAACTGAAGCGAACGGTCGTGAATATATTAAAGTGTTTTTGCACAACTAATTTTGTTCGGTGAACTTTAAGGTAAAATCACGAAAGTAGTTTCATATTGAAGTGCGGGATTCGCTGATTAAGTGAATATTGAAGTGCGGGAAATATATTGACATAGACCGGAGATAGAATACTTTTTATCCTCCGGTACTATTGTACGATAAATATACATACACGTTTGAATGTATTGATGTTAAAAATTAATAAATATACAGAACGTGAAGAAAAGAGTCTTAAAACTGCCAAGGTGAAATTCCGGCAGTAAGGACAAGCTGTGATTTCAGATTTAGGTGTCTCAAGGGCAAACTCCGTCGCTGAGGTCATGTGCAAAAAAAATTAATTCAGTGTTACCGCTCTTATGGATTATTTGAGAATCAGCGTTGCCCTCTTTTTTCCGGGGAAGTTCTGGGATTAGGGGATTTTCAGAAAAGTTTTTGGGAATTCCCGATCCGGTTTGTGTCTCTGCTAAACGGCTTTTGTCCGTCATAGGTAGTCACTGCTGGTGTGTTTCTCCGCTAAGCTGGTCATCACAAAAATCAAAAATTTGCTGAAAATTCCGAGGAAGATTTGCTGAAATTTTATACCTGTTTTTCATGATTTTTGACTGGGTAAGTGAGAAACGTTTTACTTTTGTTGAAAAATTTTGCCGTTGGTGCAGTCATGGCTCCTACGGGGCCACTGTCGTTGAGAAAAAAGCTGCCGAAGGGTGACTTAGATGACAATGCGTCGGAATCTGTGTCGCAATCTGAATTCATGTTGCCGCCGCCATCGAGAAAGTTGCTGAGGCACAGCGACATCGACAGTGAGGTGTGCGGTAATGAGAAGAGGGTGAAATCAAATTCACTCAAAACACGAAGAGAGCGTGCTGCTTCTGCTGCTGCTAATGCCTCAAATGTTGCTATTGGTGGTGCCGTTGGTGGTGCTGTTGGGGGCGCTACTTCCACAGTTAATGGTGCTGCTGGCATTTACGGCGAGATGGTGTATGAAAGGGTGGAGGAGGGAAAGGAGATGGTCACTGACACGACCGACAGGACGCATGCCGCCTCTTCAAGCCGTCGTCCAAGAAAGAAGGTGGCCAAGAGTGCTGGTGCTGGTGTTGGAGCTAGTCCTGCTGATGAAGCCATTTCTGCGCTGAAACGGATCACTGGTGCTCTGATGGAAGTGGTTTTGGCTGACGGCGTTGACCGTGCTATGGGCAGGCTAGTATCCGCGATATCAGCTGAGTATGAAAAGCTGATGATGGGGCTTGTGGCTGAGAATGAGTGGTTGAGGGGGCGGGTTGAGGCCTGGTGCTCGTGCTGCTGCAACAACGCTTGTTTCTCCACCCGCTTGTGCCCCTGCGGCTGTGGTGGTACCAGCTGCTGTTAAGCCTGCGGAGACTTGGTCGGTGGTGGTTAAGGGCAAAGGTGCCTATACGTCCTAGGAGGTGGTGGAGAAAGTGGTAACCGAAGTTGGGCCTACCCTTGGAGTCCGCGAGCATGATGTTCGTCCCATCAAGTCGGGAGGTGTGGTCATAAGCACCCCATCGGTGGCTGAGCGTGAGCGCATTGCTGCGAATGCAAAGTTTGCGGAGGTTGGGCTGGAGGTGAGTGGCAATGACAAACTGGCACCGATGGTGCTGATTCAGAAGGTGCACTCTGAGAATACGCCTGAAGAATTCATGAAGGAATTGTATGACATGAATCTGGGTGGTATGATGTCTCCCTAGGTATACAAGAGGGGCGTGCGGTTGGTTACTACGTCATGGCGCACTGACAGTGGCCAACAGGTGAATATCACCCTTGAGTGCACGGAAAGAGCGCCGAACAGCTGAGAAGTACGGGCGCATACATTAAGTGGTTTCGATTTCAGTTGCGCTCTCAGGAGCCAATTCAGAGCTTCTTTAGGTGTCTTGGATTTGACCATCGGGTGCAGAACTGTAAGATACGTGAAGAAACTTGTCTGCGGTGTGGTGTGGCTGGTCATCGTTCCTCCAACTGTATGAACGAGGTGAGGTGTCGCAACTGCCAATTTAAGGATCTTCTTGCTGATCACCAGATGTTGTCTATGGTGTATCCTATATATGGGGCTATGGTTGCAAGGGCGAATTCTAGGCATTAAACATGGATCAGATCTTGTTAATTTTTTAACAAAATCTCCAGAGGGCGTAGTCTGCAACGTGCAAATTTGACCAGGCCATGAAGCGCAGTGAGGCTTATATTGCACTTGTGCAAGTGTCCTAGTTTGAAAATGCTAGTGTCAGAGGACTGCCGGCTATAATGAGGGTGCATGCCAATCTTCCAAGAAATGCTGCTCTGGTTGTAGGCATTACCACTGTCGACTGCACTGTTGTGAATCGTGCGAGACGGGGTGTTTGTCTGGCGGTAGAGGGTGAGTTTGGGCGCTTGTATCTCCTAGTGTTTATTGTCCGCCTAGTGCTTCATTGGAACGTCAGTTAGGATACATATATGCAGTGTTACTACTTGCGAGTGGTTCAGTAAGATGCCGGAGCATGATTCCAGGCGTGGCTGCCCACTAAGAGTGCTTCTGTAAATAAACACATAAAGAAAATTACAACAACGTCATCTTAAAATTGGTTTAAACACGGGTGTAGTCAATTTTGAAATTTACTGATTTCACAATGTTTAAAAACGTTTTTTAAGCTAAAATTCTATTATTAATACAATTTTAGCGAATATTGTCCAAACAACATTTGAAATTCTGCTTAAAATTTTTATGAATATGGCTTTTTAAGTCTAAAAAGGTTTTATAAATATTGGTATTCATAATCAGTATTTTAACTAAAAATCAATAAACATGATTTTTTTTAAAATTTCGTAGCAACACTATATTCTTTATTTGTCATTTGCATCTTAGTTCTGGAGCCCAATTCCTGGGCCCTAATTCCCGCACATGGTTGCGAGCGAGTTATGACTCGTACGTGCGAGCTTTTTAACTTTTGAGATTTTCTCATTTGATTTCGAATAACACATATCGAATTTTCTAATGACAGCATTCGGTAACATGTAGACATTCTAATGCACCCGTTTGTGTTTTCACTCGCAAGCAAAAAGGCATTCGAAACAACGTTTAACATAGTAATGAATGAATGCACAAATGTACAAATCACACTGACTTAGCAAATAATGTTTTGCCCAATAGTTGTCAGGGAAAATGAAAAAAATTAATCAACTTTGGGAGCTAGAGAAATATCAATATATCGAAATCTCAAGTATCGATACTTTAGAAAATAAATATCAATGGGCATTCATCAAACAATGATTAATTGGAATATTTTTGCAACATTTGTATGCAAAAAATATCGTTGTATCGAAATATCGATGTTTTAAAAATATATACATATATATATCGATACTGTGCAAAAATATCAATACGATATATATCGATATATTTTTGCATTTCCCCATCTCTACTGAGAGCATCTAAATAAAAAATTAACGGTTTCTGGTCAAGCAATAAAAGAATCGAATATGTGGCTAGCACTTTTCTCTAACATTACACTAATTAATTATTATTTAGTAATTCATTAAATAATAAATTCAGTAAAGTGCGACCCTGACTCGCACACGAAGGGTTCCATACGGACACTAGATATGTAATAATTTACACACTTTAGGCTATAAAATATATAGTTTTGGCATATTTTTTTTTTGTTTGTGGGATTTTTTTTTTGGTTTTGAGCGTTTTTTTAGTTGCATTTTTCTTGTTTTAGCATTTTTTTTTTTTTTGTATTTGGCGTTTTCTTATTTTGTGCTTTTTTGGCGGGTTTTGGCGTTTTTTTCGGTTTGGCGATTTTATAATGTTAAGATTTTTTGTTTTACCGTTTTTGAAAATTTCAAGACTGCCTCTTACGCTTTCCAAGATACAGCAAGTTGTCAAAATTACATTAACTGTTAGAAGACCCTTTAATTTTTTTAGTCTTAGTGATAAATGTTGTCAGTGTTGCCAACATGTTGTAGATATTTCCCGCCATATAGCAGCTGAAAACCCGGTAAAAACCGCTTTCTGAGTAAAAAATAAACGCTAATAAAACTGCTGAATTTTTTATAAGCAATTTATTTCTTTTTTCATGGTTTATTGGTAAAAAAAAAATTAATGAGATAAATTTTATAAAATATATGTATATTTGCATACAATATATAGCGGAATCTCATAGTTCGCAAAACTCAGCCTGCTCTTTGAATATTTTATTTCCTGCAGTGTCCCTATAATCGAACTTCGATCCAGAAAAAAGTAGAATCTAAGGGACTATTCCATTTTATAATATTAATATGTTTATGCTAATTCGAGTATCTTTTCAATATTTTCTGCGTTAGACCTTAATTATTCTAAAAGTATATAATATCTTGCCGTTTTTCTTGAAATAGTAAGCTATTTATTTTTGTAAAAATTTCCTAATTTTCTGACTATATGAAATAAAAAAATATGTGGATAAAATAAACTCTGTAGCCCTATTCACATTTGCTTGAAGTTGTATTTCATCAAGAATCAAAAAGTCTGTAATGAAAAACAAATAATTCAGTAAAAGTTATTGTTTTGACAGTTTTTTTTTTAATTTTATTTTCCTCAATCTCATGTTCTGTCACCCATTTTTCGGTTTGTTTTCCTCTTGTCTAAAGATTTTTTTTACTCATTTGCTTTAATGCTAAAAAAATTAAATTGGTTTTCAATAACATTTTAATCGTGAACTAAATTTTATTTACTAAAAATGAGATTTGTATACTTTTATATATACGTTTTTATTTTTAACTTATTAAGGTTTCACTTTATACTACATCACCACAAAATGTAAATTTTTTATTTGCAAAAAAAAGTGACGTGAGTTTCTTTGAGATACATCGAAAAACTCAACATACATACGTGTTGCATACATAGCTGTGTTAAAAGTAGCTCATTCCGATTCATTATCTTTCTTTAGAAATTTCAGAAAAATGCTGAAACCTATCAACTAAGAAATTGTTCCGCTAAAAGACCCGCTGGCGGTTTTTTTTTAATCGACTTGCCGCTAATGACAACAAAACACAGTCATATATAGCGGGAAAACCGCCGTTTTTGGCAACACCTATTGTAGTAGCCTATATAAAAATACACTAATTTTACAAATTTCAAGTGTCTATATACATACATACAATTATGCCCTCAATTATGAAAATGTTCTAAGTCATATGCATTTTTGCTTCGAAATTTTAGATAAATCTTATAAAAACTGCAATAAATATTTAATAGATATTAAATAAATTTATATTAACCAAGACTAGCACAACTGTAAATTAAAATGTTGCATAATATAAAAATATTGTTTGATTTGTTCAAATATAATCTACTAACATCTCAACCAGATAAATATATGACTTAGACCACTTTCATAATTAAGGGCACAATTATATGTATGTTACATGGTAATTTAATATTTGTCGATGCTCGTTTTAGAACACCCTTTGATCTTTAATTCTCATGTATTTGTTGTTGTAGCGGCCAAAGTTCTATACACTCTGATATAATTTCATGGTCCGTACCTCATACGGTTCTCAAGAAGATAGCCTGGGACGGACAGACGGACAGCGTAGCGAAAACAATAGAGTTCCTTTTCACCTTTGGTGTACGGAACCTAAAAATTAAAATTACATTTATGCATGTATATAATTATGTATATGATAATATATGTTTATGATTTTGCACACATAAGTACATACGTATATACAAACATTTGTTTTTGCTTACAATTTGTTCAGTGTTTTGAAATGAATTTGTTTGCATTTTCCAACACTGAAACAAAAACTAGATTTGCTTGGTATCGAGTGACATCATCGGAAAATTAATTGCTATCGAAATTAATTGATATTCTAATGCGATTTCGATCACGAGTGCAGGAATTAGGTCAGTGTTTTATTGAGGCTACTTATTTAAATATTCCCCATTGGTAATTTATGATATACACAGAGAACAAACTGCCTAATAGAATCAAGAAGATTTTTTTTATAAAACGTCTTTAGGCAAAGGGGTATCCCAGCAGAAAGAACCGAAGATTTTTTCATAGAGATTCCTTATTGTTTTTATGTCGAAAATCTTATTAATTTTATCAAGAAAAAAGAAAACAACATAAAATCAGGAAGAAATCTTATAATTCACAATTTTTTACTCAATTTCCGTTATTTTTGGCACCAAAAACAGAATCCATAGAGAAAAACTTTTTAAGTTTAAAATTTTTTTTAAACGCACTAATAATCCCAAATTAATATTTTACTTATTAAGTAAAAAAAAAACTTTTTGATTCTATCTATTAGGTTTTCTTATAAAATGTATAATATAGGGATTTCTTATTGATTTCATTAGGTTACCTTATTGATTTTTTCAATGAGGTATTCCTTATTGTTTTCATTAGGTTCCTATCTGATTATGTGTAAAACATCTCATTAATTTTTTTAATAAGGAAATCTTCTGGATTTTATTAGGGTTGTTTTTATTTCATATATGTATATAAATAAACATAGAGACAATTTTTTTATGATCTTTTTCGTTCTTGTAGAAACATGTTTGCACTATAATTTCAATGCGGATTCAGGCTGCTTGTTAGCATATTGTTTAGGGTCCTTATCTATCAGTCAGCAGATTCCTGGTTCAATACTTGTCTCCTCTCAAGTAATATGTATATATATATGGTGAGCTTATTGAGAATATAATATGTACATATGTATGTATGTATGTATAAATAAATACCATCTACATACATACTTATATTACATAGATACATATGTATGTATATATGTAAAGACATAAACATTTTTTTTATTTTTTATTAGGTCGCCTAATTAAAACAAAAAGAAAACGTTTTTGAAAAAATCAATAAGAAAACCTCATAAAAAATTCAAAGGTACATAAATCATTAATTGTATACATAATTATTTCTCATATTCCATTTGATTGAAAATTTACGTTAAATATATGATGTTAATAACAATCTCTACCGAAGTAGATAGACTAGGATGCTGATGAAGTGCGCTGCTGCACAAAAAAATATCGTTATTTCCCCCAGCTGAAAAAGTCTAATTTAATTTTTCTTCTCTTCTTTAGAAACTCACATTAATTAATAAAAATATTTCATTCAATAAGAATTGAAATTACTGAAATTAAGCTCGAATAAGAAATTATGTCTGATTAAAATTCACTATAGTTCAATTAAATCTAAAAATGTCTCTTTTTTATTAATTGTTTAAATCACTAGAAAAGACGGCGTTACGACCCAGCTCTTGCGATAAAATAGCCTTAACGAATTAAAAAGATTTTGTTGGTAAATACTAATGAAAAAAATTAACTTTATTGGTATCGTGGTCCATTTGGACCCCAAATTTTACTATAATTTTTGTTGTAGTATATATAAAGAACTAAAATTAAGGTATAAGCCTTAGTTCGGGGATATTATAGAATTACTATAAAAGAAACGAAAATGTCAAATAAAAATTAATACTTATCCTGCCTAAAACCGGCAAGTTTTATTTAAAAAAAAGGAGCTTGCACCAGCTCTTAAGATAAAAAAACCTTTTATAGGTATACATCTGCCTTCAACTAAAGACAGCCAGCGGCCAGTATGTAGCTTAGGTCATTAAAAACCACCCTTAAAGGATAAACACAGTACATTTTTTCTCGGGCAATGGTCTCAAAATTAACAAATACAACCCGCGAAGGGATTAGCTTGTCTGCAAAAAACACCCAGGGTCTATGGCGAGAATCGAATCCACGTGCTCTGAACTGAGAGAATAGCATCGCTATCACTCAGCCGCAGGGGCACCTACAAGCTAAAATGTAAACATACCTGTGGAGGAATAAAATCCAGCAGGATGAGACGCTAATGAACCCGTGTATACTCCAGGACCAAAAAAATTAACAATTGAAAAATACCGCAGGAGGCAACAAAGAAATTTGGAAGCCAAACTTACAGAAATTCCAAAAGTTGGCAGGCGACGGCACAAAGGAGGCGGAAAACTAGTGCGCATCCGAAGAAAACTAGCCGCACTAAGGGAGACATTGAATGCAGACCCACCCCCATGGTGGCAAATTGCCCCAGAAATCTGGGTACAGGTTGGCAAACTGGAGGAGCGAATGGAGCAGCATAGGAGCTACAAAAATGAATAAGACGATTTTTTTTATCACGCACAACATAATAAAATTATATTAATAAAAACAAGGCATATGTATTTACTTCCAGGCAATATCAGGATTACAAGAATAATGAAAAAACAACATAGCTTTTAGCATGATATAAATATAGAAGGTACTTCCATTCTCTCGATTTTTCTTGACATTCACCATCTGACAAGTATAAGGATTGTGAAGTTTCCACTGAAATCGTGCTACCGCATTCATTTAATATTTCCCCTCTGGTTCCTGTTTGTTTAAAAATTTTATTCAAAAATTATTTCAAATTTGTTTTTATAAAATACAGTATTTATATGTATGTAAATTAAACAATTAATGCTCTAATTCTGTTAGACGATTGTATCGTCTTGTCTATGGACGAAAAAAGCCGCAGATTTTGAATCAATTATTATTTATTGTCTATGCTAGAAGGTTCGTGTATTTGCTTCATGATTTTGTTCCAAACATTATATCCAACATATTTTTTTTCCTTTATTTTTTAAACTTTTGTATAATAATTTCATTTGATTTTTATGTTTTAAGAACATGGTAATAATATTTTCATTTTTCATTATGAAAGACAACAACCATTTTTGAAGAAAAAAATTTGGACTATTCAAAAACAAGAAAACTATTTTCAAACAAAAAAAAAAAACGTCATAAATCTTCTTACTGAGTTAGGGCATATGTAAGTAAAAAATAAAAGTGCAGCAGTTTTTAAATTCCCTTCATTTCCTGGTGGTCGCCAAGAGTGGGTAAGAGCCTATAACATCTGTGAATTTAGACTTGCCAAAAGATCTGAACGGTTATTAAACCATTTTTTTTAGAAAAGGATGTTACAATCAACAAGAAACATATTATGTAAATTAAACAGAATGCAATATCAATTACTATTTGTTGTCAAATAATCCAAATCCTCAATCAATTTGGTGTTTCAACGTCAAATTTAGATGAAAATATAGTTAAAAGATTTGTATTAAGCAGAAAACTTAAAAATATTAGGTAAGTTATTACATAATCACTTTTTAAACTTCACAGATATGTAGTTATGTATATAACTTTATTTATTCCCTAATTTTTGTTAAGACATTTTTGTAAAAAATTTCTAGTGTAACATTTATATTTTTTACTATATGGGATAATTTTTCTTGATTTCTCTCAAAAAACAAACTTCAAAAATCCTTATTTTTGAAAACAAGGAGAGAATGGAAGTATTTATATCATGGCTTTAGTTTATCCAAAATGTCAAAAATAGAATTTGTTGTTACACAATAATAATAAAAATTAATCACATAAAGCTGTAAAAATTTCTCCACGGCAGCTACCACTAATAAAATTTGCAATGTTTATCACTTTTCACAACTTTTTAATAGGTTTTTCATATTTTTAAATTTGTTTTCACAGATTTTTTTTAATAAAATATTTTTCATATTGAAATATTTAACATTTTTTTAATTTCTGTTTCGTAAACAATTTTTGAAGCTTTGGATAAACTATAATTAAAAAAAAATAGCTCAGCTGCGTTTCCGCTACTACCTGGTGAATATGCCTTGAATACAAATCTACGAAAAAAAAACAATGAAAATATAAATATACAGTGATGTTCGATGAAATAGAGCCACACGATTTTTTTTTAGTATGTTGTCTATCAGAAAACCTACATTAAGGTTTAAATGCAAAAAACATCCTGTACTTATTTTTTTACTTCTGTTGTAAACAGAATGCCGTCATTTTTATTTCAGTTGTCGCGTCATTTTTTTTTCAAGATTAGTTATTTTGTAGTATTAACAATGAAAATAAGTGTTCCATAAAATAGAGCCAATTAAAAAAATATAGTTTTTTCCGAGGTTTTTGCTTTTTTCTTGTTAAAAAAAAACTTAAAAGAAAAGGTAACCTTAGTCTCAAAATTCAATAAATAATAAATAATCGTAAAAAAACTATGTACATATGTATAATTTAAAAAATAAAATGGGTAGAGGCAAACACTGCAGTAAGGAAAATAGGATTATTATTAAAAGACTGCATAATGAAGGTAAGAGCTACAGAAAAATAGCAGAAATAATTGGATGCTCTAAGAAAATGGTGAAAATGAGGTAAAATACAAATTCAAGCCTGAAAACAGAGGGGAAAAAAGCAAAATCACAGCACATTTAGAGCAAAAAATACAGCGTCATGTGAGAAGAGATCCATTTGTTACTTCTTCTGCCATTAAAAAAGAATATGACCTGGATGTTTCCACTTCCACAATTCGAAAATTCTTAATTAAAAATAATTTGAAAGCTAGGAGTGCGCGTAGAGTTCCGTATCTGACTAAAAAGCATATTCAAAAAAGATAGGAATTTGCCGAAGAACATTTGAATTGGTCAACAAACAAATGGAAAAATATTTTATGATCAGATGAAACAAAAATAAATTTGTTTAACTCTGATAGAAGCAGCCTTTGTGTAAGAAGACCTCCCAACACCGAATTCTGTCCCCAACATACAATTAAAACCATTAAACATAGTGCAGGAAATATAATGGTATGAGGCTGTTTCTCTTACAAAGGAACGGGGCCATTGTTTGGTATTGAAGATAAAATGGACGCAATATATTACACGAATATTTTAAGTAGCATCATGTTGCCATAAGCTGAGTGGTAAATGCCACTTCGATGGGTGTTTCAACAGGACAATGACCCGAAACACACATCGAAGAGAGCAAAAGAGTTTTTTCAAAGCAATGAAATTAATGATTTAAGCTGGCCTGCACAGTCACCAGACTTAAATCCTATAGAAAACCTTTGGCAAATTGTTAAGTTGGAACTTCGAGGCAAAAATCCGTCCAATAAAGACCAACTTTGGGCAATAGTTCAAGACGAGTGGGAAAATATTCCAGTGGACACTTGCCAAAAACTTGTGGACTCAATGCCTAAACGTTGCCTAGCCGTTATTAAAAATAATGGTTATTCTACTAAATATTAAGGTAAACACAAGAGAATTTTGCAAATATGTGTGTTTTATAAACTTGCGAAACTTCAATTTCAGATAACCAAAAGCGATGGATCTACTTTTATTCACACCGACAATTGGATTTTTTTTAGGTTTATGTATCAGAACTTTTTTAAGTTTTAAATTTTCAATTGTACTGCAATATTTTTGATTTGTATGTGAAAAGAAGAAAAACAAAATAAAAAATTCTTTTGTTATACTTTTTGACCATTATACATATTTAGTTTGAAAAAATATGAAATAGGGTGGCTCTATTTCATCGAACATCACTGTATGTACACTAAGAGTAAAAAACAGCTTAAAATCAATAAAAACCATATTGAGTTAATAAGAAACATTAACGAAAGTGTAGTCATGTTGAAATTTCTTATTTCAATATGGAAAAATATTAATTTACAGTATTAATTTATTAATTTTATTTGTTTTTAAGTATTATATTGAAAATAATTGAATTAATGTGACGCGTTCTTATTTTAAAGTTGCAACTTTTCCCTGAGTGTATGTATGTATTTTTGTACATACATATAAGAAATTTTTTTTAATCTTTGTTTTTACATACAAACATAGTTAAAAAGACATTTTTGATTCGACATATTGTCATAAGTCTTTATTTAAAAGTTGAAATGCGCTATAACTTGTATCGTTTATCAACCAAACATAATTTTTTAACACGAATATTTTATAATTTTTCCACTATTTTTTTAACACACAAAACATTGTATTTCCACGAAATAGAATGCAATAATAAAAAATATACAAGAAAAAAATCTGTACAAACCAAATTGAAATATATAAATTATATTTGAATGTATATTAATCCTTTTTATTAAAACAAAATATTTTTGGTAAAAATACACAAAACACAAAAAACGCTTTTTCCATTAAACAAAATATAACAATGGAAATTTCACAAGAATTGTATAATAAAATGAAATGTTAATTAATTTTGTGTGTTGCCATATTAGAAGCAACTTTATAAAACCTCATTGCCACATAGGCAAATAAAATAACGTTGCCACGTAGTGAGAGACATAAATATAAATGTCAGCTTTAAAACATATCAATCATATATTTCAAAACTGCATTTAATTTATAAATCGAAGATTTAAATTTATACATATTAGACCAAAATATAAAGAAAAGTAAAACAGAATTTACTCCTTGGAATATCAAAACGAAAAACTCTCGTACATAAACAATACACAGTGCGGACTTTTGCAAAATAAATGGTAATAAATCTGGAACTTCTAAACTACTCATTGGATTTATATGAAACTTCGAACATCCGTAAGGGCGGACTTAGGCTTTATAACGAATGTCTTGGCAGCCTTCTGGCTAAAGCTGCACAGGAGTTGCAATGGGCCTATCTTGACCATGTGGACTCAAAAACCTACTGAGGCTTGTAACTTTTAGAAAAATTATCCGATTTTTATGGGATAAAGCGTTTTGAGCTAAGTTCACAATTTTTGAGATGTATTTTCGTATCTCTCATTACTTAAAAGATAATTTGACCTTAGACATAAGAAAATTTTTTTTGCTTTGACTATGTTTTAGTGTTTCACCTATAACTTTTTAGCACATTGTTGTATTTTAAATTAAAAGCCAGCATTAAATTTTTTATAAAATTTTAAATAACACTAAGTAAAAAAACGTATAAATATATGCAATTGTAAAGTCGGGAAAAGGCTAAGAATTCAAAATTTTTAAATTTTCCTGAAAAAGGCATGTTTTTATTTAACGAAAAATCTTCATTATTTTCCATTTTATGGAAAATTTTGTTAAACACATGCACTTTTAAACCACATTGCGCTAATGACAATGCATTAGGAATGTGCTAAGAGTTAATTATTTTGTATTTTGGACATGTACCCTACATTCAGCAGTGTACGAAAATTGCCGATCTTCAAAATATTCTTTGCATTTCCTAATTTTTTTAACGGTTTTCATCGTGTTTTGTGGGTTTTTCGTATCACGAGACGGAAGATAAGGATATTTTTCTGTTTGTCTCGTTTTCCCTCAAATTTTGTAGGTGGTTTTGCTTTGATTCTTCTTTCTAGTGCAGTGTCGGACAGATTTTTGAAATCCTATGCACGCGTGTATAGGAAGAAAATTCTGCTTGCGCTACGTTGACACACGTACACTATAAGCTTCTTCATGAAACTTACGATAATTAACGTTCGGATGTTGCTTTGTTATCATTTCGTCAAAGTAAATCAAACCACTCGCTGATCAGCACTTGTTAGAGAAAGATCTCGCTGTTAATTTGTTTGTTTACAATGTAGAATTATTTTCAGTCGTTGTTCGTTTTTTGCTGCTTCCCACACTAGCACATATGAGAGTGTATTGTGTCTGTCCCACACTGTTCTAGTGCTATAAAATTACAACACTTTTTATTAACTGGGCGAATTGGTAAGTAGTAATACACTACAGTATCAAACACACTATACTTTTCTCTTTTTTTCCTCGAATTAAAAAAAAATTGATTGGAGCTTTTTCTACCTGTCACTGTCTTTAGTTCTGTGAAGGGCAATGAGAGGGATATCTCCGACGTTGCATCGGATGACCATGCGTATGCCTTGACGCTCTCCATGGCAACTGGTGCAGGCTCAGGTGGATGATTCCATTACCGAGGATGGTGTTAAGACCAAGTTGAAAGGGCAGAAGACGGGATCACTTAAGATCAAGAAGAAAGTGCGTTATGCTGCTGTCGTTATTGACAGTTCTGTTAAGAATGATGAGGTGCTGGTCAGCGCTGTTTCTGACATGGAGGAGACTATTCAGAAGAGGAGAGTGAGACGTCAGAAGGTGGGGCTGACAGATACGGTACTCAGGGATTTGGTGGATGGGACCATTGCCCGTAGCATAATGTTGTTTTGGACTCAGTATGAATCGTTGATGATGCGGCTGGTTGCCAAAAATGAGCAACTGTCATGGTCACACTGACGGTAAAACCGTCGATCAGCTGTCTAGTTTTTTTGCTGTAGGAATTGGAAAGTGGTAGGAAGAAATAAAAAGATTTTTTTTAGAAAAAAAAAGGAAAAAAACAAAACGAGTTTTATTTACTTGGAAAGAGAGCCCCAAGGAGCTACCAACAAAAAAGAAAAGATGGCTGTAAGGGCAGGCATTTTGGGGTGGGGGGGGGGGGGGGGAAAGACCATGTCAGAGTTTGACAAGGCAGTCTAAGTCGTCAAAAACAGATTGGGCTGATTTAAATTAAAATTAGAAATAAAAATGCAGAAAATTTAAATTTTTGAATGTGCAAGTTTATAGTTTATTTAAAAAAAATTATTAAAAAAATTTAATTTAATCTAGTGAACATCAAGAAAATAAAGGTGAACAATAACTTAAAACCAAACCAAACTGAACAACAAAATTTAATAATTATCAAATTCTAAAACTAGAGAAAAATTTAAAGAAAACCATTTTGTGAACAAAATAAAAGAAACTAAATGAAATAAATTGGAAATTATTAAAACGTAAAATTAAATTACAGAAGCTTTAATACATCCTACAAAAAAAAATTAGAGAAAAAACCTAAACTAAACAATAAAAAAACAATAGCCTAAAAGTAGTCACCTGCAACACGCCACCTTCAGCGAGGGAACAGGGCCAGTACATTCAACGCCGTATCAGCATTAAGAGAAGTAACCCAGGGCCCATGTATTTTGCCAATCGACTCTAGATCGACGAGACGGGTCCGGGACGAACGCTTTATTAAAAATATAAAGAATATTTATATATACATATATATATATATATATATATATATATATATATATATATATATACATATATATCTTTTACCTTCAAGTTTTTTTTGCAAGTTAGGGAAAACACTCGGTGTATATTTACAACCATATTTACTTTTACACTTCACTAAATTGTGAACCCTGACTGCTACATAGGGTGATCTCAGTGTAGGCAGCGTAGGGAACTAGCATATAGGGTATTTGCCCGTTTTCTTCTGCACAGGTGTTTACATTAAAGGCAAATATAAAAGTTTTCATAATTATTTAATAATATAATCATATATATATATATATGTATATTTATATATATACATATGTGTAACCAAAGCATATGACTTATCTTCGAAAGGAACTCCGTACGTAGAACACGCCACGGACAGACGGCAAATCCCAGAAATATTTAGTCCTGCAGTAATACCTAAAGGAAAAGAAGAAAATCGTTTATGAAAAATAACATATGTATTTTTAAATGAAAATATGTTCAGATGTAATTATAAAGAAAGGAAATACCCTTGTAAGTTATATCCTCACAAAAACATAAATGTAAAAAACGCCCAAGTTCCTAACCAAAATTTCGGTCATTAAAAGTTGTGAGATATAAATTTTGACCAAGTTCTTCTTTGCCAAAATACCTTACACAGAAATATATTATGTATGATATAAATTTGTAATCGTAAGGGTGTCATATAATTTGTAGATAATCTGCCAAATATGCTGAGCCGCAGGGTATTAAAATGAGGTTTAAATTGCATGGGCGTGTTAACGCCCACATTTTTAATAAAAAATTTATAGCATTGCAGTATATATGCCGAATTTCAATAAAAAAACGCTTTCATTAAGCGCCTTATATTAGATTTTTTAATTCTGACTTTTATGGGCGTAGATCCCCGCCCTCCTGGCAAAAATTTCCGGGTTTTCAGATTTTTTTTATTTTATTTCTCACCTAGACCTAGCTCTGTAGCACAAATTGTATTTTTATGGGCGTAGCCGCGCCCTCCTGGTTAAAATTTTCGTGTTTTCAGATTTATCTGGTTCATTGTTCACCTAGACCTTCTTGTGTACCAAATTTTAGCTTTCTAGATATAGCGGAAGTGCTTCATAAATTTGATGAGTGTGTCAGTGGTCAGTGGTCAGTGAGTATGTCTTAAAATACTCACTTTTTGCACCTCTATATCTCCGGAAGCTTTCATTGCAAAACTTTCAAACTTCGCATGAGGTTATATGAATTTATTCTAATATCATAATTAAATATCATAATTTTAGGATTGCGGGAACAAATTCATGAGAGGGGTAAAAACAGCTCGAATGGCTTCGTGTAAATATACACACTGCGTGCAGTGTACAGAACTTGGCCTGTCGCACTGCCGTTCGCCTAGATAAAGAAAGGAAAAGGAAGAAATATTATTGGGTAAAAAATTTAAATAGTTTTGTTAATTTCCTTTTTTTTTTTATTTACCTTTCTGTAAAAATTATGTGAATAAAAAAGTAAAATTTCGAATTTTCCAAAATTTTTTGCAGCCTGAGTGCGATGTCACGGAGAGGTCATCTGGTCTCTAAGGAGAGAGTTGATGGCTCTGCCATATCATCCGCCAGGCGAATTTGGTCGCGTTTGTGTTTAGGTAACCAGGAGTTGCTTCGGGCTCCAAACTTTTTCCAGACCACCTCAATTTTTGTTTCCTTTTGGAATCCACTTGGCTTTTTTGTTAGTTTGTTGTACATAGTTGCTGGACCTCCAGATGGGTTAGCAAGAACCACTCAAGACGGCGAGCCCTAGCTGGGAATATGTCAGCATGATAGCACGACCAATCATCTGGCAACCACCACGTACATATGTTACAGTATCGTCACACAACACAACTACACTACAACAATCATTACAAAACTGCGGGGACGAATTGATGTCTTGGAGGTTGGTACACCTGCAGCGGTTGCCACTGCGCATGGCGATGAAACCCGAACGTCCACCCAAGTGGCGCATGTTTTTGCCCGAGATGATGCTGCTGCTGATATTCCTGTTGCTGCTACTGCTGCTGCCCCGGTGGTGAAACAAGTTGAGACCAGGCTGATGACTTAAAGGATGAAATATCCCATGGGAGGTTGAAGAAGAACGTTCGCTTTAGGCTTGCCAGATTGAGATTAACAAAAAGCAGGACATTTGAATTAAAAAAGCGGGATTATTAAAAAAAAGCTGGACATTTTGAAATAAAATTTTCATGAAAGAATAGTTACTTTTTTGTTATACAAACAATTTTATTAAAAAATATATGTTTACATTGTTTTTGAAATTCTTTATATAATACTCTAATACACTATTCACATAGCCAAATATAACTAAACTTGATTTTTTTTAAGTTCATTTATCCATATGCATATATGCACAGCTACGATCAAAGTAATAGTAACACGAAATAATAAGGGCATCTAAAGTTAAAATTCAAAAGGATTTAAGGTAGAATTTGCCGAACGTCCACGTAAGCTAACGAAACAGCTGATCGTTTTTGTTGATTGAAAACAATGCAAACGCTTACCGAAATTTGCTGTAACGTTGACGGCACGGCTCAACCTGTATAAAAGAGAATTTCCTAACGTTGTTAAGTGACGTTTGTAAGCCAGTGATGGTACCATTGTAATTTAAATGGAATAGGGGTATTTTGGCTCTGTTTTTTTGGTACTTTTGTTAATAATATCTGTGTGAAAAAACATAAAATATAAATAAATATTTGGGTATGTACATATATACATACTTATGTACACAAATATATACATGCATGTGTATGTATATGTACTTATATATAATAAAGAAATGCATAAATATGTATGAGCATAATATAAATGTGATATGTATTAAAGGATTTAAATGGTATCAAAACTTCTTATTGTGTATGCACACATGTAAAAATTATTTCAGGTTGCATACATATCGTTGGTCACAAGTAGAAAGGCCCTAACTCAAATAATTGTAATTTTACAGGGGAAAATAAAAACATAATATTAAACAGCACAATTGCTTTGTTAAACTGCTTTTAAAAGCGTTATTTTTACGATATTGCAATAAATTTTTTGTGACGAGGTGTACTTGTGTCCATCGATATGTATGTATGTATGAACATATTTATTTGTTATAAATGTATAACAGACAGTATACAGTTTTAGTAGCGTTTACATATTTTAGGTACTTTTTCTTCGCTACATTCACCATTTGAACTTTCTTATTTCCCATCACTGTTTTGTGAACAGCTGTTCCTTTTCAATATTAAAACAACAAACCGAAGTAAGGCATACGCACGTTTTTAAAGTTCTATAAGTTCACCAACGTGCTAACAGTACGGTACGGTACAGCAACAGCAACGTTCGGCTAACCCAGCCTTTAAACGAAATAAGTCTGAGAAAATTTAAATACATTTTCATTGGAAGAAAAAAGGCTTGACAAATAGAAAGCTTGTCGGAAGTGAACAAACTTTTCAAATCATAGTTTCTTAGTTTCATTCAGAATATTTTGATCAGAAGAACAGTTAAGAGGATCTGATATTTTTGAATGAGATAATGCGTCCTGATCATGCCTTGCTAGTCTTTACTCTGGCATTGTCCGTCGAAGCGAGTGCTCGGCAATGTATTGCTTTTGCTTAGTTGCACGAGCCAGAAAATCTGGTTTTCTTAATATTAGGCTAAGGCGTCCCACTCACGCCCAACTTATATCAACTTAGAAATTACCCGTCGAAGCATTCTTATTGAATGAGCTAAAGTATTCTTTTCACGCCATGCCACTCTTAAATGAGTTTCGAACTCGATTATATTCAGGATTTATTTCCCAAATATATAGTAGGTTTTTCTGTTGAGCATGTCTACATTGCTCTTGGCTGGTCTTATGAAATGTCGGAATGATCAACTTGTAGGATTGCTAAATGTTAAGAGAAAATAAAATGTGTGGAATACATTAAAAATAAGGAGTCATATTTACTTAGAAAATATTTAAAATAAGTGATTTCTATATTTGTATTATATGCAAATTTGTGATGTGCACGCTGTGGCGTCATGAAACAATTCAGCCAATTACGCTGTGCAAACAGCTGATCAGTGGCAACATTCATGAGACAGCTGTTTGTCAGCTAAAGGGAATGGGAGGGGGTGTCAAAAACAAAATAAGGAAAATAAAATAAAAATAAAAAGTAAATAAGGTTTGTAGAAAAAGGAAAGGAAGACATGCACAAGATAAGAACGGTAGAAAAATAAGCGGTTCCTCTTCCACGAATGTGGATGAAACGGTGTTCGCTGGAGGCTGAAAAAGAAAAATATAAAGAAAGAAAAATCATTCTGAAGGCTCAGTTAGCCAATTGTAATGTATATAACTGCAACAGAGGAAGCAGCTGATAGATATTGTTATGTAAAAAGTAATATAAATGGTTATAGAGATGTAATATAATGTAACCTACTTTTCATATAAAAATATCGATCAGCTGTTTCCTACGTTGGAGTTATATTACATTACAGTCGGTTAACTGAGACTTTATACTTATTGTGTTGTGTTTTTTCTTAAGATTTATTAATAAACAGCTTATTTTAAATAAAAATAAAAGTTGAGTGACATACAATTAACAAAACAGTAAAAACTTTTAGGCAAATTTAAACCCAATATAAATAACCTTTTTTGTATGAATAATATACATACATCGAAACAAACAAATAAAGTTCTCAACAATTTAAAAATAAAAATTTTAAACAAAAACTGCCGTATTCATAACCTTTTTAAACCATTTTTAGTGAAAATTTGATAGAGGTGTTTTCATAAACGATTTTTATGTTAAAAAGCTAATTTTAACGCCTTTTTAAATCAACAGATTTTAAAATTGGTTTCACCCATGCTTAAGACAATTTTAAAGTAAAGTTTGTTTTTTGGTTATTGTTTACAGCAATAAAAATACATTGTGTTAAAATTAAATTAAACAAATTTTTATTAATTATGGAGACGCTGCTTGTGATAAAAATATTTGGTAAAACCACTTTTATTTAAAAACTGTATATAATTTTGGTTACGTAAGTATGTGTTTTTTGTTTTAATAGAGGATATTGCTGAAATGCCCAATAGCCGGAAACTGAAAGTGTACAGAGAAAGGAGTATCCCGTTCCTTATTCCTGATAAGCAATTCAAGCACCAACTCCGCTTTAATAAAGATACTGTGAAAAAAAAATATTAATTTGGTTAAAGAAGAAATTTGTGTAGATCCTAGAGGATGTGGGACTAGAGGATGTGGAACTTTGAGATGTTGGGGTCGCAGAGAAGTATGCAAAAATTTTTTTCTTTGTTATCATAAATTGAGCAAAAACTTGTACTATTAGTTTTAGGATGATGCTAGAGACCTTCATGGTCTTAGGCTCGTGCCTTGGCCAAACATAATAAAAATGCCGAGAAATTTAGAAGAAGAAGCCCAATCAGCAAAGGTATTCAAAAAACTAAGAAACTTTCCTGGAGTAGTCGGAGCCATAGATGGGACCCACATTAAAATAAAAAAAAACCGGAGGAGACTTGGCTCAATTCTACATAAATAGAAAGGGATTTTATTCGTTGAATGGCCAGGTAAAATATGTTACATAAATGTATGATGTCATTTATTGTTTATACATATCATCCATTTACATCTCTACCGGCCTTTTGGACTTTTTCATATTTCCATAATACTAATTTTTTTTAATGCATGTTTTTATTTATTGTATCTTCAAATATGAACTAACAATAAGTATTCAATTCTTAAATCTAAATTATAATTATAACGCCCAACCAATGTCGGACATAAGCTTAGTGATAGTTATTAATAAGACATAATACGGGATTTACACGATGACTTTTTCCCTGCATTTTTCTTCAATTCTCTTTTGTGTTGCTACCCCTTTGATTGCCTTTGTACCCTGTTTGTCAATAAACTCTAGAAAATTCACAGTAAAAAGTCATAGTGTTAATCACGTATAAGTAGTGATAAGCAACAAAAAGAAAAAAAGTGTTTTCAAGCAGTTTCATCATCTGGAGTGTTGAATATTAGAGCCCGTGTATATCTCCTGTTTAAGCGGATGTGTCCAGTAAAGGTTAAAATATTACAAGCAAGCGGATTATGATGTCACTCGAGTTTAGTTAGATATTTGTCTGCGTATTTTGCAATCTCTTCAGTCACTAGTGCCATATTTAAATCACGATGTATATTTGAATTTTTGATGTACGATGGAGCCGATGTTATCAAACGTAAAATTTTGTTTTGCCTTCGTTGAATTTTCTCAACATTTGAAGCTGAAGCAGTGCCCCATAGTTGAATTCCGTAGCACCATATAGGTTTCAAAGGTGACTTGTATATCAGAAGTTTGCAATCTAGACTGAGAGTTGAATTTCTACCAATCAGCCAATGTACCTGAGTTAATTTTGGTTTCATTTGTGTTAGCTTAGTGTCAATGTGGTATTTCCATGTAAGCCCTCGATCAAGGTGTATACCAGGGTATTTCACATGTGAATGTGGAGGAACAATTTGATTATTTATTATAGTGGGGGAACAAGTATTTTTTCGCAAGGTAAATGTTACCTGAGCACACTTCTGTTCATTTACCTTTATTCTCCATAAGTTTAACCATAGTTCCATCTGAGTAATGTTTTCCTGGAGTTTGCGGGATGCCTCATCAGGGTTTTCGTGCATACTAATGCAGGCTGTATCGTCGGCAAATCTGGAAGTATGGATACTACTGTTCACAGTCATATCACAAGTATAAATCAAATACAAAACTGGCCATAGTATACTCCCCTGTGGCACAGCGGATGAGATAGTATCAGGCATACTCGTAAAGTCACCATCCACAACAGTAAATTTACGGGAAGAAATTTAGCTTTCTAAAAGATTTAAAATGTTTATTGGTAGGTAAGTGTTCAATTTTAAAATAAGGCCTTCATGCCACACTTTATCGAATGCCTGAGAAACGTCAATAAACAGCGCAGAACAATACTTTTGGCTTCAAAAGTTCTTCTTATTAACTGAAATAATCTATGAGTTTGTTCAATGGTGCTATGCTGACTTCTAAGACCAAATTGATGGTCAGGTATGTACCCAGTACTAATTAGAATTGGGGACAATTTTGTCTTAAGCGGTTTTTCGAAAAACTTCGACATTGTTGATAGTAGACTTATTGGCCTATATGAATCAGCCTCGGTAAGATCTTTGCCCGGATCATTTTAACCTTAGCAAGCTTCCAGCTGTGTGGATAATACTCCAATCGTAAAATGGCATTAAAAATTAATAACAGGATTCTAATTGCAATGCGAGACAACTTCATCAGCATCTGGTTACTAATTCCATCAATACCTGGCAATTAATTTTTGCAAATCACTCGTCTTAAACTTTGTGGATTGAGGGGGTAGAGCGACTACACTCGGCAAATCAGCAACACCCGTAACTATTTTTGGCGTAAAAACGGATTTTAAGTGCTCAGCAAATATGTTACCTTTTTCAATATCGCTTCTTGCCCAACCTGTGGTAGATGTGCGGAGAGGTGGCTTAAACTCAACTGGTGTTTTAAGCTTTCTAGCAGCGCACCACAAAGAGTAATTAGATTCTGGTGTGACATCAAGACCTTCCAGATACTTTTTAAGAGATGCAGTTTTTTCAGATCCAAGCAACTCTTGGAGTCATTTAGTGCACTCTTTAAATCTGATTTTGTGTTGAAATGATCTGTGCTGTTGCCATTTTCTTCTAGCTCTTCTTTTTCCACGTACGAGACGTTTAATGTCAGTAGAATAAATTCTATTAAACCCAGTCTGCGGATGGGATGTAGTGGCATGGTCAGCAGCGCCTTTATTATTTTCGTTAAGATTAGCAATGCTAGATTCAATATCGTCGGGTGTTCTAAGCGTAATGTTTTCCGTACAATTGCTACTGAGATATTTTTTGAACCCCAGCCAATTAACACGATTGATCATCTTTACATATGGGTTAGGCAAGTTACTTCTTAATGGACTACAAATTGTAATGATCGTGGGAGAGTGATCGGACGAGAGATCAAGAGAAGCTTGAACTGGAATTAAATCCCTAGAGATATTTTTTATGACGCCAAAATCTATAACATCCGGAATTTTTTGTATGTCAGTAGGCCAATAAGTGGGCTTCCCACTCGAAATGACGCCCAAACCCATTTTTGAAATTGTGTTGAACAATGCTCGACCTCTGGGTGTAATAAGACGCGAACCCCAGAACGTATGTTTTGCATTGTAGCTGCTACAAAACAAGGTCCAACAGATTTGTAGAAATCCTCATATTGATTCTCACTGATTGAAAATCTGGGAGGGGGAGTAAATTGATGATATATGTAGCAAAATTTGTACAAAAACTTTCAATGCCAATATTTGTTGCTTGTAGATGTTCTTCACAAATGTTATCAAGAATATAGTGCTTCAGTCTTGACTTTATTAGAATTGCTGATCCACCGCAAGCTCTACCTCTAGGGTCCTTTGAATCATATAAAGTGTAGCCATAAATTTTAAAAAGCCTTCTCGAAGTCAAATAAGTCTCAGATACTAACATTATATCAATATTTTTTTCCGGTCAAGTTCATTTTTATGATGGCAAATGCCGTTTGCGTTCCAGAAACATATTGTTAACGTGTTCATGGCTTGTTAATTAATGCTTGAAGCAGAGTATTCTGCATTCGCAGCATTTTTTGCATCATTCTAGTCCTATTTTTTTGTAAAATTGTTTATAATTTGCACCAGATTATCAATAGTAGCTTCAAGACGATTAAAATTAAAGCTTGCGTCAGTATTTTTTGATTTATTTGGCGGGGAAACATTTTGTGTGGGAATTGAATTTGTCTAAGCAGCATCTGCATACGATACACGGGAAGTAAGTGGTTGGCTCATTTGCACAAAAGTGGCAGAGTAAGCGTTTGCTGATTGAGCTGGAGCTAATTTAGGTTTTTGCACCATAGTCTACTTTACGAAAGAGTACAGAGGACAACCTCTGTAGTTAGCGGATTACCTCCACAATTACTGCATTTTATATCACTTTGATCTTTTGGCTTATTGCAACTAGCAGTGCCGTGTGATTCGCTGCACACAACACCAACAGTAGGTAAATTGCAGTAAGTTTTCGTATGGCCATATTCTTAACAATTATAGCAATGTACGGGCCCAGAACGCTTGTGTGGTTCTTCAACTGATATTTTTCGGTATAACATATATTTTAAGCTATAAATTGGGTGCGTCTCATTTTTTCCCCCAATTTTATATTATTAGGCTCAAGTTCAACACGAATAGGGGTTGGGGAATCTTCTCCCTGTTTATTATATTGGACACATTTTTTACCTTATACCCCTGGAGGACGAGTGCTGGTATGTGTAGAAGCTTGTTTTATTTTTTTCAAATTCAGCAACCATTTTGCGGAAATCTTTTTCGTCATAAATTTGAATTTTCGTTTCATCGATGTTGCCGCGTTTTATTGGAACAATATAAAATTTATTCTCACCGACCGAGATTAATTTTTTGATAACAGCGTTTGATTTTTTTTCTCTCAAATAGATTGGTGATGGCTTAGATGTTTTGTTCGTGGATATATCGGATTTGTTGTAGTCATCTTGCAATATTTGAAAACGGTGTTGGCGATTATTAGAAGATGCGCTGTTATCCCTAGACATCTATGGAGCCGATGAAATTTTTGAAGAATTCGGACTTCGCCCACGCTTTACCACGGTTATATATCTGTCCATTCCGACTTGTACCTTTCGTTTTGAGCTACTGTTATCTGTAGTGATAACTTTGTTAAGTGATGAACACGAGCCTGAAGGAAATGGTATTGCTGACTTATATGAAGAAGTACTAGGCAACTGTAATGTTAATGAATCACTACTATTAGACATTGGACAAAGCGAAGTTGTTCGCTGACGAAAAATTGGCTTTGCCGTTAAAAAAAGGCTTTTATCACATTTATTATTGATATTGTTGTCATTAAGAGTTTCAGAACTCACAGTAAAATAAGCATTTCTGCCGTTAGAACTCACTTCAAAATTGTTTATATTTGAGGTACTCAGAGAGTATTCCTCAAGGGCACTTTATATTTGTTGTTTTTTTGTTTGCGGTTTTCTTTTTCTTTTTGTTATTTCTATTATTTAAAAAATATAGGCAAAGCAATAAAGTTTATTTATTAAAGTCAGTATGTACCTATTACGAATAATATGTACTACGAATATTTTTTTGTATAATTTTTTGTTTGTTTAGTAAGTATGTAAGAAAAATTCCGCTAATCGACTGTTCGGTATGAATGTACAACGAAAACTGACTTAAATTAATAAAGCAGCATTTTTTAATTAAGAATGAAACGTCCTAAATTAATAATGGAGCATTTTTTAATTAAGAATGAAGCCTTAATTAATAAAATTAATAATGGAGAATTTTTGAATTAACGATGGTTCGTTTTAAACTAAAAATGTTACAGTTTTACTTTGATGGTGCTTCATACTTACAATATACTATGAGATCAAAAAGTATACGTAGAAGTCAAATAATATATGACTTTTTTTTTATTAATTTTCATTTATTTTAAATTTTTTATATCTTTACAAATATTATATGCTATAAAGTAATTAATTAACTTATATGTACTACATACATACCTATATAACCTTAAAACTGCTTTTCATTTTGATGTCTCCATCAATAAGACTTTCAAATTCTATAATAATAAATGCCTGAAAATTTTGACAACTTTGCTATGCATAAACTTACTTTGTCGAAGGAAAAGCTTGAATTGCAAGATGAAGATACTTTTTCGGAGTTTTGAAAGCAATCCTTCAATGGCAGCGGCAAAGATTTGTAATCAATCCCATATTCTCTCTTTCTCCATTCAAATAAATTTTCGCGGAACTCTGCCCTTTCACCTACCGAAGGAATAACTTCTTTTAAGTCGTCAGTTCTTAAATATTTGAGTCTCTTGAAAGAAATATCTGCATCTAAAAGAATGACAAAAAAATAATATACGATGCGAGGAATTTTTTTAAATATCTCAAATTGATTGGCTGGTCGTACAGCTTAAGAAAACAAACTTCCAATGACACGTCAATGCAAAATTGATTAGTTTTTAACCTAAATTTGAAGTGGTTTGATTCTACTCCTTTTCCCTTTCCTCCTAATAAGGAGAATCGTATTTCGACTTTGACTACAACGATTTTGTACAACATCGAAGAAAAAATGTTACAACGATCTTTTGTCTAGTACAAAATTGTCGTTTTTGAAGTCGAAATACGACACTATCACACTATCGGTACAACGCACCGATTGTCATCGTCTCACTGCAATAAAATCGTAAATAATAAGCCAAAGTGGCATTATTACTCAATTAATTCTGGAATAGGTCTATATGGTACAATTACGTCCTTATATTTTATTATTAGCTGAGCAATAAGGGAAATTTAGCTTATTACTTATGACTTTTTTTTAGGTAACCGACGAAAATCGGTACGTTGTGCCGCTAGTGTGACACATGCTTTAGGCTCTTTTCCCATTCGATACAAATCCAATTATAATATTGCAATAACTAACTTACCTTTCAAATATGGCAATACGTTGACCATATCGAATTGTTAATAATTTATTAAGGAATTACTTTCATTATATAGGGTGTTTTTTAAGAGGTATAGAACTTTGAATTGAAATAAAACACAAAAAATCGTTTTGATGTCCATTAATTTAGCTTTATTGGAAGGATAATTTTATGCCATTAATGTTTAAATATGATCTTGGGCATGTGGCCACCGCGGCTGGCTTGAATAAAGCCAATTCTACAGGTCCAATTTTCAACCACTTTTTCGAGCATATGGGGCCGTCTGTCGGCAATAACGCCACGAATGTTGGCTTCCAAGTCCCCTAACGTTTCTGGTTTGTTGGCGTAGACGAGCGACTTCACATATCCCCAAAGAAAATAATCCAATGGTGTCAAATCACACGATCTTGGTGGCCAATTGACAGGTCCATTCCGCGAAATTATGCGCTCATCGAATGTTTCCTTCAATAAATCGATTGTGACGTGCGCTGTGTGGCATGTAGCGCCGTCTTGTTGGAACCACAACTCAGCCACATTCATGCCATCCAATTCGGGAACAAAATAGTCGGTTAGTCGGCTCCAATTGCTGTGCACGGTGGCGAATCGATTCATTCGGGTCCTCTTCAACACTTTGCTCTACAGCGGCAATTGTTTCTTCGGTGCGCACTGTTCGACGTCTCTGCGGATGCGTATTATCACATAGAGTAAACGTAGTGCGAAAACGATCCATGGTTAACCGAATTAATTGCTCTGATGGACGATTATGTCGACCATAAAATGGACGGAGCTTGCGGTAAACTTCGCGAACTGAACCATTATTTTCGAAATAAATTTGCACGATTTGCAAGCGTTGTTCTTTTGTCAACCTGTTCATGATGAAATGGCAAACCAAACTAAATATTAATCACTTGACAGCTGACAAAATGGCCGCCAGTTAAAAAAGTGATGCCAACTTAAAGTTCTATACCTCAATAAAAAACACCCTTTATATATCCGTGACAACAGGTTCACTAAATTCAACTTTAGAAATATTTATAGTTATTTCTTCATTAAAACAAAGTATTTTTACTATCACAACTTCATTATTGACTTTTTGTTAACACACCGCTAGGGTTGTTATCCGTCCTCTTTTTCCCGGACACTGTCCTCTTTTTGCGTCCGGGAAAGTCCTACTTTTTAAGGAATTTTTTTTGCTTTTGCATTGGTTGACAAATTGTATTTACTAAAAGCTAAACTAAAAAGGGAAGTAATTGCTATTGGATGTCCAGTTAATCTTATAAATAACACTGTTGTGGTATGTTATTTTAAGACGTAGAATTACGAAAATTTATTTGAAATATGGATGGAGTTTAGTAAAAATGGCCAGAATAATATAGTACGTAGCTTTAAACGAGAGTTAAAAATCTTTATTTTATAAAAAAACCAGACATTTTAACTTAATAATGCAAGTTTATTTAAAGTCGGTAGCCCTATCGTTTGATGTGCAATCCGTTGCACTTTGCTATTTGAGTTCTATTTATGTGCGTTTATGTATGTAAATATTCTTAAATGTGTAAATATCTATGTAGATACAATTTAATTTAAACATATCGATGGTGTTGGGTAAAAAATATCCAATATTCTATGGAAAATTGTACGAGATTGACACCATCGATATATATTTAAGATTTTAGTGTAACTAATCACCCCTATCGTGAATAATATATGCATTTTTGTTTCCATGAAATTTGCATGGCCCATTAAGAGAAATTTGCTATCTTGAATTTCATGGTGAATGTAAAAAGCGGGAAGAAGACTTGTATATCTTAGAAATTAATTGAAAATCTGCAATTGTAAGAAATATTTGTGTATTTGGTGATTGAAATTAAATGTTTCTATGTTTTTAAATATTTTATGCGCCGTGGAAAATGATTTAATATAGAATCACCATAAAATTTACTGCATGTATACCAAAGAGGTTCATATTCAATGCAAAGGGTGTGAATTATTGTTATTAATCGTGGAAATTATGTACTGCTCTTATATTACAATAAATTATTTATAACTTTTAATATATAATTGAAAGTATAATATTGAAATAACGCGATGTATTAGGTCAGTTCGCCTGCAGACGTACACGGCAATTATGAATAAAATTTGTTCCTTTTCCAATCTAAATTTTTTGTTTCCCTATTTTGGCTATTCCTTGAAATTGTGCCCCGGAAACATTAAGTGAAAACCAAGGGAAAAGTGAAAAAATCCCCATGAAAAATATTATTCACGATAAGTGGAATTAAAAAATAGAACACCTTTCAAGGGAAAAGTTGTTCACGATTGCAATTTGGGGAAAAAGGAAAATTTTTCGAGGGAAATCTGTTCACGATAGAGGTGAATATTATTGGAAAAAAATCAATTTCGTTTAATTTTTAAGTCATACCTTTTAAGCAAATGTCCGGATTTTTTCCTTCTGCTGTCTTCTTTTTATAAATTTAGTGATAACTATCACTAAGCTTATGTCCGACACTGGTTAAGCCTAATTAATTATGTTAAGACTTAAGACTTGAATACTTATTGTTAGTTCATATATGAAGATGCAAATAATAAATATGTGTATTAAAAAGATAATAAGAAAATAGATTTCATATTATATACATTTAAAGTAAACTTAAAAATGAGAGCATAAAAATTACATGAAAAACAAAAAAGCCATAAATATCTTTGTCAAGAATATATTTTTACATCCTTGTGTTATATAATAAAAAAAAGAAAGATTTTAAGTTGTACAAAAAAAAAAAAATTTTGTGACCGCCATTGGTATCAAATCGGCATGTAAGACGATTTTTCACGTAAAAAAAATTTTCTTTTCTAAATATTCCGCTGCAATTTCTCACCTTCCCCTCGTATTACTGTTATTAACTCAACTTAGTTCTTGAAATACCATTTCGAAATTTTTTTTTTCAATAGATCTGAACCTTGAGATGGAGAATCCACAACTTTACCGCAATTCAAAAGACACAATGTTCTTACCACAAGTGCCTCGTATTTGAGGTCAATACATTAATAAAAATTTAAAACTATCATATGCCTAGTTGTTCACTTAGGGCCTCTGCCCTAAGTTAAGTTTAATTAGACTGAAAAGAAATCATTGTTTATTTTAGTTTGCGAAAAATTTTGCATCATATACATAATATTATGTAATTTATTGCTACAAGAATCTTGTTTTATATAGAAATGACCTCTTAAAAATTTGTTGGTAGCCGGCGGCTTGTAGTCAGGCGAAGCAAAACCGCCGCCGCAGCAATTGTTTCATCAGCTTCTTTCTATGCTCAAGCGAATTTGTTGAAACATACAAAACATACAGAAATTGTCACGAGACGGAAGATATGCGTATTTTTCTGTTTATCTCGTTTTCCCTCCAATTTTGTCGTCGTTTTTGTTTTGCTACGTCTTTCTAGTGCAATAAATTTTTATTAGCTGTGTTAATTGGTAAGTAGTAATACACTACAGTATTAAATACACTATGCTTTTCTCTTTTTTCCACGAATTTTAACAAAAACCTGATTGGAGCTTTTTTTTATCTGTCACTTTCTTCACTTCTGTGTATTCTGTGTCAACACATAGATGGCTTGAGATATTACATATAATATTACATTTCAATAAGGCACCTACAAACAGTGTACATACATATATAAAAGAAGTATATATACATATGTATGTATCTACGTTTACATAAGTACATACATATAAATTTGGTAGTTTTAAAATAAAATTTCGATTTCTCGCTCTTCCTAAAACATACATTATCTGTTTTTATCAAAGCACAAACAATTTGGAAGAACTAAAAAATAATTCTATAGACTTCTTCTTTTTAAAATTAATAAAGCAAACTAGCAAAATTAAATAAGTAAAAAGTCGATATTATTCGATTAAAGGAAGAAAAAGGTCACAAAGATTATAACTTACCCCCTGTTTGTGTAAGACGTTTGAGTTAGAAATCTTGGCGTTTATGTAATAGATTAAAGAAAAGTTGTACAAGTTTCCTTTAGTCTATTACAAAAACGCCAAGATTTTTAATTCAAAGGTTTTACACAAACAGGGGGTTATATACATATTGGACAAAAATTAAAAAAATTTCTGAAAGATAATATTAAAAAGTGGTAATATTTCGCATTTTGAGTGTCTGAAATCGGGTTAAATCTAGCCCGAAAAGTGCTTATGCCCATATTTTGAGTTGGCAGCCAAATTGTAATTACTTTTAAGTTATATTTAAATGCGAAATTGTGTTTTTGAGTGCATATTTAAATAATAATTAAATTCCCAACCTTGTGTAATACTTAAGGGCCAATTTCACCAACTTATTTAAATATCAATTCATATTTAAAAATAATTTTTCCATACAAAAATTAATCAAAATCGACATTTAAATATGAATTGATATTTAAATAGAGTTGGTGAAATTGGCCCTTAAGTTTTATGAGCGTGCCATTTGTTTTTATGCGTGTGTGTGTTTATTGAAAACATACACATTAACATCATCTGGTCGTGTTGAAAACAGCATGTGCTAGTATTAAAAAAAAATTCGTTCTAATTTCATAAATATATAGGACAATACATAGTTTCATATCATGGAATAAATAAATAGAAAAATGCATTGTGACGTTCGTTTGGTTTTATAAAATTTATTTTATGCAATTATAATTTTCTTCATGTTTTGTTTATGTTCTTTGGAAAGTCCTCGTCCAGACATGCAATTTTTGTTGCTGGGATTTCTTAAAATTTTGCTTTGAAATTGCATAAGTGTCCACATTATGAAATTCAAATTTTTTGCAATTATGCATTAAAAAATTCTATTACATTACAAATTTTTTATGGCAAAATGAAGTTTAAGTTTCCCAGCTCTGAAACCGTTTGCTCGATTTTGCTGATTTTCAATACCAATCTTATTTTGACCATTTCTGACTCACGAGTCCAAGAACGAAGTCTCTAGCTTTTCTGGGAGCTTCGGAAAACCGATTTCACCTACAGACAGACGGACATCGCTTGTTCGTCTTCCCTATGCATAAGGATCCAGAATATATATACTTTATGGCTCCCTTATTAATATTCTGGAAATTACAAACGGAATGACAAACCTATATATACCCTTTTACCATTTTTTGGTAAAGGGTATAAAAATATTCGACATTAGGAAAAAACTTAACAATTTTGATATAACCAAAAACGGCAACTCTATTCACAACACAATTTTCTCGTTTCAGACCGTTTTTTATAAAAAGTGAAGCGTTAACCAAGTAAAAATTCATTCTGTTACGTATTTTAGATCATGATACAATTATACTAGGTACATGCACGACTACAACAAAAATACAACACAAAAAAAAACACATGTATTTTGTTGGTATAAACAAACGAATAATTGTCAGAAACAGATGCCTTTTGTTTTTAAAAATAACAATTGCAGGGTAACTAAAGTACAATTGCAGACGCGGCATTCCTGCATGATTATAGTTTTTCAGTGTTGCCAATCTGTGTGTAGTTAGACAGTGTGTAATTTCTACTCACATGTGTAGGCCATGTAATTAAATTCTTGTATAATCTGTGTGTAATTCTATTTTGGGTTCTATTTTTATTTACTTTTGTTTTAATTTTAACCTACACAAAAGATGTGAAGTGTAATTTTCTTCGATGTGTAATTGGAGACACAGCCCTGTGTAAATTCATTGGCAAGACTGTAATCATTTTATTGACACACATACACTAACATATTTGCAGCTTGTAAACAAAGTTTGACAACTATTTGCATTGTATACATTAACAGGCTGGGCTTGTGCATGTACCTGTTATAATTGGATCATGTTTTATACTTAAATAAGGCCATAGAGGTAAAAACGTGATCAACTTTTGTGTATAAACATGGAAGTGACAGAAAATTTATGGTAATGGAATATTTAGGGTTCCGTACACCAAAGGTGCAAATTAACCCTATTGTTTTCGCTACGCTATCCGTCTGACGGTCTGTTCGTCACAGGCTATTTTCCTAGCAACCGTAAGAGCTACGGACCTGAAATTTGGACAGAGTATGTAGAACAGCTACAACAACAAATACAACAGAGTTAAAAATTGAAGGGTGTTCCAAAACTTGCAACGAAAAATGTTAAAATCCCATGTAATATACATTAATACAATTTTATACATATAGACACTTGAAATTTTTAGTCTTTTTTTATTTAAAAAAAATTTATATCAAAGGGTGTTCCATCAGTTAATGCAATTTTGACTATATAATTTTGACAACTTGCTATATCTTGGATACCGTAAAAAGCAAACTATTGAAATTTTCAAAAACGCTAAAACTAAAAAATCAAAAAATTATAAAATCGCCAAATCTAAAAAAATCGCCAAAAACAATACAAAATCGCCAAAAGGAAAAAAGCGCCAAATTAAAAAAAATTTTCTAGGACTAAAATAAATCGTGAAAAACCGGAAAAATTGTTAAAATGAAAAAATCGCCAAAATAAAAAAAACCCAAAAACAGAAAAAAATCGCCAAAATGAAAAAAACCCAAAATTAGAAAAAAAAACCCAAAATGAAAATAATTGCGAAAATGAAAAAAAGCCCCAAAAAGAAAAAAATTGCCAAAACCGAAAAAACGCAAAGAAAAACATAAACAAAAAAATCCCCAACTTATTAAATCGCTAATCCGAAAAAATAGTCAAAAATCGAAATAAAAAATCTCCAAAAAGAAAAAAAAATTGCCAAAAAGAGCAAATATTCCTCAAAACGAAAAAATTGCCAAAATTACAAGAAATACTAATACTAAAATAAATCGTCAAATCCGAAAAAATCGTCAAAATTAAAAAATCGCCAAAATGAAAAAAAAAACAAAAAATAAAAAAAATCGCCAAAATGCGAAAAAGGCTCCAAAACTAAAAAAAATCGTCAAAACCGAAAAAACGCAAAAAAAAATTAAAACAAAAAAAAAACACTCAAAACCGAAAAAACCCAAAAACGCAAAAAATATGCCAAAGCTATATTTTATAGGTATGTATAGGCTCAAGTTCGTATTGAATTACATATCTAGTGTTCGCGGGTCAAAGTCGCACTTTACAGAATTTATTTTAATAGTGGAGCTGCAAGACTTTCATTATAATATATGTATATTTGTTATTTTGGATTTT
Organism: Tachina grossa; assembly: GCA_949987645.1. Classification (NCBI taxonomy): domain Eukaryota; kingdom Metazoa; phylum Arthropoda; class Insecta; order Diptera; family Tachinidae; genus Tachina; species Tachina grossa. Next base: position 128,434,473 of record OX465276.1, on the reverse strand, counting down.
GTTGTTTATTTTGTTTTTGCATTATTCACCCCTATCGTGAACAGTTTTTCCCTCGAAATATTTTCCCTGTTCCCCAAATTGCAATCGTGAATAATTTTTCCCCTGAAATGTGTTCCCTTTCTGGATTCCCCTTATCGTTAACATTTTTCACATGGATTTCTCCACTTTTCCCTTCGTTTTGTTCACTTTATTTTTGCAGGCGAACTGAATTAATACACTGCGTAATTTCAATATTGTACTTGCAATTATATAGTAAACCTTATAAATAATTATTTTTACGGCAAGCTCAATAAATAATGCCCACGATCAATAACAATAATTCCTTGGAACACCTTTTTTCATTGAACACGAATCTCATTGGTTCACATGCCGTAAATTTTATGGCTGTGGTATATTGAAAAAAAATTTTGCACCGCGCCTAAAACAATTAAAAACACAACTTTACACTCTATAACTTTTCATTTAAAACCCAAAATATGTGTATTTCTTATTATTAAATTTAATTTGTTTGATTTTTACACGTAATTCACACGTTGATTTTTCAATGATTTTTTTAAACACGTTTTTTGGAGTTTGTAGGCGAACGCTATAGAAAAGCAAAAGGGGAAGAAAAAAATCACATTTTCCGTTCTACGAGTTTTTTTTTCAAATTTTCTTAACACATATTTTAATTTTTTTATGTTGCTTTATTTTATTTTTTCATTGAATGCGACAGCAGCTTTTTTTAATACAAAACAGTGTTACCTGTAGGTATTTTTTCACTAATATATATGAGTATAGGGAATATCGGAAAAATATTTTATTTTGAACAAAATGTAGGTATTTTTTAACATAATATTACATTTTTTCTGCATAAATGTAAAAATAACTATACCAAAAATATATTTTTGCTCATAAACCGTTTCAAAACTTGTTTTTGCTCGAAATTATATAGACTTTTATCCAATTAGTTTGGTGTCGCAGTGCCTGTCTTTGGTAATATTGCTGAGAGAATATTTATTTATATGTGAGAGGATAAGAAAAAAAAGCTGTCAAAATAAAATATATCTCTCGACTGCTTTCTGGCGCTACTATTTTGTGTAAATTTTTATGGAAAATGTGTTTATGCCGTAATTCTGTTTGATCATTAAGGCCTTACATGTTTTTAATTTATCTTTCTTTACATTAAATTACTAAAATTTGTAGATTTTCGTGTGGGGGAAATTTTTTAACATGTAAGGAAAGGAAAAAACGGGGGTTTTTAAAGCTACTGGCAACAATGGTACACTTTTTGGAAGAAAAAAAGTAAAAACTAGAAACATAAAAAAATCATCGTATGAATGTAAAATGTTTTTGGAAGCAACTTTTAAAAGAGAATCAAAAATAAAACAAGATTTTTAAATCATCGTATGAATTGGACCTTAATTAATTGTGAAGCTTTACAACTCTTCTTCCCGTTTTTTACATTCACTACGCATTGACAGCGGGAACAAACGTTCCCATGAAATTCACGATTGCAAATTCCCCTTCATGGGGAATGAAAATTTCATGGGAACAAAAATTTCACATTTTATTTCCGATAGGGGTGATTAAAAATTTGTGGAGCTTTCAAATAAAATGCGCTGCTTTTGTATTTCGATATTATGTTTGAAGTTATGTTTCTCTTGGTTATTTCATCTGCTTTATCTTCTACTGGTATGCATGTCATTCCATTTTTTAAAGCTTTAAGCGGGTCTTCCACTTCGGTCGTTAAAAATTTGTTCAGAAGCACAGTGAACATGTACTGCATCCATTGAAGTAAGGAACTTATGTCGCTTATGTTCACGGCGGAAAAAACTGCCACTTATAAAAATTTATTATTGAATTATTTTCAAACATATTTTCAACATCTTTGTATGATACCCGAAGCAAATGTGCTAAAACATATTTGGATAACAACAATTTTAATTTTAGATATATTGTTTTTACTTATGATATATGCTCTATTTATATATTCTTCTAAATTATTAATACTGTGCTCTTTGTTAAATGATCTTACGACTCCATTAATAATTGCGGAACTCCAATCTATGCAAGCCCTGTTACACAATGGACATGAAATATGATTACTAATGCACGATGCTTCTAAAAATAGCAAGAATCTCTATATCGTCCGAAAAATGACTAATTAGGAGAGATTCTGCAATTATTACTAAAATACCGCGCTCTTTCTTCTCCCGTATATGCGCAACTAATAAATATAAAATTACTCTTTTAGAATTCGGGACCAATTAACGAACAATATTTCCGGTGACATCAAAAAATAGGGTATTTTTGTTTAGCTTTAAAAATTTTTTTGTTCAAACATTTTTCAAATTGCATTTTATACAAATCAATAAAGATTTCATTGTCGAAAAATCGCCAAAATGGAAAAAAATCCAAAAACCGGAATAAATCGGCAAAACGCAATAAAGGCGCCAAAACTAAAAATCGTCTATATGAGAAAAAATCGACAAAATGAAAAAAAATCATCAAAATGAAAAAAATCGCCAAAATGTAAATACGCCAAAAACCAAAAAAAAAATCTTCAAAACGAGAAAACAAGTGCCAAAACTAAAAAAAAAAGCGCCAACCTTTATTAAAATCGCCAAAACCGACAAAAAGCCCAACTAAAGAAAAAACACTCAAAACCGAAAAAACCCAAAAACGAAAAAAATGTCTAAACTATATTTTATATAGGCTAAATTTCGTATTGAGTTACATATCTAGTGTCCGTACGGAACCCTTCGTGCGCGCGTCAAGGTCGCACTTCACTGAATTTATTGATAATGCCTTAAACGAGATTTTACTCGATAGTGGACTCACAGTTTTTCCATAGTATTAAGTGAATCATTCTCCATAATGTATATACATATATATGAAATAATTTCGCTATTAGACTTTATTTGGATAGCTACTTGCAGTATGCCTTACAATGTAAACGCTTTATTATAACATAGCGCGTACTTCTTCAGCCAAGCCTTGTAAAATCTTATTAAAACTCTTTTGAAATGGCCCACTTAAATCCAGAGCTTATGCTTTTTAAATGATAGACTTCCTCGCAAAAAAAAATCTATAAGGAAATTTCCTTTTGAATCTGGATTCAGTGCCACCGCCATGAAACAAAAAGCACCAAAAATGAATTTTAAAAAGCACTACGCATTAACCTCGAAACTTGTTGCGTCGAAATTTTCAAGACGCACTAAAAACGGTGCGAAAAGAACCAAGTTGATAACGCTGATCTTCACACCTACCCTTAGTTTAAAAGTAGTTTCACGAAAATGTCCATTGAAACGTTTCACGTCATTTTATTCTGGCTTTTTCGTAGTTTCAAAATCCGCTTAAAGGGAAATCCTTCGTACTTAAATCAATCCAGAGCGGTGTCATAAGTACGGTAAGTACGGATTTACTTAAACCGAGTATAGAAGGATTGGTTCAGGTACGATTAATTCAAGTACTAAATACTTAACTTTATCCATATCTAATCCTGAATCCGTATTACTTGCCATAAACCCAAAACGATATTGATTTCAGAAAACCTGAGATTGAATCAAACTAAAAATGTGCTTGATTCAAAATTTTTCCTAGTGTATTAAATCACGAACCCGTCCGTACTAGAAATACTACTAAAACGAGATTGATTAAGGAAAATCTGATACTGAATTAATCAAACTATGGGATTGATTTAATCCCGAATCCGTACTTAAAATAAATTTAAAACGATATTGGTTCAAGAATTTCCAATTTGATTTAATCCCGAATAGGACTTGAATCAATCGCAAAACATGATTCATTTCAAGAAAACTGATATTGAATGAAGGTGATTCAAGAATTTCAAAGTTTATTAAATCCCAAATCCGTACTTAAAATAAAATTAAAGCGAGATTGCTTCAAGAATTTCTAAATTGATTTAATCCTGAATGCATACTTGTATCAATCCCAAAACGTGATTCATATCAGAAAAACTGATATTGAATTAATCTGAAAATACACTTGATTCAAGAACTTCCAAATTTATTTCATCCCGAATCCGTAATTGAAATAATTCCAAAAGGCGATTGATTTCAGAAAATCTGATATTGAATCAATCTCAAAATGCCCTTAATTTAAGTATGTCCAAGTTGATTTAATTCCGCATCCATACTTAAAATAATAAAAAGAGAAAAAAAACTGAGATTACATAAATCTCAAAATGAGCTTGTTTAAAGAAATCCTAACATTTATAACGCAGAATATAAAACAGAATTCTCACTTCTGAGTTAAGCGAAAATGCGATAACAGCTGGTTGGTGTGAATTCGCTGCTTTTACCAAGTTTATTTAAGTGAGAGAAAAAATTGATTTCTACATGTATAAAAAGCAGTAGCTATATACTGCATTTGCAAACATGTGTTCATAAAAAACTAGAAAATAAAATTCACAAAAAGTTTTCAAAAGTGAAAAATGTTGAGTAAAAATTACATATTTGTAAAAAATAGATGTGTTTTTAAAATATTAAAGTGTGTAATTGAAAGCCAGTGGTATTCCTCAACTACTGATTGTAAATTGTGGCCTAAATAATGTGAGGTATTTAAGTAATAACAAAGTTTTTGGAAAAAAATATCTAAGGGCATTGGCATACCTTCCCGACATTTGGAAAATTTGGACATATGCAGCTACAAAGTTACCGATGATGAAGACTCGTCTAAAGGAAACGTGTTTGTACACTTCGGAAGATGTAGCAAGTAAAACAATTGCTAAAGTTGTGCATGCTGTTTAAGCTTGTTGGAACGCCACAAGAAAGTCGGCATTAGCTCAACGAAAATAGTTTCGTAAAGCTCATCTGGACTCACAATATGTGGATCACATGGGTGTTACAGGACGCATGCAACAATTTGGGCAAGTATTCATAATAGTGCTGGAGGCTTGTTTGTTCCTAACGTAGGGCCAGGCCAACTTCTTTTGAGCCGCAAGTGCCTACAAAAGTGCGTATAACACCACGCTGGGCTGCACATGTGTGCTTGTGATATAACTGGACAGCAAACTACCCCAGCACCTTATATTGCTTTGGTCAGGCCGCCTTAAAATCTGCTTCTGTTCAAGAGCGTGCTACCAATTAAAAATGTACGCGTACTATCATGCCTAAAATTGGACCCGGCCAACGTTTTTTGGATCCGTAAGTTCATAAAAAAATGATTAATACTCTACGTTGGGTTTCAAACTATTCCAGCACCTTATATTGCTTTTTCCGAGCAACGAAACCAGTTCAGAAGGTTCCAGCAAGTCAGATTGTTTCGTAAATGCATAAAAACGGTAAGTTTTATATTAAAAATATTTCGGTATTTAAAATATTAATTGTTCTCACCGTTTATTTATTTCAGAAAATCGTTTGGCCTCTTTGTTGGTAAATGCAACAAGATCAGAAACAAATACTGGTCGAACATTTATATCCAATGATCAAACATATGCACCCATCTTTGGCTAGTAATTAGACTTGGGTCGAACTCGTTCACTAGTTCATTTTTGCCATAAAGCAATGATCAAACCCATGTAATTTAAATGGGTTTGATCATTGGTTTGTGGCAAAAATGAACTAGTGAACGAGTTCGACCCAAGTCTAGCTAGTAAGATCAAAGATATGTTGCTTGAAATATTAGCTGGTCAAGAAACTATTCCAGAAATTAATGTTTCCTTGGCTGGCCCACCTTTACCAGATGCTAAGACAGCTTGGAAAAAATTATTCAGAAGGTTCTATCGGTACTATAATCTACAAAAAGGTACTATAAACAAGAAAATGCCAAATCAAACATTCGTTTGCAAGGGAAACATCATAAAACTATTGCTTGCAGAGAACATAAAGCTGTCTACCTGGATCAGTTTCGGACAAAATGCAAGGTAAGGTTTTTTTTAAATATGTAGGAATGCACATTTATTAATTAATTTATTTTCTTTCAGTTGCATGCATCATTTAAGAAAGTTACATCGCAAATGTGAATTTAATTAGTTTATTTGTTTTATCTTTAAAAATTGTTTAAAACAAAATAAGTTATACTGTGGACCTATAAAGTTTCAGTGCACCTTCAAATCTTTTAATAATGCTAATAACTAGCAAATTAACTTAATTGAGTCAGTGTTTTTGCATTAAATTTCTATTGAAAAAAAGGTATTAGTTTTTATGAAAATAAATGATTTTCTTTAAAATTTTTGTATTAACTTGCAATAGAAATAAGTTATTTTAGTACTAGACGATCCAAATCAATTGCAGGCAATTATTCTTCCTTTCTTGAGCGTGTACTCACCCCAATTTGTAGTACTAAAATCTTAGAAAAATAAGGAATTATTTTTAATTTTTATTTTTTTAGTAACTATAAATATATAATTTTTTGTTATATTAACGCTTCATTTACACATGCAGGTAACTTCCCTACAAGAAGGCTACTAGTCAATTGACTAGTCATTTGACTAGTAGCGATAGCCGACACTTCGGTCACAGTCCCCAGTTAGTTTATTAGGGGCTTGGTGAAAAAAATGACCAAAACATTTGTGTACGTGTGATTTTTTATCTCTCTCTCTAGTTATTAATTTCACTTAATCAAAACACATATATCTTAACTGCTTACTCTGCTGCTGTTTTTGCCAGTCACTGATTACATAAGCATTGGTAAACTATGACTAGTCAATGTTTACATAGAGACTGGTCAACTGTTACTAGTCAATGTGTACGTAGAAACCGGTAAAATGTAACTTTTAAATAAATAAACATACGGTCTAATTCATAAAAAATATTTTAGGTTTATTACAGGTTTATTTGGCAAATTTCCCATAGAAATATGTCAAATAAGCGCTTAATAAACCTGAAATATTTCTTATGAATAAGGCAGTTAGTTTTTATGTTATTTCAATTGTTGTTTATTATAAGAAAATAGAGAAATAAGTAATGCCATATATATACATATATACAACTTAATATATAAAATAACGTAGGTTGCACCACTCAAGTCTTCTTCACGCTTTTCTCCAGCTCCAATATACCTTGCTTTTTGTAAATATCTAAAATTTTAAAAAGAAATACATAAACGTATAAATTAAATTAAACTTTTTAATATCTTTTAATCAGTATTGTTGTTAACTTCACTTAACTTTCTTGGCACTTTTATAAATTTTTTTTCACAGGCCGAACGAATTATATATTTTACAATAAAATGCGATGTTTTGGCATATGTACATTAGATGTTTCACTCTCATATACATACATGTGAGAGAGGAGCAACTATAATTGATAAATGTGTCGGTCATCTCTACCAGTAAAATGACCAGTCATTTGACTGGCAGTCTTAAATTCAATCGAAAATTATTGCAAATGTATTAGTGAAAAAATGTCGTTTGTGTTAGTTTCAGTCATTCATTTCTTGTAGGGTTGTTACAAGTTGCGTGTACGTATTAACAACCAATACATTGAATGAAATAATAACAAGTAAGAGTGCTATATTCGGCAGTGTCGAATCTTATATACCCTTTACCAAAGTGTTTTTATGTAGTATAGAGATACATACATACATAAGCACATACATAAAGTATAAACAAAACGAAAAAAATAATTTGACCTAGTTACTTTTATGTACAAAAAATAAATATACAAACCCTAGAATCATTATATTAGAGTTTTCTGATTCCTTTTATCAATCTAGTAGTTCTTAAAAAAATATAGAAAGTGTGTTAAGTAAAAAAAAAGGAAATTAAAAAAATGTTTTATTTAGTTACTTTAATATCCAGAAAAAAAGGTTAAAGTTTCCAACTCTGGAGCTGTGGTTTTTATTTTTATAATTTTTTACACCAAACATTTCTTTCCCAAACGTAAAATATGTACATATAATCTATAAAGGAAAAGATAAAAATTAATTAGACTTAGTTACTTTTATATATCACAGAAAGTGTAAGTTTCTCAACCCTGAGATCATTCTTTTTGATTTTCCTGATTTCTTACACCAATCTCTTTCTTTTAAGAATTTAAGATATGTGTAATTTATAAAAAAAAGGAAAAATTTGTGTTAGTAAGTTACTTTTGTACAAAAAAAGTTAAAGTTTTCCAACCCTGGAATCGTCTTTTTAATTTTTTAATTGTTTTTTTTATATTTTATTTTAAATACCAATTTTTTTGGTACTCAAGCATAAAATAAGTTTATTTAATAAAAAATAAATAAAAATTAATTTTCGGTAGTGAATTTTTTATATCAAAAAGAGTGTAAGTTTACCAATCCTGGAATCCCCCTTTTTGATTTTTCTGTATTCTTAAAGACAATATTTTTTTTAGGAATGTAAGATATGTTTAATTTATATTAAAAAATGGAAAAATTTGTTTTACTAAGTTACTTTTGTATAAAAAATAAGTTTTCCAACCCTGGAAATTTCGTTTTATTTTTTTTTTTAATTTGAAATACCAAATTCATTCGTACTAAAGTATAAAATAAGTTCATTTTATAAAAAAATAAAAGTAAGTTTTTAGTAGTTAATTTTATATATCACAAAAAGTGTAAGTTTTCCAGCCCTGGAACCGTTCTTTTTGATTTTTCAGATTTCCTACACCAATATGTTCCTTTTAAGAATATAAGCTATGTTTAATACATAGAGAAAAAAAATTTGTTTTAGTAAGTTACTTTTGTATAAGAAAAAAGTTAAAGTTTTCCAACCCTGGAAATATATTTTTCATGTATTAAACTTTTTTATTTTTAATATCAATTTAATGTGTACTGCAGTATAAAATAACTTAATTTAATAAAAAAAAATAAAAAAATAGTAAGACTTAGTTACTTTTATATATTACAAAAGGTGTAAGTTTCCCAGCCCTGGAATCATCGTTTTTAATTTTTCTGATTTGTTACACCGATTTCTTTCTTTTAAGAGTATAAGATGTGTTTAATTTATAGAGAAAAAGAAAAAAAATTGTTTTAGTAAGTTACTTTTGTATATGAAAAAAAAAAAAAGTTTTCCAACCCTGGAAACGTCTTTTTAATTTTTTTAACTTTCTTTTTAATTTGAAACACCAATTTAATTTGTACTAAAATATAAAATAAGTTAATTTAATAAAAAAATATAAAAAATAGTTTACGGTAGCTAATTTTTTATATCACAAAAATTTTAAGTTTTCCAACCCTGGAATTATCCTTTTTGATTTTTTAACCCAATCTCTTTCTTCTTAGAATATAAGATATATTTAATTTATAGAAAAAAGGAAAAATTTCTTTTAGTAAATTAATTTTGTATAAAATAGTTAAAGTTTTCCAACCCTGGAAACGTCTATTGAATTTTTTTAGTTTTTTTTATATATTTTTTTATTAAGAAATATTAATTTTATTCATACTGGAGTATAAAATAAGTTTATTTAATAAAAAAAAAAATAATAACTAGTTTTCGGTAGTTATTTTGTATGGCAAAATGAAGTTTAAGCTTCCCAGCTCTGAAACCGTCTGCTCGATTTTGCTGATCAATACCAATCTTATTTCGACCATTTCTGACACACCAGTTCAAGAACGAAGTCTCTAGCTTTTCTGGGAGCTTCGGAACACCGATTTCACGTACAGATAGACGGACATCGCTTATTCGTCTTCCCTATGCATAAGGATCCAGAATATATATGCTTTATGGCTCGCTTATTAATATTCTGGAAATTACAAACGGAATTACAAACCTATATATACCCTTTTACCATTTTTTGGTAAGGGGTATAAAAACACTCGCAATTTGCTTGATTGTTTACACAGTCAAGTGCAAGTTTATTTTAATTTTTCTATATTTTACTATAAATATTTGAAAATTTCGTTTTTCGCTTTCTTCTGTGCGTTGTTTGTATTTTTTTTTTTTTTTGTCTATATTAGTTTTTAATGTGTGAGCTGCCAAATTTTTGGTATAGGAACATTACAGGGAAACGAAATTAGTGATGAATAGGGAAAGGATTTTCATGTAAATACATGTTTTCTGTCGTTGGTCTTAGATCAACCTAAATAACATATACATATTTGCGAATCAACAAATTTGTGACAAAATGGCATCGATTTGTTAATGCATATTTTTGCATATTTTACAATAAATACATATTTTTGCATATTTTACTATAAATGTATATTTTTAAAACATTTTTTAGTTTTTTCATGTTATACAGTAGTTTTCATTTATAGTCACTACCGCTTATTGTCACATTATTGATATAGTCCATATTTAATGTTTTTTGTGAATTTTGAACTTAATTTCATTCAAAAAGTTGACGATATAGTCCATTTACTATATAGTAATATTTGACATATATGCACCAACTTTGTGGTAGTCAAAATCCAAATTGCATGCAAACAATTCGCGTTATAGTCACAAAAATTTTCAACAGATTTTTTTTAGTTATTTATTTAAGTCATAAACCAAAAAATTAATCTAAATTTCAACCTCCACCTACTGTTTAGTAGAAGAACATGTCTTCAGAACAAAACATTGTTGTATAAAAGGCCACACAAATGTGCCTTTTAAATACAATATTGATTTGTGTTTGACATAATTGGATTGTATGGAAATTCTTTTATATACCTCTGCGTGCCATATAAAAAAATTAGGCTTATTTATAGTCACATTAGCGATATAGTCCACAATTTCTGTGCAATTTTAAATGTGACTATAAGCGAAAACTACTGTAAATCCAATTTAGTTTTTTTGTATTATTTGTAAAGTATTTAAAAGCTGCAGTTTTACGACTGTGTAAGAACAAAAAAAAAGAGGAAAACGAGAAAAATTTACGATCATATTTTTTGTGATATTATTTGATATACCTTGGGTTAAGTCAAGAATAGCAATACCATTGAAAATTAAAAAAAAAATAGCACGGGATAATAGCCCTTTTAAACCCAAATATTTTTGTGTAATTTTTTCAGCGCTCTCTACTGGTTTCGCATTAATTTCATGTGGATATAAAGTGCTTTTAAAAGGTTATTTTTCGTGTTGCAGCTTTTAATAAAAAATATCAAATGATATGATATGGATACATCCTCTAGTAGCTAAATGGGGAACGTGGCAGAAGGCTGTCGGATACTAAATTTCTATTAATAAAATTAAAGAAATTTTAAAGTACCCAGCTAAAAAAATTATATATGGTCCATATATTTTTAATATATGAATGTATATAACTACAGGGTGGGCCAAAAGAAACCAAGGGGTGTAAAAGTTTAATAACTTTTTTGTTTATTAATTTTTTTTATTTTTTCTTTCAGATTATATAGACAACACTTGTAGAATTTATAATGGAGAGGTTCACAACTGAACAGAGAACCAGAACAATAGAATTTTATTATTTAAACCAGAGATCAATTATTTTAACGCAAAGAGCATATCGTCGACATTTTAACGTCAGAATTTCGCCCTCTGATGCGATGATTCGTTGCTTAGTTAATCGTCATCACCAACATGGCAGCGTAAGAGATTTGCCTCGAACCGGTAGACCACGTTTAAGTCGCACTGCGGAAAATAATACTCGTTGTACAGCAAAGTGTTAACGAAGCACCAGAAACATCTGGCAGAAGGCGTTCTGCTCAGCTAGAAATGTCTCGTACGTCACTACGGTGCATTTTAAAAAAAGATTTACAGTTATACCCACATAAGGTGCAATTGGTCCAAGAATTAAAACCCGCAGATCATCGGCAACGTCTAAATTTTTGGAGAGCGAATAATTTCTCGAAATTCGGAAATTATTTGGCCAGCGCGATCGCCAGATTTGACAGCACCCGACTATTTTCTTTGGGGTTTTTTGAAGGAGCGAGTGTATGTGAACAAGCCAGAGACAATCCTTAAACTCAAGGCAAACATTGTTGCAGAAATTCGAACGCTACAGCCACAAGTTTTGAAAGATGTTATGGAAAATGCTCTAAAAAGAGCCCATCAGTGCGAAGCTGAAAACGGTGGTCATTTAAGAGACATCATTTTTCATACTTAGTGTAAAAAAATTTCCATTTTGTATATTATATAATCTGAAAGAAAAAATAAAAAAAAGTTAATAAACAAAAAAGTTATTAAACTTTTACACCCCTTGGTTTCTTTTGGCCCACCCTGTATATATGAATATGTATGAATTCATGTATGAAAATGTATGGGATTATACATGGCAAAACTATTATATATGAACTAATATATGTACTAATATATGAAACGTATTATAATACATGAGCTCATATATGGAAATTTAATTATGAAGCTCATATGTGGATCCATATATAGAAATAAGATTTAATATATCTAGCCATATAAGAATGTATGCATACATGATATTTCACATAAGATCGTTTTTGCAATCAAAAAAGCTTGATATTTTATCACTGGTGAACTGGAAATCCATTAGAAAATACATGCGGTATGCGTGCCCTCAACGTTTAAAAACGAAAAACTTTTGTTACAAAACAAAAAAAAACCATTCTTGCATGATTTTATACATAGTGGATCAAATAATCAAAAGGATAATCCAGTCATTAATTTTATCGAAAATAAAAGAATTCTGTAGATAAGAAACAAAGTTCATATTACTGAAAAAATATATTGAAAACTATTGTTAGACGAATTATTTTTTCTTTTATAATTAACTGCATTAGTTTTTAATCTGATTTCTTTGTGTTTTTTAAATAATTGATTCACCTTTTGACTTAAAATGAGGAATGAAATGACTTTTAGTTCGATTTGAATTATTTGTCCAAGCAAATGTATCATTAAATACAACCTCCCTGTTCAAAATCTAAAAAAAGTAATTTTAGTAATTTAATTTATTGCACAACAGTGCGATTTTGTGAACTTTGCATCCTGTAGAGGGAATATTTACACATACATGTATGAAAATGTATGAATATATATAATCATATATGCCCATACACCCTCATTTTTCGGATCCGAACCATATATGGGATATCATATATGCTCCATACATATTTTTTTTAGCTGGGTAAAAAAACTTTCCCCCATATGCAAACAAATAACCTGTGCTTGAAGTGTACGTTAATTTAAAATTTTCAGACCAAAACTGGTTTTAACGTACACTTGAAGCACACGCTATTTTTGGCATATAGGTGCAAGTTTTTTATCTTTAAAATTTCTTTAATTTTATTAATAGAAATACAGTATGCGGCAGCCTTCTGCCTAATTGATATTTGGGTACACATATCATTGGTTTCTTGTTCACACTATAGGCCAATTAGAGGCTTTCGTTACTTTAACACATCAATTAGAAATAGTTATACAAAAAAATTATGAACTTCAAATATTTACATGCAACAAATTGGATCAATAGTTTATAGTTCTAAGAACGAAAATTTAGAAACTGAATACTCCACAAACGAAATAGCAGCATTTAAGTACGCACCAATTAATAACTTCTGCTGACGTGGAACATTCATTTTTATTACATAATTTTTTCCAGAAAAAATCTTCAAAGATTTATCTTTGACAATAACAAAACATTTATTCATTCATGTACGTAAATAAAAGTTCAACGGAACTTTATTTTGTATTCCATATGATTTGCCAAATATTTATTAAGAAGGCATTGAAGCTGAGCTTTTTATGTTTTTTAAGTTTCTAATGACAAAATGTTTGTTAAGAAAGCAATGAAGGTGACTTTTTTAAGTTTTTAATGTTATTAAATGTTGAAAAAAAGTTGATAAATGCATATTTTATTAGTTTTAAATGCATATTTTTATATTTTTACCGCATATTTTATGTACATAAAACGTGATTTTAAATGCATGAAAATCCTTTCCCTAGTGATCAACTTTATACCAAAATAAATGATAAATTTATATTGCAAATCAATAATAAGTCATATTTGATTACATGTTCTTACTTTTTGTTTTATTTTTTCTGTATATAAGTTGAAATAATAACATTTTAAAAATTATTTCATAAAATAAAAAAAAATCCTTAAAGGGTAACAATGTTTTTATTTTTGACAATTCTCCTACATGCAAGTGAAAAAATTACTTGTAATGAAAATCTCTTGCCAGTGAGCCTACAACTTGTAGGATTATGATTGTATTAGTAAAAATATGTCGATATATTGAGTTACTTGCACTTGTACTGGCATGTGTAAACGGTAAGTAAATGTTTACAAAAATAACTCTGCACTACATACAGTTACTCACAAATATATTTTGCTTCTATAAAATAACGTATATTTTAAGAAAAAATGCTTCATGCTACTGCTGCTGCCCCGGTGGTGAAACAAGTTGAGACCTGGCTGATGACTTGAAGGATGAAATATCCCATGTGAGGTTGAAGAAGAACGTTCGCTTTAGGCTTGCCAGATTGAGATTAACAAAAAGCAGAACATTTGAATTAAAAAAGCGGGATTATTAAAAAAAAGCTGGACATTTTGAAATAAAATTTTCATGAAAGAATAGTTACTTTTTTGTTATACAAACAATTTTATTAAAAAATATATGTTAACATTGTTTTTGAAATTCTTTATATAATACTCTAATACACTATTCACATACCCAAATATAACTAAACTTGATTTTTTTAAATTTCATTTATCCATATGCATATATGCACAGCTACGATCAAAGTAATAGTAACACGAAATAATAAGGGCATCTAAAGTTAAAATTCAAAAGGATTTAAGGTAGAATTTGCCGAACGTCCACGTAAGCTAACGAAACAGCTGATCGTTTTTGTTGATTGAAAACAATGCAAACGCTTACCGAAATTTGCTGTAACGTTGACGGCACGGCTCAACCTGTATAAAAGAGAATTTCCTAACGTTGTTAAGTGACGTTTGTAAGCCAGTGATGCTACCATTGTAATTTAAATCTAATAGGGGTATTTTGGCTCTGTTTTTTGGTACTTTTGTTAATAATATCTGTGTGAAAAAACATAAAATATAAATAAATATTTGGGTATGTACATATATACATACTTATGTACACAAATATATACATGCATGTGTATGTATATGTACTTATATATAATAAAGAAATGCATAAATATGTATGAGCATAATATAAATGTGATATGTATTAAAGGATTTAAATGGTATCAAAACTTCTTATTGTGTATGCACACATGTAAAAATTATTTCAGGTTGCATACATATCGTTGGTCACAAGTAGAAAGGCCCTAACTCAAATAATTGTAATTTTACAGGGGAAAATAAAAACATAATATTAAACAGCACAATTGCTTTGTTAAACTGCTTTTAAAAGTGTTATTTTTACGATATTGCAATAAATTTTTGTGACGAGGTGTACTTGTGTCCATCGATATGTATGTATGTATGAACATATTTATTTGTTATAAATGTATAACAGACAGTATACAGTTTTAGTAGCGTTTACATATTTTAGGTACTTTTTCTTCGCTACATTCACCATTTGAACTTTCTTATTTCCCATCACTGTTTTGTGAACAGCTGTTCCTTTTCAATATTAAAACAACAAACCGAAGTAAGGCATACGCACGTTTTTAAAGTTCTATAAGTTCACCAACGTGCTAACAGTACGGTACGGTACAGCAACAGCAACGTTCGGCTAACCCAGCCTTTAAACGAATTAAGTCTGAGAAAATTTAAATACATTTTCATTGGAAGAAAAAAGGCTTGACAAATAGAAAGCTTGTCGGAAGTGAACAAGCTTTTTAAATAATAGTTTCTTAGTTTCATTCAGAAGATTTTGATCAGAAGAACAGTTAAGAGGATCTGATATTTTTGAATGACATAATGCGTCCTGATCATGCCTTGCTAGTCTTTACTCTGGCATTGTCCGTCGAAGCGAGTGCTCGGCAAAGTATTGCTTTTGCTTAGTTGCACGAGCCAGAAAATCCGGTTTTCTTAATATTAGGCTAACGCATCCCACTCACGCCCAACTTATATCAACTTAGAAATTACCCGTCGAAGCCTTCTTATTGAATGAGCTAAAGTATTCTTCTCACGCCCTGCCACTCTTAAATGAGTTTCGAACTCGATTATATTCAGGATTTATTTCCCAAATATATAGTAGGTTTTTCTGTTGAGCACGTCTACATTGCTCTTGGGTGGCCTTGTGAAATGTCAGAATGATCAACTTGTAGGATTGCTAAATGTTAAGAGAAAATAGAATGTGTGGAATATATTAAAAATAAGGAGTCATATTTACTTAGAAAATATTTAAAATAAGTGATTTCTATATTTGTATTAAATGCAAATTTGTGATGTGCACGCTGTGGCGTCATAAAACAATTCAGCCAATTACGCTGTGCAAACAGCTGATCAGTGGCAACACTCATGAGACAGCTGTTTGTCAGCTAAAGGGAATGGGAGGGGGTGTCAAAAACAAAATAAGGAAAATAAAATAAAAATAAAAAGTAAATAAGGTTTGTAGAAAAAGGAAAGGAAGACATGCACAAGATAAGAACGGTAGAAAAATAAGCGGTTCCTCTTCCAGGAATGTGGATGAAACGGTGTTCGCTGGAGGCTGAAAAACAAAAATATAAAGAAATAAAAATCATTCTTAAGGCTCAGTTAGCCAACTGTAATGTATATAACTGCAACAGTAGGAAGCAGCTGATAGATATTGTTATGTAAAAAGTAATATAAATGGTTATAGAGATGTAATATAATGTAACCTACTTTTCATATAAAAATATCGATCAGCTGTTTCCTACGTTGGAGTTACATTACATTACAGTCGGTTAACTCAGACTTTATAATACTTATGGTGTTGTGTTTTTTCTTAAGATTTATTAATAAACATCTTATTTTAAATAAAAGTTGAGTGACATACAATTAACAAAACAGTAAAAACTTTTAGGCAAATTTAAACCCAATATAAATAACCTTTTTTGTATGAATAATATACATACATCGAAACAAACAAATAAAGTTCTCAACAATTTAAAAATAAAAATTTTAAACAAAAACTGCCGTATTCATGACCTTTTTAAACCATTTTTAGTGAAAATTTGATAGAGGTGTTTTCATAAACGATTTTTATGTTAAAAAGCTAATTTTAACGCCTTTTTAAATCAACAGATTTTAAAATTGGTTTCACCCATGCTTAAGACAATTTTAAAGTAAAGTTTGTTTTTTGGTGATTGTTTACAGCAATAAAAATACATTGTGTTAAAATTAAATTAAACAAATTTTTATTAATTATGGAGACGCTGCTTGTGATAAAAATATTTGGTAAAAACACTTTTATTTAAAAACTGTATATAATTTTGGTTACGTAAGTATGTGTTTTTTGTTTTAATAGAGGATATTGCTGAAATGCCCAATAGCCGGAAACTGAAAGTGTACAGAGAAAGGAGTATCCCGTTCCTTATTCCTGATAAGCAATTCAAGCACCAACTCCGCTTTAATAAAGATACTGTGAAAAAAAAATATTAATTTGGTTAAAGAAGAAATTTGTGTAGATCCTAGAAGATGTGGGACTAGAGGATGTGGAACTTTGAGATGTTGGGGTCGCAGAGAAGTATGCAAAAATTTTTTTCTTTGTTATCATAAAGTGAGCAAAAACTTGTACTATTAATTTCAGGATGATGCTAGAGACCTTCATGGTCTTAGGCAACCAGCGGTAAGTAGGATATGTGCTAAAGTTGCTCGTGCATTGGCCAAACATAATAAAAATGCCGAGAAATTTAGAAGAAGAAGCCCAATCAGCAAAGGTATTCAAAAAACTAAGAAACTTTCCTGAAACAGTCGGAGCCATAGATGGGACCCACATTAAAATAAAAAAAAACCGGAGGAGACTTGGCTCAATTCTACATAAATAGAAAGGGATTTTATTCGTTGAATGTCCAGGTAAAATATGTTACATAAATGTATGATGTCATTTATTGTTTATACATATCATCCATTTACATCTCTACCGGCCTTTTGGACTTTTTCATATTTCCATAATACTAATTTTTTTTTAATGCATGTTTTTATTTATTGTATCTTCAAATATGAACTAACAATAAGTATTCAATTCTTAAATCTAAATTATAATTATTACGCCCAACCAATGTCGGACATAAGCTTAGTGATAGTTATTAATAAGACATAATACGGGATTTACACGATGACTTTTTCCCTGCATTTTTCTTCAATTCTCTTTTGTGTTGCTACCCCTTTGATTGTCTTTGTACCCCGTTTGTCAATAAACTCTAGAAAATTCACAGTAAAAAGTCATAGTGTTAATCACGTATAAGTAGTGATAAGCAACAAAAAGAAAAAAAGTGTTTTCAAGCAGTTTCATCATCTGGAGTGTTGAATATTAGAGCCCGTGTATATCTCCTTTTTAAGCGGATGTGTCCAGTAAAGGTTAAAATATTACAAGCAAGCGGATTATGATGTCACTCGAGTTTAGTTAGATATTTGTCTGCGTATTTTGCAATCTCTTCAGTCACTAGTGCCATATTTAAATCACGATGTATATTTGAATTTTTGATGTACCATGGAGCCGATGTTATCAAACGTAAAATTTTGTTTTGCCTTCGTTGAATTTTCTCAACATTTGAAGCTGAAGCAGTGCCCCATAGTTGAACTCCGTAGCACCATATAGGTTTCAAAGGTGACTTGTATATCAAAAGTTTGCAATCTAGACTGAGAGTTGAATTTCTACCAATCAGCCAATGTACCTGAGTTAATTTTGGTTTCATTTGTGTTAGCTTAGTGTCAATGTGGTATTTCCATGTAAGCCCTCGATCAAGGTGTATACCAAGGTATTTCACATGTGAATGTTGAGGAACAATTTGATTATTTATTCTAGTGGGGGAACAAGTATTTTTTCGCAAGGTAAATGCTACCTGAGCACACTTCTGTTCATTTACCTTTATTCTCCATAAGTTTAACCATAGTTCCATCTGAGTAATGCTTTCCTGGAGTTTGCGGGATGCCTCATCAGGGTTCTCGTGCATACTAATGCAGGCTGTATCGTCGGCAAATCTGGAAGTATGGATACTACTGTTCACAATCATATCACAAGTATAAATCAAATACAAAACTGGCCATAGTATACTCCCCTGTGGCACAGCGGATGAGATAGTATCAGGCATACGCGTAAAGTCTCCATCCACAACAGTGAACTTACGGGAAGAAATTTAACTTTCTAAAAGATTTAAAATGTTTATTGGTAGGTAAGTGTTCAATTTTAAAATAAGGCCTTCATGCCACACTTTATCGAATGCCTGAGAAACGTCAATAAACAGCGCAGAACAATACTTTTTGCTTCAAAAGTTCTTCTTATTAACTGAAATAATCTATGAGTTTGTTCAATGGTGCTATGCTGACTTCTAAGACCAAATTGATGGTCAGGTATGTACCCAGTACTAATTAGAATTGGGGACAATTTTGTCTTAAGCGGTTTTCGAAAAACTTTGACATTGTTGATAGTAGACTTATTGGCCTATATGAATCAGCCTTGGTAAGATCTTTGCCCGGCCTTGGAATCATTTTAACCTTGGCAAGCTTCCAGCTGTATGGATAATACTCCAGTCGCAAAATGGCATTAAAAATGAATAACAGGATTCTAATTGCTATCTGGTTACTAATTCCATCAATACCTGGCAATTAATTTTTGCAAATCACTCGTCTTAAACTTTGTTGATTGAGGGGGTAGAGCGACTACACTCGGCAAATCAGCAACACCCGTAACTATTTTTGGCGTAAAAACGGATTTTAAGTGCTCAGCAAATATGTTACCTTTTTCAATATCGCTTCTTGCCCAACCTGTGGTAGATGTGCGGAGAGGTGGCTTAAACTCAACTGGTGTTTTAAGCTTTCTAGCAGCGCACCACAAAGAGTAATTAGATTCTGGTGTGACATCAAGACCTTCCAGATACTTTTTAAGAGATGCAGTTTTTTCAGATGCAAGCAACTCTTTGAGTCGTTTAGTGCACTCTTTAAATCTGATTTTGTGTTGAAGTGATCTGTGCTGTTGCCATTTTCTTCTAGCTCTTCTTTTTCCACGTACGAGACGTTCAATGTCAGTAGAATAAATTCTATTAAACCCAGTCTGCGGATGGGATGTAGTGGCATGGTCAGCAGCGCCTTTAATATTTTCGTTAAGATTAGCAATGCTAGATTCAATATCGTCGGGTGTTCTAAGCGTAATGTTTTCCGTACAATGACTACTGAGATATTTTTTGAACCCCAGCCAATTAACACGATTGATCATCTTTACATATGGGTCAGGTAAGTTACTTCTTAATGGGCTACAAATTGTAATGATCGTGGGAGAGTGATCGGACGAGAGATCAAGAGAAGCTTGAACTGGAATTAAATCCCTAGAGATATTTTTTATGACGCCAAAATCTATAACATCCGGAATTTTTTGTATGTCAGTAGGCCAATAAGTGGGCTTCCCAGTCGAAATGACGCCCAAACCCATTTTTGAAATTGTGTTGAACAATGCTCGACCTCTGGGTGTAATAAGACGCGAACCCCAGAACGTATGTTTTGCATTGTAGCTGCTACAAAACAAGGTCCAACAGATTTGTAGAAATCCTCATATTGATTCTCACTGATTGAAAATCTGGGAGGGGGAGTAAATTGATGATATATGTAGCAAAAATTTGTACAAAAACTTTCAATGCCAATATTTGTTGCTTGTAGATGTTCTTCACAAACGTTATCAAGAATATAGTGCTTCAGTCTTGACTTTATTAGAATTGCTGATCCACCGCAAGCTCTACCTCTAGGGTCCTTTGAATCATATAAAGTGTAGCCATAAATTTTAAAAAGCCTTCTCGAAGTCAAATAAGTCTCAGATACTAACATTATATCAATATTTTTTCCGGTCAAGTTCATTTTTATGATGGCAAATGCCGTTTGCGTTCCAGAAACATATTGTTAACGTGTTCATGGCTTGTTAATTAATGCTTGAAGCAGAGTATTCTGCATTCGCAGCATTTTTTGCATCATTCTAGTCCTATTTGTTGTAAAATTGTTTATAATTTGCACCAGATTATCAATAGTAGCTTCAAGACGATTAAAATTAAAGCTTGCGTCAGTATTTTTTGAATTATTTAGCGGGGAAACATTTTGTGTGGGAATTGAATTTGTCTAAGCAGCGTCTGCATACGATACACGGGAAGTAAGTGGTTGGCTCATTTGCACAAAAGTGGCAGAGTAATCGTTTGCTGATTGAGCTGGAGCTAATTTAGGTTTTTGCACCATAGTCTACTTTACGAAAGAGTACACAGGACAATCTCTGTAGTTAGCGGTGCGATTAGCTCCACAATTACTGCATTTTATATCACTTTGATCATTTGGCTTATTGCAACTAGCAGTGCCGTGTAATTCGCCGCACAACACCAACAGTAGGTAAATTGCAGTAAGTTTTCGTATGGCCATATTAGTGACAATTATGGCACTGTACGGGCCCAGAACGCTTGTGTGGTTTTTCAACTGATATTTTTCGGTATAACAGATATTTTAAGCTATAAATTGGGTGCGTCTCATTTTTTTAAATTTTATATCATTAGACTCAAGTTCAACACGAAAAAGGGGTTGGGGAATCTTCTCCCTATTCATTATATTGGACACATTTTTTACCTTAAACCCCTGGAGGACGAGTGTATCTTTTATTTCTTCTTCTTCAATACGATCTGCATGCCTTTAGCGCTCTTAAGCTGGTATCTGTAGAAGCTTGTTTTATTTTTTTCAAATTCAGCAACCATTTTCCGAAAATTTTTTCGTCACAAATTAGAATTTTCGTTTCATCGATGTTGCCGTGTTTAACTGGAACAAAATGAAATTTATTCTCACCAATGACCGAAATTAATTTTTTGATAGGAGCGTTTGACTTTTTTTTTTCTCTCAAATAGATTGCTGGCGGCTTGGATGTTTTGTTCGTGACATCGGATTTGTTGTTGTCATCTTGCAATATTTAAAAACGGTTTTGACGATTATTAGAAGATGCGCTGTTATCCCTAGACATCTATGGAGCCGATGAAATTTTTGAAGAATTCGGGCTTCGCCCACGCTTTACGACGGTTATATATCTGTCCATTCCGACTTGTACCTTGCGTTTTGAGCTACTGTTATCTGTAGTGATAATGTAATAATATTTATTTATTTATTTAATTATATATACATATATATATATATATATATAGTAACAGATCAACAAAAAAAAAAATACAGAGAGCTAATTTCTTAACGAATGAATATACAAAGTTATAAAATGATAGCAAAATTTCAAATAACAATATTATTTTATTACTTTGAAGAACAAGTTTAAAAACATTTTTCTCAATGCTGAACTCTATATAAGACTTTGATTCTCTTTGCAATTTAAAGTTAATTTCATTGAGAAACACGAAAGCACGGGCCGTTAACGAGCCGTTACGAGCATAATTAGGCCGATGAAAATGAACATCAAACAGCTTCGTTAACCTGAAAATTCTGGGAGGTAAAAAAATGGCACAGCATGAAGCAAATCAGTACAGTCAATGTATCCGTTAATAATATCGTAAACAAGAAGGGCGGATTGAAGTTTTCTACGTCCTTCTAGAGTACGTAGGCCAATAAAAAGGCACTTAGATTCATAAGGAACATAAGTTAAATAAGGTAATGAGCGTGTAACAAATTTAAGGAAGATTCGCTGAAGTCTCTCGAAGGACGTATAAACGTATTTATGCGAGTACGGATTAGCAAATTCAGAGCAGTTCCTCTTCAGAAAACCAAGCATTTTATAAACTTTAGGAGTTATATACTCAGCATGAGCTACAAACGACATAGAACTATCAAAAACTACACCTAAATCAAGTTTAGAATTCGGGGTGTTCAAATTGATGCCATTAATATTAAATATCACTACAATGGGATTCATGGACCTATGAAATGAAACATGTAAACACTTATTTATATCTAAGTGCATGTAATTAAGTTGGCACCAATCGCTTAAATTATTAAGCTCATTTTGCATAGTGCGGATATCATTCAATGAATCACATTTCATAAGAAATTTTAAGTCATTGGCATATAACAGATATTTTGACTTAATAAAGCAGCCACCAATATCATTAATAAATAAATTAAATAATAACGGACCAAGGATGCTCCCCTGGGGCACTCCAGACGTTTGACAATAGGGCAAGGATTGAAAAACTTCAATAGATACTGTGTAAAATCTATTAGATAAGTAAGATTTAAGCCATAGCAAAAAATTGGAATGAAATCCCATTAAACTCAATTTTGACAACAGAGTGGAATGAGATATTTCATCAAACGCTTTAGAAAAGTCTGTGTAAATAACTTCTACCTGGCTACCATGCTCAAGAGCATCCAGACAATATTCACTGAAAAGGGTCAGATTAGTAATAGTTGATCGGCCAGAATAAGAACCGTGCTGATACGGAGAAATCCAAGGTTTAATTTGGAAAAATAACTTTTTATGTACAATATGCTCAAAAATTTTGGAAACGCAAGAAAGCTTAGAGATAGGCCTGTAACATTTTACATCATTTCTGATGCCATCTCTGAAAACTGGAGTGACCATGGCAGTCTTCCACCTGCTAATAAATTGCCCTTCTTTCAGAGAAAAATTAAGCATAAATGTTAGAGCTGGTACTAAGGAGGTACTCGATTTCTTTAGCAGATAAGTACAGATACCATCACAATCAGATTTTAATCAATTCTTTACCTGAGTAATAGCGTCAGATACATACATCAATCTCAGACAAAACTAGATATCCAATATTTATTTTTCTAAAACCTCCCGAAGTGGAAATATTATCGTTGAACGGTTTAAAATTTGAACTAAAAAAGGACGCAAACATATTTACTGCCTCCTCACAAGAATTAGAGATTTTGCCATCTAGGTTGACTATAGATGGAATGTCTGACGATTTTCTTTTAGATTTAACAAAAGTCCAAAACGCTTTGGGGTTACGTATAATTTCTTGTTCTTTCGACAAGAGAAACTGCTTATACAAAAATTTATTCAGAAAGTTAAATTCTCTGCTGTAATGTAAAATTTTAGCTTGAGATTCGGAAACACCCATATCCAAAAACTTTTTATGGAATTTGTTACGCAAGTTTTTCAGTTTTTTTAGGTCATTGGTATACAAAGGTAGCTTATATGGTTTATTGTGTTTAGTTGGGATATTATCTGAACAAATTTTTAAGATTTTATTTATAAAAATTATATAGCACT
This sequence comes from Tachina grossa, assembly GCA_949987645.1. Classification (NCBI taxonomy): domain Eukaryota; kingdom Metazoa; phylum Arthropoda; class Insecta; order Diptera; family Tachinidae; genus Tachina; species Tachina grossa. Next base: position 128,410,368 of record OX465276.1, on the reverse strand, counting down.
CATGGGTTTTTAATCCAACAAAAAGGTCTATCCAATTAATGGAATCAAAAATAGAGTTCAACACATTGAAATTGCAAGCATTAAAGTTAAATTTATTAACAGACGAGCATGTAGAATTATTAAAAAATGTTAAATTAGCTATTTCTAATACTAGAGCTTGGTGATGAATATTAGGCGGAGATATCCACAGTAGAGGACTGAAAACTTCATATTTAAGAAAATAAGGTACAAATACATATAAGGTCCAAAAAACGATTTAATCTATTTGCAAAATTATTTACTTGATACAAATTTAACGCTAATATACTATCAATTAAGTTAATTTATGACTATGATTTACGTTACTGGGCATTAGGAAGGCACTGTCAGATACTTTTGACCAGAGAATATTTTTTAGATTAAAATCGCCTAAAATACAAATATTACCGTCTACTGTGAAATTCTCCCCAAAAGATGTAATGTTAGATATATGCGCGTCATAAAGCTCATCAGTGCTATTGGGTGGTATATACGATACACATAATTAAAATGAAAAAGCTAAATCAGAAATAGAAACAATTAACTGATCAATCAATATTACATAAAGATGACTTAATTGAGGTTTTTACGGCAATTAGAACTCCTCCACCCAATGATAAGCCAGTAGAATCAGAATTCCTATCCTTACGGAAAACATTATAGAGTTTGGTATTTAAAAATTCAGCATCGTAAAAATCACAGTTGAGCCAGGTTTCAACCAATACACAAACATCATATTCGTTTTGTGTTGAGAAATCAAATATGATATTGGATTTGGTTCGCATTCCGGAAAGATTTTGGTAATAAATTTTAAACCGCTTACAGGTATTAACTATTGTTTCCTTGTAGACTATACGTCCTTTAGAAAATATATATAATAATATATATGTATGTAGTAATATCATCCCCTTCAGGCTCGCGATGAACACGACGGCACTTTATTTGTGTTTTTTGTTTGCTGTTTTTTTTTTTTGTTTTTGTTATTTCTACTATGTAAAATTTAGCAAAACAATAAAGCTATTTATTAAAGTCAGTATGTACCTATTACGAATAATATCGAGTCATAACCGCACAAAAAGCTTAAGTAACAAGTACAAAACTTTACAGGAGTTTTTTTTTTAATTATCTTCGCTGTTATTTCAGTTAATTCATTGAATTTTGGTATTTAGGTGTTATTATGCTAAATATAAGTAACGCAACGAATTTTAACTAAATATTAGCATAATAACGGTATTTTTTGTCCCTTGAGCTTTTTTGCTGTCTCCCTGACAACCTAATGTGTATATTTTTGTGTTGGTTAAGCAAAAAAAAACATTTTTTTAAAAAGAAGTAGTAAATATCAGTTTTTTACGTAAACTTGTCTCCAAATTGCTTAATTATTGGCTTCTTGATCGGCTCCATGTAGTGAATCTTCTAAAGACATCACTCTTCAAATTAAGCGAGTTCGCTATTAAATTTTTGTGCATAGTTTTACTGGTGGAAAAAATTTTCAAGTCCATATATTCTGTAAATAAATTTTTACAAAATTGTTATGTACCTAAACTGAACTGGCGACTATCTCAGTTTTTTTTTTGCCTGGATCGCTAATCAAATTTAAATCGTAATAAACTGTTTCAGAGTTATCAAAATAACCATATTTAAGACTTATGGATGATTTTTCTTTTCAAGTTGGGAAACATAGCCTTTAAAACAATGGTAACTCACTTCAATACAATAGTATTTTTTGGATTTAAATGAATAATGGGCTTTATCGCGATTCGCGTATTTCGACTTCGAATAAAAAATACTTTATTTATTTACTTTTATTTTTTTGTAGAAAGAATTCTAATAATATGTTCGTGGATTTATGTACATAATATATGTATACAAGTATATATGCAGATTTTTTGCACGAAAATATGTTTTCCTCTATCGTATATATATACACATCTTACCTTATAAAATAATGAAAAAAAATTATAATTATCGCTATCCAATTTTTTAGCGAGAGCCCTCGAAAAAAGTCTATCCGAAAAAACTTGGTTTCATCCCATTAAAGGATTATGATAGGCCATATTTAGGGGAAAATTATGTAGAAGAAAGATGTTGCGGTATTTATTCTAAACAAAAATGGTTATAAAAAATTTTCCGAAAATTTGCCGCATTTAAAAGTTATGGTGCCAAAAATGTTTATAGCCAGGATAGGTTATTTTTTAGGTGAAAAGTGCAATGCGCATGGCCGCTACATACGTGAGGTACCAGTGCAATTTTTAGACACATGTGATTTTTTATGGTCAGTCGGTGGAAAGAATAATATAAATACTTTGGGCAATTTGAGTGGTCTAATGCGTATTCAAGTTTTTTAGATGTGGTTTTGTGTGCTATCAGAATAGGCTGTTCCATGTTGAAGGCGTCTCTAGTTCATTATTTTAAAAATAGATACATATTAACAATGCAAAATAAACTATTCAACTATTGCTTATATCGAAAATAAAATATTTAAATCAAGTTGGTTAGTCGAAAAATTACAATAGACCAAAAAATAAGTAAACTATTTTTCTTTTACAAAACAAATATGTATGTATTTGACATTGTATATATGCATATACGTTGTCCGATGTCGGTGAAGGGTATATAATATTCGGCTAATCCGAATATAGCACTCTTGCTTTATTTTCAAAAGGAAATTTTAGCTTAATTAACATGTTGCTGTTACAAAAAATGTAAACAAAAAATAATGTGTACTTAAGCTTAAATTGTTTTTGCTATAAAATTTAAATTGAAATTGATCCTATGGTTATAAAATTTTGACAGATAATGCCAATGATAACAAGTTAATGATTTTTATAAAAAAAAAACTTATTTGGAAAATCATGTTGCTTAAGCTTCTTTGGTGGTAATGGCTCGATATGTACTACGAATATTTTTTTTGTATAATTTTTTGTTTGTTTAGTAGGTATGTAAGAAAAATTCCGCTAAGCGACTGTTCGGTATGAAGGTACAACGAGAACTGACTAATAATAAAAATAAAATTGTGGTTATGTGGTGATGATATAAACATAAATATATATATATATATATATATATATATATATATATATATATATATATATATATATATATATATATATATATATATACATATGTACCTTATAGAAATAACTTGTTTTCATTTAACTTTTTTTTCAAATACAACCTCTAGCAACACAACTAGAATTGTAAATTAAATAAATATAATTTTAAAGATTTTTTTTATAAATCATTTTTATTGCTTATAAATATGCAAAGTACATATTGCTGAGATAATTAGGTAATATGGAAAAAATATCTGTAAGTAATCTAAGAACATATTTTTTCATATTCGTACAAAATCATTGGAAAGCAAATGCTCTTTCCTCATCTTCGTCAAAACAGAGCCCTTAAATGTTAAATATCATGTAACAAAACTTCAACCATGTACGTATGATTATATCGAGCTCTATTTTCGATTTAATAATATAATAATATAATATATTAATAAGCAAAAAATTAAAATTTTTATTGAAATTGAAATTTTGGGGGCCAATCCATTGTTAAGAGTTATCAAAATGCCAAAATTCTTCATAACTTTTAACATAGAGGCTGTAAAATTGTATTGTAAGCGATAAATCACGCATGTAAAACATATTTGAATATCGAGCCATATTTTCGATTTTACCGTAGCGACATGTTATCGAAAATTTACTTTTTTATTGAAATTAAAAGTTTATGGCCCATAAATATCCGTAGTTTAGAGTTATCAAAATGCTAAAATTGTTAATAACTTTTTAATATAAAATTTATCATAAGCGAACATTTTTTTGTACGTAACAAAAACATATTTGAATATTAAAAAAACCTTCTCCTGAACACTTTAATTTTTGTTGCTTACGATCAAATCGATAATAAGGGTCGATATGTAAAAATTCTTCTCAAAACTTTAATTTTTATCGTTTACGATTAAATTGATATGTATTTCCCACTACCCATTTTCCACGAAACTTACGTACATATGTGAATTTCACATGCGCATGTGGCTCTGACGTAGTTTTGACGTCACCATGAAGCTACATTGGCTACATCCCGTCTACTAGTAGCACATTTTAATGTAGAAATTCACACCTTTACACCTTCCGGAAATGTACCGGACTCGGCTAAATGTTTCACATTTAGATTTTGGACAAAAAATACTATGAAAATTTAACGTCAGTCATATAGCCACTACTACTAATTAAAAACAAAATTCACCAACATCCTGAAAATTCTCGTGATGGCACAGCCACATTCGTATGTAGCATTTACTAAACGCTTAAGTAAAAATTGTTCGAAAATATTTTCTCATGAAATTGTTTTACTATATACACATTCTAAATAATTTATTTTTTTGAGTGGTTTGCTTATTAAACAATAAACACAAAGACTTCACATACAAATACCTTGTTAAAAATATACCTACATACCTTTAAAATTTACTTTAATTTGAGTTAACAGAAACTTATTGTATATTCAGTTATTGTAAAAATTTTTCGAGTGTAGTTATATGCATTAAATATACTTTAATAATAATGTCTTTAACCTTACAAAACGAAGTGTTGATCATCATCATTTTGAGTAGGTTAACATAATTATTCTTGTTGTGCAGAAGTTAACTAAAATTATATGTAAGTACTTATAATTTTAATGTATTCGGTATGCCTACATTGTTAGCGCTTGTGTATGTGAGGTTGTACCTTACAGCACATTAAAGTACATTAAATAATGTATATTTTCGAACACTGATGACAAGGTTATTATCAAACGGAGTTTCTCCCTCGATATTTAGTTGTCTATAAGATACTAATAACACTGTGTGACAAATTTTCAAGAAATCGAAATACCTGGGACGTGTTATTAGTTTTCTGGTAGGTATTGTCGAGTATAACAACAATCTGTATTTGAAATTTTCCAAAAACCTCCAAAATCTTGAGTTACGGGTAAAAAATCGCGTTTTCGTACCCGTAGGCACTTATCAACCTCTAACTAAGTTAAATATCAACCGATTTTGAATTTCTAAACTTCTTTAAGGTGGAAGCACATAACACGCGTTCAATGCGCTAATGCGATACACACGGCTGTCAAAAAAGTTGAAATAGTGTGTTTTCATAAGGCAAGTTACATAGAGAAGTTCGCGACGCGCGTACCTCGCAAAAAGTTGAACATTCTTCAACTTTCACGGGTTGTATACAAAATGAAAACTAGTGTTGCCAGATTCATAAGCTAACATCCACAAAAATGATTAGAAATTAATTTTTCATTAAACAATGGATAAAAAAATGCATTAAAGATTTAAAGAAATATGAAACGTAACTGCAAGACAAAAAAATAACCGACAAAGGCTTTAAATTTTACAACTAAAAAAACCTCAAAAGCGTGTTGTGTAGCTTTCCATTTGTATAGCGTTAAACGTTTAACAAGCCAGAAAAGCGTTGCCGCGTAACGCGTGGTATGTACTTCCACCTTTAGAAAGAAGAGACTAAAATTTTTCGAAGGATGATGAAAGTACAATTTAAAAGCAATTTAATCAGCAAAGAGTACAAAATTGGTACAATAGTGATCGCCACACTCTTTTCTCTTGTGGTTCTCATGAAAAAAGTTTGGCGACCACTGTTGTATAAATTTTGTACTCTTTGCTGATATGTGTCTATTAAATTGTACTTTCAGCATCCTCGAAGTATAAATACACAGAAAGCGTATAAAAAGAAAGTGAAATACATCGTACAGGTGGTTTATTAACAGAAAATCTTCTAATAAAATATCAATTCTAGGGAATTTTTTAAAACAAACCTGCGAATTACTTACATATAATGAATTATATTTCATAAATACTGCCTAAGAACGAGTCCAAAGTAGACAAGTGTCGAAAAAAAACCCAAAAAAATATATTTGGTAAAAATTCAGACATATGTATGTATGCATATTTGAAATTTACTGAAACAATATATAGATGATTCAAAAAATCTTAGTCTCTTCTTTCTAAATCCGTTTATAAAAATTGCGTTCGAAAACTCAAAAATTTGTACAAATTTTTACTACTTTTTACTGGATTGCTTTTGAGTACACAAAATCCAGTAAATGAGAGGGCAAATTGAGAGAGAAAAATGACAGTTCATTTACTGAGTAAATGCAAGTTTTTACTGGACAAATTTTTGCCAGTAAAATCCAGTAAAACGAAACCATATGTTTTTAAATATAAACAAACAAAAGCAAAGGGAAACAAAAATTTTTAATTTTTGATGAAATTTTTAAAATAATAAAAAACAAATGCATTAAGTTATAAGCATTATAACATTTATTTAAGTTTTATGCTAGAAAAATATTCGGTTATGTTATGTATTCCACGTGAAATTAAAGGGGCCCATATACTACAACAGCATGCATGAGCAATCAAGTGTTTGTGCCAGCAGTTTGGTCGTGTATGGGCATTATGTGCGATTGTACGGTTTGCTGTAGCGATGTCAAGTAGAGTTTGATATTTTGCTGATGGTAATAGCTCGCTGGTGTGGTATATGGTGAAATTAGCTCAGTTGAGCAAAGTTGTCATAGAGCAAACATGCATTTAAGTAATATAATTTGTTGAAATATAATTTGTTTCAATGGTAAACAGAATTTTAAAACTTTAGTTACACATAGCTGCTAATTTTAACAACATACCAATAATAATTGCAACAAAATATGTATCACTATTCATAACCACCCTTCCCGAAATTTTGTAAGAAATGAATATTGTACCAGCTTGCTGGTATGTTGTGTGGTTCGAGCATGAATGCTCAATCGCTTGATTGTGTTGTAGTGTATGGGCCGCTTAACGTGCGGAATTTCCATAAAATTGTTGGAAATATGTATGTATGCAGATATGTATGTATGTATGTATTTATAACAACAATGCTATTGCATTTCCGAGCGATTTAATTTCACATGGAATTCAGAACATAACCGATTGTTTTTAAACTTGAATAAAGTTAATAATTATATTGGAATTTTTGCTTATACATATCGTCGGGTCGACGGTTCCTGGTTTGCCGTATGGAACATTTAAAAAAAATTTACTTTGTGTACTTTTTTAAAATTCTTCCCCAGTTTTTCGTTGTCTTGCATATATTTATCATCCTAATAACTCTCAGGGTAAAAAGTTCAGAAACTTTAAAGGCCTGACCGGCGATGTCGACAAGAAAGTTTCTATCGCTTAGTTATATTTAAAACAAAATCAAAATAAGAAAGTTTATTTTTGTTTTCGATATAATAAGTAAGCTATATAAAGTTTCTTGTCGACATCGTGGACCAGACAAATAAGTTTAAATAAAAACATATGTCTATATCTATTACTTTTTTTATTAAATAAAATATTCTATCATGTATTTCATATGTATAATTTTTTTTAGCGCCAAAATTGGTAATCAGCTGTTGTATATATTTTACTGGATTTTAAAATTTTTCCGTTCGCGTACTTTTAGATGCAAACTTTCTTATTGAGAGTAATTTCTTTAAATTGCTCAGTATTTACTCACTTACTGGTTTTTACTAGAAAAGTACTCAAACGCACCTTATTTTTGAATAGACTTATTATTTATGTTTATTTTAATAAAATTTCATACATGTATACGTACATATTAATATAGGTATATATGTATCTTTCTGTTTTAAGAATTTATACTTGTCAAGCTTAAGCCTATAGTACACGGCATGTAAAAAACCACATGCGCATGTGGATCTGACGTAATTTTGACGTCATCACAAAGCTACATTTGCTACACGCCGTGTACTTGCAACATATGTACATGCAAATATTCACATGATTACAGATTTGCTGCCCCAGAAAATGTCTTCAATTAAAAATGTCATTGGTATATTGGAACAAAATTTTTTATCAAAATTTTACGGCATGTAGCCACTACTAGTAATTTTAAAAAATGCAACCAACATGCTGAAAATGTCCGCAACGTCATCGCCACATATGCATGTGGCTTTTTACATGCCGTGTACTATAGGCTTTACATACATACATATATAACATACACGGCACGTGAAAAGCCACATGCAGTAAAAAGGCCGTTCTTTGATTTGAGAAGGCTAACAAAGTCACGATTTTCACTTCCATACAAGTACATATGATATGGCATTGTTTACTAAAAAATAATTCTAGTTTTCTTACGTACATATGTATGTACATAGTTCTACTATAGATGCATATGAAAATACGTATCTACAATTATACATAAAAACATTTCACTTACCGCTTTTAAAAACAAGGAGAGCTTCATATTTTCCACCACAACATTTTGCAATGCAAATCTTGCCCGCAATTTCCTGAACATTCTTTGATTGTAATACGCCCAATTTGTCGTTACTAAATTTTACAAGACAGAACATTGGTAAGTGAAAATATTCCAAGTATTTTAGATTTTCTAGAAAATTAAAAATTTAAAAAAATTAATAGAACATTAAAAAATAAGAGAAAATGTTTAATAAAAAATTCACAGCGACCGATAATACCAGAGGCACGGGGCTCCAAAATGATTAAAGATAAGAGTTAATGTGCATCAATTTTAAACAAATATTCCCCGAATGAAAAATATTGCCTCCCACGAATAAATACCATTCTGGTGGGCCAAAAAAGGAGGTTGTGCAGAAAGTTTATAGTGAAATAATTTAGAATTGGAGCAGATGCTGGAAATACGATGCACAATCGGGCTTCTCTATGAATATTTCAGAAGCCACCAATTGTTTTAATTAAACTTCTTCTCTTATTATTTTCAAGCACTCGATTTTTTTCCATTTGTAGCCACTGTACTTACTATGCTTTCGAATTTGTGTATTTGCTCCAATTGGAAAACAATGAGCACATGTTATATATTCTTACATACCTCCAAGCTCTTCGAATTTATTGGTTTTCTTCTTTTAAATATTCCTTTAAAAATCTTTACATAAAGCTTCACCAAAAATGTACTGTACTATGTGTACGTCTTAATGCATACTCGACAAATTTTCAAATGAATGTGAAATGATACTACCAAGTCACATTTGGTAAAATTATTCTTGAACGCTGCTTAAAAAAAACGTGAACCGTTATATTTCAGAAAAATATGTTTTATCATTTGTATCACGGATGGAAATCATGGTACAATTATACTTTTTATGGTACATTTTTGACCTTGTTGGTACCATGGTACTACCGCGAGTTACTTGGTACAATTTAAAAATGTCAATGTTTCACTATATAGCAACATTAATTTTGTCTATGTTCTCTTTAATTTTTTTTTCCAATATACATAATAGTCGAATCTACGAATGTACTTTTATGAATGTAATATTAAATATTTTTTTTGTGTTAAGTTTCTGTTTTTTATTGTAAACTTCTGTATTTTAATACTAATTTTTTAAGTTTCTGTTTTTATTAATTAATATTAAAAATTGGTACCATCATGGTCTAAAAAGTACATTTTATTTTCATAGTTGGTAAAAATCCAAAAAGTCATTTTCCTTCCCTGATTTGTATACATGTATACATATTAACATACATATGTATACATATATGCAGCATTGCCAGAAGGATTTTTTTGGATATGATAGATGATTTATGTACCGGACTTGATGGGCTGCATGAAAAATCTCCCAAAACAAAAATGACTCAAAAAGTTTATCAAATACTCCCAACTTAAAAACTACCACAAATTATGTATGTAATATGTTTATAAAATAAAAAATTAAATAAAACACAAAATCTATGTAAAAGCAATCAAAAGAAATGAAAAAAATTCCATTTTATTAAGTTTCAGTAAGTCTTTAGTGATAGGTGCCGTGTCCGGAAAAACTACGATGGAAAAAATTTTTGAGCTCAGCCAAATGTCGGCTCTGCAAAATATCTTTAGTAAAAAAAAGTTATTTCTCTTTTTTTAATCACTTTACAAAGAAAATTAAAAAAAAATTCTAAAATTTGTTGATCCATAACTTCCAAAATATGCTTTTTCGGGGATTTTTTTAATGAAGAAGTTCATTCATTCTTAGAATAATTTTTATATCACTTATCATACCTTTTTTCTGAAAGATGTTCTTAAAGTAATTTTGCTCCAGATTTTCTGTTATGTCGAAAAATGCCTTTGCTGAGTAGACATTTTTATACTTAACGATTTTTTGAACGTTTTAATTCAGCCTTATTCTCAACAGCATCTGCACGATAGTTTATTCCCTTTTAATTTTTTCTCCCATTTTAAGAAGTCATTTGCAAGCTTTATTCAAGCTTTATTTACTTTCAGGAAAAAATTAAGTCCATCGGAATTATTTCGCGGAGAATATTTAGAATTTAGCTGATTATAAGATTTATCCTATTTCATAAATACTTTTGGACTTTTTGTATAAACAAAAAAAAAATAACAATGTGAAAAATAAACAAATAAATTTGTTAAACTTTTTTCACTCATCCGGTTTAAGGATTTTTTTTTCTCAAATGATGTTTCTTTTTATTTTTAGCACTCTCATTTTTTTACTTGTGTAGTAATTCGAATACTAAATTAAGTTCCTATTACTATTATTTTTAACAACAAAAGTGAAATAAAAAAACTTTTATTTATAAAAATGTCTATTCGTGTACTCATTTTAATCGTGTTTTTTTTTTAATTTCTATCTGTTATAATAATTTAATATAATTTTAATTAATAATAATTATTATAACTTTGTTTGAATTGAAAATATGTGATGATTTTTTTTTCTGTACACACCTTTTGGCAACGCTGTACATAAAACGCTGTATGTAAATTATTTAGGGCCATTATTACAACCTAAAGATAAACTTCCTAATAGTTAACCTTAACGTTAGCTAACGTGAACTATAAAGTGACCATTAATTTTTTTCATTATTACAACTGTCCGATAAAATAAATAATACAAATGATGTAATGTGGCATTATTGGTGCAGATACCGGTTACTTTTGACTGTTAAAAGCTTAAAGTTCACTTTGAAAGTTACCATGAGAATAAACCTGCTGTTAGCTTATCAATCACTTTTACATTAATGTTTGCTTGTAATAAACAGAATAGATTTATGCCAGATAACAACCTCAAATTAACTATTTGTAAGTTGTATTAATGGCCCTTATTCCGGCAAGCGTGCTAGGTAGAAATTACTCTGCGAGCAGGGTTGCCAGTTTTATTTGAAAAAAAGAATGCCAACTTCAGAAAAACAGGACATTTTACTAACAAATGAGGATCGATATTTTTTTAAATAAATATATTTAAAAAAAAACACCAATAAATATGTTGAGAACTATAATCTTATTTCTTTAAAAATAAAAATTGAGTACAAAATACAAAACAACAACATATAGGTAGTATAAATAAAAAAAATTTTGCTTTTTCTAAATGAAATTTCTTAGCTGGTGGTTGAGCATGCCTATATGCATTTGATTAGGGCTTTACCAAATCGTCAGTACAAAATTTTTATCAAGGCAATACGTTTGGCTATACATACGTATGGCGTATTTCTGTGTTTTCTGGGTACTACCGTAGGCTCGTAGTTCTCACATTTGACGAGTAGTTGCTATTTAAGGATAGGACTAATTATCCTACACAATCGTACGATTATAACTCTGGTATGGTAGAGTTTATGAAAAAAGCTGTACTATTGTTCAGGATTATGAATCCTACGCTTTAGGAGTTCTTATGAGCTAATAATATGGATTGATCATTCAGAGGTTTATAGATACAGTAGTTTTGATTTAGCTGCCTTTTGTTTAAGTGCACTTTGGACTTAACTGCCTAAAATTATAAATTTCTGTCACTACAATATATAATTATTGTAAAATACGGGCGAAGCCCAAATTCTTCCAATCTGGTCCAAGGATATCTAGGGATAACAACGCATCCTTTACTAATCATCAATATCGTTTTACATTATTTCAAGACAATGACGGCAAGCCCGATGCATCATCGCAAAAGTATTTTAACCCACCACCTACATATACATATGTATATTTGGGAGAAGAAAATTCAGAGGCACTTCTTAAAAAACTACTGGTAATAATACTTTTCACATCATTCCAATTAAACGAGGTAATATGGGTTCAAATATATGCAGAAAAAGATTTCTGAAAAATTGTGACAAAATTTAAAAAAAAATAACAAGTTATTATACTTCCAACTTAAGAGTGCTAAAGGTCTACAGATCGAATTGAAGGGCAGAGATTCATATGTTGACCACGAAGAAGTAAAATGTGCAGTGCACTCATCGGCCAAGGATTTAAGGTAAAAAATGTTATTAATATAATAAACAGAGAAAAAAAGTACCCCAACTTCTACTTTGGGTTGAACCGGAGCCGAATGACATAATATTGAAAAAAATGAAACCCATCCATTTTATAGCGTAGAGTTTCTCAAACACCGAAAAATCATAGCTGAAGAGCCACATAAGCGTTCAGGTCCTGTACAGTGCCAAAATTGCCAAGAATATGGCCACACAAAAACTTACTGCAATTTACTGCAATTTATGTTATCTGCTGAGAATCTTACGGTAATGCTAGTTGTAATAAACCAAAAGATCAAAACGAAAAAAGTGCAGTGATTGTGGAGATAATCACAATGCTAACTAAAGAGGATGTCCTGTTAAGCAGACAATGACGGAAAAACCTAAAGTAGCCCCAGCTCAACCAGGAAATACGTTCTCCGCAATTTCTCCTTAAGTGACCAAACCACTTACTACAAATGTATCGTATTCTGACGCTGCGAAAATCAGTTCCATCCCCATGCAAAAAGTGTCTACAACAAATAACTAATTGAACAAATGCAAACTCAAGCTTTAACTTTAGTCGCCTTGAAGCTACTATTTGAGAATCTAGTGCTAACTAAAAACAACTTTGCAACAAATGTAACTAGAATGATGCTAGAAATGCTTCACGCATTAGTTAACAAGCCATGAACACATAATGCTTCAAGCATTAATTAACAAGCCATGAATACGTTAAAAATATGTTTCTGGAACGCAAACAGCATTCGCCAACATAAAAATGAACTTGAGCACTTCCTCACGGAAAAATATTGATATGTTGGTCTTTGAGGCTCATTTCAAGAAACCTTTTTAAAATTTATGACTACACCTTATATGATTCAAAGTACCCGAGAGGAAGAGCATGCGGAGGATCAGCAATTCTAATTAAGTCAACACTTAAGCACTGTATTCTTGACAACGTTAGTGAATAATATATGCAAGCAACAAATATTTTCGTAGAAAATGTTTTTGCGAATTTAGTGATATTATCATTCAGTTAAGATTGTCCGAGGATGTTGGATCTAACATTTCCAACTTTAACGATAACTTTAATCTTTAATCGTATTTTTAATATGCCACTACCTCCTATCCGCAGACTGGTTTTAATAGAATTTCTTCTATGGCTATTGAACGTCTTGTATGTGAAAAAACAAGAGCTAGAAGAGAATGGCAACAACACAGATCACCCCTAAATTATATACTAAACGACTTAGGGCCAAATTTACAGTCATTAGTTAATTATTAGTAAATTAAAATGATAACTATTGTTTAACTAATACTTCATATTCACAGTACATTGTTTAACTAAAGTTCTTAATATGAGCAAAAATTGGTAACCCTATCAAACAATTAAGTTTCAATATTAGCAGCTCTACTATAGCATATGGTTTTTGTTTTCATTTGCTATATTATTTTTTAAAAATCGATAAAACAGTGCTCGATCATGTAACTTTACCGTACAAGATATTGAATTAGTGCTGAAATTGGTTCGGAAAAACCAAGATATAATAGAAAATAAAATAAAAAGAATGTGTTACCGCTAAATACAAAAAAGAATGTTTGTGTGAAATGTGTATACAAATTTTCACAATGCACCAATACTAATAAAGTTTTAGCGAATCAGCTGTTGTCTAACTATTTGTTAACCAATGACATTTGGCGGTTTAACTAATGGTAAACAAAGAGCTGTGAATCAAATATTATTGGTAAACTATTGCTATTAGTTAACTTATGACTGTAAATTTGGGCCTTAGAAAGTTGCTTTTAAATTTCAAAAAAGCACTGAAGCCAGGAAAAAAATTTTATATATGTATGTATAAATATGTACATATACATATAAAAATAATATAGGAACCGATTGACCTTGGATTCCATCCTTTGGACTTCAAATTTAAGGTATCTGATACACATTTAAATTCTTTAAGAATCGGAAAATATTGAAAGCCTTTTGAATTTTTTACAAAAATTTTTTTATTTATTTTTCGTTAACGAAGATACGAATCACCTGACAAACTACTCATAGAGATGTCACGAGACGGAAGTAATTGTGTATTCGGACGGCCTCGCACATACATTCATCACATCCTCTTTAATGGTCCTTTCGCGTGGTATTATTTTAACGTAATTTTATTTTATGCTATGAGGTCTCACTCGGAGCGTGATTTTTGTAAATAAATGTTAAAAATTAATATTTGTGAACTGCTTAAAACGAAGTCTGTAATCATTTGAAAACAAATTTTAATCACTTTTTTAATGCTTAATATCTTTTTCACATTGTGTTTTTTAATTCCATATAACCAATTTCTCCATTTATTTTGTACAAATATTCATATGCTCAAATGTATTTTCATTTTATATATACTTTTTTTTTCTTATTCATGTGTACTTTTTGTAAGTTGAAGTTCAAAATTAATATTTTTGTATCAAAATATTTAAAATTGAGTCTGTAATCATTTGTAAACTAATTTTAATCATCTTTATTAGAGACCTGCGTAAAGAGTCTTTAAATGTAAATACGTCATGATTTTTAAATGTATTCAGGTCGCATGTATTATACTAAACCAATAATAAATGCTGTCGTACTATAAGCAAAGCACGATGGATGTATTGCTGTACGTGTATATCAGTGTTAACAAACGATGTCGCCAGGACAGCTTGTTTGTAACAAACACTCAAAAGAAGTACTGTTGATTAGTGTATGCTTGTTATTTTTCATATTGTACGTTTAAGTGTGTGTGTAATATGTAGATGGTAAGCTATTATGTGATTAACCGCATACAACTAATGTTAATGCAAGTGTGTGCCTTTTGCATGTGCTCAGAAAAATAAAAGATCATACACACATACATGCATGACGTTTGTACACGCGCTCATGCGTAGAAAGAAGCAAGTATCACAAATTCTTCCGTCACGAAGTGTTTTCTTCTTTACTCTTATACCTACAATACTCAAACAAATTTCTTGCAAACAATGTTGTTCACGTTTGTTTTATAAGATTTTGCTGTAGTAAAGCATTTGAAAAATCCCTCATGTCATCAAAATTCTTATAAGATGTCTTGTGCAGGACACTAATCTTTATAATTCAACACTACAAAACCTTACATATAATTTTGTAAAAACGTTCAACTGTTCATTTCACTAAGTATACATTTTCAGTTGTTTGTTTTGATTATTGTGCTAAAAATACTTACGTACATATTTACACATACAGTATATATTTGTCCCTTTTTAACAGTGATCAAATCAGCGGACTTATACTTTGTACTTTCGGCTGCAGCTGAACTATGTGACAAAGATAATAGACTTTGAACGAAATAAAAAAGGTGTCAAAAGTGATGTGCACCAAACGCAATATAAATACAATAGTTTTGATTTACCTGCCTTTGTTTAAGTGCACTTTTCTTGTCACTATTCCTTAAAATCTCATACAAATTCGTTTTTTAAGTGCACTTTCAATACCTGCACATTTAACTCCCCTAAAATTTTGGTAATTTTAAAATATTTTCATACCAAAAATCAATGTTAACTGCACATTCTGCCTTGCTCACGATGTCGACAAAACATTTTCGTTTGCTTATCTATATATATAAAAATAAGTTACATTATGTTAAGCGCCCCATACACGATTCAATTCAATTTTCAATTGAGTCGGTTGTTATCCAAATCAAAGCGTGTATGGCTTTGTCAATTGATTAGTTTGGCAGTTGTCGAATTGGTTGAAGAAAAATCAAAAGATTTTGATTTTTCATGTTGACTAGTAAATCTTTCAATTCAATTGTGCTGTGTGCTCGAGTCTCTTGATTAGTTGTCAAAATTTATGTTTGTAGCTTTATTTTGTATAGAAAAAGTTGAGTATTTTTAAAATTGTATTTAATTTCATTGAATTTTAAATAAAAAATATATAAATGAATGAATGAATGCAATAGAAGTTTTAAATTTTTAAATTTGTAATTGTGAAAAAATATAAATTTGAAAGTTGAATGAAAATCTTTCAATTCAGTTCATGAAGTGTGTGGCCAAGAATGAATTTAATTGAAAGACTCAATTCACAATTGAATTGAAACGTGTATGGGGTGCTTTAGTAATTCATGTTCTCTGGAATGCGTGAACCGATTTTGATTCTGCAAAGCACAGAATATGAAACAGAATTCTCACTTCTGAGTTAAGCGAAAACGCAACAACAGCTGTTTGGTGTGAATTCGCTGGTTTTACTAAGTTTATTTAACTGAGAGAAAAAATTGTTTTCTACATGTACAAAAAGCAATAGCTATATATTGCATTTGCAAACATGTGTTCATAAAAAACTAGAAAATAAAATTCACAAAAATTGTTAAAAAGTGAAAAATTTCAAAGTAAAAATTAAATATTTGTAAAAAATAGATGTGGTTTTAACATATTAAAGTGTGTAATTGAAAGCCAGTGGTATTCCTCAACTACTGACTGTAAATTGTGGCCCAAATAATGTGAGATATTTAAGAAATTACAAAGTTTTTGCAAAAAAATCTAAGGGCATTGGGATACCTTCCCGGCATTTGGAAAATTTGGACATATGCAGCTACAAACTTACTACCGATGGTGAAGACTCGTCTAAAGGAAACGTGTTTGTACACTTCGAGAGATGTAGCAAGTAAAACAATTGCTAAAATTGTGCATGCTGTTTAAGCTTGTTGGAACGCCACACAAAAGTCGGCATTAGCTCAACGAAAATAGTTTCGTAAAGCTCATCTGGACTCACAATATGTGGATCACATGGGCGTTACACGACGCATGCAACAATTTGGGCAAGTATTCTAACATAATACTGCTGGAGGCTTGTTTGTTCCTAACGTAGGGCCCGGCCAACTTCTTTTGAGCCGTAAGTGCCTACAAAAGTGCGTATAACACCACGCTGGGCTGCACATGTGTGCTTGTGACATAATTGGACAGCAAACTACCCCAGCACCTTATATTGCTTTGGACAGGCCGCCTTAAAATCTGCTTTTGTTTAAGAGCGTGCTACCAATTAAAAATGTACGCGTACTATCATGCCTAAAATTGGACCCGGCCAACGTTTTTTGTATACGTAAGTTCATAAAAAAAATGATTAATACTCTACGTTGGGTTTCAAACTATTCCAGCACCTTATATTGCTTTTTCCGAGCAACGAAACCAGTTCAGAAGGGTGCAGCAAGTCAGCTTGTTTCGTAAATGCATAAAAACGGTAAGTTTTATATTAAAAATATTTCGGTATTTGAAATATTAATTGTTCTCACCGTTTATTTATTCCAGAAAATCGTTTGGCCTCTTTGTTGGTAAATGCAACAAGATCAGAAATAAATACTGGTCGAACATTTATACCCAATGATCAAACATATGCATCCATCTTTGGCTAATAAGATCAAAGATACATATGTTGCTTGAAATATTAGCTGGTCAAGAAACTATTCCAGAAATTAATGTTTCTTTGGCTGGCCCACCTTTACCAGATGCTAAGACAGCTTGGAAAGAAATGATTCAGAAGGTACTATCGGTACTATAATCTACAAAAAGGTACTATAAACAAGAAAATGCCAAATCAAACATTCGTTTGCAAGGGAAACATCATAAAGCTATTGCTTGCAGAGAACATAAAGCTGTCTACCTGGATCAGTTTCGGACAAAATGCAAGGTAACGTTTTTTTAAATATGTATGAATGCACATTTATTAATTAATTTCAGTTCTCGTGGTACCTTCATAGCGAACAGTCGATTAGCGGAATTTTTCTTACTTACAAAAAATTAAACAAGCAAAAAATATTCGTAGTACATATTATTCGTAATAGGTACATACTGTCTTTAATAAATAAGCTTTATGCTTTGCTAATATTTTTACATAGTAAAAATAACAAAAACAACCGCAAACAAAAAAAATTAAACAAAGTGATATTGAGGAATACTATATATGTATGTGTACCGCAAACAAAAAAAAAAACACAAATGAATATCCCTTGAGGAATTCTTTGTATGAGTGCCTCAAATACAAAAAATTTGAAGTGAGTTCTAACGGCAGAAATGCTTATTTTACTGTGAGTTCTGAAACTCTTAATGAAAAAAATATAAATAATAAATCTGATGAAAGTCTTTTTTTAACGTCAAAGCCAATTTTTCGTCAGCGATCAACTTCGCTTTGTCCAATGTCACATAGTAGTGATTCATTTACATTACAGTTGCCTAGTACTTCTTCATATAAGTCAGTAATATCATCCCCTTAAGGCTCGTGTTCATCACTTAACAAAGTTATCACTACAGATAACAGCGGCTCGATACTCAAGGTACAAGTTGGAATGGACAGATATATAACCGTGGTAAGGCGTGGGCGAAGCCCAAATTCTTCAAAAATTTCATCTGCTCCAAAAATGTCTAGGGATAACAGCGCAGCCTCAACTAATCTCCAAAACCGCTTTAAAAATTTGCAAGATGACAACGACAAACCTGAGGTATCCTCGAATAAAATATGCAAGCCGCTACCAATCTATTTGAGACAAAAAATTCAAATTCAAATGCCCTTATTAAAAAATTAATTTCAGTCATTGGTGAGAATAAATTTCACATTGTTCCAATAAAACGTGGCAATATCGATGAAACTAAAGTCCAAAATTATGACGAAAAAGATTTCCGAAAAATGGTTGCTCAATTTGAAAAAAATAAAACAAGCTTCTACACATACCAGCTTAAGAGCGCCTAAGGCATGCATATCGTATTGAAGGGCATAGATTCTTATGTTGTACCCGAAGAAATAAAAGATGCACTCGCCCTACAGGAGTTTAAGGTAAAAAATGTGTCCAATATAATAAACAGAGAGAAGATTCCCCAAACCGTATTTCGTGTTGAACTTGAGCCTAATGATATAAAATTGAAAAAAATGAGACGCATCCAATTTATAATTTGAAATACCTCTTGTACCGAAAATCACAGTTGAAGAGCAACATAAGCGTTCAGGTCCTGTACAGTGCCATAATTGCCAAGAATATGGCCATACAAAAACATACTGCAATTTACCCTCTGTTTGTGTTGTATGCGGCGAATTACACGGCACTGCTAGTTGCAATAAGCCAAAAGATCAAAGTGATAAAAAATTCAGTAATTGTGGAGGTAATCACACCGCTAACTACAGAGGTTGTCCTGTGTACTCTTTCGTAAAGAAGACTATGGTGCAAAAACCTAAATTAGCTCCAGCTCAATCAGCAAACGCTTACTCTGCCACTTTTGCGCAAATGAGCCAACCAGTTACTTCCTGTGTATCGTATGCAGATGCTGCTAACACAAATTCAATTCCTACACAAAATGTTTCCCCGCCAAATAATTCAAAAAATACTGACGCAAGCTTTAATTTTAATCGCCTTGAAGCTACTATTGAAAATCTGGTGCAAACTATAAACAATTTGACAACAAATATGACTAGCATGATGCAAGAAATGCTGCGAATGCAGAATACTCTGTTTCAAGCATTAATTAACAAGCCATGAACACGTTAACAATATGTTTCTGGAACGCAAACGGCATTCGCCAACATAAACATGAACTTGAGCACTTCCTCACGGAAAAAATATTGATGTAATGTTAGTATCTGAGACTCATTTGATTTCGAGAAGTCTTTTTTAAATTTATGGCTACACTATATATGATACAAAGGACCCTAGAGGAAGGGCTTGCGGTGGATCAGCAATTCTAATAAAGTCAAGACTCAAGCACTATGTTCTTGATAACATTTGTGAACAACACCTACAAGCAATAAATATTGGCATTGAAAGTTTTTGTACAAATTTTGTTATATCATCAATTTACTCCCCTCCCAGATTTTCAATCACTGAGAATCAATATGAGGATTTCTACAAATCTCTTGGACCTTTTTAGTTAATTTTAATTATTATTCGAACTCCACTTGTTTCTATATTTATAATTTGAACGGGCTAAAGTTCGTATCGCTTTTTCAGCAAAATTACATGTGACCTTGGACCTTGTTTTGTAGCAGCTGACGACTACAATACGTCTTATTACCCCCAGAGGTCGAGCATTGTTCAACACTATTTCAAAAATGGGCTTGGATGTCATTTCGAGTGGGGAGCCCAATTATTGGCCTACTGACATACAAAAAATTCCGGATGTTATAGATTTTGGCGTCATAAAAAATATCTCTAGGGATTTAATTGAAGTTCAAGGTTCTCTTGATCTTTCGTCCGATCACTCTCCGACGATCATTACAATTTGTAGTCCATAAGAAGTAACTTACCTGACCCATATGTGAAGATGATCAATCGTGTTAATTGGCTGGGGTTCAAAAAATATCTCAGTAGTCATTGTACAGAAAACATTACGCTTAGAACATCCGATGATATTGAATCTAACATTGCCAATCTCAGCGAGAATATTAAAAAGGATGCTGAACATGCCACTATCTCCCATCCGCAGACTGGGTTTATTAAAATTTATTCTTCAGACATTGAACGTCTCGTACGTGAAAAAGAAGAGCTAGAAGGGAATGGCAACAGCACAGATCACCACAAAATAAAATCAGATTTGAAGAGTGCACTAAACGACTCCAAGAGTTGCTTGCATCTGAAAAAACTGCATCTCTTAAAAATTATCTGGAAGGTCTTGATGTCACACCAGCGTCTAATTACTCTTTGTAGCGCGCTGCTAGAAAGCTTAAGACACCCATTGAGTATAAATTACCTCTACGCACATCTACCGGAAGGTGAACAAGAAGCGATACTTAAAAAGGTAAAATATTTGCTGAGCACTTAAAATCCGTTTTTACACCAAACATATGTTCTGGTGTTGCTGATTTGCCGAATGTAGTCGCTCTACCCCCTCAACACAAAGTTTAAGACGCGTGATTTACAAAAATTAATTGTCGAACTCAACCCGAAGAAAGCTCCGGGTATTGATGGAATTAGTAACCAGATGCTTATGAACTTGCCTCGTATTGCAATGAGAATCCTATTATTCATATTTAATGCCATTTTACGACTGGAGTATTATCCACACAGCTGGAAGCTTGCCAAGGTTAAAATGATTCCAAACCCGGACAAAGATCTAACCAAGGCTGAGTCATATAGGCCAATAAGTCTACTATCAACTATGTCAAAGCTTTTCGAAAAACTGCTCAAAACAAAATTGTCCCCAATTCTAATTAGTAGTGGGTGCATACCAGACCATCAATTTGGTTTTAGAAGCCAGCATAGCACCATTGAACAAACTCACAGATTGGTTCAATTTATAAGAAGAACTTTTGAGGAAAAAAAGTATTGTTCTGCGCTCTTTATTGACGTTTCCCAGGCATTTGATAAAGTGTGGCATGAAGGCCTAATTTTAAAATTGAAGACTTACTTACCAATAAACATTTTAAATCTTTTGGAAAGTTACATTATTTCCCGTAAGTTCACTGTTGTAAAAGGAGACTTTACGAGTAGGCCTGCAACTATTTCATCCGGTGTGCCACAGGGGAGCATACTGGGACCAGTTTTATATTTGATTTATAATTGTGATATGCCTGTGAGCAGTAGTATCCATACTTCCACATTTGCGGACGATACAGCCTGCCTTAGTATGCACAAAAACCCTGATGAGGCATCCCGCAAACTCCAGGAACATATTAGCCAGATGGAGCTTTGGTTAAACTTATGGAGAATTAAAGTTAATGAACAAAAGTGTGTCCATATAACGTTCACCCTAAGAAGAGATACTTGCTCCCCCATTCGGATTAACAATCAAGTTGTTCCTCAACATTCACATGTGAAATATCTTGGTATACACCTTGATCGACGACTTACATGGAAACACCACATTGACTCTAAGTTAACTCAAATGAAACTTAAATTAACTCAGGTACATTGGCTGATTGGTAGAAATTCAACTCTCAGTATAGATTGCAAACTTTTGATATACAAGTCACCTTTGAAACCTATATGGTGCTATGGAGTTCAACTATGGGGCACTGCTTCAGCTTCAAATGTTGAGAAAATTCAACGAAGGCAAAACAAAATTTTACGTTTGATAACATCGGCTCCATGGTACATAAAAAATTCAAATATACATCGTGATTTAAGTATGGCACTAGTGACTGAAGAAATTGCAAAATACGCAGGCAAATATCTAACTAAACTCGAGTGATATCCTAATCCGCTTGCTCGTAATATTTTAACCTTTACTGGACACATCCACTTAAAAAAGAGAGATACACGGGCTCTAATATTCAACACTCTAGATGATGAAGCTGCTTGAAAACACTTTTTTCTTTTTGTTGCTTATCACTACTTATGTATTATTAATAACTATCACTAAGCTTATGTCCGACATTGGCCGGGCCTAATAATTTTTTTATAGATTTAAGATTTGAATACTTATTGTTAGTTCATATTTGAAGATACAATAAATAAAAAACATGTTTTAAAAAAAATAATTAATTTTTTTCTTTCAGTTGCCTGCATCATTTAAGAAAGTTACATCGCAAACGTGAGTTTGATTAGTTTATTTGTTTTATCTTTAAAAATTGTTTAAAACAAAATAAGTTATACTGTGGACCTATAAAGTTTCAGTACACCTTCAAATCTTTTAATAGTGCTAATAACTAGCAAATTAACTTAATTGAGTCAGTGTTTTTGCATTAAATATATATTGAAAAACTAATACCTTTTTTATGAAAATAAATTATTTTCTTTAAATTTTTGTATTAACTTGGAAAAAAATAAGTTATTTTAATACTAGACGATCCAAATCAATTGCAGGCAATTATTCTTCCTTTCTTGAGCGTATACTCACCCCAATTTGAAGTAATAAAATCTTCAAAAAATAAGGAATTGTTTCTAATTTTTGTTTTTCATTTTTTTGGTAACTAAATATAAAATTTTTTATTATCTTAATTGTTAAAAAAAAATAACTCTGCACTACACACATGTGTAAACAAAAAAATTAGATTTCTGATTTAATTAATCAAGTTTTTTAATAACTTGAAATGAAAATACATTTACTTATGCTACCAAAGTTTAAAGTTGTTTTCCTTCGTCCTTCTTAAATGGATTTCTTTTGGACGCTGTATTATTTTCTCCAGTTTAGTTTTTAGGGGTCGAATAGTTTTTTTAGCAGCTACATTTTGTTTAGTTTCTTACAGGTTTCCTTGTTGACGTTCACATATGTAAATAGAATTTAAAAAAAGCATTATTAAATTGTATTTTTAGTTAAAAAAATTATCTTTTTGGAAAACATGCAGTAAAATTGATTTTTATTTATAGAACTAAGGTTTTATGTCTATAAAACAAAAGTTGAATCTCTTTTATAGTGTTCTCAAGCGCGTAAAAGTGCTTTCTTTTTGTAGTTGTAAAGTAGGACACAAAATTAACACATTTGCGTTCCAATTGATTCGAAAACTTCTTTTTCTCGCGACTTACACACTTGCGTTATTTGACATTGGACAAGACCATCATCGATCGCCCTTTCCAATGTACAAAATTCCACATTGTCAATTCAGTTTATAGGAACACATTAGTCTTATTTCGGCCAACTACTTGTGAAAAAGAACATAAAGCGACCCCATTTGGATTCCAATTGATCCGAACATTTCACTTTTTTGCGGTTTGTTATCATGTGTCATTGTACATTGGACAAGAACATGACTTTCCTTTCCAATGTATGTACATGATTCCACACAAACACTTCACTTATATGTACACATTAGTCACAAAAACTAGTTATTTGTGTCAAGCACTTGCAAAAAAACTAACACAAAGCGAACAAATTTGAAATCCAATTGTTCCAAGCACTTAATTTCACAGCGACATGTTAACCAAAGAATGTGTACATTGGACAGGAAAATCATTGTCCCTTCTAATGTACAAAATTCCACACTTTCAATTTACTTTACATGTACATATTACTCGTGCAGTTTACATTACTTTGCTCCTTCTAAAAATGACAAAAAGCGAGCGTATATTTGATCTTATTAATCGGAACACATATTTTCTGCACTACATGTTAACCGAGCACTTGTACATTGCACAGTGGTGACTTTTGCGGTAATAAATCTGGAACTTCTAAACTACTGATTGGATTTATATGAAACTTCGAACATCCGTAGAGGAGGACTCAGACTCCTGTCTGGCTTAAGCTGGACAGGAGTTACAGTGGGCCTAAGTTGACAACATGGGACTCAAAAAAAATTCTGAGGCTTGTAACTTTTAGAAAACTTATCCGATTTTTATGAGATAAAGCGTTTTGATCTAAGCTTAACATTTTTAATAAATAATGTCCTTAGATGTGTTTTCGTATCTCTCATAACTTAGAAGATATTTGACTTTTAACAAAAAAAAATTTTTTTTTTGCCTTGACTTTTTTTACTATTTCGCCTACAACTTTTTAGTTAATTGTTGGATTACAGCATAATTTATAAGCACCTTTGCTAATTTTGTCTAATTACCTAGTACTGTGAAGTGTTATTAAGTAGTAGTAGCACAATCAGGTAGCACCTCCCGATGTTGCTGTAATAAAATCCGCAAAAACCTTTTTTTAATCCATTAAACATGTGTGTTGTTATTCGTTAAATGCTTACCTGTTATTAACATTAACTACACTTACATGGAAAAACATGTGGTATAATTACCATAAATATTTTTTATTGCGAAAAATATACATAGACTTATTGGATAACATTCCAAATTTATTTTTTTTTTTCTATTTAGGTTGAATTTCATAATTCATAAAATTTTTAAACAGCTGATGTGTGAATAAACGGAAAAAAGTTAAGCGCATTCTACATATTTTTTGAATTGCACCCTACAATCGGAATATCTCGAGATCAGTTAATCATATTGGAATAATTTTTTCAGGCAAAGTAAAAGGACTCACATGAAAGCTAAAAATGCCAACATAAAAAAAGAAAATTATTTTTATGGTACAAAACAACATTTTTCCAAAATTTTGACTTTTTTCAGAAAATTGCGCGCATCCTCGCATTTATGAAAAGGCTGTTAAAAATTTAAGTTTAACATGTTGCCAACTATCCTAATAATTAAATGATATAGCTAAAGCTTTCAAAATATACCGTCACAACTTTTTATAAGAGCATAAGCACAAAAAAAATTTTGAAATTTGCAATTTTCGGACACTGCTGAGTGTAGGGTGCATGCCCAAAATACAAAATAATTGGCTCTTAGCATATTCTGAATAGATTGTTTTTAGCGCTATGTCGTTTAAAAGTGTATGTGTTAAACAAAGTTTTTCACAAAATTGAAAATAATGAAGATACTTTTTCTTAAAAAAACGTGCCTTTTCCAGAAAAATTTTAAAACTTTGAATTCTTTGCCTTTTCCCATTTTTACGACTGCAGATATTAATAAGTTTTTTACTTATTTTTATTTACAATTTTATCAGAAATTTAATGCTGTCTTTTAATCTAAAATCCAACAATTAGCTAAAAAGTTGTAGGTGAAATACTAAAAAAAGTCAAGGCAAAAAAAAATTTTTTTTGTTAAAAGTCAAATATCTTCTAAGTTATGAGAGATACGAAAACACATCTAAGGACATTATTTATTAAAAATGTTAAGCTTAGATCAAAACGCTTTATCTCATAAAAATCGGATAAGTTTTCTAAAAGTTACAAGCCTCAGAATTTTTTTTGAGTTTCATGTTGTCAACTTAGGTCCACTGTAACTCCTGTCCAGCTTAAGCCAGACGGCTGCCAAGGCATTTGTTATAAAGCCTGAGTCCTCCTCTACGGATGTTCGAAGTTTCATATAAATCCAATCAGTAGTTTAGAAGTTCCAGATTTATTACCATTTATTTTGCAAAAGTCCCCACTGTGCATTGGAAAAAAACATATTTGTCCCTTCCAATGTACAAAATTCCACACAATTCACTTTAATAAAATTCACTTTGCACAGAAGTTATCATCAAAATTACTTACTTAGTTGGCTCCGTCGGGAACAAATCCACATTGTATCCTGCAGGACAACCAATAGTACATCTGTGTCTCCTGGATAATAAGAATAAATTATTAAAATTGATTATAAATAACTAAAATAAAAAATACATATATACTTACATTTTCACTTTTGCTGTGTGATGCTCCTAGTAATCCATGTTTTTTTCACTATCAGTTTCGTTTTGTGCACTTTTCTCACTGTTGGTAATATGTGAACAAAATAATCTACCAAATTTTGTCCACAAACTATTAACTTTGGCAAGGATTTTGGCGCAAATTAATTTTTTTATCTAATTTGCGCCAATTCCTGCCAAGAAAATTTTTATTTGGTAAATAACTAAATGTCATTTTAACAAGATAATATGACAGAGAAGCAGCCATCCCTAAACAAAAGCGGCAAGCGTTTTTTAGCTGTCAAAAGTTCTCATGCCCATACATTTTGTATGGAGCATACCGAAATAACGCGGCGGCAACGCGACGGCAACGCTTTGCTCTTGGAAAATCCGATTTTGACATCGCGTTTCACAATGAAGTTAGTTGCAAAAGAAAACAATTGCCTTTTGTTTGCCATCATCAGCGTTACCATATGTGAAGATTTATCTTATTTTCGAAGTTTTTCGGGATGTTAAAAAGACTAAAAGATTTCTTTGTTAAAACTTCGATTTTTATGGATATGATATTTGGAACTCTTAGTATATTATTTAGTGTATATTATTTAGTGTTAACGTGAACTTTAACTGACAGCACCTCATATAAAACTTGCCGTTAAAGTCCCTGTTAGCTTTAAATTGTACATTGTGAAAAGGGTCGTCATTCTGTCTGTGAAAATTAAAATTTATAAGTGTTGAAAAAGATAAGTAAAAACTATAGTGAATAAAAGAAATTCACAAAATTTAATTTAATATATACATATTTCTTTTCAAAGTTGTAGATATTTGTAAAAAGCAAGATGCGTTGGCCGTGAAAATGTGTAAAGAGGGCTAGATACCTCCTAGGTTAATCTGTTTTTGCTTATTTATATCTTTAATTTTAAATATTTTATTTACTTGTGTATTTTGAATGCACTTTTTAAAATGAAAAAAAAATTATATTTATATATACATATATACTAGCTGAACCCGGCAAGCGTTGTCCTCAATAATTTATTTTTTAACTCTTTCACATTTTTCATTTGGCCTTTAATAATGTTATAGAAACTTTGTTTTACGCAATGATGAATATATCCCGCATGACTTTAGATCAAATGACCGGTCAATTGACTGATACTATTCTTGTAGGGTTAGTTCATTTGAATCAAAATAAATTTTTCCTGAATTTGAATTCAGTAAAATCAATGCATATTAATAGAAAAAAAACTCAAAACAATTTTGAGTAAAATCACTAAAAAAAGATTTTTAATGAGAAAGAGATTTTTTGTTCGACTTGAAGGTTTTTGAGAAAAAAAAATATGGCAACGCTGACCATCATCCTTGACACAAGCAAGTTTTCCAAATCTTCTAAATAACAATTTTTTTCAAAATTATTTATTATTTTATTTTAATTTAAATAACAAAGTTTATGTAACCAAATATTAATAACAAAATCACAAACAACAATGTCGTCCGTCCGGCTGTTAAAATAATCAGGGTTGTTTTATTTATTTGTTTCATAACCCTGTTTTTATCGTTTTAAAATAACGTTGCCGCTTTTGTTTAGGTATGGCATTTCAGCGTTAAAGCTCGGCGGAAAAAAACGTTCCGCTTTCAGTCCTTGTTTAGGGATGGCTGAAAGGCAGAGAAAATAGTCATATTTGCCATATCTACCGTAAAATCGTGGTAAAGCGAATTATTTTGAATTCGCCCGTGTTGTGTCTAATTAAGCAGTCTATGATTTATAATATAATAATAATATTTTATTTAATTTTTAATTAGATTTTTATTGTATTAATATTTTTTTCTTTAAATTATTGAGAAACATTTTTGTAGTAATAATAATTTATTTTACAGATCAAAGTAACAATTTACATATAATAGATAGTAAAAATAGAATTTAAAAAAATAAAATTAGTAATGCATTAATTTGTTAAATAAATATAATTAAATTGTCGAATTGTCGAAATTGAATACCATTCATAATTTTAAAAGACATATGTACATATTTTGATATAATAAAATGTAATAATAAATTGTGTTACGTAATTTTGTAGAATTTTTAAAGAATATCATGAGCAGGGAAACCGCAAATATGCAATTGCATGTTTTTTTTGTAAGACGTACTAATGCGGGGAAAAGATATTTATTCGTTTCAGAACTTTTCATGAATTTTGGCATCGATTTGCTAGTGCACATTTTTGCATATTTTTCCCGTTAAAGCATGTTTTTGCATATACTAGTCTTACACGGATATTTTTAACATATTTTCCAATTTTTAGATCATAATTTACGCTTTTAGGGCATACTTTTATGCTTTATAAATTTTTTTATTTGAATATGCCTTCAAGCTTATCTGTTGGTCAACATTTTTATTTTTCTTTTTCACCATCTTAATCTCATTTCCAATGTTCCATGTGTATATACATTTTTCTTATATTTCTATTAAGCAGTTATGTAATAATAATAAGAATTCGGTTTGACAGTTGTGACGGACTCTGCCCCGAGTAGACATTGAAGGAACATTGTCAATGTATAAAATATTATTTAGATGTGGCAGGCAACGATTTTTATTTGAAAAGCTAGGTCAATACCTTGTTGTTTATTGCAATAAAAATTTTAAATAAAAATCTTGTCTTACTTATCCAAAATACAGTTACAAAGTTTTAATTCTGATATCGTGATCTCTTTTGAAATAGAAGTTAAATTTTCACTGGTATCAAAAAAAAAATAATAATTTATATTATTTGCTTTAGTCAAAATTTTTATGGCAATTTTGTTTTAACCTGCTCTTCAAGCCCAACTTATTGTTTGTAATACGGCAGTTATTCTTTGTTAATTTTTTTATTGTTTCCTTTCTGTTATTTATTTTATTTTTGTCTTATTTTATATGATTTTTGAATTAAAAATATATTTTCATTTATTTATTTTATTTAAAAGAGCATATTTTTGACTTTTTAGTGCATATTTTCAAGTTTTTAGTGCGTATTGAATGCGCATAAAACACTTTTTTTAGAGCATATTTTTGGTTTCCGTGATCATGAGTTACTAATATAAACTCTTTCGTCTTATACATTGTAATATTACCTAAAAACTATTTCAAAAATATTCCTGTAATATTACCGATTAACTGCAACTTAATAAGATTCCAGCAATATTCTGTGCTCTTTGGGATGTTTTATAACGTGTTCCTTTGAATGTTAAATCATCACATAATTCATATTTTTCAGAACAAACATCTTTCGTTCTTTTTATTATGTCTAAATATTGGGTTTCTACTAAGGTATCAGAATTTAGGGAATGAAGTGTTAAGATGGAGTCTCAGCCTCCTTTGTGTTCAAGTAAAAAGCTGGCAAATTGTAGCCCATTTTTAATTGCTAATGAATATGGTGGACTTTTCCTAGATGTTATGCTATTAAAATAAATTTTTGTTTCTTTATGCTTGGCGTCAAAACGCATGCATCATATGTATTTCAAAGGTCCATATTTTTTTATTGCTGTTGCGTAATGTATGACGAAATTATGTTTTGGTTTCAATGGCCCAAAAAACTTTTTGTACAAGGTATGGTGTTTGTTAACTAATAATTCCAGTTGATCTAAGTCACTAGATTTAACTTTAACTTTGATTTAAACCATAAATCAATGATGTCTAACAACAAAAGTAAAACCTGCCAATATTTAATACCAATTGGCACTAAATCACCAATCATTAAGGGTAAGAAATTAATAAAACATGCTGTTTCACTAGCTGCCATTTTCAGGTTAAAAAATTTCAGGCGTTCAATGGTTAAGGGCCCAGAAGTATTTCCTACTTCCAATTCTCCGTATGTAAATAGCTTCTTCCTGGTGTTAATGGTGATATTTGCATTAATTAATAATTAATTAATATTTAGGGAATTCACAATAGCGTTTTAAAATGTGTCTTATAGTGTTTTCACACTGACATGGTTTTAATAAAAGTTGGTTTTAACGTTAAAACCAACTGTTAAAACCTGGTTTTACCATACAAATTGTTTTTGTTAAAACCAAATTAAAACCATTTTTGAATTGGTTTTTAGTTGGTTTTATGAAATGCAACCTTGTTTTCGCTGTGATAAATTCAGTCCTGCCAAGTTGAAATGACCGACAGCAGCTGGTAATGGAATGATAGTGAATAACAATAGATGGCGCCTGAAAAATTTTTAACTTAAAAATTAATGAAGCAGCAACAATAATCAAAAAATTATGGAAAAAAGAGTTTTTTGGAAGGAAAATAATGACAATATTTTAAATTGAACTGTGGAAAGTGAAAATAGACAATATGACTGCCATTCATCTGCCTATAAAAAAAGTTTATCTTATAATGTATTTGTGAATTTTTATATATAATAACTTTATTTCCAAGCACTTCTTCATTCTTTATAAGTTCCATAATTTAAAAAAATTTAATTTACATAATATAAAATAATTTCCATTTTACAGCGCATTGTGAAATATCTGAGTTTTTCATATTAACAAAAAATGTTGTTGTAGTTTGTCCAACAAGTGTTATTAAAAAGCAGAAAAAATACACCAACAAATACACGCGTTTCTTCTGGAGATTTATTTTATTTGGTGCAAAGTTATTAGACAGCCTGTGATTTAAAACCTGAATTTAACAAACTTGCAGTGTGAATGCAAAATCAGCTGTTTATGGTTTTAACGTTAAAACCAGGTTTTAACTTTCAGTGTGAGAACACTATTAATATTGCAAGGTTTCAGTTTAATACTTTAATATGGGCTGGCAAGTTTGTTGTTTTTGTTTTGTATATAAATCAAATTAATTACCATGTGGCAAATTTAACAGTATAAAAAGCATGTCATTTTCAGTATGGCAATATGGTAATGTTAAACTAAACATGTTAAAACTGTCAACGCAGATGTAGTTGATGAAAAAATATTTGTATTTGTCGCAGCACAAAAGTTATTTTGATAACTTTATCCAATAATAATTTCTATTAAAAAAAATTTTGTTATTTTAATACTTACGTAACAAAATAATTCAGGCTCATAAGCATTCCTACAAACATGCATTTTACTCTCTCTCTCTCTCTCTCTCTCTCTCATATTATACACTAATATCAGCAGCGTGACCGTTTGACCGACTAAAGTGGCAATTTGCCACTTTTTCGACTGCGTTTCCCCTTTTTAAACTGTCTTGCCACTTTTTGACCCCCTTTATTTAGGGTGAGTTATATGAAAATACATTAAAAATAAAAAGTTTAGTGCAGTTTACTCGCTTTTTTTAATTTTGCCCCCTTTTTTTGATAAATCCCCTATTTAGTGCCACTTTTTGAAAAATGTCATCGGTCACCCTGAATATCAGTGTGACCACATTAAGCTAAATCACGTTTGAAAAAGAGCTAAACTAAGCTAAAAGGTTAAATTTGAAGCCAAAAAATAAAGCTAAACTTTTTTCGACTTCTTTCACTTTGCAATAGTTACTTATTGCTAAAACAACTTAAATATACATACATATATTTACATACACAAGCACATTTTTCCATTATTTGAAGTAAAAAATAAATTAAATTATTTATTCATTACTATCAGGTATGTGATGGAAATCGCTTCGATTTGAAATGAAATCGCAAGCTCAAAACGTAGAAAATTATTTTTGGTGTGACAGAAAACGCATCGATTTCATATTTCAACTTTGTTTCATTTTCAGTTGGTTACAAAAAAATCAATTTGTTCCTTTATATTTTTTGGTGCTAACTGAAATTGAAGCCAATAATGCTGAATCCGGCTGCAGGTTGCCAAAGATATTTTCGGCGACGGCGAAACGAAAATCGTTGGATCGTGATTTGCTGAAGCAAGGAATTTGCTGTTGTAAGGAATGGCATATTTTTTCTTCATTTCAAACACCGGGTTTTATAATGAAAAACTTTTATTTTAAAAACATAGAAAAGTCTTGGAAAAAAATGGTCATATCGACGGCGGCAGATTTTTGCTGATCGGCTTCAAAATATGTACATACAATTAAATTGTTTCAAACAAAAATAAATTTAAATAAAAAATTCCTTTTATTTATTATCATCTGCCTTTAATTATTTTAAAGCATTTTACTTACATTTTCACACAAGTTAATGCAGGAAAATTTTGTTTAGATATAAAATAATTTCTAAATCGTCAACTCATGCTTGCTCGATTTAATAACGCAAAAACAACACAATTTCGTTTTCCATCACATCTTCTTTTACTAATATTTTCATAGAACAAGACGGGAAATGAATGAATGAAATAAATGTGTGCATCACAACTTTTTTACGTTTATCAGTCGATTTTAAATTGAAAACGATTCCTATCACATACCTGTATATTTGAGTTTTAAAGAAACACAAAATAAAAACTTCCCAAAATAAGCTTAACCAGTCCTTAAATATGTAAAAACATTTATACTAAAATACGAAACAATTTTTTTTAAGTGAATTAGTGCTATTTACAGTATACTATTTCTGATTTTAGTTTTAAGCAAATTCTGCCGCTGAATGGTGTGAGTCCACGTACAGACCAAACGGCTGGATCGATTTTGATTTAATTTTTTCTGTTTGCAAGGTGACTTGATCGAGAATGTTCTTAGCTATGAAGAAAATCGGTCCAGCCGTTCAGAAGGTATATTTAGTTGAATCTTTGTCCTTGACACCATAGCTCCCAAACGGCTAGACCGATTTTAATTTTGTTTAAGCCAAGAGCTAAAT
The DNA here is from genome assembly GCA_949987645.1 of Tachina grossa. Taxonomy (NCBI): domain Eukaryota; kingdom Metazoa; phylum Arthropoda; class Insecta; order Diptera; family Tachinidae; genus Tachina; species Tachina grossa. The sequence continues at coordinate 128,377,281 of OX465276.1, read as the reverse complement.
GAAAATTTTGCAGCTAAATCCCAAAAAAGCTAAATTTAGCCCAAAATAAGCTAATATGGTCACGCTGACTAAAATATAAATAATATAAAGATGTATGTGTGCTTGTATGTGTTTTGCCTTGATATACACAGTATGTGTATTTATGTATTTATGTTCCGGCCAATGCACGCAGTGTGTATATTTACAGGAAGCCATTCGAGCTGTTTTTATCCCCCTCATAACTTTGTTCCCCGCGACCGTAAAATTATGAAATTTAAATCATGATTAGAATAAATTCATATAACCTTATATGCGAAGTTTGAAAGTTTTACAAAGAAAGGTTACGCAGATATGAAGGTGCAAAAAAGGCATATTTTAAGACATACTCACTGATCACTCATCAAATTGATGAAGCACTTCCGCTATAGCTAGAGAGCTAAGGTTTGGTACACGAGTAGATCTAGGTGAGCAATGAACCATAAAAGTCTGAAAACCTATAAATTTTCACCAAGGGGGCGGGGCTACGCCCATAAAAATTAAAATCTGTGCTAGTGAGCTGAAATTTGCTACAGAGCTAGGGCTAGGTGAGCAATAAACCAAAAAAGTTTTAAAACCCAAAAATTTTGGCCAGGAGGGCGGGGCTACGCCCATAAAGGTTAGAATTAAAAAAAGCAAAACTAAGGCGCTTAATGGAAGGTATTTTATTGAAATTCGGCATACATGCTGCGATAAGACAAGCCTAAAAATTTTTCATTAAAATTGTGGGCCCATACAATTTCAGCCTCATTTTCGTGTACTACGGCTCAGCATATTTAGGTTTACTATTTCTGTATGTATTATTATCTGTTTGCAGCGAAACTTGACACGAGTAATAAGCACTGGCCGAAAAAAAAATTTGAGTTTGGAAAAGTGGGCGGGGTTACGTCCATTAAAATTATAAATGAAAGTTGTGTAAAGGAGCTGAACTTTTATACACGAATAGGTATATAGGTTCTCGTGGTATCTTCATAGCGAACAGTCGATTAGCGGAATTTTTCTTACCTACAAAAAATTAAACAAAAAAAAAATATTCGTAGTACATATTATTCGTAATAGGTACATACTGTCTTTAATAAATAAGCTTTATGCTTTGCTAATATTTTTACATAGTAAAAATAACAAAAACAAAAACAAAACGCAAACAAAACAAATTAAACAAAGTGATATTGAGGAATACTATATATCTGTACCTCTAAACAAATAAACAATCATAAATAACAAAAACAAAAAAGACCGCAAAAAAAAAACACACAAACGAATATCCCTTGAGGAATTCTTTGTATGAGTGCCTTAAATACAAAAAAAATTTGAAGTGAGTTCTAACGGCAGAAATGCTTAGTTTACTGTGAGTTCTGAAACTCTTAATGAAAAAAATATAAATAATAAATCTGAAGAAAGTCTTTTTTTTAACGTCAAAGCCAATTTTTCGTCAGCGATCAACTTCGCTTTGTCCAATGCCAAATAGTAATGGTGCATTAACATTACAGTTGCCATCGATGAAACTAAAGTCAAAATTTATGACGAAAAAGATTTCCGAAAAATGGTTGCTGAATTTGAAAAAAATAAGACAAGCTTCTACACATACCAGCTTAAGAGCGCCTAAGGCATGCAGATCGTATTCAAGGGCATAGATTCTTATGTTGTTCCCGAAGAAATAAAAGATGCACTCGCCCTACAGGGGTTTAAGGTAAAAAATGTGTCCAATATAATAAACAGAGAGAAGATTCCCCAACCCCTATTTCGTGTTGAACTTGAGCCTAATGATATAAAATTGAAAAAAAATGAGACGCATCCAATTTACATATAATTTGAAATACCTCTTGTACCGAAAAATCACAGTTGAAGAGCTACATAAGCGTTCAGGTCCTGTACAGTGCCATAATTGCCAAGAATATGGCCATACAAAAACATACTGCAATTTACCCTCTGTTTGTGTTGTGTGCGGCGAATTACACGGCACTGCTAGTTGCAATAAGCCAAAAGATCAAAGTGATAAAAAATGCAGTAATTGTGGAGGTAATCACACCGCTAACTACAGAGGTTGTCCTGTGTACTCTTTCGTAAAGCAGACTATGGTGCAAAAACCTAAATTAGCTCCAGCTCAATCAGCAAACGCTTACTCTGCCACTTTTGTGCAAATGAGCCAACCAGTTACTTCCCGTGTATCGTATGCAGATGCTGCTAACACAAATTCAATTTCCACACAAAATGTTTCCCCGCCAAATAATTCAAAAAATACGGACGCAAGCTTTAATTTTAATCGCCTTGAAGCTACTATTGAAAATCTGGTGCAAACTATAAACAATTTTACAAGAAATATGGGGAGAAAACAACAAGAAAACCCTGAAAACCCGGAAATTTTAGTCAGAGGGGCGGAGCTGCGCCCATAAAAATTAAAAGTTGCGCTTATGAGCTGAAATTTGATACACAAGTAGGTTTAGGTGAGAAACCAACTAGAGAAATCTGAAAAACAAAAAATTTTACCAGAATGGGCCGGTCCACGCTACTATTGTTTGAACCTGAAAACTTACAGCCTTATTAAAAAAATTTTTAAAACTTTTTAAGAAAATTTTTGTATGAAAATTTGTTTTAAAACCCCTTTATAAAGCCTTAATAAGTTAAATAAATAAGGCTGTTAATATACAGCTTTTAACTTAAGCCATTTTAGTGAAACCTTGCTTATATGTTGCACATATATAGGACATTAAACTATCACCTAAAAAAGTGGGCGTGATCACTCCAATAAAATGTTAGCCTTGTGTTTATCTACTTCGGTCTAGCATATTTTAGAAGAAAATTGACATGAATTATAAGCGCTGCTCACAGCAATATTGTGAGTTTAAAATAGTGGGAGGGGTAATGCTCATAAAATTATAAGGTAAAGTTCACGCTAAAGAGCTGAAATTTTATACACAAGCAACAAGTGTAGATGAGTAAGCCAATGGAAAAATCTTAAAACCAAGAAGTTTTATCCGCTGAAACTCCAATTCGCAGTAGAGTGCTGAAATTTGGTACACAAATTAATCTAGATCAGAAATCACTTAGAAAAATCTAAGAAACCAGAAGTTTCAATCAGCGGTTGGGAACAAGTACTGTTAACTCAAAATTAAGTTCAATTTTATTGAAACTTTTCATCGACATTGCACTTATCCAAAATAAAAATTTCCTGTTTTGAAAAGTGGACGTAACTACACCCATAAATCGTAGCTTTTTCTTTCATGTACTTCGGCTTAGCAGTTTTTAGTCTATTACTCATGTATTTCTCAATAGCTTTTTCATACAAAACTTTACATGAATCATAAGCACTAACAGATATAAAAGTCGGCGGGGCCAGGCCCATAAAAATTTTACATAATATTATACTGTAGAGAACTGACATTTTGTCAACAAATAATCCTAATTGGTTTACTCAATCGGAAAATCCAAAAATTAAAGCACCACCTACCCTATTGAAACTTTGTATGCACATTGGGCATATCCCTTTGATTTATGTACTTCGGTTAAGCAGACTTTAATATGTAAATATATTGAGAAAATAGGGTGACCCCGCCTAACTTGGCAATATTTTTACCCTTCTACAAAAAGAGAGAATAATGTTAATTTCTTTATATCGGTAAAAATATTGCCAAGTTAGCAGATTATCAAGAAATTATATGACACCCTTACGATTACAAATTTATATAATGCATAGCATATGTCAGCGATAGGTGCTGTGCCAAACAAGAACTTGGTCAAAAGTTATATCTCGCTGCTTTTGATGGCCGAAATTTTTGATAGGAACTTGGCCTTTTTTCACATTGATGTTTTTGTGAGGATTTATTTTTAATTGACACCATTTAAAAAGTATATTTTATTACGTATACGTGGCTCATTTACTTGGACAACGTTATAACTCGAAAAAACAGTTTTACGGAAAACAAGTGCAAAATTATTTATTTATACACAATTTAATGGTAAAAGAAAAAAGAATAATAAAATGAGGATTGGTTCTACATTATTAAAGCAATTGTGCATTGCACATGTGCATGTGGCTGTCACGTAATTTTGACGTCATCGCGAAGCTACATTGAGTACATGCCGTGTACTAATAGCACATGTAAATGTAGAAATTCACACCTTTACATTGTTTTACTACACACACGGTTTTTTTCCAAGGATACATTTTGTTATAGAATACACTAAGATTTTGCTTATAAACACATTTTTTTTTACTTACCCTTTAAATGTTTATAGGCTGCTTCGCGATCCAGGTCCCTCAGAAGCTGAAGCAGTTGGCGGTTATCTATTGTTTCCACAGGCGAATTGTCTGCCATTTTAGAAAAAAAGATCCATTTGATTATCGGATATCTTCTGAATTTCACGTGAAATTAAAACGAGTGGGATTTCCATAGCATTGTTGTTGTAATTACATATTTCGAACAACAATTTTATGGCAATTCCACTCGTTTTAATTTCACGTGGAATGCAGAACATACCCGTATATTTTTTATTTTAATTGTATTTTTTATTATGTTAATTAGAAACGCACTTTTTTGACACTACTGGAGTAACTAATTTTCTTTTATTTTATTGAATTTTCATTCGATGAGTTGAACGTTGTACTATTTTTTATTTCAATTACTGATTTTTTCATTTACTCCTCTTCCACTATGTCGAAAGAAAAACCCTGCGAAAGAAAACTAGTCGCTCGAACTCCAATAAATTTTTATTCCACTATGTCGTCAGCCTTCATTCGCTTATGATTACGTATGTCAATTTCTTAATTTACGTATTTATAAATCACAGTAATGCCAAACTGTAAATTTTAAATATTTACAGCGGTTTTATTTAAACTTATTAAAAATGCTACGAAATTGTTTGAACACAATTGCACCCCTTCTGAGCAACAAATAAATATGTAAATAGAATAAAAATAAAAACAACAGCAATAAATAAATAAATAGGTAAAAAAAACAATTACTCAAAACTTTAGTTTTTATTCTTTGTTTCGCAATTTAAGAAATTTATTATTCGACATATTGTCAGAAGTTGAAGTCTACTGATGATTTGTTACAGCAACAATGAAATATATAGACAACGCTGAACCACCAGCAAATAAATTTCGGGTTTGTTTCGCAATTTTAAAATGGACTTAACGGTAGCAGTTCATTTTTTGGATAGCGTTGAGGAACATAATTCAACTGTACGCTTTAATCGTAGGCAATTGCGAGACAGATCTAACGTGCTGGAGCTGCCTACAAAGCAGTATGTAGTTTTCGTTAATGGAATTGACAATCTTGTTTTGTAGATTTCTTTCAAACTTTAGAGTTTCAAAAGAAATATTTAGTGCTCTTTTGATCAAAATGAAATCTGTAAGCAGCCAAAAGTATAGAAGTACCCATATTCGTGTTGATGTAAAGCTCGCAACGTTTTTAAGTTTTGTGGCCACTGGAAGCTATCAGCACACTATGGGTAATGAAGTTCTTTCACCCACAAGTCGAACATCAGTGTGCAGAATCATTACCGAGGTATTAAATATTTTTGAAGAGCACATTTGTGCTAACTGGATACGAATGATTCGCCCGGAGGATGAGCACGTTAACAAAAAAGCATTTTTTGACTACGCGGGTTTTCCTGGTATTATTGGATGTGTTGATGGAACACACGTCAAAATTAAATCACCAGGACATGCATTGAGGCATCTGTATTACAACAGAAAGGGGTACTACAGTTTAAATGTGATGGTAGTAAGTTTTATAAGACTTACATCATATGTATGTCCATGAATGATTTTAAAATTACATATGTGTTTTTCAGCTTTGTGATCACAAGATGTCAATTATGTACGTCGATTCTAGGCACCCTGGTGCTAACCACGACGCCTTTGTTTGGGAACATAGCGATGTGGAACAAAAGATGCGAGAAAGCTTCGACGATGGGAATAGAAATACGTGGATTCTAAGTAAAACTGGTAGTTTATATTATTTTATTTTAATTTTAATTGTACATATGTACATACATATGTATGTTTTTATATAGGTGATACCGGTTATAAATTGAAACCATATTTGATGACACCATTTCGAAATCCAAACAACGCTGCGGAAAGGAAATATAATAAAAGGCACACGAGAGCACGTAATGTGGTGGAGCGTTGCTTCGGTTTCCTTAAAAATAGGTTCCGTTGCATAATAGGGTCGCGTGGTCTTCATTACGATCCCCAAAAGGCCACAAAAATAGTAAATGCATGTTGCGCATTACACAATATGTGCATTTATTATAAATGTGCCGAACCAGAGTTAATCGTGGAACAGGAAACATTTGACGAAGTGGTAGAAGTCGGAGAGGGAGAGGTGCAAGCAAATGCAATTAGACAAAATATTGCAATAAATTTATAATTTGTTTTTAGCAGTAGCTTATCTATTAATATTCATTTATGATTAATCATTTAACTGATTAATAATAACGCACAAATTATTCAAAATCAGTTACAATAAACTTAACTATATCTTTATAAAAACTTGCAAACATTGGTATTGAGTAATTTATTTAAAAACATATCGCTCATTTAATAAAACTAGGTCATAACTCAAAAAAAAACTTATTTACCAGAAAAAAAAAAATTTTATTTTCATCTCAAAATTTTATTATACAACAGCTTTAAACAAAATCAACAATCATATGAGGATTAATTCTGCATCAATAACTCAAAAATTCCATTTTTTACTTTTATTCCCGATAAGGGTGATTATTTTCCAAGATCTTCTCGATCCGCTGGATACACATCTCCATTGCCTGAATGCTATTTGCTTTTGCTTCAGCAGCATTTGCGATTCTATTAAGGGTTTGAGTTTGAGCTTCGACAGCATCCGCCAGTCTTGAAAATGTATGGGACTGCCCTTTAATTGCGTCCGTCTGCTCCTTTGTTGAGTCCAGATTTCGCTCTGACACCCTGATTTGGCGACGGATCAATCCAAAATGATCGCATTCAGTCGGCTTCCTTTTTTTGGCAGACAAACCGGCCGGCTCGCTATCACTTTTCTGATCTTGTTGATGTTTTTCTAGTCTTTGAATGGGTGGCAGTTCTGTCCTTTTATTACAGCTATTTGGTGTGATCACTGCCACAGCCTTCATGCTTCTTAGTGGTGACTCCACCAAACTTTGAAAGCAGTCATTTAATAGTTCCTGCTGGTTTGTGGGTTCAGTCACATAACCAAATTTATTACCACTTGGAGCTGCAGCAGAAGAAAGCAATAAGGTTCTATCTATTATCTGCTCCAGCTCCGTCAAATGGTTGTAACGGTAAGGCCCACCACCAGTTTCCTTTAAGCTGTTTTTGTTTTCCGAAAAATTTTTTTTGTACGGGACTTCAAGTCCGCCCAGGTCTGAAAGAAAATGTTCTTGTACATTCATACACATTAAATTCATACTTGTTTCCGCTTACCTTTTTCCACTCGGCCACACTACGTGTGGGGGGTCCAAGAGAATTTAAATTGATATTTAGATTTTTTCATTCTTCCTCTGCGGAAAACTTGCTGGCCCCAAACACTGGCGAATTCCTTACAAACTCCGGATTTTGTTCCATATGCTGCACAAGTGTTTGTAGCTGCTGGAATGTTGATTTCTTCAAACTTATTTAAAATTTATTAGTAAATAATAATCCTTTCGTTTTAATTTACTTACAATTTGCTCATTTTCTATATATTTTTATATTTAAATAATTTCTTTTTAAATTAATTAAAATACGAATACAAAACAGTATGTGCTTGATTTTGACATTGCCTTCGTAGTAATGACGATTCATTCGAATTATTGGTATGAACATTTGTACTAAAGTACTTACGTCTTCTTGTGGCTTGTCGTTCGAATCAATGTTCGTACAGAAGTAAGATAGAGAAATGAAAATCAGTTTTCTTTCGCTTAGAATGCGCACGAAGACATTCTTTCGACATAGTGGAAGAGGCAGTTAGTTTATATTTTTATTGAATCCTAAGCACTCGAATGAACTTAAAATATATTTTTGCTAAAAGGTTTTTAATTTTTTTTTTCTCCACACGTGTATAATTTGTGTATGTAGTCGTTCTTTATATAAGAACTTTTTATTCAATTTAAGAACTTTTTACTCAATTTAAGAAACGTCAGGATTGGTTTTCTAAAGTAATCCCGTTTTAGGTTTGTTTTACCTAAACTATTTTACTAACACAACTACACTTTCGGCACTTGCAGTCTACTTCCAACTCAACTGCCAAGGAATTTTACAAGACAGTGATTTGTTTCACTTGCAGCAAGTAAATGGAAAGTTAGCTAACAGTGTTGCCCTATTAATACTTTAGTAGAAATTAACTGTATTTGAGTGTAATGTTATATGAGTTTTTACCAATTTTAAATACATACATTAAAAAGTTAATTTAATATTAATTTTCTTAAATATTCATAAATCAAGCGGTTAATGAATTTTTTAGACATAAATAACTTTAAAATAACATGAATTAGGTTCAATACTATCTGGTTCCCCCAAAATTAAACTTTTTTATGTTATAGACAACTAAATGAAATAGAAATTGCAAAATACGCAGGCAAATATTTAACAAAACTCGAATCACATTCTAATCCGCTTGCTCGTAATATTTTGAACTTTACTGGACACATCCGCCTAAAAAAGAGGGACACACGGGCTCTTATACCTAACACTCCAGATGGGACTACTTGAAAATACTTTTTTTCACTTCTTATTTTTCTATTTTTTTACTTTTTTCCTCTGTTTTGATTATCACTACTAATGTATTATTTATAACTTTCACTAAGTTTATGTATGACACTGGTCGGGCCTAATAATTTTTTTATAGATTTAAGATTTGAATACTTATTGTTAGTTCATATATGAAGATACAATAAATAAATACATGTAAAAAAAATAGACAACTATGCAATAAAAGGAAAACATGCAAGTTGCAAAACAGTCGGGCATTTGTATGAAATTTTTGTTGATAATACCTACACAGAGCTTGCATGCAAGCTACTTGCATGTGTAAAATCAGCATTAAGTAAATGTTAGTGCTATTCGAACTTAAGTTTTTAAGAACGGTTCGTACTAAAATTAAGCATAAAAAACTTGAATTTAGTACGGCATTTTTCTTTCTGTGTATGTAATCGTTTTGCCATTTAATTTAGGAATTACTATTTTGAAATGTTAAAAGTTTTTTTATTTGTGATAACACGTGCCAGATAATAAACGATTTTTAAATTAATTTTTATGGTTTATGTAATTACTACTGTGCCACTCTTAGCCCAAACAAGAACCCTGACGTGGACGTTCAGCGGTTATTTTTTTATGACATAAACTTTTTGAATTCTTCAAATTTTATCTAAAGCCGAGTATCGACGTAGTAGAAAAAGAACAATCCGCAAGGCTTTGAAGGCCGAAATGAAAAGTGTGGCTGCAATTTTTCCTACATCTGAATAAATTTCTGAAGCATCAGGTGGATTTTAATAAATTATTTATTATTTGGATCCAATCGTGTAGTTCTTTTCATTACATATTGCAATAGTGCAAATATTACATAGACTTGAGAGTATAAGTATATTCGATTCTATTACCAAAGGGTAGTAATACCCCATACTCAGTTGGGCAATTTTTTTTTTTTTTATCAAAAGTGTAATAAAAAATATGGCACCGATTGGGGTGGCCATGGATAAAACTGTGATGATGTTGCTTAAGGGCAAATTGTCGCAGGGTCGTCCACCACTCATTCGGTCTGGCGGTGTTAGTCTCAAGTATGCGACCAAGGTCAAATATTTGGGAATAATGGTGGCTGGGAGGTTGAACTTTTTAGTTCATCCTATGTGAGGGACAAGCTGAATACCGTTGTTGGTAGAATTAAACTCATACTTAGAAGTGACTGGGGCTTGAGCAGGCATGCCACTCGTTCTGTATATGGTGGACTATTTGTTCCTGTGAAACATATGGTTCGCCTGTATGATATGAAATGGTTATGACTGTTGTTGGTAGGAACAGTATGTTATCTTGTCAGAGGGTAGCCATGCTCGCTTGTATGCCGGATTGTCGCACTGTATCAACGGCTGCTCTTCAGGTCTTGCTGGGTGTGGCTCATCTTGACTTGTAAGTGATACGTCGTGCTATCACCTTCAAGATAAGTGGGCTACCACTTCTTGGGTATGACTGGCTTTCTGCTAGTGGTCTTGTAGGTAGAGAATCGGGCAAACTCGCGAGGGATTTGGATGCTCATATAGTTTCCATGTGGACGGATAGGTGGGAGAACAGTGACAATGGTAGGGTAATGTATAATTTCATACGTGATCCGACCTTTGTGCGTGAGCGCCCGGAGTTTAGCTTCGGTTTGCATCTGGAGTTCATACTGACGGGACACAGCTCTTTGAATGCCTTTTTGCATCGAAGAGGCTTGTCTGATTCTCCTACTTGTCGGTGTGGTACGCAAGTTGACGATTGGCAGAACGTTCTGATGGATTTTCAGCTGTATGACCATATCGGGGAATTGCCGGCCATGCGCGTTGTGGTAGATGGGGTGGTTTTTGATGTCAGCCTAGTATTGGCTAATGTGGTAGCATTTTCTGGATTGGGCGATTTTGCCCGTGTGGCCTTCCGTCGAAGACTTTTTGGTTTGTAGTGTGGTGCGACCTGTGTGGACGTGTGGTGCCGATGTGGCTGCTGGGCCCTTTGGCCATGCTTGGTGTCTGGGGGTTTCTCTTACGGCCATTGTTTTGCGCTGGGGCTCCTTTTCAGTCTCATTGGGACTGGGTGGGTGCCTCAGTGTAGTATTGGGCCATACAGTGGGCAACTCTTGGAATAATTTTTCAAAGTGTACGGACTATGATTTGGATTTCGGATTGAATGGTTGCTAACTGGTAATGTGTTTGTGCTGCTGTGTTGCCATGTAGCTATATTGCGGTATTACTGTATTGTATCAATTACTGTAATTGCCTGGGTGTTTTATGTTTGTTGTTTGGAGCTATTTCTGCCAATGTGTTACTCGTGAGAGTGGTATTGTGTTTTTTTTATGTTTTCGTCCCCTGTCGGTGCGTTATGCACGTTTGCCATCCTTGAGGGTGAGCGTTGTTTTCTTTTGTAGATTTTCGGGTCCCCAGTTCCCGGAACCGTTTGGGGTATGCAACTGGTAGTAGCATTGGCTCGAAATTCTTACCAGAGTCTTTAATCTGATACCATAGGGTCAGGACCCCCAAAAACTTCGGTTTCTGCCTGGCTTGGGTCGCCCCTCTGGGGAGATTCGTGGTGGTTGTGCCCAAAATTGCGGGTAGAGCGTTTTGCTTGGTATGGAGTTGCATTGCGACCGGGTGCCTAGATCCGTATCTAGGAAGGAGTTTTAGATATGCTCCGCTCCAAACCAAAGGGTGTTGTTCATGTTCAATACATGTCAGCGATTGGTACCCATGCATAACAGGCAGTTATGTGTGGGGGCGTTGGTAGACGCATTGATTCAGTGAACTTTACGGTATAAGGACGATAGTAGTATCAAATTGAAGTGCAGGATCCGCGGATTAAGTGGATATTGAAGTGCAGAAAATCGGTTGACATACACGTGCGTGAGCGTGTTTGTTTGTAAAGGATTTGAAAATAAATATAAAAAGAAGAAGTGTCTTAAAAACTGCCAAGGTGGAATTCAGACAGTAAGGACAAACAGTTTAGCGGTTTTTGGTGTCTCCGGGAATTCTCGGACCGGTTTGTGTCTTAGCTAAACGGGAGTTGTCCATGTTAAGTAGTCGTTGCTGGTTTGCGTCTCGACTAAGCGGCTACTGATCAGAGAAATTGAAGATTTGCTGAATTTTGCCTGGAAGATTTGCTGTAATTTTATTCCTGTTTTTACGTCATTGACTGGGTAAGTGAAAAGTTTATTTTGCTTTTGTTGGCGATTTTTCCTTTGGTACGGTCATGGCTCCACCGGGGCCACTGTCCATAACGAAGAAGCTGCCGAAGGGTGATAAAGAGGAGGATGTGTCGGATTGCGAGAAGGGGTACGGGAAAGAGAAGAGGGTAAAACCCAATTCACCCAAAACTCATCGTGAACGTGCTGCTTCTGCTGTTGCTGCTGGTGATGCTGTTGATGGTGCTGGCAGTAGTGTTGTTGTTCCTGAAGGTGAGATGAGTTACAATTGGGTGGAGGAGGGAAATGCGACTGTCACCGGCACGATCAACAGGATTTCCAGATTTAAAAAATTGTCCAAGAGATGAAACAAACTTGCATGTGCATTGTATTGCAAGGAGACTTTGTTGGTGTTGTGTTTTTGTTTTGGGGCTTCGCTGGCAAGCTGTCTTACTTAAAAAGTGAAACTCCGGCGCGAAGGTAAAATTGTTGGAGTTGCCACACCGACTGTTTGCAATTGGCGTTAAGTCGATAAATTGATAAGTCAGCAAGTTGGTATATTGGTGTGTTTCCGCTGATTGCTTGGTGTCTCTGCTAGACTGATAGTGGAAAAGGCCTATTTGTCATTTTCGTCGAAAGGGCCTATCTACCAGAAACTGAAGGTTTGCTGATTGTTGCGGAAATTAAGGTAGGTAAACTTTTTTACTGAAGTTTATTGAGTTTTGTGCGGTCATGGATCCACCGGGGCCACTGTCCATGAGGAAGAAATCGCCGAAGGGTGATAAGGAGGAGGATGCGTCGAGGAAGTGACGCTGATAGCGAGGAGTTTGTGAAAGAGAAGAGGGTGAAACCCAATTGGAGGTGGTTTTGGCTGATGGTCTTGACCGCGCTGTGGGCAGCGTAATGTCCACGATATCAGCTAACTACGAAAAGCTAAAGATGAGGCTTGTGGCGGAGAATGAGAGGTTGAGGGGGCAGTTGGAGGCCGGCTCACCTAGTACTTTTGGGGTTGTGCTGCGTGCAGCACTGCTTGTTGCACCGCCCACTCGTGCTCCCGTCGATATTGTGATGCCACTTGCTATTAAGCCTATGGAGACATGGTCAGTGGTGGTAAAGGGGACTGCGTCCTCGAAGGAGGTGGTGATAAAGCTTGGTCAAATTTTGGTGTGCGTATCCACGTTATGCGTCCGGTAACATCTGGTGGGGCTGTTCGGACTCCCTCGGCTGCTGAGAGGTAAAAGATTGCCCAAATTGTCAATAAGCTGATTACACCCGATGAATTTATGCAAGAGCGGCAATGATAGCTAGCGCGAACCCAAGACATTAATCATGGATAGGATCACGATACTGCAACAAAATCTGCAGAGGTCTTAAGCAGCGATGTGTGAGTTTGGGTAGGCGATGCGACGGCGGGTTGTTCCTTTTGCCTTTTTCAGGAGCCATACGTTACGAATGATCATGTCAGGGGATTGCCGGGGAGGTGTACAGTTTTCACGAATTTACCAGGAAACTCTGCTGTAGTTGTGGACGAAGACGACATAGACTGTACTGTAGTTAGCCGTGCTCGGTGAAGTCAGTGCAATGCTGTGGAGGTTCGATTTGGGCGTTTCCTCTTGGTCAGCGTCTATTGCAGATATGGTGGTCCATTGGAGCCGTACTTAAGGTATATGGATACGGTGTTACGCCTTGGACTTGAAGAATCCGACTCTCTAATGGGTTACGGACGTGTTTTTATAAGCGGAGTATAGCGGAGTTTTGTAAAGCGATTTTGAGTGTTAAAAACAAATAATAAAAACTATATTGTCGAAATTTATTGTGAATACGGTGGTGTAAAAATCGTCGAATTCGGTTGGCGGATGCCAAAAATATTCGCGGATTACAAAAGTGTTTCGAAAATTGAGCGCTCTTGCACGTGCAAAAGGACTGGCGATTTTTGTAGTCTGGTTTGTGGCGCCGTTTGTGAGCGGTGGTTGAAACTACGGCGGTAGACTTTGGTGGCGGATATAAGCAAAAGTAATGCCGCTTTAAATTTTTCGAATAGCCAGCGTTACCGCTTGGAAATTTTCGAAAATTTTAGTGTTACCATTTTGGCATTTTTTGAAAAGTTTCAGCGTTGCCGCTTTGGTGTTTAAAATTCATCGTTGCCGTTTTTTAATTCCAAAGTTGCGGGAAATAAGGTAGGTGGTAATTTTCCATTGCATTTTTGAAGTTTGTGGTCAGGCATGGCTCCAGGGCCAGCTTCAAAGCGTAAAACGCCGAAAGGGGAGTGAGGCGACGAGACGTCTGATGTTGCTTCGCTGTCTGAGGTGATGGCACCGCCGCCTTCAACGACGAAGGTGAGGCATAGCGCGTCAGATAGCGATGTAGAGAAAGTAGCTGCCAGGCAGAAGAAGTTAAAGATGGGGTCGACTAAAATGTCATGTGCGGATTGTAAAAAAAACTGCTGCTGATGTTGCTGTTGGTGATGCTACTAATGCAGTTGATCCTGCTACTTGTAGTTCTGCTGTTGGCGATAAAATGGTATACGAAAAGGAGGAGGGGAATGCCACTGTCACCAACACGGCTGGTGGTGTGCACCCTGCCTCGTCGAGCCGTCGTGCAAAGAAGAAGGTGGCAAAAGGCTCTAGTGCTGGTGCTGTTGTTGGTCTTGGAGCTCGTGCTGCTGGTGAAGCCATTTCCGAGCTGAAACGGATAACTGGCGCACTGATGGAGGTGGTATTGGCTGATGGCGTTGACCGCGCTGTGGGCAGACTAGCGTCCACGATATCGGCTGATTATGAAAAGCTGATGATGAGGCTCGTGGCTGAGAACGAGAGGTTGACGGGGCGTCTGGAGGCCGGCTCACCTGCTATTTTTGGTGGTCGTGCTGCTCCTGCTACTACATCGACGTTTGTTGCTATGCCTGCTCGTGCCCCCTTGGCTGTGATGGCGACCTCTGCCGTCAGTCAGTGGAGACGTGGTCGGTGGTGGTTAGGGGAAAAGGTGCCACGATATCTAAGGAGCTGGTGGAGAAGGTGGTGAGTGAGGTTGGGCCGACGCTTGGGGTGCGCGTCCACGACGTCCTGCCGATGAAATCAGAGGGTGCTGTCATTCGAACTCCATCTGCTGCCGAGAGGAATAGGATTGCGGAGAACAAGAGGCTTGAGGAGGTGGGCTTAGAGGTGTCGGTGAATGACAAACTGGGCCCTAGGCTAGTGGTACAGCTCGTCCATAAGCATATCACGCCGGATGATTTCATGGAGCAAATCTATGAAATGAACCTCAAGGACATGATGTCTCGAGAGGTGTTTAAGAAAGCGGTGAGGCTGAGTAGTGCGCCATGGGCCTCTGGAGAGGGTGATGTGAATGTTGTGCTGGAGTGCACACACGCTGTTGCTGACCACCTTTGTACGACTGGGTTGTACTTTAAGTGGTTCTGCTTTGTCGTGCGGTCACAAGATGCAGTTGCGTCTTGCTTTAGGTGCCTTGGTTTTGACCATGGGGTCAGACGGTGCTGGTTGACTGAAAGTCTGTGCAGGAGGTGTGGAATTACTGGCCACATTATATCCAGATGCCCGAATGAGTTGAGGTGCCGCAATTGCGCGTTTAAGGGCCTATCTGCTGAGCATTTTATGATGTCTGCTGCGTGCCTTGTGTACGCGGGAATGATGGCTAGGGCGAACGCAAGATATTAATCATGGATCGGATCACTATGCTGCAAGAAAATCTGCGGACTTATGCAGCGACGTGTGACTTTGGGCAGGCGATGCGACAGCGGGGTTCTTATTTTGCATTTTTGCAGGAGCCACACGTAACGAATTGTCATGTCAGGGGAGTGCCTGGGAGGTGCAGGGTATTTACGAACTTGCCGGGAAACTCTGCTATAGTTGTGGACGAAGATGACGTGAACTGTACTATAGTTAGTCGTGCTAGGTGGGGTGTATGCATCGCTGTAGAGGGACGGTTTGGGCGTTTGCTCTTGGCCAGCATCTACTGCAGGTTTGGTGGACCATTGGAACCATACTTAAGGTATATGGATACGGTGTTATTCACTGCGAGCAACAATCCTGTTATCCTCGGCTTAGACGCAAATGCATGTTCTCGTACTTAGTTCTTCGTGCGAGGAATTATGCTTAGCGAATGGCTGGTCGCAAATGGTGTTTCAGTGTTAATGAGGCTAGCGATCGTTATACTTTTAATGGCCCATCGGGCGCCAGTGATATCGATGTCACATTTTCGAATCGGGTGGCTGTGTCTCGTTTCGACTTTAGGTGAAGGGGAGCGACCACAATCTCATTGAGATAGTGGTTACATACCATCGTCGTACAGGGGTAGTTGTTCTACCTAGAAGGTGGCGACTCCACAAGGTCGACTGGGCCAAGTGATTACACAATCGCTGTAGAGTTTCAGAACACTTGCGGTAGACAATCAGGTTGTCCACCACTTGTCATATGTCAATTGATGGACAATCATTGGATTGAATTTTTCATTAATCGGAGGTTTCCCAGTTTGGGGCTTTGTGTCTACACCCCCTTTAAGGTTATATAATCATAATTCCAGGCTAAAGCTTCGTAACAATTCCTTAAATTATGTATGAGATTTCATTACAATCAGACGGCTCGTTTAGAAACTGCAGAATTATTTCCATTTTTTTTAATCCCCACTGTGGGCGTTGGTAGACGCATTGATTCTATCTAGTGTTAAGAGCACCGTCAAGTTAGGCCATACTGTGAG
The DNA here is from genome assembly GCA_949987645.1 of Tachina grossa. Classification (NCBI taxonomy): domain Eukaryota; kingdom Metazoa; phylum Arthropoda; class Insecta; order Diptera; family Tachinidae; genus Tachina; species Tachina grossa. The sequence continues at coordinate 128,360,713 of OX465276.1, read as the reverse complement.
GTATTGACATTAATTTTAAACACATCTGTCTAACGGCTTCCACTTGGGTAGTTGAAGCAAACGGTCGTGCTTACATTCGAGTTATTTTACGCAAGCATCTTTGTTCGGTGAACTTTACGGTATAAAGACGATAGTAGTATCAAATTGAAGTGCAGAAAATCGGTTGACATACACCCACCGGAGATATAATCGATTTATCCTCCGGTGCTATATTACAATATAAAATAAAAAAAAAAAGAATTTAAAAATTTAAAATAAATATAAAAAGAAAAGTGTCTTAAAAACTGCCAAAATGAAATTCCGGTAGTAAGGACAAACGGTGTTTTTACGGTTTGGTGTCTCAAGGCGAAACTCCGGCTGTAAAGCCATCCAAGAAAAAAAACTCGATTCGGTGTTGCCGCTGTGGTAAATTTTCGGAAATCAGCATTGCAGTTGTTTTTCCGAGGAACTTCTGGGATTTGGGAATTTTCAATAAAGTTGTTGGGGGTTCCCGAACCGGTTTGTGTCTTAGTTAAACGGTTTTTACCTATGCGAAGTAGTCGTTCCCGGTTTGTGTCTCGGCTAAGCTGCTGCTGATCACGGAAATTGAAGATTTGCTGAAACTTTATACTTGTTTTCACGTTATTGATTGGGAAAGTGAAAAACTTCTTTTACTTTTGTTGGCGATTTCGCCTTTGGTACGGTAATGGCTCCTCCGGGGCTATTGTCGCTAAATAAGAAGTTGTCGAAGGGTGATAAAGAGGGAGATGCGTAGGAATCGATGTCGCATTCCGAATCGACGTTGACGCTTCCGTCGAAGAAGCTGTTGAGGCACAGTGACACGGCTAGCTAAAAGGAGTTTGTGAAAGAGAATAGGGTGAAACCCAAGCTTTTAATACAGTATTGCTTAAGAACTTTATACAAGTAGGTAAAAACTAAATTGAGTACTAATATTATAATTTTTATCGGCAGAATTTTTTTCTTAGCTGTTTTTAAAATATATTTTCTTTAAAAGAGATAATCACCCTTATTCCAGTTGTTGTCATCGACATCCCTTTAACACAAATACAAAAAAATTGAGGCTTGTTTAATCGCTCTCGAGAATAATTTTGCGCAACTGACTATCTATTTTCGTTCCCTTAAGTCTAGAAAATAGCATAAACCTGCCAACAGGAGTCAGTTGTTTTCGACAACGTATATACGAGCACCAATATTTTGGTGTTGTGTTAAAGTGACGTCCATGACGACAACTGGAATAAGGATGATTGTTTTTCTTATATGACCCTCGATGTCGTGTACTTCTGGGATTGCTTTGATTGGATCTATTAAAAAATAATAAAATTTAAACAGCTAACAAAACTTTTATATATAAATTACCTTTAATAATTTCGTAAAACTTTAAAATCCTTCAATCTTTTTTTCCATGGATTCCATCTAAATTAAATACATATACAGTTTAGGAATAAACTCTACATACACCCATCATTTTTGGAGTTTGTGGAAACTTGGGAAGAAATTAAAAAAATTAAATATATAATTACATCTTAGAGATAATTTCACTAACTCTATTTAAATATCAATTCATATATAAATGTCGATTTTCATTAATTTTTATATGGAAAAACTACATTTAAATATAAATCGATATATAAATAAGTTTGTGCAATAGGCTCTTAGATTTGTTTTGAACAAGTCTGAATTAGATTTTTAAAATATTAAATTTGGTTTTAAGGTCAAGAAAGGGAAATCCAAAATGCTGAATTTTAAAAACATGAATTTGTTGTGAAAAACTGCAAGTTCGAAATAAAATATGTGTATACATTAGAGTAGCTGTTAATCGTATGGAGACTCTTTTTTTTGATTTGTTCTACTCTCACCCCCAAATCAGTTCAGTTTTATGTAAAATAAACACAAAAAACTTTCATACCGATAAGTTGCGCTTTAGGGGGGTGCGTCCGGCCATCAAAGTTGGTTTTCAAGCCCATTTTTCAATGAATTTTTTGCATACGACTATCTTTTAAAAAAATAATTTAACAAGAATATGAAATAAGGCAATATTTTAGGTCTTCAAGTCAGCAACATTAGTCTAAGAAAAACTTTTTTGCTGAAATTAATATTTTAGAAAATAATGAGAAAAATAACTAACAAAATACCCATAATTTTATGTAACAAAATTATATTTATATGGAAATTTTTTATTTTAAACATGTACAATAAATTATATCATGCATATACATACATATAGTCAAAATAAAACTAAACAGAAAAAAAAGCAATGTGAGTGCGATCACAGAGGAGATGTGTAAACATCTAGTAATGAAAAATTTTTTTTAAGTTGGAAGTACTTATGCTTTTAGTATCTTTTTTTAAATTAATTAATTAAAAGTATCAAAACTTTCAATATTGTAAATAATATGAATTTGTTGGTTTTTGTTTGTTTATTAAACTTATTTGGTTAGTAAATGGGCACACTGCAGTATATACATATGTATGTATGTACTGCATTAAAATTGCAGTAAGCAGTAAATTTACTGATTACTAAAAAAATTCAGTAAATTTTTACTGCTAATGAAATTTAATTTGCATTACCAGTAAAATCGTAGGGCCGCATTCATAATAAAATTGTAGCTAGTGGCAAAGTTTTTTTCATTAAAATTTTGAAACTTTTGTATGAAAAACATTTAGCCACTTGGTAGAATTTCATTATGAATACGGGCATTACTGATTACTGAAAATTCAATGCACCTCACCATATAACAAATTTTTTAAGCAATTTATAAAAATTGTAGAAAAAAATTTTAGTAATCAGTAAAAATTTACTTGTTAAAATTTTTTTATTATTTTTACTGAAACTTTAGTGGTAAAGCAGTGCTCATTTATGGTTAATGACTTTACTTTTACTTTTTAATTTTTAATTCCTGTTGTTCATAGTTTAGTTGTTGCTGTTCTTGTTGTTGTGTACGCATTGCAATTAAAATAAATTCAGTAAAATGCTACTTTGACTCGTGCCCGAAGGATTCCGACATTCAGTTTTGAGCATTTTTTTTGATATGGCTTTTTTCCTTTTCTTTTAGGTTTTTTCAGTTTAAACGATTTTTTCAGTGTTGTCGTTTTTTTCTCGTTTTGGCGTTTTTTTCTCTTTTTGGGGTTTTTTCATTTTCTCATTTTTTTCATTTTGGCGAATTTTTTCATTTTGCGGTTTTTTCTGTTTTTGGGGATTTTTTTTCTGTTTTAGGGTTTTTTATTTTGGCGATTTTTTCATTTTGGCTATTTTTTTGTTTAAGGGGTTTTTTTACCGTTTTTGAAAATTTCAAGAGTTTTGCTCTTACGGTTTCCAAGATACAGCAAGTTGTCAAAATTACAAAGTCAAAATTGCATTAACTGATGGAACACCCTTAATTTAATTGTTGCAGTCTGTATAAAAATACACTAACTTTACAAATTTCAAATACATACAATTGTATGTATATTACATGGGATTTTAAAATTTTTCGTTGCTCGTTTTGCAACACCCTTTAATTTAACTCTCATGTATTTGTTGTTGTAGCGGCCAAATGTCTACACACTGTGTCCCAATTTCAGGTTCGTAGCTCTTACCCTTCTAGAGAAAATACCCTGTGACAGACGGCCGGACAGCGTAGCGAAAACAATAGGGTTCATTTTTACCTTTGGTGTACGGAACCCTAATAAAGCAATTATCAAGTTAAATAAAACAAACAAAAACCAGTAAATTCCTTTGTATTTACAATATTTTAAATAAGTTTGCATTGCTTCCCTATCGGAAATTTGGCTAACTTTAAACTAACTTTAAGCTAACTATTTCGCAACTAGTACTGACTGACACTTGGATTACTTTGCAATGTAATTTGCAATTTGCAATTTTAACATTGCGATGTCCTAGGCGGTAGTCAATTGTCTTACTCTGCACTATTTTAACCGAACTTAAAGTTAACTTTTTTAAATCACCTGGTAGTCAGTAAATTAAAAAATTTTTTCCGGGGCTCGAACATGTAACATCACACGTTGTGTACTCAACGCGCTACCACTCGGCTAAGCTGCCATCTAAAATAACAGCAGCAAAATGTTAATATAAAACTGAAATGAGTTTTAAAGTAGCTGAGAATAAATTTGTTGGCTCTCACCAAATTCGATTACGTACTCAACTTAAGAATTCATTTCAGGTTTGTTCTGGATGACTTTGCAGCTAGCTTTTAGTCAGTCTAAGAAAAGTTAACTATAAGTTAACTATTTTTGTAGTTAACCACACATTCTCCGACAGGGTTCTCTCAAACACTAATACACTCATATATAGCTCACACCGATTTGACAACGCGGTGTGCATCTCACTCAAAATTTGTGATTGTATTGTGGAAAAGCTTTTTACCCTCTAGCGTATAGATGTTTACACGTCAAAAATAATTACATTGAATATATGGGCTAGAGGGCCGGACGCACCCCCTAAAACACAACTTATCGGTATGAAATTTTTTTGTATTTATTTTTACATAAAGCTGAATTGATTTGGGGGATGAGAGTAGAAGAAATCAAAAACAAAATAACGGCCGCCCTAATGTACAAATATATACAAAGATACACAGTAAATGAAAACGAATTCAAGCCGATAAGAATTTGTTTATTGCCATGTAAGTATTTTATTTGTTTCTCATATGTGCTGTGAATTCAAGTTTTTCATTAGAACTTCCATTCGAATGATTTCGGTTAGGAAATCATGTAATTTGAAGTTCATAGCAATCATGTACGCAGGGGAAAAATACTTACATATAAATGCTTATTGCCTTCATTGATTTGTTGCTCTATGTCTTGCAAACTCTCTTCAGTGTTTATTGGAAATATTTTGGAGGTATCGTCTTGCTTTATTAATACTTTAGTGAGAACATGTTGGCTGTCCAATGTCTTCATTATTTTTTTATTCTGTTGTTTTAAGGTTTCTACAGAGATAATGCAAAATATGTAATTATTTAGAATACCATGTGAATGTCCATACATTTCGTGCCATAATCGCTAAAAAATAATCGCGGCATTATTTTCGAACATCATTTTTGTCGATAATCCATTATTTACGATCGTAAGTAATCGATTTTTATCAAAAAATAAAGTTCGCATATTATATCGTTTAAGTTTTTTGGCGGTTATGGCGCGATATATACATTTCGGTATTTTTAAAATCCAATCGGCATTTTAAAAATCAATATTAAGTTTTTTGAAATTAAGTTCTTTTGGAAAACCTTCAAATTGATTTTCAAAACGTTGAATTTGACTTGTAAAATTAGGTTTGGAAAATACTTAATATAATATTTTTTATATAACAACCTAAACAATTATACTTGCATATATACATACTAGTGATGTAACGAATGTCAATTTTTGATATTCGCGAATACGAATATTTGAAAAGATATTCGCGAATAAGAATATTTCATGTGAAATTTATAGACATTAAATTAGGCCTCTATTTATGCATGCAATATGAAATATTAAAATATTTTTATGAAAAAGAACTGCATACTCCTGTTGGCGTACTTTAAAGTTAATAAAAAATTCCCAAAATTTTAATGATCGTCAGTAAATAATATTTGAAAATGATACAAAGCACAAATTTCTATAAAAAATTTAATGGATTCGTACAAACTAACATTTTTATGCATTTATTTAAATTTGGTTTAGGATTTATGCATTTATTTAGTTATTTTTTTTTTGCAAAAATATTCGTATTCGCCTGAATTTGACGAATACGAATGCTTCGTATTCGTATTAAAAATGGCCGAATATTCGGCAATTCGAATACGAATATTCGTGCATCACTAATACATACATTTTTCATCTCAAAATATCTTAATATTATGATTATATGAAAAAAATATTATAACTTACCTGTTTGGTTCATAAATAGGTCTGTAATAGCATAGACAGACGATAGCGTTAATTTGCATTAACTGTCTTAATGCAAATTAACTATGAATTATCCTCATACATAAATGCACTAAATGACAGTGAATTAATACTGAATTTATCTATATGATAACACAGTTCTTATATGGTAACACCATCCACAATCAATCAAATGTTGGCAAATTGTTTTGGTTTTCAAAATGAAAATGCGATTCGGTCAGACAATATAAGTTATTTTAATTGTTTTTAGAAAAAGAACAAAGAAATATTAAAATCGAGACACATTTTTTTCATTTTAATATTTCCAAGGAAAATTATCGAAGAGTGTGGCACGAAAGGGATGTACAGATTTTGTTTACTTAATGCAAATACTGTCGTCTGTCAGGGTAAATTTTTAATTCACATTAGTGAGATTTTAATGCGAATTAACGCTGTCGTCTGTCTACGCTATAACATAAGTTTTTAGTTATGAGCAGCCTTTGAAAACTTTTTTTGAATCAATTACTTCATTTTCGGTGCTTTCATAGGTTATTCGACGGCTTCGTTTCATCTTAAAACCAACTATGTAACATTGGTATCAAGAGCAAATCGTTTTCGTATGGAATTGATATAGCTTTATTGCGTACGTCGTTGAGTGAAAATTCTTTTGTATGTGGTAAAATTTCATTTACTAAACAAATGCCTAAGTCCAAAGAATTTATTGGCTGCTTGAAGAAACTGATTTTTTTTTATTAAATATATTACCCAATACAAATTTTTTGCATTTGTTGAAGCTTTTAATTTTAAATGGAATTTCATTGTTAATGTAACAAATGTTGTCCGGACTTTTTCCACTTAATGAAAATTATTTTTGAAATATTTTTCAATATTATTTTTTTAGTGAAACCTTCATCTTTTTTCTGTACAATTCGAACTTCGTCCTTGACTTTATTCAAAATTTGCTGCAGGATTTGGTTCGCTTTCAGGACATATTTTTTTTAAGTTTATAGGCAGTTTTCAAAACTATACGCTGAAAAGTTAGTTGAAGTTCCAAATTGGCTTACACTTTCACTTATGTATAATGTATGTAAAAGGTTATGTACGTTATGGAAAACAGAATTATCTACAAAAAGAAAAGTTTTTTTTTTGGCCACTTTTACATTTTCCTTTAAGTTTTTTTTTCTGATGAAAGCAACCTGCAAGCGCAGTGTAATAAGAGTAAACCTCTTATGGAACAACTATGCCAGTGTACAATAATATTTTGCGGAATTCCGTTCCCTTGAAATTCAAAACTTCCTCGAAACTTCTAGGATGTCGAACGAATTCTTTTGGAATAAAAGGATGAAGGGACTTTAAATGATTCGAAATTATTTAAATTAAAAATCTTTAAAGTTAATTTGTTGTGGGTCATTCCCAAAAGCATCTTCCGCACAATAAGATGCATTCTGTCTATTGGCACTTGAGTTATCATTTTCACTCCTATTATTTCTAGTGGAGATTTTTGAGAGAGAAAAATTTTCTTATGATGATTTCCAAATTTTCTTTCTTCAAAATCTTTATCTGACAGCAATTCACTTGACTCTGATGAGTAAGTGAGAACTTTATTAATTTTTTTTTTGCCGATTTGGATACATTTAGTACAACCATGGAAAGATGTGTGATCTAACTACAATACGACATATAAATGCTTTCGCTGGCAAATCACAAACTATTGATCTTATTTATTTATTTGTTATACATATTATACAAAGTAAATTTGCATAACATGGTGTTGCACAAATATGGATGGCGTAACTAGACCCTTTGCCCAAGATGGTATTAACTGTATCTTAAAAGATTTTGTGACTGACTGTACACGACCTATGCCTTCACATAGGAAGTAGCAACGTGGTTGTTAAAGAAATTCCACAAAAAACAGCAAGATTATACGGTTATCCGTGGCAGATCAGTCGACCAGTGAGAGCGAGACGAAAAACTCTCGAATATCAAACAACATACACAAGCCTGACCGCACTTAAGAAATAATTACGATGACGTTCCTCAACCCATAGCTGATTTACGACTGAATTATTGATCTTATTTGTAGTTGTATTAATTTTCCTTCATACAGCAAGCCATTATAAATTATGTACATATGTATTTCATTTCGAGCACAAACTCATTTAAAAATTCTGAAATGTTGTCCGGCTTAGATTTGCCTAGATAAATACCAATGGAAATAATTGAATTATTTTTTATATTAACAAGTCGAAGTAAAATTCGGCACAACTGCATTTTGGGACTTTTAAAAAGCGGCAAACCGTCTTCATTTATATCGACTATAACTTTTCGTAATCAGAAATTACTCTTCCAATTGACTGCTTCAAGTTGACAATTTGCTAAAAGACAAATTAAATATTAAATTGCATAGACTGGGCACAGGCCTACAGGACAGCCATTGTTACATGATAAAACATTTTAAAATAAATAAATCTGAGTAATTTAGTAATTTTTTGAGCTTCGGTATTCAAACATTTTATTTATTAGCCATATTTTCAATCATAATAAATTTAAATCCAAATTGATATAATTTAAGAGTGCATTAAAATACAAGGTTGTCACAATGGTTGCCTCGTTTTTGCTGAAAATCTTACTTTTAAGATGAATCATGAGTATTTTTAAATAGGCATGTCAAAATTAAAAGAAACATCAACGATTTTAAACATACAGAGTAGACATCTACTATCTACATAGTACATACGTATCAGGGAAAGCCAAAAAGTTACTTTTTGAATGCTCAATACGTATCGATACTCCAACGACAATGAGTATGATAGCACATTCGCATCAACAAGCATGCTTACATACAGAAATACATATCTACAGCTATCAACACAAATAAGTGCGCATATCGATAGGTGCGGGTTCGATCAAACAAATGTGCTATTGATATTCGCATCAATACATGTGCGCACAAGCATGTAATGACGAGTATGACTATATGAACAATGTTACCAAATATGTACTTAAGTAAATAAAAAAAATCGCTGTGTATGAATTTAACTAATGCCTAATATATATTATGAATTTTTTCATGAAATCTATTTCACGAAACTTTTTCTATTTACGTAGCATGAATTTCTGAAGAATTTTTGACAACTTTTTTGATCTAATTTGGTCCTCCAGGAGCCTGTTTACAAAAGAAAAAATTTTCATACAACCAATTTTATGAAAAAAATGCGTAAATACGATGCGGGTTTCTTTAGCAAATTTCTATTACAAAACTTATGTATTGCAAAAATTATGCAAACTCGCAAGGATAAAAACAATAAAAAAATCCCCTAAAGCTGATTATATAAACCTCAAAAAAGCAATAAGTCGAAAATTTGTTCCGCATATTAATCGCGAAAACTTGCAAAAATGCGAATGCTATTTAAAAAATGTCCGAAACCTAAAAAATGTGAACGAAAATACTCAGTGGATTTTAAAAATCAAAAACAGTCTCACTTACAAAAAGTTGCGAAAATTCGTGAATAATTTTTTAATTGAAAAAAACCTTAAAATGTATTAAAAAAACACCAAAATTTTAACGAATGTCAAAAACTTGGAAAAATTTGCGACCATGTCGAAAATTAGCAAAAACTTCTTAACATAAAAAAAGATAGCATAGTCTGATATTGGTTGAAAATCTTTGAAACTGTCACAAAAAAAAAACAAATAATTGGGAACAATCACTTTTATTGCAAAAAAAAAAGAAAATATTTGCGATCAATTTCCATAAAATAACTTACAAATATTTAAAGATAGATCTAAGGAATGCCGAAATGGCGAAAATTCGCTAACATCCAATAGATATGCAGATGGAATTAAAATCGGTAAAATGTTAAAAAACCAAGATTTGGCTAAAAAGTCAGTTTCATTGCGAAAATTGGCGACAACCAAGCACTAAAATTGCTAAAATTGTAAGGAATGCCAGGTTCAACATTTCTTCCACTAATTCGGCTTTTAGCTTAGATCTAAAATGGAGCGTGTTTCTATACCCGCGGTCAAATTACTCCCGTAAATATTTAATAGTGCTTTTACAACTAATTACTGAGAAGAGTGTGTGTGAATTGAATTTTATGTTAAAATAGTTTGAAAAAAATGTTATTTCCTCAACAAATACAAATTAGTATTTCTGGCAACACTTATCAAAAAATATTTAAAACACCGAATGTGTTGCAAGTCATGGGTATGTCGATAGATATGCGTAGATATGCGGATGTAACGAAGAATGCGCACTAGCATAAAAAATGTTCGATATGTGCGGGAGTATCCAAAATTTTTTGTACATACATATAGATATGGAGATATACCTAACATCGTTTCAACGGATAAATCTTTCCCAAAATTTATAATATGTATAAAGTTTATATGCTTAGTTTTTTGTTTGCAGCTACATATATTTGAAAATAAGTACATATGTATGTATGTATGTACATGTACTTCGTGCTTACCTGAATAGAAAATGAAAAAAAAACAGAAAATGAATAGTGATACATATTTACAAATGTATTTTCCAATGGTAAAGCAATAATTGTATATGTAATTAAAAATCTTGAGCTGAACCTCAATTAAAAAATTATTCCCGTTAACTTCAGTTAATTTTTCAGTATTTGTACATAATTTTACACAATAAATGATCCTTAATTATAGTGAATGGTTTAGATTGCACATGTAAAATTCAGTTTTTACTAAATTAACTATTCTTTTAAATTAAAAACTAAATACAAGGTGTCTCCACCTTGCTCTAGGGCATGGGTGACCAAGATAAATTTAAGGTTGTGTAGGTGAGTGAAAAAGATAAACACACAGGCAGAAACAATTAATAAAAGTAATTCTAATATGATTTTTGTATGAAAGAATTTCTTCCTAGAAAACCGTTTCAACAAAAAGTAATAAATAAACATTATTATTCACTTTAATTCTGACTAAAAACCAATTTGTAAGAGAAAATAATTTTTAATTTTCATGTAAGCAAAAGCATTTTTTAACATAAACAGCATATATAATAAATTTCTCGCAGTGCGTTTGAGAAAAATGAGTAAAAAGATACGCAAAAATTTATCTCAGATAAGACTAAGTGAAAGAGAATAAGAATACGTGTGAATTCGATTTGCAAAAATTTGCTACATGATGTTCACCCATGCATTAGGGCCGTGGTCGGCAACCCATACAATTGCATTTTACAATTGTGTGAGTTAAACTCTCACCACGATCCGGTGTTGCCAGTGTCTCATTGCACTAATTTGAAATCTCCAAAGGCAAACTTGATATTATTACGGTCAGAAGAAACACAAAATTTTTTTATATAAAGAAATGCATCTTTTGTTGTAATGTAATGGTGGATAAAAAGATGGGTTTTGTAGGACGGTTTCTTCAAATAATTTATATGTATTTGATTTTTCGATAAGTTTGAATGCCCAGCATATCAGTGCATTCATCTTTTTAAATATCAAGAAATAATAAGAAAGAAATAAACGAAAGCACTGATGTAAACGACATACCTCGGTTAATTATTTGTATAAGAACTGTCAATAAAATTTTGACGTACACAAAGAATTTTTTCCCTATATGGCTTATACAACAATGCAAAATGAAAGCATATTTTCGATAAAAAAGAGGGTTTCATAGGAAGTTTGCTAAAAATAATTTAAATATATTTGTTTTTCATTGCAATATTCAACAACAGGCGTTATTTGAAAAAACTTTGAATGTAACGAGTACAATGAAAATAGTGGTTAAAATTTTGAAGAAAATAAATCATAGAGAGTTAAAAGATTTTTTTCATCTCGACTTTGCCGAATGTGGTGTATGAATTTGTTAATCAACTTAACATCTGGTTGCGAAGAAAAACGAAAAAAATTTGCGATTTTCTGCAATAAAACAATTTATTCGAATCTATTTACATCTTCAATATTAATTTCATACGGACAACATTTTATGCGTATTAAATTTTCTAAATGTTTATCTGTTAAACGGTTTCGGCTTTTAGTTTGAATGTGCTTTAGTATGGAAAATGTTGACTCACAAATATAGGTAGCTCCAAACATTGAATATAATTTTAAAATTTCATGTTTTGTCTTGGGGTATACATCTGCAGAAATACTTCTCCAGAACTCTATCCCGCTAGTTAATGGTAAGGCTAGATCTTCTCTCATTTTAATTAACTCTGCTAAAAAAAATAAAAAAGGGTTGTTATGCATTTCAATCAAATTTTCAATATTTTTAAAGTCATGAAAACGATTGTTGTAATTAATTAGTAGAGTCTGAAGCACATTTAGATATTCATGTAGTTTGCTATTGCTGTTTGGAATTTTGCTATAAATTTCAAATGTCCTTTTTAACCTTATTACATTTTTATCTTTAAGGTGTTGTATCAAAATTTAAATTTTTCTAATAAATTGTTTTATTGCAGAAAATAGCTCAAAAATTGTTTTGGTGTTTCCTTGTAGCTGTATGTTTAGTTGATTAACAAACTCAGTGATGTCTATCAAAAACGCAAAATCTAGTTTAAAAAAAAAACATTATCGTTCAAATGCTCCGACAATACTTTGGTATCAGGTGTTTTATTTTGATCCAAAAACGATACAACTTCCTCACGAAGACTGAAAAGTCTTTGAAGACAACGACCTTTGCTTAACCACCTTACTTCTGTATACAGAAGCAAATCACCATATTCGGCATGCACGAGATCAAGAAATTCTTTGAATTTTCTATGATTCAAGGCATTATGGCCAGCTCGTATTTTGTTAACAATTTGAATCACGATTTTCATTGTATTCACTACATTCAAACTTTTTGCAAATAATGCTTGTTGGTGAATAATGCAATGAAAAACATATACATATATTTAAACCACTTTTAAGCAAATGTCCTACGAAACCCTCTTTTTTACCCACTATTACATTGGCACCATCAGTACATACAGAGCAAAACTTATTCTTATCAGTAAAGGAAAGAACATTTTCGTTTATGATGTCGAAAATAAGTTTTCCTTTTACACTGTTATGTAAGCTATGTAGGGAGAACATTTCTTCATGTACGTCAAAATTTTTATTGACAGTTCTTACACAAATAATTAACTGAGATATATCGTTTAGATCAGTGCATTCATCAAGGCATGTGGAAAAAAATTGGCAATTAAGCATTCTTTTCTTAATATTTGAAAAGATAAATGCGCTGATTTTCTCAGTACCTACGTCGAACAATTGTACGAGGAGAGAGGGGAATGTCATTAAGAAGCATGCGAATCTCTTCAGATTTGTCACCAAAGCATTTTAATACATCATTGCTCAGCTCTTTAAAAAACTCGCCATCTTCAAAAGGACGGCAACTTTTAGCAAGAGATGCAGCAACAACAAAAGAGGACTTTCTTTTCTTAGAAAACTCGACGGCTTCTGCGTCTGAATTTCTGAATCAGCAATCATTTTTTCATAAAAAGCTTTCTTAAGCTGAACAATAAGGGCTTCTCTTGCATCACCAGTAATATTTTCATATTCCTTGTGATATGCTTGAAAATGTCTTTGCATGTCATGTTTTTTCATGTGTGACAATGCCCGTTCACAAACCAGAATTTCGGGTTTGCCAAAATAATTTTCTGAAAATAAAAATTTTAGTAAATTTTCATCACACATAATTTATTATTGTTGGGAAGAGTTTGTCTCTGGCAACACTGATTTTTAACAGTATGCGATGTACACGACCTGCCTGTTTGAATGTTTTAGCTAGTAGAGCTGCAAAACCATCGATAGTAATCACTATCGATAGTATCGATAGTTTTGTTGTAAATCAAATATCGATAGTTTTTTCCACTATCGATACTATCGGTAAAAAAACAAGTAATTAAAAGAGTAAAAATAATCGAAGTCAGTAAACAGTAGCCGGCAGCTTTGAAGCAAATTATCCGTAGTTGATTTATGCTTTAGTACAGCGATGGAAAAGTTGGTACAATTGTATATTTTTAGCGCTGTTTGAATGCCAAAAGTACCGTAGCACCGCAATGACCCATTTAGAACTACTGGAATCTCTTTATATTTATTACATGTCAAAAATACCATTAAAACATATTAACCCCCTTATGCAAAAAATAATGCGTGCTTGAAGTGTACATTAAAAAAATTTCCATAGAAAAACCGGTTTTAACGTTCACTTACATATTTTTTTGCACAAGGGGGTTAATCTTTATTATGTAATTATGTAAATCAAACGATCTTTTCCGGTACTTAAAGAATTGCTGGAGGAATGTTATTTATTCCAAATTCATCTGCAAATGTGGAAATTTTATTTTCGTACCAAACGAAGAAGCCGACTATTTGCATCGACTGTGAACAATCGAATAAAAAAAAGGTTATTTAACGTAGTATATCGTAAATGTTACTTTTATATTCAGATCCCAGCAAATAATATTCTTTGTGCACCTTCTGCCGTTTTGTTAATTGATTTTTAGTTAATTAAAAAGTACAAGTATTAAAAAAATATAAATAAAGAATTAGGTACAATCGTACTGAAAAAATTAAATTTTTTTTTGGAAAGTTAGTACAATTTGTAAATATGACATCGCATCCCTGCTTCTGTATACATAAGTACTTAAATACATACATATGTATGTATATGAATTTATTTATTAATCCAAGTGTTATTCGACAAATAGTAGTCACAAGTATCTTAATAAATTCAACATCGTCGACATAAATTTTGGTGGTACTGATATCGCGACGGCCGCCAATCGGTTCGGATTTATTTTGACATACCCTAGCGTGTTTCCCTACAAAATTTTTTTTTAATTGTACCAACATACTACATATCCAGCCTAATCTTCGATGTAATCGTATGCGATAAAAATTAAATTTTTAGAAGAAAGTTAAAATTGTCGCTTACGATAAAACTGTACAGTTAGTGTCTTAAAAGTTATCAACAATTTTCGCGTTTTGATAATTCTAAACCATGGGTAGGCCCATAAAATTATAAGTTCAATAAAAAAGTATATTTTCGATAATGTGCCGCTTACGATAAAATCGAAAAAAAGGCTTGATATATTTTTATATACTAATGAAAATGTTGAGTACTCTGGATTTTTTTCGAGTCAAATGAAGTTTATGTGGCAACTTTTATAAAACTATTCGATACTATCGATAGTATCGATAGTTTTACATAAAACTATCGAAACTATCGAGTGGAGCGACTATCGATAGTTTTGCAGCTCTATTAGCTAGACTGATTAATGTTGTTTATTTCTCAACAATCGTGTGTACACATACGTAATAAAAGAGAATAAGAAAAGGCGCGGCGCCCTTATTTTGCCTACCGCTGCTTTATGGATGATCTGTGTTGTTGCCATTCTCTTCTAGCTTGTTTTTTCACATAGTTACAAGACCTTCATCATTTATTGATAAATATTCTATTAAAGCAATTCTGCGGATAGCAGGTAGTGGCATATTCAATAGACAATAAGATTAAAGTTATCTTTAGAGTTGGAAATGTTAGATATATTATCGTCGGATAACCTAAGCTAAATGATAAAATCACGAAATTCGCACAAACATTTTTTTTTCCAAAATATTTGTTGCTTGCATATATTCTTACTAACGTTGTCAAGAATACGGTGCTGGGGTCTTGGCTTAATTAGAATTGCAGATCCACCGCATGCGCCCAGCATATCAGTGCATTCATCTTTTTAAATATCAAGAAATAATAAGAAAGAAATAAACGAAAGCACTGATGTAAACGACATACCTCGGTTAATTATTTGTATAAGAACTGTCAATAAAATTTTGACGTACACAAAGAATTTTTTCCCTATATGGCTTATACAACAATGCAAAATGAAAGCATATTTTCGATAAAAAAGAGGGTTTCATAGGAAGTTTGCTAAAAATAATTTAAATATATTTGTTTTTCATTGCAATATTCAACAACAGGCGTTATTTGAAAAAACTTTGAATGTAACGAGTACAATGAAAATAGTGGTTAAAATTTTGAAGAAAATAAATCATAGAGAGTTAAAAGATTTTTTTCATCTCGACTTTGCCGAATGTGGTGTATGAATTTGTTAATCAACTTAACATCTGGTTGCGAAGAAAAACGAAAAAAATTTGCGATTTTCTGCAATAAAACAATTTATTCGAATCTATTTACATCTTCAATATTAATTTCATACGGACAACATTTTATGCGTATTAAATTTTCTAAATGTTTATCTGTTAAACGGTTTCGGCTTTTAGTTTGAATGTGCTTTAGTATGGAAAATGTTGACTCACAAATATAGGTAGCTCCAAACATTGAATATAATTTTAAAATTTCATGTTTTGTCTTGGGGTATACATCTGCAGAAATACTTCTCCAGAACTCTATCCCGCTAGTTAATGGTAAGGCTAGATCTTCTCTCATTTTAATTAACTCTGCTAAAAAAAAATAAAAAAGGGTTGTTATGCATTTCAATCAAATTTTCAATATTTTTAAAGTCATGAAAACGATTGTTGTAATTAATTAGTAGAGTCTGAAGCACATTTAGATATTCATGTAGTTTGCTATTGCTGTTTGGAATTTTGCTATAAATTTCAAATGTCCTTTTTAACCTTATTACATTTTTATCTTTAAGGTGTTGTATCAAAATTTAAATTTTTCTAATAAATTGTTTTATTGCAGAAAATAGCTCAAAAATTGTTTTGGTGTTTCCTTGTAGCTGTATGTTTAGTTGATTAACAAACTCAGTGATGTCTATCAAAAACGCAAAATCTAGTTTAAAAAAAAAACATTATCGTTCAAATGCTCCGACAATACTTTGGTATCAGGTGTTTTATTTTGATCCAAAAACGATACAACTTCCTCACGAAGACTGAAAAGTCTTTGAAGACAACGACCTTTGCTTAACCACCTTACTTCTGTATACAGAAGCAAATCACCATATTCGGCATGCACGAGATCAAGAAATTCTTTGAATTTTCTATGATTCAAGGCATTATGGCCAGCTCGTATTTTGTTAACAATTTGAATCACGATTTTCATTGTATTCACTACATTCAAACTTTTTGCAAATAATGCTTGTTGGTGAATAATGCAATGAAAAACATATACATATATTTAAACCACTTTTAAGCAAATGTCCTACGAAACCCTCTTTTTTACCCACTATTACATTGGCACCATCAGTACATACAGAGCAAAACTTATTCTTATCAGTAAAGGAAAGAACATTTTCGTTTATGATGTCGAAAATAAGTTTTCCTTTTACACTGTTATGTAAGCTATGTAGGGAGAACATTTCTTCATGTACGTCAAAATTTTTATTGACAGTTCTTACACAAATAATTAACTGAGATATATCGTTTAGATCAGTGCATTCATCAAGGCATGTGGAAAAAAATTGGCAATTAAGCATTCTTTTCTTAATATTTGAAAAGATAAATGCGCTGATTTTCTCAGTACCTACGTCGAACAATTGTACGAGGAGAGAGGGGAATGTCATTAAGAAGCATGCGAATCTCTTCAGATTTGTCACCAAAGCATTTTAATACATCATTGCTCAGCTCTTTAAAAAACTCGCCATCTTCAAAAGGACGGCAACTTTTAGCAAGAGATGCAGCAACAACAAAAGAGGACTTTCTTTTCTTAGAAAACTCGACGGCTTCTGCGTCTGAATTTCTGAATCAGCAATCATTTTTTCATAAAAAGCTTTCTTAAGCTGAACAATAAGGGCTTCTCTTGCATCACCAGTAATATTTTCATATTCCTTGTGATATGCTTGAAAATGTCTTTGCATGTCATGTTTTTTCATGTGTGACAATGCCCGTTCACAAACCAGAATTTCGGGTTTGCCAAAATAATTTTCTGAAAATAAAAATTTTAGTAAATTTTCATCACACATAATTTATTATTGTTGGGAAGAGTTTGTCTCTGGCAACACTGATTTTTAACAGTATGCGATGTACACGACCTGCCTGTTTGAATGTTTTAGCTAGTAGAGCTGCAAAACCATCGATAGTAATCACTATCGATAGTATCGATAGTTTTGTTGTAAATCAAATATCGATAGTTTTTTCCACTATCGATACTATCGGTAAAAAAACAAGTAATTAAAAGAGTAAAAATAATCGAAGTCAGTAAACAGTAGCCGGCAGCTTTGAAGCAAATTATCCGTAGTTGATTTATGCTTTAGTACAGCGATGGAAAAGTTGGTACAATTGTATATTTTTAGCGCTGTTTGAATGCCAAAAGTACCGTAGCACCGCAATGACCCATTTAGAACTACTGGAATCTCTTTATATTTATTACATGTCAAAAATACCATTAAAACATATTAACCCCCTTATGCAAAAAATAATGCGTGCTTGAAGTGTACATTAAAAAAATTTCCATAGAAAAACCGGTTTTAACGTTCACTTACATATTTTTTTGCACAAGGGGGTTAATCTTTATTATGTAATTATGTAAATCAAACGATCTTTTCCGGTACTTAAAGAATTGCTGGAGGAATGTTATTTATTCCAAATTCATCTGCAAATGTGGAAATTTTATTTTCGTACCAAACGAAGAAGCCGACTATTTGCATCGACTGTGAACAATCGAATAAAAAAAAGGTTATTTAACGTAGTATATCGTAAATGTTACTTTTATATTCAGATCCCAGCAAATAATATTCTTTGTGCACCTTCTGCCGTTTTGTTAATTGATTTTTAGTTAATTAAAAAGTACAAGTATTAAAAAAATATAAATAAAGAATTAGGTACAATCGTACTGAAAAAATTAAATTTTTTTTTGGAAAGTTAGTACAATTTGTAAATATGACATCGCATCCCTGCTTCTGTATACATAAGTACTTAAATACATACATATGTATGTATATGAATTTATTTATTAATCCAAGTGTTATTCGACAAATAGTAGTCACAAGTATCTTAATAAATTCAACATCGTCGACATAAATTTTGGTGGTACTGATATCGCGACGGCCGCCAATCGGTTCGGATTTATTTTGACATACCCTAGCGTGTTTCCCTACAAAATTTTTTTTTAATTGTACCAACATACTACATATCCAGCCTAATCTTCGATGTAATCGTATGCGATAAAAATTAAATTTTTAGAAGAAAGTTAAAATTGTCGCTTACGATAAAACTGTACAGTTAGTGTCTTAAAAGTTATCAACAATTTTCGCGTTTTGATAATTCTAAACCATGGGTAGGCCCATAAAATTATAAGTTCAATAAAAAAGTATATTTTCGATAATGTGCCGCTTACGATAAAATCGAAAAAAAGGCTTGATATATTTTTATATACTAATGAAAATGTTGAGTACTCTGGATTTTTTTCGAGTCAAATGAAGTTTATGTGGCAACTTTTATAAAACTATTCGATACTATCGATAGTATCGATAGTTTTACATAAAACTATCGAAACTATCGAGTGGAGCGACTATCGATAGTTTTGCAGCTCTATTAGCTAGACTGATTAATGTTGTTTATTTCTCAACAATCGTGTGTACACATACGTAATAAAAGAGAATAAGAAAAGGCGCGGCGCCCTTATTTTGCCTACCGCTGCTTTATGGATGATCTGTGTTGTTGCCATTCTCTTCTAGCTTGTTTTTTCACATAGTTACAAGACCTTCATCATTTATTGATAAATATTCTATTAAAGCAATTCTGCGGATAGCAGGTAGTGGCATATTCAATAGACAATAAGATTAAAGTTATCTTTAGAGTTGGAAATGTTAGATATATTATCGTCGGATAACCTAAGCTAAATGATAAAATCACGAAATTCGCACAAACATTTTTTTTTCCAAAATATTTGTTGCTTGCATATATTCTTACTAACGTTGTCAAGAATACGGTGCTGGGGTCTTGGCTTAATTAGAATTGCAGATCCACCGCATGCGCTTCGTCACGGGTCCTTTGAATTATATATGAATAATGCAGCCTCTTTTAAAGAGGCTTCTCAAAGTCAAATGAGTCTCAGAGACCAATATTATATCAATATTTTTTCCGTGAGGAAGTGTTCAAGTTCGTTTTTAAGTTGGCGAATGCCGTTTGCGTTCCAGAAACATATTTTTAACGTATTCATGGTTTGTTAATTAATTCTTAAAGCAGTGTATTCTTCATTCGCCACATTTTTTGCATCATGCTAGTCATATTCGTTCTAAAGTTGTTTATAGTTTGCACCAGATTACACTATGCAACAATCAAAAATGGATTACGACTATATTTTTTGATGCGCTATGATCATCTTACTACAAAAATCATCATTATTTCAGATTCCATGGACAAGTTTATTTTAGAATTTTTTTCTCTAAAATATGAGATTTTTTAAAAGGTTAGTGTATTCATCGTACCATAATATTGAAACAACGTACTCCATTTTATTATGCGATTTGTATACAAATTTAAAATTATGCCTGCTTAAAAATGTTCTAAAATTATTTTTTTGTATAACTATTATTTCTGGAGCTATTGAGAAAAAAGACTGAAAAAAATTTTTTTTTCGAAAAAATTATAACATTTTTTATTTTAAAAATTTTACGAAAAATAAAAAATTGCAAATATTTACCAGTTTTTTATTTATTCATAAAGCCACATATAATACAAATAAAATGAGCCCTCATATATGAAAATAGATCGAGCAAAAGTACCTAGTTTTAGTGGAAAAACTTTTTCTTTTGTCATTACAAAATTAGAAACATCGTTTAATTGGATTAGCCTGTAATAATCGTGTGTATATAAATATATGTATATAAATATATGAGTAAAATATCGCCAATTATGTATGTGGCTTCAAACAAACACAAGCCTTTTATTTATTCTCGATAAAGCAGATTAATATATACCTGGTTTTGGTCAAAAATCTTTTATTTATTGGCGAAAATTGGAACAACAGTTAATGCGATCAACGTGTTTGAAACCACATTTATAGTATTTTTGGCGATATTTTACTCACACATATACAAATATTTATATACACACAGTTATTACAGGCTAACCCAATTAAACATGTTACTAACTTGGTAATGACAAAAGAAAAAGTTTTTCCACTAAAACTAGGTACTTTTGCTTTATAACGAATAAAATAATCATTTACCCATCGATTTTCATTAATGAGGTCTTATTTTATTTTTATTATATGTAGCTTTATGAATAAATAAAAAACCTGGTAAATATTTGCCGTTTTTTATTTTTCGTGAAATTTTTAAAATAAAAAATGTTATAATTTTTTCGAAAAAAAAATTTTTCAGACTTTTTTCTCAATAGCTCCAGAAATAATAGTTATACAAAAAAAATAATATTAGAACATTTTAAAGCAGGCATAATTTAAAATTTGTATGCATATCGCATAATAAAATCGAGTACGTTGTTTCAACATTATGGTACGAAAAATCTCATGGTTTTCAAAAATCTCATATTTTAGAAAAATAAAAATTCTAAAAAAAAATTATCCATAGAATCTTAAATAATGATGATTTTTATAGTTAGGTAACCATAGCGCATCAAAAAATATAGTGGTGATCCATGGGCAGAAAATTGTTTTCATTTGTTGCATAGTGTTATCAATAGTAGTTTAAAGGCGACTGAAATTAAAGCTTGATTTACATCGTGATTTAAATATGCCACAAGTGACTGAAGAAATTGCAAAATACGCAGACAAATACTTAACAAAACTTGAGTCTCACCCTAATCCTCTTGCTCGTAATATCTTGAAGAATACTGGACACATACGCTTAAAAAGGAAGGAAACTACGGCTCTAATACGCAACATTCCAGACGAAACATCTTG
This sequence comes from Tachina grossa, assembly GCA_949987645.1. Classification (NCBI taxonomy): domain Eukaryota; kingdom Metazoa; phylum Arthropoda; class Insecta; order Diptera; family Tachinidae; genus Tachina; species Tachina grossa. The sequence continues at coordinate 128,339,059 of OX465276.1, read as the reverse complement.
AACATATTTTTGTGCTTAATATGACATTTATGAATTATTAGTTACACTCACTAAGTTTATGCCGGTCCCTATTAATTATATTTATCCTTAAGATTTGAATTTTTATTGTCAGTTAATTTTTGAAGATGCAATAAATAAATATCAGTAAAAAAAATTTATTGTGTTCCTTAAGTGTTTCAGAACTCACAATAAAACAGGCATTTCTGCCGTTAGAACTCATTCCACAGTTTTTATATTTTGAGGTACTCATGTAGAATATTCCTCAATGACTCTTTGTTTTCGGTTTTTTTTTTCTAATATCTACATACATATGTATGTAAAAAATATTAGCAAAGCAATGAGCTTTAACAAAGTTACGAAAATGATGTACTAAATGTATACGAATGTGATACGAATTTATTCACAATTCAGTGAATTTACTCATTTCCACAAAATTTTAGTTTTTTTTTTATATACTTACAATTGAGTAGTTATTGTTGTTCTTTCGATCGATCGAATTTTGAAAATATTTTCTCTATGCTATGTAAAAATTTTCACATCGAAAATGCATTACACAGTACACTCGTCTATTTTTTTTTGGCGAAACAGGACCTACAATACTGATTCTATTCTTCGGAAACACATTTGAATTGGGTGAGTTGAAATGTATTAAACAGTAGAAAATGTATATTATATTATTTAAATTTATTATAAGAAATAAAATAAGAAAATAAATATATAAATGAATAAGTAATTAATTTAAATAATTTTTTTTATTATAAAGTACAAATTCTTGAATTTTCTGAAGAAAATGATATAATGAAAATGCAGAACAGAGAAACACAGGTGCATTTTACGACACGGATTTTGTCAAACCCCCTTAAAATTGTTTTGAAAAAAACCCTTATAACATTTTTATGATTCTCATAATTAAAAAACAATGAGTGTTCGAACTCACGGGCGATGTGTTAACACCTTTTTGTTACACGGTACCTGTTCGATTTCTATGAACACAGACCGACAAACCCGGAGGTAGAGTTAATATAAAGTATTTAATGAAAAAGAATAGTTTATTGAATTTAATTTTACTTTGTATAATTTATTAATGTTATGTTTTCAGCACAGTTAATATATAATATATATATATATATATATATAATATATATATAAATTTAGTAGATGCACTCAAAATGAAAAAAATTAAACAGAAGTGCTAATGATTTCATTATTTTCTTGCTTAATACTTTTTATTTATTTTATATTAAACCCACAAAAAATAAAGAGAATGCAAAGCAACAGACAAATGTACATACATACATTGTTATGTTTGTACATAAGCTACATACGTTGCTGTCTTGCTATCTCATTTTTATATATGTACGTATAACCACGTCACTATTCTCTTTGCTATGCATAAGACAAAACCGAAGATCGACATAAAACACTTTTTTAATATTACTCCAAATTAATACTCCAAATTAAAACACTTAAACCTCGGCTCGCCGATATTGGATCGCCGTAATTTTTGGCCTAAACTCTTCGTCGAAACCCGCACTACATTTTTAATCCAAAAATTAATAAAATCGGCTATGAATTTCCGGAGAAAATCGCGTGGTAAAATTATATGAAAATCGCCCAATAATCACTTTCAATACCGACTGCCAAGCAACGAACAAACAAACGATGATTTAAGGCTCAGTTAGCCGACTGTAATGTAATGTAACTTTAACGTAGAAAACGGCTGATCGATATTTTTATATGAAAAGTAGGTTACGTTACATTACATCTCTATAATCATTTTCATTACTTTTCACATACCAATATCGATCAGCTGTTTACTATTGTTGCAGTTACTTTACATTACAGTCGGCTAACTGAGCCTTTAGTCTTACATACCTAACACTTGCGTATGTATTGAAACTGATAGTTTACTGCCCTAGAGGCGCGCGTATAGATGTTAACACATCAAAAAAATAAGTAATAAGCAAAAGGTTGTTTTATTTTTACGATTGCGGTAGCAAAGTCATAAACGCTCATATATGTGCGTGTATGTGTTGCTTTACTTTAGCGTTGGCTACCTGTAAGGTTTTTTTTTTGCATAAAATTCCTTACTGTTTTTTAAGATTCTTGGGAATAACAAAAAAATTTGCAACTTACACAAACTGTACCTGCACAAAGGGTTATCCCAAATTATAGTATATATAAGAGCGTTTTAAGCCGTATTATTTCATTCAAAAAGTGTTTGTTCAGCTTACAAGTAAAAAACAATTCTCAAATATTAATAAAAGCCAGAACATTTTTATGTAAAAACAATACGGATTCATTTTGTTATGTGTGCGGTCGATATATCACTGAGAAAAAACGGAAATGCTCCTCATCTTCATTGCAAAATTCATACCAAGATTGCTATAATATATATACGCACAATTTGAACCAGCATTGAACACCGAGTACAATATGCAATTCATGTCGATTTAATTTATCTATAAGGGGTCTAACGTAAAGTAAGTAGAGGTTCATACATTTGGAATATTTTATACTTACAGTATTTCCTTAATATTAATATTCCTTATTTAATTTTGTTTTTAATTTTACAGACAACACTTGCAAATTTCGAAGCCTATGCTATGGAGAGAAACAGCGAGCCACGAATCCCATTGTTATTTTTGTTTAAGTACAAAAAGCGGTTTCGGAAAACATGTGCGATGGTCGTACTCCACGAGGTCTGCTGATGTGTTTACACTTGCTGTTCTACACTCACAGGAAATTGAATATGCTCAAGATAGGGATCCAAGCATTAGTCAAGTGCTTTCATCTTCACCAGCATACTCAACCTCAAGTATGTGTTACCACCTACATCTGAAAATGACTAGTTCATCACACAGAGACATTTCTCGCCGAGACCATGGAATCAAGACCAGCTTAATGATGTAATTAGAGACCTTGGATTGTAGAAAAGATCTTCCGAGTTACTTGCTTCCCGGATAAAATAAATAGATCTCATAACTAAAGAAACTAAAGATTCGTATTACCGTACTAGAGCAAAAGAATTACTTCATTATTTTGTTGAAGAGGATGATTTTGTGTACTTCAGAGATATTTCTGGTTTGATGACTGCCATGGGCTTAGAGAGATACGATTCAAACGAATGGCATTTATTTATCGACTCATCAAAACGCAGCTTGAAGTGTGTCCTTTTGCATAACAGAAATAAATTTCACTCCTTGCCACCGAAGTAAAAGAAGAATATTTTATAATTGCATTGGTCATGAATCAGATAAAGTATGAGGAACATAAATGGGTAATTTGTGTTGATCTTAAGATGGTAAATTTCCTCTTAGGTCAACAAAGCGGCTTTACCAAATATCCTTGTTTTATATGTTTATGGGATAGCAGAGCTAAAGCATAACACTGGAAGAGAAAACAATGGCCTTCTGGGGAAACACTGGTTCCAGGTATGCCAAATGTTATAAATGTGGCTCTGTGCCACGAGATCGCATCATATTACCCGCTTTTCACATTTAACTTGGTCTGATGAAACAATATGTTAAAGCACTTAACAAAGATAGTGAATGTTTCCAGTATATTTCAAGGAAATTTCCCAATCTGAGTATGGAAAAGCTGAAAGCAGGAACATTTGACGGCCCACAAATTGGTGAAATATACTGATTTTGGCAATGCAATGTCAAAAATTGAGAAGAATGCATGGGCTTCGTTTGTATGGGTCATTCAAAATTTCTTAGGAAATAACAAGGGTGATGATTACGTAGCTCACGTTGAAGAGATGTTAACTCACTTCCAGAATCCTGTATGTAACATCCCTGTAGGAAAATGAACTGACCCAATACTAGTCACGTGACCGGTCCTCAAGTGATAGGAACTATTCCGAGTTCTAACACTTCCTATGAAGCCGACCAATCACTTTTACATGGGGATGACCTAGGATGAGGTTAATTGATACTTTTTATGCACCTTTTGACTTGTCACTGAACTACCCCATAGGGACCGATTCAGTGTATAATGATATAAATTATATATAAATGTCATTCCGACGTTTAACTCTAACAACGAAAACTTGTAATTTTCTTTTATTGTTACAAATGCAATTATAATTTATTTTTAAGCAGAAAATTGTTTTGATTCGAACCGACAACCTCGCGCATGACATACTTGCACATGCCGTTTATTGTAATATTGCACCGAGTCCAAATTAAATTGGCTTAAGATCAAGACCATACATCACGAAAATGGTGAATACGATACCATTTACACGATATGTTTTTTTTCACCATGCACTTCTCCGTACTTTTGATAACACTCACATTTTCTCAAGTCATCGGACGAGTACGTTTGGATCAATTGTCACCAAATTTTTTGCAGGGTTGAGCATCAAATTACACTACTTGCGCAGTCACTTAGATCGTTTTCCTGAAAATCTAGGAGACTTGAGTGAAGAACAGGGCGAACGATTCCACCAAGATATCCGGACAATGGAGGAACGAAACCAAGCCCGCTGGGATGCACACATGATTACTGATTATTGCTGGAGTATTCAGAGTAACACTTCCTTATTCAACAATAGTAGAAAATCGAATAAAAGAAAATTCGAGAGTTTGTAGTTTATAATAAAAATAAATATTTAATAAATTACTTATTTATTCATTTATATATTTATTTTCTTATTTTATTTCTTATAATAAATTTAAATAATATAATATAAATTTTCTACTGTTTAATACATTTAAACTCACCCAATTCAAATGTGTTTCCGAAGAATAGAATCATTATTGTAGGTCGTGTTTCGCCAAAAAATAGACGAATGTTGCTCTGTAATGCAGTTTTCGATGTGAAAATTTTTACATAGCGAAAATATTTTCAAAATTCAATCAATCGAAAGAACAACAACAACTACTCAATTGTAAGTATATCAAACAAAAAAACTAAAATTTTGCGTAAATGAGTGAATGCACTGAATTGTGAATAAATTCGAAAAGACTTAATCGATTTTTATGATCGGTATCTCAATTTGTTCATATTAGATGTGGCATTACGATAAAGCAATAAATCTGAAAAATTTTTTACCGTTTTCGATTTTTCACGATTTTTTTAAAACAAAAAAATTTGCAATTTTTACGTAAAATATGTATATATTTTTGGCTACAATTTTTTATTGTAACTCCGAAACTACTGAGCCTATTGAAACGCAATACATATATAAAAGAATTAAAGGTTATGTTAATAGTAATTTTTGTAAATTTAGTTTAACAAAATGTCCATTTTTTTTGAGTTATGAGAACATAAGTGGGTACATGTATCAAAAAATCTCTCCACAGAATTTAAAAGTTGGACCATTTTTGTACTACTGGTACCACAATACATCAAAATTTTATAGTGGTTTTAAAAGCATTTTTTGCTGTTGTCTTTAAAAAAGGGGAACAGGACAAAAAGTGGCAAAGCAGTCGAAAAAGTGAATTTGCCACTTTGAGATGCAACAATTTTTTTTTTTCACAAATGAGTGAGAGCATCCAGCTATATTTTTTACCTGTATTCGAAAATGAACAGCAGACAATTTTGATCAATATGAATGTACATACTTAAATGAGAAAATTTGTTTTGTTTAAGCTGCGTACATTATACATATGTACATAAGCATGTGTATATGAAGAAAATAAGAATACGAGCAATTTAATTTTGTGCAATTGTGGTCTTAGCAGCTAAAAGTTTGATTTTGTGATTTAATAAACATTTGTCTAACAATGCCTAAAAAAAATTAAAAAAAAAAAGAAAGAGTACTTGCTTAGTAGAAACGTGCAAAGGGAGCTTTCTGGAAAATTAAAAGCAAACATAAAAATATATTTTAAACTTATTCACAAGCAAGATATTGAAAGCGATCATGAAAGTAATAGTGAAGATGTGTTTAAAAAAAGCAACAAAAAGAAGACAATAAAATTAAGCACCACCATGGATAGGAATAATTTTCTGAAATGTTGTGTTGGATTATTTACAAAGAAAAATATTCCAGTTAGGATATTTGATGACCAGGAGTGCTTTAAGCAACTAATTGCCCCATACGACCAAAGTTCAATATCAATTTGAATTCTAGTAATATTGGCGTTGTAGGTTTGCGGGTATCTGTATAATTGTGCCATGTCCGTGGCATACATTAGGGGTTAGCATACACTGGGCGATTCTTAAGTTTTTACTTTCGTTACGGAATTTATTGATTCGGTCGACAACCTCAAAGCCTGCGATAAAAGCTATGAAATAGCTTAAAAAATTTTAGAATTTGTTTTTGTTTTATATAAAATTGTTAGAATGAAAAATTTCTTTTGAACGGAGTATTCGTATTGAAACAGTAATAGAAAACAACATTCTTCCTCGGGGGGAACTAACTGAAGAAGCACAGGAAGCTAGAAATAGAGATATTAAGCAATATCGACTTTTCAATACACGTAATTGCTCTAGAGTTGGTCAAAATAATGATTTGATGCATCATTTGCTATTGTCTTCAGATCCAGTCCTACAAGGCATAAGAATGAAATGGTTGCCAAAAATAAGTATTGAAATCGAGATGGACGATCCCGAAACAGAGGAAATCAATAGCATGCTAGGCCACGATGTCTCAGATTATTTTAAAGCAAATTCTTGAAGTAAAACCTCTGGTGTACGGAACCCTAAAAATGAACTGCATTGCTTTCTTACACCTTGGACAAACACATGGTTCTGGCCAGGCATACATATTTTAATTTTGAGCGTTAATTAAGATACTTCTAGTTTAGGTAGACACCTGTATTTCCCGCTAGCCGCCTAAAATATTGTTGGCTTTCTTTCTGTAAAAAAAATTCAAAAACTATCGTTCCAACACGATGAAAACTGCAAAAGAAAAAGTTGCCCCTCGAACAAACACATATGCCTGGCCAGACCTATAATTCCCCTAGTAGCCCTATAAGTCCTTGAATATTTCATTGGAAGGCCGTTGAATATTCCCAGCAACATGCTGCCTGACCAACAAAGCGGCTGTAGTACACTAAATTCCAGAAAAGATTGCAGAATTTGTATGACGCAAGACGAAAAGCTGCGTAGGAAGACACATTTTTACTGCGCCAAATGCACTAAACCTGTGTGCCAACAACATTCTAAAGTTGGACTATACTTGTTTTTCATGCATTCAACAAATGAATAAAATTTGTCTTACATTTTTATCAAAACAATATATGTACGAGCATAGTTCATTCAATTCAAAGTTACGGTACCCTTTTTGCCATACAAATGCATGAAAACAAATAGGGGTCTGGCCAGACATATGAATGTGTTTGTTCGAAGGTTTCACAATATGTGTTTGACGGGGGGTTAACAAACATTTTGTCATTAAAAACTAAAAAAAAATAAAAAGCTCATCTTCAATACCTTCTCAATAAATATTTTGTCATATCATATGAAATACAAAATAAAGTTCAGTCGAACTTTTATTTATGTACATGAATTAATAATGTTTTTTTTTTAATTGTCAAAGAAAATTTTTTGACGATTTCTTATGAAAAAAATTTTATGTAATAAAAATTAACGTTAAATGCTGCTATTTCGTTTGTTTGAATATTCAGTTTCTAAATTTTCGTTCTTTAGAACTATAAACTATTGATCCAGGTTGTTGCATATATTTTAAGTCCATAACTTTTTTGTTAACTATTTCTAATTTATTTTTATCCCTTCATTTATTCTGCCTTTCAGAGCACACTTTTTTTACCTCATCTTCAGTTAATTCAACTTGAGGTGTTAAAGTAACGGTAGCCTCCTACTATGTGCGCCCAAATATCAATTAAGCAGAAGGCTGTCGGATACTACATTTCTATTAATAAAATTAAAGAAATTTTAAAGTAAAAAAACTTGCACCCATATGCAAAAAATAACGTGTGCAGAGCGCTGAAAAAATTACACAAACATTTTTGGGTTTTCAGGGGCTATTATTCCATGCTATTTTTTTTTTAATTTTCAATGGTATTGGTATTCTTGACATAAGCCAAGGTACTAAAATTTTCAAATGAGTTGGAGTCATACGATGTTTTTCAATATCGAATAATATCACCAAAAATGCGATCGTAAATTTTTCTCTTAAATAATTTAACACTAATAAAAACAAAATTAGATTTATAGCATGAAAAAACTAAAAAATTTATTAAAAATATACATTTACAATGAAATATGTAAAAATATGTATTTATTATAATATATGCAAAAATATGCACTAACAAATCGATGCCATTTTGTCACAAATTTGTTGATTCGCAAAGATATTTTATTTACGTTTATCTATGACAAACGACAGAAAACATGTATTTACATGAAAATCCTTTCGCTACTAATTAGCTAAATTCAGTAAACTCTTTTATTACCCTTGGGTTGTACTATCGAACCTACATACATTGTCTACTCTGTGTGTTTTGTCATCGCATGGTGTTATATTTCGTCACCTTAAAGACCAAACAACCTATCAGCAGTTTTCAAAAGTTTACAGGAGAGAGAAAAAACGTTATAAAATTGGAACTATTTGCAATATTGAACCGAAAATTATATATTATGATTAAAATGAAACCAGAAGTATATATCGGTTGAGAAAGCTTTGTTTTTCTAAGCACAGCTTATGATATGGCGTTTAGGTAATTTGGAATTGTAAAAACCTGAAACCAAACAACCTATCAGCAATACTAATTAGTATGAATAATTAGGCATTCCTTTGAACACATGATTATTATTTACATTAAATAATAATACTTATAGTTTCTCTTACTTGTTTAAACAAAAAGTGCTTAATGTTTGCTTAAATTACACTATGCAACAAAATTAAACTTTTATCATGATTTTGATGATTTATTTTCCTCTTTATTTAGTACGTCACGGCCTTTTAAAATAGAATTTTTTTAATTTTCCTAAAGTTTTTGATTTTTAAATAAAATTATAGGTGGTCTTACAAAAAAAATCTACTTTTTTATTTATTGCAATGTTAATAACTAAATAAAAAGTTAAATTAATTAAATTAAATAAAAAGAAAACATTTCATTAAATAAAGCTACCGCAAAAAAATGATTCAGAAGGTATGTTATCATAAAAGTAATGGCAGTCTTTTAAATCTTGTAAATGTTGCCATTTCTGTTTGGTGATTTTTAACCTTTCAGAATGTAATAACTTAGGACGACGAATTTCAAAACGTGTAGCAGATCTTTGTGGTAAAAGCTGATAATTGTCTTTAATATTGATTTTGTAATGTATAGATCCTGCTGGGTCGTACGCCAAAACACGAATCATGTTGACTTTAGGGTCCCCAATCCTTTTTCCTAAAAAATAATTTTATTTAGGTAGAATGAAGTTAAATGGCAATAAAATAAAAGAAATTACCAGGACGGATAGAAGTGTATCGCATTGGAAGATTTTCATAATCCTGGAAATAATCATGGTATAAGTGATGAACAGTAAGTGGATATGGATTTTTTCGTGCATCTTTCATTAGCTCAATTAATTCAGAGGGCAAATTAATATTTTTATTATTGATTTTTCTTTGTATTAATGAGTGGGTGGAATCGCATTCCATTTGGGTATGTCCCACGACTAAGTATTTATGCTCAATGGTAACATTATTTTCTACACAAAACGAAAGTAAGGCATTGGACAATACAACATTTCTGTTTTGATAGAAGCACCCATCAGAATATATTACAAAATGATGTACATTTGGCGTAGTGAGCATTTCTTTTTTTAAATGATTTACTATAATTGTGGCGAAGGTAGAGGCAATTAGATTTCCTTCTGTTTCATCCCATATGTACGTAGTTTTCAGACTTATGAGTTATAACATTATAAATTGTAAAGTTGTGGACCTGGAGTTTCATTTTGTAGTACGATGCATTTGCCTTTAACTGCGGTATTAGTTTTACGGCTTGCATATCCATGCATAATAGCGATAGTAAACCCTCCTTAGCATTTTCAATATCATGTTTTTTTCCTCTCTCATGTCCTCTATTTGTATTCTGTGAAAGTCGTATACTTTTTGCAATATATTTTTTGACTCAAACGATACACAGGTGTCACACATTTCGTTTCTAGGCTTAAAAATTGAGAAATTTTTTTTCTTCAAGACATCCATGAAATTAGGAAACGATACAGGTGAAATACCATTTTCTTTTTGCGAATCACAATATTGGGAGTAAACTTCCTACACAGATGCATAAGATTTAAAATCTGTTTGGAAATATATTTTTTTCGTGTACTGACGTCGGTAATGCAATTCTAATTTTGGGATGCCTTCCAACCATTTATTTAAATAATTTAAACGAACCTCATACTCCTGGCCCTTTTTGTATTTCTTTGTTTTTCAGCTTGCAAGATTTTCTTATTATCAGGTCCCAGTTGAGCATTATGAAGTTCACAGGAATTAATCCAACCTCTTACCATAGTTTCCGAAATTCCGAGGGTTGACAAAAACATTTTACGGCACACTTGATAGCGCTTTGTTTTGTTGTATAAAAAGAACGCTTTTGAATTTGAGCGTCGAGAATTTTCCACATAAGTCCTCTTTTTGGCGAAAACGTCAGCAGTACTGGTTACGTAAAGTTTTTTCTGGTCCCATGACATCTGCCAAAAACGTTGAAATATTTCTTCATGTAATTTTTCAGAAAAAATAGAACAATGTCGATTTGAAGCCTTTTCACAACATTTTGATGTGCACCCAGGTTTCATTTCTCTTGGCTTCCTGCAAACGATTTTGCCTTTTGAAAAACCTTCATATTCTTTACCGTTCATACGATTTTTCTTTCTTTCTTCTTTTTTGTTGACTTTTTTAGGGACTTGCATATCTGCCTCAAGATTATTTTCATTTATGGAATACATTTTATTGCGTTTTAACACTTTTTTATGTTCTTTTTACTTCTAATAATAAATAAAATGTAATAAAACACAAACAACAACAAATCAAAAGTAACTGTGTTTCAAAAAAAAAAAAAAAATTAAAATAAATGATTACTCTGATTTCTTTAGCGTGAGTGCTGATAGGTTATTTGGTTTCAGAAAATTGTACACTTGCTGATAGGGTATTTGGTAATTTGGTAATAGCTTGGTTATTTCTAATATTAGAAGTTTAAAATTTTGCATACATATGCCTTATGATATGGGGAATAATATTAAATAAAAAACTAAATTTTGAAAAATTTGCTGATAGGTTGTTTGGTCTTTAATGTGATGATTTATATCATTGCATTGTATTGCACCATTATGTCAACGTTGTCAAATGTATTGTACACCCAATATGGCCAAGACATATTGATATATGTATCTATATTTGAGAAAATAAATATCGATATCCATATATCGCCGATATTACAAGCATCGGCTTTCTAAATTTGTATAAATTTCAGCCCTTTATTTAAATTTATGATAGTGGCATCACTGCTAGTGATGCAAAGAAAAAAAAGGAAATTTCATAATAACAGAAAGGCAGAATTAGTTTTTACTTTCTGTTCTGTTACGAATCAGCTGACTCTTTTTTGTTTATAGAAATCTAATACAAGTAATTCGTTTTTCTGTTTCTAGAATTAAAAAAAATTAATTTTTAAAAGAAAAACAAAACTATATTGAAACTTAATAATGGACGATGAAAAACTCTTCGCTTTAGTGGAAAACTGCTACCCTTCTGTTCAGAAACAGCTGATAAGTTGCTACAGAAAAATTAAGACGTGTGCCAAGATAGCGTCGACGAAATAGCGTCGATTTTGGAAATTTAAAAAACAAAGAAAAAAATCGTGGGTATTTTTAAAAATATATCAACAGGTTAGCATGGATTTTGGGAATTAAAGGGGGGAGCAAAACAAAAATTGTGGATGAATTTCCCCAGGAGCACTGTTCAACTGCAATGCCAAACGGTCATATATTCTTAAAGTGGACGCTTAGGAGAACAAAATGAGAGAAACGTGCAAAAATTCTGTCCACCCGTTTTTGAGAAAATCGACTTAATCGAAAATGGGGAAAAAACCGTGGATGAATTTTCCCAGGAGCACTGTTAGACTACCACGCCAAAACGTTGTACATTCTTAAAGGGGCACTTAAGTGAATAAAATGAGACAACCGTGCAAAAATTCTGCCCACCCGCTTTTGAGACTATCGAATATTAGCCGCCATGTTTGGCACTTGTTACTACAGGGATGCTACAATAGAAGTCTAATGGTACACACTTTGGAACATGCTTGTGCCACACATTTATATTAAATGTTACATATTTATCAGGTATGTGATAGAAATCGTTTTCGATTTAAAATCAATTGAAAAACGTGTAAAGTTTTGATACACACAGTTATTTCGATTTCATTCTAGTTTTGCTTTAAATCGAAATCGAATTCATTTCCGATCTTGTTCTATGAAAATATTAGAAAAAAAGTTGTCATGGAAAACGGAATTTGTGTTGTTTTTGCGTTTTTAAATCGGGTAAGCTGGAGTTGACGAAAAAAATTTTCCTTCAATAACTTGTGTGAAAATAAAAGTAATTGTTTTAATATAATAAAAGACAGATTTACCTACATATTGATAATTTTTATAAAGCGGAAACCACGATAATTCGCGAAAAGTTGCAGTTTTAAAAGAGCCATAATATTGATTCAGCATTATTGGCTTTTAATTCAGTTTGTAGCAGAGGAAAATATAGAAACAACTAAACAACTAAACTAATCAACTAAAAATGATACAAAGTTGGAATATGAAAGCGTTTTCTGTCACACCGAAATTAGTTTAATGTTCTGAGTGTACAATTTCATTTCAAATCGAACCTATTTCCATCACATGCTTGCACAAAATGAAACCATCAATGAAGTTGAAAGCATAAAACGAACATAAGCCGAAATATTTGGCAGTTTTTTATGACAGGGATGCTATAACCCAAGCCTTATTGACCATTTTGGACTTACCCGATTTCCTTGAAAGTGGCTTGGCCGAATTTTTTGCTTCCTTTTCCAATTAGAATTTTAAAAAAATTTCACTTAAAAAAATTCATTTTATTATTTTTATATAAGTATTTTTTGAATAAAAATGCGTTTTAAGATATTAAATCACAGTTTTTAAACTGACTTTGAAGTTCTTCCACATCATTTTTCACTTCTTGGGGTGTTGAGGGTTGCTTAGCTGCAATTAGTTTTGCAGGCGCCTCACTTGCTCCACCAAGGGTGGAGCACATGGAGCCATCTGCTGCACATAAGGTGCCATCTGCGACGGGTATGACATCATCTGTGGTGCGTATTGCACCATTTGCGGTGCGTATGACACCATCTGGGGCGCGTATGGTTTCATCTGTGGTGATTATTTTGCCATCTGGGGCGCATATGGTGCCATCTGGGGCGCATATGGCATTCCTTGGTGCTGATAGGATGCGTAAAGTACCGCCTGATGTGGATAAGGACTCGCGTGGCGTACGGCATTTTGTCTTCTTTTTCCAGACTACAAAAATAAAAGAAAATTAAAATTAATTCAAATATTATTGCACAAATAAATGTTTTACTTACAGTTCTTGACCTTGCACGTCCTCGCCGGTACACTCTTACCAAAGAGTAATTTTAAGATATTCTGAAAAAGAAAAAACAAAATTATTGGTAGAGAAATTTTTAAATTAAAATATGTAAATAAAAATTTACTACTTACCATGGCGTCGCGATTCATTTCGACCAGGGGGCAAATTACGGCACTCGTTATCCAACGAAATTACGAAACATTTCCATATAAACTCTATTGAAATATTTCGCAATTTCGTTCGATAACGAGTGCCGTAATTTGCCCCCAGATATATAAAAAAAATCCTTAATTCACAACTATACACAATATTTATACAAACTGTTTATATCTTTACAAAATATGCACAACTAATAAAAATTTATATTTGCATGCACAAAACAAGGACTGCAAAATACAGTTACTTCAGTAGTGCCAATATTATTAATAAAATTGATTAATAACTTAGTTGCATTCCAGCGATGTTTATTAGAATTTGTGTTCACACAAACTTGTTAAGACAATAACATTAATTTAAAGTTCGTGCTAAAGTTACCCTAGAAGAAATGAATGACTGAAACTAACACAAACAACATTTTTTTACTAACACATTTACAACAATTTTACATTTAATTCAACAGTTATATTACTCTAACATATATGCTTGAGTGGAACGTCTAATATACATATGTCAAAGTTTTTAAAATATTGAATTTGACTGAAAATAATTTATAGTTCGTTCGCTTTGTAAAATTAAATTTATAAATTATAAAAGTGGTAAAAAGAATTATGGTGTTTGTGAAAAGGTAAGATAAAACAATAATGAACAAAAGAAATTTTATACAGTTTAATTAAAAATATACATACCCTCTAGTCAGCCTAGAACCATATGCCTCTATGTCAATGCTATTTCTCCAGCGACAATTGCACTAATTAAAATGTCGACAAGTTTCCTTTTACGCGCGAGTAAAGATACGGTAAATACAACAGCTCTAGTGTATTTCTGGTGATATTGTCAATGAACACGTCAATAGTTTGTTTTTCTTTTTTTTATTATGCTGTGCAATAATATTAAATAAATATGTGTGGACGATGGTCACTAAAATCTACCAGTGAGTCTTTGGTTCAAATATCTCAGTATGGTCGTAAAAGAACTAGCGTCGTAATAGTGCTAAAGTCTACTGGTAGATTTTCAATGACAACCCTATGTTATATATCAATAGGCGGTTACATTGGCTGGGGTACACCTAGTCAGTAGCACTATTGACAATGTCACTAGAAAATCACTATGAGTTTACTATTGACAACGAGAGCATATATATATATCGATATTGCAGACTAGAGCCCCTAAAATTTACTAGTGAATCTTTAATGCCAATGTCTCCATGTGGTCCCGAAAGAACTACTAAGTCAATAGTGCTATAGTCTAGTGGTGGATTTTCAATGACAAGCTAATGTTAAATGTCAATAGATGATACCATTGGCTGGGGTACACCTGGTCAGTAGTGCTACTAACAACGTCACTAGTAAATCACCACAATTTCAATATTCGCACTTTCTGCAGGGTATGTACATACATATGTATGTATTCGTTTCTTTTTCAATTTTTAGATATATTTGGAAAGATCAAGATGCGTTGTGGGTTGAAGAAGGCGGTAGTACAAAATTCATTCCGTCTGTGAAAAGGTTATAAAAGTGTTAAAAAGATAAGTAAAATAGTGAATAAAAGAAATTCACAAAGTTTAATTTAATATGTATATTTATTTTCAAAATTTTAGATATTTATAATAAAGAAGGTGCGTTGGAGATGAAAAGTTGTGAACAGGGCTAGATACAAATGAAGTTATTTGGTGTTTTTATTTGTATTATTATTTGCTTTAAATATGTTATATACTTGTGTAATTTAAATTAGTATAAATAATATAATATAATAAAAAAGCAAATAAAATAAATATTATATTTGCTGTCAATATATCAATCAATAATGCATGCTTAATTGTGGTGGATATATTATTCAATTATGAACGGTCAAACTTGAGTAATATTTATGCTACCATTGATTAGTAAAAGGCGCTGGAGTGAGCAGTTCAACTATATATTATATTCATTGGTTAGAGAGAGATGCAACATCACACGTACACAAAAGTTTCCATCACATTTTTCAATTTGCCTTTAACAATGTGATAGAAACTTTGTTCTACGCATTGATAGATATATCCTGCATGACTTCCGATCAAATGAGCAGTCAATTGACTGGTAGTGTTCTTGTAGGGCATTTAACTTATATTAGGTGTACACCACAGCTAATACAATTTCATTACACATGTAATCTCTGCTATGCACTTTGATATCGATAATAAACATCACAAATATATATCCTCATATATCATACATGCAATAACAAAATACGGCTAACAAGCAAAGCTTGCCAAAGGTATTAAATAAAAATTAAAATAATTTGTTCAATAAGTATGAAGAAAACATTTTTTGTCGTCTTGAATTTATCACAATACCTGCAATATTTGACTTACGACCCTTTTCACAATGTATGATTAAGAGTTAACGTGAACTTTAACTGACAGTTCTTCATACAAAACTTGCCGTTAAAGTTCCTGTTAGCTTTTAATTGTACATTGTGAAAAGGGCCGTTAGTATTTAATATCTATATTTTTTAATGAAAACATCAATATTTTTCTTTATTTTTTCGTTTTCTAAATATGATGCAAAAATGATATTTGTTGCAACTAATTTAAAACGTTAGTTTGTTAAGTTTTTTATGCCATCATGCCAATGCCATAACCATGCAAACTTTTAACAAAACATTTTGATATATTTGAAACTTCAATTGCAACAATTAATAAGACTACACATTATTCGACCCACAATGCAATCTCTCTATTTACACAATAATGTCGCGAAGTCTATAACAACTATTATTGAAAGTTATTGATTTCGATATTTTCGGCCATTTTCGTTTAAATCGATTTTGTTCAGCAAAGTGCCCACTTCAAGAATGTACAACGTTTTGGCGTTGGAGTCTAACAGTGCTCCTGGGAAAATTCACCCACGATTTTTTTGGTCATTTTCGATTAAGTCGATTTTCTCAAAAACGGGTGGACAGAATTTTTGTACGGTTGCCTCATTTTGTTCACCAAAGTGCCCACTTTAAGAATGTATAACGTTTTGGCGTTGGAGTCCAACAGTGCTCCTGAGAAAATTCATCCATGTTTTTTTTTGGCCATTTTGGATTTCCCCAATTTTCTCGAAAACGGGTCGACAGATTTATACTTAAATATATATGACCCTTTGGCATGACAGTTGAACAATGCTCCTGGAAAAATTCATCCACGATTTTTGTTTTGCTTCCCCCTTTAATTCCCTAAATCGATGCTAACCTGTTGATATATTTTTAAAAACACCCACAATTCGTCCCGGTTTTTATATTACCAAAATCGACGCTATTTCGTCGACGCTATCTTGACACACGTAAAAGTAGGTACTCAAATTTAGAAGCAGAACGGCACAGCACAGAACAGGAACAGAAAGTAAAGACTAGAGAAGCCTTAAACTAGGTGACTTTTGTTTATTAAATAAGCTAAGCTAACTGACTGCCCCACGATGTCACTCGCAAAGGTTCGAATGACAAATTATATTGAAAACAACAACAAATTTTCTAATTTTATTGTTGTGTGCAATACAAGTTGTCGATTGAACGTTTGCGAGTGACATCGTGGCAGGGTTACCGTTAGGAATTTTTGAAAAGTCGCACAAAAGGTCGTTTTATGAAAATAAAGTCGCACAAAAAAGTCGTTTGAGATAATAAAAGTTGCACATATTTTTTATCGTTTTTTAAATTAATAAAAACCGTAATACAACAAAAAAATATAAGTTGAAACAATGCATATTCCATAACATATACAATTCTATTAAATGTGCTTCTATAAATGTTTTCATGTATTTATACTGAACTTAAGTAGTTTAATAAATTTGGCTGTTTTATGCTGCCGAGGTCAGAGGAGTAGGATTCATTAAAAAAAAGCTAAAAAAGTTAAACTTAAGATATTTTTGACAAACATTTTCAAATAAAGTCTCGTGTACTTTTTACTATAATTCTTTTCGTTTGATCTTGGCGCCATATATTTTCGGTGGATGTATGTGCACTTCAACAATACTTTTTTGAAATTTCATATCTGTATTTAAAAATAAGTTTATCAAAAGAATCCAGTCTTCTATATCTTTGTCTATTAAATTTAAGGCTAACAGCATTGAGTTGCATGTTTTTACTATTAATTTATTACAGCCTAACCCACGATGTCGATCGACAACTCGATCGACTGACGACAAGTCACTCATTATAGTTCGTTTGAGCGACCCACTAACTATCGACTTGTCGGTCGTCGGGCTTTACGTTGTTAACGTAATGCATTTACTCATTGTCAAATTAGCATATTGCCACATCAAAAATTTCACAAATAAAACGCTACTTTACAAATAAAAAGCGCTGAAATGTGAAAAGTATTCCATAAAAAATGCAACTCTATGCTACTTAAAGTTTCTACAAATAAATAATAAAAGTAACGACAATAATAAACATAAGACAATACAAAAAAATTAAAAAGTTATTTGCAAAATTTTGTGTGTGAAATATAAATAAATATATCAGTTGAAATGTGTAGATACTCCTAAAATAATGCAAGCGGATTGTAATGAAGAATGGACGGGAGTAGCACCAATGGGACAAGCAATCTATTGAAGTGGAAAGAGTAATGTGCCTAATTGAGTGTTTAGAATTGGTTAGATAAATTGCACGTATACATATTCATACATGCATAGTATATATGTATGTAAGTTATGCGGATTTAAATAAAAAGTCGCGACTTGCTGTTGTATTGAAATAACTCTAACGTCCCTTTTCACAATGTATGGTTAAGATTTAACGTGAACTTTAACTGTAGGTTCTTCATACAAAACTTGCCGTTAAAGTCTCTGTTATCTTTTAACCAGACATTGTGAAAAGGTACGTAAATCTTTATTAATTTCTTTCTTATTTTTATACCAAAGTTGTGCTTATTTTTACGGTTTTAAATAATTTACAATTAGAATATGATAACTTGTATGTATGTAATTCAAAAAGAATTATGTGACAAAAATGCATGTTTGTGAGTTAAATAAATAAAATAAACGCAAAAAAAATAAAATTTTTATTTTTGATTTTCATAAATGTAAATTTGTTTAAAAATTTGGTATTTATGTGTACTTTTTTGTTTTGTCGACAAGCACAAGCCAAGTGACTGATTTTGACATTTGTTGTCGTGTGAATTTTCATAGTGGGTACCAAATTTGTATGGAAATGGTTACGTCATCGTTCGCATGCATTGTCGATCGACTTGTCGTGCTGAACAAGTTTAGTGGGTCCAAAATCAGCTGTTTGTCGTTAAAAATGATTGCGAACGACAACGTTCGATATGGTGGGTTTGGCTGTTAGTTAATTTATTACTAAGCAAATCTAATTTCAAAATGTTCACATGTTCGCATACACCTGTATATATTTTACGATAACTTCTTTCATTGACTCGGCGGGTAGAAACAACACATTACCATTAGAACTACTTGCCATATAACGACTTACTTTTCTGCTTACCAAATCTCATTACTCGCTTACAAATGACATTACCTAAAACTTAAAAAAATATGTATGTACATGTTGCTAAATGAGGAGAATGATTTTTTTAGATTAAATGGATTACGTGAATAAATAGTCAAATAAAAAAATATGTAAGTACTTCTCAAGAATCGATTATTTTAGTCTCACGCCTTGTTAAAATCATTAATTTGGTAATCCAGTAAGAAACTGCTTTCACCAAAAATGCTTAATTCCAAACCCAATTACCTTTTTTGAAAATTTTTGCTGGGAGTTTTGTAAAATAAGCACTCCAAAAACCAAAATTTTTATTTATTTTAAATTTTTCTTTTGCTAAAACTGTTCTTTGAAACTTCTACTGAAAACTTGCGAAAAATTTCTTAAATACATTGTACACATGACAAGGTTGCAATTAATAAAAGTGCTGCCAAATGAACAGTGATCTGTGAAGTGCTTTTATATTTTGACGATTTTTTTTTGATAAAAATAAGGTAATTTTAAATTTATTGCAATTTAAATGTTTTCTTAACAAAAAAGGTAAAAAGTCCCAACAAAATTAAAAAAGTCGCAGAAGTCGGTGACCAAAAGAAGTCTCACGAAAAGTCGCAAAAAGGTATAAAAGGGTAAAATTGCGACTTTAGTCGGATGAACGGTAATCCTGCATCGTGGGACAGGCAGTAAATGTCATATTTCGTTTTTGTGGGTACAAGCCTAACATGGTGTCCACACCTGATGAATTTATATCATGATAAATGTCAAATTGATATCATGATGAAAATTCATTACGTATAGACACAATTTATTAATATTATGATAGCGCTATGATATAATCATCAGAGCTCACGGCCTGATGAATTCATCTTGATATCAAATGTCATTTTATGTGTTACTATGCATTTAACATTTATATATTAAACAATTTTCGTTAAAAAAAAGCGGCACAACAATTATTTGTGACCAAAAAATTAAATTAGAAGCAAATTAGATATTTTTTTTCAAGTATTTGTTTGATTCATCATGCTATAATCCCCCTTATCGTGTTTGGCGTATTTCGACTCTCACTATGACGTTTTTGTAATAGATTAAAGAACACGGCAACATTTTTCTTTAATCTAGGATGAAACTGTCGTAGTCGAAGTCGAAATGCGCCAACCGCGATAAGGCCCAATATCATCAACGTCTACCCCTCTGTGCTGATTTTAATGAAAAAATGACAGGTGCTCTGCCGGCGTCATATCACGAGGCCTGATATAAAATCATCAGGTGTGGACACTATGTAAAGGCAGAATTAGTTTTTACTTTCTGTTCTGTTACATAGTGTCCACACCTTATGAATTTACATCATGATCAGGGCAATCAAAAATATGCTCTAAAAAAAGGTTTTATGCGCATAAAAAATGCTGTAAAAAATAGAAAAAATGCTCCTATAATGTAAAAAATATGCGCTGAAGAAGTTTTGTTTTTGTAAAAATTATAAAATTTTATTTAAAATATAATGAAAAAATAAATTAAAAAATAAACAAGTTATCGAATTCATTAATACAAGTTGTTAATTTAGGAACATTACGTGTATAATACAACATATAGTAAATACATACATACTAACTTATGTAAGATAAAATTCCTTGTAAGCGAATTTGTACAAGTATAAGTTTGTGAAATATATTCAGGGCAATCATGAATAAAATTCTACGTGAAGTTTCTCCCTTTTCCAGTTAGAATTTTCAGTTTTCCCTATTACTTGCTATTAGTTGGAATTGTTCCCCGGAAAATTTTCACGGGGAATTTTTTTCATGATTGCCCTGATTAACTTAATTCATGTTGGAATTGCAATAAATTATGACGTGTTGGCTTAAATTCTCAAAAAGAAAGTTTTGTCTGTTGCTTCTAAAAATATTTTTATAAAAAGAAAAACTTCTTTCTACATCCGCTGAACTCATTGGAGCATATTTAAAAGACAAAACTTAGCCCACTTTATATTCTGAAGTTGTTCTTACTTTAGATCCATTGAGCTGACTACAAATATTTTGTATTGTTTCAAGCCCTTTGTTTTTATCCACAACTCGTTTTAACTTATTTTGAGCAATATGCTTAGAATCGGAATCAGGTACATTGTCGATCTTTTTAACTGTGTCGTTCAGTATTTTTATTTGCTCATATAGGGAAATACCAGCAGTTTGCAATTTTTTGATGTTGTTGGCAATAAATCCATAATTCGATGCAATCAAAACTAAATCTGTTTTTGTTTCAGATTTACGTAAAGCTTCTTTGGCAATTTTAATAGATTTAGCATCATCTTTCAAACTATCTGAAACTTGCAAAACTTTTTCGTTGTTGGTAGCATAATAATTTACAGCCTCAATCCATGTACCCCAACGGGATGTTATTGGTTCAGGAGGGAGAGGAAGGTACGGATACATTTCTTTAAATATTTCTACTCTGCATGGTGCTTTTAGAAAAGTCTTTTTAACATTAGTAATCAGTTTGTCCACATTTTCATAATGATCCCTTATAGTTTCACAAACTCTATGAAGACCATGGGCTAAACATGTTATAAATATGTATGTATAATTTTTGGGTAAAATGTTTTAATGGCTTTGGCAGCTTTTACCATATAAGCTGCACCGTCTGTTACAAAAAGTAAAACAAATTCTTTATTAAAGTTAACATCCAATATTTTCATAGAATCATCAAAAAGTTTTGCGATTGTGGAATGATTAGTTTTATTTAGCGCTACGGAGTTTAACAAAAACTTCTTTTTTATAGTTTTTTCATCAGAACTCAATGTTCCAACTATAACGTTTGCTACATTTCATCCTTTGCCATCCATTGTTTCGTCAATCGATACCCATATATATTGATTTTTTAGTGTAGTTTTTACTTATATTTTCGATGCCGTTTGTGTAAAGTCTGTTGACGTGTTTCGAACGAAGGGTAGATTCACATGGAACTTTGTAATCCGTAAATGTTTCGAAAAGTTTTTTAATGCTTTCATTTCTAAGTTTGTACAAAGGAATGTCAGCAGACACAAATGCTTCACATAATTTTTCTTCGAAGAAAATATTTTTGGAAGATTGCCCAGCCGATTAAAACAAGAACGCCTGGGATTTATCTTTATTTGCATGCCTTTCCTTTAATTGGACATGTTTTGCACTTTCTACGTGCTGTTTGACGAAAAAAGTTCTATCTACGGACACAGATTTATTGCACAAGGTGCAAAGAAGGACTTTTCCGTCCGTTTTGAATTCCGGGTACGCTTTGACAGTATTCCTTAATTTAATTGCCTGAGACAGCTTTTTGATGTGTAAACATCTATACGCTAGGGGGTAAAAATCTTTTGACTTTGATTTCTTTGCTGAGATTTCTTTGCTTTTTGCTTTTGCTTTGCATTGTCAAATCGGTGTGAGCTATGTATGAGTGTATTAGTCTTCAAAGAAGCAATACGAAGCAGAGAAACAAGTCGACATGCTCGAAGCCGACGGTGCGCCGGCGCCGGTTATATTTCTGTATATTTCCGTACACCAAAGGTGAAAATGAACCGTAAGAGCTACGGACTTGAAATTTGGACACAATGTGTAGACATTTAACCACTACAACAACAAATACATGAGAGCTAAAAACTAAAGGGTGTTCCAAAACGAGCAACGAAAAATGTTGAAATCCCATGTAATATACATACAATTGCATGTACATATATACACTTGAAATTTTAAAAGTTAATGTATTATTATATAGACTGCAACAATTAACACTAAATTTAAAAAATTTAAATCAATGGGTGTTCCATCAGTTAATGCAATTTTGAATTTGTAATTTTGACAACTTGCTGTATCTTGGAAACCGTAAGAGCAAAACTCTTGAAATTTTCAAAAACGGTAAAACTAAAAAATCAAAAAAATATAAGATCGCCAATTATAAAAAAATCGCCAAAAACAAAAAAATCGCCAAAACGAAAAAAAGCACTAAATTAAAAAAAATCTCTAGGACTAAAATAAATCGCGAAAACCCGGAAAAATCGCAAAAATGAAAAAAATTCTTAAACAAAAAATAGGTAATATGAAAAAATCGCCAAAATGAAAAAATGGCCTAAATAAAAAAACCTCAAAAACAGAAAAAAATCGCCAAAATGAAAAAAAACCCAAAAAAACAAAAAAATTGCTAAATGAAAACATCGCCAAAATGAAAAAAATTGCGAAAATTAAAAAAACCCGAAAAGAGAAAAAAACGCCAAAACGAGAAAAAAGCGATAAAACTGAAAAAAATCTTTTCAACTGAAAAACATTAAAAAAGAAAGAACCGAATGTGCGCGAGTCAAAGTCGCACTTTTGTCATGTGCACCTGGTGTAAACACATCACAGTTCGGCCGATAAAGCAGTACTCACAGCTGATAGCTGCTAAATTTCGCGCCAGCTGTGAGTACATGCAAAAAAAAAAGTAAATAACAAAGTGAACAATAGATACATTGTTTTTACCGAAAATCTGTGTGAAGGGAAGGAAGAGCGAGCACCGTATGGTGAAAATAAACGGCTCCTCTTCCAGAAATGCGGTTTTTGGATGATGCTGGATGTGCCAGAAAAATCTGTAAAAGATAAATTATGATTCTGATACTTACGGTGATACGGTGAACAACAAGTGATAAAACGGAAAGGTGTTGGTGTTTTTTTTTATTTTATGTGATATTTTAAACACTTAAACCAAGAATTAAAACTAAAAACTATACAATATAAAAAAAGAATTATTTTATTTTATATATTTAAAAATAAAAAAAAACTATGAGAAACGATTAAACGTACAAGAAAAACAATACAAACTATACGAAAATAAATAAACACACTGATTTAATAAGTGAGATATAAAACAGCATTGGCGGTGTATATTAAAGCCAATTATAATAACTAGACACAATATTGTATTAAAAAGAAAACTGCAAGCCAGCAGGCAAATAAAGCAGCAACTTTACACACAAAAGAAAACCCACACCGAAGCCAGCAATATCAGAAAACTCACGTAAAAAGCCAGTACCCAGAAGTACAGCCATAACTGGGAGGGGAAGCTCATCCAGCATCGTCCACCAGCCGGAGGAAGTTCAACCGTCAAGGCGCAGAGTTCGCAAAAATAGGCAAAGAGGAAAAATTGTAAGACTGTTAAATTTTAATTATTTAAGTGCCTTAAATTGCAAATTATATCATGTATTTTTTTTAATTCTTTTTAAATCCAAAATCCAATAAGAAAAAAAAATAGTTATACTAAATTTGTTTCACACATAAAATTATATAAATACATTTATATTTGGTTCTTGGGGGAAAAACATTAACCGTAAAGGTCAGTCCTTTTGCCCAACTTGAGGCAAAAGTGCGCGTCCAGCAGAACCGTAGTTTGAGCTCAAAGTAGGGTAGCTCCGCGTAAGGGTTCCTTTAGCCCGCGGTTTAGGGGTGTTTTTTTTTCAAGCAAGAAATATTTCGAAAATATTAATGTAAAATTTAAATTAAAGTTTTTTTTAGTAATTTATTGTTTTAATGATTGATACATTTTGAATTTATATGAAATGAATATGTCTCAGACATTTGCAACGTATCGTTGAAATTTCACACTTTCAAAATAATGGAATAAAATTATAAAGAGAGGAGGTGAGTAAGGGGTAATTTGTAGCAATGGACAAATGTATTGGGACGGCTAATGAAGCATATAAGAGCTGTCATGGTAGGGTGGGTATAGAGCTTGGCACGACATCAGCCAGGTCATCCTGCGAAAATGACGGGTGATGAAGGGGAGACAAGGAAAAAGGTGTTTGCTTCAGGTCCTTTTTTTATTATTAACTTTTCTCGTATGACACCATAGAGCAGCTGGCATGATATTTCTTTTTGTAGCTGTAAGTACTAGAGAGGTTGGCAAGATCCCTCCCCAACGGCTGACAAGCGGTGAAAATAGTCAACTGATCCCTTGCGACCACCCAGGGCTGCCAGATAAAATTATCGAAAAATCGTCGAAATCCTGATAAACTATAAAATAATCCTCATTTTATACTCGAAAAATCCTCAGAGAAATCAAACTGAATTGTTTAACGTGTATACTAGGCCGGGTCAATTAGTATGGATAGAAAAAATTAAAAAATCGTAAAGTAAAAACGAAATTTACACATCGCAACCTTAATATAGGAATGCCCTGACTCATTATTTTTTGGAAATCGTGATTTTTACATTTTTCGATGATGAAAAATACAAAAAACTCGATTACAAAAAAATAATTCTAAGAAAATTTTGCAAAGAAACCATGGGTGTAAAATCAAACCCTATACCGCGCATCTCGACATGAAAGTTTATTTCCTCTTCCTGAGCTTCTTGTTTATTTGAAGACATTGACTTTAAAGATGAAAATGGGGAACCAAATATTATGGATAAATCTAAGGTACATAGCTCGCGAAAAAATTAAAAGCAGGAAGTACGTGGAGAATGATTCGGATTTAGTAGCATTTATTTCAGTACATAAATTGTTTTATTTGAAAAAATTGTACTTAAAAAAAATTATTTTAAAGAGGAAATACATTTTCATGTCGAGAGGCGCAATATAGGGATTGATTTAAGACACGTGGATTTTTCGGAGAATTTTCTAAAAATTTCGTGCAGATTGCGTTTTTGCTATACGATTTTTGCAAAATTAAATCGACATGCCCTAGTGTATACATATTTTTTATATTACATGTTTATTGGGAAATTGAAACATTGTTCTTTTAACCCCTTATAACTTTTTTCCTATCAGTGGTAGAATTATGAAAAATATTGCAAGTTATGTCCAAGTCTTGGTATCAGTAGTCTTGATGCCCGAAATTTTTTATAGGAACTTGGCCTTTTTTCACATTAATTTTTTTTAGAATTTCAATTTACAGAGATATCAATGTAAAATAAAGAGTGCAATATTTGGACTTCTAAAAAATCGTAAATTTTAAGGGAAAAATTGTCAAATCGTCATTTTGCTATTTTTGGGACCAAAAATAAATCGTCAAATCTGGCATCCGTGCGACCACCTAATATGGATTCGCCTTGGTCAGTGGCTAATTGACTTCGCCGTAGCCAATTCGCTTGGAACGCCACCTAGATGTCAATTCGATTTGGCGAATTCAGTTCACCGTAGTCGATTCGCTGAACGCCATCTGGTTGTAAATTTTTCAATAAACAAAAAATATCTACAGCCGTATTCATAAAAAAAAGTTGATTGAGGTTTCAAATTCATATTAGTTAAAAAACGTTTTAAGGCTAAATAACGTTTTTTAAATATTGGTATTCATAATCAGTTTTTTAACTAAAAATCAATTAACAAAATTTTTTTAAAATATGGTGGCAACACTGTATTCTTTATTTGTTACTTGCATATTAGCTCTGCAAAACAACGATTGTTAACTCACAAAGTACTCGTGTCTATTTTGTTTATTTGTCGGTTTTCAGAGAAATATTGTTTGTATAAAATAAGAGATATGTTCCAACTTGTATTTAATAAAATAATAAAAAAAGTTCACAACAAATCTTTGTTAAAAGTGCTTTTTATATTATTTATTTTATTGCAGATAAAGAAGGACTACAATAACGAGCTTTATTTTGTTTGTTTTGAGTGTTTATACATCACTAGTTAATTTTCTACAATTATACTATTTTTGTTAACACATAAAATGAGAAAACAATGACTGGGAATGGAAACTGGATCGCTCCTTTTCTTTTAAATATTCTTTGGAGTATATTTGTTATTTCGGCAATAGTTTCTATAAAAAAAAATACATTGTTTTCTTCTAAATAACACTGGCATATGCATACATACATGCATACATAAGTACATACATACATACACACATAAGTATGTACATACAGGTAAAGTTCAAAATGTAAACAAAAACGAAGCAAAATTACAACAACGTCACCTTAAAATTGGTTTAAACATGGGGGCAGTCAATTTTAAAATTTGCTGATTTACGCAAGGTTTAAAAACCGTTTTTTAAGCTAAAATTCTATTATGAATACAATTTTAGCGAATTTTGCTTAAACAATATTTTAAACGCGGTTTAAAATTTTTATGAATACGGCTGCTAGAATATTGTTAAAAATTTTTTTTACGAAAACATGCTCTTAAAAGTAAAATATGCCTTTGTGAGCGAAAAAATGCCTTTAAGGATGCTCTTAAAAGTGAAATATGCTCTTAAAAGTAAAATATGCCCTTATGGGCAAAAATATGCTCTAACAAATCGATGCCAAAATTCTTAAAAAGTCCTGAAACGGATAAATAACTACCTTAAATGTTTGTAAGACATCCAGCATAAAATATGATATATCATACTTTTGGTTGCCCTGATCATGATGAATATCAAATTGATATCATGATGAAAATTCATCAGGTACAGACTCAATTTATTGATATTATGGTAGCGTTATGATATCATCATCAGAGCTCACGGCCTGATGAATTCATCTTGATATCAAATGTCATTTTATGTGCTCTTGTGCATTTAACGTTTATTTATTAAACAATTTTCTTTTAAAAGATGCGGCACAACAATTATTTGTGACCAAAAAATTTATTTATTTTTTAAATATTTGTTTGATTCATCATAATATAAAATCATCAACGTCTACCCCGTTGTGTTGATATTAATGAAAAAATGACAGTTGCTCTGCCGGCGTCATATTACGAAGTCTGATATAAAATCATCACGTGTGGACACTATGTTACAAATCAGCTAAATTTTTTATAGAAATTTGTACAAGGCTTTAGTTTTTCTCTTTCGTTCTATTCTGTTTTGGTTCAACCTGTGGAAATAAACAAACTGTTAAGTAATTGTTAGTGATAGCATAAACAAAGTAAAAACATTTCGAAATAAACTGCGATTGTGCTTTAAAACTTTAAAAAAATTTAATTTTTATCAGAAAAACATAAAACTACATATGTACATATGTATATTGAAACATATTAATGGACGATGCAAAACTCATGACTTTAGTGGAAAACTTATAACAGAAAAAGTAACTTTTAAAACTTCGAAACAGAACGGCAACAGAAAGTAAAGACTAAAGAAGCTTTAAAGGGCTACAGTAGGTTACGTAAGACTTAACACATGTAGTTTTTTGAATTAAATTTCTTAAAGTGACTACTCGTGCGTTCGAAATTATGCATGCTTTTCTACAGCTTTTCACAAATTGTCTTATAATACAAATTAAACATACAAATGTGTGGATAACTTATTTCCTTTTTAGATATCAATATAAACTTGGGTTCTATCGACTATTAGAGTGTACTAATATTTGAGTAAGATTGTTGTTCGCGACTTCTTTAAATATTAAATCAATCAGACTTATTCTATTTGGCGTCGGCAACATCGTCATGAATTTTGAAACAACATCAATATAACACAACATCAATGCTAACTTTGTATTCCCTAACAGTGTTATGACGACGTTGTCTGTTTATCGATAAATACAATACACATATCCAATATTTGAGTCAGCTGGTTCATTTTGTTTACTATTTTTGGTAAAAGTATTTTTGAATAAGTAAAAGCTTTGTAAATAAATTAAAATAAAATGTTTTTCTTTCCTATTGAGACGATGAAAATAAAAAAAATTAATAGTGAAAATAAGATTTCTCAGACAAAAGTCATGTATTTGCCAGTTACCCAAGGAAAAGTAAGTGATAAGTTCTCTCATGTTTTTGGAAAATAATGGGTAATGTTCATCCTTTTAATATTTTACAAATATTTTCGGCTGAACAAAACATCATTTAGGAATGTATTGTATACAATAGAGCCTAACTTTTGAAACAAAAGGGATCAGATCAACGTTTATTGGAGCTTGGAGCTTCCTCCAAAGGTACTCAGCTAATTGTTTATATCCCCAGCCTTCAGTTGCTTTGCTGTTGTTGTTTGCAACCTTTTTTATTTAAACCTCAATTCCCGCCAGACCTGTAAAAAAATTTTTATCATACACCCAGCTAAAAAAATTATATGTAATTATATGGTCCATATATTTTAAATATATAAATGTATATAACCAGCGATGCCAACTATTTTTAACCAAAACGCGCTACTACCCTTCGCTAAGTTACAGCATTGTCAAATATTTATAGCAAAAACGCGCTATTTTCTACGCGCTAAATTAAATTTCAATAAAAGTCGATGTATGTATTAGTATATACTCGTGTATACAATTAATTTTTCAGATTTTGCAATATTTCTTCCTTGACATTATGTTTTAAGTAACTTAAATCACTTAACACAGAATCAGAATCGCCTTCCAAATAATCGAAATGCTTAGTTTTTACTTTTAATTTATTTCTAAAACTTTGTAACAACATATAAATTGTCGAAAAGTCTTGCGATTCAAATGCTTTTTCTACTTCAGCTATAATAGATGCTTTGTAAGTTATGTACATTTTCTGGGTCATTGTATGTAGTACATATTTTTATCTGTGAAATTTCAAAAATAAAAAATGCGTTTTTTATTCTAACCGCTGTCAAGCGAATTTTGCTTGCGACAGCTGAATCATTAACTAATTTTAAAAATTTCATCGGAGTTTTGGATATTATAAAATTGTTAAATTTATACAAAAAAAGTTAAAGAAATATTGAACTCAAATGATATTATTGACTTTATTCAAAACGCGCTAATTTAGCGCTTTTTCTATTAAACGCGAAACGCGCTAAATCTAGCGCGACATGCGCTAAATTGGCATCGCTGCATATAACTATATATGAGTATGTATGACTTCATGTATGGAAATATATGGGATTATACATGGCAAAACTATTATATTCGAATTAATATATGGACTAATAAATGAAATGTATTATAATATATGAACTCATATGTATATGGAAATTTAATAATGAAGCTCTTCATATGTGTATTCATATATAGAAATAAGATTTAATATATGTATGGAGACATATTAGAATGTATGCATACATGATATATCACGTAAGATCGTTTTTGCAATCAAAAAAGCTTGGTATTTTATTACTGGTGAATTGGAAATCCATTAGTAAATACAAACGTATGCCAAGTTTATATGCGTACCCCCAACGTTTAAAAAAGAAAAACTTATGTTACAAAAAAAAAAACCATTCTTGTATGATTTTATACATTGTGGCCCGGTTTAATCGCGACGAGTGTACCGTTCTTCAGAGAAGAGCAGTGATATGAAATCCAAAAAATTTAAAATGTTGGAGCGACATCATACACTTTGCGAAAAATTACGCCTTCAAAAAGTAGAAAGTAAGATGGAAAACCACAAAAAATTGCGGGAAATTGAGGAAATTAAACTGCAAATATTGAAGGAGAATGCTTTTAAGTAAGTGATTGTCACACTTTTGAAATCTTCCTGGCGTGTCACGCTTTATTTTCAAAAATCACGCCAGATACAATGCTAGAGCTAGACGAGATGGATCAAAATTTTATAATTATATTTTTTAAACACTTCAAACGGAAACAATTTCTAAAATGTTGTTAGTTAATTTATATATAATGATTTAGCTGTCGCGTCGAGTATGCGTCGCGTCGTTTCTGTCCAAGCGGTAACGTCCCTACAGGAACAGTATCGGGCATTTGATAGGTAAAATGACTGTCACTGATGAGAGATATATCCATCAAAGTTTCTATCAAGTTATTAAGGGCAATATGAACAAAATGATAGAGACTTTTGTGTTCGTGCCATTTTCTATCCCCATTCAACTTATTTTTTGTCTCTCCCTAACACATGTTGCATACAGTAAATATAAGTTCTTTTACACTGCTGTGTTAGTGCAAAATTGTTTATGGGTTAGTTTCGGTCACACATTTCTTGCAGGGGTATTTTCGTTAAAAAAAATTTTTTTATATTTTTTTCAGTTTACTGTTCTCTCCAGTGTGGCCAGATCTAAAAAAAGAATTGCAGCTAAATCAGTTCTAAAATAATGCAAAATTTTTTTTCTAATGCTAAAAAATAATGCTGAGCCTGAAAATGGAAAATTTGCGGCTAAATCAAAATAAAAAATAATAAATTTAACTGCTAAAATGGTCACACTGGTTCTCTCTTCTTTTGCTCGGTTCATTGCTCAGTTGTCAGTTTCCCTCGTAATTTTTTTCATTTCTTGTGAAATTAGAATGCAGGCAGTACTGTGTTGATTGGTTTTAAGTTTTTTTTTAAAGATCTTTAAATCTTGTGCTTTTATTTATCGAAATGGACATCAAAAATAGAGTTTTTAACTTATATTTAATTATTTAATTGGTAACAAAATGCAATTTTAAACTTTTTACTTCAATGTATTTTAAAAATAAAAATCCGAATTCGCAACCGCAAGCGCAACATGAACAAACAGAAAAAATTTTGTCAACTACCAGTACAGAAATCGAAATAATGCAAGATCCTTCTGAAGATTTAGAGAACCATGAAATGGCTGTGGAAGTTAGTGATGAGCACGACGATCAGGTATTTTTTTTACCAATAATTTACTTAAATTTTTTTAAATGCAAATAAAATTTAGATTGAAATACCGTCTGCTTCCAAAAAACAAAAAATGCAATCATCATCTGACAAAAATTTGGCAAAACGTTCAAATTTAAAACGTTTAGTTAAATACAATGTTGTCAGGAAGAAAATGCTGCCAAATGTAAAATTTGCAACACTACATTCAAAATTGGCCATAGTGGAGAATATGACGTTAAAAAACATTGTAAGACTCAGCAACATCTAAAAAATGTTAACGATTCCGCGGCTTCAATTTTATCATTTTTGCCTATTGAAAAATCATCCGATGAACTGAAGGTGATCGCTGCCTAAACTACTTTTATTTTCCATTTAGTTAAGCACTCACAATCTCACAATTCAGCAGATTGTGCAGGAAAATTATTTTCCACTCTATTTGGCGACTCTAACACCGCTAAAATGTATAGTTGTGGCAAAACAAAAGCAGCTAGAATAGCAAGGAAGGTACTAGCACCTGAATCGCAGAGACTGATTTTAAGAGAAATTCAAGAGGCAAAGTACTTTTCCGTGAGCACCGACGCTTCCAATAAAGAAAATACAAAAACGTTTCCTTTGATCGTGCGGTTCTTTGATAAGACTCTTGGTACAAAATCAGCTCTTCTGAGTTTCTACTCGCTGTAAGATGAGACATCTATAACAATAGCCAAATCACTAGTTTCCAAAATTGAATTCCATGGCTTATCAACTGAATTCATTTCATCATTTTGCGCTGATAACGCTAATGTTAATTTTGACAAAAATCAGAGTGTTTATACAGAGTTAAAAAACAATATTTTAACATAGTTCCTGTTTGGTGTACTGTCATATTCTCTCCAACACTTTGAAGAAGGGAATATGTGCATTAAAAGTAAACGTGAATATGATAATTATCCAGGATTTGTAATGAACATTTTTACAATATTTAAACCAGCTATAAAATTTCTGGAAAAAGATAGTCGAGTTATATTAGAAACTTTTGATATAATGGTAAATAATTTGTTGTTATTTAATAAAAGTTTTTATTGCTTTGCAACGAAGGAGTTGAAAATAAATTCTTCGGTGCAATTGCACGATCCACCTTGCTAAAATGTAGCAACCGAGATGCAGTTACACGATTTAAGATAGAAGCGTTGAATTGTTTGCGAGCATCAATTTCTTACTTAGAAAAATGGTTTAATTTTGATGAAAACTGCTTCAAAGATTTTAGATCATTAAAATTGAATAGTACTGCGGCTCCCACACTGGAAAAATTTAATAATATTTTATCAAAATATAAAATACCTGATGTAGATATTGATACATTGTTCGAAGAATGTATAAAATTAAAAAGATTTTGGGCAGTTTCAATTGACGCTTACCAAGAAAAATATTATAGCGAAGAAATATGGCTAAAATTCTTTCAACAATTTCCGGAGGCAAACAATATTTTAAGAGTATTAAGTTGTATCTGTTCAATTCCACATGCCAATGCATCTTCCGAAAGAATTTTCAGTTTAATGGGGAATTCTTGGAGAAAAGAGAGAACCCGAATGCATTTAGAAACACTGGAAGCAGAGCTCATAATAAAACAAAATTTCAGAATGAGCTGCACTGAATTCAAAAAATATTTTAACACCGAAGAAGGGATTTTACTTTTGAAAAAAGTGAAATTAAGTGATAAATATCTTTAGTTTAATTATAAATGTTCCTTTATTATTTTTAGTTATTTGTTATTCGAAAATAGTAACAAAAGTCAATGAATGAGTTATTTTTTTATTTTTAATACGCTTTTTATATTTGTGTTTACATGATTGAAAAATCAAGAACTGAAAAGTCAATGAATGACTTTTTTTTGTTATTTTTTATTTTAAAACGTTCTTTATGTTTATGTTTATTTAATTATTTAAAAATCGAGACCTGTAAAGTCAATGAATGACTTATTTTTTGATTAAATAAAATTAATAACTTCAAAAATAATAAAAATAAAAAATTATTTTTAGAAAGCTTGTCGGTGTCAAGCACTTACTATAATAAATAAACGACTAATAAATTTTAGGTTTGAATGTTTTTTTTTCAAACCTGTCACGCCGTCGAAAAAATTAGATCTGGACACCCTACTTCTAAGTAAGCAGTCATTTATTTTGTATTTAGTATTATTAAAGTGAATTTCATTTTATTTTTTAAAAGGTGCATACAAAAAGTACCTACATATACATACCTATACTCTGTGTATGAAAACAAAGCCTGAATTGTGATTACTTTTAAATAGGCATATTTATAAAAAAAATTGAATTTTATTATTCTTTTTTATTTATTTTTAATTATATGTAAATAAAAGTACAAAATTACAAAAGTTTTCACATTGAATTTGCTATATTATCAAGAATACGTTGAGCAGCAGCCAGGCACCTGTTGCGTTCACTTGTATTCTCGCTTTCTGTATGGAGGAGATCAATTTGTTCCTCATCAGATGTGTCACTGTTATTTCGCACCTGTACGCAATGGAAATATTGTGCAATGCTACGCAAACATTTATGATTTTTATTGCTTTGCTGGGCTCATAATGATCTGTGTACCCTAGCATGCACCTCCATCCACCCTTTAGAACTCCATTTGTGCGTTCTATTATATTTCTACATTTCGAATGAACATCATTGAATTTCTGTTCATTAGAGCCAGATATAGGAGTTCTATATGGCGTTAACAGTTTTGTTCCATTACTCTTCTGTAAGAACTACTATTCCAAACAAATGAGTCATGACAGGCTTCAGGATGTGTGGCATCAACATATCGTATCCTCATTTTACTATCACATATCTTTAAAAGAGTTATATTCATAACTAAAAATTAAAGTGTATATTAATTTACAAAAAGAAAAGTTACTAGTGTAACATTTAAGCTGTGGTTTCCTCCCCTTTTGTTATATGTGATTATTATATTTTGGGGCTATAATATTAATGTGTGTGCCATTAATACTTCCCACAATACCAGGTATCCCAAATTTGCGATAAAATTCTTGGGCTGTCACCTTATTTTTCGCTTCAGTAGGTTAAGTTATCCACTGCCCACAAAGAGTTTGCTCTAGAACATCCAACATGTTTGACAGCACCCCACATGAAGTTGATTATGCCATTCCGATTTCATAATCCCAGGCTACACCTTTCTGATAACCACCCTCTGCAAACAACCGTAAGCAGGCACTAAGCTTTAAAATTGGAGGAATACCAAATGATTTTTTTGTAGACGGTAAAGCATTATTCAGTATGTCCAGAATATATAAAAACGCAGATTTGTTTACCCTGTAATGTTGGATAAATCTAACATAGAGAATTAATTTAAAAATAATTAATTTATTTATTTATTGTTCGTAGGAATCTACGAAAAATTCGCTGGTGCTTGCTTTCCTCTTCTTGGTGGTGGTGCTCCGCCTGCTCGTGCCCCCTAGGCTGTGGTGGCGATACCTACCATCAAGCCAATGAAGACGTGGTCGGTGGTGGTTAGAGGCAAAGGTGCTTCGACGTCTAAGAAGGTGGTGAGTGAGGTTGGGCCAACTCTTAGGGTGCGTGTCCACGATGTGCAGCCGATGAAATCGGGTGGAGTCGTCATTCGAGCTCCCTCGGCTGCTAAGAGGCAAAAAATAGTTGAGAATAAGAAGTACCAGGAGGTGGGTCTGAAGGTGTCTGTGAATGACAATCTAGGCCCAATGGTTGTTGCCCAGCGCGTCCACAAGTTGATTACACGAGATGAGTTCATGCAGGAGCTTTACGCAATGAACCTCGAGGAGTTGATCTCAGGCGAGACTTATAAGAAAGCGGTAAGGATGGCTAGTGCCAGAGTCTGCAGATCTGGTAGTACATTGGAGGCGTACTTATGGTATATGAACACGGTGTTACGCCTTGGACTTGAAGAATCCCACTGTCTAATAGTTGTTACTTGCAGTTGGATAGTTAGAGCGAACAGTCGTGCCCATATTTGAGTGTTTTTGAGTAAAGTATTTTGTTAAATAAACTTTTGAATATAATTACGGGAGTAGTCTCAAATTAAAGTGCGTGATACGTGGATATTGAAGTGCGGAAGATCGGTTGACATACGCCGGAGATATAATCGATTTATTCTCCGGTGCTATAGTACAATAAAAACCCATACATGTATGTATGTATGGTTGTAGAAAATTGACAAAATAAACGAAGTGCGAAGAAGAAAAAAGCCTTAAAACTGCCAAGGTTAGATTCCTGCAGTAAGGACAAACGGTGTTTGCAGATTTTGGTGTGTCAAGATTTTGGTGTGTCTCCGGCGCGAAGGTTACATCTTTGGAGTTGCCAGGCTGACTGTTGCGTGTGTCGTTGGGTCGATAAATCGCCAAGTCGATAAATTGACAAGTCGTTAAATTGACAAGTCAGTAAATCGACGGGTCGGTAATACGGTGCATTTCAACTGTTTGTTTGCGGTCTCTGCTAGACTCATCTGTTGAGAGTTTGCTTATTGTTGCGGAAATAAGAGGTAGGTGAATTTTTTTCACTAGAATTAGTTGAATTTTCGTGCGGTCATGGCTTTGCCGGGGCCACTGTCGATGAAGAAGAAGCTGCTGGCATTGACAGCGAGATGGTGTACGAAAGGGTGGATGAGGGAAAAGATATGGTCACTGACACGACTGACAGGACGCATGCTGCCTCTTCAAGCCGCCGTGCACGAAAGAAGGTGGCAAAGAGGGCTGGTATTGGTGTTGGAGCTAGTCCTACTGGTGATGCCATTTCCGAGCTGAAACGGATCACTGGCGTTCTGATGGAAGTGGTTTTGGCAGACAGTGTTGACCGTGCTGTGGGCAGGCTAGCGTCCACTATATCAGCTGCATATGAAAAGCTGATGATGGGGCTTGTAGCGGAGAACGAGAGGTTCAAGAGACGTCTGGAGGCCGGCTCACCTGCTATTTTTGGTGGTTGTGCTGCTCCTGCTGCTGCGTTGAGGTTGGGCTGGAGGTCAGTGTCAATGACAAACTGGGACCGAGGGTGCTGATTCAGAAGATGCACTCTGAAATATCACCTGATGAGTTCATGAAGTTCATGGCGCACTGACAGTGGCCAGCAGGTGAATATCACCCTTGAGTGCACGGAAAGAGTCACCGAACAGCTGAGGAGTACGGACGCGTACATTAAGTGGTTCTGGTTTCAGGTGCGCTCACAAGAGCCGGTTCAGAGGTGCTTCAGGTTCCTTGGATTTGACCATCGGGTGCAGAATTGCAAGATGCGCGAGGAAACTTGCCTGCGGTGTGGTATGGCTGGTTATCGTTCCTCCGGCTGTACGAACGAGGTGAGGTACCGCAACTATTAGTTTAAGAGTCTGCATGCTGATCACAGGTTGTTGTCTATGGTGTGTCCTATATATGGGGCTATGGTTGCAAGGGCGAATTCTAGACATTAAACAT
The DNA here is from genome assembly GCA_949987645.1 of Tachina grossa. Taxonomy (NCBI): domain Eukaryota; kingdom Metazoa; phylum Arthropoda; class Insecta; order Diptera; family Tachinidae; genus Tachina; species Tachina grossa. The sequence goes on along the minus strand of OX465276.1, from coordinate 128,302,046 downwards.
GGATCAGATCTTGTTAATTTTACAACAACATCTGCAGAGGGCGCATTCTGCGACGTGCGAATTTGGCCAGGCCATGAAGCGAAGTGGGGCTGGGGAGAACAGTGACAATGGTAGGGTAACGTATAATTTTATACGTGATCCGACCTTTGTGCGTGAGCGCCCGTAGTTTAGCTTCGGTTTGCATCTAGGGTTCATACTGACCGGACATGGCTCTTTGAATGCATTCTTGCATCGAAGACGCTTGTCTGATTCTCCTGCTTGTTGGTGTGGTGCGGGCGTTGAGGATTGGCGGCACGTTCTGATGGATTGTCCACTGTATGACGATATCAGTGACCTGCCGACCATGCGCGTCGTGGTAGATGGGGGTTTTTTTTATGTCAGTCGAGTATTGGCTGATGTGGTGGCATTTTCTGGATTGGGCAATTTCGCCCGTGTAGCCTTCCGACGAAGGCTTTCTAGTGTGTACACTGGTTGAACTTGTGTGGACGTGTGGTGCCAAAGGGGTTGCTGGGCCCTTCTGGCCGTGTTTTTTGGCTGTGGTTTTCTCTTGCGGCCATGGTTTTGCGCGGGGGCTCCTTTTCAGTCTCATTGGGACTGGGCGGGTGCTTCAGCGTACTATTGGGGCATACGGTGGGCAACTCTTGGAAAAATTTTGCAAAGCCTAAGGACAATGATTGGGATTTCAGATTGAATGTTTGCTGCCTGATAATGTTTTTGTGCTGCTGTATTGCTGTGTAGCTGTGTTCCTGCATTGCTGTGTTGTTTTGTTGCTGTGTAGCTGTGTTGCAGTGTTGCTGCATGGTGGCAATTACATCGATTGCCTTGGTGTTTTGTGTTTGTTGTTTGGTGGTGTTTCTGCCGATGTGTCACTCGTGAGAGTGGCATTGTGTTTAGTTTTGTACGTTTTGTCCCCTGCCGGTGCTTATATGCACGATTGTCATCCGTGAGGGTGATTGTTGAATGTATTGTGTTTGTTATTTTTGTTGTCTTACGGGTCACCAGTTCCCGGAACCGTTTGGGGTTCGCAACTGGTAGTAGTCTCGGCTGCGAAGTCTGACCAGAGGCTTTAATCTGGTACCACGGGGTCAGGAGCCCCAGAAACTTTGGTTTCTTCCTGACTTGCGTCGGCCCATCGGGGAGATTCGTTATGGTTGTGGTTGTACCCAAATCGCGGGTAGAGCGTTTCGCTCGGTGTGGAGTTGCATTGCGACCGGGTGCCTAGATCCATATCTAGGAAGGAGTTTTAGATAGGCTCCGCTCCAAAAAAAAGGGGGTTGTTCATGTCCAAATACATATCAGCCATTGGTACCCATGCATAACAGCCAGTTATGTGTGGGGGCGTTGGTAGACGCATTAATTATATCCAGTCTTAAGAGCACCGTCAAGTTAGGCCATACTGGCAGGTATTGACGAAAATCTGTAACACATCTGTCTAACAGTTGTCACTCGCAGTTGGATCGTTGAAGTGAAAAGACGTGTTTATATTTTAGTGTTTTTGCGCAAATAATTTTGTTAAGTAATCTTTTGGGTATAAGAACGAAAGTAGTTTCAGATCGAAGTGCGGGATTCGCGGAATAAGTGAATATTGGAGTGCGGAAAATAAATTGACATGGACCGGAGATATAATCGTTTTATCTTCCGGTGCTATAGTACGATAGAAAATACATACATGTTTGTATGTATTGAATTTAAAAATTGAAAGATAATTATATAGAATAAGAAGAGGAAAAAAGTCTTAAACCTGCCAAGGTGAAAATCCGGCAGTAAGGCCGAACAGTGTTTTTGTGATTTGGTGTCTTAAGGGCAATCTCCGGCGGTAAAGTCATCAAGAAAAAAAGTCGTTCAGTATTGCCGCTCTAGTGGATTTTTCGGAAATCAGCGTTGCCGTTATTTTTCTGGGGAAGTGACGGTGAACTTCTAGGATTTGGGGATTTTCGAAAAAGTTTTTGGGAATTCCCGGACCAGATTGTGTCATAGCTATACGGTTTTTATCCGTGCTAAGTAGTCGTTTCTGGTTAATGTCTCGGCTAAGCTGCTGCTGATAGCAATATTGAAACTGCAGAAAATTTCCCAGATTTGCTGCATTTTGTAGCTGTTTTTCGTGTTTTTTAGCTGGTAAGTCGAGAATTTTTTTTTGCTTTGTTGGCAAATTTTGCCTTTTGTGGGGTCATGGCTCCAACGGGGCCGCTGTCAGTGAGGAAGAAGCTGCCGAAAGGTAACATAGAGGAAGATGCTTCGGAATCTATGTCGCAGTCCGAATTCATGTTGCCGCCGCCGTCGAGAAAGCTGCTGAGGCACCGCGACATGGACAGTGAGGATTACGGGAAAGAGAGAAGGGTGAAACCAAATTCACCCAAGACTCGCAGAGAGCGTGCTGTTTCTGCTGTTGCTACTGCCACTGGTGCTACGGGTTTTGCTGTTGATGGTGCTGTTGGTGGTGCTGCTGGAGGCGCTACTTCCGCAATTAATGATGCTGCTGGTATTGACGGCGAGATGGTGTATGAAAGGGTGAAGGAGGGAAATACGATAGTCACTGACACAATCGACAGGACGCATGCTGCGTTTTCAAGCCGTCGTGCAAGAAAGAAGGTGACAAAGGGTGCTGGTGCTGTTGTTGGTCTTGGAGCTCCTGCTGCTAATGAGGCTATTACTGAGCTGAAGCGAATAACTGGCGCACTGATGGAGGTGGTATTGGCTGATGGTGTTGACCGCGCTGTGCGCAGGCTGGTGTCTACGATATCGGCAAAATATGAGGTACTGATGATGGGGCTCGTGGCTGAGAACGAGAGGTTGAGGGGACGTCTGGAGGCCGGCCCACTGCTATTTTTGGTGGTCGTGCTGCTACGTCGACGTTTGTTGCTTCGCCTGCTAGTGCACCTGTGACTGTGGTGGCGACACCTGCCGTCAAGCGAGTGGAGACGTAGTCGGTGGTGGTTAGCGGAAAAGGTGCCTCGACATCTAAGGAGGTGGTGGAGAAGGTGGTGAGTGAGGATGGGCCGACTCTTGGGATGCGTGTCCACTACGTGCGGCCGATGAAATCAGTGGGTGCTATCATTCGTACTCCATCTGCTACTGAGAGTAGTTTGAGGAGGTGGGCTTGGAGGTATCGGTGAACGACAAACTGGGCCCTAGACTAGTGGTACAGCGCGTCCACAAGCAGATCACATCGGATGATTTTACGGAGGAAGTCTAGGAAATAAACCTCAAGGACATAATGTCACGAGGGGTGTTTAAGAAAGCGGTGAGGCTGACTAGTGCAACGTGGGCCGGTGGAGAGGGTGTCGTGAATGTTTGCTGCAGTGCACAGGCTGTTCCTGATCACCTTTGTATGGCTGGGGTGTACGTTAAGTGGTTCCGCTTTATTGTGCGGGCACAGATGCAGTTGCTTCTTGCTTTAGAAGACTTGGTTTGACCATCGAGTCAATGAGTGCCGGATCACTACACTGTCAGTCAGGAGATGTGAAATCACTGGGAGTCACGTACCATACGACGTAAGCAGGGTTTTACCAGACAGTCGGACGTTTGGGAGGCTGAAGGAGTTTGCTCGTGAAGCATTTAGGTGAAGTCTGAGACGAAGTTAGTGGAGGTGATTCTTTGCATGGTCATTCGCACGGTTGCTGATTGTTGATATCGCCGTAGATGTCTCCCCTACGTTTTTGCTGTGGACTGATGTTGATTGCTGTGGGTGTATTTTAGTGGTGCTTCACCATTATTGGTGTCTGACATTAGTCCTGCCCTTCTTGCCATGCTGCGGGGTCTTCGCTTGCGTCCCTTTGGACTTTTGGGGAGTCTCTGAGTCTCATGGGTATATGACGGCTGATATCTCTTGATGACGACTTTGCCTGTCCCCGGATGACGATGTGTGTATGTGCTCTGATATGGTAGTGACGCTGCTTGTACCTGGTTTTTGATGTTATTGCTGTTTTGGATTAGTGCTTATTATGTTTGGTGACGACTTTGCTTATCCCTGGACTATTCTCGTCTATTGTTTGCGGTAATGTGAGCCCTTTGATGACGACTCTGCCTGTCTCTGGACGACGCTTCCCATAAATATTGGGGATTTGATAGTGCTGACGCTGTATATTTCTGTTTACGGACAATGATTTTGATTTTTAGATTGGATGTTTGCTGCCTGGTGCTGTTTTGCTGTATGGGTGCCTAGATCCATATCTAGGAAGGAGTTTTAGATAGGCTCCGCTCCAAACCAAGGGGGGTTGTTCATGCCCAAATACATGTCTGCAATTGGTACCCATGCATAACATCCACTTATATTTGGAGGCGTTGATATACGCATTGATCCAGTGTTAATTTAGGCCATACTGGCAGGTATTCACGTTAATCTTGAGCACGATCTATTCAAAAATATCGATAGGATAAATACCGATACATTTTTTTCATTTGCCCATCTCTAGTGCATAGATACATACAAAACACCACTGAAGAGAATTTTAGCTAATACAAGTGCCTGTAAACAAACAAAAGCAAATTTCTCAGATGAATATTTTAAAACAAAAATCTAATTTTTCCAAGGAAAAAATAATAAAAATAAGCATTTGCCTGCTATGTTTGCATGTTTTATTAGATTAAAAAAAGCGTTTGTAAGCAAAAATATAGTACTCCAAACCAGAAACTCTCCATGCAAAAATCAGCAGCGATATCAGCTGGTTTGTCAGCGCTACTTTTATTCTATAATAATAGGAAGCTGCTTAGTGCAAAATTTTTACTGGGGTATGTACGTCTTCTTGTTTCAGATAAAAGCATGTTTCACGCAAATGACATAAAAGCTTAAATATATCTAAAAAGGAAATAGATGGTTAAAAAATATATGTGTCTATACTATAAGTAAATTTTGAAGCAAATTTTCAAGAATAGTTTATTATTGATTTTGTAACTTTTTTTTTAATAGGACCAACACGCAGGGGCTAACCCCTACTCATGCAATGCATTGTGCTAGAACTAGGAAAATAGGTTATAGGGTAGAGGGAGTAGTGTCTGTGGACATTTGATTTAAACTTTCTCACGCTGGTAGTGACAGGAAAGACCTCCGCAGGTAGTTGATTCCACATACGAATAGTGCGGGTAAAAAAGGAATTCTCTCTGTAATGCGCAGTGAGATTCATTGGCCAATCGAGTACAAAAGGATGTGCTCTAAGTGAGGCACGTGTTGTACATACATATGTGCGGGTTTCAGGAACAAGTTGCCTAATCTGATTCCTTAATATTTATACCCCCCATAGTTACACTGGCAGCAGCATTTTCGGTCATGCGTCTATGTGTAACCATGCAACATTGGGTCTTACGGGCATTGAAGGCGACCCTGTTCGCATGACCCCATTCAGACATTTTTTCCAAATCATAGTTTAAAGTCTCATTCATTGTTCGTCGCATAGCCTCAACCTGCGGCAGGCTAGGTCTATTGCTGAATGAGAAATAATGGCAAATGCTGCTGTCGTCCGCGAAAGAATAGATAGGGTTGAAAGTTTTACAAAGAAGGACATTTATAAAGATAAGGAATAGAGTTGGTGAAAGAATGGAACCTTGCGGTAGCCCTGAATTTAACTTGCGATCCCTGAGGAAACTCGATAAGACTCGAGAGAAGTTATCACCGACACCAAAGGCAATACATTTTGACAAAAGTGCACCATGCCACACTCTATCAAACGCCTTGGAAATATCTAGAGCCACCACCTTACTTTCGCCAAAATGGTGGATTGAATTGCACCATTTCTCGGAGAGGAGGGCAAGTAGGTCTCCCGTAGAGCGGCCTCTTCGAAATCCATATTGCCGGTCGTTGAGTAAGCTGTTGGACTCCAGATACCTTACAAGATGGAAATTCACCATACTTTCCATGACTTTGGAAAGTGCAGAACATATTGCGATTGGGCGATAATTTTCAGGGTTAGTAGCTTCTCCTTTTTTAGGGATTGGCGTAACATTAGCAATCATCCAACACACTGGGAACTCACCAACATGGTGCAACGTGCTGAAGAGGTTAGCTAATGGACGTGCTAGCGTCGAGGAACACTGTTTCAAGACCAGTGCTGGAATGCCATCCGGCCCGGGAGACTTGTTTATGTTGAGTTCCGACAAAACCCTTTTTACTGCCTTAGCTCGAAAGAATATCTTAGGCATAGTAGTGGATACTCTCTCTAGTATAGGCAGAGGCTGATTTCTTTCCGGCAAGTAGGAATTACTTGCAAATATTTCAGCTAATAGGTTAGCTTTATCGGCCGGGTCAGTGAATATTAAGTCATCCTTTAAAAGAGTCGGAATTGAAGAACTAGCATTATTCTTTACTCTTTTAACGAATGACCAGAAGCTCTTACTACCCCGAGGGGCAGCAAGAACTTTAGCACGGAGACGATTCTCGTAAAGAGCTTTTTCACGCCTCAGTACTTTGGCACATGAAGATCTCGCCCTTTTGCGTAGCAAATCAGTATCGGCATTTTGGTTACTTCGCCAAATACTGAATGCTTCCTCTCTAGATCTGACTGCGTTTTTGCATGTCTGATTAAACCATAGTTTCTCTTTGGGCTTAATCGGAATTTTTTTTGATGGTATGAAAGCTTTCATGCCCATCAAAATTATACTTTCGACCATTTTGGCCATGGCATTGACATCATTGTCTAGGAAACATAGCTTCCAATTAAAATGCCTAAAAAATTCGTTGAACTGAGCCCAACGAGCCTTTTCGTAATATATTTTAGTCGTTTCGTAGCTGTAGATGAAACGCTGTGAAGTGCTGAGAACGAAAAGGAGGCCGAAATAGTACAGTGATCTGAATTACAGAGAGGTGCATTAACACTTCATACTTTTCGGGGTGTGAAGTGAGAAAGAGGTCGAGTGTATTTTGTTGGTGCTCGAATGGCGAAGCCAAGTTGAATTGTGAACATTGAAATCACCAGCAATAACGATTTCACTGTTCAGACAACTCTCTAGGATCTTCGATATGGAGTCAAAAAGGGCATCGAAGCCTTAAATGGTAGTATCCCTTTCTGCGTTTGGACTTCAGTAGACAAATCCAAAATGCAAACAGTGTGCCCTGATTTGAAATTTACAGCCTGGCCCACGATATCGACAACGTTCGACTTGTCGCACACTTACATTTGAAACAACAACAAAATATTAAAATTTGTTTTTGTTTCAAATGTAAGTGTGCGACAAGTCGAACGTTGTCGATATCGTGGGCCAGGCTGTTAACCCAGAGACAGCTAAGTAAATTCAGCATCAGATATGCCTAGTGATTGCTGGCATTGGTACACAACCGTATTGCGAACGTAAATTGCAAGTCCCCGATGAAAATTAAAAAGCTATAGTAAGTGATAACCAGGTATCCGAAAATCCTGTGGATCAGCATTCTCAGATACCTGGGTCTCACATAAGGCTAAAACATCCGGCCGATGGAGACAAATGTGTGCATGCACAGAGAAAAAATTTGATCTTAGGCCCCGTATGTTGCAGAAATCAATTTTATATTTGTCTGTCATAGCAAAGAGCGAAAAACCAAATCAAATGTTATATCTTATATCTGCGATACTGACTCCAGTCACGCTAATCACTGTTGAAATGACTGTTATACCTCCATCACTAAACAGTCCACCAGCAGTTAACGAAAAGGCGCCAGTATTACAGAATTAGATTAGTTTGCGATATAAGGGGAGATTGGGGGGTGGGGGAAACACAATGACATAAAAGGGTCATAAAAGCCCTGGTCTGGTCATTGCAGCGGACGGCAACACTGTGCCAGCACTGATATGTAGTGCCAACACTGATCTTTTTGTTCTTTTTTTTTTTTTTTTTTTTTTGTTTGTTTTGTATTAGTAAATGCATGTAGGTATGTATGTATGTTTGTATGTATGTTTATTTTATTGTTTCTTTTGTTTTATTGGTGTTATTTTTGTTTTCTTATGTTTTTAGATATTTAAGTTGATGTTAATATTGATTGTTGGTTTGATTTGATGATCGCATGATTATGTTTCTGTGAATAACTTATTTTATTTTTATTGTTCTGTTTATTAATTTTTGTTTAAATGATTTGATTAATTTGCACGCATATTTTTGTTTATGTTGCGCCATAACAATAATAATAATAATAATAATAATAATAATAATAATAATAACATTAATAATAATAATAAGAAATAATAATTAATAATAATTAAAATATGAATTACCCTAATCTTTAATATAATATATAATACATACATACATATGTATCTAATATTTATAATGTAATATTTAATGATAATAACTGTTCACTATTGGAATAAAATAAATACATAATATGTACATAGTCATAAGATAACTGAAAATATAAATATAATTCACTTGTAAAGTGTTATTAAAGCGATCAAGCTGATTTTTTTTAAAGTGGTTCTTTTATATTTTTTCACCGTGCCCTATTTCTTTTTTTTATTTAAATTATAATTTAATTAATTTAAATTCGAGACCTAAAAACTATTAGGAAAAAACATTTTGGCGCCCGAGCAGGGACTAGTGAAAAAATAAATTTAAATTGATAAATTGATTCAAGTTAATAATCGTGTGTTTTAAATTTTATAAGTTAATTAAAATTTAAATAAAAAGCAAAACTATTTTAAAGTAAAGTGTGAGTGCTAAAAAAGACAAAAACCATAAACACACAAACAAACATTAACATACAAACAATTAAACAAACAAGTGTTCTTGGTATTAAAATAAAAAGACAAAACTAAAACAATAATAACAACAAAAAGTGGTTTGACAAAACAACATTTTGTGCATACCAACACCTACAACATCACATTCATCAACACATCTTCATCAACAACTGAAAGTCTTGTCCAGATGCCCCGTTGCCGTTGTATCCTCTGCAGAGCTGAACAAAACCAGGGGAGTAGTTCCGACAATTCCGATCAACAGGTAAAAAGTATCGAAAAATATTTGTGTTATTGCCTTAAATTTGTAAATTAATCAAATTTAAGAGAATTTTTGTAAATTATTCAAAAATTTATTTCGCTTTGCAAGTCGAACACACAAGAAATATTTTTCATACTTCAACATTTGTGAGACAATTTATTTATTTAATATTATTATTAAATCAAATCCATCCTTAAAGGTGAAACATATCGCGAGTGTTTTTATTATTATAATTAACACACTCTCACACACATATATCTCGTTCTCCTCATTACTGAGAGAAATTCGAATAATTATTTCTATTTACCGTCGGCATTTTTATCGCGTTAAAATAATTTTATTTACGTTAAAAAATACACAAAATTATTCGCGAGTGTTAATTTTATTTATTTTAAATAACTTAAATAATAAAATTGTCACTTTTATTTTCTGCTTTTATTCGCTGTTCATAAATTTATTAACATCAGTGTTCCATTCCGGTTGTTCCTATACCACTTGTAATAATTCATATTACAACAGCTGTAACAGTGAAACCCGTTCACACTAGTGTCGAAAAGTTAATTTTCATATAAATAAAAAGTACTAAGTCGTTTGTGTGTTCACACTAGCTTAATTACACATAATTAATAAATAATAATATTCAAGTGTGTTCATACTTCGTCTTATTTATTTCTCAGCGATATTAAATTAATTTAAAATCGATTTTACTTGGTAAATAAATATTTCAATTTACCAAAGGCTGTAAAAAGTGGTTTCTAAGGAAATTAAATAAATTATTTTTAATTTCGGAACATTGATTAAATAAAATTTTGTGAATAAAAGAGTAATCTACATAGAGATTAATTTTCCGAATATTGTGTATCCGGCGAGGAAATAATATATTAAATAAAATTTATATTCCAAAGCACATCATTTGTTGATTTAAACATCTTAAGACCAATAAATTAATTTGGTATTACTTTTTTGCTTTGAAGAATAAATAAATTTAAACGAAAATATGGCAACTAAAAAACGCCAAGAATGTCCTTCCGAATTGGAGACATTAGAAAAACTAATTGCTAAAAAATCAAAAGTTGTAAAGCATATAGAAAGGATTCGACAGTCTATCCTAGAGAAGACTATTTCGTTTAATCCTGTAGAAATAGAGTGTCGCTTAGACATTCTGAAGGATTATATTGACCAAGCCATGAAGCTTCAGTCTGATGTGGATAATTTAGATCCTGATAATGACGACAGAGCTGAGCTTGAGGATATTTGTGTCACTACAAAATCATTATTTTTAAGCATTTTAAATAAAAATAGACAGCCAAATATACCTGAAACGTCTTTCAGCGTACAAACTCACCATTCCAGGCTTCCAAATATGAGGCTACCCAAATTTACTGGGAAATACGCGGAATATAAGAATTTTATGAGTTTGTTTGAAAATTTGGTACATAATGATCCGACGTTGACAGATATTGAGAAATTTAACCATTTGATATCATGCTTATCCGATTCAGCTTTAGGTACAGTGAAAGCTTTTCAGATTTCCGAAGAAAATTATCCCAAAGCTCTAGCCAGTTTGAAGAAGGTATATGACAATGAATGTCTCATATTTGTCGATAATATATCGAAACTTTTTGATTTACCAGAAATCACAAAACCTTCGGCTTCTGCTTTGAGAAGCATGATTGATACAGTATCGGCAATATATGATTCTCTCTTGTCAATAGGCGATGACAAGAAAATAACTAATGCTATATTAATACATTTAGTGATGTCAAAAGTAGATCCAGTCACAAAATCAAAATGGGAAGAACAACTTGACTTTGAAAGGCTCCCATTATGGTCAGACTGTGAATCCGCCCTGAACAAACGCTACCAGCATATTTCTGCTGATGAATCTTCAAGTTCAAGACCGAGGTTTAATAAAAATAAAACTGAATCTTCAAATAATAGAAATACTAGGACATCATTAAATTGCACCAAAACAAATAAATCTGCTGATAAATGCTTGTTCTGCAAATCTGCACAACATGTAATAAATAATTGCCCTTCATTCAGTGCTGAGCCTGTTAATAAAAGATTTGATTTCATAAAATCTGTGCCAGCATGTATTAATTGCTTGAAAAAAGGCCATACAGTAGCAAGATGTTCATCTTCTAAGTGTAGAGTATGTAGTGGTTCTCATAATTCCTTACTACATAAATATACCACAAGTTCTTCTAATGTAAGTAGCCTCTCTGAAGAGCCATCTACTTCCCACGCTGCTGTCAATTATTCATCATCGGATGAAAGAATCATTCTTGCAACAGCGGTGGTGAAAGTGCGAAATAGTTCTGGTCAATTAATACCAGCTAGAGCTCTTTTAGACTCCGGTTCTCAACCAAATTTGATTACTGAGGAACTTGCACAGCTACTAAGATTAAAAAGAAAAGGAGGCAGATTAAGTTTAAATGGTATTAGCGACACAAATTCATGTTCAAAGTCTTGTGTTGAATTAAATGTCACGTCGAGGGTTAATTCCACTCAATTTACTTCCAAGTTTTGGGTATTGAGTTCGATTACAAATTTACAACCTGATCACAAATTAAAAGCAAATATCTTGAATATTCCTAAAAATGTTGAATTAGCTGATCCTTTCTTTTACAAACCACAGAAAATTGATCTGCTAATTGGCGCAGAAAACTTCTTTGATTTAATGTGCGTAGGTCAAATCAAATTTGGTCCTAGCCTTCCAATTATTCAAAAAACTTCGCTTGGTTGGATTGTAACTGGAAAATACAATCAATCAAAGGGCTCAAACAATGGTAATGTTTTTCATTTAAGTTCTGTTATAGAAAACGAGAGCAACATTGATTCAATTGTTAAAAAATTCTGGGAGTTAGAAGAGCTTCCAAACGAATCAACAAAATTGTACTCAGAGGAACAGCAACAATGTGAGGACAATTTTAAAAATAATGTGCGACGATTAACGTCAGGACGATTTGAAGTCTCTTTACCTTTCAAATCTGATACAAAACTGTTAGGATCTTCCTTTGAAACTGCCAAACGACGATTTCTTTCATTAGAACGAAGGCTGTCCAAAGATGACACCATGAGGCAAATGTATCATGATTTTATGAAAGAGTATTGTAATTTAGGTCATATGTCTTTTGTAGACAAAATGCCAATTACTCCTCATTATTTCATTCCACATCAATGTGTTTTGCGTCCTCAGAGTACAACTACTAAACTTCGAGTAGTGTTTGATGCTTCAAGTAGAACTTCTTCGTATGTATCACTCAATGAATTGTTAATGGTTGGTCCTACAGTTCAAGAAGAATTGTATTCTACATTAATCCGTTTTCGACTTCACAAATATGCAATCACTGCAGATATTGAAAAAATGTATCGTCAAGTCTTGGTTGATGACAATGATAGAAATTTTCAATTAATCCTTTGGAGAGAAAATCCATCTGATGAGTTGAAAGTATTTCGACTTAACACAGTCACTTACGGCACAGCTTCTGCACCTTTTTTGGCCATCAGATGTTTGATTCACTTGAGCGATTTGTACAAAGAGACTTTGCCTATTGGTTCAAAAGTTATCCGCAGTGATTTTTACGTTGATGATTTGCTTACTGGAGCTGAGAGCTACCAAGACCTAATTGTTATTCGCAACCAGGCAACTGAAATTTTAAGTTCAGCTGGTTTTAATCTTACGAAATGGGTTTCAAATCATCCGGATTTCATAAATTCTTTACAGAATGAAAAACCTTTACAAAATGATTCAGAATCTTCTAAGGCGCTGGGCATACATTGGGTTCCGAAGAATGATACATTTAAGTTTCATTTGGAAGATAATTTTCAAGAATTGAAAGCTACAAAAAGAAACATACTCTCAGTTTCTTCTCGATTATTCGATCCTCTCGGACTATTATGCCCATTAGTAACAAAATCCAAAATATTGCTACAAGAACTTTGGATTCAAAAACTTGACTGGGATGAATCAATTCCCATGAGACTAAATACTTCATGAAAAAATTTCAAATCTAATTTACTGGAAATTGATTCAATTACAATCCCAAGATTCGTAAACACAACGTCGACAGCAAAAATTCAAATTCATGGCTTTGCTGATGCCTCAATGCGAGCATATGGTTGTTGCATTTACATTAGAAGCTCCGATTCAGATGGAACTGTTTCGAGACTACTGACTGCTAAGTCTAAAGTTGCCCCACTCAAGACAAAATCTCTTCCGAGACTTGAGTTATGTGCTGCACACTTGTTGGCTAAGTTGTGGAATCGAATTAAGTGTATGATCAAATTTGAAATCGAAAGTGTTACTTTCTGGACAGATTCAGAAATAACGCTACATTGGATTAAGACGCATCCATCCTCACTTGCCACTTTCGTTTCAAATCGTGTGGCGGAAGTCCAAGAATGGTCAGAGCAAATTTCATGGCGTCATGTGCCAACTAAGGAGAATCCAGCTGATATTGTATCAAGAGGATGTGACGTCCAAGAATTAAAAAATTCGATTTGGTTTGAAGGACCTTCATTTTTACTCAATGATAGTTCTCATTGGCCTGTTAACAAACACTTCGAGTTAACAGAGAACCAAAAATTAATAGAAACAAGAAAAACTCATGTATTTCTTGCAGTAGAGGATCCTCCAAATTTTTTATTGGATCTTATTGAAAAATATTCATCTTATAATAAATTGCTTCGAATCACATCATTCGTCTTAAGATTCGTTGATATTATGAAGAAACGCAAGACATACAAAAATGTTGTACCTACTGCAGTTGAGTTAAAATGGTCATTCTATCGATTTGTAGAGGCAATCCAGAAATCTAAATTTTCTGAGGAGATATCTAAATTACAGAAATCTCAGGTCTTACAATCTAATATACAAAGATTGACACCATTCATTCACACATTTACTGACGAGAAACGAACGTTTTCACTGTTAAGGGTAGGTGGGAGATTACTCAACGCAAAGTTGAAATATAATACTAAGTTCCCACTTTTGTTACCGAAAAATAATAGCTTTGTCACAATTTATTTGCGAAACTTGCACTTCGAAAATTGTCATGCTGGCACAAAAGCCCTAATAGCTCTTTCGCGAGAAAATATCTGGCTTATTAATGCGAAAGAAGAGTGCAATAGAATAGTTCGCAATTGTGTACATTGCTTCCACTATAAACCAAAGCTAATGTCCCAAATAATGGGCAATTTACCCACTAATAGAGTGAGAGCTACTCGACCATTTTTAATTGTCGGTGTAGACTTTTGTGGTCCGGTCAATGTATCATTGAGAATTCGTGGTCGACCACCATTAAAAATGTATATAGCGGTTTTCGTGTGTTTCACTTCTAAGGCAGTACATTTAGAATTAGTCTCCGACTTGTCTACTGATTCTTTTCTTCTTTCTTTCAAAAGGCTTGGTCGCAAGACTACATCCGAGGTCTTCAAGGCAAGGCCAAGTGGCACCAAGATATGCCCAACCTGAAGGCAGGTCAAGTGGTAATAATCCACGAAGACAATTGCCCGCCACAACACTGGTTGACCGGGAGAGTCGTGAGCGTTACCGAAGGCACCGACGGCAAGGTCAGGGTGGCGGAGGTCAAAACAAGAAGCGGCGTCTATAAACGCCCAATCCATAAATTGGCTCCTCTGCCATGTGGTTGAAGACTTCCAGTCCTTCAATGAGGCCGGAATGTTGCGCCATAACAATAATAATAATAATAATAATAATAATAATAATAATAATAATAATAATAATAATAATAATAATAATAATAATAATAATAATAATAATAATAATAATAATAATAACATTAATAATAATAATAAGAAATAATAATTAATAATAATTAAAATATGAATTACCCTAATCTTTAATATAATATATAATACATACATACATATGTATCTAATATTTATAATGTAATATTTAATGATAATAACTGTTCACTATTGGAATAAAATAAATACATAATATGTACATAGTCATAAGATAACTGAAAATATAAATATAATTCACTTGTAAAGTGTTATTAAAGCGATCAAGCTGATTTTTTTTAAAGTGGTTCTTTTATATTTTTTCACCGTGCCCTATTTCTTTTTTTTATTTAAATTATAATTTAATTAATTTAAATTCGAGACCTAAAAACTATTAGGAAAAAACAGTTTATTTATTGTATGTATGTACATACATATATAGATATCTGATAAAAAAAATGCGGAAGGTAGCAAAATTTTTATGTTAATTTATCACGGAACACAACAGAGTTACTCGGACAAAAAAAAATAAACACGTGTGGACGTAACCGAGGACAAACTACACTTTTAATGTAAAGTATATAAAAGTGTAGCTACTTCCGTTTTCATTTAAAGTGACGATATATATCTCCTTAGGTAATGTTAATAACAAGCTACAGACATACATATGTATGTAGTACATATGTACATATGTGGTTTAATTTTTCTTCTCTTCTTTGGAAAATCACATTAATGAATAAAAGTATGTATTCCATTCAAGTAGAATTGAAAAAAGCGAACTTAAGCCCGAATTAGAAATTATTCCTGATTAAAATTAAAATTGAAAATTATGGTCAAAAGTCCTTCAAAAACGCAATTTTTCTCAGTTTTCCACCATTTATAAAAAAACATAAAATGAGGAAAATACGCCCTAAAGAAACTTTTTGAAAAAAATTAAAAAATTTTTAATAGCAATTTTTGGGCAATATTTTAATTTTGTTTGTTTTTGTAATAATTTGGGCAATATTTAAATGTTGATTTTGCAATTTTTTTTTAATTTTCTTTAGCAGTCACGTTTATCAAAATTATGTTTTTTTGATCGATATCAAAATTAGTAAATAGTAGAAAAATGGGAAAAATATATTATGATTTTAAATAGTTTTAACCATAATTTTCAATCTTAAGTGTTTTTAAGTAGTCTTGTGTGCTAAACTTGCAAATAAATATATTTGAATTTAAAATTGAAATTTCGGTGATAAGACATACTACGTTGATACGATTTATAAACCAATTTTAATTTCCAATTAATGTTTGTGAATAAAATTTTATGAAATTATGCTTAAAAATGGTTTTTTACCCCGTTCAAAAATTTTAAGAATGAGGCATATAATATTTAATTGTATGTTATTATTTTCGAAGTTTTCGGGATGTCAAAAAGACTTAACGATTTCTTTGTTAAAAATAAAATGTTTAAGAATATGATATTTAGTACTTTCAGTATATTATTTAAGGTCGTTTTGACTAAAGTACTGGCATATTTTCTTCTTTCCTTCATCAAAAGTATGAATTATGTGCATACATATATTTATGTTATATATTTTCTCTTCAGTAAATATTTTGTGTTACTTACCTTTAAGTTTGTTAGTTGATTTGAAACAAAATAAATTTTTCCTGAATTTTAATTCAGTAAAATCTATGCATATTAATATATTTTGAGTAAAATCACTAAAAAGTAAAATTTTTAATGAGAAAAAAAGATTATTTTTGTTCGACGTGAAGGTTTTTGAGAAAAAAAAATTATAGGAACGCTGGCTATTACATACAAATATATTTTAACTAGCTACAATCGGTGTGCTCCGCTACGCCCACCGTCTTTTCAATTTTATTTATATCGATTTGAAAGTTTTGGAAGAGCAGAAATTAGAGATATTAAGTACATAGCCTATGCCTTCTTCTAAATGAAGCTATACCTATGCTTTAAATTTCATTAAAATCGATTTCAAAGTTTCAAAGGAGCAGGACTTATCCCTTGGCCCTGGCTTGTCTTACTTATGAGAAAGTACATACAGTATGTCTCCTTCTAAGCGAAGGGGTGTCTATATTTTAAATTTCACCGAAATCGAGTTGAATCTCAGAATTTGTCCAACTTACTTCCTTCTGCACGCAAAGAAAAAATATGGTTGAGGTAACCATAATCAAACAGCAACGTACTATGACTAAATTATGTATATGGTTGCAGTTAAAACATATTATTGTTAATAGAAAAGCAAACTTTAATAATATTATTATTTAAGTTAATAATAATACAATAATACAAAAATAATGAACTTTGTTATACCTAATCTTAGTATTGTAAATATGACAAAACTATTTTTAGATGTGACTAAAATATAATTGAGACTCACAATACCATGATCTAATATTATATTAATATGGTTAAATAAGACCACAGTATTATTTAATATAATACTATTTTGTTTTTTAATCATATATTTATTATAGCAACAGCTGTGTGTTAAATTCGAAATAAAAATAAATTAATATTGCTGAAATAAAATGTATATGTATATAGAAATGAATACTTACACGACATACAGAGATGTCTGTATAAAGAGATACACAAATATATATTTATATATTTTTATTGGTCTAAAATTTTGTTTATACTTTATTTATTTAATAGTTTATTTAACACCACCCGTGCACTACTCATAGTTTACAAACGAAATACTGAACTGACAGATGTTTCTGAAAAAGATTTTTTTAAAAACTTAATATGGTATGGTTTTGGATAACATTATATTGTTATTAACATCATATTATTTTTAAATAATAATACAAATTATGTTGTAGTCATAAATTTTTAACAAAATTATTGTTAAACTCTAACCATATCACACTTTTTTATGGATGCGATAATGTAATTATTAAATTCAAACATTACTCTGTTTATCGTAACGAAATAAATGTTTAAAATAACAATAACTAGTTTTCAACGACCACACATTTGTTTCATAGAACATAATATTGTTTTCTCAACCATTCTACAACCATATCTTTTTTTTGCGTGTGGTCCTAGTTTAGAAAATGTTCCTAGCCATTTAGTGACTTTTTAGACGCAGATCTATAAATTTCATTAAAATGGGTTTGATTGTTTCTGAGATGCAGAAATTTCCCCCTGTCGCCCTCCTGGTCTTATTTTTGAAAATGAACGTAGCCTGTGTGAATTTTAAGACGCAGATATGTCCATGTTCTATTCATTAAAATCGCATTAAACGTTTCGGAGGGGCAAAAAATTCCTCATCTCGCTCTCGTGGTCCTAGTTTAAAAAACAAAGCATATGTGAATTTTTAGATGCAGGTCTATCTGTGTTTTAAGTCTGACTAAAATCGGTTAGAACTTTTCGGAGGGGCAGATATTTCCATCTATCACCCTCCTGGTATTATTTATAAAAATGTACACAGCTTGTGTGACTTTTAAGATTCATATATATGTTCTAAATTGCATTAAAATCGGTTTGATTGTTTCTGAGAGGCAGAAACTTTCCCGTATCGCCCTCCTGGTCCTAGTTTAAAAAAACTTGTGCCCTTGAACATTCACGGAGTTGCACAGACTACGTGCACTAAATTTAATCACGACCGGATGAGCGGTTTGGTCGCACATAAAGGGCATACAAACAGACATTAATTTTTACATACTCGGATGTGTATAGACTAACTCCCATATTCATAAAATTTGAAACGAATTTGAAATGTATTTTATTCCAAATTTTCCATAAAAAATCTTCCTAAAATGAATTTCAAATTCATTTTATTTTTTATGAATATGGGGGCAATTGTTTTCAAATTAGCTGCTACCAAATTTGAAGACTCTTGCTATTATAGCTTTCAAAATATTAGATTATTATGAATTACTTTGTATGAGGGTGCCCCTTTTTAATTTTCCTGTACCAATACTGTTGAACAGATTGCGAGCAACACAAAAGTTAAAAACAAATTAGGTATTTTCATTTGATTTAATTTTGTTTATTTTCATTATCAAAACAAAAAAGAAGAATCCATAGTGCATTAAAAAATTACAAATTGCCTGAATCAAATTAAAAACAAAAAAAACCGTAAAAAAGCCGATAAAAAAATTAAGAAAATTGAATAAAAACCGGGTTTAAAACAATCAAACCCGAAACGAAAATGTGTTTTTCTGCAAAATACCGGTCCTAACCGTATAAAAAATAGTCTATGTTTAACACTGGCAATGTAGCTTTCAATTGGTGAAAGTATTTTTAAAATTGGTTTATCGGTTTGAAAATCCGTGCCATATATAAAAAACCGGTTCCGAACCGGATAATTTAACAATTTTTTTTTAAACAAAAAAACCTCAAACAGCCGACAAAAAATTAAGAAAAAGAGAATAAAAACCGGGTATAAAACTTGTTAAACAATCAAACTCGAAACGAAATTGTGTTTTTCTGCAAAAATCTGTGCCACATAAAAAAACCGGTTCCGAACTGTGTGAAAAAATAGCATATGTTTGACACTGACAATGTAGCTTTCCCTTGGTGAAAGTATTCTTAAAATTGGTTTAACGGTTAACGTGCCAAATATGAAAACCCGGTTCTAAGCCGGATAATTTAAACCTTGTTTTTTAAACCATCCTATTTGCATGTTCTACAAAACGTATTCAGTTATTTTTTATTTTATTAAGCTGTTCTCGAGTTATGGAGTGACAATCAAAATGTACACTTCTTTTTATATATGTACATACATATATAGATGAAAAAAAAACATTTTTTTCGTCTTGCTTTTTTTTCTGTTGCGAATTTATTTTCCATAAAAAATTTAGAATATTGTTTCAAATGTTCGTATTCGCGGATATAAAAATTTTATTTTCGGCACATCATTGGTATGCAAATATGTACACCCAAAAAAAAAAAAAAAGTTTTGAAATCAAGAAAAAACAATTTGATTTTAAGAACGCAACCTTATGAAATAGAACTTAGTTTGTTTTCTTCTATTTTAAAAATGTTCATTCTTGTTTTAAAAATTAAAAATATTTTGAAATCAAAAATTAATATTTTTTGTTTGAAAAAGAAAACAACCTTGATATAAATTTGAGCATACTCAAATTAAAAGATTATGTTTTTGAGTTGAGAATGAAATATTATTGAAGTAATAGTGAAGCATTTTTATTTTAAAACTTATCATTTTTATATGAAAAATGAAGCGTTTGAATTAATAATGGAGGATTATTAAATTAAGAATGACACGTCTTAAATTAATAATGAAACATTTTTGAATAAAAAATTAAACGTCCTAAATTAATAATGGACCATTTTAAAATTTTTTTAAAAACCACAACCCGCGAAGCGATTAGCTTGTCTGCGGAAAAACCCAGGGTATATGGCGGGAATCGACTGAGAGGCTAGCATCGCTACCACTCAGCCACAGGGGCACCCTAAATTAATAATGAAGCATTTTTGAATTAAGAATGAATCGCCTTAAATTTATAATGGAGCATTTTTGAATTAAGAATGAAACGTCTTAAGTTAATAATGGATAATTTTAGATTCCATAATATATTGAAAGTATGAAGCACCATTAAAGTAAAACTGTAACATTCTTAATTTCAAAACGAAGCATCGTTAATTCAAAAATTCTCTATTATTAATTTAAGACATTTCATTCTTAATTTAAAAATGCTTCATTATTAATTTAAGATGTTTTATTCTTAATTTAATAATCCTTATTGTTAATTCAAACGCTTCATTTTTAATATAAAAATAATAAGTTTTAAAATAAAAATGCTTCATTATTACTTCAATAATATTTCATTCTCAACTCAAAAACATAATATTTTAATTTAAGTTGTCTTTTGGTTGTTGTCTTTTTCAAACAAAAAATATTATTTTTTGATTTCAAAAAATTTTTAACCCCCGACTAAAAAAAAGGGGTGTTATAAGTTTGTAGTGTGTGTCTGTGTGTCTGTCCGTGTCCAGGTACAGGCCAAACGGCTTGACCGATTTGCATTTAGTTTTTTCTGTTTGAAAGATGACTTGATCGAGAGGGTTCTCAGCTAGTTTGAAGAAAATCGGTCCAACCGTTTAGAAGATATAACATCTTTTCTGAAAAAAGTCGGGGGTTCTTAAAATTTTTAATTTTTGTTATTAAAAAACAAGAATGAAAATTTTTAAAATAAAAGAAAACAAACAAGTTCTATTTCATAAATGTTGCGTTCTTGAAGTCAAATTGTTTCTTTTTGATTTTAAAACTTTACATTCTTATTTTAAAAATGCTGCATTTTTACAACGAAAACGTACATTTTTGTTCTAAAGCTGCTTCGTTATAAAAATAAGAATGTTATGTATTAATATTATAAGAAACATTATTATTTCAACAATTATTTTTGAAAATGCTAGATACATACATACATACTATGTATTCCGAATAAAAAAAAGAAATATCACTGATTTGATTAACCGTACCATATACAATGCATGTTACTAGTTATAAAATATGTGGTGGTAGCACTGCTGACGTAGAAATCTGCAGAAAACAGATTTTTCTGTAGCGAATGTCAAAAACGCCGCATTTAATGCCAGACAAAAAAAATGTGCTGTGCAAACTGTTACATTTTCTATAACTTGTGCACAAATTTGAACGATACGGCAAGCTGTAAAGTAGAATGATACGATTTTACTAATTCTACCTTAAGTTAAGGGATCTTTTGTCCGCAAGATGCATTTAAAATGCAGTTTAGCGATGCGTATTGAAGTATATTTTGTAATGGATACGAAAGTTTTTTCATAAAATTACGCATGTCTATGTATGTACATATGTATATGTGTGCATGCATGTATTTTCTTTACATTTTATGATTTGTGAAGGGTATATAAGATTCCGCACAGCCGAATATCTCTTTACTCTTACTTGTTTTTCTTTTGTGATTTTCAAAAATATTATTATTTGTGAATTCTCAAATAGTTCTTGAAAGTCTTTGCATAAGATAAGAGGTTTGTGACTATTAAAAATATGTGGTTGAAGTCTACTGATGATTTGTTACAGCAACAATGAAATATATAGACAACGCTGAAACACCAGCAAATAAATTTCAAATTAAGATATACACGCATGCATAATTTATAAATATATAGACAACGCTGAACCACCAGCAAATAAATTTCAAATTAAGATATACAATGATGCATAATTTTAATTTGTTGTTTTTTACCTTCCTCCCCATTCTAGGTCCACTGGTGGACTCGAGAATGGTTGGGTTTGTCATGGTCACACTGGCAGACGGTAATATCGTGAGAGTTGGTAAAACGGTCTATCAGCTGACCGTATTTGCTTTAGTTGCGTTGGAAGGAACAACAGAAGAAAGAAAAAAAGGCAAATTTTTTTATATTTTGGAATGGGATTGTGAGGTTTTAAAGGAGCACCAACAAAAAGTTAATTAAAAAAGACGGCAGAAAGATAAGGTTTTTGGCGGTCTGGAGCCATGTTAGTGAAGTGAAAGAAAGAATGGAGTCAGATAAGTTTTGGTCGTCGAAGAAACAGATTAAGTTGCGGAAAAGAGTTGATCGAGGTGGCTGGTGAAGTGCAAGAAAAAGAAATAAAAGTGAAAAATAAAAAGGTTTAAAATTTTGAATATACTATAGCATTATTCTATTAAAAAAACTATATTAAATAATGTTAAAACCTGAGTGAACAACAAGAAAAAAAATCATTCAGTGACTTAAATCTCATTATATAAATTATCGAATCGTAAAAATAGAAATATTTAAAGAAAATAATTTGAGAACAAAAGAAACTAATGGCGATTTCTTTTCTGAAAAAAAAAATATATTACCCTATACATATGTAACATTTTTAAATGTTACCTAGAACCACTCAAAGTGCTACATATTCTGTTACTACAACCGAACAAAATTAGTTGCTGTTATTTACAACGGTTACATTTTATCATTAATGTACTGTAATGTAGCGGTTTTTAACGCTATTTGAGAGGTTTTGCGCACACTTTTGTGGTTTTTAAGTGCACATTGACATCACCAACTACGTCTTAAAAAATTAAAGCAGCCACAGTATTTAAATAAATATTTATTTATAATAAATTTTATGATAATAATTTTTATATTTTGTATTTAAGAAACCTTCTCTCGATATTATAAACATGACATGCAAAATAAAACGTTCGCTACCGCAGTTGGAAAAAATGGCAGTATGTACACCTTGAATAAAGTGAGGGTAAAATATGTAACATATTTACATGTTTTTCATGCAACATATTCAGAAAAGAAATTGAAAATTTTTCCCACAGTTGTATTTTTTGTACAAACGAACACAGAAATGTAAAACATGTAACATATATGCAACATATTTGTCAGAAAAGAAATCGCTATAAGTGAAATAATTCGAAATTGGTAAAACGTAAAATTACATCTCGAAATATTTGATACATTAAAAAGAAAACCTAAAACTAAACAATCAATTGTAAAAAAAAATATCCCAAAAAGCAGTCACCTGCAACAAGCCACCTTCAGCGAGAAAACAGGACAAGTGCATCCAACACCGTAACAGCACCAAGATTAGTATCCCTGTCCAGGTATTTTGCAAGCTGACATTAGACATACAAGACTGGACCTAAAATTAACCATATATGAAAAAAAACAAATTATATATTTATATAGAAATATATAATAATCGCAAGTTTTTATTTTTAGTTGAATTGAGGGAAACACTTGAAATAAATTACTTACATTTTTGAGTTCATCACTAATTGTGAGATAATTCCAGTTAGATAGAATGAGCTAAACCTAGGAAGCGTACGGAACAGAAAGGAAAGGGCTATTTGTCGCCAGTTTTTTTGAGTGTTTGTCTTAAGAGAGAAAAAATAAAAGTTTAATTAGAATTTATTGCGAAACATATATATTTATGTGTTTAAAAGACTCATCTTGGAAAGAGTACGTAGGACTCAGGACACGCCATAGACCGACGGAAAATCACCAAGATAAGGTGGTATAATTAAAATCGAATCTGAAATTAAATAAAAGTTTTTGTATGATCACTTGAATATATAATAGAAGTTAAAATGTTTTAATATGTTAAGAAAATTCAGTCATTTTGCACATATATCTATATATCAAAAATTTATATATAAAAAAAATATATAAAAATATATAAATCTATGTTTTTTCATATTTCATTGAATGTTTTTGAATAAAATTGCCTGCTTAGTCCTATTTTAAATAAATACATATAAAATGTCAATAAATTAGAAATAAAATTTTCAGGCGTTTTCATTAAGATGAAGTGGTGCTAGGCATTATTATATGCGGTAAGTAAGGGAGTAAAAGTTTTACTGGGTAACGCAGGTTTAGGCACATCGCAGCCTGAGTGCTGAAATTCTTTGTACTTTTTGTTGGCGTGTTTCTCGCTGATACGGTCATGGCTCCACCAGGGCCACTGTCCATAAGGAAGAAGTTGCCGAAGTGTGATAAAGAGGAGGATGCATTGGAATCGATGTCGCAATCCGAATCTATGTTGCCGCCTCCGTCGAGCAAACTGTTAATGCATAGTGACGCTGATAGCGAGAAGGAGTACCGGAAAGAGAAGAGCGTGAAACCCAAGACTCGTCGTGAACGTTCTGCTTCTTCTGCTACCAATGCAGCTGATGTTGCTGCTGGTGGTGCTATCGATGGTGCTGTTAGTAGTGTTGTTGTTCCTGAGGGTGGAGATATGATTTATGAAAGGGTGGAGGAGGCAAGTGCGACTGTAAACGACACGACTAACAGGGTACATGCTGCCTCTTCAAGACGCCGTGCAGGGAAGAAGCTGGCGATGCTATTGCCGGACTATAACGGATCACTGGTGCACTGATGGAGGTAGTTTTGGCGGACGGTATTTACCACGCTGTGAGCAGGCTAATAATGTCTACGATATCGGCGGACTATGAGGTGCTTATGATGAAGCTTGGGGCTAAAAATGAGGTTGAGGGGACGTTTGGAGGCCGGCTGACCTAGTATTTTTTATGGTAGTGCTCCTCCTGCTGCTGCAGCAACGATCGTTGCTCCACCTGCTCGTGCCTCCGTGGCTGTGGTGACAACACCTACCGTCAAGCCAATGAAGACATGGTCGGTGCTGGTTAGAGGCAAAGGTGCGTCGACGTCTAAAAAGGTGGTGAGTGAGGTTAGGTCAGCTCTTGGGGTGCGTGTCCACGATGTGCGGCCGATGAAATCAGGAGGAGTCGTCATTCGAGCTCCCTCGGCTGCTAAGAGGCAAAAGATTGTTGAGAATAAGAAGTTCCAAGAGGTGGGTCTGGAGGTGTCTGTGAATGACAAGCGAAATAAGGTAAATTTATCCCATAATTACTAATATCGTCGCACTGACAATAACCAACTTTATCAATTATAAGAGCTGAGTTCGCTGAGTAAATTCGTCGTTATTGTGCTTCACACGACGAATTTACGCAGCGAATTCTTATCGACGAATTCGTCGACGTGGACGTTTACGCGAATGTACCAGAAAACTCTGCTGTAGTTGTAGACGAAGACGACGTAGACTGTATTGTAGTTAGCCGTGCTCGGTGGGGTCTGTGCATTGCTGTGGAGCGTCTGCGTCCCCTGCAGATTTGGTGGTCCATTGGAGTCTACTTAAGGTGTATGGACACGGTGTTACTGCTTATACTTGAGAAATCGACTGTCCCTACCTACTCACTTGTTTGCTGGACTTCGGAGTGTGTAGACGTGTTTTTACAAGCGGATCATATCGGAGTTTTGTGAAGTGATTTTAAATGGTTAAAAGTTAAAAACAAATAGTGCGAAATATATTGCCGGAAAGCGTATTTTGTTGTGAATACGGTGATATAAAAGTTATCGAATTCGGGTGACGGATGCCTAAAATATTCGCGGATTAGAATAGTGATTCGGATATTGGGCGATCTTGCACGTGCAAGTGGACTTGTGTACTTTGTAGTCTGATTTGTGGCGCCGTTTTTGAGCGGTGGGTGTAATTACGGCGGTAGAGACTTTTGGTGGCGGGTACAAGTAAAAGTGTTGCCGCCTTGGAATTTTTTAGTAGATTCAGCGTTACCGCTTGGAAATTTTTGAAAATTTTAGTGTTGCCGCCTTGGAATTTTTGGAAAGTGTCAGCGTTGCCGCTTCAGTGTTAAAAATTCAGCGTTGCCGTTTTTTTATTCTAAAGTTGCGGAAAATAAGGTAGGTGGTAATATTCCATTGGATTTTTGAAGTTTGTGGTCAGGAATGGCTCCGGGGCCAGCTTCGAGGCGTAAAACGCCGAAAGGGGATGGATGTGACGAGACCTCTGACGTTGCTTCACTGTCTTAGGCGATGATGCCGCTGCCTTCGACGAGGAAGGTGAGGCATAGTGAGTCAGATAGCGATGTCGAGAAGGTAGCTGCCAGGCAGAAGAAGTTTAAGATGGGGTCGCCTAAAATGGCACGCGCAGATTGCAACAAGACAACTGCAGACGTTGCTGCTGGTGGTGCTGTTGGCGGTGCTACTAATGCAGTTGATGCTGCTACTTGTTCTTCTGCTGATGGTGATAAATTGGTGTACGAAAGCGAGGAGGAGGGGAAAGCGACTGTCACTGACACGGCTGGTGGTGTACATCCTGCAACGTCTAGCCGCCGTGCAAGGAAGAAGGTGGCAAAAGGCACTGGTGGTGCTGTTGTTGTTGTTGGAGCTCGTGCTGCTGGTGAGGCTATTGCCGAGCTAAAGCGAATAACTGGTGCTCTAATGGAGGTCGTGTTGGCTGATGGCGTTGACCGTGGTGTGGGCAGACTAGTGTCCACGATATTGGCCGAATACGAGGTGTTGATGATGGGGCTCGTGGCTGAAAACGAGAGGTTGAGGGGACGCCTGGAGGCCGGCTCACCTGCTGTTTTTGGTGGTCCTGCTGCTCCTGCTGCTGCGTCGGCGTTTGTTGCGCCTGCTCGTGCCCCCGTGGCTGTGGTGGCGACACCTGCAGTCAAGCCAGTGGAGACGTGGTCGGTGGTGGTTAGGGGCAAAGGTGCCTCTACGTCTAAGGTGGTTGTGGAGAAGGTGGTGAGTGAGGTTGGGCCAACTCTTGGGGTGCGTGTTCACGACGTGCGGCCGATGAAATCGGGTGGTGCCGTCATCCGAACTCCCTCGGCTGCTGAGAGGCAAAAGATTGTGGAGAACAAGAAGTTCCAGGAGGTGGGTCTGGACGTGTCTGTGAATGACAAGCTAGGCCGAAGGGTAGTTGTTCAGCGCGTCCATAAGTTAATCACACCAGACGAATTCTGCAGGAGCTTTATACGATGAACCTCAAGGAGTTGATGTCAGGCGAGGCTTACAAGAAAGCGGTGAGACTGGCTATCGCGCCGTGGGCCAGTGGAGAGGGTGATACTAATGTGGTGCTGGAGTGTACACAGTCTGTTGCGGACCGCTATGTACTACTGGTGTTTACGTTAAGTGGTTCCGCTTTGTCGTGCGGGCACAGGATACGGTTGCATCGTGCTTTAGATGCCTTGGCTTTGACCATCGAGTCAGGGAGTGCCGGATGACTGAGAGCGCGTGCAGGAGGTGTGGAACGACTGGCCACATAATAATCCGATGCCCAAATGAGCTGAGGTGCCGCAATTGTGTGTTTAAGAGCCTACCTGCTGAGCATATTATGATGTCTGCTGCGTGCCCTGTGTACGCGGCAATGATGGCTAGGGCGAACGCAAGACATTAATCATGGATCGGATTACTATACTGCAACAAAATCTGCAGAGGTCTTGTGCAGCGACGTGTGAGTTTGGGCAGGCGATGCGACGGCGGGGTGCTTCTTTTGCATTTTTGCAGGAGCCATACGTAACGAATGGTCATGTCAAGGGATTGCCGGGTAGGTGGTATTTACGAACTTGCCGGGAAACTCTGCTATAGTTGTGGACGAAGATGACGTGGACTGCACTGTTGTTAGTCGTGCTAGGTGGGGTGTGTGCATCGCTGTGTCGATTTGGGCGTTTGCTCTTAAGCAGCATCTAATACAGGTTTGGTGGTCCATTGGAGCCGTACTTAAGGTATATGGATACGGTGTTACTCCTTGCGAGTATCTTTCCTGTTATCCTTGGCTTAGACGCAAACGCATGTTCTCGTACTTGGTTCAGTAAGATGCCCAGGCATGCCCTTGCGTATCAGAACTTCGTGCGAGTAATTGTGCTTAGCGAATGGCTGGTCGCGAATGGTGTTTCAGTGTTAAATGAAGCTAGCGATCCTTATACTTTTGATGGTCCAATGGGCTCCAGTGATATCGATGTCACACTTTCAAATGGGGTGACTGTCTCTCTTTTCGACTTTAGGTGGAGGGTGTGTGATAACGCGGGGGTTAGTGACCACAATCTCATCGAGATAGTGGTCACTTACCATCGTCGCACGGGGGTAGTTGTACCACATAGAAGGTAGCGACTCCACAGTGTGGACTAAGCCAACTACGGGGATAGTTTGAGGGCAGAGGCGGGTGCACAATCGTTGGAAAGTTTCAGAACGCTTGCAGTCGACGCTCAGGTTGAGCAGATAGATCGCTGGATGTGCACCATTAACGACTTATTGCTTGGCCGATGTCGCAAGACCAAGCCAAGTAGGGTCAATTGGTGGACACATGAGTTAGATATGATGCGGAGGAATGTCAGGCGCCTTAGGAGGCGACTCCGGGTGGCTAGGTGTTCCATTGCTGAAGATTTGACTCAGTGTAGGGCTGATTATCTTGCTGGCCCTAGAACATATAAGGCACTGATTGTTGACGTAAAGGATATGGAATGGAGGAACTTTGTGCGGGAGAACAGGGATGACCCTTGGGGCAAGGTGTATCGTATTTGCAGGGGTAGGTTTGGCCAGCCAGACATTGAATGCCTCGAAGTTGATAGCGTTATGCTAACTTCTTGGAGGGATTGCACTGGCGCTTTGCTGAATGCCTTTTTTCCGGATGCGGAGGTCTGTAGCCTTCCTCTCATTAGGGAAGGAGCCGGTCCCACAAATTTGGAAAGATCTGAAGTAGATGACAGTGTTCGTCAGGTCCGTAGTAGGAAATCTCCAGGTATGGATGGTATGACTGGAGAGATGTGTAAAAGCATCTGGAAGGCCATTCCTGAGTATCTGGAGGCAGTTTTTGGAAAGTGTCTGAGTGAGGGCTATTTCCCTAGGGCTTGGAAGACCGCTCGTGTTATCGTCCTCTTGAAGTCGCCTGATAGATTTAGGAGCAATCCGCGCTCTTATCGGGGCATCAGTCTCCTGCCAGTACTTGGAAAAGTGCTGGAGAGGATAAGGGTGGCAAGACTAAAAGGGGCCGATGGCGCGAGCCTCTCTAAGTACTAGTTTGGATTTAGGGAGGGGAAATCTGTCAAAGATGCGTGGATGCATGTAAGGCGCTGTGTTAGTGATTCGTCTGCCAAGTACGTCCTTGGTATATTTGTCGATTTTAAGGCAGCGTTTGACTACCTCTTGTGGGGTGTAGTTCTGGACAGACTATGTGAGATAGGCTGTCAAGAGCTGGACTTGTGGACTAGTTACTTCAGCTGCAGGAAAGCTTGTGTTGTAGGTGCCAGCGACACTGTTTGGAGGGACTTTACACGTGGCTGTCTGCAGGATTCCATTTGTGGTCCATTTATTTGAAACCTTATGATGGATCCTTTGCTGTGGCTTCTGGTGCGTTCTTTTAAGTTGTGCGCATATGCGGATGACCTGCTCATCTTGATTGAAGGCCAGTCTCGTGCTGAGCTGGAGAGAAAGGGACAGCAGGCCATCCGTGATGTGAGTGAGTTTGGTAGCCATGTTGGTGTAGATGTGGCTTTGGACAAGACTGTGATGATGCTGCTTAAGGGCAGATTATCACACGACCGTCCACCAGTCATTCGTTCTGGTGACGTTAGTCTCAGATATGCGACTGAGGTCAAGTATCTGGAAATAATGATGAGTGAGAGGATGAACTTTTTAGTCCATCCTACTTACGTACGAGACAAGCTGAGTGCCGTTGTAGGTAAAGTTAGACGTTCCCTTAGGAGTGACTGGGACTGGACTGTTTGTTGCTTGTGCAACATATGGTGCGCCTGTGTGGTGCGATGTGGTTATGTCTGATGCTGGCCGTAAAAAGGTACTTTCATGTCAGAGGATGGATGAGGAGCTATGCTGGCTTGCTTGCCGGTCTGCAGGGCAGTTTCGACAGATGCTCTTCATGTCTTGATGGGTGTAGCATCCCTTGACTTGGAGTTGATACGTCGCGCTATCATCTTCAAGTTCAAGAAGGGACTACCGCTTTCCTCATACGATTGGATTGTAATGTTGCAAAGGAAGGATCACCATGTAATGTTTGAACGTGTAGGCTTTAAAGGTTGGCCCTAACGTGTAATAGTCAGTGTATGTGTAGACTGTAAGTGACCCTATAGTCCCTTGGTTATTTTATACAGATGTTAGGGAGTCCAGCTTATCATTAGGCGCTCAAAAGAGGTGCCGAAAGATTTCCAGAATTTAATTAAAAAACAAGGCAAGTTATTGCCAGTTTGCGTTTAGAAATTAAAGTCTGATTTATTGAATAAATTTCCTTGCTTATATACTAGTTTTACAAATCTTAATTAGCCCTTCTAACCTACGTTTAATATTTACAATTTTCTTCTGTTTCTTTCTTCACTATGACAATGGTAAGCATTATTTTAAACGACCAATCAAAAAAGGGATTTGGTAATTATTAATTTGTGACTCAAAAGTATGTCACTCAATTTCTTGCATTCAGCATTCTTATTCTTTTGAGCTGTATTGCTCAGAAATTGATGTTGGACGGCTAAAAGTGCTCCTGTCAGATCAGAGGTGGCTTTCTAGTGAGAATGGTAGGGTAACTTACAGTTTTATACGTGACCCAGGACTTATACTTAAGTGTCCAGACTTTAGCTTCGGCCTTAGTGTGGGCTTTTTGCTGACAGGACATGGCTCTCTAAATGCATTCTTGCATCAAAGAGGCCTGGCCGAGACTCCGGACTGTTGCGTGGTGGGTGGATTGAGGACAGGAGGCGTGTACTGACCGAATGCTCCTTGTACAGTGACATTAGAAATTTAGATAGTATGGGAGTCACGCACCATACTGAGTTAGGATACGACGTTAGTAGGATTTTAGAAGACAGTCGGACATTTGGGAGGCTAAAGGAGTTCGCTCGTGAAGCATTTAGGAGAAGACTGAGACGAAGTTAGTGGAGGTGGTCCTTTGCATGATTGTTCGTACGGTCGCTGTTTGTGGATATCGCCCTAGATGTCTACTCTACGTTTCTGCTGCGAACTTATGTTGTTTGCTGCGGGTGTGTTGTGGTGGTGGTTCGCCATTATTGGTGTCTGCTGTTTGCCATTCCCTTGTTGCCATGCTGCGGGGTCTCCGCTTGAGTCTCTTGGGACTTTTGGGGAGTCTCTGTGTCTGCACACATGGGTAGATGACGGCTGATATCTCTTGATGACGACTTTGCCTGTCCCCGGATGACGATTGGTTTATGTATTTGGATGTGATAATGACGCTGTTTGTACCTGGTTTTGGCTTGTATTACTGTTTTTGGATTGGTGCTATTATGTTTGATGACGACTATGCCTGTTTTTGGATAACGCTTTCCGTATATGTTGAGGATTTATATGTATTTATATATTTTTGTTGTCTTACGGGTCTCCAGTTCCCGGAACCGTTTGGGGTTTGCAACTGGTAGTAGCCTTGGCTCGAAATTCTTACCAGTCTTTAATCTGGTACCACGGGGTCAGGAGCCCCAGAAACTTCGGTTTCTGCCTAACTTGGGTCGGCCCTTCGGGGAGATTCGTGATGGTTGTGGTTGTGCCCAAAATTGCGGATAGACAGTTTCGCTCGGTGTGGAGTTGCATTGCGACCGGGCGCCTAGATCCATATCTGGGAAGGAGTTTTAGATAGGCTCCGCTCCAAACCAAGGGGGGTTGTTCATGTCCAAATACATGTCAGCCATTGGTACCCATGCATAACAGCCAGTTATGTGTGGGGGCGTTGGTAGACGCAGTAATTCTATCCAGTGTTAAGAGCACCGTCAAGTTAGGCCATACTGGCAGGTATTGACGAAAATCTGTAACACATCTGTCCCTACCTACTCACTTGCAGTTGGACAGTTGAAGTGATCAGACGTGTTTTATTTGAGTGTTTTTTGCGCAAGGAATTTTGTTAGATAAACTTTAGAATAAAAATACGGGATTTGTCTCAAAGTGAAGTGCGGGATTTGTGAAATACGTGGATATTGGAGTTTAGAAAATCGGTTGACATACACCGGCGATATAATCGAAATATTTTCCGGTGATATAGTACAATATAAACACGTACATGTAAGTATGTCTGGTTGTAAAAAATTAAATAAATTAATGAACGCGAAGAAGAAAAGTGTCTTAAATCTGCCAAGGTTAGATTCCGGCAGTAAGGACAAACGGCATTTTGTGTTTTTTGGTGTCTCAAGGGCAATCTCCGGCAGTAAGGTCGTGTGAGCAAAAAAAAGTAAAATCAGTGTTGCCGCTTTGGTGAATTTTGTGGGGAACAGCGTTGCCGTTTTTTCCGGGGAAGCTCTGGGATTTTCAGAAAAGTTTTTGGAAATTCCAAACCCGGTTCGTGTCTCGGGTGAGTGGTTTTTGTCCGTGCTAAGTGGTCACTGCTGGTGTGTGTCTCCGCTAAGCTGCTGCTCATCGAAAAATCAAAGATTTGCTGAAATATTTGCGGAAGGTTTGCTGAATTTTGTGCCCATTTTTCCTGATTTTTGACCGGTAAGTGCAAAGCCTTTTGTTTTTATTGGGGGTTTTTTGGTGTTGGTGTGGTCATGGCTCCTGGGGGGCCTCTGTCCGCAAGGAAAAAGATTCCAAAGGGTGACGTGGATTACGATGCGTCGGAGTCTGTATCGCAGGGCGAGTTTTTGTTGCCGCCGCCGTCGAGGAAGTTGCTGCGGCATAGCGACACCGACAGCGAGGAGTGCGGAAAAGAAAAGAGGGTGAAACCAAATTCGCCCAAGACGCGTAGGGAGCGTGCTGCTTTTCTTGCTGCCGCTGCTTCTGCTGCTGCTAATGCCTCGAATGTTGCTGTTGGTGGCGCTATTGGTGGTGGTGTTGGTGGCGCTATTGGTGGTGGTGTTGGTGGCGCTGTTGGTGGCGCTCTTGGTGGCGCTACTTCCACAGAGATGGTTTATAAAAGGGTGGAAGAGGGAAATGATATGGTCACTGATACGACCGATAGGACGCATGCTGTCTCTTCCAGCCGTCGTCCAAAGAAGAAGGTGGCAAAGGGCTGATGCTGCTGGTGCTGTCGTTGGTGTTGGAAGTCGTGCTGCTGGTGAAGCCATCGCTGAATTGAAGCAAATCACTGGCTCACTAATGGAGGTCGTGTTGGCTGATGGAGTTGACCGTGCTGTGGGCAGGCTGGTGTCTACGATATCGGCTGAATATGAGGTGTTGATGATGGGGCTCGTGGCTGAAAATGAGAGGTTGAGGGGACGTCTGGAGGCCGGCTCACCTGCTACTTTTGGTGGTCGTGCTACTCTTGTTGCTGAGTCGGCGTTTGTTGCGCCTGCTCGTGCCCCCGTGGCTGTGGTGGCGACACCTGCAGTCAAGCCAGTGGAGACGTGGTCGGTGGTGGTTAGGGGCAAAGGTGCCTCTAGTCTAAGGAGGTGGTAGAGAAGGTGGTGAGTGAGGTTGGGCCAACGCTTGGGGTGCGTGTCCACGACGTGCGGCCGATGCAATCGGGTGGTGCCGTCATCCGAACTCCCGCGGCTGCTGAGAGGCAAAAGATTGCGGAGAACAAGAAGTTCCAGGAGGTGGGTCTGGAGGTGTCTGTGAATGACAAGCTAGGCCCAAGGGTAGTTGTTCAGCGCGTCCATAAGTTAATCACACCAGACGAATTCATGCAGGAGCTTTATATGACGAACCTCAAAGAATTGATGTCAGGTGAGGCCTATAAGAAAGCGGTGAGACTGGCTAGCGCGCCGTGGGCCAGTGGGGAGGGTGACATTAATGTGGTGCTGGAGTGCACACAGTCTGTTGCTGACCACCTTTGCATGACTGGTGTGTACGTGAAGTGGTTCCGCTTTATCGCGCGGACCCAGGAGGTGGTGTCTTCTTGCTTCAGGTGCCTTGGTTTTGATCATCGAGTCAGGGAGTGCCAGATGACTGGGAGCGTGTGCAGGAGATGTGGAACGACTGGCCATATAATATCCCGATGCCCAAATTAGCTGAAGTGCCGCTCCTGTCAGATCACCTTCTGGCTAGGTGGAGGGAGAGGTGGCTTTCTAGTGAGAATGGTAGGGTAACTTACAGTTTTATACGTGACCCAGGACTTATACTTAGGTGCTTAGACCTTAGCTTCGGCCTTAGTGTGGGCTTTTTGCTGACAAGACATGGCTCTCTAAATGCATTCTTGCATCAAAGAGGCCTGGCCGAGACTCCGGACTGTTTTGTGTGGTGGGGAGATTGAAAACAGGGGATTCAGGACAGCATGTACTGACCGAATGCTCCTTGTACAGTGACATTAGAGATTTAGATAGTATGGGAGCCACGCACCATACTGGGTTGGGATACGACGTTAGTAGGATTTTAGAAGACAGTCGGACATTTGGGAGGCTGAAGGAGTTCGCTCGTGAAGCATTTAGGAGAAGACTGAGACGAAGTTAGTGGAGGTGGTCCTTTGCATGATTGTTCGTACGGTCGCTGTTTGTGGATATCGCCCTAGATGTCTACTCTACGTTTCTGCTGCTGACTTGTGTTGATTGCTGTGGGTGTGTTGTGGTGGTGGTTCGCCATTATTGATGTCTGCTGTTTGCCCTGCCCTTGTTGCCATGCTGCGGGGTCTCCGCTTGAGTCTCTTGCGACTTTTGGGGAGTTTCTGTGGCTGTACACATGGGTAGATGACGGCTGATATCTCTTGATGACGACTTTGCCTGTCCCCGGACGACGATTATTACTGTTTTTGGATTGATGCTATTATGCTTGATGACGACTATGCCTGTTTTTGGATGACGCTTCCTATATATATTGGGGATTGATTGTAGATACGCTGGCGCTTTATATGCCTGTGTATGGACTGTGATTTGGATTTTAGATTGTATGTTTGCTGTCTGGTGATTTGTTTGTGCTGCTGTATTGCTGTTTTGCTGTAGTGCTGTGTTTACTGTGTTGCTGTGTTGCTGTAACGTGGCAATAACTGAAATTGCCTGGGTGTTTTGTATTTATTGTTTGGTGGCTTTTCTGCCGATGTGTCATTCGTGAGAGTGGCATTGTGTTTTTGTTTTGTATGTTTTGTTCCTTGCCGGCGCTTATGTGCACGATTGACTGTATTGTTTTTGTTATTTTTTGTTGTCTTACGGGTCACCAGTTCCCGGAACCGTTTGGGGTTTGCAACTGGTAGTAGGTTTGGCTACGAAGTCTGACCAGATTCTTTAATCTGGTACCACGGGGTCAGGAGCCCCAGAAACTTCGGTTTCTGCCTGACTTGGGTCGGCCCTTCAGGGAAATTCGTGCTGGTTGTGGCTATGCCCAAATATATGGGGGCGTTGGTAGACGAATTAATTCCATCCAGTGTTAAGAGCACCGTCAAGTTAGGCCATACTGACAGGTATTGACGCAAATCTTGAACATATCTGTCCCTGCCTACTCACTTGCAGTTTAATTATTGGTGCGAAAGGTCGTGATTTTATTTGAGTTTTTTTGCGCAAAGTGATTTGTTAAGTAAACATTGAAGAAAAATTACATGAGTAGTCTCTTATTAAAGAGAGTTATTTCTGAAATACGTGGATATTCGAGTGCGGGAAATTGATTGACATATACCGGAGTTATAGTCGAATTATTCTCCGGTTATATTGTACGATAAAAACCCATACATGTATGTATGTATGGTTGTAAGGATTGAATAAATTGTTGAAGTGCGAAGAAGAAAAAAGTCTCAAAACTGCCAAGGGCTAATTCCGGCGGAAAGGACAAACAGTGAATTGTGTTTTTTGGTGTCCCAAGGGCAAACTCCGGCGCGTAGGTCAAGTTTTTGGAGTTGCCACACTGACTGTTCGGGTGTCGATAAGTCGGTAAGTCGATAAATCGCAAGTCGGCAGATTGGCAAGTCGGTAAATTGACAAGTCGATAAATTGACAAGTCGGTAAGCCGATAAGTCGGTAAGTCGATAAGCGATAAGTAAACAAGTCGATGCGTCGATAAGCCGGCAAGTCGATAAGTCGGTGGTACGGTGTGTTGCGGCTGGTTGGTGACTCTGCTGGACAGATAGTCGTATTCATCAGAAGGTCCTATCTACCAGGAACAAAAATTTTTCTTGTTGTTGTTGCAGAGGTTAAGGTAAATGAATTTTTTCACTTGCTGTATTTGATTCTGCGTGATCATGGCTCCACCGGGCCCGCTGTCGCTGAAAAAGAAGGTGCCTAAGGGTGACGTTGACGAGGATACGTCGGAATCCGTGTCGCAGGCGGAGTTTTTGTTGCCGCCGCCGGCGAGAAAGTTGTTGAGGCACACCGACACCGAGAGTGATGAGTATGGGAAGGAGAAAAGGGTGAAGCCCAATTCGCCCAAGACGTGGAGGGAGCGTTCTGCTGCTACTGCTGCTGCTGCTAAGGATGCTGCTGTTGGTGGTGCTGTTGGTGGCGTTACTTCCGCTCATGGTGACGCTGTGGGTGTCGATGAGGTGGTTTATTAAAGGGTGGAGGAAGGGTGTGCGATGGTCACGGATGCGACCGACAAGACGCGTCCTGCCTCTTCGGGCCAGAGTAAGAGGAAGAGGGGGCCTAAAAGTGCTAAGCCTACTGGTACTGCTGGTGCTGCTGTTGCTGCTGTTAGTATGGGGGCTGGTCCTTCTGGTGAAGCCATCTAGGAGTTGAAGCGCATCACTAGCGCTTTGATGGAGGTAGTATTGGCTGATAGTGTTGACCGTGCTGTGGGCAGATTAGTGTCTACGATATCAGCGGAATACGAGAAGCTAATGATGGGGCTAGTGGCGGAAAATGAGAGGTTGAGGGGGCGGTTGGAGGCCGGCTCACCTGATGTTTTTGGTGGTCGTGCTGCTCCTGCTCCTGCTGATGTTGCGACGCTCGTTGCTCCGTCCGCTCGTGCCCCCATGGCTGTGGTGGCGCCACCTGTTGTGAAGCCTGTGGAAACTTGGTCGGTGGTGGTGAGGGGCAAAGGTGCCTCCACGTCTAAGGAGGTGATGGAGAAGGTGGTAACTGAGGTAGGGCCAACACTAGGAGTTCGCGTACATGATGTTCGTCCCATCCAGTCGGGAGGTGCGGTGATACGGACACCGACGGTGGCTGAGCGTGAGCGCATTGTAGCAAATGAGAAGTTTGCTGACGTGAGACTGGAAGTTAGTGTAAAGGAAAAAATGGGACCGAGGGTGCTGATTCAAAAGGTGCACTCTGAAATAACCCCTGATGAGTTTACGAAGGAGCTGTCTAGTATGAACCTGGGTGGTATGATGTCTCCTGAGGTGTACAGGAGGAGCGTGCGGCTAGGTACGACGCCATGGTGCAGTGATAGTGACCAGCAAGTGAGTATCACCATTGAATGAACGGAGAGGGTTGCGGAACAACTGAGGAGTACTGTCGCGTATATTAAATGGTTCCGCTTTCAGGTGCGCTCACAGGAGCCGGTTCAAAGCTGCTTTAGGTGCCTTGGGTTTGACCATCAGGTGCAGAATTGCAAAATGCGTGAGGAAACTTGCCTGCGGTGCGGTGTAGCTGGTCATCGTTCCTTCAATTGTATAAACGAGGTGAGGTGCCGCAACGGCATTTCAAGGGCCTGTCTGCTGATCACAGGATGTTGTCCATGGTGTGTCCTATATATGGGGCTATGGTTGCAAGGGCGAATTCTAGGCATTAATCATGGATCAGATTTTGTTAATTTTACAACAGAATCTCCAGACGGCGTATTCTGCGACGTGCGAGTTTGGCCAGGCCATGAAGCGAAGTGGGGCTTCTTTTGCACTTGTGCAGGAGCCCTACTTTGCAAATGGTTGTGTCAGGGGACTGCCGGCTACAATGAGGGTATATGCCAATCTTCCAGGGAATGCTGCTGTTGTTGTGGACGATGCGACTGTCGACTGCACTGTTGTGAGTCGTACGCGTTGGGGTGTTTGTGTGGCCGTAGAGGGTGAGTTTGGGCGTTTACTTCTCGCGAGTGTTTATTGTCCGCCTAGTGCTTCATTGGATCGTAATTTGGGATACATGGATGAAGTGTTACTACTTGCGAGTAACACTCCTGCAATCCTTGGCCTAGACGCGAATGCATGCTCTCGCATGTGGCTCAGTAAAATGCCGGAGCACGCTCCCAGGCATTCGAACTATATTCGAGGGGAAATGCTAAGTGAATGGCAGCTTACGGTGAGTGCTTCTGTTTTAAATGAGGCTAGTAAGTTGTACACGTTTGATGGTCCAATGGGTGCTAGTGACATAGACGTTACGGTAGCGAACAATAGCGCTTGGTCGCTTTTTGGTTTTCGCTGGAGGGTGCGTGATAATGCGGGGGTGAGTGACCACAATCTTATTGAGATTGTTCTTTCTTACCAATTGGGTTGCTTATGCCGGTTTCTTTAGAGCGGTGGCCCTTGGCATGCCTTTGGATACCTTTGGTGCGCTGTCCGTTGATGAGCAGGTTGACCAGATTGATAGGTGGATGTGTTCGGTAAATGACACGTTGCTAGGTCGCTGTCGTAAGACTCGACCAGGGTCAGGCAGGGTCAGGTGGTGGACTAGTGAGCTAGATGGCATGCGGAGAAGCGTCACGCACCTCAGAAGAGTTTTTCAGAGGGCCAGGCGTTCCAATGCTGACGATCTTGCGACACGTAGAACTGAATATCTGGCCAGCCTGGGGTCTTATAAGGACCGCATCGAGAGGGTAAAGGAGGATGAGTGGAGGGCGTTTGTGCGTGACAATAGGGATGACCCGTGGGGCGACGTGTATCGCATCTGCAGTGGCAGAAATCGGAGACTTGACGTGGAATCCCTTCAGGTTGGTGACACTATGTTCACTGCCTGCCGGGATTGCATGAATGTTTTGCTGAGCTCTTTCTTTCCAAATGAGGACCGGGTTGATAATCCTCCTCTCATTAGGGAGGAAGTCAACCCTCCGAATTTGCAAGGATCGGAGTTGGCTGCCGGTCTTTGCCAGACTAAGAGTAGAAAATCTCCGGGTATAGACGGTATGACTAGAGAGATGTGTAAAAGCATCTGGAAGGCTATACCTGAATACTTGGGGGCAGTGTACGAGAAGTGTCTGAGTGAGGACTATTTCCCTAGGGCTTGGAAGCAGGCACGTATTGTGGTGCTCCTGAAGTCTCCTGATAGGGTTAGGAGTAATCCGCGCTCTTATCGGGGCATCAGTCTCCTACCAGCGCTTGGAAAAGTGCTGGAGAGGATAATGGTGAAAAGACTGAAGGAGTGTGACACTGCTGCCTTATCTGAGTACCAGTTTGGTTTTAGGGAGGGGAGATCCGTTGATGATGCGTGGCTGCATGTTAAGCACTGTGTTGGCAACTCGTCTGCTAGGTATGTATTAGGCCTATTTGTCGATTTTAAGAGTGCATTTGACTACCTCTCGTGGGGTATGGTTCTTAACAGGCTGCAAAGTGTTGACTGTCAGGAGCTATCTTTGTGGAGTAGCTACTTCAGCGGCAGGAAGGCTTGTATGGTAGGCACCAGCGATGCTGTTTGGAGGGATGTTTCTAGGTGCTGCCCACAGGGTTCTATTTGTGGTCCATTTATTTAAAACCTCATGATGGATACTCTGCTGCGGCAACTAGCTGCATTTTACAAACTGTGCGCATATGCTGATGACTTGCTGATTTTGATTGAAGGTTAGTCTCGTGCTGAACTGGAGATAAAGGGTCAGCAAGTCATTTGTATTGTGACTGAGTGGGGTAATCGTGCCGGGGTTGGGGTGGCCATGGATAAAACTGTGATGATGTTGCTCAAGGGCAAATTATCACATGGTCGTCCACCACTCATTCGCTCTGTCGGTGTTAGCCTCAAATATGTGACTAAGGTCAAATATTTGGGAATAATGGTGGCTGAGAGGTTGAAATCTTTAGTTCATCCTGTCTATGTGAGGGACAAGCTGAATGCCGTTGTTGGTAGGGTTAAACGCATACTTAGAAGTGACTGGGGCTTCAGTAGGCGTGCCACTCGTACTATATATGGTTAGCCTATATAGAGTGAAGTGGCTATGTCTGTTGCTGGTAGAAACAGGATATTGTCTTGTCAGAGGGTGGCCATGCTGGCTTGTATGCCAGTCTGTTGGACTGTATCAACGGATGCTCTTCAGGTCTTGCTGGGCTCCGCTTGACTTGGAGGTGATACGTCGTGCTATCACCTTCAAGATAAAGCGAGAGATTTGGATGATCATCTAGTGTCCATTTGGAGGGAAAGGTGGGAGAACAGTGACAATGGTAGGGTAACGTATAATTTTATACGTGATCCGACCTTTGTGCGTGAACGCCCGGAGTTTAGCTTCGGCTTGCATCTGGGTTTCATACTGACCGGGCACGGCTCCTTCAATGCCTTTTTGCATCAAAGTGGGTTGTCTGATTTTCCTGCTTGTCGGTGTGGTGCGAGCGTTGAAGATTGGCGGCACGTTCTGATGTATTGTACGTTGTATGACGATGTCAGGGACTTGACGGCCATGCGCGTTGTGTTAGATGGGGGTAGTTTTGATGTCAGTCGAATATTGACTGATGCAGTGGCGTTTTGTGGATTGGGCAATTTTGCCCGTATGGCCTTCCGTCGAAGGCTTTCTGGTGTGTAGTCTGGTGGGACCTGTGTTGACGCGTGGTGTTGGTGTGGTTGCTGGGCCCTTCTGGCCGTGTTTGGTGTCTGGGGTTTTCTCTTGCGGCCATCGTTTTATGCGGGGGCTCCTTTTCAGTCTCATTGAGACTGGGTGGGTGCCTCAGCGTAGTATTGGGGCATACTGTGGGCAACTCTTGGAAGAATTTTGCAAAGCATATGGACAATGATTTGGATTTCGGATTGATTGTTTGATGCCTGGTGGCGTGTTTTTGTTGCTGTCTTGCTGTGTTGCTATGTTGCTGTTTGTTTGCTGTTTGCTGTGTTCCTGCATTGCTGTGTTGTTTTGTTGCTGTGTAGCTGTGTTGCAGTGTTGCTGTATGGTGGCAATTACATCGATTGCCTTGGTGTTTTGTGTTTGTTGTTTGGTGGTGTTTCTGCCGATGTGTCACTCGTGAGAGTGGCATTGTGTTATGTTTTGTGTGTTTTGTCCCTTGCCGGTGCTTATGTGCACGATTACCAGAGGCTTTAATCTAGTACCACGGGGTCAGGAGCCCCAGAAACTTCGGTTTCTGCCTGACTTGGGTCGGCCCTTCGGGGAGATTCGTGGTGGTTGTGGTTGTACCCAAATCGCGGGTAGAGCGTTTCGCTCGGTGTGGAGTTGCATTGCGACAGGGTGCCTAGATCCATATCTAGGAAGGAGTTTTAGATAGGCTCCGCTCCAAACCAAGGGGGGTTGATCATGTCCAAATACATGTCAGCCATTGGTACCCATGCATAACAGCCAGTTATGTGTGGGGGCGTTGGTACACGCATTAATTCTATCCAGTGTTAAGAGCACCGTCAAGTTAGGCCATACTGGCAGGTATTGACGCAAATCTTGAACACATCTGTCCCTACCTACTCACTCGCAGTTGAACGGTTGAAGTCATCAGACGTGTTTTATTTGAGTGTTTTTTGCGCAAGGAATTTTGTTAGATAAACTTTAGAATAAAAATACGGGATTTGTCTCAAAGTGAAGTGCGGGATTTGTGAAATACGTGGATATTGGAGTTTAGAAAATCGGTTGACATACACCGGCGATATAATCGAAATATTTTCCGGTGATATAGTACAATATAAACACGTACATGTAAGTATGTCTGGTTGTAAAAAATTAAATAAATTAATGAACGCGAAGAAGAAAAGTGTCTTAAATCTGCCAAGGTTAGATTCCGGCAGTAAGGACAAACGGCATTTTGTGTTTTTTGGTGTCTCAAGGGCAATCTCCGGCAGTAAGGTCGTGTGAGCAAAAAAAAGTAAAATCAGTGTTGCCGCTTTGGTGAATTTTGTGGGGAACAGCGTTGCCGTTTTTTCCGGGGAAGCTCTGGGATTTTCAGAAAAGTTTTTGGAAATTCCAAACCCGGTTCGTGTCTCGGGTGAGTGGTTTTTGTCCGTGCTAAGTGGTCACTGCTGGTGTGTGTGTCTCCGCTAAGCTGCTGCTCATCGAAAAATCAAAGATTTGCTGAAATATTTGCGGAAGGTTTGCTGAATTTTGTGCCCATTTTCCCTGATTTTTGACCGGTAAGTGCAAAGCCTTTTGTTTTTATTGGGGGTTTTTTGGTGTTGGTGTGGTCATGGCTCCTGGGGGGCCTCTGTCCGCAAGGAAAAAGATTCCAAAGAGTGACGTGGATTACGATGCGTCGGAGTCTGTATCGCAGGGCGAGTTTTTGTTGCCGCCGCCGTCGAGGAAGTTGCTGCGGCATAGCGACACCGACAGCGAGGAGTGCGGAAAAGAAAAGAGGGTGAAACCAAATTCGCCCAAGACGCGTAGGGAGCGTGCTGCTTTTCTTGCTGCCGCTGCTTCTGCTGCTGCTAATGCCTCGAATGTTGCTGTTGGTGGCGCTATTGGTAGTGGTGTTGGTGGCGCTGTTGGTGGCGCTCTTGGTGGCGCTACTTCCACAGAGATGGTTTATAAAAGGGTGGAAGAGGGAAATGATATGGTCACTGATACGACCGATAGGACGCATGCTGTCTCTTCCAGCCGTCGTCCAAAGAAGAAGGTGGCAAAGGGCTGATGCTGCTGGTGCTGTCGTTGGTGTTGGAAGTCGTGCTGCTGGTGAAGCCATCGCTGAATTGAAGCAAATCACTGGCTCACTAATGGAGGTCGTGTTGGCTGATGGAGTTGACCGTGCTGTGGGCAGGCTGGTGTCTACGATATCGGCTGAATATGAGGTGTTGATGATGGGGCTCGTGGCTGAAAATGAGAGGTTGAGGGGACGTCTGGAGGCCGGCTCACCTGCTACTTTTGGTGGTCGTGCTACTCTTGTTGCTGAGTCGGCGTTTGTTGCGCCTGCTCGTGCCCCCGTGGCTGTGGTGGCGACACCTGCAGTCAAGCCAGTGGAGACGTGGTCGGTGGTGGTTAGGGGCAAAGGTGCCTCTACGTCTAAGGTGGTTGTGGAGAAGGTGGTGAGTGAGGTTGGGCCAACTCTTGGGGTGCGTGTTCACGACGTGCGGCCGATGAAATCGGGTGGTGCCGTCATCCGAACTCCCTCGGCTGCTGAGAGGCAAAAGATTGTGGAGAACAAGAAGTTCCAGGAGGTGGGTCTGGACGTGTCTGTGAATGACAAGCTAGGCCGAAGGGTAGTTGTTCAGCGCGTCCATAAGTTAATCACACCAGACGAATTCTGCAGGAGCTTTATACGATGAACCTCAAGGAGTTGATGTCAGGCGAGGCTTACAAGAAAGCGGTGAGACTGGCTATCGCGCCGTGGGCCAGTGGAGAGGGTGATACTAATGTGGTGCTGGAGTGTACACAGTCTGTTGCGGACCGCTATGTACTACTGGTGTTTACGTTAAGTGGTTCCGCTTTGTCGTGCGGGCACAGGATACGGTTGCATCGTGCTTTAGATGCCTTGGCTTTGACCATCGAGTCAGGGAGTGCCGGATGACTGAGAGCGCGTGCAGGAGGTGTGGAACGACTGGCCACATAATAATCCGATGCCCAAATGAACTGAGGTGCCGCAATTGTGTGTTTAAGAGCCTACCTGCTGAGCATATTATGATGTCTGCTGCGTGCCCTGTGTACGCGGCAATGATGGCTAGGGCGAACGCAAGACATTAATCATGGATCGGATTACTATACTGCAACAAAATCTGCAGAGGTCTTGTGCAGCGACGTGTGAGTTTGGGCAGGCGATGCAACGGCGGGGTGCTTCTTTTGCATTTTTGCAGGAGCCATACGTAACGAATGGTCATGTCAAGGGATTGCCGGGTAGGTGGTATTTACGAACTTGCCAGGAAACTCTGCTATAGTTGTGGACGAAGATGACGTGGACTGCACTGTTGTTAGTCGTGCTAGGTGGGGTGTGTGCATCGCTGTGTCGATTTGGGCGTTTGCTCTTAAGCAGCATCTAATACAGGTTTGGTGGTCCATTGGAGCCGTACTTAAGGTATATGGATACGGTGTTACTCCTTGCGAGTATCTTTCCTGTTATCCTTGGCTTAGACGCAAACGCATGTTCTCGTACTTGGTTCAGTAAGATGCCCAGGCATGCCCTTGCGTATCAGAACTTCGTGCGAGTAATTGTGCTTAGCGAATGGCTGGTCGCGAATGGTGTTTCAGTGTTAAATGAAGCTAGCGATCCTTATACTTTTGATGGTCCAATGGGCTCCAGTGATATCGATGTCACACTTTCAAATGGGGTGACTGTCTCTCTT
The DNA here is from genome assembly GCA_949987645.1 of Tachina grossa. Taxonomy (NCBI): domain Eukaryota; kingdom Metazoa; phylum Arthropoda; class Insecta; order Diptera; family Tachinidae; genus Tachina; species Tachina grossa. Next base: position 128,257,970 of record OX465276.1, on the reverse strand, counting down.
TTCGACTTTAGGTGGAGGGTGTGTGATAACGCGGGGGTTAGTGACCACAATCTCATCGAGATAGTGGTCACTTACCATCGTCGCACGGGGGTAGTTGTACCACATAGAAGGTAGCGACTCCACAGTGTGGACTAAGCCAACTACGGGGATAGTTTGAGGGCAGAGGCGGGTGCACAATCGTTGGAAAGTTTCAGAACGCTTGCAGTCGACGCTCAGGTTGAGCAGATAGATCGCTGGATGTGCACCATTAACGACTTATTGCTTGGCCGATGTCGCAAGACCAAGCCAAGTAGGGTCAATTGGTGGACACATGAGTTAGATATGATGCGGAGGAATGTCAGGCGCCTTAGGAGGCGACTCCGGGTGGCTAGGTGTTCCATTGCTGAAGATTTGACTCAGTGTAGGGCTGATTATCTTGCTGGCCCTAGAACATATAAGGCACTGATTGTTGACGTAAAGGATATGGAATGGAGGAACTTTGTGCGGGAGAACAGGGATGACCCTTGGGGCAAGGTGTATCGTATTTGCAGGGGTAGGTTTGGCCAGCCAGACATTGAATGCCTCGAAGTTGATAGCGTTATGCTAACTTCTTGGAGGGATTGCACTGGCGCTTTGCTGAATGCCTTTTTTCCGGATGCGGAGGTCTGTAGCCTTCCTCTCATTAGGGAAGGAGCCGGTCCCACAAATTTGGAAAGATCTGAAGTAGATGACAGTGTTCGTCAGGTCCGTAGTAGGAAATCTCCAGGTATGGATGGTATGACTGGAGAGATGTGTAAAAGCATCTGGAAGGCCATTCCTGAGTATCTGGAGGCAGTTTTTGGAAAGTGTCTGAGTGAGGGCTATTTCCCTAGGGCTTGGAAGACCGCTCGTGTTATCGTCCTCTTGAAGTCGCCTGATAGATTTAGGAGCAATCCGCGCTCTTATCGGGGCATCAGTCTCCTGCCAGTACTTGGAAAAGTGCTGGAGAGGATAAGGGTGGCAAGACTAAAAGGGGCCGATGGCGCGAGCCTCTCTAAGTACTAGTTTGGATTTAGGGAGGGGAAATCTGTCAAAGATGCGTGGATGCATGTAAGGCGCTGTGTTAGTGATTCGTCTGCCAAGTACGTCCTTGGCATATTTGTCGATTTTAAGGCAGCGTTTGACTACCTCTTGTGGGGTGTAGTTCTGGACAGACTATGTGAGATAGGCTGTCAAGAGCTGGACTTGTGGACTAGTTACTTCAGCTGCAGGAAAGCTTGTGTTGTAGGTGCCAGCGACACTGTTTGGAGGGACTTTACACGTGGCTGTCTGCAGGATTCCATTTGTGGTCCATTTATTTGAAACCTTATGATGGATCCTTTGCTGTGGCTTCTGGTGCGTTCTTTTAAGTTGTGCGCATATGCGGATGACCTGCTCATCTTGATTGAAGGCCAGTCTCGTGCTGAGCTGGAGAGAAAGGGACAGCAGGCCATCCGTGATGTGAGTGAGTTTGGTAGCCATGTTGGTGTAGATGTGGCTTTGGACAAGACTGTGATGATGCTGCTTAAGGGCAGATTATCACACGACCGTCCACCAGTCATTCGTTCTGGTGACGTTAGTCTCAGATATGCGACTGAGGTCAAGTATCTGGAAATAATGATGAGTGAGAGGATGAACTTTTTAGTCCATCCTACTTACGTACGAGGCAAGCTGAGTGCCGTTGTAGGTAAAGTTAGACGTTCCCTTAGGAGTGACTGGGACTGGACTGTTTGTTGCTTGTGCAACATATGGTGCGCCTGTGTGGTGCGATGTGGTTATGTCTGATGCTGGCCGTAAAAAGGTACTTTCATGTCAGAGGATGGAGGAGGAGCTATGCTGGCTTGCTTGCCGGTCTGCAGGGCAGTTTCGACAGATGCTCTTCATGTCTTGCTGGGTGTAGCATCCCTTGACTTGGAGTTGATACGTCGCGCTATCATCTTCAAGTTCAAGAAGGGACTACCGCTTTCCTCATACGATTGGATTGTAATGTTGCAAAGGAAGGATCACCATGTAATGTTTGAACGTGTAGGCTTTAAAGGTTGGCCCTAACGTGTAGTAGTCAGTGTATGTGTAGACTGTAAGTGACCCTATAGTCCCTTGGTTATTTTATACAGATGTTAGGGAGTCCAGCTTATCATTAGGCGCTCAAAAGAGGTGCCGAAAGATTTCCAGAATTTAATTAAAAAACAAGGCAAGTTATTGCCAGTTTGCGTTTAGAAATTAAAGTCTGATTTATTGAATAAATTTCCTTGCTTATATACTAGTTTTACAAATCTTAATTAGCCCTTCTAACCTACGTTTAATATTTACAATTTTCTTCTGTTTCTTTCTTCACTATGACAATGGTAAGCATTATTTTAAACGACCAATCAAAAAAGGGATTTGGTAATTATTAATTTGTGACTCAAAAGTATGTCACTCAATTTCTTGCATTCAGCATTCTTATTCTTTTGAGCTGTATTGCTCAGAAATTGATGTTGGACGGCTAAAAGTGCTCCTGTCAGATCAGAGGTGGCTTTCTAGTGAGAATGGTAGGGTAACTTACAGTTTTATACGTGACCCAGGACTTATACTTAAGTGTCCAGACTTTAGCTTCGGCCTTAGTGTGGGCTTTTTGCTGACAGGACATGGCTCTCTAAATGCATTCTTGCATCAAAGAGGCCTGGCCGAGACTCCGGACTGTTGCGTGGTGGGTGGATTGAGGACAGGAGGCATGTACTGACCGAATGCTCCTTGTACAGTGACATTAGAAATTTAGATAGTATGGGAGTCACGCACCATACTGGGTTAGGATACGACGTTAGTAGGATTTTAGAAGACAGTCGGACATTTGGGAGGCTAAAGGAGTTCGCTCGTGAAGCATTTAGGAGAAGACTGAGACGAAGTTAGTGGAGGTGGTCCTTTGCATGATTGTTCGTACGGTCGCTGTTTGTGGATATCGCCCTAGATGTCTACTCTACGTTTCTGCTGCGAACTTATGTTGTTTGCTGCGGGTGTGTTGTGGTGGTGGTTCGCCATTATTGGTGTCTGCTGTTTGCCATTCCCTTGTTGCCATGCTGCGGGGTCTCCGCTTGAGTCTCTTGGGACTTTTGGGGAGTCTCTGTGTCTGCACACATGGGTAGATGACGGCTGATATCTCTTGATGACGACTTTGCCTGTCCCCGGATGACGATTGGTTTATGTATTTGGATGTGATAATGACGCTGTTTGTACCTGGTTTTGGCTTGTATTACTGTTTTTGGATTGGTGCTATTATGTTTGATGACGACTATGCCTGTTTTTGGATAACGCTTTCCGTATATGTTGAGGATTTATATGTATTTATATATTTTTGTTGTCTTACGGGTCTCCAGTTCCCGGAACCGTTTGGGGTTTGCAACTGGTAGTAGCCTTGGCTCGAAATTCTTACCAGTCTTTAATCAGGTACCACGGGGTCAGGAGCCCCAGAAACTTCGGTTTCTGCCTAACTTGGGTCGGCCCTTCGGGGAGATTCGTGATGGTTGTGGTTGTGCCCAAAATTGCGGATAGACAGTTTCGCTCGGTGTGGAGTTGCATTGCGACCGGGCGCCTAGATCCATATCTGGGAAGGAGTTTTAGATAGGCTCCGCTCCAAACCAAGGGGGGTTGTTCATGTCCAAATACATGTCAGCCATTGGTACCCATGCATAACAGCCAGTTATGTGTGGGGGCGTTGGTAGACGCAGTAATTCTATCCAGTGTTAAGAGCACTGTCAAGTTAGGCCATACTGGCAGGTATTGACGAAAATCTGTAACACATCTGTCCCTACCTACTCACTTGCAGTTGGACAGTTGAAGTGATCAGACGTGTTTTTATCTGACTGTTTTTGCGCAAAGTACTTTGTTTGATAAACTTTGGATATATATAATACGGGATTAGTCTCAAATTAAAGTGCGGGTTCCATACAATACGTGGATATTGAAGTGCGGAAGATCGGTTGATGTTCTCTGGAGATATAATCGATTTATTCTCTGGTGCTATAGTACAATAAAAACCCATACATGTATGTATATATGGTTGTGGAAAATTGATAAAATAAACAAAGTGCGAAGAAGAAAGAAGCCTTAAAACTACCAAGGTTAGATTCCGGCAGTAAGGACAAACCGTGTCTACAGATTTTGGTGTCTCAAGGGCAATATCCGGCGCGAAGGTTAAATCTTTGGAGTTTACAGACTGACCTTTGCGTCTGTCGTGTGGTCGATTAATCGCCAAGTCGATAAATTGACAAGTCGATAAGTCGATAAATCGACAAGTCGGTAACACGGTGCATTTCAACTGTATGGTTAAGGTCTCTGCTGGACTCATCTGTTGCGGGTTTGCGGAAATAGAGGTAAGTGAATTTTTTCACTATACTAAGTTGAATCTTCGTGCGGTCATGGCTTCACATGTACCATTATCGTTGCGGAAAAAGCTGCCGAAGGGTGACTTAGATGAGGATGCCTCGGAGTCTGTATCGCAGACTGAATTTATATTGCCGCGGCCGTGGAGGAAGTTGCTGAGGCACAGCGACACTGAAAGCGAGGAGTGCGGTAAGGAGAAGAGGGTGAAACCTAATTCACCCAAGACTCCAAGAGAGCGTTCTCTTGCTGCTGCTGCTGCCGCTGGTGCGAGGGTTGTTGTTGTTGGTGGTGCTGTTGATGGTGCTATTGATGGTGCTGTTAGTGGTGGTGCTGTTGGTATTGCTGCTGGTGGCGCTACTTCTGCAGTTAATGATACTGCTGGTATTGAAGGCGAGATGGTGTATGAAAGGGTGGAGGAGGGGAAGGATATGGCCACGGACATGACAGATAGAACGCCTGTTGCCTCTTCAGGACGTCATCCAAGGAAGAATTTTGCCAAGGGTGCTGGAGCTGGTGTTGGTGTTGGGGCTGCTGAAGCCATATCCGAGTTGAAACGGATCACTGGCGCTCTGATGGAAGTGGTTTTGGCTGACAGTGTTGACCGTGCTGTGGGCAGGCTAGTGTCCACGATATCGGCTGAGTACGAAAAGCTGATGATGGAGCTTGTGGCGTAGAACGAGAGGTTGAGGCGACGTCTGGAGACAGGCTCACCTGGGGGGTTATTATGTATTTCTATTCGAAATTAACTAATTCGTAAAAATGAGATTTTCGGAAATTTATTTCCGAGCGTTCGTAAATTATGGGAATTTTTTAATCCCTTTCGGAAACCAAAAAATCCCCTTCGAAAGTGCAACCATGTAGTACTAAAGCAAATGTAAAATGTGTTATTAACGTAAACACATTTTTCGAATGCCATTATGATTGCGGAAATTTTATAGTTATTGTTTTTTATATACGTAAAAGTTAAGAAAACACTTTTGAAAATGTAAGTCCTCGTCTAGACCTGCAATTTTTGTTGCTGCAATTTCTTAAAATTCTACTCTCAAATTGCATAAGTGTCCACATTACGAAATTATAATATTGCAATTATGCATTAAAAAAAATTAAAACATCACAAATTTCCTTGAAAAATTAACAATTATACTTACTTTTTGTTATATATTTTTGTTTTTCATGCAATTGAAGAAATAAAATAAAATAATAATAAAATATAACTAAAAACTTGAAATTAATAATTACGAATTTCAATTCAAAAGAGAATTGCCGAACACAAGAAACTGTGTACCTCTCCCCAATCTTCTCACCTATCTCACCAATAAACTCAAGAATTGCTGCAACAAAAATTACAAGTATGGACAGGGACTAAGTATTTACCTTTAATATTTAATTAATAAAAAGGTTTTTTAAATGCTTTGATTTTAAAATTATTTAAAGGGAAACATCTAAAAACAGTTTATATACGAAGCCAAGGCAATATGAAATAATGGTGGAATTCATGACATTGCATGCGGATTTGGCAAAAGGACACCTAAACGTGTCTAATGCTAAAAGCAAATGCAGGGAGTTATGGCAGAGACTATTGCAAGATTTAAATGCTGCAGATCTACCTTCGCATGAGTTAGAAAAGTGGAAAAAGGTATGTATAATATGCATGCACATGCATAAATATATTAACTTACAATATAACCTTTTTACATCTGTATTCCAAGGTGTGGGCGGATTATAAGCAACACATAAAGGTAAAGTCCCGCCGCAGCAAAAATAGTATTTCAGGAACTGGAGGTGAACCAAGTAATTACTGCTCCCTTTCACCGCTGGAACAAAAAGTTGCTGAACTGCTGACAATTAATGAATATGTTGAAGGAATGAGTGGTACGTGTAAATATGGAGCACAAATAAATATTCCTACTACAACAAGTATTAGAGATGATGACACAACTGAAGAAATTACAATACCTTGCAATAACTTAGAAGTGAACAATAGTGAGACAACTTTAAATACACCATATACTTCACAACGATATAACCGTGGTAGTTTATCCAATAAACAGACATTATTAGAACAACAAGTAGACAATCGAATGAAATATCAAGATAATTCGATACAGCTTTTAAAAAACTGCGATGAAAACAAACAAAAAATAACAAATATAAATATTAATATCTACACGAGCAATAAATGTTTAAAACGGAGCAGTGATTCATTGGAGCGCATGTACACATTACAAAAAGAAAAGTTTGAATATTTCAAGAAGAATGAAATGGAAAAAACGATCTGGAGGAACGTTTGTTTGATCTTAAAAAAAAAAGAAATTCAAATTTTTAAAGAAAAATCAAATGGAAACAATGAAATGTTAAATTGCAAAATTAGAATTGAAGAGAAACATTTTTGAATTAGAGAACAAGAAAATTTAATTATGTAAATATTGAGATTTCCTTTTTTTTTTATTTTTTTACAATTCTACTGTGAATTCTTTTTTGTTATGTTTGTTTATTTTTTAATTGTTATAAACTGCTTATCTTTTTATGTTTTAATATGTATATGTATGTAATACGAATATAAATATTAATTTAGTCACCCGTCCATTTTTGTGCAACCATATTCTGCAAATTTACTTTGTAGAATATGTCCTATAAATAAATAAATATTAATTAGCTCCAATGAATAAAAGTTTTTATTCATGTTTCAAATAAATAATTTTATTTACATTCACATACATAAGTGATTTAAATTGTTATTTAATTAATTTATTTAGTTTCTTATCATATTATTTTTTATTTCATTTCGAATACCTTTTGCTATATTTAGTAAATTTGTCTCCAAATTACTTTCTGCATTGCTGTAAGTTGAAGATAAAGATGCATCTTCATCGGTTTGCAAACTGTCACTTTGTATATTACACATCAAACAAATATTAATTGCGTTCGCGTACTCAAAAGTTTTTACAAATTTTTACTGAACTTTACTGCATTTTACTAAATTGCGTTCGTTTACCCAAAATACAGTAAATGAGAACACAAATTGAGAGAGTATAGTGACAGTTCTTGACTGAGTGTTTTGCAAATTTTTACTGCAGAAATTTTTCGTAGTAAAGTTTAATAATATAAAAACATATGATTCAAAATGTAAACAAATGAAAAGTAAGCAAATAAAAAATGTAAAAATTTGAGAAAAGGTCAAATAAAAATCGTTAGTCATTAAAAAAATAATTAATTTATAAATCATAATAATAATAGCTGTTAATATACATATTTTGTAATATATTTTATTGCACCTTTTGTTTTGAAATTTATTTTAATTACTCAGAGTTGTAAAACTGTAAAGTATCTGGGTACTTACATAGTATCGCACTTGCTTTGAAGGTAATCAGTAACATTAACAAATAGTCATGTAATTTTTATTAATTTAGCCAACAACACAACAAGGAAATCAAAAAGAAATTAATTACAAATATTACATGAAATAAATTACAGAATTTATTCTTGGAATGTCCGTGTATTATTATAACACGGACAATCTGTATCGAGTACCAATAATTGAAAGAGTTGCATAGTCAAAAGGTTATATATTTTTCAACACTATGTGGAGTTAGAGTCAGCTGTTTCTTAAATCTTACTAATTTTTACTATTTTTCCGTTCGCGTACTTTTTTCGGCAACAGCTCTTTTTGAGAGTAAATTTAAAAATTTTCGCAGTAACTACTCATTTACTGCATTTTACTGCAAAAGTAAACGAACACACTTATTATGTAGTGCACAATATACGTTTAGAATTTGAGCAGCCTTTTGTGGCGAGTAATGCAGTTCTCTCGCTGCCAAAACTCAACGAAATCTTGCCGTTAGTAATCCAAAAGTTCTTTCTATAATTGATCTCCCTCTGGAATGTTGATCATTAAAAAATGCTTCATGGGAACTCACTAGCATTTCTGAATGGTGTCAAAATCCATGGTTCTAAGGGATAACCAAAATCACCTGCAAAATTATAATGACTTGTTTTGTAAGCTAATATTTATAATTAATTATAATTAATATTTATATTTTACCAATAATTCTAGTATCAGAATCTCCAGCTTGAAACTTTGTCTTCAAATATTGCCTTTCTTCCGACAAATTCCAAATGTGAGAATCGTGACAAGCGCCTCCAAAACGTCCATTGATGGCCCTAATATACATTCCATGATCGCAAATCTAATAAAAAAAATTTACGTTGTATAAAAATACATTTATTTTCTTTATTAAACTCTACCGCCATAGCATTTATACTGTGTTTAAGTTTTCGGTTAAAATATAAATGCTCATTGTTATTTGGCCTTATTATTTGTACGTGAGTTCCATCCACTGCTCCAATAACTCCAGGTATTGCACATTTGCTGTAAACAATCTTTTTGCCTCCATTTTTCTTCTTCGCTCATTCCGAAAACAATGTGTTTAGGACAAAGATTTTTTTCTATTGCTTCACATACCTCCGACAAACAAATACATAGAAATATATGACTGTAACATTCCCAACAGGCGGTCTTGGCCAATCTGATGTTGATAACCGCCTTGCCCTAAAAATTTCAGTGTGGATGCCAATTTCAACAGAGGAGGGACAGCGCTTGACTTTTGCGGTGTTTTTAAGTCATTATTAATGGAGTTTAACACCTACATAAACGAATCTTTATTGAGGAGAAAATTTGCATTATTTATGAAAATATGTATGTTACTTACGAATTTTCATTGAGATTCATAATGTTTGATGTATCTCTTATAAGCTTCCTTTGAACTCTCTCTGGCACAAATTCATCTTCATCACTTTCCCACAATAAAACACTATCCATTTTAGTTATTTGTAAAATTTTTAATTTGCTCTTGAACTTTTTTAAAACAAATTTGACGTTTGTGTAAAACAATGCAAAGTGCTGCCAAGGTTTAACATCCCATTACTTAAAATTTCCCTTAAAATTGTAAGCACAACTCTGCAGGCCTTTCGAACGTACTGCATAATACGATTTTCCTTTCGATTCAGAAATTCTTTTCGAAAATCTTTTCAATTCGAATTGAAGTACATAATAACCCCCCTGCTGTTTTTGGTGGTCGTGCTGCTCCTGTTGCTGCGTCGACACTTGTTGCTCCGCTTGCGCGTGCGACGTGGCGCTGGTGGAGCCACCTGCTGTTAAGCCTGTGAAGACCTGGTCGGTGGTGGTTAGGGGCAAAGGTACGTCTATGTCCGAGGAGGTGGTGGATAAGGTGGTTACCGAAGTTGGGTCAACACTTTGAGTCCGGGTGCATGATGTTCGTCTCATCAAGTCGGGAGGTGCAGTCATAAGCACATCATCGATGGCTGAGCGTGTGCGCATTGTGGCAAATGCAAAGTTTGCTGAGGTTGGGCTGGAGGTCAGTGTCAATGACAAACTGGGACCGAGGGTGCTGATTCAAAAGGTGCACTCTGAAATAACTCCTGATGAGTTCATGAAGGAGTTATATGACTTGAACCAGGCGATGCGACGGCGGGGTGCTTCTTTTGCATTTTTGCAGGAGCCATACGTAACGAATGGTCATGTCAGGGGATTGCCGGGGAGGTGCAGGGTATTTACGAACTTACCGGGGAACTCTGCTATAGTTGTGAACGAAGATGACGTGGACTGTACTGTATTTAGTTGTACTAGGTGGGGTGTGTGCATCGTTGTGGAGGGCCAGTTTGGGCGTTTGCTCTTGGCCAGCATCTACTGCAGGTTTGGTGGTCCATTGGAGCCGTACTTAAGGTATATGGATACGGTGTTACTCCTTGCTAGTAACTACCCTGTTATCCTCGGCTTAGACGCAAATGCATGTTCTCGTACGTGGTTCAGTAAGATGCCCAGGCATGCTCCTGCGCATCAGAACTTCGTGCGAGGAATTATGCTTAGCGAATGGCTGGTCGCAAATGGTGTTTCAGTGTTTAATGAGGCTAGCGATTTATACTCTTATACACGTTTGATGGCCTAATGGGCACCAGTGATATCGATGTCACAATTTCGAATGGGGTGGCTGTCTCTCTTTTCGACTTTAGGTGGAGGGTGTGTGATAACGCGGGGGTTAGTGACCACAATCTCATTGAGATACACATCGCTGGATGTGCACAATTAACGACTTACTGCTTGGCCGATGTCGCAAGACTAAAGGTAGAATTAGTAAAATCGTATCATTCTACCTTACAGCTTGCCGTATCGTTCAACTTTGTGCACAAGTTATAGAAAATGTAACAGTTTACACAGCACATTTTTTTTGTCTGGCATTAAATACGGCGTTTTTGATGTTCGCTACAGAAAAATCTGTTTTCTGCAGATTCCTACGTCAGCAGTGCTACCACCACATATTTTATAACTAGTAACATGCATTGTATATTTTACGGTTTTTGTCAGCTGACACGCAACATCACGATACGATTTTACTAATTCTACCGTAAGCCAAGTAGGGTCAAGTGGTGGACACATGATTTAGATATGATGCGGAGGAATGTCAGGCGCCTTAGGAGGCGACTCCAGGTGGCTAGGCGTGCCAATGCTGAAGATTTGACTCAGTGTAGGGCTGATTATCTTGCTGGCCTTAGAACATATAAGGCACTGATTGTTGACGTAAAGGAGATGGAATGGAGGAACTTTGTGCGGGAGAACAGCGATGACCCTTGGGGTAAGGTGTATCATATTTGCAGGGGTAGGTTTGGCCAGCCAGACATTGAATGCCTCGAAGTTGATAGCGTTATGCTAACTTCTTGGAGGGATTGCACTGGCGCTGTGCTGAATGTCTTTTATCCGGATGCGGAGAAAAAAAGGCATTCAGCCTTTATAAGATAAAGATTTTTTACCTTAAATATTTTTTAAGATAAAAAATCTTATCTTGCAAATTCTTGCAAATCTTTTACAATTTTGATGTACTACACTTTAACTGGGTTTGTTCTTGCAAAGCAACAACTTATCCAATTGTTAATTTAACATCAAAATCTATTTTTTATAATTTTCTTAACAAAAACTATGTAGTACGTGTTGTCTTCTTGACATGTGAGATGATGGTAGATGTTAGATGTTGTCAATGTAGACGCATGTTTCACATTTGTTACATCTTCCATGCGTTTCTTTGAAATGTGTGTCAATGTAAAAAGCCTATAAGGGCGGCTGTGCGAAATTAGACTCCAGGAAATAAGGCCCTAAAGTCCAAAATGAAAAATAGCCCCAATGTACACACAGAAAACTACAACACGAAAATTTTAGGGCGTTATTGCACTTTTTTTTGGGATGTATTTTCATTTCGTAATTGTGGCGATATTTCATTTTTTCTGAAATGAAATTTAGCCCCAAAAAAGAAAACGAAAATTAAGCCCCAAAATTTTTTAATGTGGGGCTTTGATTCATTCTTATGTTCTAACGATTTCGCTAGGATTAAAGGAAATGAATTACTCCATAAAATTTTTTGGGGCTTTATTTATTTCATTTGAATTAAATTTAGGCATTTTACAAAATTCGATTTTTATTAGGAGTACTTTTAGTGGCGCTCATATGAGATTTCTAAATTTGGTTTGTGAATATTAATCAAGCTTCATTTATAAAATAATAATATTAGTAATAAAAAATAACATTGAAAATAAGGTTTTGCTCCCAACTAAATATTTCATCATATGTACATACGTATACATGTTGGCATTTTTTTTGGCATAAAAATTTGGCAAAAAAAAACCAAAACAGGGTACGAAGGCATGTTTCGGTATGTAAAACAATATACATATTTCATAAGAACACTGTCTTTGTGGTTACGGGAATCGAGCAAGCTCTAAGAAAATCCATGCAAACTATTTCCCTAATGCATCGTAAATATGTTGCTAGTAAGTAAATCTTTTCTGTGTTTTAATATATATTTTTTTAATTGATATCTCTGCCCTGAATTGGCCAAAGCAGAACAATACCTTTTAAGGAAATTAATTGCAATTATAATGAAATATATTTTGTCCCGCGAATTTTTAAAGTATATACCTTTCCTTTAATTTTTCTATGATTAACTTTCCAACTTTTACTTGAAATAAAAATGCAAATACAATTATGTATTATACAGAATTATACAGAAATACAAAATCTATTGCATTATAATTACAATTCATTTCCTTAAAAGGTATTGTGGTACTACAATTGTATAAGCATGGAAGAATAGTGAATTTAAATTAAGTAGTACGTAACGACATGATTTAAGCTGTAGCTGTTTTTCGAAGCATCAGAAAACTCAGAAAAGAAACATTTTGAGGTTGACGATAATGAAAAATCAACAACAGTAGATAGCAAAGAATGAGAAAAAATTTTCATGGATCAAATCGCAAATGTTGTCATGTTGAAAATCTGCAGCTTATGCAAAATAAAACTTGTATCAAATTTCGACGAAGCTTTTTGCTATTATTGTAGATGTAGTGTGGAAGATTTAATGGATATATACGTTTGAAAAAATTTAGTGAAAAATTAATTTCTTAATTTGCATAAGCATTTATATTGCTCTTGAATTTCATGTCTATGTTTTTTTTTATTAAATAAATAAATATTGCACACTAAAGTTACTTAAAATTGGGAAGAGTACTGAAAAATTTATAGTTTTACCAAAATAATGAACGCATATGAAAAAATTTAAATTTTTGAGCCTACCTAGTTACTTATCTGGTGATTTTTATGAGTAATATTAAAACCGATAGTTGCAGGCACTTCTTAATAATTCTAGGGTGATGAAGCAGTTCTGTGGGAGAGGGGGCCATTGCATTTTCATAATGAAATATTTTTCGCATTTCTGGGATCATATTTCATTTGAGCTTTGGGGCAAATTTTAATTTTTTTGGGGTCTTATTTCATAAAAAATTTTGGGTTTTATTTCAAAATGAAAAATAACCCTAAGTTTGGGGTCATTTTTCATTTTGCACTTTGGGGCCTTATTTCGCAATGCCTGCAGCAACAGAGAAAATTGGTTGACAGTATGGAATTTGAAATAAAATTTGTTCTTGCTACCAAAAATTTGGTTAATTTAATTAAAACAATATCATAATTGGTACCTGCAAAAGCAAAATTGGCCTTCCTTGCTGAAATAAAAATAAACAATAAACGCAAATAAAAATACACAATTTAAGAAATTTATTATTTGACATATTGTCATAAGTTTATTTTAATTGAAATTTATTTCCTGGTGGTGAAGCATGTATGTACTTATATATACATTTCTTCAACCACACAGTTTTAACAGCCACAAACCTGTTATCTTATGCCCAGACTTTCAAAAACCATTGGAGAATTCACAAATCATAGTATCTTTGAAACTATGATAGTAAACTCAACCTCTAGTTAGTTGCAGCAACTGATTGAAAGTTTTTATTTTAATCTTAATATACCAAAAGGTGGTAGTAAAATCCAATTCATAATATTTTATTCGGTTGGGTTAACTAATCAGTTAATTAGTCATTACAAAAGCATACGCTCGATTGATGCAATCAATTTAAGTATTGTCACAATCATATCTTTGTTACAATTATGCCCTTATGGCAATGAACATGGATTGTTTGGATTGTTTTTTTGATTAACAGAAAATTGATAGCGTGAAGTGAAATATAGTTAATACAAATGATATCTTATTGGACAAACCGTTTTCCAACCAATCTTTTTTCTGGGTGTACCATAATTGTAGCTTATACAATCTACAATCTACAGTAGGTTCGAATTTAAGATACATTCATAATAACACCCCGATTTAAATTTTTAGCATATATAATGAAATAAAAAATATCTTAAAATGATGTCTCTTACACGATCTATTTTATTTATCAATATATTTTTTGTATTATCTTCGCTTTATTTGTTATATTTTTTCTGCGTCATAATGGACCTCTCTCTCTCTCTCTCTCTGGAGCCGATTCGAGAACCATCATAAGGCAAAAAGTTTGATTTTTTTAACTGAGTTCAAGAGTGAAATAAATAGTAATAAGTTTCTTTGTATACACTTGATATAAATATAACATTTTATATATGTATAACTAGCTAAAAAGCCAGGCAAAACTTAATAGCCATGCCCTCCGCCCACAGGCCGAAAATTCAAAATTTGGCTCCGTCACTATCTTTCGCACCGAAAGTATTTAATAGTCTACTATGTACTACTAACTAATCAACAGTTTATTGGAAATATAAATAATATTTTTTTGTTAATATTTAAAGTAAGTTAAATTAATGGCTCGATTATGGATGGCAACCGAACTTTAGTTGTCGAGTTAACTAGCAACGCAACTGAACTTAAAATTTGTATTATGTATGGCAACTTCCTCCAGTTGCCAAAAAGTTGTCGAAAATACGATTATGACAGATTGACAACTAAAAATAATATAAACAAATATTTAAAATATAAGAAATACAAGTGCTAAAAGGAAAGTTATTGAGTGAAAGTGCATAAAAACATTACTGATCATAAAAATTATTAGTCAAGTGGAATTAGTTATTGGTGAAGAGAAGGAAGTACAAAAGTTGAATCTATTAGACGACTCTTTAGAACTACCGCCTCTGCTGTGAGTAAATGTTGTTGCCTAAAAAAAGTTTGAATACTCTGTTTTAGCTATAAAGCATATTTTCAAATAAATTACTTCAAAAATAAAAATAATATTGTAATTACTGTTTAATTTTTAAATTTTTTTGCTTTTAAACTATGCAGCAACTACAAAAATGTGGTTGCCAATAAGGTAACTGAAATTACAAGCTGTTAGTTGCCAGTTGCCATCCGTAATACCATTTCGGCAACTAGCAACGCAACCAAAGTTCGGTTGCCATCCATAATCGAGCCATAAGTTATTTTGTAGTTTTGTAGTCTAAGGAATATTTATAAGAAATTGTTATTGTTCAACTCTAGTATATAAGCGCCTGATCAACTAAATAAAGGGCAATTAAAGTTTAGCCTTGTATCGGCACCAAACAACTTTGTTTTTTTTTATTCATAAGCATACAACTGCTTTCTGTCCTGGCATTGTTAACTGCCAGGATACTTCTTTATTCTCTTGCCAGTGGCGTTGATTAGCGCCAGCGACTTTTCGGGTAGGCAGAGCTTTTAAAAATTACCCAATATCACTACCAACATCTCATGGCAATCCTGCCAAACACAGATGACAAGAAAATCCCTACGGAGGAATACAGACCTACAAGCTCAGAAGGCAAAGCACCTACATACACCGCAACTCCGATCAGTGCAGGTCCTAAACCTTTGACCATAGAGGAGTACCGCAGAAGACAGTAAAGAAAAGCTGAGAAAGTACTTACCACCATCCCTGAGGTAAATAGGCCAAGGCACCGAAGAGGTGGCAAAATAGTCCGCATTAGGAGGAAACTAGCTGCGTTACGAGCTAGAGGCAGACCCTCCAACATCTTGGCAGATTGCTTCGGAAATTTGGCTACAAATCGACCAATTAGAAAGCGAGATGGACAACCATCGCAAGCTCCACTTAAAAAACACACATAATTATAATAATAATAAAAATTAATTAAATTGAATTTAAAATTATAGAAATAAAATAAAAAGAACTTAAGAATCACAAAAAGAAAGAAAAAAAGAAAAGTCAATTCCAGCTGCTTGGAAATAAGGTATATTTTATAAAATATTGCCATAAAAAAAAGAAAAAAGAAATGATATCATTTAAAGACAGGGTGAATAAAAAAAAATAAATTGAAACATATGTATAAAATTTCAGTGTTGTAAAAATAAATTTTTTTCAATAATACCATTCTGTAAATTTATTATAAATATAAGTTTTTTTTAAATGAATTATTAATTATACAATGTTATTTATGGAAGAATTAATAGAATATTGCAATGAATTAGAAAAATTAGACAAGAATTTAAGGAAAAGCAAGGACAGAATTTACTCCTCTGATTTTAAATCCGAAAAATTAAAGAGATTAACGGACATAAAAAAGAAAGTTGATAGTATTTCTAAAGAATTAATAGAAAAAGAAGAAAACAAGTCGCTTATATTCGGACTTAGCAGTTTATATAAAAGGCTGCTCTCTACAGTAGAAGAATTAAAAATTAAAGAATATAAAGAAACAAAAGGATACGAACAAAGTACTTCAACAACTGAAATAAAAACGAATAAAAACAAACCTACAAGTTTTTAAAGGCTCGTATGAGGCGTTGGAGGATTTCGTGGTACAAGCAGAATTACTCCATGATATTTTGCGAGTAGAAGATAGAGAAATTTTCATTAAGTATGTCTACAATTTCAAACTTGCATCACACGTTCGAAGTATTATAGGGCGTTCAAACAGACCGACTACCTTCAATTTTTTAAAGAGGTTATTGACCAAAGCATACCCCAATCCAAGAAGTTTGCAAAAAATTTTAACCGAATTTGGAACAGTTAGACAGGGAAATCTGAACATAGCAACGTATAGAGAAAAAGTTGCATTGTTATCTGAACAGCTAAGTAACTTTGAGATAAAGGCATTAGAAGCAAAAAATGCAGTTTTTAAAATGAGCGAGAGCATGGCTCTCAACGTGTTCATGAAAGGTGTCAACATGGAATACCAAAATATGCTAATAGCATGCAGTCCTAAAACGCTAAATGAAGCAGTAGGAAAATGTCTAACCATAGAAAGGGATATGCAAACTAGTAATAGTAGTATTTTCAGAATTTGGAGACAGGAAAACGGAAATAATCATGCTTCACAAAGAAGTAATAGACATTTTCACGGACAAAGAAATATTTTTTTTAATGCATGTATTTATTTATTGTATCTTCAAATATGAACTAACAATAAGTATTCAAATCTTAAATCTAGAATATAATTATTAGGCCCGACCACTGTCAGACATAAACTTAGTGATAGTTAGAAATAATACAAAAGTCGTGATAATCAAAGAGGAATAAAAAGTATTTTCAAGTAGCCCCATCTGGAGTGTTGAGTATAAGACCCCTTGTGTCCCTCTCTTTTAGGCGGATATGTCCAGTAAAGTTCAAAATATTACGAGCAAGCGGATTAGGATGTGACTAGATTTTTGTTAAATATTTGCCTGCGTATTTTGCAATTTCTTCAGTCACTAGTGGCATATTTAAATCACGATGTATATTTGAAACAATAGAAACTTTACAGACCAATGCAATAGCCACAACTCATATGCCTACAACAATCACAATGGAGTCTTCAACAATAGTACTAACAATAATCACAGCCACAATAGAGGCTAGCAATAGGTCTAATAACAACAATAGGTACAGAGACAATATTAATAATAACAGTAATAGCAATAATTATGTAGATGGCGCATCAAGAAATATTACGAATAGGAACAATTCATAAAGAGGAAATAATAACTCCCGCAATCAAGGAAACTAAAAACTCCGGATAACAAAAATTGTTATCCAGAAGGGCGAAAAATATTCAAACTATCAACTACCGCTGATAATTCAGTGACAATAGCATTTAAGACCATAAGAGGAGATCTCAAGTTTTTAGTAGATACAGGAGCAGATATCTCCATCTGTAAGTTAGGAGACATAGAAAATGTAAATAGGAGTTGTATTTCGTTCCTAATTGGTATCACATTAGATACAATAGAAAGTAAGAAAGAAAGGCACAGCAAATTTGAGCCTACAATTTGAGGATAAGTTCATAAATCATGAATTCCACGTAGTAGAAAATGATTTCCCAATCAATACCGATGGAATTATAGGAAGAGATATGTTAGAGAAATGTAGGTGTAAAATTGATTTTGAGACACACACGATAACCTTCCGCATAACCAATGAAGAGTTTATTTTACCAATAACACCAAAACGTATTTACAGCACTAAAATTTTTGTACCCGCACGATCTGAAGCGATTATACCAGTCAATATAGCCACAAAGGAAGACAGCATCGTTTTAAACAAAGAAATATGTTCAGGAATGTACGTAGGAAACAGTATAATACCAGCTGTAGGCATACAACACGTAAAATTATTAAACACTACTGATAAAGATGCAACGTTAGATGAATTGAAGTTAGAAACAGAACACTCGTCAAACTATCACATATATAATTACCACAGTAGTATGCAGGTCAACGACAAGGAACGAGTACATAAAATACTAAAAGATCTAAGCATTGAGTCTATAGACATAACAGCCAGACAGTTTCTAATTAATATAATTACCGAGTATAGTGATATTTTTCATCTTGATAACGAAAAGTTGTCAGTGAATAATTTTTATACACAGCTTATTCAAACAACAGACTCGACGCCAGTATACATAAAACCACATAGGCTACCCGAATCACAGATGAATGAAATGAATGATCAAATAGACAAGCTACTAAAGGTATGATATTATTGAACCATCAGTCAGTCCCTATAATTCACCTTTACTAGTAATACCGAAGAAATCAGTAAATGGTACAAAGAAATGGCGATTAGTGGTCGATTTTAGAAAATTAAATGAGAAGATAGTGAATGACAAATTTCCACTAACAAAAATTGAGGATGTCCTTGATAAGTTAGGAAGAGCTAAATACTTCTCCAACTTGGATATGACCAGGTCATTCCATCAAGTCAATTTAGACAAAGATTCAAGGCCGTTGACTGCATTTTCAACCAGAAATGGTCATTTTCAATTCACACGTCTGCGATTTGGATTAAAAATATCCTCTAATAGTTTCCAAAGGATGCTCAGAATAGCCCTAAGTGGTTTAAGTGCCGAAGCATTTCTTTATGTAGACGATATTATCGTATTTGGCTGCAGTGTACAACATCGTAACGATAACTTATCGAAAGTCTTTCAAAAGCTGAGACAATACAATTCAAACTATCCCGTTCCTAAAAATGCTGATGACGTTAGACGTTTCATAGCATTTTGTAACTATTACAGGCGATTCGTACCAGACTTTGAAAAAATAACGAGGAACTTAAATTTACTTCTAAAGAAAAATAAAACGTTTGAGTGGGATGCAATTGTCAGAATTCATTTGAAACTTTGGAATCAAAACTAATAAAACCACCCATCCTACAGTACATTGATTTCGAAAAACCCTTTATATTAACGACAGATGCTTCTAATTTTGCGCTTGGAGCAGTATTGTCACAAGGCAATATTGGAACAGACTTACCGATATCTTATGCCAGCAAAACCTTATCCAAACATGACCCGAACAAGCCAATCATAGAGAAAGAACTATTAGCAATTCATTGCGGCATAAATTTTTTTAGACCATATCTCTATGGTAGGAAATTTTGGGTAGTAACCGACCACAGATCATTGGTGTCACTGTTATCACACAGGAACCCATCATCCAAGATGTCGCGGATCAGATTGGATCTAAGCGAATACGATTTCGAAATATACAAAAAGGGTAAATTAAACACAAACGCAGACGCATTGTCCAGAATAGTCATAAATACTAACACTCTAAGAGCATTGATTACCACAGAAGAAAGGCAAACACCGAAGGAAATACTAGCAATAACACGGAATATGAGAAAAAACTTAGATATATAGAATGAAAACAAGCATGAGGACGACAGTTCTAATAGAAAGACTGATCAACTTTTTATATGGGACTGTACGTCAATCTCGGATATAAAACACATAAAGAAACTCAGATTCGAAATAGAGAGAATTTAAAAATACCTCAAATTATAGTAAATGATATAGAGATAGTTATAAGAAGTGGTGATAATCCAATAAGCACACAGATGTCTTTGGAGAAGCTGCTATCGAAAACGCTATTCTTAGGAATAGAAGAACTCGCATTAAGGGACAATGACAACATATTCAAAGTAGTTCAAAAGAAAGAATTTAAAGATATGTTTAATGCATTGGAAAGAAAGAAAGGAGAAAACTTAAAAGTTTTAATTCACAGAGAACCAGAAAGAATAATCGACAGAAATTTACAAAACATCATTATCGCTGAGTCCAGCAACTCAATTTTAGGAGGACATTTAGGTGTCAGGAAGACAACACTAAAACTCAAGCAAAGATATATATGGAAGAACATGAGTAAAATGATAAAAATATACATACTTAATTGCAAATAATGCAGGATTAACAAGCAAACTAGACATACAAAAGAAAAACTAACAATAACAAATACACCAGATACAAGTTTTGAAGTCGTGTCAATAGACACAGTAGGACCACTTCGATATTCAAATAGATACAGATATATATTAACCATGCAGTGTGACTTAACGAAGTACGTCATAGCATGCCCTATTGAGACAAAGAAAGCTAAAACAATTGCAAAAGCTCTCAAATCAGACAACGGTACCGAATTTGTGAACGAGTTAATGTCCGAAGTATGCAAACTTTTAGAAATAAAACAGGTCTTTAGCACACCGTACCACCATGAAACTATGGTTGCTATAGAAAGGAATCATAGGGTACTTAATGAATTTCTCTTGAACTTCTGCAAACAAGATGAATGGGACTATTGGATCCCTTATTTAGGTTTCGCGTACAACACAACACCTCATATAGATACCAACTGCACTCCATACGAGTTAATATTTGGAAAATTGCCAAACTTACCAAACGATAAATGGATAGATGATAAACCCATTTACAATATAGATAAGTATGCTAATGAACTAAAAGCAAGACTACAGTTTTCCTTAAAAAAAGCAAAGGATATAATAGAATTAACAAAATTAAAACGAGTTGAGAAAAGTAAAAGGATAAATCCCTTGAATTTGAATATAGGCGACATGGTTTTAGTTAGAAATTTCAATAGAAGAAAAAATCAACCCCCGTACCATGGTCCGTATAAAATAAATCAAAAAAAAAGGAGTAAACTCCATCCTAGATTTAGAGAACACATTTAAAGAATATCATAATAAAAACTTAAAAAAAAATTTAATTAAAAAAAAAATTTTTTCAATTTTTTCTAGAGCTTTGGGTGTAAGGTATCTACCTAGTCTACTATGTACTACTAACTAATCAACAGTTTATTGGAAATATAAATAATATTTTCTTGTTTATATTTAAAGTAAGTTAAATTAAGTTATTTTGTAGTTTTGTAGTCTAAGGAATATTTATAAGAAATTGTTATTGTTTAACTCTAGTATATAAGCGCCTGGTCGACTAAATAAAGGGCAATTAAAGTTTAGCCTTGTATCGGCACCAAACAACTTTGTTTTTTTTTATTCATAAGCACTGCTTTCTGTCCTGGCATTAATAACTTCCAGAATACTTCTTTATTCTTTTGCCAGTGGCGTTGATTAGCGCCGGGGACTTTTCGGGTAGGCAGAGCTTTTAAAAATTACCCAAATATCACTACGAACATCACAGTTGTTAGCTTGTTTTGTTTTACGTGCAAATATTTATTTTTAAAGAAATACATTTTGTTTGTTTTAGTTTGTACGTGAAAATTGTTTATTCGTTTATTCTTTTAAATCGTAATGAACTAATATAAAATGGTTTAGCAGAAAGGTCCCGTCAGTCGTGATGTACATATCGGTCATTTGCTCAAACAACGTGTCATAACTAAAAAAAACCAGTTTGACAGAAAACGCTTAAGTTTTCAATTGACACTAGAAATGGGCGGGTGTCGCATTTATCCAACACTACACGAGCCGAACACTCAAAGAAATCAAATTTTCTGCGACAAACACTTCGTGTAGAGTCGCGTGTGTTCGCAGCTCGAAATAAAACACGACACGCGCCGATCTCTAATTTACACACAACTTGCAAAAAGAAAATTTTATTTTTCTCTCAAGAGTTGTGTAAACAAGATATTTGTATGAAATTTTTACACAATATGAAGAACGATGTCAGGATTAATTCTGCACCACGAATATATGAGATATATCAAAGTAAAAATAAAGAAAAATTAAAAAGTTGTAAAAATTTTGAAGAAGTTTATTTAAAAACAAAATTCTTGTAAAATAAGAATGAGAATGTTCAAGATCATTGAAATTGACATATTGTAACGCGTTTGTCAAGGCAAATTCATACAGCTGATCTATTTTTTTTTGCCTAATTCAATGCGAATTCACATAACTGTTGGCTCGTGTGTCAAAAGTGGTTTATATATCGAGACCTGCGCCGCACAATTTTTTTTGGCGACGCCAGCTCTTGGAAAAATTAACGGCGAAAGCTGATAATAAAATAACATGAAATACAAAATTTAAGATAAACAGAATTAAAAAATTAATAAAGTAGATATTTACGTGCTGGTGGTTAAGCATTATGTATATATTTCATTGGTGCTTTGCCAAATCATCAGTATACTTCAACCATATGTTTTGAACAGTCACAAACCTCTTATCTTATGCAAAGACTCTCAAAAATGCCTGTGTCGAAAACTGTTTGAGAATTCACAAATAATAATATTTTTGAAAATTACAAAAGAAAAACGAGCGTAGTAGGCTTAGAACTTTGACAAAACCTAGCAAATAATTTATATTCGATATGAATATATCTACACCCAAGGTGTATCTAACTAGGTGGCAGCGCTACTTCAGCTGATATTTTTTGCTCTATGTGCTTTGTAGCTGAAGAATGTCAAAAACTTCGATTTTGTTTTGGTTTTAGTATAATCATTTTTGTACTTTTGACATTCTTCGGTTCTTTACACAGCTATGGTAGCCGTATTTTTGTATAACAAATCCTTACACAGTCACCTGCATAATTACACCATGTCTATACCCTTATACAACTAAAAATCCATTGGATAGCAATATAAGGATTTATAAGACGAAATGAAAAATAAAGTACAAATTTAACATTTAAGAAATTTATTATTTGACATATTGTCATAAGTTCATTTTCATTGAAATTTATTTGCTGGTGATTTAGCATTGTCTATATATTTGGTTGGTGCTTTTCCAAATCATTAGTAGACCTCAACCAAATATTTTGTTAAAGTTTATAAGCCTTCTACGCCCATTTTTCTTTTGTGATTTTCAAATATATTATCATTTGTGAATTCTCAAATTGTATTTGAAAGTCTGTCCATAAGATAAGAGGTTTGTAACTGTTCAAAATACATGGTTGAAGTCTACTGATGATTTGACAAAGCACCAATGAAATATATAGACAACGATTAGCCACTATCAAATATATATCATGAAAATATGTCACATAATACATATTTTTAAAAAAATTAAATAATTATTAGATTATAATGTACATGAAGAATCGGCGGTTGTTTTTCAGGCATAATAAGCCAAACTTATTCCAGCGGCGGCGTAGCTGACTAAAATTATCGAAGGCTCGGCTTAGCCGGCTGTGAGTCATCATGGCCTAGATATCTGCTTGAGTAACTTCAATCAGCTGTTTTTGACATACGAGCCTCCAAGGCAACAACAAAATACCATATTGTTTTTATTGTTTGTATTTTGTTGTAGTATTAACTTTAGCTGTCATGAATTTGCCTTGGCTTTTGGAATTGCGGAAGTTTTGTTGTTTGTTGTATATGTTCATATTAAGCTCTCAGCATGTGTAATCGACGACTTGTGGATGTTGTTTAACATCGACACGTATTAGGAATGAAATTGTAGTCAAACAAGGTTACTTTTTAATGATTTCAACTATTAGAGCATCTTTAAATGAAATAATATTTTTTTCCCTAAAATTTCCATATACACTGAACTCAAATATTTTTCAAATCAAATCCAAATTCATGGTGTTAGTCATACAGTGATTTTAATTCAACTTAATAAATTTCATAAGTTAAACCATCTCTATTGGTTAACCCAAAAATGTGAATTTGAGGATAAATGATTTATTATTAATTATTTATTATTTATTTATTATTTATTAATAGATAATTATTGTGTTACATATACGTTATTATGTGATAAAAATATACTTATGTACATACATATGTATGTTTACAAACTTTATCTATAAATGGCATAACATTAAAGTTGTGTGCCAGATCAGCAAGACAATAGCTTTTATAGTTACATTTTATAATAGTTAAATATATCACAAATTCTTATTCAAATTCATTTGTAATTAATCTCTATTTTAAAGAAAGATTTACATATGTATATAACGAGCTAAATTTTTCAGGTTGAGTCCAGTTTCATTAAGTAGATTTAGTACCTCATCTACGCTTAGTATATCCTTGTTGAAGTACCGAATTCTAAGTTCTCTGTACAAAGGGCAAATACCAATAAAATGGAGAGTGTTTTCTGGTATATCTAGGTTGCAAAGAGTACATATTCCGAGAGTCAAGTTTTTAAAAGATCTGGCATTAATATATAGAAGTCCACTCCTCGCTTTTACTATTAAACCAAAAGATCGTGATGACAGCTCTGACGCAGAGAGTAGCGGCAAGCGAAAGTCCAATTTCGAATACAAATCATGAAACTGGAAATTTCTGGCATCTGCTATTAATTCATTTATTTCAAACGTTTTCAAAAGCGGTGCAATTAACTTCTTATATTTGCAGATGGAGTGCGTATTATTAAGGGACACGAATTGTATTTTGTCACAAATTATATTCCAACTTTAAAAAATCGCGAGAATTTGCAAAATTCTAAATGAGCCAGAATATTAATTAGAAATCGCTTAAACTTTAAGGAATGCAAAAAATTATGCAAAAATTGTTAAAACTACGATTTGAATAAACATATTAACAGCGGAATGATAACAAAGTCTAATATAGTTTAAAAATTGGCAAAGGCATGCAAAAGGTCGCCTTTATCGTGAACTTTGCAAAATCTGAAGCAAACGCCATTAAAAAAAATCGCAAGTTAGCGAAAAATTGCTAAATGTATTGAAGAAATTGCGAAACCTATAAATAGCAAAATTCCTGAAAAAATAAATAAACTGATTTGTTGTATATATTTTTTAATAAACTAAATTATTTTTATAAATGTGAAATATTTGAAAGCGGCACCACTGAATACATATTTATGGTGTGGCTGCCGTCTTCAAAATAATTAAAGAGCTGGCTACCAGGCAACATTTGTTGCCAGCGGCACTTGTAGCCATGTAGCCTGCTGTGGTCTGTGTGTTTAATGAAGCAGGCATGTATTTTTACTACGTTAGTGTTGCCAGCATCTTAAGGATAAGCCATAGTAGAAATTGCACGTGTGCATAATTTTTATTTGTTGTTTTTTTACCTTCTTCCCCCCCCCCCCCCCCCCCCCCAAACAATTTGATTTTAAGAACGCAACCTTATGAAATAGAACTTAGTTTGTTTTCTTCTATTTTAAAAATATTCATTCTTGTTTTAAAAATTAAAAATATTTTTAAATCAAAAAATTATATTTTTTGTTTGAAAGAGAAAACAACCTTGATATAAATTTGAACATACTCAAATTAAAAGATTATGTTTTTGGGTTGAGAATGAAATATTATTGAAGTAATAGTGAAGCATTTTTATTTTAAAACTTATCATTTTTATATGAAAAATTAAGCGTTTGAATTAATAATGGAGGATTATTAAATTAATAATGAAACATTTTTGAATAAAAAATTAAACGTCCTAAATTAATAATGGACCATTTTTAAATTTTTTTAACAACCACAACCCGCGAAGCGATTAGCTTGTCTGCGGAAAAACCCAGGGTCTATGGCGGGAATCGACTGAGAGGCTAGCATCGCTACCACTCAGCCACAGGGGCACCCTAAATTAATAATGAAGCATTTTTAAATTAAGAATGAATCGCCTTAAATTTATAATGGAGCATTTTTGAATTAAGAATGAAACGTCTTAAGTTAATAATGGATAATTTTAGATTCCATAATATACTGAAAGTATGAAGCACCATTAAAGTAAAACTATAACATTCTTAATTTCAAAACGAAGCATCGTTAATTCAAAAATTATCTATTATTAATTTAAGACATTTCCTTCTTAATTTAAAAATGCTTCATTATTAATTTAAGATGTTTTATTCTTAATTTAATAATCCTTTATTGTTAATTCAAACGCTTCATTTTTAATAGATATAAAAATAATAAGTTTTAAAATAAAAATGCTTCATTATTACTTCAATAATATTTCATTCTCAACTCAAAAACATAATCTTTTAATTTAAGTTGTCTTTTGGTTGTTGTATTTTTCAAACAAAAAATATTATTTTTTGATTTCAAAATATTTTTAACCCCCGACTAAAAAAAAGGGGTGTTATAAGTATGTAGTGTGTATCTGTGTGTCTGTCCGTGTCCAGGTACAGGCCAAACGGCTTGACCGATTTTCATTTAGTTTTTTCTCTTTGAAAGATGACTTGATCGAGAGGGTTCTCAGCTAGTTTGAAGAAAATCGGTCCAGCCCTTTAGAAGATATAACATCTTTTCTGAAAAAAGTCGGGGGTTTTTAAAATTTTTAATTTTTGTTATTAATTTTTAAAACAAGAATAAAAATTTTTAAAATAAAAGAAAACAAACTAAGTTCTATTTCATAAAGGTTGCGTTCTTGAAGTCAAATTGTTTCTTTTTGATTTTAAAACTTTACATTCTTATTTTAAAAATGCTGCATTTTTATAACGAAAACGTACATTTTTGTTTTAAAGCTGCTTCGTTATAAAAATAAGAATGTTATGTATTAATATTATAAGAAACATTATTATTTCAACAATTATTTTTAAAAATGCTACGTTTTAAAAACGAAAACGCAAAATTCTTGTTTTAAGAATGCTTTTTTGGTTCAGTGTATGTATTAGTGATGTAACGAATGTCAGTTTTTGATATTCACGAATACGAATGCGAATACGAATATTTGAAATGATATTCGCGAATACGAATATGAATACGAATATTTCATGTGAAATTTATAGACATTAAATTGGGGCTCTTTTTACGCCTGAAATATGAAATATTAAAAAATTTTTATGAAAAATAGCTTCATACTCCTGTTGGCGTACTTTAAAGTTAACAAACACTACCGAAAATTTTAATGATCGTCAGTAAATATTATTGGAAAATGATACAAAGCACAAATTTCTATAAAAAACTTAATGGATTCGTACAAACTAATATTTTTATCCATTTATTTTAACTTAGTTTAGGATTTATGCATTTATTTATTTAATTTTTTTTGAAAAAATATTCGTATTCGCCTGAATTTGACGACTACGAATGCTTCGTATTCGCATTACAAATGGCAGAATATTCGGCAATTCGAATACGAATATTCGTGCATCACTAGTATGTATGTATGTAGATACATACATACATACTATGTATTCCGAATAAAAAAAAGAAATATCACTGATTTGATTAATGTTAGTAAAGTTAATTCAATGAAATAATTTCTTAATTGAGGTTGCGCTCAATATTTTAAATTACATATGTATACTTACATACTTACAATTATTGATTTACCTTTGGCAAATACATTTGTAAGTAGGGTTGTTATCGCTTAATTTATAAAAAGAGGACAGCAGGGGGAAAACTACTATCCAGCTTTCAATCATGTTCACAGGGTGCCCCTCTGTTTGAGTGGATACAATGCTGGCTTGTCAGTTCATATTTCTGTACACAAGCTAATCCATGACACAATTGTAACAGGTACATGTACCTGCCCAGCCTGATAATGTATACAATACGAATAGTTGTCAAACTTTGTTTACAAGCTACAAAAATGTGAGTGTATGTGTGTATATAAAATGATTACAATGTTGGCTGTGTTTCCAATTACATATTGAAGAAAATTACACTACACATGTTTTTTGTAGGTTGAAATCAGCTATTAGTAGTTTAATTTGATTTTAAATCACCACGATTTTCAGAACAGGCCCGGTAAATTTCAAAGTATATATTTATACAAGTTCGCTGCTGAGCACTCATAGTCATGTTAACAAGGCAAGCATAAGTTAAGGGATCTTTTGTCCGCAAGATGCATTTAAAATGCAGTTTAGCGATGCGTATTGAAGTATAGTTTGTAATGGATACGAAAGTTTTTTCATAAAATTACGCATGTCTATGTATGTACATATGTATATGTATGTATGCATGTATTTTCTTTACATTTTATGATTTGTGAAGGGTAGATAAGATTCCGCACAGCCGAATATACCACTCTTACTTGTTTTTCTTTTGTGATTTTCAAAAATATTATTATTTGTGAATTCTCAAATAGTTCTTGAAAGTCTTTGCATAAGATAAGAGGTTTGTGACTATTAAAAATATGTGGTTGAAGTCTACTGATGATTTGTTACAGCAACAATGAAATATATAGACAACGCTGAAACACCAGCAAATAAATTTCAAATTAAGATATACACGCATGCATAATTTATAAATATATAGACAACGCTGAACCACCAGCAAATAAATTTCAAATTAAGATATACACGATGCATAATTTTAATTTGTTGTTTTTTTACCTTCTTCCTCCCCATTCTAGGTCCACTGGTGGACTCGAGAATGGTTGGGTTTGTCATGGTCACACTGGCAGACAGTAATACCTTGAGAGTTGGTAAAACGGTCTATCAGCTGACCGTATTTGCTTTAGTTGCGTTGGAAGGAACAACAGAAGAAAGAAAAAAAGGCAAATTTTTTTATATTTTGGAATGGCATTGTGAGGTTTTAAAGGAGCACCAACAAAAAGTTAATTAAAAAAGACGGCAGAAAGATAAGGTTTTTGGCGGTCTGGAGCCATATTGGTGAAGTGAAAGAAAGAATGGAGTCAGATAAGTTTTGGTCGTCGAAGAAACAGATTAAGTTGCGGAAAAGAGTTGATCGAGGTGGCTGGTGAAGTGCAAGAAAAAGAAATAAAAGTGAAAAATAAAAAGGTTTAAAATTTTGAATATACTATAGCATTATTCTATTAAAAAAACTATATTAAATAATGTTAAAACCTGAGTGAACAACAAGAAAAAAAATCATTCAGTGACTTAAATCTCATTATATAAATTATCGAATCGTAAAAATAGAAATATTTAAAGAAAATAATTTGAGAACAAAAGAAACTAATGGCGATTTCTTTTCTGAAAAAAAAAATATATTACCCTATACATATGTAACATTTTTAAATGTTACCTAGAACCACTCAAAGTGCTACATATTCTGTTACTACAACCGAACAAAATTAGTTGCTGTTATTTACAACGGTTACATTTTATCATTAATGTACTGTAATGTAGCGGTTTTTAACGCTATTTGAGAGGTTTTGCGCACACTTTTGTGGTTTTTAAGTGCACATTGACATCACCAACTACGTCTTAAAAAATTAAAGCAGCCACAGTATTTAAATAAATATTTATTTATAATAAATTTTATGATAATAATTTTTATATTTTGTATTTAAGAAACCTTCTCTCGATATTATAAACATGACATGCAAAATAAAACGTTCGCTACCGCAGTTGGAAAAAATGGCAGTATGTACACCTTGAATAAAGTGAGGGTAAAATATGTAACATATTTACATGTTTTTCATGCAACATATTCAGAAAAGAAATTGAAAATTTTTCCCACAGTTGTATTTTTTGTACAAACGAACACAGAAATGTAAAACATGTAACATATATGCAACATATTTGTCAGAAAAGAAATCGCTATAAGTGAAATAATTCGAAATTGGTAAAACGTAAAATTACATCTCGAAATATTTGATACATTAAAAAGAAAACCTAAAACTAAACAATCAATTGTAAAAAAAACTATCCCAAAAAGCAATCACCTGCAACAAGCCACCTTCAGCGAGAAAACAGGACAAGTGCATCCAACACCGTAACAGTACCAAGATTAGTATCCCTGTCCAGGTATTTTGCCAGCTGACATTAGACATACAAGACTGGACATAAAAGGAACCATATATGAAAAAAAAACAAATTATATATTTATATAGAAATATATAATAATCGCAAGTTTTTATTTTTAGTTGAATTGAGGGAAACACTTGAAATAAATTACTTACATTTTAGAGTTCATCACTAATTGTGAGATAATCCCAGTTAGATAGAATGAGCTAAACCTAGGAAGCGTACGGAACAGAAAGGAAAGGGCTATTTGTCGCCAGTTTTTTTGAGTGTTTGTCTTAAGAGAGAAAAAATAAAAGTTTAATTAGAATTTATTGCGAAACATATATATTTATGTGTTTAAAAGACTCATCTTGGAAAGAGTACGTAGGACTCAGGACACGCCATAGACCGACGGAAAATCACCAAGATAAGGTGGTATAATTAAAATCGAATCTGAAATTAAATAAAAGTTTTTGTATGATCACTTGAATATATAATAGAAGTTAAAATGTTTTAATATGTTAAGAAAATTCAGTCATTTTGCACATATATCTATATATCAAAAATTTATATATAAAAAAAATATATAAAAATATATAAATCTATGTTTTTTCATATTTCATTGAATGTTTTTGAATAAAATTGCCTGCTTAGTCCTATTTTAAATAAATACATATAAAATGTCAATAAATTAGAAATAAAATTTTCAGGCGTTTTCATTAAGATGAAGTGGTGCTAGGCATTATTATATGCGGTAAGTAAGGGAGTAAAAGTTTTACTGGGTGACGCAGGTTTAGGCACATCGCAGCCTGAGTGCTGAAATTTCTTTGTACTTTTTGTTGGCGTGTTTCTCGCTGATACGGTCATGGCTCCACCAGGGCCACTGTCCATAAGGAAGAAGTTGCCGAAGTGTGATAAAGAGGAGGATGCATTGGAATCGATGTCGCAATCCGAATCTATGTTGCCGCCTCCGTCGAGGAAACTGTTAAGGCATAGTGACGCTGATAGCGAGAAGGAGTACCGGAAAGAGAAGAGCGTGAAACCTAATTCACCCAAGACTCGTCGTGAACGTTCTGCTTCTTCTGCTACCAATGCAGCTGATGGTGCTGCTGGTGGTGCTATCGATGGTGCTGTTAGTAGTGTTGTTGTTCCAGAGGGTGGAGATATGATTTATGAAAGGGTGGAGGAGGCAAGTGCGACTGTCAACGACACGACTAACAGGGTACATGCTGCCTCTTCAAGACGCCGTGCAGGGAAGGAGCTGGCGAAGCTATTGCCGGACTGTAGCGGATCACTGCTGCACTGATGGAGGTAAGTTTGGCGGACGGAATTTACCGCGCTGTGGGCAGGCTGATGTCTACGATATTGGCGGACTATGAGGTGCCTACGATGAAGCTTGTGGCTAAAAATGAGGTTGAGGGGACGTTTGGAGGCCGGCTGACCTAGTATTTTTTATGGTAGTACTCCTCCTGCTGCTGCAGCAACGCTCGTTGCTCCACCTGCTCGTGCCTCCGTGGCTGTGGTGACAACACCTACCGTCAAGCCAATGAAGACATGGTCGGTGCTGGTTAGAGGAAAAGGTGCGTCGATTTTATCCAAATCTTGGCTTTTTTTTTACCATTGTACCGATTTTTATTTCATCTGCATATCTATTGGATGTTAGCGAATTTTCGCCATTTCGGCATTCCTTAGGTCTTTAAGTATTTGTCAGTTATTTTAGGGATATTTATCGCAATTTTTTTTTTTTTGTTGCAATAAAAGTGATTGTTCCCAATTATTTGTTTTTTTTGTGGCAGTTTTAAAGATTTTTAACCAGTATCAGACTATGATGTATTTTATCTTTTTTTATGTTACCAAGTTTTTGCTAATTTTCGACATGGTCGCAAATTTTTGCAAGTTTTTGACATTCGTTACAATTTCATCTTAAGCCGTTTTTCAATTAAAAAATTACTCACGCATTTTCTCAACTTTTTGTAAGTGAGATTGGTTTTGATTTTTAAAATCTACTGAGTATTTTCGTTCACATTTTTTTAATTTTGGACATTTTTTTAAAATAATATTCTCATTTTTGCAAGTTTTCGCGATTAATATGCGGAACAAATTTTCGACTTATTGATTTTTTGAGGTTCATATAATCAGCTTTAAGGGATTTTTTTATTGCTTTAATCCTTGAGAGTTTGCATAATTTTTGCAATATATAAATAGAACTAGAAAAAGTTTCGTGAAATAGATTTCATGAAAAAAATGCATAATATAAATTAGACATTTGTTAAATTCATGCACAACAATTTTTTTATTTACTTACATATTTGGTAACAGTGTTCATATAGTCTTATGCTTGAAACACAATTGGGACGAGCGACGAATTTTTCGGTGCGAATTTTCGTCATAAAAAATAAAACACATTTTTTCATATGAAAATGAACACAACACCGCCGTATGCGTGATGAACTCTGAGATAGATTTATTTCTATTTTGTACGCCGACGAACGACGAAAAAAACCATTATCTCTCACTGTCTTTACATACACAATAAACAGTGTGACTAGATTTTTAAATAAAATTAAGCTAAATTACGTATGTCTTTAATATATTTTTAGAGAATACGCAATTTGGATTCAATAAAAAAGGCTGAAAAAGCTAAATCCGTTTTTAAAAAAGCTAAAAAAAAGAAGCTAAGAGCTTAATACAAATTTTAAAGCTAAATCCAGAAGAAATAAGTAAATTTAGCTCATAATTACTAATATCGTCACACTGACAATAACCAACTTTATCAATTATAAGAGCTGAGTTCGCTGAGTAAATTCGTCGTTATTGTGCTTAACAAGACGAATTTTCGCAGCGAATTCTTATCGACGAATTCGTCGACGTGGACGAAATTCGTCATTCGTCCCAATTGTGTTCCTAGCAATACTCGTCATTACATGCTTGTGCGCACATGTATTGATACGAATATCTATAGCACATTTGTTTGAATGAACCCGCACCTATCGATATTCGCTCTTATTTGTGTTGATAGCTATAGATATGTATGCCTGTATGTAAGCATGCTTGTTGATGCGAATGTGCTATCATACTCATTGTCGTTGGAGTATCGATATGTACTAAGCATTCAAAAAGTAACTTTTTGGCTTTCCCTGTAGAGTTTACACGAATGCACCAGAAAACTCTGCTGTAGTTGTGGACGAAGGCGACGTAGACTGTATTGTAGTTAGCCGTGCTCGGTGGGGTCTGGGCATTGCTGTGGAGGGCTAATTTGAGCGTTTGCTCTTTGCCAGCGTCCACTGCAGATTTGGTGGTCCATTGGAGTCGTTCTTAAGGTATATGGACACGGTGTTACTGCTTATACTTGAGGAATCCGACTGTAGCTATCTACGTACTTGCAGTTTAATTATTGGTGCGAAAGGTCGTGTTTTTATTTGAATTTTTCGCGCAAAGTGATTTGTTAAGTAAACATTGAAAAATAATTACGAGAGTAGTCTCATATTGAAGAGAGTGATTTCTGGAATACGTGGATATTCGAGTGCGGCAAATTGATTGACATATACCGGAATTATAGTCGTATTATTCTCCGGTTATATTGTACGATAGAAACCCATACATGTATGTATGTATGGTTGTGAAAAATTGAATAAATTGTTGAAGTGCGAAGAAGGAAAAAGTCTCAAAACTGCCAAGGGCAAATTCCGGCAGAAAGGACAAACAGTGAATTTTGTTTTTTGGTGTCTCAAGGGCAAACTCCGGCGCGTAGGTCAAGTTCTTGGAGTTGCCACACTGACTGTTACGGGTGTCGATAAGTCGTTTAGTCGATAAGTCGATAAATCGCAAGTCGGCAGATTGGCAAGTAGTAAATTGACAAGTCGATAAATTGACAAGTCGGTAAGCCGATAAGTCGGTAAAACGATAAGTCGGTAAGCCGATAAGTCGGTAAGTCGATACGCAGGCAAGTCGATAAGTTGGTACATCGGTAAGTCGGTGGTACGGTGTGTTGCGGCTGGTTGGTGTCTCTGCTGGACAGGTTGTCGTATTCATCGGTAGGGCCTATCTACCAGGAACTAAAATTTTTTTTTGTTGTTGTTGCGGAAGTTAAGGTAAGCGAATTTTCTCACTTGTTGGGTTTGGTTCTGTGCGATCATGGCTCCACCGGGCCCGCTGTCGCTGAAGAAGAAGGTGTTAAAGGGTGACGTAGAAGACGATGCGTCGGAATCCGTGTCGCAGGCGGAGTTTTTGTTGCCGCCGCTGGCGAGAAAGTTGCTGAGGCACAGCGACACCGAGAGTTATGAGTATGGGAAGGAGAAAATGGTGAAGCCCAAGACGCGGAGGGAGCGTTCTGCTGCTGCTGATGCTACTGTTGCTGCTAAGGATACTGATGTTGGTGGTGCTGTTGGTGGCGTTACTTCCGCTCTTAGTGACGCTGTGGGTGTCGACGAAGTGGTTTATGAAATGGTGGAGGAAGGGTGTGCGATGGTCACAGATGCGATCGACAAGACGCGTCCTGCCTCTTCGGGCCAGGGCAGGAGGAAGGGGGGGCCTAAAGGTGCAAAGCCTACTGGCACTGCTGGTGCTGGTGTTGGTATGGGGGCTGGTGCTACTGGTGAGTTGAAGCGCATCACTAGCGCTTTGATGGAGGTAGTATTGGCTGATAGTGTTGACCGTGCTGTGGGCAGATTAGTGTCCACGATATCGGCGGAACACGAGAATCTGATGATGGGGCTAGTGGCGGAAAATGAGAGGTTGAGGGGGCGGTTGGAGGCCGGCTCACCTGCTATTTTTGGTGGTCGTGCTGCTCCTGCTGCTGTGGCGACGCTCGTTGCTCCGTTCTCTCGTGCCCCCGTGGCTGTGGTGGCGCCACCTGAAGCCTGTGGAAACTTGGTCGGTGATGGTGAGGGGCAAAGGTGCCTCCACGTCTAAGGAGGTGATGGAGAAGGTGGTCACTGAGGTAGGGCTAACACTAGGAGTTCGCGTACATAATGTTCGTCCCATCAAGTCGGGAGGTGCGGTGATACGCACACCGTCGATGGCTGAGCGTGAGCGCATCGCAGCAAATGAGAAGTTTGCTGAGGTCGGACTGGAAGTTTGTGTAAGCGACAAATTGGGACCGAGGGTGCTTATTCAGAAGGTGCACTCTGAGATAACCCCTGATGAGTTTATGAAGGAGCTGTACAGTATGAACCTGGGTGGTATGATGTCTCCTGAGGTGTACCGGAGGGGCGTGCGGCTGGTTACTGCGCCATGGTGCCATGATAGTGGCCAGCAGGTGAATATCACCCTTGAGTGCACGGAGAGGGTTGCGGAACAACTGAGGAGTACTGGCGCGTATATTAAATGGTTCCGTTTTCAGGTGCGCTCACAGAATTGCAAAATGCGTGAGGAGACTTGCCTGCGGTGCGGTGTAGCTGGTCACCGTTCTTCCAATTGTGTGAATAAGGTGAGGTGCCGCAACTGCGAATTCAAGGGCCTGCCTGCTGATCACAGGATGTTGTCCATGGTGTGTCCTATATATGGGGCTATGGTTTCAAGGGCGAATTCTAGGCATTAATCATGGATCAGATTTTGTTAATTTTACAACAGAATCTCCAGAGGGCGTATTCTGCGACGTGCGAGTTTGGACAGGCCATGAAGCGAAGTGGGGCTTCTTTTGCACTTGTGCAAGAGCCCTATTTTGCAAATGGTGTTGTCAGGGGACTGCCGGCTACAATGAGGGTATATGCCAATCTTCCAGGGAATGCTGCTGTTGTTGTGGACGATGCGACTGTCGACTGCACTGTTGTGAGTCGTACGCATTGGGGTGTTTGTGTGGCCGTAGAGGGTGAGTTTGGGCGTTTACTTCTCGCGAGTGTTTATTGTCTGCCTAGTGCTTCATTGGATCGTTATTTGGGATACATGGATGCAGTGTTACTACTTGCGAGTAACACTCCTGCAATCCTTGGCCTAGACGCGAATGCATGCTCTCGCATGTGGTTTGGTAAAATGCCGGAGCACGCTCCCAGTCATTCGAACTATATTCGAGGGGAAATGCTAATTGAATGGCTGCTTACGGTGAGTGCTTCTGTTTTAAATGAGGCTAGTGAGTTGTACACGTTTGATGGTCCAATGGGTGCTAGTGACATAGACGTTACGGTAGCGAACAACAGCGCTTGGTCGCTTTTTGGTCTTCGCTGGAGGGTGCGTCATAATGCGGGGGTGAGTGACCACAATCTTATTGAGATTGTCCTTTCTTACCATCGGCGTTCCGGTTTTGTTCCGACTCCACGCAAGTGGCGGGTGCGTCATGCCGATTGGGTTGCTTATGCAAGTTTCTTTAGAGCGGTGTCCCTTGGCATGCCTTTGGATACCTTTGGTGCGCTGTCCGTTGATGAGCAGGTTGACCAGATTGATAGGTGGATGTGTTCGGTAAATGACACGTTGCTAGGTCGCTGTCGTAAGACTCGACCAGGCAGGTTCAGGAGACATTTGGATGCTCATTAGTGTCCATTTGGAAGGAAGGTGGGAGAACAGTGACAATGGTAGGGTAACGTATAATTTTATACGTGATCCGACCTTTGTGCGTGAACGCCCGGAGTTTAGCTTCGGCTTGCATCTGGGTTTCATACTTGGCTTGTCTGATTCTCCTGCTTGTCGGTGTGGTGCGGGCGTTGAAGATTGGCGGCACGTTCTGATGTATTGTCCGTTGTATGACGATATCAGGGACTTGCCGGCCATGCGCGTTGTGTTGGATGGGGGTGGTTTTGATGTCAATCGAATATTGACTGATGCAGTGGCATTTTTTGGATTGGACAATTTTGCCCGTATGGCCTTCCGTCGAAGGCTTTCTGGTGTGTAGTCTGGTGGAACTTGTGTGGACGTGTGGTGCCGACGTGGTTGCTGGGCCCTTCTGGCCGTGTTTGGTGTCTGGGGTTTTCTCTTGCGGCCATGGTTTTAGGCGGGGGCTCCTTTCCAGTCTCATTGAGACTGGGTGGGTGCCTCAGCGTAGTTTTGGGGCATACTGTGGGCAATTCTTAGAAGAATTTTGCAAAGCAAATGGATTTCGGATTGAATGTTTGCTGCCTGGTGATGTGTTTTTATTGCTATCTTGCTGTGTTGCTGTTTGCTAGATAGGCTCCGCTCCAAACCAAGGGGGGTTGATCATGTCCAAATACATGTCAGCCATTGGTACACATGCATAACATCCAGTTATGTGTGGGGGCGTTGGAAGACGCATTGATTCTACCCAGTATTAAGAGCACCATCAAGTTAGGCCATACTGGAAGGTATTGACGCAAATCTTGAACACATCTGTCCCTATCTACTCATTCGCAGTTGAACTGTTGAAGTGATCAGTCGTGTTTTTATCTGAGTGTTTTTGCGAAAAGTATTTTGTTTGATAAACTTTGGAGTAAAAATACGAGATTAGTCTCAAATTAAAGTGCGGGATTCGAGGAATACGTAGATATTGCAATTTAGAAATTTGGTTGACATACACTGGAGATATAATCGAACTATTCTCCGGTGCTATAGTACAATAAAAACACGTATGTATGTGTTGTTGTAGAAAACTAAATAAATAAAGTGAACGTGAAGAAAAAAAGTCTTAGAACTGCCAAGGAGAAATTCCGGCAGTAAGGACAAAAGGTGTTTGCAAATTTTGGTGTCTCAAGTTCAATCTCCGGCAGTAAGGTCGTGTGAGAAAAAAGTAAAATCAGTGTTGCCGCTTTGGCGAATTTTTGTGGAAACAGCGTTGCCGTTGTTTTTCCCGGGAAGTTCTGGGATTTTCCGAAAAGTTTTTGGAACCAGACCCGGTTTGTGTCTCGGATAAGTGGTTTTTGTCCGTACTAAGTCGTCACTGCGGGTGTGTGTCTCATTGAAATTGACATAGTGTAACGCGTTTGTATTTGCGGAAGTTTTGTTGTTTGCTGTATATGTTCATATTAGGCTCTCAGCATGTATAATCGACGACTGGTGGATGTTGTTTAATCCCAGCACACGTATTAGGAATGAAATTGTACTCAAATAAGGTTATTTTTTAATGATTTCAAAATTATTTGAGCATCTTCAAATGAAATAATATTTTTTCCCTAAAATTCCCATATACACTGAACTCAAATATTTTTCAAATCCAATCCAAATTCATGGTGTTAGTCATACGGTGATTTTAATTCAACTAAATAAATTTCATAAGTTAAACCATATCTATACGTTAACCCAAAATAGTGAATTTGAGGATAAACGATTTATTATTATTTATTTATTTAGGCCTATGAAAAGCCTATGAAAATAATTTTCTTACAGGCTAAATAACAATGTTTTGAGGGGGTAAAAATTTTTTGGATTTGATTCTTTGCTGAGATTTCTTTGCTTTTTGCTTTTGCTTTTGCTTTGCATTGTCAAATCGGTGTGAGCTATGTATGAGTGTATTAGTGTTTGAAAGAAGCAATACCAAGCAGAAAAACAAGTCGATCGGCTCGAAGCTGACGGTGCGCCGCCGCCGGTTATTTTTTGTATATTTCCGTACACCAAAGGTGAAAATGAACCGTAAGAGCTACGGACTTGAAATTTGGACACAATATGTAGACATTTGGCCACTACAACAACAAATACATGAGAGTTAAAAACTAAAGGGTGTTCCAAAACGAGCAACGAAAATTGTTAAAATCCCATGTAATATACATACATTTGTATGTACATATATACACTTGAAATTTGTAAAGTTAGTGTATTTTTATACAGACTACAACAATTAACACTAAATTTAAAAAGTTTAAATTAAAGGGTGTTCCATTAGTTAATGCAATTATTACTTTGTAATTTTGACAACTTGCTGTATCTTGTAGACCGTAAGAGCAAAACTCTTGAAATTTTCATAAACGGTAAAACTAAAAAATCAAAACAATATAAAATCGCCAAATATAAAAAAATCGCCAAAAACAAAAAAAAATCGCCAAATCGAAAAAGCACCAATTTAAAAAAAATCTCTAGGACTAAAATAAATCGCAAAAAACCGGGAAAATCGCGAAAATGAAAAATATCCTTCAACAAACAAATCGCCAATATAAAAAAATCGCCTAAATAAAAAAATCCCAAAAACAGAAAAATCGCCAAAATGAAAAAAACCCCAAAAAACAGAAAAAAATCGCCAAAATGAAAAAAATCGCCAAAAAAAGCCCAAAAAGAGAAAAAAACGCCAAAACGAGAAAAAAGCGATAAAACTGAAAAAAATCGTTTAAACTGAAAAAACTTAACAAAGGAGGAAAGCTAAATAAAAAAAATAAAAAATCAAAACCGAATGTGCGCGAGTCAAAGTAGCACTTTACTGAATTTATTTTAATTGCAATGCGTACACAACAACAAGAACAGCAACAACTAAACGATGAACAACTGGAATTAAAAATTAAGAAGTAAAAGTAAAGGCATTTACTATAGATGAGCACTGCAGTACCACTAAAGTTTCATTAAAAACAATAAAAAATGTTTAGCAAGTAAATTTTTACTGATTACTAAAATTTTTTTCTACAATTTTTATAAATTGCCTAAATGATTTGTTATATGATGAGGTACATTGAATTTTCAGTAATCAGTAATGCCCGTATTCATAATGAAATTCTACCAAGTGGCTAAATGTTTTTCATACAAAAGTTTCAAAATTTGAATGAAAAAACTTCGCCAATTGCTACAATTTTATTATGATTACGGCCCTACAATTTTACTGGTAATGCAAATTAAATTTCATTAGCAGTAAAAATTTACTGAATTTTTTTAGTAATCAGTAAATTTACTGCTTACTGCAATTTTGAATGCAGTACATATACATATACTGCAGTGTGCCCATTTACTAACCAAATAAGTTTAATAAACAAACAAAAACCAACAAATTCATATTATTTACAATATTGAAAGTTTTGATACTTTTAATTAATTAATTTAAAAAAAGATACTAAAAGCATAAGTACTTCCAACTTAAAAAAAAATTTTCATTACTAGATGTTTACACATCTCCTCTGTGATCGGACTCACATTGCTTTTTTTTTTAAAGCGAATTAATAACAACTAATGATATTGTTAATGCATTTAACTATTTAATAAATTATTAATATTCCTTTTTAAGATATCAGGATTTGATGAAAAATCAATATACACATAGTAGTTGTTGAATTCGGCACATGTTCTTCTGAACGGATCAAAGTTTGCGTAGTTGTATCGGAAATATAGGAGTTTAAGAGAAACATAATTTCGAGTTGGACGATTTGGAATTACAAATTCAATTTTGCGAAGAAGGGTTTCAGAATTGGTATTGCCATTAATTAGATTCATAATAAACGATATATTCAAATATACTCTTCTACTTTTTAGTGTAGCAAGTTTAATGAGTGCTAAGCGGCTTTCATATGATGGAAGGTTAGTATCTCTATTCCAAGGAAGACTTCGGAGGTAAAATAAAAGGAATTGCTTTTGTACGGACTCAATTTTTTTATATGTACTTCATATTGTGAGTCCCAGACCTCAGAGGCATATTAAAAAGTTGGTCTTACTAGGGAGGTATATAACTGCTTAGTAATAAAAATAAAAAAATTCATAACCCCAGCGCTTAATATAGCCCAATACTCCTCTGGCTTTATTCATAGTTTGTGAGATGTGTGCGTTAAAACTTAGTTTATTATCTAAAAGTACTCCAAGATCTAAGAATGTATCAACTTTTTCAAGAGCATGTTTATTTTTCGTATAATTATATACAGGGTGGGCCAAAAGAAACCAAGGAGTGTAAAAGTTTAATAACTTTTTTGCTTATTAACTTTTTTTTATTTTTTCTTTCAGATTATATAATATACAAAATTGAAATTTTTTTACACTAAGTATGAAAAATTATGTCTCTTAAATGACCACCGTTTTCAGCTTCGCACTGATGGGCTCTTTTTAGAGCATTTTCCATAACATCTTTCAAAACTTGTGGCTGTAGCGTTCGAATTTCTGCAACAATGTTTGCCTTGAGTTCAAGGATTGTCTCTGGCTTGTTCACATACACTCGCTCCTTCAAAAAACCCCAAAGAAAATAGTCGGGTGCTGTCAAATCTGGCGATCGCGCTGGCCAAATAATTTCCTAATTTCGAGAAATTATTCGCTCTCCAAAAATTTGACTTAAAAGTGCCATTGTGTCTCGGGCAGTATGGGCAGTGGCTCCGTCCTGCTGAAACCACATACCAGGTCTGTTTTCAAGAGCAGGACGTAAAAAATTTTCTATCATAAACCGATACCGCTCTCCATTTACGGTTACAGCACTTCCATCTTCATTCTCGAAGAAGTAGGGCCCAATGACATTTTCAGATGTGATCCCACACCATACTGTACACCTGATGGGGTGCAATTGGCGTTGATGAATGGCTCTTGGATTTTGAGAACCCCAGAACCTACAGTTCTGCTTATTGACAAAGCCATTCAAATGAAAATGAGCTTTATCACTCATAATCAAATTTTCAATAAAGTTGATTTCATTTATTCATTTCTTATTTTCTGATTTTCATTTATTATTTTCATTCATTATAAATTCTCCAAGTGTTGTCTATATAATCTGAAAGAAAAAATAAAAAAAAATTAATAAACAAAAAAGTTATTAAACTTTTACACCCCTTGGTTTCTTTTGGCCCACCCTGTACTAATTGATTTGCTCTGTAAAATAACATGTGTTTACATTTTTTCAAATTATGATCCATTAAGTTTACTATACACCATCGGTTGAAGTTATTTAAATCTATTTGTAATAAGGTAGATAGGTTAGGGTTATTCATGCTGAGGAATAACTTTACGTCGTCAGCATACATTAATATTTTGGAATGTGCGATGCAAGAAGGTAAATCATTAATAATTAAAAACAATAACGGGCCTAGGTGGCTATCTTGAGGCACACCAGACGGTACTGGAATAATCTTAGATTTTTGGTTTTTGAAGAGAACATACTGAAATCTGTTCTTAAGATATGATAACATCCAATTCAAGAGAATGGTTGATAGTCCAATTTTGTCTAATTTAAAAATGAGGATATCGTGATTAACTTTATCGAATGCCTTGCTGAAGTCCGTATAGATTGTGTCGGTTTGCATGCCTTTGTAAAACGAAGATACTACATTTGTTGTAAATTCCAATAAATTTGTAACTGTTGATCGCCCATTTCTAAACCCGTGTTGGTGAGGTGAAAGTAATGATGATATTTGATGGGATAGTAAATCAGTTACTATTTTTTCAAATAGCTTAGTTATAGCGCTCAATTTAGCTATGCCTCTGTAGTTAGCTATGTTAGATCTGCTGCCAGATTTGAATAGAGGTATAATAAATGATTTTTTCCAGATATTTGGGAAGTAGCCATTAGAAAGATATATGTTGAATAAGTAAGTTAAGGGCATCATTAACGATTGCGAACATTTAATAAGCGCACAGTTTGGAAATCCATCAGAGCCGAATTTGTCGGAACTTTTCAATGTTTTTATTGCATTCATAACAGTAGATGAGTCTAGAATTGGGCAGACAATTTAAGTCATTTCAGGAATTGGATATGGGTACTTTGATAGTTTGTTCCATTTCTTCTCTGAGTAAGTGGAAGAAAAAAAATCAGCAAATAAGTCGCAAATTTCAGAATCACTAGAAGAATCAATATCCCCAAATTTCATCATTGCTGGGTAACCAGAGATTCTACGCTTCGAATTCACGAACTCATAGAACGATTTTGGCATAAACTTAAAATATTTTTTTTTATTTTTAGCAGATAGT
This sequence comes from Tachina grossa, assembly GCA_949987645.1. Classification (NCBI taxonomy): domain Eukaryota; kingdom Metazoa; phylum Arthropoda; class Insecta; order Diptera; family Tachinidae; genus Tachina; species Tachina grossa. Next base: position 128,215,250 of record OX465276.1, on the reverse strand, counting down.
TGTTATAACATTGATTATTTTCTAAGTTATAGAGTGACCTTGAAATTGACTATTGACTATAATCATAGTTAAGGCCAGTTTTTCTATATCTTTTGTAGCGTTTGTTTTTCAAGTTTTTCAGTCTTGATTAGGCTCTGGTATTCCAAGAAGGGCCATTTTAAGCTCTTCTTACTGTTATTGGTATCGATCTCTTAAAGCTAAAGTTTTTGAGTGAACTTTATTCGAACCAATTTTCAGTCAAAAGAAGATAATTTAATTTGTTAAAATCTGCATGCTTGAAGTTAAAATTTTTTCCATAATTTGTAATATTCCTTACAAGAAGTTGATTTTGTGAGAATATATTTATCTCTAGAGTAGGATGGTATGTATCTTCTGGCGACAATATTGGATCTATACGTTTAATGGAATATTCATCATAACATATATCAAATCCAGCACCCTGCCTGGAATAATAGATAATTATTGTATTGCATATACATTATGTGATAGAAATACACTTATGTATGTATGTTTACAAACTTTATCTATAAATGGCATAACATTAAAGTTGTGTGCCAGATCAGCAAGACAATAGCTTTTATAGTTACATTTCATAATAGTTAAATACATCACAAATTCTTATTCAAATTCATTTGTAATTAATCTCTATTTTAAAGAAAGATTTACATATGTATATAACGAGCTAAATTTTTCAGGTTGAGTCCAGTTTCATTAAGTAGATTTAGTACCTCATCTACGCTTAGTATATCCTTGTTGAAGTACCGAATTCTAAGTTCTCTGTACAAAGGGCAAATACCAATAAAATGGAGAGTGTTTTCTGGTATATCTAGGTTGCAAGGAGTACATATTCCGAGAGTCAAGTTTTTAAAAGATCTGGCATTAATATATAGAAGTCCACTCCTCGCTTTTACTATTAAACCAAAAGATCGTGATGACAGCTCTGACGCAGAGAGTAGCGGCAAGCGAAAGTCCAATTTCGAATACAAATCATGAAACTGGAAATTTCTGGCATCTGCTATTAATTCATTTATTTCAAACGTTTTCAAAAGCGGTGCAATTAACTTCTTATATTTGCAGATGGAGTGCGTATTATTAAGGGACACGAATTGTATTTTGTCACAAATTATATTCCAACTTTAAAAAATCGCGAGAATTCGCAAAATTCTAAATGAGCCAGAATATTAATTAGAAATCGCTTAAACTTTAAGGAATGCAAAAAATTATGCACAAATTGTTAAAACTACGATTTGAATAAACATATTAACAGCGGAATGATAACAAAGTCTAATATAGTTTAAAAATTGGCAAAAGCATGCAAAAGGTCGCCTTTATCGTGAACTTTGCAAAATCTGAAGCAAACGCCATTAAAATATAAAAAGTTTGGAAAAAAACGCGAAAAAATCGCAAGTTAGCGAAAAATTGCTAAATGTATTGAAGAAATTGCGAAACCTATAAATAGCAAAATTCCTGAAAAATATATAAAGAAATAAACTGATTTGTTTTATATATATGTTTTAATAAACTATATTATTTTTATAAATGTGAAATATTTGAAAGCGGCACCGCTGAATACATATTTATGGTGTCGCTGCCGTCTTCAAAATAATTAAACAGCTGGCCAGCAACCAGGCAACATTTGTTGCCAGCGGCACTTGTAGCCATGTAGCCTGCTGTGGTCTGTGTGTTTAATGAAGCAGGCATGTATTTTTACTACGTTAGTGTTGCCAGCATCTTAAAAATAAGCCATAACAGGAACTGGAATGAGTGATGCCAGACCATCCTGAATTCTATGGGATTACCCACCAATGCCCTAAGTTCCCCAAAGAAATACACGTATGCATAATTTTAATTTGTTGTTTTTTTTACCTTCTTCCTCCCCATTCTAGGTCCACTGGTGGACTCGAGAATGGTTGGGTTTGTCATGTTCACACTGGCACACGGTAATACCGTGAGAGATGGTAAAACGGTCTATCAGCTGACCGTGTTTGCTTTAGTTGCGTTGGAAGGAACAACAGAAGAAAGAAAAAAGGCAAATTTTTTATATTTTGGAATGGGATTGTGAGCTTTTAAAGGAGCACTAACAAAATTAAGGAAAAAAAGATGGCAGAAAGATAAGGTTTTTGGTGGTCTGGACTCATGTTAGTGAAGTGAAAGAAAGAATGGAGTCAGATAAGTGTATTAAAAAAAAATATATTAAATAATGTTAAAACCTGAGTGAACAGCAAGAAAAAAAAGGCATTCAGTGACTTAAATCTCATTATACAAATTATCGAATCGTAAAACTAGAAATATTAAAGAAAATAATTTGAGAACAAAAGAAACTAATGGCGATTTCTTTTCTGAAAAAATATATTACCCTATACATATGTAACATTTTTGAATGTTGCCTAGAATCACTCAAAGTGCTACATATTCTGTTACTACAACCGAACAAAATGGGCGCATTCATAAGACTTAGCTGTTGAGCTCAACAGTTGTGCAAATGCTAGCAACTGTTGGCCCCAACAGCTACGTCTTAGAAACGGCTTGATGGATATAATTTAATTTTATATCTTTATTTCGCTACTTCATCGCATTTTTATATAAAATTTAACAAATATTTGCTACTGCCATCTAACAAAGCATATAAATGGCAAAGCTCAATTCGATCAGCTGTTTATGCTGAGCAAAACATGTTGACTACAGGTAGCGAAAAAAATTTGTGATGGAAAATTACTCAACTGTTGAGCGGAGCGGAATTACTCAACTGTGCGTTTCTAAGACAAATACTCAACGGTTGCGCAACAGCTACGTCTTATGAATGCACCCAAGTATTTGCTTTTATTTACAACGGTTACATTTTATCATTAATGTACTGTAATGTAGTTGGTTTTTAGCGCTATTTGAGGGGTTTCGCGCACACTTTTGTGGTTTTTAAGCGCACATTGACATCACCAATTACGTCTTAAAAATTAAAGCAGCCACATTATTTAAATAAATATTTATTTATTTTAAATTTTATAATAATAATTTTTATATTTTGTATTTAAGAAACCTTCTCTCGAAATTATAAACATGACATGCAAAATAAAACCTTCGTTATTTTTATTTTAAATTAACATTTTTATTAAAGAAAAAACAACAATTCGTAAATCTAATTTAATTCTATAACTAAAAAATAAATAATTCAAAACAAAAATCAACATTAAAAAAACGAAAACAATTTATATCACAAGAAAATAAAAGAAAATAATACAAAAAACAAACAATATTAATATACTTAAATCTAATTTAATCCTGTATAACTTTAAATATGTACAAAACAAAAGAAAACAATTCATATCACAAAAAAAAAATAAAAGAAAATAATAATAATAATAATAAATATTAATATACTTAAATCTATTTCATGATATATTTTTTTTTGTTTCAGCTTCTTGTGGCTGCGCTCGATGCTCTTTCGGCATTGTTTTTCAAAATCGAGTGCAGGCAGCTTTTGAAAAACATCTGTAATTTGAAGAAAATATAAAAATATATTGTTATATCATGAAAGCGTATACGTACCTTTCAAAATTGAATTATAAATTGAAAGCTTTCCCAACGCCTTTTTTTCCCACTTCCCTTCCCAATTATAAGTATTCAAGACCTCGTCTGTGAACACACCACGGATGACACCGTTCACATCGTCGGATATACCCTCCATTTTAATGAGGTACATAAGCTGTTAACAAAATATAAATATTAATATTTACAAGTTATTGGTTGTTAAAGCAGATTTTATTACCGTTGCTTGCGAAAAGTCTTCAGCCTTTAGCTTCTCATCCATCTTCTCCACAGACTTTTCTGAGCGTAAGGGGAGCATGGCTGCCACTGCGTCCAACATGACTGACCAACTGACCCCTCAACCCTTTTTATTGACACTTTGCACTCCATCAGTGCCTTGGTATGTGCCACCATTTCCGGATTTAACGAGATCTACAAAAAAATTGAATTAACGTTTGAATAGCAATAAAAGAGATAAATACTTAAATTTCCTTCCATTTGATCCAACTTCTTTCCAATTTCCTATTGGTTGGACACAATAACTTCCTTCGCATGGCTTATCACAACCTGGTTTTTTTCAGTTTGTCTAACCTCTTCGCAATTCCAGTTAGTTTTTCAAGAATTAAATTTAATTTAGCATGTATATCTGCAATGAAAAAGAAATAATAGCTGCTAGTCTTTTAAAACTGAAAAAATATATTTACATTTACCTTTTTCTTTCTCAGCACTTTCCATCAAAACATCTTTAGGCACACCATCCCTCAAGCTAAAAGTTTTTTTTATTACTTGGTGGCCTAGCTCAGCATTACTGTTTTCCTTCATTTCTTGGCTAACTGCCTGGCCTAATATATTCTGTGTAAAGCTCATGTAATTAGATAAAAAGAAATTTTGTGGACAGATTTTGTAAAAAATTTATACTTATTTTAATTATTATAAAAAGGAGCATATGAGTCAAATGCAAAAATATGAAAAATAGCTTTTAATTGAACCTAATGAAAAAATAACTTTCAAGACCAATTGCAAATGCAATGAGTGCAGTGAAGAATCTTATGTAGGCTCTATAAAAAACGATCCTCTGTATATGCAGAATAAAAATAAAATTAATGAAATCTAATAGAGTGCTGTGGTAAATGTTTGGAGCAATTATAGCTTTTGCTAATGTTATGCTATTTATAATTGGCTGTTTTTTTTTATAAAAGACTCAGGTAGTACGTTAGTTGCAGAGAGCAGAGTAATTTTCTTTTTTGAAAAAATGTGGTATTACAAAAACTTATAAAACATTCCAGAGTAAAATAAGTATTTTTATTTTCCTTTTATATAATATGCATTTAGTTGACTTAAAACTTTAAACTTAGTTAACAAATTTTGATAAAAAAAAGTGAATTTTGTTGCCAAATATATTCCATAGGTGTTTTGTCGTGTAAAAAGAAAATCAGATGATGAAAATTATACACGAAATAAAGGCCGATTTTGTTATATGCAGGTATTTTATTTTGTAAAATCCTTTGGCGTATTATATAGCGATGAATTAGTAAGTAGCTGCATTTAGCAGAATATTGAAATCAACTTTTACCAGAAGATTCGTTTTCGGCCAAATGTATTATATTATATCCAATATACATATAAAAAGAATAAGTGAGAAAACTCATGAAAACTATGATGCAAAATAGGTATTAAAAGAAACTTGTTATCATGGGAGATACAGAAATACTTAAAATCTATATCTTCCCTTTTGATAACTTTAGTTTCTTCACCTAAATCACTTGCAACAACTATTCCTAGATCGAGGGAGAGAAAAGGTTGGTCAAAAAAGTTTTCTGTATTTTGAAAAGCTTTGCACACAAATTCGCCAGATCTTTCTCTGCCTACAACTTTAACCGGATCTGACGATTTGCTATGAAAGAAACTATCCTTAGCTCTCTTACAGCTTATTATAAAGCTTCCTAATTTGGAAGCCTTAGACGAAGCTGCTTCTAGTCCTTGCTCTTCCTCAATCCTGCGGAATAATTGTTGCAAAATTTTATTGGGTTTCCTCACAATTTTTTTGATATATTGGATATAATTTTCAAACTTGTACGCCGAAAATTGTTTACAACAGTCAGCTAAATGTAGTAACTAACTCATATGTGAAGATGATTAATGGAATCAACTGGCTGGTATTCAAAAAATATCTTAGTAGTCACTGCGTAGAAAACATTCAGCTTAGATCATGCGATGATATTGAATTTAATATTGCCAATCTTAACGAAAATATTAAGCAGGCTGCTGAACACGCCACTACCTCCTATCCGCAGATCGGCTTTAACAGAATTTATTCTACGGAAATTGAACGTCTTGTATGTGAAAAAAGGAGAGCTAGAAGAGAATGGCAACAACACAGATCACCCCTAAATAAAATCAGACTTAAAGAATGTACTAAACGACTCAAAGAGCTGCTATCATCGGAAAAAACTGCACTACTGGAAAAGTATTTAGAAGGTCTTGATGTAACGTCCGCATCTAATTACTCTTTATGGCGCGCTACTAGAAATCTTAAACGACCCGTTGATCTTAAATCACCATTGCGTACTGCGACCGGAGGCTGGGCAAGAAGTGATAGTGAGAAAGGTAACTTATTTTCTGAGCATTTAAAATCTGTATTCACTCCCAATTCATGTACGGGTGCTGCTGATTTACCGAGTGTAGTTTCTCTACCCCCTCGTCCCTTAAGGTTTAAGATGCATGAAGTACAAAAAGTAATTGCTGAACTCAACCCGAAGAAAGCTCCAGGTATTGATGGCATTAGTAACAAAATGCTCATGAACTTGCCTCATATTGCAATAAGAATCCTGCTATTTACTTTTAATGCTATTTTAAGAATGCAGTATTTTCCACATAACTGGAAACTGGCCAAGATCAAAATGATTCCAAAGGCGGGCAAAGATCTTACCAAGACTGAGTCATATAGGCCTATAAGCTTACTATCTACAATCTCAAAGCTTTTCGAAAAGCTGCTCATGACTAAATTGTCCAAAATTTTAACTGATAATGGGTGCATCCCGGACCATCAATTTGGCTTTAGAAGTCAGCACAGCACGATTGAACAAACGCATAGACTGGTCCAAGTTGTAAGAAGAACATTTGAAGAAAAGAAGTATTGTTCTGCTCTCTTTATTGATGTTTCTCAGGCATTTGATAAAGTATGGCACGAAGGCCTAGTTTTAAAATTGAAGACATATCTGCCAATAAACATTCAAAAGCTTTTGGAAAGTTATATTATTGATAGGAAGTTCACTGTTGTGGAAGGAGAGTTCACGAGTGTGCCCGAATCTATATCTTCTGGTGTGCCCCAGGGTAGTATTCTGGGTCCTGTCTTGTATTTAATATATACTTGTGATATGCCTGTGAGCAATAATATCCATATTTCTACTTTTGCCGATGATACAGCCTGTATGAGTGTGCACGAAAACCCTTATGAGGCATCCCGCAATCTCCAGGAACATATCACTCAGCTGGAAATATGGTTGAACTTATGGAGAATTAAAGTCAATGAACAAAAGTGTGTCCATATAACGTTCACCCTAAGAAGAGATACTTGCTCCCCCATTCGAATCAACAATCAAAATATTCCTCAACATTCCCAAGTGAAATACCTTGGTATACACCTTGATCGAAGACTTACATGGAAACATCATATTGACTCTAAGTTAACTCAGATGAAACTTAAGTTAACTCAAATATATTGGTTGATTGGCAGAAACTCAACACTCAGCCTAGACTGCAAACTTTTATTATACAAGTCGCTTTTGAAGCCAATATGGCGCTACGGAATTCAGTTATGGGGCACTGCTTCAGCTTCCAATGTCGAGAGAATCCAACGAAGGCAAAACAAAATTTTACGGTTAATAACATCGGCTCCATGGTACATCCAAAATTCTATTATACATCGTGATTTAAATATGCCACTAGTGACTGAAGAAATTGCAAAATACGCAGGCAAATATTTAACAAAACTCGAATCACATCCTAATCCGCTTGCTCGTAATATTTTGAACTTTACTGGACACATCCGCTTAAAAAAGAGGGACACACGGGCTCTTATACCTAACACTCCAGATGGGACTACTTGAAAATACTTTCCCCCCCCCCCCCTTTTTTTGATTATCACTACTAATGTATTATTTATAACTACCACTAAGTTTATGTCCGACACTGGTCGGGCCTAATAATTTTTTTTTTATAGATTTAAGATTTGAATACTTATTGTTAGTTCACATATGAAGATACAATAAATAAATACATGCATTAAAAAAAAAAAAAAAAAAAAAAAAAAATGTAGTAAGCCATGGACATTAAAACTAATAGCCTGTTTGTAGAACGCGAAAAGGGCGACTCACGACGAGCCATTTCATGGATGACTACGTAATGAAAAGCGTTTGTATAACGCGACTCGACTTTGCCATGCAGCTAACAGTAACTCGCCCTTATGTCAAATATGTACTAAATCGTACTGTTGCCAACGTGTTAAAAAATAATTTTAGTTTATATTTTTCATATGAAATTTTTTTTCACCTTAAAAAACGGCAGCCCTATTCTTGTGCACAGCTGACATCTACATACATATGTACATAAATAAAAAAAGTAAACAAATAACAATTTTTTAATTTGTTCTAAAAAAAAGTGAATTTAAGTCTTATATCTGAGTTAAAGTTGTGCGATTTACATATATCAATAACTAAGTTTAATATGCAGCAATGATGTGCATACATAAATATACATATGTACATATGTATGTATACATGTAATTATGTACAGACACATATACTACTTTCATGTATATGTACAATGTGATCCTGCTGCTGCTGTTATCCCAATTTGAATCCTTCATCGGTAAATGTTATGCAGGTTAGACATTTAATCGGTACAGATGATAACGGGTGTAAGACCTTGCGATCAGTGCCAGAAATGTTTTTGTATAAAGGTAAGTAATCTAAAGTATCGTAATATTTTTTAATAAGTGATTTCCATGTAAGTGATGTGCATGCATAAATGTATGTATGTAAATACATACATACATATCTACTCATAAACAAAGAAACGATTAATAATGGTAAGAATCTGATTTGTTAAATTTTCAGATTCGCAAGTGTCCCAGGCCAAAAATGATGATCAAACTACAGCTGGTGATCAGGGATCTACTCTGTAATACGGAGCGAAAGAAAATGCTTTCGAATTTATATTAATACTTAATTTAATTTATTATTGTGTTGTCGAAATGTGTATTTAAAAAATGTCAAAATAGTAAGAGTGTACAATTGCAGTTATGTATATAAATGCACAAAAAAAGAGTTAAATATTGCATTAACCCTGCACACGTAACCTTCGAACGTATCCCTCTAAACCTAACCATTCGTCGTTTCGACGAGCACTTTTTGGGGCGTATAATATCGGTTCTAAACATATATATTTTTGTACTTGCAACACATACATACCTTTAGCAAGTACTTTTTTAGTAAATACAACTATATATTTCTATTCTGTTACAAGGATATTTATTATAATCCATTTTTCCAAAAAGCATTTTTTTTTTGAGATCACATTGTTATAAAATTTATATAAACGAACAAAACAAAAAAGCCTCTTTCTCTTTGGCAAAACTTAACTATAACACTATTGTCATTTAAAAAAATATATAAAATTAATTTTTTGAAGCGCATTGTGTGCAGAAATCAACTTTATGCTCGCCAACACTCGTGAAAGCGACGAACAAGTTTATCATATCTCAATAATTACGTGCTCACGCGCCGAATTTGGTTGTCTCCTGCAAAAGCTCAGCGAAAACTAAGTTGGCAAGAAATTTAGCGGCGATCGGTGCACGTGTTAAAAAGAAATAGCTAATTTTTCGTCCGGTGTTCGTCGTTTCGACGAAGGTTATGTGTCTAGGGTTAAACACAAATAAAAACTTATAAAAGTAAATGATTAAATTATAGTGTTTTTAGTTCAAAGGAAAGCATTTATAGTACAATTACGCTAAGACTTGAAAACGATAAAAGCTACAGGGTGGGCCAAAAGAAACCAAGGGGTGTAAAAGTTTTTTTTTTAACGCATGTTTTTTTTATTTATTGTATCTTCAAGTATGAACTAACAATAAGTATTCAAATCTTAAATCTATAAAAAAATTATTAGGCCCGACCAATGTCGGACATAAGCTTAGTGATAGTTATTAATAATACATAAGTAGTGATAAGCAACAAAAAGAAAAAAGTGTTTTCAAGCAGCTTCATCATGTAGAGTGTTGAGTATTAGAGCCTGTGTATCTCTCTTTTTTAAGCGGATGTGTCCAGTAAAGTTCAAAATATTACGAGCAAGCGGATTAGGATGTGACTCGAGTTTTGTTAGATATTTGCCTGCGTATTTTACAATTTCTTCAGTCACTAGTGGCATATTCAAATCGCGATGTATATTTGAATTTTTGATGTACCATGGAGCCGATGTTATCATGAGTAAAATTTTATTTTGCCTTCGTTGAATTTTCTCTATATTTGAAGCTGAAGCAGTGCCCCATAGTTGAATTCCGTAACACCATATTGGCTTTAAAAGCGACTTGTATATTAAAAGTTTGCAGTCTAGGCTAAGTGTTGAATTTCTACCAATCAGCCAATGTACCTGAGTTAATTTAAGTTTCATTTGAGTTAACTTAGAGTCAATGTGATGTTTCCATGTAAGTCGTCGATCAAGGTGTAAACCAAGATATTTCACATGTGAATGTTGAGGAACAACTTGATTGTTAATCCGAATGGGGGAGCAAGTATCTCTTCTTAGGGTGAACGTTATATGGACACACTTTTGTTCATTGACTTTAATTCTCCATAAGTTTAACCAAAGCTCCATCTGGCTAATGTGTTCCTGGAGTTTGCGGGATGCCTCATCAGGGTTTTCGTGCATACTAAGGCAAGCTGTATCGTCGGCAAATGTGGAAGTATGGATACTACTGCTCACAGGCATATCGCAAGTATAAATCAAGTATAAAACTGGTCCCAGTATGCTCCCCTGTGGCACACCGGATGAAATAGTTTCAGGCCTACTCGCAAAGTCTCCTTCCACAACAGTGAACTTACGGGAAATAATGTAACTTTCCAAAATATTTAAAATGTTTATTGGTAAGTAAGTCTTCAATTTTAAAATTAGGCCTTCATGCCACACTTTATCAAATGCCTGGGAAACGTCAATAAAAAGCGCAGAACAATACTTTTTTTCCTCAAAAGTTCTTCTTATAAATTGAACCAATCTGTGAGTTTGTTCAATGGTGCTATGCTGACTTCTAAGACCAAATTGATGGTCTGGTATGCACCCACTACTAATTAGAATTGGGGACAATTTTGTTTTGAGCAGTTTTTCGAAAAGCGTTGACATAGTTGATAGTAGACTTATTGGCCTATATGACTCAGCCTTGGTTAGATCTTTGCCCGGCTTTGGAATCATTTTAACCTTGGCAAGCTTCCAGCTGTGTGGATAATACTCCAGTCGTAAAATGGCATTAAATATGAATAATAGGATTCTCATTGCAATACGAGGCAAGTTCATAAGCATCTGGTTACTAATTCCATCAATACCCGGAGCTTTCTTCGGGTTGAGTTCGGCAATTAATTTTTGTAAATCACGCGTCTTAAACTTTATGTGTTGAGGGGGTAGAGCGACTACATTCGGCAAATCAGCAACACCAGTACATATGTTTGGCGTAAAAACGGATTTTAAGTGCTCAGCAAATATTTTACCTTTTTCAGTATCGCTTCTTGCCCAACTTCCGGTAGATGTGCGTAGAGGTGGCTTATACTCAATGGGTGTTTTAAGCTTTCTAGCAGCATGCCACGAGGAGAAATTAGATGCTGGTGTGACATTGAGACTTTCAAGATAATTTCTAAGAGATGCAGTTTTCTCAGACGCAAGCAACTCTTGGATTCGTTTAGTGCACTCTTTAAATCTGATTTTATTTTGTGGTGATCTGTGCTGTTGCCATTCCCTTCTAGCTCTTCTTTTTTCACGTACGAGACGTTCAATGTCTGTAGAATAAATTTTATTAAACCCAGTCTGCGGATGGGAGATAATGGCATGTTCAGCAGCCTATTTAATATTCTCGCTGAGATTGGCAATGTTAGATTCAATATCATCGGGTGTTCTAAGCGTAATTTTTTCCGTACAATTACTACTGAGATATTTTTTTAACCCCAGCCAATTAACACGATTGATCATCTTCACATATGGGTCAGGTAAGTTACTTCTTAATGGGCTACAAATTGTAATGATCGTCGGAGAGTGATCGGACGAAAGATCAAGAGAAGCTTGAACTTGAGTTAAATCCCTAGAGATATTTTTTATGACGCCAAAATCTATAACATCCGGAATTTTTTGTATGTCAGTAGGCCAATAAGTGGGCTCCCCACTCGAAATGACATCCAAGCCCAATTTTGAAATAGTGTTGAACAATGCTCGACCTCTGGGGGTAATAAGACGCGAACCCCAGAACGTGTGCTTAGCATTGTAGTCGCCAGCTGCTACAAAACAAGGTCCAAGAGATTTGTAGAAATCCTCATATTGATTCTCAGTGATTGAAAATCTGGGAGGGGAGTAAATTGATGATATAACAAAATTTGTACAAAAACTTTCAATGCCAATATTTGTTGCTTGTAGGTGTTCTTCACAAATGTTATCAAGAACATAGTGCTAGAGTCTTGACTTTATTAGAATCGCTGATCCACCGCAAGCCCTTCCTCTAGGGTCTTTTGTATCATATATAGTGTAGCCATAAATTTTAAAAAGACTTCTCGAAGTTAAATGAGTCTCAGATACTAACATTACATCAATATTTTTTTCCGTGAGGAAGTGCTCAAGTTCATTTTTATGTTGGCGAATGCCGTTTGCGTTCCAGAAACATATTGTTAACGTGTTCATGGCTTGTTAATTAATGCTTGAAGCAGAGTATTGTGCATTCGCAGCATTTCTTGCATCATGCTAGTCATATTTGTTGTAAAATTGTTTATAGTTTGCACCAGATTTTCAATAGTAGCTTCAAGGCGATTAAAATTAAAGCTTGCGTCAGTATTTTTTGAATTATTTGGCGGGGAAACATTTTGTGTGGGAATTGAATTTGTCTTAGCAGCATCTGCATACGATACACGGGAAGTAACTGGTTGGCTCATTTGCGAAAAGTGGCAGAGTAAGCGTTTGCTGATTGAGCTGGAGCTAATTTAGGTTTTTGCACCATAGTCTTCTTTACGAAAGAGTACACAGGACAACCTCTGTAGTTAGCGGTGTGATTACCTCCACAATTACTGCATTTTTTATCACTTTGATCTTTTGGCTTATTGCAACTAGCAGTGCCGTGTAATTCGCCGCACACAACACAAACAGAGGGTAAATTGCAGTATGTTTTTGTATGGCCATATTCTTAGCAATTATGGCACTGTACAGGACCTGAACGCTTATGTGGCTCTTCAACTGTGATTTTTCGGTACAAGAGGTATTTCAAATTATAAATTGGATGCGTCTCATTTTTTTTCAATTTTATATCATTAGGCTCAAGTTCAACACGAAATAGGGGTTGGGGAATCTTCTCTCTGTTTATTATATTGGACACATTTTTTACCTTAAACCCCTGGAGGACGAGTGCATCTTTTATTTCTTCGGGAACAACATAAGAATCTATGCCCTTCAATACGATCTGCATGCCTTTAGCGCTCTTAAGCTGGTATGTGTAGAAGCTTGTTTTATTTTTTTCAAATTCAGCAACCATTTTACGGAAATCTTTTTCGTCATAAATTTGGATTTTAGTTTCATCTATGTTTCCACGTTTTATTGGAACAATGTGAAATTTATTCTCACCAATGACCGAAATTAATTTTTTAATAAGGGCATTTGATTTTTTTTGTCTCAAATAGATTGGTGGCGGCTTGGATATTTTATTCGAGGATACCTCGGGTTTGTCGTTGTCATCTTGCAAAATTTCGAAGCGGTTTTGGCGATTAGTTGAGGCTGCGCTGTTATCCCTAGACATTTTTGGAGCAGATGAAATTTTTGAAGAATTCGGGCTTCGCCCACGCTTTACCACGGTTATATATCTGTCCATTCCGACTTATACCTTGAGTTTCGAGCCGCTGTTATCTGTAGTGATAACTTTGTTAAGTGATGAACACGAGCCTGAAGGGGATGATATTACTGGTTTATATGAAGAAGTACTAGGCAACTGTAATGTTAATGCATCATTACTATTTGGCATTGGACAAAGCGAAGTTGATCGCTGACGAAAAATTGGCTTTGACGTTAAAAAAAGACTTTCATCAGATTTATTATTTATATTTTTTTCATTAAGAGTTTCAGAACTCACAGTAAAATAAGCATTTCTGCCGTAAGAACTCACTTCAAATTTTTTTGTATTTGAGGCACTCATACAAAGAATTCCTCAAGGGATATTCGTTTGTGTTTTTTTATGTTTGCGGTCTTTTTTTGTTTTTGTTATTTATGATTGTTTATTTGTTTAGAGGTACACATATATATAGTATTCCTCAATATAAATTTGTTTAATTTTTTTTGTTTGCGGTTTTTTTTTTTTGTTATTTTTACTATGTAAAAATATCAGCAAAGCATAAAGCTTATTTATTAAAGACAGTATGTACCTATTACGAATAATATGTACTACGAATATTTTTTGTTTGTTTAATTTTTTGTAAGTAAGAAAAATTCCGCTAATCGACTGTTCGCTATGAAGGTACCACGAGAACTGGGTGTAAAAGTTTAATAACTTATAGTTACAAAAGTTTAATAACTTTTTTGTTTATTAATTTTTTTTATTTTTTCTTTCAGATTATATAGACAACACTTGGAGAATTTATAATGGAGAGGTTCACAACTGAACAGAGAACCAGAACAATAGAATTTTATTATTTAAACCAGAGATCAATTATTTTAACGCAAAGAGCATATCGTCGACATTTTAACGTCAGAATTTCGCCCTCTGAAGCGATGATTCGTTGCTTAGTTAATCGTCATCACCAACATGGCAGCGTAAGAGATTTGCCTCGAACCGGTAGACCACGTTTAAGTCGCACTGCGGAAAATATTGAACGAGTACAGCAAAGTGTTAACGAAGCACCAGAAACATCTGGCAGAAGGCGTTCTGCTCAGCTAGAAATGTCTCGTACGTCACTACGGCGCATTTTAAAAAAAGATTTACAGTTATACCCATATAAGGTGCAATTGGTCCAAGAATTAAAACCCGCAGATCATCGGCAACGTCTAAATTTTGCAAAATTTTGAAATTCGGAAATTATTTGGCCAGCGCGATCGCCAGATTTGACAGCACCCGACTATTTTCTTTGGGGTTTTTTGAAGGAGCGAGTGTATGTGAACAAGCCAGAGACAATCCTTGAACTCAAGGCAAACATTGTTGCAGAAATTCGAACGCTACAGCCACAAGTTTTAAAAGATGTTATGGAAAATGCTCTAAAAAGAGCCCATCAGTGCGAAGCTGAAAACGGTGGTCATTTAAGAGACATCATTTTTCATACTTAGTGTAAAAAAATTTCCATTTTGTATATTATATAATCTGGAAGAAAAAATAAAAAAAAGTTAATAAACAAAAAAGTTATTAAACGTTTACACCCCTTGGTTTCTTTTGGCCCACCCTGTGTATACACAAAAATATGTAAAATATTTGTTTTGATCTTTGTGTACCGAAAACCACATCAATGTCATTGCTGCTGAAAACCCTTGACGCGCACAAAATCCTTATACTTAAGGCCTCTTTGTAGACAGGTATGTGTAGGTACAAATTGTGGCTTGCAAAATTTCCAGACAGTTAGCAGTTGTGCAGCTTTTCCCCAGGTGGGTAGCCTTTTATACATTTGTTGTTCCTAAGAGATTAAAACAATTTAAATTAATATACTTATATTAGATAAAATTATAGTTTTTTTACTCACATACATACATAGGTATATTTCACTTTTTCCAAAAATGTGCTACTTTTTTGCCATCAATTGGCTAAGCTGCAGCCCTCTTGTTATTTTGATGCTAGAAATTTAAGTATTAAAAACAAGAACAATCCTAATATGAAAGATTACTTACCTTTTTCTTGTTCGAAATTCCATTTTTTAAATTATATTTGTTATTTATTTAAACTTTTTTACTGTTTTGTTTATTTTTTTTAATTCTTTTTGAAACAACTACAATTTTTTAGTCGTCCTCCTTGACGTTTATTGTGAGTCAAATCGTGTTCTACAAACGCAAATAAACTGACATCTGTTACGTTTTTTGATCAAAATCGTCAACACTCGTGTTTTAAAACCCCAATAAATAAATAATGCTAACATGTTAGCGATTATTATAGACGAGTCGCGTTCTACAAACAGGCTAGAAATCTTCAATTGCTTTTTGAGCAACATATACCTCTTTCATATGAGACAGTTCACTAGCCAGAAGCCTTATACCACTATGTATCTATAAAAAGTGATAATATTGGTCACTACTGATGCAATCTTTTAGAACAAAAATTCCGGTATATAGCAAAAACTGCCTAAGTTCAGTTGTTTTCCAGTTACCAATTTCATCTAATGTTCTTGGCACACTTCAAAATTCCGATGGGACATAATTAGAAACGAAACTAATTTTCTCATCAATTTTTGTTTTGTTACTTTTGTTACTGCCAATTAAAAGTTTAAGCAATTTTTTAGTGACTCCCAAATCAACTAATTGCATACTATCTAGAGGAAACTGAGAGACCAAATCAAAACCTGATTCTTCCAAAATACTTTTTTTCTCTATAAATGCATCTGCGTGGTGAGAAGCATGACACCTAAAGTGAAATGTCGTATCAGTTCTTGGGACACCGGATTCTTTTAAGAAACATACTCTTCTTTCCTTATATAACCCTTCTTGGCAGCATTTGTGGCATCCATTTTTGCTATTATGTGAAACTACTCCCGTGACAAATGCCCTAGCTGGGGAATCGCAAATAAATAAACGGACATTAAACCGCAACAAGTTTTGCTTAGTGCCTACTTTTACCCCATTTTCTTTGATTTGTTTCACCTCTGCGCAAAAGTCTGCTATGAAACTATCTAAGCACAAAACATACAGAAGTGTCACGAGACGGAAGATACGGTTATTTTTCTGTTTGTCTCGTTTTCCCTCAAATTTTGTCATCGTTTTTGTTTTGCTACGTCTTTCTAGTGCAATAAATTTTTATTAGCTGTGTTAATTGGTAAGTAGTAATACACTACAGTATCAAATATACTATGTTTTTCTCTTTTTTCCACGAATTTTAACTAAAACCTGATTGGAGCTTTTTTTACCTGTCACTTTCTTCACTTCTGTGTATTCTGTGATCTAAGTCTTTTGGCTTCTTAAAACCTGAAAAGCAGCCTATCATAAATGGACTTAGATTAACACCCACGATTGATCCAAGAATGGGCCACAAAACTCTATTTGAGCTCTGAAAAAGTTTAAGGCCATCAATACCTACATCTATACAAACTTCTTCCCTGTCAGCCAAACTGTCAAATGTGGCCTATAGAAAGTATTTTTGAATTTCTAAATACATGAATTCACCATCGGTCATATTCGACACATTAACTACTTCTTTGCTTACATTAAAAAGGGTTTTTGCCGATAATGGTAAATCTTCGACTCCTACCCTTCTTAATGTATGGAGCAAATCTTCTAGAGCCGTATAGGAAATTTTATTTCTCACGGCCCATGATTTGATCTCATCACATTTACTTCTTCCCTCAAAAGTTACAGGATTTCTTTCAGGGGCTATATAAGATTCATCACTGTACTCACCTGCATTTGAATGCAACCCATGCGCAGATGTGGATGCAATAGGATCTGAAATTCCTTCATTTAATTCCTTCACTCCAATTAAATCCGGCACATTTTGTTATGTTGTTTTTTCATTACTTTAACCAAAGAACATATTTCTATCTTTTTTCACATTCAATTCATAAAATTCATATGCCTTTTTTTCTTTATACAATAAATTTTAAATGTGTCTTTTACTCATTATACTTATCTTTTTTGTTTCACTTTATTTATATAAATAACTTTTAAAACTTTAATTTTTTTCACTTTATGCTTCGTTGAAAGACGCGTTGCAATATTTGCCTGAAATACCACTAGCAAAAATTTTTGTTCAGTACGTTTTTTTTAATAATCCCCAAAATTTCCAAAGCTTATTCGTATACTAATTATATTTTTTGACAATAAATAATCAAATAATTATAATTTACGGAAACATAATCCATATATTTTAATAAGACTTCAATTTAAATAAAACTTAAATAAATATGAACAAAAATTCATATACCAAAATATGCAAAAAGTATTGTAAAAACAATCCTTAAAATTTTATTGAAAAAACATAACAGTGGCAGCACCAGCAGCAAAAAATCAACATAAAATTGTTGCATGTGTGTTAGTAAAACAGTTTTGTTTGTGTTAGTTTCAATCAGTCATTTCTTGTAGGGATATTTACATGTTTTTCATGCAAAATATTCAGAAAAGAAATTGAACATTTTTCCCACAGTTGTATTTTTTGTACAAACAAACACAGAAATGTAAAACATGTAACATATATGCAACATATTTGTCAGAAAAGAAATCGCTATAAGTGAAATAATTCGAAATTGGTAAAACGTAAAATTACATCTCGAAATATTTGATACATTAAAAAGAAAACCTAAAATTAAACAATCAATTGTAAAAAAAAAACAAAATCCCAAAAAGCAATCACCTCCAACAAGCCACCTTCAGCGAGAAAACAGGACAAGTGCATCCAGCACCGTAACAGCACCAAGATTAGTATGTCTGTCCAGGTATTTTGCCAGCTGACATTAGACATACAAGACTGGACCTAAAAGGAACCATATATGAAAAACCAAATTATATATTTATATAGAAATATGTAAGAATCGCAAGTTTTTATTTTTAGTTGAATTGAGGGAAACACTTGAAGTAAATTACTTACATTTGTAATGTTGTTGTAGAGTAGTTGTGTTGTGTGACCAAAAAGGAATGACACATATGGACATGATGGTTGCCAGATGATTGACCGTGCTGGCATGCTGACGTATACCCGGCTAGGGCTCGCCGTCTTGGGGTGGTTCTTGCCAATCCATCTGGAGGTCCAGCAACTACAACAAACTAAGAAAATCATGCCAGCCAAGTATACTCCAAAAGGAAACGAAATTTAGGTGGTCTTAAGAAAATATATAAAAGTTTGGAGCCCGAAGCAAACCCTGATTATTTCCCTGGTTACCTACACACACACATACAACCAAATTCACCTGGCAGGTGTTATACCAGGATACTCAACCCTTCCCTTAGAGATCTGATGACCTATCCGTGACATCGCACTCAGGCCGCCATGTCTCTTGACTTGCATCACCTGGACAAGCTTTTCTTCTCCTTATTTTTCACACCTTCATATTAATGAATATTTTTCTCAAAACATTTCATTTAAAATGGAAAATACATTTCGATTTATTAAAAATAGAAAGTATATAATAAAATTATTAACCAAAAATGTTTGAGATTCAAAATTTACTTTTTACCCACATAATTTTACTGGAATGTAAATAAAAAAAATATGTTAACAAAAATATTTAAATGAATAAAAACAATAAAATAAACAACCCCTTTTTTAAAATTTTACAATGTACAAATAAAATTTCCTACTGTGTATTTCCTTTCTTTATAATTAAATTTACATTAACATTTTCAAAAAAAAATTCAAATTTCATTTATAAAATTTTTCTTTCCTTTATGTATTGCTGCAGGACTAAATATTTATAGTATACATACAGGTCAAATGCTTTGGTTACACATATATATACATATATATAATTATCAAATTACCAGAATTGATTAATATTTGCTTTTAAAGGTAAGCACCTGTGAAGAGAAAAGAGGATTCACAATATAGTGAAGCGTAATGCTAAGTATGGAGGTAAGTATACACGAGTGTTTTCCCTTAACTCACAAAACAAATTTAACACAATATATATATATATATATATATATATATATATTTATTTATATTCTTTATATTTTGATATTTCTATATAGATTGTTCGTTCCAGTCCCGTCGCGTAGGTCTAGAGTCTTGGCAAAATACCTGGCCGTTGGGTTACTAAACCGACTGTTTCCAAGGTGATTTCTGCGTCCTTTGGTTGGCGATATGTTCGACCTGTTCCTTCGCTGGGTGTGGCGTGTAGCAGATGTTAGGGCCTTTCTTTTTTTTCAGTTTATTTTTTTTTTGCATTCACAAAACAAATTTAGTTTTCTTCTTGTAAAATTTTGTTACTAAGTTAAATTTAGTTTTTAAAAGTTAATTGAATGTTCTTTTGCTTTGATTTTTTTTCTTTCTTTTTTTTTGTCTTTTTAGGAAACAAACAAAGCACTTGTAGTTCTTTACAGTATATACATATCTATATATTTTTTTAAATATTTTTAAATAAAGTTGTATAAAAACTGTTTTTCTTAAAAGAACACTCTCTCCTTATTTCTTCCGTTCGCTTCCGTGGGTATAACAAGAATGATCCTTGTTATTTTTCGGTGATCTAGCACCGCCAGCAAAACGCATTCCTGGAAGAGGAGCCGTTTGTTTTCTCATACAGTGCTCGCTCTTCCTTCCCTTCAAACAGTCCGTTAAACCTTATTTATTTCTTATTTACTTTTTTGTTGTCCTTTATTTTGCCTATTGCAAATAGGCAGCTGGCGCGATAATATTATCAGCTATCAGCTGTGGGTACTGCCTTATCGGCCGGACTGCTGTGTTTACACAGGCAAAAATAATAATCTTTAGGGTGCACATTACACATTTTAGAGTTCATCACTAATTGTGAGATACTCCCAGCTAGATAGAATGAGCTAAACCTAGGAAGCGTACGGAACAGAAAGGAAAGGGCTATTTGTCGCCAGTTTTTTTGAGTGTTTGTTTTAAGGGAGAAAAAATAAAAGTTTAATTAGAATTTATTGCGAAACTTTTATATTTATGTGTTTATAAGACTCATCTTGGAAAGAGTACGTAGGACTTAGGACACGCCATAGACCGACGGAAAATCACCAAGATAAGGTGGTATAATTAAAATCGAATCTGAAATTAAATAAAAGTTTTTGTATGATCACTTGAATATATAATAGAAGTTAAAATGTTTTAATATGTTAAGAAAATTCAGTCATTTTGCACATAGATCTATATATAAAAAATCTATATAAAAAAAAATATATAAAAATATAAATCTATGTTTTTTCATGTTTCATTGAATGTTTTTGAATTAAACTGCCCGCTTAGTCCTTTAATATATATAAAATGTCAATAAATTAGAAATGAAATTTTCAGGCGTTTTCATTAAGATGAAGTGGTGCTAGGCATTATCATATGCGGTAAGTAAGGGGAGTAAAAGTTCAACCGGTGACGCAGGTTAAGCGACATCGCAGCCTGAGTGCTGAAATTTCTTTGTACTTTTTGTTGGCGTGTTTCTCGTTGATACGGTCATGGCACCACCAGGGCCATTGTCTATAAGTAAGAAGTTGCCGAAGGGTGATAAAGAGGAGGATGCATTGGAACGGATGTCGCAATCCGAATCTATGTTGCCGGCTCCGTCGAGGAAATTGTTAAGGCATAGTGACACTGATAGCGAGAAGGAGTACCGGAAAGAGAAGAGGGTGAAACCTAATTCACCCAAGACTCGTCGTGAACGTTCTGCTTCTTCTGCTGCTAATGTAGCCGATGTTGCTGCTGGTGGTGCTGTCGATGGTGCTGTTAGTAGTATTATTGTTCCTGAGGGTGGAGATATGATTTATGAAAGGGTGGAGGAGGGAAGTGCGACTGTCACCGACAGGACTAACAGGGTGCATGCTGCCTCTTCAAGACGCTGTGCAGGGAAGAAGCTAGCGAAGCTATTGCCGGACTATAGCGGATCACTGGCGCACTGATGGAGGTAGTTTTGGCGGACGGTATATACCGCGCTGTGCGCAGGCTGATGTCTACGATATCGGTGGACTATGAGGTGCTTACGATTAAGCTTGTGGCTAAAAATCAGGTTGAGGGGACGTTTGGAGGCCGGCTGACCTAGTATTTTTTATGGTAGTGCTCCTCCTGCTGCTGCAGCAACGCTCGTTGCTCCGCCTGCTCGTGCCTCCGTGGTTGTGGTGACAACACCTACCGTCAAGCCAATGAAGACATGGTCGGTGCTGGTTAGAGGCAAAGGTGCGTCGACGTCTAAAAAGGTGGTGAATGAGGTTGGGTCAGCTCTTGGTGTGCGTGTCCACGATGTGCGACCGATGAAATCGGGAGGAGTCGTCATTCGAGCTCACGCAGCTGCTAAGAGGCAAAATATTGTTGAGAATAAGAAGTTCCAAGAGGTGGGTCTGGAGGTGCCTGTGAATGACAAGCTAGGCCCAATGGTAGTTGTCCAGCGCCTCCACAAGTTGATTACACTATATGAGTTCTTGCAGGAGCTTTACGCAATAAACCTCGAGGAGTTGATCTCAGGCGAGGCTTATCGGAAAGCGGTGAGGCTGGCTAGTGCACCACGGGCTGGTGTTGAAGGTGATATTAACGTGGTACTTGAGTGCTGACAAAATTTTGCTGACCACCCATGTGCATTGCTACAGGTGCCTTGGCTTTGACCTTCGAGTCAGGGATTGCCGCATGACTGATAGTGTGTGCAGAAGATGTCGTGTGACTGGCCACATAATATTACGCTGCCCACATGAGTTGAAGGGCCGCAATTGCGCCATCAAGGGTCTACCTGCGGTGCATGTTATGATGTCTGCTGCATGCCCTGTGTACACGACAATGATGGCTAGGATGAACGCAAGACATTAATTATGAGGATCATTATACCGCAACAAAGTCTGCAGAAATCGTACGCAGTGAAATGCGAGTTTGAACAGGCGATGCGACGGCCGGTTGATTCTTTTGTCTTTCTCAGGAGCCATACGTTACGAATGATCATGTCAGGGATTGCCGGGGAGGTGTAGAGCAGGGAAAGCCAATCGATACAAATAATTTTGGATACTCCCGCACATATCGAATATTGCTTATGCTAGTGCGTGTTTATATCCATTAATTCTAATACTTGCACTTTATTTCATAGTTGTATGTATCGATGCGCATTCTTTGTTACATGCCGCATATCTACGCATATCTATCGACATACCCATGACTTGCAACAAATTCGATTTTTTAAATATTTTTTGATGTGTTGCCAGAAATACTGGTTGGTAGTTGTTGAGGTAAAAAAATTTATTCAAACTATTTTAACATAAAATTCAATAAAAATGTTTTACCCACATACACACACTTCGCTGTCCTTAGATATAAAAGCTCTATTAAATATTTACTGGAGTAATTTGACCGCGGGTATAGAAAAACGCTCCATTTTAGATCTAAGATAAGAACCGAATTAGTCGAAGAAAGCTTGAACCATGGCATTCCTGAAAATTTTAGCACTTGTTTGTCGCCAATTTTCGCGATGAAACTGACTTTTTAACCAAATCTTGGCTTTTTTTTTACCATTTTACCGAGTTTTAATTCATCTGCATATCTATTTTATGTTAGTGAATTTTCGCCATTTCGGATTCCTTAGATCTTTAAGTATTTGTAAGTTATTTCAGGGACATTTATTGCAAATGTTTTCTTTTTTTTTGCAATAAAAGTGATTGTTCCCAATTATTTGTTTTTTTTTTTTGCATTTTTAAAGATTTTCAACCAGATATATCTTTTATCTTTTTTTTATGTTACCAAATTTTTGCTAATTTTCGACATGGTCGCAAATTTTTCCAAGTTTTCGACATTCGTTACAATTTTGGTGTTTTTTTAAATACATCTACATCTTTTTTCAATTAAAAACTTATTCACGAATTTTCTCAACTTTTTGTAAGTGAGATTGGATTTAATTTTTAAAATCTACTGAGTATTTTCGTTCACATTTTTTTAATTTTGGACATTTTTTTAAAATAATATTCGCAATTTTGCAAGTTTTCGCGATTAGTATGCGGAACAAATTTTCGACTTATTGCTTTTTTGAGGTTTATATAATCAGCTTTAGGGGATTTTTTTTATAGCTTTAATCCTTGCGAGTTTGCATAATTTTTGCAATATATAAATAGAAATAGAAAAAGTTTCGTGATATAGATTACATAGAAAAAAATGCGTAATATAAATTAGGCATTTGTTAAATTCATACACAACGATTTTTTTTATTTACTTACATATGTATTTGGTAACATTGTTCATATAGTCATACTCGTCATTACATGCTTGTGCGCACATGTATTGATACGAATATCTATTAGCACATTTGTTTGATCGAACCCGCACCTATCGATATTCGTACTTATTTGTGTTGATAGCTACAGATATGTATGCCTGAATGTAAGCATGCTTGTTGATACGAATGTGCTATCATGCTAATTGTCGTTGGAGTATCGATATGTATTGAACATTCAAAAAGTAACTTTTTGGCTTTCCCTGGTGTAGAGTTTACACGAATGTACCAGAAAACTCTGCTGTAGTTTTTTACGAAGGCGATGTAGACTGTACTGTAGTTAGCCGTGCTCGATGGGGTGTGTACATTGCTGTGGGGGGGTAATTTGAGCGTTTGCTATTTGCCAGCGTCCACTGCAGATTTGGTGGTCCATTGGAGTCGTGCTTAAGGTATACGGACACGGTGTTACAGCTTATACTTAAAGAATCCGACTGTCCCTATCTACGCAGTTGAACAATTGAAGTCATCAGACGTGTTTTATTTGAGTGTTTTTTGCGCAAAATATTTTGTGAGATAAACTTTGGAAGAAAAATACGGGATTAGTCTCAAAGTGAAGTGCGGGATTTGTGGAATTCGTGAATATTGGAATTCAGAAAATCGGTTGACATATACCGGAGATATAATCGAATTATTCTCCGGTTATATAGTACAATAAAAACACGTACATGTATGTATGTATAGTTGTAGAAAATTAAATAAATTGGTGAACGCGAAGAAGAAAAGTGTCTTAAATCTGCCAAGGTTAGATTCCGGCAGTAGGGACGGACGGCATTTTGTGTTTTTGGTGTCTCAAGGGCAATCTCCGGCAGTAAGGTCGTGTGAGCAAAAAATAAAAATCAGTGTTGCCGCTTTGGTTAATTTTCCAAACCCGGTTTGTGTCTTGGATAAGTGGTTTTTGTCCGTGCTAAGTGGTCACTGCTGGTGTGTGTCTCCGCTAAGCTGCTGCTCATCAGAAAATCGAAGATTTGCTGAAATATAAGTGGAAGATTTGGTGAATTTTGTGCCCATTTTTACTGATTTTGACCGGTAAGTGCAAAACCTTTTGTTTTTATTGGGGGTTTTTTGCTGTTGGTGTGGTCATGGCTCCTGGGGGGCCTCTGTCCGCAAGGAAAAAGATTCCGAAGGGTGACGTAGAGGACGATGCGTCGGAGTCTGTATCGCAGGGCGAGTTTTTGTTGCCGCCGCCGTCGAGGAAGTTACTGCGGCATAGTGACACTGACAGCGAGGAATGCGGAAAAGAAAAGAGGCTGAAACCCAATTCACCCAAGACGCGTAGGGAGCGTGCTGCTGCTGCTGCTGCTGCTGCTGCTGCTTCTGCTGTTGCTGGTGCCTCGGGTGGCGCTATTGGTGGTGCTGTTGGTGCTGCTGTTGGTGGTGCTGTTGGTGGTGCTGTTGGTGGTGCAGTTGGTGGCGCTGTTGGTGGCGCTACTGCCACAGAGATGGTTTACGAAAGGGTGGAGGAGGGGGGTGATATGGATATGGTCACTGATACGACCGATAGGACGCATGCTGCCTCTTCCAGCCGTCGTCCAAGGAAGAAGGTGGTAAAGAGCACTGGTGCTGCTGGTGCTGGTGCTGTCGTTGGTGCTGGAAGTCGTGCTGCTGGTGATGCCATCGCTGAATTAAAGCGAATCACTGGCTCACTGATGGAGGTCGTGTTGGCTGATGGAGTTGACCGCGCTGTGGGCAGATTGGTGTCCACGATATCGGCTGAATATGAGGTTTTGATGATGGGGCTCGTCGCTCAAAATGAGAGGTTGAGGGGACGCCTGGAGGCCGGCTCACCTGCTATTTTTGGTGGTCGTGCTGCTCCTGTTGCTGCGTCGGCGTTGCTTGCTCCGCCTGCTCGTACCCCGGTGGCTGTGGTGGCGACACCTGCCGTCAAGCCAGTGGAGACGTGGTCGGTGGTGGTTAAGGGCAAAGGTGCCTCTACTTCTAAGGAGGTGGTGGAGAAGGTGGTGAGTGAAGTTGGGCCAACTCTTGGGGTGCGTGTTCACGACGTGCGGCCGATGAAATCGGGTGGTGCTGTCATCCGAACTCCCTCGGCTGCTGAGAGGCAAAAGATTGCGGAGAACAAGAGGTTCCAGGAGGTGGGTCTAGAGGTGTCTGTAAATGACAAGCTAGGCCCACGGGTAGTTGTGCAGCGTGTTCATAGATTAATAACACCCGACGAATTTATGCAGGAGCTCTATGCAATGAACCTGAAGGACCTGATGTCAGGCGAGGCCTTTAAGAAAGCGGTGAGACTGGCTAGCGCGCCGTGGGCCAGTGGAGAAGGTGATGTCAATGTGGTGCTGGAGTGCACACAGTCTGTTGCTGACCACCTTTGCACGACTGGTGTGTATGTAAAGTGGTTCCGCTTTATCGCGCGGGCACAGGATGCGGTTGCATCGTGCTTTAGGTGCCTTGGTTTTGACCATCGAGTCAGGGAGTGCCGGATGACTGACAGCGTGTGCAGGAGATGTGGTATAGCTGGCCACATTGTGTCAAGGTGCCCAAATGAGCTGAGGTGCCGCAACTGTGCGTTTAAGGGCCTACCAGCTGAGCATCTCATGATGTCGGCTGCGTGCCCTGTGTACGCAGTAATGATGGCTAGGGCGAACGCAAGACATTAATCATGGATCAGATTACTTTACTGCAACAAAATCTGCAGAGGTCTTATGCAGCGACGTGTGAGTTTGGGCAGGCGATGCGACGGCGGGGTGCTTCTTTTGCATTTTTGCAGGAGCCATACGTAACGAATGGTCATGTTAGGGGATTGCCGGGGAGGTGCAGGGTATTTACGAACTTGCCGGGGAACTCTGCTATAGTTGTGGACGAAGATGACGTGGACTGTACTGTAGTTAGTCGTACTAGGTGGGGTGTGTGCATCGCTGTGGAGGGCCGGTTTGGGCGTCTGCTCTTGGCCAGCATCTACTGCAGGTTTGGTGGTCCATTGGAGCCGTACTTAAGGTATATGGATACGGTGTTACTTCTTGCGAGTAACTTTCCTGTTATCCTTGGCCTAGACGCAAATGCGTGTTCTCGTACTTGGTTCAGTAAGATGCCCAGGCATGCTCCTGCGCATCAGAACTTTGTGCGAGGAATTATGCTTAGCGAATGGCTGGTCGCAAATGGTGTTTCAGTGCTAAATGAGGCTAGCGATTTATACACTTTTGATGGCCCAATGGGCACCAGTGATATCGATGTCACACTTTCGAACGGGGTAGCTGTCTCTCTTTTCGACTTTAGGTGGAGGGTGTGTGATAACGCGGGGGTTAGTGACCACAATCTCATTGAGATAGTGGTCGCTTACCATCGTCGCACGGGGGTAGTTGTTCCGCATAGAAGGTGGCGACTCCACAGTGTGGACTGGGCCAACTATGCGGACTGTTTGAGGGTAGAGGCGGGTGCACAATCGTTGGAAAATTTCAGAACGCTTGCAGTTGACGATCAGGTTGAGCAGATAGATCGCTGGATGTGCACCATTAACGACTTATTGCTTGGCCGATGTCGCAAGACCAAGTTAAGTAGGGTCAAGTGGTGGACACATGAGTTAGATATGATGCGGAGGAATGTCAGACGCCTTAGGAGGCGACTCCAGGGGGCTAGGCGTTCCAATGCTGAAGATTTGACTCAGTGGAGGCCTGATTATCTTGCTGGCCTTAGAACATTTAAGGCACTGATTGTTGACGTAAAGGACATGGAATGGAGAAACTTTGTGCGGGAGAACAGGGATGACCCTTGGGGCAGGGTGTATCGTATTTGCAGGGGTAGGTTTGGCCAGCCAGACATTGAATACCTTGAAGTTGATAGCGTTATGCTAACTTCTTGGAGGGATTGCACTGGCGCTTTGCTGAATGCCTTTTTTCCGTATGCGGAGGTCGGTAGCCTTCCTCTCATTAGGGAAGGAGCCGGTCCCCCAAATTTGGAAAGGTCTGAAGTAGATGACAGTGTTTGTCAAGTCCGTAGTAGGAAATCTCCAGGTATGGATGGTATGACTGGAGAGATGTGTAAAAGCATCTGGAAGGCCATTCCTGAGTATCTGGAAGCAGTTCTTGGAAAGTGTCTGAGTGAGGGCTATTTCCCTAGGGCTTCAAAGACCGCTCGTGTTGTCGTCCTCTTGAAGTCGCCTGATAGAGTTAGGAGCAATCCGCGCTCTTATCGGGGCATCAGTCTCCTGCCAGTACTTGGAAAAGTGCTGGAGAGGATAATGGTGGCAAGACTAAAAGGGGCCGATGGCGCGAGCCTCTCTGAGTACCAGTTTGGATTTAGCGAGGGGAAATCTGTCGAAGATGCATGTAAGGCGCTGTGTTAGTGATTCGTCTGCCAAGTACGTCCTTGGCATATTTGTCGATTTTAAGGGAGCGTTTGACTACCTCTTATGGGGTGTAGTTCTGGACAGACTACGTGAGATAGGCTGTCAGGAGCTGGACTTGTGGAGTAGTTACTTCAGCGGCACGAAAGCTTGTGTTGTAGGTGCCAGCGACACTGTTTGGAGGGACGTTACACGTGGTTGTCCGCAGGGTTCCATTTGTGGTCCATTTATTTGGAACCTTATGATGGATCCTTTGCTGAGGCTTCTTGAGCGTTCTTTTAGGTTGTGCGCATATGCGGATGACCTGCTCATCTTGATTGAAGGCCAGTCTAATGCTGAGCTGGAGAGAAAGGGACAGCAGGCCATACGTGATGTGAGTGAGTGGGGTAGCCATGCGGGTGTAGATGGGGCTTTGGACAAGACTGTGATGATGCTGCTTAAGGGCAGATTATCACACGACCGTCCACCAGTCATTCGTTCTGGTGACGTTAGTCTCAGATATGCGACTGAGGTCAAGTATCTGGGAATAATGATGAGTGAGAGGATGAACTTTTTGGCTCATCCTACTTATGTACGAGACAAGCTGAGTGACGTTGTAGGTAAAGTTAGACGTTTTCTTAGGAGTGACTGATGTCTCAGCAGGCGTGCCACTCGTACCATATATGGTGGGCTGTTTGTTGCTTCTGCAACATATGGTGCGCCTGTGTGGTGCGATGTGGTTATGTCTGCTGCTGGCCGTAAAAAGGTACTGTCATATCAGAGGATAGCTATGCTGGCTTGCTTGCCAGTCTGCAGAACAGTTTCGACAGATGCTCTTCAGGTCTTGCTGGGTGTAGCACCCCTTGACTTGGAGTTGATACGTCGCGCTATCATCTTCAAGTTCAAGAAGGGACTACCAATTTCCTCATATGATTGGATTACTGCTCGGGATTTAGTGGACATTGATGTTGGACGGCTAAAAGTGCTCCTGTCAGATCACCTTTTGGCTAGGTGGAGGGAGAGATGGCTTTCTAGTGAGAATGGTAGGGTGACTTACAGTTTTATACGTGACCCAGGACTTATACTTAGGTGCCCAGACTTTAGCTTCGGCCTTAGTCTGGGATTTTTGCTGACAGGGCATGGCTCTCTAAATGCATTCTTGCATCAAAGAGGCCTGTCTGATACTCCGGACTGTTTCTGTGGTGGGGGGATTGAGGACTGGAAGCATGTACTGACTGAATGCTCCTTGTACAGTGACATTAGAGATTTAGATAGTATGGGAGTCACGCACCATTCTGGGGCGGGATACGACGTTAGTAGGGTCTTAGAAGACTGTAGGACATTTGGGAGGCTGAAGGAGTTCGCTCGTGAAGCATTTAGGAGAAGACTGAGACGAAGTTAGTGGAGGTGGTCCTTTGCATGATTGTTCGTACGGTCGCTGTTTGTGGATATCGCCCTAGATGTCTACTCTGCGTTTCTGCTGTCGGCTTGTGTTGATTGCTGTGGGTGTGTTGTGGTGGTGGTTGGCCATTATTGGTGTCTGCTGTTTGCCCTGCCCTTGTTGCCATGCTGCGGGGTCTCCGCTTGAGTCTCTTGGGACTTTGGGGGAGTCTCTATGGCTGTACACATGGGTAGATGATGGCTGATATCTTTTGATGACGACTTTGCCTGTCCCCGGCTGACGATTGGTTTATGTATTTGGATGTGACATTGGCGCTGTTTGTACCTGGATTTGGCTTGTATTACTGTTTTTTGGATTGGTGCTTTTATTATGATTGATGACAACTATGCCTGTTTTTTGGATGACGTTTTTTTATTATGTTGAGGATTGATTGAGTACGCTTGCGCTTTTTATGCCTGTTTATGGACTATGATTTGGATTTTGGATTGAATGTTTGCTGCCTGGTGACGTGTTTGTACTGCTGTGTTGCTGTTTTGCTGTGTTGCTGTATTGCTGTTGTGCTGTGTTGCTGTGTTGGCCGTGTTACTGTGTTTGCTGTGTTGCTATGACGTGGCAATAACTGCAATTGATTGCCTGGGTGTTTTGTGTTTATTGTTTGGTGGTTTTTCTGCCGATGTGTCATTCGTGAGAGTGGCATTGTGTTTTTGTTTTGTGTGTTTTGTCCCTTGCCGGTGCTTATGTGCACGATTGCCATCCGTGAGGGTGATTGTTGACTGTATTGTTTTTGTTATTTTTTTTTTTTTTTTTTGTCTTACGGGTCACCAGTTCCCGGAACCGTTTGGGGTTTGCAACTGGTAGTAGCCTTGGCTACGAAGTCTGACCAGAGTCTTTAATCTGGTACCACGGGGTCAGGAGCCCCAGAAACTTCGGTTTCTGCCTGACTTGGGTCGGCCCTTCGGGGAGATTCGTGGTGGTTGTGGTTATGCCCAAATATACGCGGGTAGAGCAATTTGCTCGGTGTGGAGTTGCATTGCGACCGGGTGCCTAGATCCATATCTAGGAAGGAGTTTTAGATAGGCTCCGCTCCAAACCAAGGGGGGCTGTTCATGTCCAAATACATGTCAGCCATTGGTACCCATGCATAACAACCAGTTATGTATGGGGGCGTTGGTAGACGCATTAATTCTATCCAGTGTTAAGAGCACCGTCAAGTTAGGCCATACTGGCAGGTATTGACGCAAATCTTGAACACATCTGTCCCTATCTACACACTTGCAGTTTAATTATTGGTGCGAAAGGTCGTGTTTTTTAAATTGAGTTTTTGCGCTAAGAAATTTGTTAAGTAAACTTTGGAAAATAATTTCGGGAGTGGTCTCATATTGAAGACAGTGATTTCAGGAATACGTGGATATTCGAGTGCGGGAAATTGATTGACATATACCGGAGTTATAGTCGAATTATTCTCCGGTTATATTGTACGATAGAAACCCATACATGTATGTATGTATGGTTGTGTAAAATTGAATAAATTGTTGAAGTGCGAAGAAGAAAAAAGTCTTAAAACAGCCAAGGGCAAATTCCGGCAGAAAGGACGAACAGTGAATTTTGTTTTTTGGTGTCTCAAGGGCAAACTCCGGCGCGTAGGTCAAGTTCTTGGAGTTGCCATATTGACTGTTACGGGTGTCGATAAGTCGCTAAGTCGATAAGTCGATAAATCGCAAGTCGGCGGATTGGCAAGTCGGTAAATTGACAAGTCGATAAATTGACAAGTCGATAAGCCGATAAGTCAGTAAAACGATAAGTCGGTAAGTCGGTAAGTCGGTAAGTCGATAAGTCGACAAGTCGATAAGCCTATAAGTCGATAAGTCGGTAAGTCGATAAGCCGGCAAGTCGATAAGTCGGCACATCCGTAAGTCGGTAGTGCGGTGTGTTGCGGCTGGTTGGTGTCTCTGCTGACAGGTGGTTGTATTCATCTACCAGGAACTAAACATTTTTCTGGTTGTTGCGGAAGTTAAGGTAAGTGAATTTTTTCACTTGTTGGGTTTTGTTTTGAGCGATCATGGCTCCGCCGGGCCCGCTGTCGCTGAAGAAGAAGGTGCCTAAGGGTGACGTAGAGGACGATGCGTCAGAATCAGTGTCGCAGGCGGAGTTTTTGTTGCCGCCGCCGGCGAGAAAGTTGCTGAGGCACAGCGACACTGAGAGTGATGAATATGGGAAGGAAAAAAGGGTGAAGCCCAATTCGCCCAAGACGCGGAGGGAGCGTTCTGCTGCTATTGCTGCTGCTGCTGCTGCTGCTGCTGCTGCTAGGGATACTGCTGTTGATGGTGCTGTTGGTGGCGTTACTTCCGCTCTTAGTGATGCTGTGTGTGCCGACGAGGTGGTATATGAAAGGGTGGAGGAAGAGTGTGCGATGGTTACGGATGCGACCGACAAGACGCGTCCTGCCTCTTCAGGCCAAGGCAAGAGGAAGAGGGGGCCTAGAGGTGCTAAGCCTACTGGTACTGCTGGTGCTGCTGGTGCTCGTGTTGGTGGTGGTGTTGGTATTGGGGCTGGTCTTGCTGGTGAAGCCATCTCGGAGTTAAAGCGCATCACTAGCGCCTTGATGGAGGTGGTATTGGCTTATAGTGTTGACCGTGCTGTGGGCAGATTGGTGTCCACGATATCGGCAGACTACGAGAAGCTGATGATGGGGCTAGTGGCGGAAAATGAGAGTTTGAGGGGGCGGTTGGAGGCCGGCTCACCTGCTATTTTTGCTGGTCGTGCTGCTCCTGCTGCTGTAGCGACACTCGTTGCTCTGTCCGCTCGTGCCCCCGTGGCTGTGGTGGCGCCACCTGTTGTGAAAACTGTGGAGACTTGGTCGGTGGTGGTAAGGGGCAAAGGTGCCTCCACGTCTAAGGAGGTGATGCAGAAGGTGGTCACTGAAGTAGGGCCAACTTTGGGGGTTCGCGTGCATGATGTTCGTCCCATTAAGTAGGGAGGTGCGGTGATACGCACACCATCAGTGGCTGAGCGTGAGCGCATCGCAGCAAATGAGAAATTTGCTCAGGTCGGACTGGAGATCAGTGTAAGTGACAAATTGGGACCGAGGGTGCTTATTCAGAAGGTGCACTCAGAGATAACCCCTGATGAGTTTATGAAGGAGCTGTACAGTATGAACCTGGGTGGTATGATGTCTCCTGAGGTGTACAGGAGGAGCGTGCGGCTGGTTACTGCGCCTTGGCGCAGTGATAGTGGCCAGCAGGTGAATATCACCCTTGAGTGCACGGAGAGGGTTGCTGAACAACTGAGGAGTACTGGCGCCTATATTAAATGGTTCCGGTTTCAGGTGCGCTCACAGGAGCCGGTTCAAAGCTGCTTCAGGTGCCTTGGATTTGACCATCGCGTGCAGAATTGTAAAATGCGTGAGGAGACTTGCCTGCGGTGCGGTGTAGCTGGTCATCGTTCTTCCAATTGTGTGAATGAGGTGAGGTGCCGCAACTGTGAGTTCAAGGGCCTGCCTGCTGATCACAGGATGTTGTCCATGGTGTGTCCTATATATGGGGCTATGGTTGCAAGGGCGAATTCTAGGCATTAATCATGGATCAGATTTTGTTAATTTTACAACAGAATCTCCAGAGGGCGTATTCTGCGACGTGCGAGTTTGGCCAGGCCATGAAGCGAAGTGGGGCTTCTTTTGCACTTGTGCAGGAGCCCTACTTTGCAAATGGTTGTGTTAGGGGACTGCCGGCTACAATGAGGGTATATGCCAATCTTCCAGGGAATGCTGCTGTTGTTGTGGACGATGCGACTGTCGACTGCAGTGTTGTGAGTCGTACGCGTTGGGGTGTTTGTGTGGCCGTAGAGGGTGAGTTTGGGCGTTTACTTCTCGCGAGTGTTTATTGTCCGCCTAGTGCTTCATTGGATCTTTATTTGGGATACATGGATGCAGTGTTACTACTTGCGAGTAACTCTCCTGCAATCCTTGGCCTAGACGCGAATGCACGCTCTCGCATGTGGTTCAGTAAAATGCCGGAGCACGCTCCCAGGCATTCGAACTATATTCGAGGGGAAATGCTAAGTGAATGGCTGCTTACGGTGAGTGCTTCTGTTTTAAATGAGGCTAGTGAGTTGTACACGTTTGACGGTCCAATGGGTGCTAGTGACATAGACGTTACGGTAGCGAACAATAGCGCTTGGTCGCTTTTTGGTTTTCGCTGGAGGGTGCGTGATAATGCGGGGGTGAGTGACCACAATCTTATTGAGATTGTCCTCTCTTACCATCGGCGTTCCGGTTTTGTTCCGACTCCACGCAAGTGGCGGGTGCGTGATGCCAATTGGGTTGCTTACGCCGGTTTCTTTAGAGCGGTGGCCCTTGGCATGCCTTTGGATACCTTTGGTGCGCTGTCCGTTGATGAGCAGGTTGACCAGATTGATAGGTGGATGTGTTCGGTAAATGACACGTTGCTAGGTCGCTGTCGTAAAACTCGACCAGGCAGGGTCAGGTGGTGGACTAGTGAGCTAGATGGGATGCGGAGAAGCGTCAGGCGCCTCAGAAGAGTGTTTCAGAGGGCCAGGCGTTTCAATGCTGACGATCTTTCGGCACGTAGAACTGAATATCTGGTCAGCCTGCGGTCTTATAAGGACCGTATCGAGAGGGTGAAGGAGGATGAGTGTAGGGCGTTTGTGCGTGAGAATAGGGATGACCCGTGGGGTGACGTTTATCGCATCTGCAGTGGCAGAAATCGGAGACTTGATGTGGAGTTCCTTCAGGTTGGTGACACTATGTTCACTGCCTGGCGTGATTGCATGAATGTTCTGCTGAGCTCTTTCTTTCCAGATGAGGACCGGGTTGATTATCCTCCTCTCATTAGGAAGGAAGTCAACCCTCCGAATTTGCAAGGATCGGAGTTGGCTGCCGGTTTTTGCCAGACTAAGAGTGGAAAATCTCCGGGTATTGACGGTATGACTAGAGAGATGTGTAAAAGCATCTGGAAGGCTATACCTGAATACTTGGGGGCAGTGTACGAGAAGTGTCTGAGTGAGGACTATTTCCCTAGGGCTTGTAAGCAGACACGTATTGTGGTGCTCCTGAAGTCTCCTGATAGGGTTAGGAGTAATCCGCGCTCTTATCGGGGCATCAGTCTCCTACCAGCGCTTGGAAAAGTGCTGGAGAGGATAATGGTGAAAAGACTGAAGGAGTGTGACACTGCTGCCTTATCTGAGTACCAGTTTGGTTTTAGGGAGGGGAGATCCGTTGATGATGCGTGGCTGCATGTTAAGCACTGTGTTGGCAACTCGTCTGCTAGGTATGTATTAGGCCTATTTGTCGATTTTAAGAGTGCATTTGACTACCTCTCGTGGGGTATGGTTGTTAACAGGCTGCAAAGTGTTGGCTGTCAGGAGCTATCTTTGTGGAGTAGCTACTTCAGCGGCAGGAAGGCTTGTATGGTAGGCGCCAGCGATGCTGTTTGGAGGGATGTTTCTAGGGGCTGCCCACAGGGTTCTATTTGTGGTCCATTTATTTAAAACCTCATGATGGATACTCTGCTGCGGCAACTAGCTGCATTTTACAAACTGTGCGCATATGCTGATGACTTGCTGATTTTGATTGAAGGTTAGTCTCGTGCTGAACTGGAGATAAAGGGTCAGCAAGTCATGGGTATTGTGACTGAATGGGGTGGCTATGGATAAAACTGTGAGGATGTTGCTCAAGGGCAAATTATCACATGGTCGTCCACCACTCATTCGGTCTGGCGGTGTTAGCTTCAAATATGTGACCAAGGTCAAATATTTGGGAATAATGGTGGCTGAGAGATTGAACTGTCTATGTGAGGAACAAGCTGAATGCCGTTATTGGTAGGGTTAAACGCATTCTTAGAAGTGACTGGGGCTTGAGTAGGCGTGCCACTTGTACTATATATGGTGGGCTATTTGTTGCCTGTGCAGCATATGGTTCGCCTGTATGGTATGAAGTGGCTATGTCTGTTGCTGGTAGAAACAGGATATTGTCTTGTCAGAGGGTGGCCATGCTGGCTTGTATGTCAGTCTGTCGGACTGTATCAACGGATGCTCTTCAGGTCTTACTGGGTGTGGCTCCGCTTGACTTGGAGGTGATACGTCGTGCTATCACCTTCAAGATAAAGCGTGGGCTACCACTTCTTGGGTATGACTGGCTTTCTGCTAGTGGTCTTGTAGGTAGTGAATCGGGCGAAATCACGAGACATTTAGATGCTCATCTAGTGTCCATTTGGAGCGAAAGGTGGGAGAACAGTGACAATGGTAGGGTAACGTATAATTTTATACGTGATCCGACCTTTGTGCGTGAACACCCGGAGTTTAGCTTCGGCTTGCATCTGGGTTTCATACTGACCGGGCACGGCTCTTTGAATGCCTTTTTGCATCAAAGAGGCTTGTCTGATTCTCCTGATTGTCGGTGTGGTGCGGGTGTTGAAGATTGGCGGCACGTTCTGATGTATTGTCCCTTGTATGACGATATCAGGGACTTGCCGGCCATGCGCGTTGTGTTGGATGGGGGTGGTTTTGATGTCAGTCGAATATTGACTGATGCAGTGGCATTTTCTGGATTGGGCAATTTTGCCCGTATGGCCTTCCGTCGAAGGCTTTCTGGTGTGTAGTCTGGCGGAACTTGTGTGGACGTGTGGTGCCGACGTGGTTGCTGGGCCTTTCTGGCCGTGTTTGGTGTCTGGGGTTTTCTCTTGCGGCCATGGTTTTGCGCGGGGGCTCCTTTTTCAGTCTCATTGAGACTGGGTGGGTGCCTCAGCGTAGTATTGGGGCATACTGTGGGCAACACTTGGAAGAATTTTGCAAAGCATATGGACAATGATTTGGATTTTGGATTGAATGTTTGCTGCCTGGTGATATGTTTTTGTTGCTGTTTTCTTGTGTTGCTGTTTGCTGTTTGTTTACTGTTTGCTGTTTGCTGTCTACTGTTTGCTGTTTGCTGTTTGCTGTATTGCTGTTTTGCTGTGTTGCTGTGTTGTTTCTTGCTGTGTTGCTGTGCGGCTGTGTTGCAGTGTTGCTGCATTGTGGCAGTTACTCTAATTGCCTCGGTGTTTTGTGTTTATTATTTGGTGGTTTTTCTGCCAATGTGTCATTCGTGAGAGTGGCATTGTGTTTTTGTTTTGTGTGTTTTGTCCCTTGCCGGTGCTTATGTGCACGTTTGCCATCCGTGAGGGTGATTGTTGACTGTATTGTTTTTGTTATTTTTTGTTGTCTTACGGGTCACCAGTTCCCGGAACCGTTTGGGGTTTGCAACTGGTAGTAGCTTTGGCTACGAAGTCTGACCAGAGTCTTTAATCTGGTACCACGGGGTCAGGAGCCCCAGAAACTTCGGTTTCTGCCTGACTTGGGTCGGCCCTTCGGGGAGATTCGTGGTGGTTGTGGTTATGCCCAAATATACGCGGGTAGAGCAATTTGCTCGGTGTGGAGTTGCATTGCGACCGGGTGCCTAGATCCATATCTAGGAAGGAGTTTTAGATAGGCTCCGCTCCAAACCAAGGGGGGCTGTTCATGTCCAAATACATGTCAGCCATTGGTACCCATGCATAACAGCCAGTTATGTGTGGGGGCGTTGGTAGACGCATTAATTCTATCCAGTGTTAAGAGCACCGTCAAGTTAGGCCAAACTGGCAGGTATTGACGCAAATCTTGAACACATCTGTCCCTATCTACTCACTTGCTTGCTGGACTTCGGAGTATGTAGTCGTGTTTTTACAAGAGGAACATATCGGAGTTTTGTGAAGTGATTTTAAGTGGTTAAAAGTTAGAAACAATTAGTGCGAAATATATTGCCGGAAAGCGTATTTTGTTGTGAATACGGTGATATAAAAATTATCGAATTCGGTTGGCGGATGCCTAAAATATTCGCGGATTAGTATAGTGATTCGGATATTGAGCGATCTTGCACGTGCAAGTGGACTTGTGTACTTTGTGGTCTGATTTGTGGCGCCGTTTTTGAGCGGTGGGTGTAATTACGGCGGTAGGGACTTTTGGTGGCAGGTACAAGCAAAAGTGTTGCCGCTTTGGAATTTTTAGTAGATTCAGCGTTACCGCTTGGAAATTTTTGAAAATTTCAGTGTTGCCGCTTTGGAATTTTTGGAAAGTGTCAGCGTTGCCGCTTCAGTGTTAAAAATTCAGCGTTGCCGTTTTTTGATTCTAAAGTTGCGGAAAATAAGGTAGGTGGTAATTTTCCATTGGATTTTTGGGGTTTGTGGTCAGAAATGGCTCCGGGGCCAGCTTCGAGGCGTAAAACGCCGAAAGGGGATGGAGGTGACAAGACCTCTGACGTTGCTTCACTGTCTGAGGCGATGATGCCGCCACCTTCGACGAGGAAAGTGAGGCATAGTGACTCAGATAGCGATGTCGGGGGGGTAGCTGCCAGGCAGAAGAAGTTTAAGATGGGTTCGCCTAAAATGTCACGCGCAGATTGCAACATGACAGCTGCTGACGTTGCTGCTGGTGGTGCTACTAATGCAGTTGATGCTGCTACTTGTTTTTCTGCTGATGGTGATGAAATGGTGTACGAAAGGAGGTGGAGGGGAAAGCGACTGTCACTGTCACGGCTGGTGGTGTGCATCCTGCAACGTCGAGCCGCCGTGCAAGGAAGAAGGTGGCAAAAGACACTGGTGCTGCTGGTGCTGTTATTGGTGTTGGAGCTCGCGCTGATGGTGAGGCTATTGCCGAGCTAAAGCGAATAACTGACTCACTAATGGAGGTCGTGTTGGCTGATGGCGTTGACCGTGGTGTGGGCAGACTAGTGTCCACGATATCGCCCGAATACGAGGTGTTGATGATGGGGCTCGTGGCTGAAAACGAGAGGTTGAGGGGACGCCTGGAGGCCGGCTCACCTGCTGTTTTTGGTGGTCGTGCTGATCCTGCTGCTGCGTTGGCGTTGCTTGCTCCGCCTGCTCGTGCCCCAGTGGCTGTGGTGGCGACAACTGCCGTCAAGCCAGTGGAGACTTGGTCGGTGGTGGTTAGAGGCAAAGGTGCCTCTACGTCTAAGGAGGTGGTGGAGAAGGTGGTGAGTGAGGTTGGGCCAACGCTTGGGGTGCGTGTTCACGACGTGCGGCCGATGAAATCGGGTGGTACTGTCATCCGAACTCCCTCGGCTGCTGAGAGGCAAAAGATTGCGGAGAATAAGAAGTTCCAGGAGGTGGGTCTGCAGGTGTCTGTGAATGACAAGCTACCCAAGGGTAGCTGTTCAGCGCATCCATAAGTTGATCACACCCGACGAATTTATGCAGGAGCTCTATGCAATAAACCTGAAGGACCTGATTTCAGGCGAGGCCTTTAGGAAAGCGGTGAGACTGGCTAGCGCGCCGTGGGCCAGTGTAGAAGGTGATGTCAATGTGGTGCTGGAGTGCACACAGTCTGTTGCTGACCACCTTTGCACGACTGGTGTGTATGTAAGGTGGTTCCGCTTTATCGCGCGGGCACTGGATGCGGTTGCATCGTGCTTAAGATGCCTTGGCTTTGACCATCGAGTCAGGGAGTGCCGGATGGCTGACAGCGGAGAGATGGTATGCAGGAGATGTGGTATAGCTGGCCACATTGTGTCAAGGTGCCCAAATGAGCTGAGGTGCCGCAACTGCGCGTTTAAGGACCTACCAGCTGAGCATCTCATGATGTCGGCTGCGTGCCCTGTGCACGCGGCAATAATGGCTAGGGCGAACGCAAGACATTAATCATGGATCGGATTACTTTACTGCAACAAAATCTGCAGAGGTCTTATGCAGCGACGTGTGAGTTTGGGCAGGCGATGCGACGGCGAGGTGCTTCTTTTGCATTTTTGCAGGAGCCATACGTAACGAATGGTCATGTTAGGGGATTGCCGGGGAGGTGCAGGGTATTTACGAACTTGCCGGGGAACTCTGCTATAGTTGTGGACGAAGATGACGTGGACTGTACTGTAGTTAGTCGTACTAGGTGGGGTGTGTGCATCGCTGTGGAGGGCCGGTTTGGGCGTCTGCTCTTGGCCAGCATCTACTGCAGGTTTGGTGGTCCATTGGAGCCGTACTTAAGGTATATGGATACGGTGTTACTTCTTGCGAGTAACTTTCCTGTTATCCTTGGCCTAGACGCAAATGCGTGTTCTCGTACTTGGTTCAGTAAGATGCCCAGGCATGCTCCTGCGCATCAGAACTTTGTGCGAGGAATTATGCTTAGCGAATGGCTGGTCGCAAATGGTGTTTCAGTGCTAAATGAGGCTAGCGATTTATACACTTTTGATGGCCCAATGGGCACCAGTGATATCGATGTCACACTTTCGAACGGGGTAGCTGTCTCTCTTTTCGACTTTAGGTGGAGGGTGTGTGATAACGCGGGGGTTAGTGACCACAATCTCATTGAGATAGTGGTCGCTTACCATCGTCGCACGGGGGTAGTTGTTCCGCATAGAAGGTGGCGACTCCACAGTGTGGACTGGGCCAACTATGCGGACTGTTTGAGGGTAGAGGCGGGTGCACAATCGTTGGAAAATTTCAGAACGCTTGCAGTTGACGATCAGGTTGAGCAGATAGATCGCTGGATGTGCACCATTAACGACTTATTGCTTGGCCGATGTCGCAAGACCAAGTTAAGTAGGGTCAAGTGGTGGACACATGAGTTAGATATGATGCGGAGGAATGTCAGACGCCTTAGGAGGCGACTCCAGGGGGCTAGGCGTTCCAATGCTGAAGATTTGACTCAGTGGAGGCCTGATTATCTTGCTGGCCTTAGAACATTTAA
This sequence comes from Tachina grossa, assembly GCA_949987645.1. Lineage (NCBI taxonomy): Eukaryota > Metazoa > Arthropoda > Insecta > Diptera > Tachinidae > Tachina > Tachina grossa. Next base: position 128,175,019 of record OX465276.1, on the reverse strand, counting down.
GGCACTGATTGTTGACGTAAAGGACATGGAATGGAGAAACTTTGTGCGGGAGAACAGGGATGACCCTTGGGGCAGGGTGTATCGTATTTGCAGGGGTAGGTTTGGCCAGCCAGACATTGAATACCTTGAAGTTGATAGCGTTATGCTAACTTCTTGGAGGGATTGCACTGGCGCTTTGCTGAATGCCTTTTTTCCGTATGCGGAGGTCGGTAGCCTTCCTCTCATTAGGGAAGGAGCCGGTCCCCCAAATTTGGAAAGGTCTGAAGTAGATGACAGTGTTTGTCAAGTCCGTAGTAGGAAATCTCCAGGTATGGATGGTATGACTGGAGAGATGTGTAAAAGCATCTGGAAGGCCATTCCTGAGTATCTGGAAGCAGTTCTTGGAAAGTGTCTGAGTGAGGGCTATTTCCCTAGGGCTTCAAAGACCGCTCGTGTTGTCGTCCTCTTGAAGTCGCCTGATAGAGTTAGGAGCAATCCGCGCTCTTATCGGGGCATCAGTCTCCTGCCAGTACTTGGAAAAGTGCTGGAGAGGATAATGGTGGCAAGACTAAAAGGGGCCGATGGCGCGAGCCTCTCTGAGTACCAGTTTGGATTTAGCGAGGGGAAATCTGTCGAAGATGCGTGGATGCATGTAAGGCGCTGTGTTAGTGATTCGTCTGCCAAGTACGTCCTTGGCATATTTGTCGATTTTAAGGGAGCGTTTGACTACCTCTTATGGGGTGTAGTTCTGGACAGACTACGTGAGATAGGCTGTCAGGAGCTGGACTTGTGGAGTAGTTACTTCAGCGGCACGAAAGCTTGTGTTGTAGGTGCCAGCGACACTGTTTGGAGGGACGTTACACGTGGTTGTCCGCAGGGTTCCATTTGTGGTCCATTTATTTGGAACCTTATGATGGATCCTTTGCTGAGGCTTCTTGAGCGTTCTTTTAGGTTGTGCGCATATGCGGATGACCTGCTCATCTTGATTGAAGGCCAGTCTAATGCTGAGCTGGAGAGAAAGGGACAGCAGGCCATACGTGATGTGAGTGAGTGGGGTAGCCATGCGGGTGTAGATGGGGCTTTGGACAAGACTGTGATGATGCTGCTTAAGGGCAGATTATCACACGACCGTCCACCAGTCATTCGTTCTGGTGACGTTAGTCTCAGATATGCGACTGAGGTCAAGTATCTGGGAATAATGATGAGTGAGAGGATGAACTTTTTGGCTCATCCTACTTATGTACGAGACAAGCTGAGTGACGTTGTAGGTAAAGTTAGACGTTTTCTTAGGAGTGACTGATGTCTCAGCAGGCGTGCCACTCGTACCATATATGGTGGGCTGTTTGTTGCTTCTGCAACATATGGTGCGCCTGTGTGGTGCGATGTGGTTATGTCTGCTGCTGGCCGTAAAAAGGTACTGTCATATCAGAGGATAGCTATGCTGGCTTGCTTGCCAGTCTGCAGAACAGTTTCGACAGATGCTCTTCAGGTCTTGCTGGGTGTAGCACCCAGAGACCTTCGCCGTGACGGCTTAGTCGGCTCAAGCCGCGCCGCCGATGATTTTTGGCAGCCGCCGCCGCCGCTAATTTTTCGGCTAAAGATCGGCTTAAAATTAGCCGCCGATTTAAGTCAGATGATTAAAATTAGCCGCCGATTTTTTATTTTTTTTAGTTTGACTTTTTTATGCTGAATTTACTTTAAATAAGTTTTTATATGGAAAATAAAATTAAATTAAATGTTTAAAAAATGTTGGGACACATATAGTTCGGCTATAATGAACATTGATTAAATTCACTCACAATTTTTGTTTATTCTTTTGCTTTTGCTACATTTAATTTACGCAGCAGTTACACGAACAAGCTTTAGTTTAGTTTTACACACATTACTGCAGCACAAAAATTTTTCTGTAAATGCTTATGTTATAAGCTATAGGACACGTTTTGTGGTATTGGGCATACAGAAACATTAAATAATTAACTATCACAATTTGGTAACAATTTTGTGACAGTATGTAAGTACATATACATACATATGTATGAATGTGTTGTTATCCTATTTAAAAATATAATGATGATTTTATAATTTGATGATTTTATATAATGATGAATCAAACAAGTATTTGAAAAATACCGGGCCTGATTCACGATATCGACTGCGTTCGACTTGTCGCACACTTACATTCAAAACTAAAACAATTTCTAAAACTTTGTTGTTGTTTCCAATGTAAGTGTGCGACAACGTTCTACTTGTCGATATCGTGAACCAGGCCCACCGTCTTTGAAATTAAATTTGATGTCAAAATGAATTTATCTTGCCGTGAGCTCTGATGATTATATCATAAGGCTGCTATAATATTAATAAATTGAGTCTATACGTGATGAATTTTTATTATGATATCAATTTGACATTCATCATGATATAAATGCATCAGGTGTGGACACTATGTTATAGTGCGTTTTCATTGTGGGTAAAATATGTCGGCACTATTATATTGTAAATGTTTTTCAGTTCGCAAATTCGCAATAACTTTGATGGTTTTATAGTTTTGCTTACATTATTTTTAACTGTATATATTAAGGCAGTGATACACTGTCATACAAAGTCGTGCGATTTTTTAGATTGTGTAGGATAGTGAGTTATTGCCTTTATGCGTCTCCTACACGTTTCGACTTGTTGTACAATTTGATAAAGTTGTATAATCAATTGTTACGTTAGAGGTCTGATTGGCCAACGGTTGGTCATCTGTTGAATAAAAAATCAAAAAATTTTTATTTGCATTCAACTGTCGAACAACTTAGCTATCAAATTGGTGCGTGTGATGGCGATTTTTTCTTTTGTTTGTCATTTTCATTCAAACGTTTTGTAAGGAACATTTTGCGCAGGAAACAATAAGTGTGAAAAAACATGTTTTTATATTTCTTATTTTCATCTTTTTTCTCGATTAAAATTTTATTATACATACATATATGCAACACAATTTTACTACCAGTTGCAACGTGTAGGGGCCGCATTACAGTGAGATTACACGAGATGTAATTTTGGAAATGTTTGTATTGGCGATTGTCAAAATATGTTTCTAACAAAAAAATTTCTGTATAAACCGTAAATGTTAGTGTTCAAACACATGTTTGGATATAATTGCTCAAATACAAATCTGATAGATATTTACATTAGCTTTACTGTATAACAACAGCGTGACGCTGATATACATAGCATGCAATTTTTATTCCGTTATTCTGCTGATTTTTCTCTGCTTTAAATTTATGTATACTTATCAGTGTTACCGAAGTCGCTTTTACATGATATACAGCCAAAATTTCAAATTTATCCAAAAGTTTACAAATTACACTATCAGTTTTTGTGAATTATCCTATTCATAGAACAGTTTTTCACTTTTGACCGGCAATACTAGAAAAATAAAATAAATTTGCATAATGAGTTTGACATAACATTACATGAACTCATAAGATATTGTCAACAGTGAGCATGATAAAGATTTCCCTACATGATAATGCAAGGAATTCATACTTTGTGGATTCAAAATATTATGAAATTCTCTTCGTATTTATGTGCACTTTCTATACCTGCTCTTTTTAGATGAATGCCTTAAACTTTTAGCATATTATAATTATCATCACACAAGAAATCAATCTTTTACTTAGTACATACTATGGAATTTTGTGGTATCACAATAGCGTGTAATAGTGGCAACATTTGTCATTTCCGAAATTTTTTATAGTGTGGCATTGCTTTCCATATAAAAAACATAAGTGAACGGCGATGCACACATTTTGAAAATGACACCTCAAAATTACAACACTAAAAATGCCAGATGTGTACTCCTCATAGGATTTATTTTTTCTTAATTGCACTTAAAATTTGTTTTCTGTAATTATTCTTCAAAATACTTTCTTAAGTGCACCTTGTATACGTGCAAGATTAACATATTTTTTTTGGCAGTTTCCAATTATTTTCATATAAAATGTTAAGATTAGCTAAATTTTGGACTTACCTGCAGAAATTATTGTAAAAAGTTGATTGTGAAGCTAAGTCCAAATTAATAGGGTCGTTAATAGTTATTACCAAAAGTATTAACAGCAACAAGTAGTAACATTTTTGAGTCATTGAACAGAGTTACAGCAAATGTTCTATGCATATGCGTACATACTACATATCGGTTATTATGTAATTCGATTTGGAAAACAAAGCCTTTGAAACTAATTTCCGATTCGAAACTAAAATCGTTTTTCATAATTCGTTACAGAGATGTTGTTCAAAAAAACTAGTAATGCCCATTTTGTATGGCTGTAACCTTGGCATTATTCTTATTTTAATGCAGTGGTGTCAAAAATAAAACTATGGTTGTATGTGTGAGAAAAATTCTTATTCGTCTCTGAAGTACATCGAAAAATAATAATAAATGTTTGCAACAAATGCAGTTTAGTGAAGCAGGTCATAACATATAAAAAGGAGTCTATATGATAGAAAACTAAAAAATAAAGAATAAAAATTAAATAAAAAATTTTGGGACGGCCCATATTTTCTGAGTTACGGGGCTTTGAACTTTTCATAGGAAACTATGAAGAATTTTTAAAAATAAATTTTTAAATATCTTATCTGATAGAAACGTGAAAAATAAGAAGAAAAATTTAACAAAAAAATTGACTGCGACCAATATTTCCCGAGTTAATGGTCTTTTAAGTTTTGATTTAAAATGCAGTTTAGTGAATCTGCTACAAAAAAAACCAAAACGTCTTTTTAATATAGGGTGTTTTTTTAAGAGTTATAGAACTTCGAATTAAAATAAAACACAAGAAAATCGTTTTAATGTCCATCAGTTTGGCTTTATTGGAAGGATAATTTTATGCCATTAATGTTTAAATATGATTTCGGGCATGTGGCCGCCGCGGCTGGCTCGAATAAATCCAATTCTACAGGTCCAATTTTCAACCACTTTTTCGAGCATATGGGGCCGTATGTTGGCAATAACGCCACGAATGTTGGCTTCCAAGTCCCCTAACGTTTCTGGTTTGTTGGCGTAGACGAGCGACTTCACATATCCCCAAAGAAAATAATCCAATGGTGTCAAATCACACGATCTTGGTGGCCAATTGACAGGTCCATTCCGCGAAATTATGCGCTCATCGAATGTTTCCTTCAATAAATCGATTGTAACGTGCGCTGTGTGGCATGTAGCGCCGTCTTGTTGGAACCACAACTCATCCACATTCATGCCATCCAATTCGGGAACAAAATAGTCGGTTAGTTGGCTCCAATTGCTGTGCACGGTGGCGAATCGATTCATTCGGGTCCTCTTCAACACTTTGCTCTACAGCGGCAATTGTTTCTTCGGTGCGCACTGTTCGACGTCTCTGCGGATGCGTATTATCACATAGAGTAAACGTAGTGCGAAAACGATCCATGGTTAACCGAATTAATTGCTCTGATGGACGATTATGTCGACCATAAAATGGACGGAGCTTGCGGTAAACTTCGCGAACTGAACCATTATTTTCGAAATAAATTTGCACGATTTGCAAGCGTTGTTCTTTTGTCAACCTGTTCATGATAAAATGGCAAACCAAACTAAATATTAATCACTTGACAGCTGACAAAATGGCCGCCAGTTAAAAAAGTGATGCCAACTTAAAGTTCTATACCTCAATAAAAAACACCCTTTATATATTCATTTATTTCCTTAAAAGTTTTGTAACATAAAATACATTGAATGTCGCAAAAATATTTTTCGCATACCACTTTTTTTCTTTCATTGTATCTATAAAGAATTTAATACACCCGCTGCGCATGTGTTTTCGTCACAGAGGATATACAGAGATGACACGAGACGGGAGATAATTAGTGTTTTCGGAGGTCTCGCTCACTCAGTCACTGCGTATTCTTTAAGCTTCTTTCGTGGAGGCATTTTTTCTTTGTGCTTTGTGTTTTTCATTCGCTTGTGATTTTGGTAAGTACAATGTGAAAATTTATTAGTTTTAAAGAAATATGCTTTAAATTTTATTTATTTGCAGATTTTTGTAAGAAAAACATAATCTTGGTTGAAATTAAAGGTGAGTAGTTTCTGCAATTGATAATTTATGTCTGTATATTGTCATAATAGCTAGTTTTTTCTCTATATTTTCAGAAGCACATTTTTGGCAAAAGAGAAAAATACCTATTTGAGTAAAAAAAAATTATTGTATCTAATATACACGTATATTAATTTAAATCGTTTTATTTTTTAGGAGCAACAAATGCATGAAAGGCTGCCCGCCTGGCAGATCTTCCAGATCCCTCGGAAGAGTAATTTAATTGTGGGAAAATAATCAGTTAAGGTAGAATTCTTGCCGGAGGCAACATATGGATCCATTAAAGAAAAAAATGCCGAGAATAACGATTTGTTGAGACGCGTAACTCGCCCATTTGTATCGAATCTGATGATGATGACGTTAATTCGTCAGGCAGAAATCCTCCTGCCTTATCCGCTTTACTGTCTAATAAGTCAAGGGTATGCGCGGCAACATGAGCTTCCGTGGCAAAACTTAACCCAATTTTTCTCAGAAACACCAAGAGAGTCACTAATTATGGACGTCGCTCTTGTGAACTCACTTGTACGACGCAGCCTGGGAACTTGACAAATTGGTACAAAAACGTTTGGAAGCCCAACACCAAAGGAAGCAACAAATCAAATCGCTTGAAAGTGCACTTATACAGGCTTTCGCCAAAATTGGAGATCGGCAAAAACAACAAATTGTAAGTATATTACAACTAGACTTACATACTTATAAATTTTTAAAGTAAAATAATATCTAATTTTAACTTTAACTTTATTTCAGCGGGCACGCAGCGGATAAGATTAAAAAATAGTACAACAGCAACTGTAACCAGCATCAAACAGTACACGGCCAACAATGATGCGGAAGACCTGTTGCAGGCTACTTGGATCGAAAATCTTGAACATAAAACACTAAAATTTAATTGTGTATTTATTTTTATAGGTTTTTATTTGTGTTTAATGCAATATTTAACTATTTTTTGTGAATTATATATATAATAATATAATAATATATATATATAACTGCAATTGTACACCCTTTACTAGTTTTAAATTATTTAAACAAACATTTTGACAACAATAATAAATTGTATTAAGTAATAATATAAATTGAATTCAACTTTATTTACATGCTTATAATTAAAATTTCAAGACAAAATAGAAAAATAAAATGCATAAATTTATTTGCAAAATAAAATGTTTTTAATTAGTTACATAAAGAAAAATCCAAACGTCTGTACACAAATAATCACCCTTATCGGGAATAAAAGGCGAACATTTTGTTCACCTGAAATATTTCCCATGAACAAGTGGTGGACAAAATGGAAAATAGTATACCGACACAACACAAACATTGGCGATCACAAAGGGAAAGGGAACACATTCCAAGCGAACTTTCATTCCCGATAAGGGTGAATAATAGCTCCATCTTTCCATAAATCAATTTCATTATTTTTCCGAAATTGAAAAGTTAGATCAAGTAATGTATAACCACAATGGAGATAGCATAACATCCGGATGTTTAGAACACCATGTTTCAAACGCACTGAATAATGAAAAGAAACCAAATCATTATTTTCTTTATATAAATAAAATACTGGTTCATTACCTTCGCAATAGATATCGTATTATCATCATCAGATGTATGTCTGGCAGCCAGCAACCCCAAATCCAAATAAGACACATGACGTACGCCGGAGCAAATATTAGTCCTTCAATGATTGAATATATCTATTTGCTCCTCATTTTCACTTTTATTTCTTTTAAATTTCATGTTTTTTATATATTGGCCACATTTTTCTTTTAAGCAGGGACTTAATTGTGGCATTTTAATTTTTTATGTACACACACACCATGTACTATTCAAACACAAATCTAATACGTATGTACACATCTTAATGCAAATAATCTTTTCCACATTATATTTTTCCAATTAGAAACAAATAAATACTTTTAATTTAAATTACTTTAATTTAATATTGTAAAATTAAATTTCTTTATTATATTTTCTGTTTGTTTTGTTTGCAATTTTCATAACAAACACACACTATTTGTCCCTTTCTCGCAGTTCCTGTACCACAAATGATTTTAGCTTTTTCCTTACGTCAGTTATTACAACTCTGGTCTACTTTGTGTTTTCGTCCCTGTTTCATTGACGACTAAATGGAAGAGAATAAGAATGTGTGTGATTTTAGTTTCCACAATTGTGCCATGAAACTGACATCATTGTTTTAATGTCAGCAGTTGTGTATAAATGTCAAAGACCAAAACAACAATTTTTGAAAGTTTTTCATTTCAAAATAAAAAGTGTTATTTCCGTTAAAATTAATTAAAATAAAATTTCCTATACAAAAAAGGTAAATATTTAAATTGCAGGAAAATTTTATTTAACAAGTATTGTCTCCCATTTTTACACAGAAGACGGTCACACTGATACTTCAATCGACGTTAGCAGAATTAAAACCACTGCATTCATGTTTGAATTGTCATAGTTTTTGGTTGAAAATTAGTTGAGTGTTTTCTAATATAAAGTGTAAAATGGGTGAAAATAAAATTACCAACAACTTACAAAAATAAAACTACAATAGTTTTAAACAAAAGGACCGCGGGAGGATCTCCAGTATGGAATCACTTTGGTCAAATGGTCATAAGTAACAAACATGTCTTACAGAAATATTTTGTATGTAAAATGTGCTTTGAAGCAACACCGACTAGAATAAAAGGGTAATTGTTTATGTACGAGTATATATGTACATATCGCACATTCAGTTCAATAGTGTCATAAATCAAAAAAACTAGTTTTGCAGGAAATACGTTTAAAGTTTTCAATTTACATACAACTCAATGAAGACATGAATAAATATTCTTCTCTCACGAAGTGATAGTACAAGTTATTTATATGAAATTTTTACGCAAGATAAAATACGAAATGCATAATTATTCTGCATTATCAACTCAAAAAACGAGTTTTTTGAGTTATGCCACTATTGAACTGGATGTGCGATATGTAGATGCATAATGTATTGAATTGTGTGGCAAAAAAGTGCTCAAGTTGACTTAAGCAAACTAATTTTTTCAAAAGTTTTTGACGGAACTATAATTTTATAAGGATATGTGATTTATTTCTTCCGTCCTTCAACTTAATGCGACAACATTTAAGGAGTTACAGTTTTGAAGTAAACTTTGCATAAGTTGACTTGAGCGCTTATTCGTTACTGCCACAGAATTTTCGACCACTTTATAAATCATACATAGATACTACAATCTATGTACATATATTTAGGTAAACTGATCCAACACGCATAATGCATACCTATGGTCTCAGTTCTCGTGGTACCTTCATAGCGAACAGTCGATTAGCGGAATTTTTCTTACTTACAAAAAATTAAACAAACAAAAAATATTCGTAGTACATATTATTCGTAATAGGTACATACTGTCTTTAATAAATAAGCTTTATGCTTTGCTAATATTTTTACATAGTAAAAATAACAAAAACAAAAAAAACGGCAAACAAAAAAAATTAAACAAATTGATATTGAGGAATACTATATATATGTGTACCTCTAAACAAATAAACAATCATAAATAACAAAAACAAAAAAAAGATCGCAAACATAAGAAAACACAAACGAATATCCCTTGAGGAATTCTCTGTATGAGTGCCTCAAATACAAAAAATTTGAAGTGAAATCTAACGGCAGAAATGCTTATTTTACTATGAGTTCTGAAACTCTTAATGAAAAAATATAAATAATAAATCTGATGAAAGTCTTTTTTTAACGTCAAAGCCAATTTTTCGTCAGCGATCAACTTCGCTTTGTCCAATGCCAAATAGTAATGATGCATTAACATTACAGTTGCCTAGTACTTCTTCATATAAGCCAGTAATATCATCCCCTTCAGGCTCGTGTTCATCACTTAACAAAGTTATCACTACAGATAACAGCGGCCCGAAACTCAAGGTACAAGTCGGAATGGACAGGTATATAACCTTCTTCAAAAATTTCATCTGCTCCAAAAATGTCTAGGGATAACAGCGCAGCCTCAACTAATCGCCAAAACCACTTCGAAATTTTGCAAGATGACAACGACAAACCCGAGGTATCCTCGAATAAAATATCCAAGCCGCCACCAATCTATTTGAGAAAAAAAATTCAAATGCCCTTATTAAAATATTAATTTCGGTCATTGGTGAGAATAAATTTCACATTGTTCCAATAAAACGTGGCGACATCGATGAAACTAAAGTCCAAATTTATGACGAAAAAGATTTCCGAAAAATGGTTGCTGAATTTTGAAAAAAAAAACAAGCTTCTACACATACGAGCTTAAGAGCGCCTAAGGCATGCAGATCGTATTGAAGGGCATAGATTCTTATGTTGTACCCGAAGAAATAAAAGATGCACTCGCCCTACAGGGGTTTAAGGTAAAAAATGTGTCCAATATAATAAACAGAGAGAAGATTCCCCAACCCCCTATTTCGTGTTGAATTTGAGCCTAATGATATAAAATTGAAAAAAAAATGAGACGAATCCAATTTACAATTTGAAATACCTCTTGTACCGAAAAATCACAGTTGAAGAGCCACATAAGCGTTCAGGTCATGTACAGTGCCATAATTGCCAAGAATATGGCCATACAAAAACATACTGCAATTTACCCTCTGTTTGTGTTGTGTGCGGCGAATTACACGGTACTGCTAGTTGCAATACGCCAAAAGATCAAAGTGATAAAAAATGCAGTAATTGTGGAGGTAATCACACCGCTAACTACAGAGGTTGTCCTGTGTACTCTTTCGTAAAGAAGACTATGGTGCAAAAACCTAAATTAGCTCCAGCTCAATCAGCAAACGCTTACTCTGCCACTTTTCGCAAATGAGCCAACCAGTTACTTCCCGTGTATCGTATGCAGATGCTGCTAACACAAATTCAAATCCCACACAAAATGTTTCCCCGCCAAATAATTCAAAAAATACTGACGCAAGCTTTAATTTTAATCGCCTTGAAGCTACTATTGAAAATCTGGTGCAAATTATAAACAATTTTACAACAAGTATAACTAGCATGATGCAAGAAATGCTGCGAATGCACAATACTCTGCTTCAAGCATTAATTAATAAGCCATGAACACGTTAACAATATGTTTCTGGAACGCAAACGGCATTCGCCAACATAAAAATGAACTTGAGCACTTCCTCACGGAAAAAAATATTGATATAATGTTAGTATCTGAGACTCATTTGACTTCGAGAAGTCTTTTTAAAATGTATGGCTACACTATATATGATACAAAGGACCCTAGAGGAAGGGCTTGCGGTGGATCAGCAATTCTAATAAAGTCAAAACTCAAGCACTATGTTCTTGATAACATTTGTGAAGAACACCTACAAGCAACAAATATTGGCATTGAAAGTTTTTGTACAAATTTTGTTATATCATCAATTTACTCCCCTCCCAGATTTTCAATCACTGAGAATCAATATGAGGATTTCTACAAATCTCTTGGACCTTGTTTTGTAGCATCTGGCGACTACAATGCTAAGCATACGTTCTGGGGTTCGCGTCTTATTACCCCCAGAGGTCGAGCATTGTTCAACACTATTTCAAAAATGGGCTTGGATGTCATTTCGAGTGGGGAGCCCACTTATTGGCCTACTGACATACAAAAAATTCCGGATGTTATTGATCTTTCGTCCGATCACTCTCCGACGATCATTACAATTTGTAGTCCCTTAAGAAGTAACTTACCTGACCCATATGTGAAGATGATCAATCGTGTTAATTGGCTGGGGTTCAAAAAATATCTCAGTAGTCATTGAACGGAAAACATTACGCTTAGATCATCCGATGATATTGAATCTAACATTGCCAATCTCAGCGAGAATATTAAATAGGCTGCTGAACATGCCATTATCTCCCATCCGCAGACTGGGTTTAATAAAATTTATTCTACAGACATTGAACGTCTCGTACGTGAAAAAAGAAGAGCTAGAAGGGAATGGCAACAGCACAGATCACCACAAAATAAAATCAGATTTAAAGAGTGCACTAAACGAATCCAAGAGTTGCTTGCGTCTGAGAAAACTGCATCTCTTAGAAATTATCTTGAAAGTCTCAATGTCACACCAGCATCTAATTTCTCCTCGTGGCATGCTGCTAGAAAGCTTAAAACACCCATTGAGTATAAGCCACCTCTACGCACATCTACCGGAAGTTGGGCAAGAAGCGATACTGAAAAAGGTAAAATATTTGCTGAGCACTTAAAATCCGTTTTTACGCCAAACATATGTACTGGTGTTGCTGATTTGCCGAATGTAGTCGCTCTACCCCCTCAACACATAAAGTTTAAGACGCGTGATTTACAAAAATTAATTGCCGAACTCAACCCGAAGAAAGCTCCGGGTATTGATGGAATTAGTAACCAGATGCTTATGAACTTGCCTCGTATTGCAATGAGAATCCTATTATTCATATTTAATGCCATTTTACGACTGGAGTATTATCCACACAGCTGGAAGCTTGCCAAGGTTAAAATGATTCCAAAGCCGGGCAAAGATCTAACCAAGGCTGAGTCATATAGGCCAATAAGTCTACTATCAACTATGTCAACGCTTTTCGAAAAACTGCTCAAAACAAAATTGTCCCCAATTCTAATTAGTAGTGGGTGCATACCAGACCATCAATTTGGTTTTAGAAGTCAGCATAGCACCATTGAACAAACTCACAGATTGGTTCAATTTATAAGAAGAACTTTTGAGGAAAAAAAGTATTGTTCTGCGCTTTTTATTGACGTTTCCCAGGCATTTGATAAAGTGTGGCATGAAGGCCTAATTTTAAAATTGAAGACTTACTTACCAATAAACATTTTAAATATTTTGGAAAGTTACATTATTTCCCGTAAGTTCACTGTTGTGGAAGGAGACTTTGCGAGTAGGCCTGAAACTATTTCATCCGGTGTGCCACAGGGGAGCATACTGGGACCAGTTTTATACTTGATTTATACTTGCGATATGCCTGTGAGCAGTAGTATCCATACTTCCACATTTGCCGACGATACAGCTTGCCTTAGTATGCACGAAAACCCTGATGAGGCATCCCGCAAACTCCAGGAACACATTAGCCAGATGGAGCTTTGGTTAAACTTATGGAGAATTAAAGTCAATGAACAAAAGTGTGTCCATATAACGTTCACCCTAAGAAGAGATACTTGCTCCCCCATTCGGATTAACAATCAAGTTGTTCCTCAACATTCACATGTGAAATATCTTGGTTTACACCTTGATCGACGACTTACATGGAAACATCACATTGACTCTAAGTTAACTCAAATGAAACTTAAATTAACTCAGGTACATTGGCTGATTGGTAGAAATTCAACACTTAGCCTAGACTGCAAACTTTTAATATACAAGTCGCTTTTAAAGCCAATATGGTGTTACGGAATTCAACTATGGGGCACTGCTTCAGCTTCAAATATAGAGAAAATTCAACGAAGGCAAAATAAAATTTTACTCATGATAACATCGGCTCCATGGTACATCAAAAATTCAAATATACATCGCGATTTGAATATGCCACTAGTGACTGAAGAAATTGTAAAATACGCAGGCAAATATCTAACAAAACTCGAGTCACATCCTAATCCGCTTGCTCGTAATATTTTGAACTTTACTGGACACATCCGCTTAAAAAAGAGAGATACACAGGCTCTAATACTCAACACTCTACATGATGAAGCTGCTTGAAAACACTTTTTTCTTTTTGTTGCTTATCACTACTTATGTATTATTAATAACTATCACTAAGCTTATGTCCGACATTGGTCGGGCCTAATAATTTTTTTATAGATTTAAGATTTGAATACTTATTGTTAGTTCATATTTGAAGATACAATAAATAAAAAAAAACATGCATTAAAAAAAATTGTCTTAATGCCCGAACTCGTATTTTTTACGACATTGAGTGTTTCAGTGTATCCAATACATTTCACGAGGTGTATTTGCCTCGTCACAAAAAATTATTGCAATAGTTTAAAAATAACACTTTTACTAGCAATTGTACAAAGCAGTTTGTACAAGCAGTTGTACTGTTTCTATTATGCTTTTACCTTCTGTAAAGTTACAATTATTTCAGTTAGGGCCTTTCTACTTGTGACCAACGATATGTATGCAAATGTGCATAATCCTTCATTTACATTGTCTGTGTTCACACCAGAACATTCTTATTTTTAAGTTTGTTAGTTTATAGGAGAGAGGGGCGAGTAGTAAAGAAACGCGTACACTCTGTCCTGTACTGTCGATACGCTTTACTTTCTCATTCGTAATTTTCATCGAAAAAAAATTTTTTGACATTCTCTTTTATTTTCATTTCTTTATATTTTATTTTACACATCTTAGTTTTGTTCTGAAGTGATAAAGTGCCTTCTGATAAATTTTTTAAAATAAAGTTTATATATAAAAATATATATATATATAATATATATATATATATATATATATATATATATATATATATATATATGTATATAAAAATAAAATTTATAAATATCAAAAAGAAAAACATATTTCACAAAAAAAAATTTAAAAAATGGCTTTGAAGTGGAAGAGAGATGAAGTAGAAAAACTTATTTATGCCATCCAACAACACCCTTGCCTATTTAATATAAAATCGGCAGAATATTTAGATAGGACAAAAAAAGCGCAGGCTTTCAATGAAGTGCTAAATTATATCAACACATTCATCCACAATGTTAAATTAGAAGACATTAAACTAAAATGGAAGAATGTCCGATCGCAATATTCCCAAGAACTCCGAATGATGAATTATTCCAAAAAGTCTGGGTCTGGTGTGTCTGACATATATGTTCCCAAACTTTGGTGCTTCGTCCAGCTTGAATTTTTAAAAAACAACACCAGAATTAGAATGATAATGTGGAGGTAAATTACTACATAGTACCTGCAATAGGTAATAATAAAACTAAACATTTTATTTTAGAAGAATGAGTTAGAAAACGAAGAAAATGTCCCAGAAATTTTAACAGTGGAGGAAAGTTATTCTGAAGAGCCACCCAAGAAAAAAACCAAGGTATTAAAATTGTACATTTAAAATAATGTATATATGTATGTAACAAGTCTTTCTTCAGCGTTTTGCAGATATAAATTCACTAAGAAAAGATTTAAATAGCTTTAGAAGTGAAGTAACTGCAAGGAAAAAAGAAAAGAAATTTGCGTGGTTGGGTACTTTAGTAGCAAATGTTATGGAAGAAATCGAACCTGACGAGCAAGATGATGCAGCTTGGGAAGTGCAGTGCCTAATGCGCAGGCTTTCGAAAAAAAGGTTAAAAGGGAAAGCTTGTCGACATCCTCCAGTAAATCTGCAAAAAACATTTTAGAATTATCAATGGATGGAGTGTTTGATGAAGACGATTTCATATAGCCATTCAATTACTAGTAAGAAAGAAGTTTTTGAAAACTGAATAATTACAAGAATTACAATTACTATCTCTTTTACAGATTTATGTGATCTCCAGTGCACCATAAACAAAAGTACAAATAGAATTAGTATGTATAATAATATGTGATTTGTGTATTTATGTAAAACATAAAAAGACTGCCTTTACCTTTAATATTTACAAGAAAATGAATATTTGATATATCATTTAATTTCATTGAATTTTAATTTACTTTTTTTTATAAAAACAAAGTTAAAAGAAATTTAAAGTATATTTTGCTTTATTTCGTTTTAACAATAGAAATGTAGGGTTCACATCCAGTCCAGTTTCCCTTCCTTGTTAAAATATGACATAAATTGTTGCCGGATAGCTTCTGCCTCGCCCTTTCGCGGATTATAAGGATTTTCACCTTTTCTTTCTTGAGGTATGGGATGCTGTGTGGTACTTATATATGACTCATCTGTTTGCATCAAAAAGTTGTGCAGCGCGGTACAGGCAAAAGTAATTTTTTCAAGTGTTTCCACTTTGAGGTCAATGTGGGTTAAAAAAAATACGAAACCGATTGGCCAGTATCCCAAAAGCGTGCTCAACAACGTTACGGGCTCGAGAAATTCTTGCATTAAACATTTGCTTTTCTGGGGAATTGGTTTGATATGGGTATGGCTTCATTAAATATATTTGCATAGGAAATGCATCATCTCCAATAATTACATGTGGAAGACATCTTCCATTACCAACAGCTGCACTTGGAGGTATTTCTTTGCCTTCTTCTAGAATTTTCCTTAGCTTACTTTGCAAAAATACCCCAGCATCATTATTACGGCCATTGCAACCAATATCAACATAAATAAATTTGCAATTGGCATCTACTAGGGCTAATAAGATGATACTATTTGTGCTCTTGTAGTTATGGTAAAATGCACCGTCACTTCGCCGTGATCTGAAGTTTATATGCTTCCCATCTATAGCCCCTATGCAGTTAGGAAATTGCCATTTTAAAGCAAATTCCTTGGCAATAGACTCCCACTGCAAGTGGTTGCTGGGGAACTGTTAAAAAACTGTATAGAAACAATTAAAGTAAGCGAAATCGTTTTTACCTTTACATATGTTGATTTTAATTTATTCCAAATTGCTTCCGTGACCTCAGGTATAATTCCAGAAATAGATGCCTTTGAAATTCGGGTTTGGTAGTCTAGGCTTTGGTATGTTTCTCCTGCAGTATTAAATGAAATCGCAAATAAAAACTATTCTTTCTGCAAATGATATAATCAATATTTTACTAACTTACCGGTGGCCAGAAAACGAAGGGTCAATGCTAGCCTTTCAGCAGCTGATATTGATTCCCTCATTACAGTATTGGAACGCTCTATATCCCCCTGAATTAAATCTAGCAGAGTTTGGAACTGCAATGTCGTCATTCGTAGGTAGTTCTTATACGAAGACTCGTCATTTAGGAGTAACTCATTTGTCAGAAAAGCAAACGATCCGCGTTCCTTTTTCGCTTTTCTCCAAGGTTTAACCCACTTTCTTTTACGTCCTTTGGTTGGAAGATATGTGGCTTTCTCGCATAAATCAAGCACTCCTAATATATTCATTAATCACAGACATTTTAGGTATTTACATACAACAAACACTAGTAATATAGAACTTACCAATGAGAATGTCCTCCTTTTCACTGTCGTCCGAGTCTAATTCTACAGCTTCTCCAATACAATGAACAATATCTTTAATTAATAAATATTTTGCTTCATCCATTTCAAATTTTATAAAATATAACACAAAATGTAACCAAAATTTAAATAAAAACATTTGAATTTTAATTTTTTACTGAAAGAATTTACATCAAAAAAAGAAATGTCAAAAACACACACAAGTATACACACAAATATATAAAAAATATATGTGTCATAAATAAGAATCGTATCGTGTGAACGCCGAAGATAGTTCAAAGAGGAATAAGCCAAAATCTTAAAAATAAGAATGTTCTGGTGTGAACACAGACATTATATTTGTTACAATGTAGAACCTACATACCAGTGATGTGCCAAATGTCATTTTTTATATTCGCAAATACGAATACGAATATTTTTTTAATCAATTCGCGAATACGAAATTCTTTTTTTAATAAGCGCAAACTTATATTTTAGTGTCATGCATTTAAAAAATAAATATTTTTATTCGTCTGAATTTGGTGAATTCGAATACTTTGCTTTCTCTGGATTTAGAATCGGCACTTTTAGTTGCTCAACTTTGGATTTTATAATAAGAAAGAAAAAGATAGGTATACAAAAGGTATATATTTCTCTCTCAACTCTCTCATACAAAATTAAAAGTTGAGCAACTAAAACTGCCGAGTCTAAAACCAGAGTTTATCTAAAAACTGCCGAATATTTGGAAATTAGAATGCGAATACGAATATTCGCACATCATTACTATATAGTTACATATGTACAGTACTGTGCAAAACAAAAGTAACAAATTCTGCAAAAATAAATGCAGACGATTATTTACGAATATACATCATATCCGACAAAAAATGTGAACGTAATTTATTTGTATTTATATGCCCTAGCACTTTAATTAAAATCTTTGTAAACAAATTGAAATGCGAGTTCATTTTCTACACCTTTTCCAGTTGTAATTCAGAAAGCGTCAACTTAAATTCAGAAAGCGTCAATTGTAATTTAGAATTGTTAAGTTAAATTCAGAAAGCATCAGTTGTAATTCAGAAAGTATCAATTGTAATTCAGAAATTCGGCCAATAATTTATTTATTTATTTACTACGAATCTTCATTGCATTTTTTTTTTGTTATTATAACTTATTAAATTAAATTAAAATAAATATTTACATAGTTAATAAAATTTGTTTTTTTTCTGAGTTACAACTGATAATTTCTGAATTACAATTGACGCTTTCTGAATTTAAATTGATAAATCTTAATTACAAATGACGCTAAATCTAAATTACAATATATATATATACATCACATGTATAAAAACTGTGATTATAATTTATTTGTATTTATGTGCCCTATATATCATATTAAAAAAAATCATTGTTAAAAAAACTGATTTTTCAAAAATTATCTAAAATAGTGAAGGTTTCGATTTTTTGTATGCATAGAAGTGTCAGATTCCACTCAAAATTTCAAATAACTGTTGGCTAGGCCGAAATGACTATATCATGTCAATTGTATAGAATTTGTATTCCTTAATAAATAAATCGGTTTCCTATTGCTATTTTTCCTGTACGGTTTTATACATTGTGGCCATATTTAATAAATCAAATAATGAAAAGAGTAATTCAGCCAGTCCTAATAAAATCATTAATCGTTAATTTATACCGTTTGCAAATTATGTTTCGATATACATACATAAATAAAGAATAGAAATATTTTCAGATTCGGAGTGTGCACTTCAACTTCAAATCTAAGTCAACATTTGCGAAACTTTCACGGTATAAATATAAAATCAAAAACAACAGAGTTATCATGTAAAAAAACAAAATCAATTCTTTTTGGAAATAATAATTTGCTGAATAAATCAGAAACACATAAATATGCAAATGCTCGCCTTCTCGTTCAAATGTGTTGCAAAGACCTTCGACCTTTCAATATAGTTGAACAGGCTGGATTTATAAATTATATGCAAGCGATCAAACCCAATATTCAAATGCCATCGGCCACAACTCTTAGTCGATCAGCTTTAAATGATGTGTACGTAACATATGAAAATGCCATTAAAGAGTACATTATAAAACAAAAAGCCCGAAAAACGTTTCGCTTGTACTGGATATGTGGACGGACTCCTTCAAAAGACGAAGCTATATAAATATTCGTGCCATTTTCTGCCATCAATTTCAGCCAATTTACATTACTTTGAAAACGGAAATATTTCCTCACCCGCATAATAAATATACAATATCTCAAAACATACGAAATTTTAAACTTAACAAAAAAGAAATTGTTGTGATAAGTGATGGTGCAAGCAATATAATTGCGCCTATGAATCTTGTTAACATGAAAAGACTTGGTTGTTCCAGTCATAGCTTGCACAGACTAAATGTGCATGATATTTTACAAAACAGAGAATTCGGTGTCTTCCATGGTATTGCAAATAAATTAAAACGTATTTTTAAATGCCTAAACTACAATACAGGAACTCACCTGGATCAATACATACATAAATTTGATCAAACAGTTTGATAACTTGCCAAGGCCTTTAAATTTGATATTATAAGATTACACTTTGATATTATAATGCTTACATTCGAACCTTATAAAACATGTAATTTTTTTATCTTCTGAAACTAAAAATATCTGCAATTTGTTAATTATATTAATATACAACCAATATACACCATGTACAAAGTACATATGTACATACATACATATTGTCACATGAAACGTAAAGCCATGTGAGTGACAAAGATTTCAAATTCGGGGTTTTAATAATGTATACTATTAACATCAGTTGTACTATTGTATATTTTTTTCTCCTGTAAAATTAAAAAAAAATTAGATACATGATTTCACGTTTTGTATGGCGATATGACATTTAAGTACAAAAAAGCTAAGCTTTTTTATATTTACATCTCTTATTTAAATATTATTCTTATAGGGTTTTTACACTGACGCACATCTAACATCTACCATCAATTTGCGAAAATGTTAACATCTTCCCATAAGAAATACACAGTTCTAAAAACCAACATCTTTCTACATCTTTAAAAGATGTTCCTTACTCATTTTGTTTCATCTAACATCTTTCGTTAATTTTAGTGTCATCACTAGAAAAATGACAAATAAGTTCAACAGATTTTATCATCACTAATAATATGACATTTAAATTTGGTAATGAATATTTTTATCAACAATATGAGTGGCACACGTAAGTTTTATTGTTTTTAATTTAAATACAACTAAATTACTTAATTTTATATTTGCAGTGAACAAAAAAACCTGCTCCGTGATGTATGGTGCCTAGACATGGAAAATATGCTGCTGGACTTGTGGGAGGAGAAAATAGAAGACCTCAGAGGCTCCAGAAAAAATTCCCACGTATACCAGGAAATGGCTGCAACTATGCAGCAGGCTGGATTTTCTGGTTCTTGGACAGATGTCAGGACGAAAATAGACAACCTCACTCGTAAGTACAAGTATGTAACTAATTTCAAACAAATTTTTTACGCTCCCACAGAATTATAACTTTTTCATATTTTTACAGGCAGGAAAAGAACAAAGTATGGCCAACAGGTGGAGCGCCGTCAGCGTGGTGCCACTATAGTAAAATACACAATATTTTAGGATCATTTAAACTGCACAATATTGAAGTTTCGATGCACGAAAGCACTAGTAAGTAAAACTTTTATAATGTAAGCAACAATGAGCTGTATATTCTAGTATGCATAAAATAAAGTTTTTGTAAAATAAATTTTATATTTTTAGACATGTCAACTTTATTGGATGACATCATCGAGTTTGATATTGATGCTTCATGTAGCACTCTAAAGTGTAATTCTTCTGACGAAAAAGCCCAACCACAGAAAAAGAAAAAGGATAATAATGCAGACCTAGTCAGGTTGGCCCAAGAGCGAATGGATATGCAGAGGCAGCACCATGAAGAAAAAAAGAACTGGTCAGTGAAATGCTAAAGCGGCTGGACTCGATTTCCTCTCAAAATGCAGCATTTCAAACACAGTTGCTAGACATTTTGAGAGCGAAAAAATAATTTTTTCAAGAAGTTATGCTACAATGTGCCTTAGGCTGAGTTAACATCTGGCATTTTTTGTGTGTCATTTGCTCAAAAAAGCATAACCCACTAATTACTAATGAAAACCAGTTTGATTCAGACATATATTTTTTTATTTTCTATAAAATTGTCTATTAGTTATGTATGAAACTGTTTTAATAAATACGTGTCTGAATCAAACTGTTTTTCATTAGTAATTAGTGGTTACGCTTTTTCTATGCTTGTGTGGCACATGACACACAGATGGAAACCCGGCTTTAGTGAATTAAGTTCAATTTTAACAATGGTATTCGATGTTTGATAGAAATAGTAATGCGTAAGTGCAAATGCAAAATATTGCAGCTTTTCTTTGGATTGTGTGTGCATTTTTTTGTTAGATTTTAAAGAAAAGCTGCGATATTTTACATTTTCACTTGCGCATTACTATTTGCATCAAAAATCGAATACCGCCAATAATGTTTTAACAATAGTGAAACGAAGAAAATTAATGCATTTTATTTTTATTAAATGCTACTATAGCTATAAATATTTTAATTCTATTAAATCAAATGAATTTTTTAATTTCATTTTATTCTTTATTTTATATCATAATTTATCAAAAGCTCCAGAATTAATTTATTTTTTTTGTAATCATACGTCTTTTAACTACCAATTTGTAATTTTCAGTATTTAATTCAGGTGATTAAAAACCTAATTCGGAATTTTCAAATTAAATTCAGAATTGTACTCATACAGGGCAATTATGAATAAAATTGCGCGAGAAATTTCTACATTTTCCGATTAGAATTTTTTCCCTATTACTTGGAACTGTTCCCGGAAAAAATTTCTCGCGGAACTTTTTTCATTATTGCCCTGTATGAGTACAATTCTGAATTTAATTTGAAAATTATAAAACATAAAGTACTGAATTTGATATGAAAGTTTCGAATTTGGCTGGTAAAAACCTGAATTTAACAATAACACAATGCAAGAAATGTTCCTTAATTTTGTTTTTTTCGTTTTTATTATTTCTTAATTATATTGTTTTTTATTAATATTGTTTTAATACATGAAATTAATAAAAAAAAGAATAGAAAATTGATCTCAAAAATAGATATCTTGTTTTATTCATTAAAAGAGTCTCTTTCGCATAAAAACCGGCCTATAGCATTTCTTATACTTTCGGCTTGAACCGATTGATCTGCAGATGTGTTACTGGATTTTGGTTGTGGGAGAGAAGAGTTTGGGTTAATTTTCAAGTTCTCATTAATTTCACAGTTATGTTCATTTAAGAAATTGTGCAAAATACAACAGCACATAATAATTCTACAATTGAACTTTTGGTGATTATCTAAACCCTTTCCAATTCGTCTGAATCTTGCCTTTAGATGACCGAAAGCATTTTCAACTACACGCCTGGATTTGGACAAATTGTAATTAAATGTCTGTTGTTCTAACGAAGCTGAAGTTGAAAACGGGTAGGGTTTCATAAGCGTTGGTGAAAATTTAAAAGCAGAGTCTCCAATAATAACTACTGGAATTTGTGTGCCGCATATTTCCTTCGTATTTTCTTTTAGGAAATTAGACGAATCTATCATATGGCTTAATTTCGATTTGCTGTAAATTAAAGAATCATTGCATCGTCCAGGGCAACCTATATTGACGTAAAGAAATCTGTAACCAGATGAGAAAATATTTATTACATATCGTTGTGAATATAGAAAGGCCCTAACTAGTTATATTTTTTTAATCGAGTTTTTTGTATATTTTGATAGAAGATATAATGAATATGTTCTCATATCTAAATGTTTGTTTGAGTAAATCTTACCGGAAGTCAACCATCGCGAATAAGACAACCGAGTACCAACCCTTATAGTTGTAATGGTCGACAGCTTCAGCGGCTGATGGTTTAACTTCAATGTGACATCCATCTTCAAGTTTTTGTAACATTAATTCGCTAGTCATATTAAACCGAGCATATTTATTTAATTGCTTACCAATCGCGCCTAAGCACTGTGGAAACCCTATTTTTTCAAATCCTCTTACGCATTCTGTAACTTTAGACTCGGTAAGAAATTCCGAAGGAAGATAGTCTCCAGAAAGCTCTTCAATGATAGCTTTACAGAAGTCGTGTAAAATGTTGCAAACGCTGCTAGTTGAAACCCCAAAAAGTCTTCCAACAGTACGATATTCTGCTGAGGATCCCAGGGTATAAATAGCAATTGCGATTCGTTTTTCAAGAGGTATAGCGTTCCTTAAATTTGTGTCCTTTTTTCTTAAAACTGCTAGCTTTTCTACCAATATAGAAAAATGTTCTTTTTCTACCCGAAAGTTTTCTTTAAAAAATTCGGAGCCATTATTTGGTACATCTTTCTCCCAAAATGTTCCATAGCGGCTCTTAAAAATATACGTACTTATTTATACAAAGAAATTTGTATAATTTATTATATTTTACTTACAAACATCCACACCTTTCGAGAAAAAGGCATGCCTGTGTCCATTAAAAATTCTTCTTCACCTTCTTCGTCCAGAATGGCTTCTATTGTTTCAATGCTCTGCATTAATAACTTTGTTTGTTCTTGCAAAGCAACACCTAATCCAACAATTAATTTTTCCTCTAAATCCATTTTTAATTATTTTAACAAAAATTGTGTCTTTTTTATTTATTTTTGATAGCTGTTGATGGTAGATGTTAGATGTTGTCAATGTAAACGCATGTTTCACATTTTCTACATCTTCCATGCGTTTCACTGAAATGTATGTCAGTGTAAAAAGCCTATTACGTACATATATGTGCATACAGCAGTTCCTCTTTATAACAGGAATGATGAACTAAAAAAGTATTATTAAAATAATTTTTGTTTGTTTTAAAAATACTGCGCTCTTAAAAATAATTTTTAAAATAAGAATGTTTTTATAACATTAATATACAAAATTTTTATTTTTATAACGAAGCAGTTTTAAAGTAAAAGGGTGCTCTTCTATTTTAGAAATGAAACAAAATTAGTTATATTTCATAAACATTTATTTTTAAAATGAAATTGTTTCTTTTTGATTTTAAAACGTTTTTTGGATGTACATATATCGTCTACTTCTAATAATAAACATTTGTAATAAAACAAACCTAATTATTTAACAGTTTTGATTAAAGTTTTTATTTGTTTATTTTTATTTGAGACAGTATAGAGCAACCGCTTAAGCTGAATGAAAGGAATTTCAGATTTAATACTGTTTTGTGTCTTTGTATAAACTAGGTTTGATGTCAATGTAAAAGAAAATGCTTTTCATATTTCCAAATTTTAGAGACTTCAGTACAAAGGTAACGCCCAAATTATAAACGATAATAGAACTGGGTTACTCCATTCACTCCCAATTATTTCATTTGGTGTTTCCTTTCCCTATTTATGCCATTTATCAACATACATATATACATATTTTTAGTTAAAATTGCTAAATAATCAAAAACTAACTATACCGTAAGTAAATTTTAATATCTGGAATTAAGCCGGCTTAGCCATCTTTTTGTAAGAGCCGTGCAAAAAGCGGCTAGCCGATATATTTGTCGGCTGGCAGCCGAATTTGAGCCGCCGCCGATAATTTTCATGCCAGCCGCCGCCGCCGATGAAAATCCTTCGGCGCAGGTCTCTGGTAGCACCCCTTGACTTGGAGTTGATACGTCGCGCTATCATCTTCAAGTTCAAGAAGGGACTACCGCTTTCCTCATATGATTGGACTACTGCTCAGGATTTAGTGGACATTAATGTTGGACGGCTAAAACTGCTCCTGTCAGAACACCTTTTGGCTAGGTGGAGGGAGAGATGGCTTTCTAGTGAGAATGGTAGGGTGACTTACAGTTTTATACGTGACCCAGACTTTAGCTTCGGCCTTAGTCTGGGATTTTTGCTGACAGGACATGGCTCTCTAAATGCATTCTTGCATCAAAGAGGCCTGGCCGAGACTCCGGACTGTTGCGTGGTGGGTGGATTGAGGACAGGAGGCATGTACTGACCGAATGCTCCTTGTACAGTGACATTAGAGATTTAGATAGTATGGGAGCCACGCACCATACTGGGTTGGGATACGACGTTAGTAGGATTTTTGGGAGGCTGAAGGAGTTCGCTCGTGAAGCATTTAGGAGAAGACTGAGACGAAGTTAGTGGAGGTGGTCCTTTGCATGATTGTTCGTACGGTCGCTGTTTGTGGATATCGCCCTAGATGTCTAATCTACGTTTCTGCTGCGGACTTGTGTTGATTGCTGTGGGTGTGTTGTGGTGGTGGTTCGCCATTATTGATGTCTGCTGTTTGCCCTGCCCTTGTTGCCATGCTGCGGGGTATCCGCTTGAGTCTCTTGCGACTTTTGGGGAGTCTCAGTGGCTGTACACATGGGTAGGTGACGGCTGATATCTCTTGATGACGACTTTGCCTGTCCCCGGACGACGATTATTACTGTTTTTGGATTGGTGCTATTATGCTTGATGACGACTATGCCTGTTTTTGGATGACGCTTCCTATATATATTGGGGATTGATTGTAGATACGCTGGCGCTTTATATGCCTGTGTATGGACTGTGATTTGGATTTTAGATTGTATGTTTGCTGCCTGGTGATTTGTTTGTGCTGCTGTATTGCTGTTTTGCTGTAGTGCTGTGTTTACTGTGTTGCTGTGTTGCTGTAACGTGGCAATAACTGAAATTGCCTGGGTGTTTTGTATTTATTGTTTGGTGGCTTTTCTGCCGATGTGTCATTCGTGAGAGTGGCATTGTGTTTTTGTTTTGTATGTTTTGTTCCTTGCCGGCGCTTATGTGCACGATTGACTGTATTGTTTTTGTTATTTTTTGTTGTCTTACGGGTCACCAGTTCCCGGAACCGTTTGGGGTTTGCAACTGGTAGTAGCTTTGGCTACGAAGTCTGACCAGAATCTTTAATCTGGTACCACGGGGTCAGGAGCCCCAGAAACTTCGGTTTCTGCCTGACTTGGGTCGGCCCTTCGGGGAGATACGTGGTGGTTGTGGTTATGCCCAAATATACGCGGGTAGAGCAATTTGCTCGGTGTGGAGTTGCATTGCGACCGGGTGGCTAGATCCATATCTAGGAAGGAGTTTTAGATAGGCTCCGCTCCAAACCAAGGGGGGCTGTTCATGTCCAAATACATGTCAGCCATTGGTACCCATGCATAACATCCAGTTATGTGTCGGGGCGTTGGTAGACACATTAATTCTATCCAGTGTTAAGAGCACCGTCAAGTTAGGCCATACTGGCAGGTATTGACAAAAATCTGTAAAACATCTCTCTCTATCTACTCACTTGAAGTTTGATAATTGAACTGAACGGTCGTATTTAAATTAAAGTGTTTTTGCGTGAGTATTTTTATTCGGTGAACTTTAAGTTAAAATCACGAGATTAGTTTCATTTTGAAGTGCGGAAGTCTGTGAATATGTGGATATTGGAGTGCGGGAAATGTATTGACATAGACCGGAGATATAATCGTTTTTATCCTCCAGTACTATAGTACGATAAAATACATACATGTATGTATGTATTATTGTCGAAAATTTAATAAATTATTGAAGTGCGAAGAAGAAAAAAGTCTTAAGACTGCCAAGGGTAAATTCCGGCAGTAAGGACAAACTGTTTTTAAAAATTTTGGTGTCTCAAGGGCAATCTCCGGCAGTAAGGTCGTGGAAGAAAAAAAGTGAAATCAGTGTTGCCGCTTTGGTGAATTTTCGTGGGAGCAGCGTTGCCGTTGTTTTTCCGGGGAAGTGCCGGGGAAGTTCTAGGATTTTGGGATTTTCAAAAAAGTTTTTGCAAATTCCAAAACCGGTCTGTGTTTCGGATAAGTGTTTTTTGTCCGTACTAAGTGGTCGCAGCTGGTGTATGTCTCGGCTAAGCTGCTGCCCATCGCAGAAATAGAAAATTTGCTGAAGTATTAACGGAAGATTTGCTGTATATTTTGCCCATTTTTTTCCTAATTTTTGGCCGGTAAGTGCAGAAACTTTTATTTTTATTGGGGGTTTTATTTGCCGTTAATGTGGTCATGGCTCCACCGGGCCCACTGTCTCTAAAAAAAAAGGTGCCTAAGGGCGACGTTGATGAGGATGCGTCGGAATCCGCGTCGCAGGCCGAGTTTTTGTTGCCGCCGCCGGCAAGAAAGTTGCTGAGGCACAGCGACACCGAAAGTGATGAGTATGGAAAGGAGAAAAGGGTGAAACCCAATTCACCCAATACGCGGAGGGAGCGTTCTGCTGCTACTGCTACTGCTGCTGCTGTTGCTGCTACGGATGCTGCTGTTGGTGGCGTTACTTCCGCTCTTGGTGACGCTGTGTGTGTTAACGAGGTGGTTTATGAAAGGGTGGAGGAAGGGTGTGCGATGGTCACGGACGCGACCGACAAGACGCGTGCTGCCTCTTCGAGCCAGAGTAAGAGGAAGAGGGGGCCTAAAGGTGCTAAGCCTGCTGGTGTTGTTGTTGGTATGGGGGCTGGTCCTGCTGGTGTAGCCATCTCGGAGTTGAAGCGCATCGCTAGCGCTTTGATGGAGGTAGTATTGGGTGATAGTGTTGACCATACTGTGGGCAGATTAGTGTCCACGATATCAGTGGAATACTGATGATGCTGCTAGTGGCGGAAAATGAGAGGTTGAGGGGCAGTTGGAGGCCGGCTCACCTGCTAGTTTTTGTGGTCCTGCTGCTCCTGCTGCTGTGGCGATGCTCGTTGCTCCGTCCCCTCGTGCCCCCGTAGCGGTGGTGGCACCACCTATTGTGAAGCCTGTGGAAACTTGGTCGGTGGAGGTGAGGGGCAAAGGTGCCTCCATGTGTAAGGAGGTGATGGAGAAGGTGGTCCCTGAGGTAGGGCCAACACTAGGAGTTCGCGTACATGATGTTCGTCCCATAAAGTCGGGAGGTGCGGTGATACTCACACCGTAGGTGGCTGAGCGTGAGCGCATTGCAGCAAATGAGAAGTTTGCTGAGGTCGGACTGGAAGTCAGTGTAAACGACAAACTGGGACCGAGGGTGGTGATTCAGACGGTGCACTTTGAAATAACCCCTGATGAGTTTATGAAGGAGCTCTATAGTATAAACCTGGGTGGTATGATGTCTCCTGAGGTGTACAGGTGGAGCGTGCGGCTGGTTACTGCGCCATGGCGCAGTGATAGTGGCGAGCAGGTGAATATCACCATTGAGTGCACGGAGAGGGTTGCGGAACAGCTGAGGAGTACTGGCGCGTATATTAAATGGTTCCGGTTTTAGGTGCGCTCAAAGGAGCCGGTTCAAGGCTGCTTTAAATGCCTTGGGTTTGACCATCGGGTGCAGAATTGCAAAATGCGTGAGGAGACTTGCCTGCGGTGCCAATTGTACGAACGAGGTGAGGTGCCGCAACTGCGAATTCAAGGGCTTGCCTGCTGATCACAGGATGTTGTCCATGGTGTATCCTATATATGGAGCTATGGTTGCAAGGGCGAATTCTAGGCATTAATCATGGATCTAATATTGTTAATCTTACAACAAAATAAATCTCCAGAGGGCATATTCTGCGACGTGCGAGTTTGGCCAGGCCATGAAGCGAAGTGGGGCTTGTGCAAGAGCCCTACTTTGCAAATAGTTGTGTCAGGGGACTGCCGGCTACAATGAGGGTGTAGTGTATCACACAAGTTAATAATGCTTGCACAATGAAAGCAACAAAGAACTAGTAAAGTATCAATAACATTACTTTCTTTGTATGCATGCGTGGTGCAATGCTGAACTGCTTACGAATAATTGTCTGAGTGACACATTTCTGTTTGAGTGCAATTCTAAATATAAAATATGATGATTGGTCAAACGGAAATGTGAATACGATCCTTCATAGTATTGAAAGAGAAAAGAATAAAATTTGTATGTTTAGAATAAGTTAGAAAGGTTAAGATTTATTTTCAAAATTAGTATATAAGGCAAAGAATAAGTAGAATAAAATCAGACTTTAATTTGATTAACATAAATCGGATCTTTAGCCTTGTTTTCTTTTAAAGCTTCAAAACTTCTTTTGGCAGTTCTTTTGAACGCCTAAGTTTTAGCTGGGACCCCCCCAGCTGTTTTAAAATAAAAAAGGGGCTATAGGGACTCCTTTTCAAAGACGTTTTATATTGCATAATTTGCCGATCCTTGCGTATAACAAGGGTATATGCCAATCGTCCAGAGAATGCTGCTGTTGTTGTGGACGATGCGACTGTCGACTGCACTGTTGTGAGTCGTACGCGTTGGGATGTTTGTGTGGCCGTAGAGGGTGAGTTTTGGGCGTTTGCTTATCGCGAGTATTTATTGTCCACCTTGTGCTTCATTGGATCGTTATTTGGGATACATGGATGCAGTGTTACTACTTGCGAGTAACACTCCTGCAATCCTTGGCCTAGACGCGAATGCATGCTCTCGCATGTGGTTCAGTAAAATGCCGGAGCACGTGGCTGCTTACGGTGAGTACTTCTGTTTTAAATGAGGTTAGTGAGTTGTACACGTTTGATGGTCCAATGGGTGCTAGTGACATAGACGTTACGGTGGCGAACAATAGCGCTTGGTCGCTGTTTGGTTTTCGCTGGAGGGTGCGTGATAATGCTGGGGTAAGTGACCACAATCTTATTGACATTGTCCTTTCTTACCATCGGCGTTCCGGTTTCGTTCCAACTCCACGCAAGTGGCGGGTGCGTGATGCCAATTGGGTTGCTTATGCCGGTTTCTTTAGAGCGGTGGCCCTTGGCATGCCTTTGGATACCTTTCGTGCTCTGTCGGTTGATGAGCAAGTTGAGCAGATTAATAGGTGGCTGTGTTCGGTAAATGACACGTTGCTAGGTCGCTGTCGTAAGACTCGACCAGGCAGGGTCAGGTGGTGGACTAGTGAGCTAGATGGGATGCGGAGAAGCGTCAAGCACCTCAGAAGAGTGTTTCAGAGGGCCAGGCGTTCCAATGCTGACGATCTTGCGACGTAGAACTGAATATCTGGCCAGCCTGCGGTCTTATAAGGACCACATCGAGAGGGTGAAGGAGGATGAGTGGAGGGCGTTTGTGCATGAGAATAGGGATGACTGGTGGGGCGAGGTGTATCGCATCTGCAGTGGCAGAAATCGGAGACTTGATGTGGAATCCCTTCAGGTTGGTCACACTATGTTCACTGCCTGGTGGGATTGCACGAATGTTTTGCTGAGCTCTTTCTTTCCAGATGAGGACCGGGTTGATAACCCTCCTCTCATTAGGGAGGAAGTCAACCCCCGAATTTTCAAGGATCGGAGTTGGCTGCCGGTTTCTGCCAGACTAAGAGTAGAAAATCTCCGGGTATTGACGGTATGACTAGAGAGATGAGTAAAAGCATCTGGAAGGCTATACCTGAATACTTGGAGGCAGTGTACGAGAAGTGTCTGAGTGAGGGCTAGGAGTTAGGGTTAGGCGTAATCCGCGCTCTTATCGTGGCATCAGTCTCCTACCATCGCTTGGAAAGGTGCTGGAGAAGATAATGGTGGAAAGACTGAAGGAGTGTGACACTGCTGCCTTATCTGAGTACCAGTTTGGTTTTAGGGAGGGGAGATCCGTTGATGATGCGTGGCTGCACGTTAAGCACTGTGTTGGCAACTCGTCTGCTAGGTATGTACTAGGCCTATTTGTCGATTTTAAGGGTGCATTTGACTACCTCTCGTGGGGTGTGGTTCTTAACAGGCTGCAAAGTGTTGGCTGTCAGGAGCTATCTTTATGGAGTAGCTACTTCAGCGGCAGGAAGGCTTGTATGGTAGGCGCCAGCGATGCTGTTTGGAGGGATGTTTCTAGGGGCTGCCCGCAGGGTTCTATTTGTGGTCCATTTATTGGGAACCTCATGATGGATACTCTGCTGCGGCAACTAGCTGCATTTTACAAACTGTGCGCATATGCTGATGACTTGCTGATTTTGATTGAAGGTCAGTCTAGTGCTGAACTGGAGATAAAGGGTCATCAAGTCATGGGTATTGTGACTGAGTGGGGTAATCGTGTCGGGGTTGGGATGGCCATGGATAAAACTGTGATGATGTTGATCAAGGGCAAATTATTACACGGTCGTCCATCACTCATTCGGTCTGGTGGTGTTAGCCTCAAATATGTGACCAAGGTCAAATATTTGGGAATAATGGTGGCTGAGAGATTGAACTGTCTATGTGAGGAACAAGCTGAATGCAGTTGTTGGAAGGGTTAAACGCATTCTTAGAATTGACTGGGGCTTGAGTAGGCGTGCCACTCGTACTATATATGGTGGGCTATTTGTTGCCTGTGCAGCATATGGTTCGCCTGTATGGTATGAAGTGGCTATGTCTGTTGCTGGTAGAAACAGAATATTGTCTTGTCAGAGGGTGGCCATGCTGGCTTGTATGCCAGTCTGTCGGACTGTATCAACGGATGCTCTTCAGGTCTTAGTGGGTGTGGCTCCGCTTGACTTGGAGGTGATACGTCGTGCTATCACCTTCAAGATAAAGCGTGGGCTACCACTTCTTGGGTATGACTGGCTTTCTGCTAGTGGCCTTGTAGGTAGGGAATCAGGCGAAATCGCGAGAGATTTGGATGCTCATCTAGTGTCCATTTGGAGGGAAAGGTGGGAGAACAGTGACAATGGTAGGGTAACGTATAATTTTATACGTGATCCGACCTTTGTGCGTGAACACCCGGAGTTTAGCTTCGGCTTGCATCTGGGTTTCATACTGACCGGGCACGGCTCTTTGAATGCCTTTTTGCATCAAAGAGGCTTCTCTGATTCTCCTGATTGTCGGTGTGGTGCGGGTGTTGAAGATTGGCGGCACGTTCTGATGTATTGTCCCTTGTATGACGATATCAGGGACTTGCCGGCCATGCGCGTTGTGTTGGATGGGGGTGGTTTTGATGTCAGTCGAATATTGACTGATGCAGTGGCATTTTCTGGATTGGGCAATTTTGCCCGTATGGCCTTCCGTCGAAGGCTTTCTGGTGTGTAGTCTGGCGGAACTTGTGTGGACGTGTGGTGCCGACGTGGTTGCTGGGCCTTTCTGGCCGTGTTTGGTGTCTGGGGTTTTCTCTTGCGGCCATGGTTTTGCGCGGGGGCTCCTTTTTCAGTCTCATTGAGACTGGGTGGGTGCCTCAGCGTAGTATTGGGGCATACTGTAGGCAACTCTTGGAAGAATTTTGCAAAGCATATGGACAATGATTTGGATTTTGGATTGAATGTTTGCTGCCTGGTGATATGTTTTTGTTGCTGTTTTGCTGTGTTGCTGTTTGCTGTTTGTTTACTGTTTGCTGTTTGCTGTCTACTGTTTGCTGTTTGCTGTATTGCTGTTTTGCTGTGTTGCTGTGTTGTTTCTTGCTGTGTTGCTGTGTGGCTGTGTTGCAGTGTTGCTGCATTGTGGCAGTTACTCTAATTGCCTCGGTGTTTTGTGTTTATTGTTTGGTGGTTTTTCTGCCGTTGTGTCATTCGTGAGAGTGGCATTGTGTTTTTGTTTTGTGTTTTTTGTCCCTTGCCGGTGCTTATGTGCACGTTTGCCATCCGTGAGGGTGATTGTTGACTGTATTGTTTTTGTTATTTTTTGTTGTCTTACGGGTCACCAGTTCCCGGAACCGTTTGGGGTTTGCAACTGGTAGTAGCTTTGGCTACGAAGTCTGACCAGAATCTTTAATCTGGTACCACGGGGTCAGGAGCCCCAGAAACTTCGGTTTCTGCCTGACTTGGGTCGGCCCTTCGGGGAGATACGTGGTGGTTGTGGTTATGCCCAAATATACGCGGGTAGAGCAATTTGCTCGGTGTGGAGTTGCATTGCGACCGGGTGCCTAGATCCATATCTAGGAAGGAGTTTTAGATAGGCTCCGCTTCAAACCAAGGGGGGCTGTTCATGTCCAAATACATGTCACCCATTGGT
This sequence comes from Tachina grossa, assembly GCA_949987645.1. Taxonomy (NCBI): domain Eukaryota; kingdom Metazoa; phylum Arthropoda; class Insecta; order Diptera; family Tachinidae; genus Tachina; species Tachina grossa. The sequence goes on along the minus strand of OX465276.1, from coordinate 128,141,938 downwards.
ACCCATGCATAACAGCCAGTTATGTGTGGGGGCGTTGGTAGACGCATTAATTCTATCCAGTGTTAAGAGCACCGTCAAGTTAGGCCAAACTGGCAGGTATTGACGCAAATCTTGAACACATCTGTCCCTATCTACTCACTTGCTTGCTGGACTTCGGAGTATGTAGTCGTGTTTTTACAAGAGGAACATATCGGAGTTTTGTGAAGTGATTTTAAGTGGTTAAGAGTTAGAAACAATTAGTGCGAAATATATTGCCGGAAAGCGTATTTTGTTGTGAATACGGTGATATAAAAGTTATCGAATTCGGTTGGCGGATGCGTAAAATATTCGCGGATTAGTATAGTGATTCGGATATTGAGCGATCTTGCACGTGCAAGTGGACTTGTGTACTTTGTGGTCTGATTTGTGGCGCCGTTTTTGAGCGGTGGGTTTAATTATTGGTGCGAAAGGTCGTGTTTTTTTAATTGAGTTTTTGCGCTAAGAAATTTGTTAAGTAAACTTTGGAAAATAATTACGGGAGTGGTCTCATATTGAAGACAGTGATTTCAGGAATACGTGGATATTCGAGTGCGGGAAATTGATTGACATATACCGGAGTTATAGTCGAATTATTCTCCGGTTATATTGTACGATAGAAACCCATACATGTTTGTATGTATGGTTGTGTAAAATTTAATAAATTGTTGAAGTGCGAAGAAGAAAAAAGTCTTAAAACAGCCAAGGGCAAATTCCGGCAAAAAGGACGAACAGTGAATTTTGTTTTTTGGTGTCTCAAGGGCAAACTCCGGCGCGTAGGTCAAGTTCTTGGAGTTGCCATATTGACTGTTACGGGTGTCGATAAGTCGCTAAGTCGATAAGTCGATAAATCGCAAGTCGGTAAATTGACAAGTCGATAAATTGACAAGTCGATAAGTCGGTAAGCCGATAAGTCGGTAAAACGATAAGTCAGTAAGTCGGTAAGCCGATAAGTCGATAAGTCAGCAAGTCGATAAGTCGATAAGCCTATAAGTCGATAAGCCGGCAAGTCGATAAGTCGGTACATCCGTAAGTCGGTAGTGCGGTGTGTTGCGGCTGGTTGGTGTCTCTGCTGACAGGTGGTTGTATTCATCTACCAGGAACTAAACATTTTTCTGGTTGTTGCGGAAGTTAAGGTAAGTGAATTTTTTTACTTGTTGGGTTTTGTTTTGAGCGATCATGGCTCCGCCGGGCCCGCTGTCGCTGAAGAAGAAGGTGCCTAAGGGTGACGTAGAGGACGATGCGTCAGAATCAGTGTCGCAGGCGGAGTTTTTGTTGCCGCCGCCGGCGAGAAAGTTGCTGAGGCACAGCGACACTGCGAGTGATGAATATGGGAAGGAAAAAAGGGTGAAGCCCAATTCGCCCAAGACGCGGAGGGAGCGTTCTGCTGCTATTGCTGCTGCTGCTGCTGCTGCTGCTAGGGATACTGCTGTTGATGGTGCTGTTGGTGGCGTTACTTCCGCTCTTAGTGATGCTGTGTGTGCCGACGAGGTGGTATATGAAAGGGTGGAGGAAGAGTGTGCGATGGTTACGGATGCGACCGACAAGACGCGTCCTGCCTCTTCAGGCCAAGGCAAGAGGAAGAGGAGGCCTAGAGGTGCTAAGCCTACTGGTACTGCTGGTGCTGCTGGTGCTCGTGTTGGTGGTGGTGTTGGTATTGGGGCTGGTCTTGCTGGTGAAGCCATCTCGGAGTTAAAGCGCATCACTAGCGCCTTGATGGAGGTGGTATTGGCTGATAGTGTTGACCGTGCTGTGGGCAGATTGGTGTCCACGATATCGGCAGACTACGATAAGCTGATGATGGGGCTAGTGGCGGAAAATGAGAGTTTGAGGGGGCGGTTGGAGGCCGGCTCACCTGCTATTTTTGCTGGTCGTGCTGCTCCTGCTGCTGTAGCGACGCTCGTTGCTCCGTCCGCTCGTGCCCCCGTGGCTGTGGTGGCGCCATCTGTTGTGAAGCCTGTGGAGACTTGGTCGGTGGTGGTGAGGGGCAAAGGTGCCTCCACGTCTAAGGAGGTGATGCAGAAGGTGGTCACTGAAGTAGGGCCAACTTTGGGGGTTCGCATGCATGATGTTCGTCCCATTAAGTCGGGAGGTGCGGTGATACGCACACCATCAGTGGCTGAGCGTGAGAGCATCGCAGCAAATGAGAACTTTGCTCAGGTCGGACTGGAGGTCAGTGTAAGTGACAAATTCGGACCGAGGGTGCTTATTCAGAAGGTGCACTCAGAGATAACCCCTGATGAGTTTATGAAGGAGCTGTACAGTATGAACCTGGGTGGTATGATGTCTCCTGAGGTGTACAGGAGGAGCGTGCGGCTCGTTACTGCTACTGATAGTGGCCAGCAGGTGAATATCACCCTTGAGTGCACGGAGAGGGTTGCTGAACAACTGAGGAGTACTGGCGCCTATACTAAATGGTTCCGGTTTCAGGTGCGCTCACAGGAGCCGGTTCAAAGCTGCTTCAGGTGCCTTGGATTTGACCATCGCGTGCAGAATTGTAAAATGCGTGAGGAGACTTGCCTGCGGTGCGGTGTAGATGGTCATCGTTCTTCCAATTGTGTGAATGAGGTGAGGTGCCGCAACTGTGAGTTCAAGGGCCTGCCTGCTGATCACAGGATGTTGTCCATGGTGTGTCCTATATATGGGGCTATGGTTGCAAGGGCGAATTCTAGGCATTAATCATGGATCAGATTTTGTTAATTTTACAACAGAATCTCCAGAGGGCGTATTCTGCGACGTGCGAGTTTGGCCAGGCCATGAAGCGAAGTGGGGCTTCTTTTGCACTTGTGCAGGAGCCCTACTTTGCAAATGGTTGTGTCAGGGGACTGCCGGCTACAATGAGGGTATATGCCAATCTTCCAGGGAATGCTGCTGTTGTTGTGGACGATGCGACTGTCGACTGCAGTGTTGTGAGTCGTACGCGTTGGGGTGTTTGTGTGGCCGTAGAGGGTGAGTTTGGGCGTTTACTTCTCGCGAGTGTTTATTGTCCGCCTAGTGCTTCATTGGATCTTTATTTGGGATACATGGATGCAGTGTTACTACTTGCGAGTAACTCTCCTGCAATCCTTGGCCTAGACGCGAATGCACGCTCTCGCATGTGGTTCAGTAAAATGCCGGAGCACGCTCCCAGGCATTCGAACTATATTCGAGGGGAAATGCTAAGTGAATGGCTGCTTACGGTGAGTGCTTCTGTTTTAAATGAGGCTAGTGAGTTGTACACGTTTGACGGTCCAATGGGTGCTAGTGACATAGACGTTACGGTAGCGAACAATAGCGCTTGGTCGCTTTTTGGTTTTCGCTGGAGGGTGCGTGATAATGCGGGGGTGAGTGACCACAATCTTATTGAGATTGTCCTCTCTTACCATCGGCGTTCCGGTTTTGTTCCGACTCCACGCAAGTGGCGGGTGCGTGATGCCAATTGGGTTGCTTACGCCGGTTTCTTTAGAGCGGTGGCCCTTGGCATGCCTTTGGATACCTTTGGTGCGCTGTCCGTTGATGAGCAGGTTGACCAGATTGATAGGTGGATGTGTTCGGTAAATGACACGTTGCTAGGTCGCTGTCGTAAAACTCGACCAGGCAGGGTCAGGTGGTGGACTAGTGAGCTAGATGGGATGCGGAGAAGCGTCAGGCGCCTCAGAAGAGTGTTTCAGAGGGCCAGGCGTTTCAATGCTGACGATCTTTCGGCACGTAGAACTGAATATCTGGTCAGCCTGCGGTCTTATAAGGACCGTATCGAGAGGGTGAAGGAGGATGAGTGGAGGGCGTTTGTGCGTGAGAATAGGGATGACCCGTGGGGTTACGTTTATCGCATCTGCAGTGGCAGAAATCGGATACTTGATGTGGAGTTCCTTCAGGTTGGTGACACTATGTTCACTGCCTGGCGTGATTGCATGAATGTTCTGCTGAGCTCTTTCTTTCCAGATGAGGACCGGGTTGATAATCCTCCTCTCATTAGGGAGGAAGTCAACCCTCCGAATTTGCAAGGATCGGAGTTGGCTGCCGGTTTTTGCCAGACTAAGAGTAGAAAATCTCCGGGTATAGACGGTATGACTAGAGAGATGTGTAAAAGCATCTGGAAGGCTATACCTGAATACTTGGGGGCAGTGTACGAGAAGTGTCTGAGTGAGGACTATTTCCCTAGGGCTTGGAAGCAGGCACGTATTGTGGTGCTCCTGAAGTCTCCTGATAGGGTTAGGAGTAATCCGCGCTCTTATCGGGGCATCAGTCTCCTACCAGCGCTTGGAAAAGTTCTGTAGAGGATAATGGTGAAAAGACTGAAGGAGTGTGACACTGCTGCCTTATCTGAGTACCAGTTTGGTTTTAGGGAGGGGAGATCCGTTGATGATGCGTGGCTGCATGTTAAGCACTGTGTTGGCAACTCGTCTGCTAGGTATGTATTAGGCCTATTTGTCGATTTTAAGAGTGCATTTGACTACCTCTCGTGGGGTATGGTTCTTAACAGGCTGCAAAGTGTTGACTGTCAGGAGCTATCTTTTTGGAGTAGCTACTTCAGCGGCAGGAAGGCTTGTATGGTAGGCGCCAGCGATGCTGTTTGGAGGGATGTTTCTAGGGGCTGCCCACAGGGTTCTATTTGTGGTCCATTTATTTAAAACCTCATGATGGATACTCTGCTGCGGCAACTAGCTGCATTTTACAAACTGTGCGCATATGCTGATGACTTGCTGATTTTGATTGAAGGTTAGTCTCGTGCTAAACTGGAGATAAAGGGTCAGCAAGTCATGGGTATTGTGACTGAGTGGGGTGGCTATGGATAAAACTGTGATGATGTTGCTCAAGGGCAAATTATCACATGGTCGTCCACCACTCATTCGGTCTGGCGGTGTTAGCTTCAAATATGTGACCAAGGTCAAATATTTGGGAATAATGGTGGCTGAGAGATTGAACTGTCTATGTGAGGAACAAGCTGAATGCCGTTGTTGGAAGGGTTAAACGCATTCTTAGAAGTGACTGGGGCTTGAGTAGGCGTGCCACTCGTACTATATATGGTGGGCTATTTGTTGCCTGTGCAGCATATGGTTCGCCTGTATGGTATGAAGTGGCTATGTCTGTTGCTGGTAGAAACAGGATATTGTCTTGTCAGAGGGTGGCCATGCTGGCTTGTATGCCAGTCTGTCGGACTGTATCAACGGATGCTCTTCAGGTCTTAGTGGGTGTGGCTCCGCTTGACTTGGAGGTGATACGTCGTGCTATCACCTTCAAGATAAAGCGTGGGCTACCACTTCTTGGGTATGACTGGCTTTCTGCTAGTGGCCTTGTAGGTAGGGAATCAGGCGAAATCGCGAGAGATTTGGATGCTCATCTAGTGTCCATTTGGAGGGAAAGGTGGGAGAACAGTGACAATGGTAGGGTAACGTATAATTTTATACGTGATCCGACCTTTGTGCGTGAAAGCCCGGAGTTTAGCTTCGGCTTGCATCTGGGTTTCATACTGACCGGGCACGGCTCCTTGAATGCCTTTTTGCATCAAAGAGGCTTGTCTGATTCTCCTGCTTGTCAGTGTGGTGCGGGCGTTGAAGATTGGCGGCACGTTCTGATCTGTGTGTTCTGTTCTGGGACCTGTGTGGACGCGTGGTGTTGGTGTGGTTGCTGGGCCCTTCTGGCCGTGTTTCGTGTATGGGGTTTTTTTTTGCGGCCATGGTTTTACGCGGGGGCTCCTTTTCAGTCTCATTGAGACTGGGTGGGTGCCTCAGCGTAGTATTGGGGCATACTGTTGGCAACTCTTGGAAGAATTTTGCAAAGCATATGGACAATGATTTGAATTTCGGATTAACTGTTTGCTACCTGGTAATGTGTTTTTGTTGCTGTCTTGCTGTGTTGCTGTTTGCTATACTGCTGTATTGCTGTGTTGTTTTGTTGCTGTGTAGCTGTGTTGCAGTGTTGCTGTATTGTGGCAATTACATCGATTGCCTTGGTGTTTTGTGTTTGTTGTTTGGTGCTGTTTCTGCCGATGTGTTACTCGTGAGAAAGGCATTGTGTTTTGTTTTGTGTGTTTTGTCCCTTGCCGGTGCTTATGTGCACGATTACCATCCATGAGGGTGATTGTTGATTGTTTTTGTTATTTTTGTTGTCTTACGGGTCACCAGTTTCCGGAACCGTTTGGGGTTTGCAACTGGTAGTAGCCTTGGCTGCGAAGTTTGACCAGAGTCTTTAATCTGGTACCACGGGGTCAGCAGCCCCAGAAACTTTGGTTTCTGCCTGACTTGGGTCGGCCCTTCGGGGAGATTCGTGGTGGTTGTGGTTGTACCCAAATCGAGGGTAGAGCGTTTCGCTCGGTGTGGAGTTGCATTGCGACCGGGTGCCTAGATCCATATCTAGGAAGGAGTTTTAGATAGGCTCCGCTCCAAACCAAGGGGGGTTGATCATGTCCAAATACATGTCAGCCATTGGTACCCATGCATAACAGCCAGTTATGTGTGGGGGCGTTGGTACACGCATTAATTCTATCCAGTGTTAATAGCACCGTCAAGTTAGGCCATACTGGCAGGTATTGACGCAAATCTTGAACACATCTGTCCCTATCTACTCATTCGCAGTTGAACAGTTGAAGTGATCAGTCGTATTTTTTTCTGAGTGTTTTTGCGCAAAGTATTTTGTTTGATAAACTTTGGAGTAAAAATACGAGATTAGTCTCAAATGAAAGTGCGGGAATACGTAGATATTGAATTTTAGAAAATCGGTTGACATACACCGGAGAAATAATCGAATTATTCTCCGGTGCTATAGTACAATAAAAACACGTACATGTATGTACGTATGTATTGTTGTTGTGAAAAAATTAGTTAAACAATAAAACGTGAAGAAGAAAAGAGCCTTAAAACTGCCAAGGGCAAAATCCGGCAGAAATGACAAACGGTGATTTGTGTTTGGTGTCTCAAGGGCAAACTCAGGCGCGTAGGTCAAATTCTTGGAGTTGCCACACTGACTCTTACGGAAGTCGATAAATCGCCAGTCAGCAGATTGACAAGTCGGTAAATTGACAAGTCGATAAATTGACAAGTCGGTAAGCCGATAAGTCGGCAAAACGATAAGTCGGTAAGCCGATAAATCAATACGTCGATAAGCCGATACGTCGGTGGTACGGTGTGTTGCGGCTGGTCTCTGCTGGACAGATAGTCGTATTCTTCAAAAGGGCCTATCTATCAGGAACTGAAAATTTTTCTGGTTGTTGTTGCAGAAATTAAGGTAAGTGAATTTTTTCACTTGTTGTATTTGGTTTTGCGCGGTCATGGCTCCACCAGGCCCACTGTGGCTAAAAACGAAGGTGCTAAAGGGCGACGTTGATGAGGATGCGTCGGAATCCGTGCCGCCGGCGAGAAAGTTGCTGAGGCACAGCGACACCGAAAGTGATGAGTATGGAAAGGAGAAAAGGGTGAAACCAAATTCACCCAAGACGCAGAGGGAGCATTCTGCTGCTACTGCTGCTGCTGTTGCTGCTGCGAATGCTGCTGTTGGTGGCGTTACTTCCGCTCTTGGTGACGCTGTGGCTGTCCACGAGGTGGTTTATGAAAGGGTGGAGGAAGGGTGTGCGATGGTCACGGACGCGACCGACAAGACGCGTGCTGCCTCTTCAAGCCAGAGTAAGAGGAAGAGAGGGCCTAAAGGTGCCAAGCCTGCTGGTGCTGCTGGTGTTGGTAGGGGGCTGGTCCTGCTGGTGAAGCCATCTCGGAGTTGAAGCGCATCACTAGCGCTTTGACGGAGGTAGTATTGGCTGATAGTGTTGACCGTGCTGTGGGCAGACTAGTGTCCACGATATCAGCGGACTACCAAAAGCTGATGATAGGGATCGTGGCTGAGAACGAGAGGTTGAGGGGACGCCTGGAGGACGGCTCACCTGCTATTTTTGGTGGTCGTGCTGCTCCCTCGGCGTTTGTTGCTCCGCCTGCTCGTGCCCCCGCGGTTGTGGTGGCGACACCTGCCTTCAAGCCAGCGGAGACGTGGTCGGTGGTGGTTAGGGGCAAAGGTGCCACTACGTCTAAGGAGGTGGTAGAGAAGGTGGTGAGTGAGTTTAGGCCAACTCTTGGGGTGCGTGTCCATGACGTGCAGCCGATGAAATCGGGTGGTGCCGTCATCCGAACTCCCTCGGCTGTCGAGAGTTAAAAGATTGCAGAGAATAAGAAGTGCCAGGAGGTGGGTCTGGAGGTGTGTGTGAATGACAAGCTAGGCCCAAGGGTAGTTGTTCAGCGCGTCCATAAATTGATCACACCAGACGAATTCATGCAGGAGCCTTATGGGATGAACCTCAAGGAGTTGGATTCAGGCGAGGCCTATAAGAAAGCGGTGAGGCTGGCTAGCGCGCCGTGGGCCAGTGGAGAGGGTGCTATTAATGTGGTGCTGGAGTGCACACAGTCTGTAGCCGATTAGCTTTGCACGACTGGTGTGTATGTGAAGTGGTTCCGCTTTATCGCGCGGGCACAGGATGCGGTGTCTTCTTGCTTCAGGCCGACGATAGATAAAGCTGCTGAGGTACAGCGACATAGACAGTGAGGAGTACGGGAAAGAGAAAAGGGTGAAACCAAATTCCTGTTTCTGCTGATGCTTCTGCTGTTGCTGCTGCCAATGGTGCTACGGGTGTTGCTGTTGGTGGTGCTGTTGATGGTGTTGGTGGCAAAGCGTGCTGTTGTTGGTCTTGGAGCTTGTGCTGCTGGTGAGGCTATTGCTGAGCTGAAGCGAATAACTTGCGTACTGATGGATGTGGAATTGGCTGGTGGTGTTGACCGCGCTGTGGGCAGGCTGTTGTCTACGATATCGGCGGAATATGAGGTACTGATGATGGGGCTCGTGGTTGAGAACGAGAGGTTGAGGGAACATCTGGAGGCCGGCTCATTGCTTTTTGGATGGTCATGCTGATCCTGCTGCTACGTCGACGTTTGTTGCTCCGCCTGCTCGTGCCCCCGTGGCTGTGGTGGCGACATCTGCCGTCAAGCGAGTGGAGATGTGGTCGGTGGTGGTTAGAGGAATAGGTGCCTCAACATGTAAGGAGGTGGGGTGCTGTCATTCGTACTACATCTTCTACCGAGTAACAGGATTGCGGAGAACAAGAAGTTTGAGGAGGTGGGCTTGGAGGTGTCGGTGAGGGACAAACTGTGCCCTAGACTAGTGGTAAAGCGCGTCAACAAGCAGATCACGCCGGATGATTTTTTGGAGGAAGTGCATGATGTCACAAGAGGTGTTTAAGAAAGCGGTGAGGCGCACTACTGCACCGTGGGCCGGTGGAGAGGGTGACGTGAGTGTTTGCTGCAGTGCACACAGGCTGTTGCTGATCACCTTTGTACGACTGGGCTCTACGTTAAGTGGTTCCGCTTTATTGTGCGGGCACAGATGCAGTTGCTTCTTGCTTTAGCTGCCTTGGTTTTGACCATCGAGTCAGTGAGTACCGGATGACTGACAGTGTGTGCAGGAGATGTGGAATCACTGGGAGGCACGTACCATACGACGTTAGTAGGCTTTTATAAGACAGTCGGACGTTTGGGAGGCTGAAGGAGTTTGCTCGTGAAGCATTTATGAGAAGACTGAGGCGAAGTTAGTGGAGGTAATTCTTTGCATGGTCATTCGCACGGTTGCTATTTGTGGATATCGTCATAGATGTTTACTCTACGTTTCTGCTGTGGACTGATGGACTGTGGGTGTGTTGTGTTGGTGCTTCGTCATTATTGGTGTCTGACGTTAGTCCTGCCCTTCTTGCCATGCTGCGGGGTCTTCCTTGAGTTCCTTGGGACTTTTGGCGAGTCTCTGTGGCTGTACACATGGGTAGATGACGGCTGATATATCTTGATGACGACTTTGCCTGTCCCGGATGACGATGTATGTATGTGCTCTGATATGGTAGTGACGCTGATTGTACCTGGTGTTTGATGTTATTGCTGTTTTGTATTGGTGCTTATTATGTTTGGTGACGACTTTGCTTATCCCTGGACTATTCTCGTCTATTGTTTGCGGTAATGTGTGCCTTTTAATGACGACTCTGCCTGGTTCTAGATGACGCTTCAAATAAATATTGGGGATTTGATAGTTCTGACGCTGTATATTTCTGTTTATGGACAATGATTTTTATTTTTAGATTGGATGTTTGCTGCCTGGTTCTGTATCGGTGCCTAGATCCATATCTAGGAAGGAGTTTTAGATAGGCTCCGCTCCAAATCAAGGGGGTTGTTCCTGCCTAAATATATGTCTGCAATTGGTACCCATGCATGACATCCAGTTATGGTTAGGGGCGTTAATATACACATTGATCCAGTATTAATTTAGGCAGTACTGGCAGGTATTCACGTTAATCTTGAACACGATCTGTTCAAAAATATCGATAGGATAAATATCGATACATTTTTTTCATTTGCCCTTCTCTAGTGCATAGATACACACGAAACACAACTGAAGAGAATTTAAGCTTATACAAGTGCCTGTAAACAAACAAAAGCAAATTGCTCAGAGGAATATTTCAAAACAAAAATTTAATTTTTCCAAGGAAAAAATAATAAAAATAAACACTTACCTGCTGTGTTTGCATGTTTTATTAGATTAAAAAACGCTTTTGTGAGCAAAAAAATAATACTCCAAACCAAAAACTCGCCATACAAAAATCAGCAGCGATATCAGCTGCTTAGAAAGCTGCTTAGTGCAAAATTTTTACTGGGGTATGTACGTCTTCTTGTTTCAGATAAAAGCATGTTTCACGTAAATAACATAAAGCTTAAATATATCTAAAAAGGAAATAAATGGTTAAAAAATATATAAGTAAATTTTTAAGCAAATGTTCAAGAATAGTTTATTATTGATTTTGTAACTTTTTTTTGTTTTTAATGGAAAGTATATAAAAGTGTAGTTACTTCCGTTTGCATTTAAAGTGACAATATGTATCTCCTTAGCTACTGTTAATAACAACCTACATACATATGTAGTTTAATTTTTCTTCTCTTCTTTGGAAAATCACATTAATAAATAAAAGTATTGCATTCAACTAGAATTAAAAAGGTGAACTTAAGCCCGAATTAGAAAGTATTCCTGGGGGTACTCTGTAATTCGAAACGAAAGAAAATGCTTTCAAATTTAAATATTATAAGCATACAAATTCGAAAACATTTTCTTTCGTTTCGAATTACAGAGTAGACCCCCTGATTAAAATTAAGATTGAAAATTATGGTTAAGTCCTTCAAAAACGCAATTTTCCCACTTTTCTACCATTTATAGAAAAAAACATATAATGAGGAACATACGCCCTGAAGAAACTTTTTGAAAAAAAATTAAAATATTTTTAATAGCAATTTTTGGGCAATATTTTAATTTTGTTTGCTTAGGTAATAATTTGGGCAATATTTAAATGTTGATTTTGCATTTTTTTTTTAGCTGTCACGTTTATCAAAATTATGTTTTTTGATCGATATAAAAATTAATAAATAGTAGAAAAATGAAAAAAATATGTTACGATTTTAAATGGTTTAAACATTAATTTTCAATCTTAAGTCTTTTTAAGTAGTCTTGTGTGCTAAACTTTGCAAATAAGTATACCCAGCTAAAGAAATTATATATGGTACATATATTTTTAATATATGAATGTATATAAATATATATGAATATGTATGAAATGTATGGGATCATAGATGGCAAAACCATTATATGTATATGAATTGATATATGGACTAATATATGAAATGTATTATAATATATGAACTCATATATGGAAATTGTAATTATGAAGCTCTTCATATGTCAGAAAAAAATTACACATTACCATCAGAACTACTTGCCATATAATGACTTACTTTTCTGATTGCCAAATTTCATTACTCGCTTACAAATCTCATTACCTAAAATATAAAAAAATTATGTACAAGTTGCTAAATGAAGAGAATGATTTTTTTAGATTAAATAGATTACGTAAACAAGTTTCCAATTAAAAAAGGTAAGTACTTCTCAAGAATCGATTATTTTAGTCTCACGCCTTGTTAAAATCATTAAGTTGGTAATCCAGTAAGGAACAGCTTCCACCAAAAATGCTTAATTCCAAACTCGATTACCTTTTTTGAAATTTTTTTGCTAGGATGTGATTCATATATAGAAATAAGATGTTATAATGGGTGTTTTTTATTGAGGTATAGAACTTTAAGTTGGCATCACTTTTTTAACTGGCGGCCATTTTGTCAGCTGTCAAGTGATTAATATTAAGTTTGGTTTGCCATTTCATCATGAACAGGTTGACAGAAGAACAACGCTTGCAAATCGTGCAAATTTATTTCGAAAATAATGGTTCAGTTCGCGAAGTTTACCGCAAGCTCCGTCCATTTTATGGTCGACATAATCGTCCATCAGAGCAATTAATTCGGTTAACCATGGATCGTTTTCGCACTACGTTTACTCTATGTGATAATACGCATCCGCAGAGACGTCGAACAGTGCGCACCGAAGAAACAATTGCCGCTGTAGAGCAAAGTGTTGAAGAGGACCCGAATGAATCGATTCGCCACCGTGCACAGCAATTGGAGCTTTGTCCATCAACTTTATGGAAGATTTTGCGCAAAGATCTTGGCTTGCGACAAGATCCAGCTTGTGCAAGAATTAAAGCCGCGAGACCATGCAATGCGTCGTGATTTTGGTGTATGGGACGAAAATGAGATTGATCTCGATGCTGATTTTCATCGCAAAATTTTGTTCAGTGATGAGGCTCATTTTTGGTTGAATGGCTACGTCAACAAGCGAAATCGCCGCATTTGGAGTGAAGAGAATCCACATGAGACCCTTGAGACGCCATTACATCCACAAAAACTGACTGTTTGGTGTGCTCTATGGGCTGGTGGAGTCATTGGGCCATACTTCTTCCGAAATAATGCTGGAGAGTCAGTTACCGTTAATGGAGACCGGTATAGAGCCATGATAACCGACTATTTTGTTCCCGAATTGGATGGCATGAATGTGGATGAGTTGTGGTTCCAACAAGACGGCGCTACATGCCACACAGCGCACGTCACAATCGATTTATTGAAGGAAACATTCGATGAGCGCATAATTTCGCGGAATGGACCTGTCAATTGGCCACCAAGATCGTGTGATTTGACACCATTGGATTATTTTCTTTGGGGATATGTGAAGTCGCTCGTCTACGCCAACAAACCAGAAACGTTAGGGGACTTGGAAGCCAACATTCGTGGCGTTATTGTCAACATACGGCCCCATATGCTCGAAAAAGTGGTTGAAAATTGGACCTGTAGAATTGGCTTTATTCGAGCCAGCCGCGGCGGCCACATGCCCGAAATCATATTTAAACATTAATTGCATAAAATTATCCTTCCAATAAAGCCAAATTGATGGACATTAAAACGATTTTCTTGTGTTTTATTTCAATTCGAAGCTCTATACCTCTAAAAAAACACCCGTTATATGGTGACATATAAAAATGTATGCATACATGATACATCACATAAGATCGCATTTGCAATCGAAAAAGATTAAATTTTGTTAATTCGATCTTTTTCCCTCTTTTTAATCACTGGTGAATTGAAAGTCTGTTAAAAAATACATAAGCGGATGCAAAGTTAATATGCGTAGAGCCTCAAGGTTTAAAAAATAAAAGCTCGTGCTACCAAAAAATCGTACTTGTAGGATTTTATATATTGTGTGCCTATTTAATAAATCAAATAATCAAAAAAGATAATTCAGTCATTAAATTATTATTAATTTTATAAAAAGTAACGGAATTCTCAGATATGTACATATATTTAAGAAACAAAATTCATAAAAAATAATATTTAAAACTAGTATTAGTATAAAACGGATTAATTTTTCTTTTATAATTGCACTAGTTTTTAATCTGATTATATGTTGTGTACGAATGTGTGTTTTGTGTTTTTTTTTATAATCGATTCACATTTTCTATCAAAATGTCGAATGAAATGTTTTTTAGCTCGTTTTGTATTATTTTGTTCGAACAAATGTTTCATTAAACAAAACCTTTCTGTACAAAATTTTATAAAAAAAATAATTTTAATAATTTGATTTATTGCACAGCAGTGCGCTTTTTTAATTAATATGAACTTTGCATACTATATAGGGAATACACATTCATGTATGAAAATCTATGAATATATATGATCATATATGTCCATATACCCTCATTTTTCGGATCCGAACCATATATGGGATATCATATATGCTCCATACATATTTTTTTAGCTGGGTATTTGAATTTAAAATTGATATTTCGATAATAAGACATACTACGTTGATACGATTTATAACCCAATTTTAATTTCCAATTAATGTTTGTGAATGAAATTTTATGAAATTATGCTTAAAAATGGTTTTTTAACCCGTTCAAAATATTTAAGAATGAGGCAGAAAATATTTAATTGTATGTTATTATTTTCGATGTCAAAAAGACTAAAATATTTCTTGGTTAAAAATAAAATTTTTAAGAATATGATATTTGGTACTTTCAGTATATTATTTAAGGCCCTTTTGACTAAAGTACTGGCATATTTTCTTCTTTTCTTTATCAAAAGTATGAATTATGTGCACACATATATTTATCTTATCTATTTTCTAAATTTTTCCTGAATTTGAATTCAGTAAAATCAATGCATATTCCCAGCTAAAAAAATTATATATGGTCCATATATTTATAATATATGAATGTATATAACTATATATGAATATGTATGAATTCATGTATGGAAATATATGGGATTATACATGGCAAAACTATTATATATGAACTAATATATGGACTCATATATGAAACGTATTATAATACACGAGCTCATATATGGACATTTAATTATGAAGCTCTTTATATGTGGATCCATATATAGATATAAGATTTAATATATGGAGCCATATAATAATGTATGCATACATGATACCTTACATATGTAAGATCGTTTTTGCAATCAAAAAAGCTTGGAATTTTATCACTGGTGAATTGGAAATCCATTAGAAAATAGATACGACATGCAAAGTTTATATGCGTACCCTCAACGTTTAAAAAAGAAAAACTTTTGTTACAAAAAAAACCATTCTTGTATGATTTTATACATTTTGGCCCCATTTAGTATATCAAATAATCAAAAGGATAATCCAATATGTTTTATTTATTTATTTATTTATTTCAGTTGTTTCAATACATAAGAAGCCTGTTCGACCAATAATACATGTATTGATAACTTAATTTTATGACTATAATTGGTTCACGTTTTGACTTAAAATAAGAAATGAAATGACTTTTGGTTCGTTTTGAATTCTTTGTCGAAACAAATGTTTCATTAAATACAACTCCCTGTTCAAAATCCAAAAGAAGTAATTTTAGTAATTTCATTTATTGCACAGCAGTGCGCTTTTGTGAATTTAGAGAGTATGAATATTAACTTTGCATACAGTAGAGGGAATATTTACACATACATACATATATGCCCATATACCCTCATTTTTCGGATCCGAACCATATATGGGATATCATATATGCTCCATACATATTTTTTTACCTGGGTGAACATATTTTGAGTAAAATCACTAAAAAGAAAGATTTTTAATGAGAAAAAAAGATTATTTTTGTTCGACGTGAAGGTTTTTGAAAAAAAAATATTATATTAAATATTATTATAAATATAATAAATATTATATACAAATATTCTAACTAGCTACAACCGGTGTGCTTCGCTAGCCCACCGTCTTTTCAATTTTATTTATATCGATTTGAAAGTTTTGGAAGAGCAGAAATTAGAGATATTAGGTCTATGTACTATGCATTCTTCTAAATGAAGCTATAACTATGCTTTAAATTTCATTAAAATCGATTTCAAAGTTTCAAAGGAGCAGGACTTATCCCTTGGCCCTGGCTTGTCTTACTTATGAGAAAGTACACACAGTATGCCTACTTCTAAGCGAAGGGGTGTCTATATTTTAAATTCCACCGAAATCGAGTTGAATCTCTGAATTTGTCCCCTTACTTCCTTCTGGTCCTAGTTTAGAAAATGTCCATGGCAATTTTGTGACTTTTTAGACGCAGAACTATAAATTTCATTTAAATGGGTTTGATTGTTTCTGAGATGCAGAAATTTCCCCCTGTCGCCCTCCTGGTCCTATTTTCGAAAATGAACGTAGCCTGTGTGAATTTTGTGACGGAGATCTGTCTATGTTCTAAAATTCATTAAAATCGCATTAAACGTTTCGGAGGGGCTAAAAGTTCCCCATCTCGCCCTCCTGGTCCTAGTTTAAAAAACAGTGTATGTGCGAATTTTAAAAAGCAGATCTATCTATGTTTTAGGTCTTATATAAAAATGTACACATCTTGTGTGACTTTTTAGATTTATATCTATGTCTATGTTCTAAATTGCATTAAAATGGCTTAGATTGTTTTTGAGAGGCAGAAACTTTCCCGTATCGCCCTCCAGGTCCTAGCTTAAAAAAACCTATGCCGTTAAACATTCACGGAGTTGCACAGACTACGTGCACTAAATTTTATCACGACCGGATGAGCGGTTTGGTCGCACATAAAGGACATACAAACATTTACTTCTATATACTCGGATGTGTATAGACTAACTCCCATATTCATAAAATTTGCAACGAATTTGAAATGTATTTTATTCCAAATTTTCCATAAAAAATCTTGCTAAAATGAATTTCAAATTAATTATATTTTTTTATGAATATGGGGATAATTGTTTTCAAATTAGCTGCTACCAAATTTGAAGACTCTTACTATTATAACTTTCAAGATGTAAAACTCTTGCTATTATAGCCTACAAAATATTAGATTATTATTAATTACTTTGTATTGGGGTGCCCCTTTTTAATGGTCCTATACCAATACTGTTGAACAGATTGCGAGCAACACAAAAGTTAAAACAAATTAGGTATTTTCATTTGATTTAATTTTGTTTATTTTCATTATCAAAACAAAAAAGAAGAATCCATAGTGCATTAAAAAATTACAAATTGCCTGAATCAAATTAAAAACAAAAAAACCGTCAAAAAGCCGACAAAAAAATTAAGAAAATAGAATAAAAACCGGGTTTAAAAAAATCAAACCCGAAACGAAAATGTGTTTTTCTGCAAAATACCGGTTCCGAACCGTATAAAAAATAGTCTATATTTAACACTGGCAACGTAGCTTTCAATTGGTGAAAGTATTTTTAAAATTAGTTTATTGGTTCGAAAATCCGTGCCATATATAAAAAACCGGTTCCGAACCGGATAATTTAACAATTTTTTTTTTAACAAAAAAACCTCAAACAGCCGACAAAAAATTAAGAAAAAGAGAATAAAAACCGGGTGTAAAACTTGTTAAACAATCAAACTCGAAACGAAATTGTGTTTTTCTGCAAAAATCTGTGCCACATAAAAAAAACCGGTTCCGAACTGTATGAAAAAATAGCATATGTTTGACACTGACAATGTAGCTTTCCCTTGGTGAAAGTTCCAAGCCGGATAATGTAAACATTTTTTTTAAAACATCCTAATTGCATGTTCCACAAATCGTATTCAGTCATTTTTTATTTTATTAAGCTGTTCTCGAGTTATGAAGTGACAATCAAAATGTACACTTCCTTTTATATATGTACATACATATATAGATGCAAAATATTCATTAAAAAAACATTTTTTCCGTCTTGCTTTTTCTTCTGTTAAAAAATAGGTACAAAGTCTTAGCTTACATACTACATATGTACATACATATGTCAAAACTCTAAATTTTCTGTAGCAATGCATATTCATATAAGGTATACGAATTTCTTTTTCATAAAAAATTTTAAAATATATTTGTACTCGCGAATACTGTTTCAAATGTTCGTATTAGCGGATATTAAAATTTTATTTTCGGCAGGTCATTGGTATGCAAATATGTATGTATTAGTGATGTAACGAATGTCGATTTTTGATATTCACGAATACGAATATTTGAAACGATATTCGCGAATACGAATATGGATACGAATATTTCATGTGAAATTTATAGACATTAAATTAGGGCTCTATTCACGCCTGCAATATGAAATATTAAAAAATTTTTATGAAAAATAACTTCATACTCCTGTTGACGTACTTTAAAGTTAATAAACACTGCCGAAAAT
The DNA here is from genome assembly GCA_949987645.1 of Tachina grossa. Classification (NCBI taxonomy): domain Eukaryota; kingdom Metazoa; phylum Arthropoda; class Insecta; order Diptera; family Tachinidae; genus Tachina; species Tachina grossa. Next base: position 128,123,843 of record OX465276.1, on the reverse strand, counting down.
TTTAATGATCGTGAGTAAATATTATTTGAAAATGATACAAAGCACAAATTTCTATAAAAAATTTAATGTATTTGTACAAACTAAAATTTTTAGTCATTTATTTAAATTTCGTTTAGGATTTATGCATTTATTTATTTAATTTCTTTGGAAAAATATTCGTATTCATCTGAAAATGGCCGAATACTCGACAATTCGAGTAAGAATATTCGTTCATCACTAGTATGTATGTATGTATGTAGATACATATGTACATACATACCATGTATTCCGAATAAAAAAAGAAACACCACTGATTTGATCAATGTTAATAAAGTTAATTCAATGAAGACACTTTGTGCTTAGTTTTTAACTAAATATATAAATAGTTCATTTAGTAAAAAGTGCATTTTACATACTTACCATGTATAGTCTAAGGTGCCTACTTTAGAATTTTTATACAATAATTTTTTTAGAATACAACTTTACTTAACATTGCTTGGCAAAGCTTTATTAATTTTTTTGCACAAGACCCTAAAACATTAACTAAAACTAAGGATCATTTATTGTCTAAATTTTTGTCGAAATATTTTTACAGCATTATGTACACATAATAACAAATTGGTTGACGTTAACAGGAATAATTTCTTAATTGAGGTTGAGCTCAATATTTTCAATTACATACTTATACTTACAATTATTGATTTACCTTTAACAAATGCATTTGTAAGTAGGGTTGTTATGGCTTAATTTATAAAAAGAGGACAGCAGGCGGAAAAACCCGGAATTTTTTTTTAAATTAGGACGTAATAATAAAATGAAATCAAATTTTTCCAATAATATATTAAATACATTTCAACCTCGCAACATTTTACATATAATATTGAATACTTTACACAACGCAAACACATTTGAGATTATTTGCATACATACATATGTAAATGCACAGAAATATCACTTCAAATATCATTTCAAGTGTTGGAAACGGAATGTTTAAAACACAAGAATTCATAAAAAAAAGTTGTTATTCATTAATACGGGATTTACACCATGACTTTTTCCCCTGCCTTTTTCTTGAATTCTCTTTTGTGTTGCTACCCCTTTTATCGCCTTTGTACCCCGTTTGTCAATAAACTCTAGAAAAGTCACAGTAAAATGTCATAGTGTAAATCCCGTATAACTGAGAACACAAAATTAATTAAAATTCAACCGATTAGACATGAATTATATCTTTTTGACGCCACTCCATCGATATTTTAAATACATCTCCACAATTCTACGTCTTAAAATAACATTACTCAACATATAACAACAGTGTTATTTATTACCCTACGTCTCCACTAGCCATCAACTTGGACATGACGCCGGTAGAGGAACTGTGAAAAATTCATCAACTTCTTTGTTGTGGTGAATACGTACGATGTCCATGTTCATGCATATCAAAGTGATTTGCGTCAGTGCAATAGAGATGGAATTTTTACCAATTTTGTTCTGTCTCTTTTCTTTCTATTACAAATGGTTACGGGCTGAGAATCTGATGGCGAACATTATTGCTCAGACACATGTTCGGGCACCCATGTCAGAGCATGGACGCAAGTTTGACATGAGCGGTCTCCATTAGCCATTTGCGATGTCCGACATGATGCCCACACCAAGTTCATGGCTAGTGGAGACCGCTAGTTAGATAATCTGGACATCCAATAAAAATTTATTCCCTTTTATTAAGCAATGGAAAAGTGAAAAAAATGTCTTAAAAAGTAGGATTTTCCCGGACGATAATTTTTTTCGAGGACAGAGATCCCAAAAAGAGGACAGTGTCCGGGAAAAAGAGGACCGAGAACAACCCTATAGAAGGTATATGAATTTCTTTTGCATAAAAAATTTTGAAATATATTCGTATTCGCGAATACTGCTTCAAATAATGTTCGTTTTCGCGGATATCAAAATTTTATTTTGGGCATGTCATTTGTATGCAAATATGTATTCCGAATAAAAAAAAGAAACATGCCATTGATTTTATTTATGGCAATTAAATTAATTAAATGAAGATACCTTGCATTTAGTTTTTAATTAAAAAAAATGGTGAATTTAGTAAAAACTGAATTTTACATACCACTTACAATCTAAACCATTAACTAAAATTTAGGATCATTTATGGTCTAAAATTATGTACACATAATGAAAAATTGGCTGAACTTAACAGGAATAATTTCTTAATTGAGGTTGAGCACTATATTTTCAATTACATATACAATTATTGATTTAACTTTGGTAAATACATTTGTAAGTATCACTATTCATTTTCTGTTTTTTTTTTTAATTTTCTATTAAGGTTAGCACGAAGTTATACATGTACATATACATATTTCTATCTGATATTAATAACAAATCTAGTTTAATATTTATTTTCTTCTTTAGAAAAGCACATTTAATAAATAAAAATATTCATATCAACTAGAATTGGGAATACTGAACTTAAGCCCGACTAAGATATTATCTTTGATTAAAATTAAGAATAAAAATTATGTTTAAAAGTCCCTCAAAAACGCAATTTTCTCCATTTTTCTACAATTTGTACATAAAATAAAATATATGTAATGAGGAACATCGCCTTAAAAAAAATTTAAATTTAATTTTTTTTATTTTAGTAGCAATTTTCGGGCAATAGTTTAATTATGTTTACCTTTTTTCAAAAATTTCTTTAGCACTCATGTTTATCAAAACTATTAATAAAATTTATCAAAACTTTAATTAATATAATAAATAACATAAAAATGGGGAAAATGCGATTTTAAATACTTTTAACCATAATTTTCAATCTTAAGTACTTTTAAGTAGTATTGCATGCTAAATTTGTAAATAAGTATGTATGTATATTTAAATTTAAAATTGATATTTCGATGAGAAAACTTATACTCCGTTGATGCGATTTCTAAGCCAATTTTAAACTTTCCAATTAATGTTTTTGAATAAAATTTTATGAAATTTTCCGTCGTTTTTTAACCCTGTAGCAATGCATATTCATATAAGATATGAATTTCTTTTTCATAGACAATTTAGAAATATTATATTCGTATTTGCTAATACTGTTTCAAATGTTCGTATTGGCGGATATTACAATTTTATTTTCATAAATATGTATTCCGAATAAAAAATTAAACATATGCCATTAATTTTATTTTTGGCAATTAAATTAATTATATGAAGACTAACTTAGTAAAAAGTGAATTTTACATAACATGTGCAGTCTGAAACATTAACTAAAATTTAGGATCACTTATTGTCTAAAATTACGTACACATAATACATAATTATGTACACACATATCTATTGAAAAAACATGTATTGAGGAACATGCGTTCTAATGAACCTTTGTGGAAAAAATTTAATGGCAATTTTACAATTTTTGTTGCAAAAAATTTCCTTAGGACGCATGTTCACCCATAGTATACTATCTAAAGCGATATACATAAGAATGAACAAATGGTAGAAAATAGAGCTTCAAAACTATCGATAGTACTATCGATAGTATCGATAGTTTTGTTGTAAATGAAATATCGATAGTTTTTTCCACTATCGATACTATCGGCAAAAAAAACAAGTAATTAAGAGTAAAAATAATCGAAGTCAGTAAACGGTAGCCGGCAGCTTTGAAGCAAATTATCCGTAGTTGATTTAAGCTTTTTTACAGCGATGGAAAAGTTGGTACAATTGTATAATTTTAACGCTATTTGAATGCCAAAAGTACCGTAGCACCGCAATGCCACATTTAGCACTACTGGAATCTCTTTATATTATATTACATGCCAAAATTGCATTAAAATATATTAACCCCCTTATGCAAAAAATAATGCGTGCTTGAAGTCTACATTAAAAAAAATTGCCATAGAAAAACCGGTTTTAACGTTCACTTATTTTTTTGCACAAGGGGTTAATCTTTAGCTCGAAGTTATTAGAAAATTAAGTAAATCAAACGATGTTTTCCGGTACTTAAAGAATTGCTGGAGGAATGTTATTTATTCCAAAGTCATCTGCAAATGTGGAAATTTTATTTTCGTACCAAGGAGAGAAGCCGAATATTTGCATCGACTGTGAACAATCGAATAAAAAAAGGTTATAAACGTAGTATATCGTAAATGTTACTTTTATATTCAGATACCAGCAACTAATATTCTTTGTGCACCTTCTGGCGTTTTGTTAATTGATTTTTAGTTAACTGAAAATTACAAGTATTAAAAAAATATAAATAAAGAATTAGGTACAATCGTACTGAAAAAAATAAAATTTTTTTTGAAAGTTAGTACAATTTGTAAATATGACATCGCATCCCTGCTTCTGTATACACAAGTACTTAAATATATATGTATGTATATGAATTTATTTATAAATCCAAGTGTTATTCGACAAATAGTAGTCACAAGATTCTTAATAAATTCAACATCATCGACACAAAGATAAATTTTGGTGGTACTGATATCGCGACGGCCGCCAATCGTCTCTTACGATAAAACTTTACAGTTAGTGTCTTAAAAGTTATCAACAATTTTTGCATTTTGATAATTCTAAACCATGGGTAGGCCCATACAATTTTAAGTTCAATAAAAACGTATATTTTCGATAATATGCCCAGCTTACGATAAAATCGAAAAAAAGGCTTGATATATTTTTATATACTAATGAAAATGTTGAGGATTCTGGATTTTTTTTCGAGTCACATGTAGTTTATGGCAACTTTTATAAAACTATTCGATACTATCGATAGTATCGATAGTTTTACATAAAACTATCGAAACTATCGAGTGGAGTGACTATCGATAGTTTTGCAGCTCTAGTAGAAAACTGGGAAAAATTGCAATTTTTATGTACTTTTAACAAAATTTTCAATTTAATTATTTTTAATGGGTTTTTATCCATTAAAAAAATAAAAAATAGAAATAAAATTTCTTATTCCTGGAAATTTTTTAAAATAATTCTAAAAGTAAATACGTTCATGTGTACATACATATGTACATATATGTATGTATTTGAAAACTACCATGTAGTAAATAAAATAATCAGTTGACAAAAACACTAGTTTATAAATTAATTATTTTGCGAGTGACTACAAATTGGTTTAAATCTCATGCAGATATCAACCAAACATATTGAAGAGAAGCACACGTAAGAAATAAATAAAAGCAAAATGAGTAAATGAAAAGGAAATAAAAAAACAAAAGAAGCATGTCATGAAATCAAATGTCAAATGTTGAAAAAAAAACTATTATTTTTCAATACTAAATATGTATAATATTTTCTATGAGCGGTTCGTATGTACGGATGTATGTATGATTTTAGTAAATATAATACGGGATTTACACGATCACTTTTTCCCCTGCATTTTTTTTGAATTCTATTTTATGTTGCTACCACTTTGATCACCTTTGTACCCCTTTATATATATATATATATATATATATATATATATATATATATATATATATATATATATATATATATATGTACATTGTACATATATTTAAATAGATATATGTATATGAATGTATAAATACATATATCTGTATAGTATATAATATATGTATATCATATAAATATACGTATGTACAGTAGTTTTCGTTTATAGTCACTACCGCTCATTGTCACATTAATGATATAGTCCATATTTAATGTTTTTTTTTTACTTGAACTTAATTTCATTCAAAAAGTTGACGATATAGTCCATTTACTATATAGTCATATTTGACATATGTATATGCACCAACTTTGTGGTAGTCAAAATCCAAATTGTATGCAAACAATTCGCGTTATAATCACAAAAATTTTCAAGAGATTTTTTTTAGTTATTTATTTATGTAAGTCATAAACCAAAAAGTAAATCTAAATTTCAACCTCCATCTACTATTTAGTAGAAGAACATGTCTTTAGAAAAAAAAATTGTTTCATAAATGCCATACAAATGTGCCTTTTAAATACAACATTGATTTGTAATTGACATAAGGTTTGTTTCTTTACTTTTTGGGTAAAGTTCGGAAAAATGAGAGGAAGCTTCGCTCAATAATATACAAAAATGCACAAAAGTACGGGAACGGGAAAAACCAAAATTTTAACACGAAAATAAACGTCAATGCATGTATGCATATACATACGTATACACATACTTATGTACATACACATGCACGCATTTACTTAAATGATTCAGCATACTTATATATGTTTTTTATCTTAATTTCATATAAAAACTTATAAAACTTTGTTTGCCACTATTTTTTAAAATTTTTTCATAGTTTTTCGATTTATTTAGTTTTAAGGTAAATGAAATTTTGCTTTGTAATTGTTTATTTTTCAAGCAGCTGATTGATTTTGTGTTTGCCCAAACTAGCACGAAGAAAAAGTACGGGCTGTTTCGTGCATTTACGCAATTTTCGAGTACGGGAACGCTTTTCGTGCAAATTGGGATCTCGCGGGATCCCAATGTAGAGTAAAGAAACACACCTATAATTGGATTGTATGGAAATTCTTTTATTTAACTCTGCGTGGCATATAAAAATATTAGGCTTATAGTCACGTTAGCGATATAGTCCACAATTTCTGTGCAGTTTTAAATGTGACTATAAGCGAAAACTACTGTATATCTTTTTTGCTATAATATTAATTAACTACAAATTGGTTGGAAAATAAGTAGTTAGTAGTCAATTAAAAAGTCATGCAGATATGGCCAATTGACTACCGCCTATGACATGCCTATGTTAAAATTGAGAGTCGGTTACAAGGAAAAAAGTCACTGAATCAACCAGATGTGGTTATTAAAAACCCAGTTTGAAGTTACTTACAAATGGGTTTCAGTTCCTATAGGGTATGTAAATATTACTAAGTTCATATGTATGTATGTGTATGTTCCTTCTTTAAATTGAATATACATATGTATATACAGGCATGTTCTGAAATCACGCTGATATCAAATCACAAACGGTTTTGAAATCACCTAAGTGATTTTTTGGTGTTCTGTAAATCAAGAGATTTTTAATTTTTAGTAGTGATTTTCATTGTTCTAAATCACAAGATAACAGCTGATTTGCTTTGTTTAAATTTTTTACATGTTTAATTAATATTCTGGAAAATAAAACAAATTGAAAGTTTACCGAGTCGTTTTTGTACATAAAGTGAAAAAATGCCTGGATCAAGTTTGTTAGTATTAATTGATTTAAAAAGAAAGCAGTTAAATAATGAGCGTCTTAAAAAACGTTTCTTAAGAGATTTATCCAATCCTATGGAAGTGGATGAGAAATTGTAAGTAAATACAAGTTTATATATGTATATTTCAATAATTATTTCATATAAATGGTTTACAGATTTATATCCCTTTACCGGCTCAACAAATACGCTTTGCAATTAGTAATGGATGCTATAGCTGTGCACTTACCAAAATGCTCCATTCCTGAAATAATACAAGTAGCAGCCGTTTTGAGATATTTAGCTGTTGGGTCGTACGAAGGTGTTATAGCTAATGACATGAACATTAGTTTGGGACGATCAACTCTTTGCAAAATCATAAGGAAAGTGATGAGCTTGTTAGAGGAAACATTGTGTCCAGCTTGGATTCAAATTGAATTGAGTCCACAAGCAGAGAAGCAAGCAAAGTCTCATTTTTGTCAACTTTATGGCATTCCCGGAGTAATTGGATGTGTACGCTTATAAGACTAACAAAACCACCATCCGACTATATTGCATATTTTAGTAGAAAGGGCTATTATAGTTTAAATGCTCTGATCGTAAGTTGTCATCCTATGCATACCCTTTTACATATCTTTCTTTATACGTATGTATCTAGTTTTAGATATGCACTTATTATATGCGAATTTTAGCAATGGATGCTTGTAGGCCTGGCTCATGTCATGATTCCTTTGTATGGAAAATGAATGACGCAAGAAGATACTACACTGAAAAGTATAATGACGGCGCTCGCAACTTTTGGCTATTGGGAGATTCTGGGTACCCGTTAAAGCCATATCTTATGACACCCTACAAAAACCCTGAATATGGTACTGTGCGACACACATTTAATCAAAGGCACGCCTCCGCAAGGAATGTTGTAGAAAAGACAATATGGGTTTTAAAAAGTCGGTTCAGGTGTCTTCAAACTATTCTTCCTTATTATCCTTCTAAAGCTGTTAATATTGTTAATGTGTGTTGTGCACTCCACAACATATGCAAACACTACAATATAACATTTGATGAAGAAGTTGTTGTTGACGCGGACGATGATAGCTTTGAAACAGCGGAACAAGAGGAAGATGAAATTACATCAGCAACTGTGAGGGATAATATTGCCAGTTCATTAAATTAAATAAAATACAAAACTTTTAAAACAAAAAATTTTAATAAATACAAATTCAGTTCTTTTAAAAAACTAAAAACAATTCAGGTACAATTAATAATAAAAAATAAAGAGATCGAATCATTCATGTGTCTGTGGTGTCATACACAGCTTCATTTGCTCCAGCTCCAAAAACTTTAATTTTATTTCATTCCTTGTTTTCATGCTTTTTTCTATTACGTAGTTGTGCCTATTAGTTTCTTTTAGTTCTTTTTCTTTTAGAATTTTCAATTCTTTAGTATTCTTAGACAATTATTTTATATATTTGCCGCTTTCTCTCATTTCTGTTTTAATTTTTTCCAAATTAATACATATTTTTGTGAAATACGCCGCTTCCATTTCCAAGACCTCCTGGACATCTGTAGCTTGTTTTTTTCTCTTTTTGATGGCTTGTAGGAGCTGAGGGTGTAGGCGTTTGTGTAAAAAAACTCGGTATTACCATGTCGAGAGGTTCTAAAGGATAATGAGTTTCCTTGTCTTCTTGAGATATCGATGTGGTGGTACTTTGCGGAGCGCCTAATACCACCAATAAATTTGAGGGTGACTTGGGTTTGCTAGAAGTTCTTAAAGTGGTTGATGTGGTAGGTAAGAGCTTGTTTGGTGCACCATAACTTTTGGCACTTTCAACTCCATCCACGGCAGCATACAACCCGCATATGACGGCAATCTGTTCGTCGGTAGGAGATATTACGTATTTATTAAACCTTCCTCCGCCGGTTTTTCCCACTTCTACTTTATTGTGGGCTAAGCATTGCTTGACGCGTAACTTCATATCATTCCACACCTAAAAAATGGCTTTAATGACTTTTCTTACTAAATTACTTTTACTTGTCTAAGTACATACCTTTTTCCATACTACAACTTGCTTGGTGGGTGGTCCTGACGCATTCAACTCGCTTGCAAGCTCTGCCCATAACTGCTAAAAGTGTACCCGATCACCTTTGACAAATCCCTTAGCCATATCGGGGTGCTGCTCCATAAACTTTAAAAAAATTTCAACTTGTGCATTATTTTTATGTGTACCCCTGAAAAATATAAATTTTAAAAACTATTTTCTTAGATCTTTATTAAATGATACTTACATTTTTGTAAACTTTGTGTATGTTTATTGAGCGAAAATTTTCGCGCTTCTTTTAATAGTATTGCCACACTAATTTAGTACTTATTGTTGCCATTTACGCTCATTTTTACATGTGTATATTAGATCTTAACAAATAAAACTTCATAATTTTTGATTAGATTTAGTTTCTTTTTAACTAATTTAATTAAGTTTTATTCTTATTATTTAATTTAGCTGAATAAATCAATAATATGCAATACCATATTAAAGTTTTGTTGCTCTGGCATCCACACACACCTTTTTGCTAAACAATGTCAGCTGAGTACTAAAAAAGAAAAGTAAATCACGAAGAGTATAAACAAAAATAAAAAACTGCATACAAAAAATTTAGTGTTGTTATTAATTTGTAGATTTTAAGGTTCTACTGTGTAAAGTGAATGATTTTATTTCAATAACAAATAAAAAACAAAATATTTTAATTGTAGATAAACGTTTTATTACCGAATTCAAAGCAAAATTATTAAAAAACATTGAAGTGATTTGATATCGTCAAGCATTTTGCTGACCGGTTTGAAATCACGATTTTTCAAACATTTTTGTGCGCAGAACACCTTTTCAGTGATTTCAAATCACTTTAGTATAAAGTGATTTACAGAACATGCCTGATATATTTTCATAAAAGTGGAATTTATGGAAACAAAAACAGAATTTAAAAAATGTTATGTATTGTTATTAATAACATTGCGTTGCTATAAAGGATGGGTGGTAAGATACCGTACTTGTTTAAAGGCCCAGTTAGCCGACTGTAATGTAAAGTTACTGCAACAGTAGGAAACAGCTGAGCGATATTGTTATGTGAAAAGTAATCAAAATGGTTATAGAGATGTAATTTAACGTAACCTACTTTTCATATAAAAATATCGATCAGCTCCCAGCTAAAAAAAATTATATATGGTCCATATATTTTTAATATATGAATGTATATGTATAACTATATATGAATATGTATGAATTCATGTATGGAAAAGTATGGGATTATACATGGCAAAAATATTATATATGATTTGATATATGGGCTAATATATGAAACGTATTATAATACATGAGCCATATATGGAAATTTAATTATGAGGCTCTTCGTATGTGGATCCATTCATAGAAATAAGATGTAATATACGGAGCCATATAAAAATGTATGCATATATGATATCTCACATAAAATCATTTTTGCAATCAAAAAGCTTGCATTTTATTAATTCGATTTTTTCTCTCTTTTTGAATCACTCGTGAATTAGAAATTTGTTAGAAAATGCACATGGTATGCAAATTTTATATGCGTAGACGACCCTCAAGGTTTAAAAAATAAAAACTCGTGCAACAAAAAAAAATCATTTTTGTAGGATTTTATATATTGTGGGCCTATTTAATAAATCAAATAATCAAAAAGATAATTCAGTCATTAATTTTATAAAAATTAACGGAATTCTCAGATATATTTAAGAAACAAAATTCAAATAACTGCCAAAAAATAATATTAAAAACTAGTATTAGTATAAAAACGGATTAATTTTTCTTTTATAATTGCATTAGTTTTTAATTTGATTTCTTAAATTATATGTCTGCACAAATGTGTGTTTTGTGTTTTTTTTTTAGTAATCGATTCACATTCTCTCTTAAAATGTCGAATGAAATGTCTTTTAGTTCGTTTTGAATTATTTTGTTCGAACAAATGTTTCATTAAACACAACCTTTCTGTACCAAATCTTACAAAAAAAATTATTTTAATAATTCAATTTATTATACAGCATTGCGCTTTTTGAATCAATATGAACTTTGCATACTATATAGTGAATACACATTCATGTAGGAAAATGTATGAATATATATTATCATATATGTCCATATACCCTCATTTTTCGGATCCGAACCATATATGGGATATCATATATCCTCCATACATATTTTTTTAGCTGGGCTGTTTCCTAAGTTGCAGTTACATTGCATTACAGTCGGCTAACTGAGCCTTAACGCTTTGTACCGCGTTATGTTTGCTTTTAGCATAATATTTAACTGCTACATTTGTATGGCTATAACATAAGAATTTTGCTTTTTATGTAACAAAATGAAGAACAGCAATGTAATAAAAAGTAAAATCCAAAAAACTGCTATTGAATTACACGACAATTTCCGGGATTTGTTTTAAAAAATTCCGGTATTTCCCAGGAATTTTATCTCGTGTAGAAAACTCTAACCTGCCCTCCTTTTCCCGTCCATTTTTTTTTTGGATCTCTGTCCTCGGAAAAAATTAGCGTTCGGAAAAGTCCTACTTTTTGATTTTACAAAACAAAATAAAACTAATTAGTATTGTATTGTCTAGCTTGTCTTATAAATAACACTGTACATGAGGGTTGTTGTACGTAACTTGTATACGCAGAATTATCAGGATGTATTTGGAATGTCGTGGAGTTACGAAAATATGTTGGTCCGAAATAATATAGTAGAGCAGCGTTCATAATCTTTACTTTATTAGTACATTTTATATAAACAATAAAAGTTTATTTTTTGATAAGAATAAACTACAAAAATATAAGTTTAAAAAAATTCCAAAATTTTAAATGATATTTTAAGTTCTATTTCTGCACATACTTATATGCAAATCTTATATACTTAAGTACAGTTTAATGTAAACATATCGATGATGTTGGGTAAAAAGATCTAATATTCTATGCAAAATTGACACTTTTTACTAGAATTTTTAGGTTTTCATTGTCAATAAGATTGTGTGTTAATATAAATATATTTTAATAATAAATAAATAAAATAAACAGCGTAACCATATACAAGCATGCGGAATAACTTTATGCTGAAAAAGTGGAGCTAAAACTGCCCAGCTGCAGAGGCCATTGGATTAAATTTTCAATGCATACATTCATTTCCAATGCATACCGTCAAAGGAAATTATAAATTTTATAGTTTTTCTTATCGGTCTTGATATTAGAGGGAAACAAGTCTTCCTCTTACCTGCTAAGTGAACTTAAAGGTGTGCAATTAGAGCTGCAAAACTATCGATGGTACTATCGATAATTTTATTTTAAGTGGACTACCGATATTTTTTTTCGATAGCGATACTATCGACAAAAACACGCTACTAAAAGAGAAAAAACCAAAGTTAATAAGAACGGAATGATGGCGATTGTGTAATAAAAATGTAATAAAAAACATTCAAATTTCGACGCCTGTAAACCTTTATAATAATGGTTATCATTACATATATAAATGTGAAAATAAATTATTTAGTTTTGATTTGTTTCAACATAAGATGTCAGTTTTTATCTACTAGATGCAAATTGCTTAAAAATACAATTATTATATACAAACGACTTTGATACATGAAGAAATTTGACGGCGGCTAAATTTGACGACTACTGGACTGTCTCCGCTTTTTACTTTTAAATAAAAGGTGACGCTAAATAGTTTGCTTCTCCTTCTGTTAAACCAATACTTTTTTAGCTAACTGCAATAGTTTAAGTAATGAGGAAAGATTTTTTTTATTTTATTCCTTTTTAATTTATTTTTTATTGATCCATCTATCTATCTGTTTGCTTTTTCGTTTATTTTTTATAGAACTATGTACTATATATGTTTGTTAATAAAAACATTGAACTAAAAGTTAAAAAAAAATCAACTTTCTTTTTACTTTATGGAATGATTAAAAAATTCAAGATTTTATATTAGAAAAATACACAATTGATAAGTTTCTAAGAATCAAAAACTATCGATGGCATCAAAAAATACTATCGTAACTATGGAATACTATCGATAGTTTTGCAGCTCTATGTGCAATTTTTAGTGTTTTAATATTTTTCCTAAAGGCAGAAATAGTTCACGATTTTGATATTGATGTGCTCAGGGCTTGAATAAAAATGTCTAAGACAAGCGAGAAATACAATATTCTGATGCATATTTAAACTTTTTGTTCGAAATAAATGCTAATACGATTGTTTAACAACATTTATTAATTTCATTTTTAAATTTTTCCATTAGTTTTCTTCAAAATGTTTGGGAGGAGTGGGAAAAAGGAAAAAACTCCCGGGGAATTGATATTCATAATTGAGCTGTATGTTTTTTTGAATTTGCTCGTTTCATCATTGAAACTCCTTAAAATTTTACTGAAAAAATTATTGCAAATCCGGTAACTTTAACCAATCTGATTGAAACGTACAATACCTTTTAGTTATATTTTTTCCGTTTCGTATGTTACCGCCGATTCATTCACATTTGCAATGAAGTTTTATAATTTTAATGTTTTTGGAAATATGTTGGAAATAATAATTACCTACTAAAATAATAAATACATATCGCACATTTACTTCAATAGTGGCATAACTCAAAAAATGAGTTTTTTAAGTTAAAAGAAAGAAAGATGCGGCATTTCGTATTTTATCTTGTGTAAAAATTTCATATAAATAGCTTGTAATTACCATCACCTCCTGAGAGAAGTTTTTTTTTCATTTCTCTCCTGAGTTGTATGCAAATTGAAAACTTAAAACACGTTTTCTACAAAACTGGTTTTTTTGAGTTATGCCACTATTGAAATAAATGTGCGATATGTATGTAAATAGCTTTGCAAGTAATCGCGTTCTGTTAAAACTGTAATTGATTTGAAAGTTGACAAATGAAATAAGAAAATCAAAGAAGAATCAAAATAATCCAGTGTTGCCAATCAATTAAAATATCTTCGGTGTTGTTAATTAAAAATAAGTTAGTAGTACCAAAATAGTTGCTAATATCCCATTCAGGCTGACACGAAATTAAGTAATTTCAAGCTCAAATTACGAACAAAATGAAAGATGTTTATGCAGGTACTGAATGACATTTGAGTAGATTTTGCAAACATCTTATTCTCTGCGGCACACATTGAAGTACTTTTTTCAGTTGAATAAATTATTTGTTACACCGATACACATTTTTCTTTAAAAAATGTTTATATATGTACATATATGTATAATAATTTTCAATCTTTTTTTAATTTATTATTGAATGTCAAAATTTTTATTTCTTTTAATTATTGTTTCTCATAGTTGTAAATTTACTCATCTTAAGTAGTTTTAGTACAAAAACAGAGTTGTATATTGTAATTTCTTGTTAATTTCATCGAAATTAAGTAAAATTAGTTAATAAAAAGTCAAAATGTATGGGAAATTACTTAGTTTGAAATTGATTTCGACCGAAATCACGAAATTGCTTTAGTAGGCGTCAGCCTGAATGCGTTATAAAGATCTCGATTTTTTTTTTTTTTGAAAAAAATGAAAAAGTTGGTATAATTAAAATACTTTTCTATAATATAACGAAGAAAAAGTTAGTACAGTGGAGGCTCGAAAAAGTTAAGTCATAGAAAAGTTAAGTATATGGAAAAGTTAAGCAGCTTTTATTCTCCATTGGTGACTCCAAAAAGTTAAGTAATTCTCAACTTTTCTGAGACAATTTTTTTTATATAATTTTTTCTCTTTCTAAGATGATCTCAACTTTTGTATATAAATCCTGAATACATATTTATATATATAGTGAGTCATATACGCCTGTATACATACAAAAATGAAACCGTTACCGTTATATATTTTTTTGTGAATTTTATTTCTTCTAATTAGTTTTCATGTCAAAACAGTAATAAATATGTATGTATACATGTATATATGCATTCTAATTGACAATTAAAAAATAAATAAACAATGTACAAATACACATATAACCTCTTGAATTTTTCATACTACAGAAAAGTTAAGATTTCGGAAAAGTTCATCACCCCCAAAACAAACTACTTAACTTTTTTGAGCCTCCACTGTATTACTATTGGAAAAAAATCAATTTTGGTATATTTTTAAGTCCTAGCTTTTTAAGCAAATGTCCGAGTTTTTTTCTCTGCTGCCCTTCTTTGATAAATTACACAGAAATATTTTAGTGCAGAGAAAAGAGCTTCGTACTTATTTTTTTTTCGAAAAATGGCAAGCAAACTTTATTCTTAGAAATAAAAAAATACAAGTGATGAACATTAACATAATAATCAATTGTTTAGGGCTGTGTTCACATTATGGAATGTCACTTTTTTATACACATGATATTTTCTGTGTATGCCAATATCTGGGTTTTGTATCATAGTGTCCACACCTTATGATTTTATATCAGACCTCGTAATATGACGCCGGCAGGGCAACTGTCATATCAACACAAAGGGGCAGACGTTGATGATTTTATATTATGATGAATCAAACAAATTTTTGAAAAATAGTTGCCAAAAATAAATGCACAATAACACATAAAATGACATTTGATATCAATATGAATTCATCAGGCCGTGAGCTCTGATGATTATATCATAACGCTACCATAATATTAGTAAATTGAGTCTATACCTGATGAATTTTCATCATGATATCAATGTGACATTCATCATGATATAAATTAATCAGGTTTTGGACACTATGTATACCGCTTATAATTTTTGTGGTGACACGTTGGTATGCTGTGTACATTTGATAAAGGGTGTTTTTTATTGAGGTATAGAACTTTAAGTTGGCATCACTTTTTTAACTGGCGGCCATTTTGTCAGCTGTCAAGTGATTAATATTTAGTTTGGTTTGCCATTTCATCATGAACAGGTTGACAAAAGAACAACGCTTGCAAATCGTGCAAATTTATTTCGAAAATAATGGTTCAGTTCGCGAAGTTTACCGCAAGCTCCGTCCATTTTATGGTCGACATAATCGTCCATCAGAGCAATTAATTCGGTTAACCATGGATCGTTTTCGCACTACGTTTACTCTATGTGATAATACGCATCCGCAGAGACGTCGAACAGTGCGCACCGAAGAAACAATTGCCGCTGTAGAGCAAAGTGTTGAAGAGGACCCGAATGAATCGATTCCCCACCATGCACAGAAATTGGAGCCGACTAACCGACTATTTTGTTCCCGAATTGGATGGCATGAATGTGGATGAGTTGTGGTTCCAACAAGACGGCGCTACATGCCACACAGCGCACGCCACAATCGATTTATTGAAGGAAACATTCGATGAGCGCATAATTTCGCGGAATGGACCTGTCAATTGGCCACCAAGATCGTGTGATTTGACACCATTGGATTATTTTCTTTGGGGATATGTGAAGCCGCTCGTCTACGCCAACAAACCAGAAACGTTAGGGGACTTGGAAGCCAACATTCGTGGCGTTATTGTCAACATACGGCCCCATATGCTCGAAAAAGTGGTTGAAAATTGGACCTGTAGAATTGGCTTTATTCGAGCCAGCTGCGGCGGCCACATGCCCGAAATCATATTTAAACATTAATGGCATAAAATTATCCTTCCAATAAAGCCAAATTGATGGACATTAAAACGATTTTCTTGTGTTTTATTTCAATTCAAAGTTCTATACCTCTTAAAAAACACCCTATATAACCTATAAAGGTAAACATGTGCTTACTTTTGTTAATGCATTTTTAAATTTTTCTTTCATTTTTAGTTTTTAATTTATTAAGTGCATTTCAATTTAATTTATCTTATTTTCACTTGCTTAATTTAAAACTGGCATTCGTTACTTCAATATATAATACGCTTTAAATCAAAATTATCGTTTCTACTGCACACAGAGAAATAAGACATACTATAGTATACTTGAGGGTTACACGATCAAGTTTTGCCTTTCAAATTTCAATGCACTCACACTTTTTCACTAATACATTCATACTTTTAGAATTTGATTCTACTTTGACTTAAAATTTTTCAATTTACATGCAAAAAAAAAAAACAACTGACAGCAATTTCAGTAAGCATACTTTTCGATTTTATTTTAAAATTTTCTGCCGACATAGTATTATTACCAATTTAAGTGAGAAATATTTTTTTTTGGTTACGAATAACAATTATAGCAACCAAAAAATTATTTTGGTTACCAACAACTATTACCTAAAGAATTTAAGTTTTTTAATCGTTGCTGCCTAAAATACGGTTTTTAGATTTAAAAAAAGCATTTGTAAAGGTGTGATACACTATCATACAAAGTCGTGTGATCTACCAAAATATACAACACTGGTGTGATGAATTGTTATTGTCTTTTGAAAATTTTCATAAACTCCATCATACCAGCGTTGTACTTTTTCGTAGATCGCACTACTTTGTATGATAGTGTATCACGGCCTTAAGGGGTATGCAGGACAAGAAATTTAAATATCTTTGGCAAAGCTGACGAAACTGGCATTTTTATAATAAATATTTATCAATTTCATATATATAATAGTTAAGGTATTTAAACTAGTTATTTTGCTTTTTACTTATTCTTTTCGACAAAATATCCAATTATGTTCAAATAAATACGTGGCGTTTAACCAATGGCGTAGCTAGAAATTTTTTCTTGGGGGGGGGGGGGGGTGTGGGGGCAAACACAATTTTTTTAATTAGTGTTTTTTATGGGAATTGTTAAAATTTAAGCTTAAAATTTTTTAAACGCACTAATAATCCCAAATTAATATTTTACTTATTAAGTTAAATATATATTTTTTATTAAAAATACATTGAAATTGGAAATTAAAAAAATATATTTTACTTAATAAGTAAAATATTAATAAGTAAAATATTGGTTTGGGATTATTAGTGCGTTTAAAAAATTTTATACAGATTTTTTTTATTTAACATTTTTTTTATTTAAGTTAAAACATAAATTAACAGTCCAGTTTCAATAACAAAAATTAAGTTATAATTAAAACTAAAAAAACAAAACATTCAAAACAAAAACAATATATAGACAACAAGTAAAATATGTATTAGAAAAAAACTAAATAATAATAATAAACTAAATAATAATAAAATTAATATTCGTTTCCAACAAGTTTATATGTTCATATGGAAAAATTATTTATGTACATATATACTATATTTGAATACAATATTTTGAAAAGATACAAGCAAGAAATGATTTCATTCATCATTCATGATTTCATTTCTTAATAATTTATTATTTAATTTAAAAAAAATTTATCTGTTGGTGCATAAATAAAAATAGAAAATTGCCATTTATTATTTAGTTACCCTTCCAATATTGAAGTTCTGAATCAATACTATATTGTTGCGATGAATGAACATACATACATAACTAAGTACAAACATATGTATGCAAGTATGTAATTATGTATACGTGTTCAATTGAAAAAAATTTTATGTGCATATATATACATGCATACATATCGATAGTTGAGTTTTTCAGTGATTTCAATAAATTTCACACTAATACACCTCATCACAAAAATTTATTGCAATAGGGTAAAAAATAGCGCTTTTACAAGCAGTTTGTACAAAAAAGTTACATTTTCAATATTACACTTTCTATTATGTTTTACCTTCTCCTGTAAAGTTACAATTATTTGCGTTAGGGCCTTTTCATTTGAGACCAACGATATATTGACCTGTGTAAGTTGATATCCTATCAAAAATTTTGGTCATCAAAAGTACTGATACCAAAATTTGGACCTAGGAATATTTTTCACAAGTTTTCCACTTGTCTAACAAAGTTGTATATGAATTGTTTTGTTTTGTATTCTAATAAAAATAAAACATATGTATACATGTTTAAAGACGAAATTTTGATTTGTTCGATTTTCTGACGATTTTTCGGACATGAAATGACGATTATTTTATAGTGTACCGGGATTTCGGCGATTTTTCCATCATTTTATCTGGCAGCCAAGGATTGAACCATAAATATGCATACATACATACATACGTGTGTGTACGAGTATATATAGTAGGGATGTAACGAATGTTTGCATTCGCTAAAATGTATGCGAATATTTCAAGCGAATACTAAACCAAAATCCAGCTGTGTTCTTAACCCTGCACTATCATACTTCGTCGAAATGACGACGCGCGATTTTATTTTCGATTTAAAACATATTTTTTGTGATTGTTTTTGTTTCGTTTTTCGTATAGCGTTAGCCGCTAATATCAGTTAATCGAAACTAATGTTGCTTTTTTAGTTTAATAAATTTATTATAAGAAACTACAAGACTTAATGGGAAAAAATGTGTAATATTTCATACAATTGATGCTATAAATGCTATGTTTTAAGAAAAAATTGATAGAAGTCTGTGAAATGTTAATTTTACGTTAAACGATTAAAAGAAATATATGAATTTCGTTATATGATAATTAAAAACTAGCTAAATATCAATAATCTTGAAATAGGTCGTAGTCGATTCGACGAAGTATGACGTTTGCGATATAAAAATAAGTATGATATTCTAGGGTTAAATATTTATCAGTTTTTGAAAAGACTAGTCTGTTTGAAAAACTGAGCACCATTCATTACTTCGTACAGAAAATTTTAAATTTTAACAACTTCAACAAGCCGTTGTTTGTTGTAAATTCTATTCGAAACAAGTGCTACGCATATTATTTCGCATAAAAACTTAACATTTTGAAGATATATTTCACATGTTTTTCGCAAGATGAACAAATTACTACTTCTCCAAAAAATTTTCATGAATTCATGCAAATTTTTCTTAATATGTATTTTGGCAGCATTTCACATAAAACGTTCAACAGAGTACCATGATTTAAGACAAAAGTACAAATGGATTAATTACCTAACATTTTATAAATTTATTTTTTATTGTCTAGACTTATTGTAATATAATTTCTGCTTTAAGAATTTAATAAATTAACAAATATTTACTTAATTCAAGACTCAATTTAAATAAAATGCTATATGTAGTACATCTATCCCAATAAGCACTCAAAAAATTAAATTTCAAGCACTTGAAATTTAACTGGAAACAAAGCTGAATTCAAACATTTTTTCAAGTAGTATTCAAGTTTGAAAATATTTTGAAATAAAAAAATCAAACAATATACAACATGTTCAAACCTTGTCAAATAATTAATTTATTTTTTAATTAAATTGAAATTTTGGTGAAAAATATAAAATAAAATAAATGACTGATTTTTTAAAAAACAAAAAAAAGGTGATTAAAAGCGTGAAAACAATAATGAAGGTAGATATGCAGAAAATAATTGTAAGAAAACTTGTCGATTGCATTTTTCTTTCTATTTTAAAAGCAGCGTTTTTGAAGATTGAAATATACTTGAATTCAATTGTAATACAAGGTTGAATGACGGTACAATTCAAGGCTTGAATTGAACTCAACCCTTGACAATTGAATAGTTGGCTTGAATAACAATTATTTTACACTTGATTTCAAGCAAAATTGCTTATTGGGATGTATATAATACAACTTCTTGTTTTTAAACAAATTTAGTTTCATGTGATTTTTTACGTATTGTAAGTACTTGCATTCGCTTTCGCTTTCGCATTCGCTTTCGCAAAAATTCAAATGCATTATTCGTTTTCGCATTCGCCTTCGCTAAACTGGTATTCGTTACCTCCCTAATATATAGTATATGAATATATACAAAGTATTTACAGATCATAATTTTTCGCTATTTTTTTAATTTTACTCTAAATAAAAATTGGAGGCTATTGTTACAAACAATTTGACAGTAGAAAATCTTAAGAACACCTTAAAACAACTTGTTTTGCTACTAACTACGTACACTAATACAATTTTAGTAAGAATTTGTTGAAAGCTACATACACACACACATATCTACACACATGCATTATAAATTCACATGGAGTATACTATTTGTGATGTTTTGAAGTGCTGTAAACTTATAGTTTTTTGGGTATTTGTTATCTAATAAAAGTATGAATATTTAGCGATTATTCGAAAAGTTTGTATAAAAATTACTGGTGATTTTCATGAGTAATTTTAAAATAAATAAAAAATTGAATTTTTTAATATTACAAACAAAAGAATATGTTTTAAAAAGAATTTGTAATAAATCCTGGGGGTGGCAAAATCAAGTCTGGGGGGGCATTGCCACCCCCCTCCCAGAAAGGCTTAGCTACGCCTATGCGTTTTACTTTAATAAATTTCAAAACATTATTTATTGCAAAAAATATAATAATTCGTAAGGGATTAAAAAATTTGAAAATATCTAAAAAAAACTGATTATATAGACGGCAAGAATAAGAGAATAGGCTTAAAACACATATGTAAATCGAGAAAGCTTGCAAAAATGTGAATATCTGTAAAAAAAAATATCCGTATATTTTAAGAATCAAAGATAATCATGTGCAAAAAATTGCGAAAATTCGCAAATAATTTTTAAATTAAAAAAAACTTAAAATTTTTTTAAGCCCTAATATTAAAAGCAATGAAAAAAAACTTGAAAAATTCGCAAAAATTACGAAAATTCGCAAAAACTTAACATCAAAAATACATCGAAGTCGGATACTTATTAAAAATAGTAAAACTGCAACAAAACAAAGAATTGTGAACTATCACTTTTACTGCAAAAATTCCAAAATTATAAAAATTCGCACCAAATTTCTAACATCAAATAGATACATGGATTAAAAATCGGTAAAATGGTAAAATGGCAAGATTTGGCTTAAAATCACTTTTATCACGAAAATTGGCATATAATTGCAAACAAACCCGAAATTGTTTAGGTGAAATTATGAGGAATGCCAAAAAAATCTACAAAATTCGCGAAAATTTGCAATCAAATTAAAATTAAAGGTATGCACAAGAGCATCAAGTTTTATGTAAATTACCTGATTCGCAAAACTTACTGAAATTTGTAAGCAAATCCTAGTCCTAGAATTTTAAAAGGGCTCGAAAAAATTTTGTTTTACATATCGGATACAGATAGAAGCCGTTCAATAATTTTCTCATAATTTTTCATTTTCGTACCAAATATTATTTTGCATTTTTTATCTAAAACACCGTATTTAGGACAGCAATAACCAAAAAAATTTTAAATTCTTTATAATTTTTATTGGTAACCAAAAATTTTTTTTGCTTGTTATAATAGTTATTTATAACCAAAAAAATATATTTCCCACTTTAATTGGTTACAATAACCAAAATGAAATATATCTTACGATAATCGTTGATTATAACCATTATTTTAATTCACCAATTTTAATGGTTAAATATAACCTTTTTGTCATTTCTCTTATAACTGTTATGTCCCTGGTTTTTTTTTATCAACGCCATGTTAAAAATTTGCTTGGAAATTGCGTGCAGCCTTCGTCACAGCAGTGTGAAAAACTTGAAAGCAAATCTTGGTCGTGTAACTGTAGCGTTAAAGCAGGGATCGTTAATAACGATTATAATAATTATAATGATATAATATACTTAATCCTTATGTAGTTTTTTTTAGCTTTTATTTTTAAAAATACTTTAAATTTTTATTATCTAACCCAATCCAAAAAATGTTTTTTACATGAGGCCATCAGCGCCGAAGTGGTGTAACTCACATTTTGGTTTAAGGTAAAACTAGTAAAATCGTATCGCGATGTTGCATGTCAGCTGAAAAAAACCGTTGACGTAGAAATCTACAGAAAACAGATTTTTCTGTAGCGAATGTCAAAAAAGCCGCATTCAAAGCCAGACAAAAAAAAATGTGCTGTGCAAACTGTCACATTTTCTATAACTCGTAAACGAAGCTGAACGATACGGCAAGCTGTAAAGTAGAACGATACGATTTTACTAATTCTACCTTTACTCTATTTTTCTTTTGATAGTTGGTAATGTAAATAATGTATTTATCACCAGAACAGCAACCAAAAACCGAATGTGGGTAACATCACTTCTACGTTGATAGCCTTGTAGTGTTTTCACACTGACATGGTTTTAATAAAAGTTGATTTTAACGTTAAAATCAAATGTTAAAACCTGGTTTTACTCTACAAATTGTTTTTGTTAAAACCAAATTAAAACCATTTTTGAATTGGATTTAAGTTGGTTTTATGAAATGCAACCTTGTTTTCGCTGTAATAAATTCAGTGCTGCCAAGTTGAAATGACCGACAGCAGCTGGTAATGGTATGCCAGTGATTAACAATAGATGAGGCCTGAAAAATTTTCAACTTAAAAATTAATGCAGCAGCAACTATAATCAAAAAATTATTGGAAAAAAAGAGTTTTTTGGAAGGAAAATAACGAAAATATTTTAAATTGAACTGTGGAAAGTGAAAATAGACAATATGGCTGACATTCATCTGTCTATAAAGAAGGTTTATCTTATAATGTATTTGTGCATTTTTATATTATTAACAATACTTCCAAGCACTTCTTCATTCTGTATAAGAAGTTCCATAATTTAAAAAAAATTTTATTTACAAAATATAAAACAATTTCCATTTTAGAGCGCATTGTTAAATATCTCAGTTTTTCATACAAACAAAAACAGTTAAACAGTATGTCCAACAATTGTTATTAAAAAGCAACAAAAAATGAACAACAAATACACGCATTTCGGCAGGAGATTTATTTTATTTTGAGCAAAGTTATATGAGTTAAAACCTGAATTTAACAAATTTGCAGTGTGAAAGCAAAATCAGCTGTTTATGATTTTAACGTTAAAACCAGGTTTTAACTTTCAGTGTGAAAACACTATTATATTACATTTGTCAATTTACAAGACATTAATGCAATTATTACGCAAAAGTCCATAAAACTAATATATTATTTGTAGTTGTTAATCGTACATATATTTTAAATTTGCAGCTTTTGCGAAATAAAACGAATTTAAGGAAATTGTTTTTTTTTTTTGATGTGAAAAAAAAATTAAAAGTATTATTTTTATATAACACCAAATATCTCTTAAACTATAGAACAAAGCCAGTTTTGTAATCAGCTAACAAAAATACATAAAGATTAACGGTCTAATTCATAAAAAATATTTTAGGTTTATTACAGGTTTATTTGAAAAATTTCCCATAGAAATATGTCAAATAAGCACTTAATAAATCTGAAATATTTTTTATTAATAAGGCAGTAATTAAGACCATATAATCAAACATTTTTCAAGAACATACATACAAACACGAGGATGTTAAAAACCCTTACAACAATAGTAAGATACCCTGATATACTCATCTTTATCAAAGGGATTTTTATGTAGATTAAAACTCCAGAAAATATTTTTAGGTTTGGAGTACCATTTGTGAAATATTAAGGAAATAAATCAAAAACTGGTGCAAATACTGAAACAGATAGGGAAGAAATCAGGGTGACCGATGACATTTTTCAAAAAGTGGCACCAAATAGGAGATTTATCAAAAAAAGGGGCAAAATTAAAAACAGTCGAAAAAACTACACTAAACTTTTTATTTTTAATGTACATATTTTCATATCACTCACCCTAAAAAGAGTGGGACAAAAAGTGGCAAAGCAGTCGAAAAAGAAAGGCGGTCGAAAAAGTGCCAATTTGCCACTCTAGTCTGTCAAACGGTCACGCTGGAAAAAATATCTGTTATAAATGACACCATCGTAATCAGAAGATAAAAATACATTAGAATAGGCAATTTTATTAAAAATAAAAAAATAAAATATATTTTATTAATTTTAATTATTATTCGAACTCCATTTGTTTCTATATTTGTGATTTGAACGGGCTAAAGTTCGTATCGCTTTTTAAGCCAAATTACATGTGATAATTATTAATGAACAAATAACACCAAAGTCTGTTGTAAATATTCTGACTAACAACACATAGTTGAACGGAACAGCCAGCCGTTTCGAAGGCTACTAAACCTTCATCATCAGCGTTCTTTTGTGTTTGGTCCACTGTGTGTGGTGTCAGTTGATGTAGATTTCTGCTTTATATACTTAGCATTTTATTGCAAATGGAATATGTGAATTGTTTTGATTCATTAACTAAAAATTAATAGCCATGGGCCTGTGGCAAAAATTAAATCAAAATATACTTAATAGTAACAAACCAAAAAAGTTTGTCTTAAGTAGAACAAAAAATGAGCAAATTAAGTAACATGTGTATAATTAGTAAAAAGAACAAAACGACAATGGTAAGACTGTTGTAAATATAGTGATGGTAAAATTGAGCGTACAATACAAAAAAGCTTTCAGCAAATTGAAATACGATGAATCAAAACAATTCACATATTCCATTTGCAGTAAAATGCTAAGTATATAAAGCAGAAAGCTACATCAACTGACACCACACACAGTGGACCAAACACAAAAGAACGCTGATGATGAAGGTTTAGTAGCCTTCGAAATCGGCTGGCTGTTCCGTTCAACTATGTGCTGTTAGTCAGAATATTTACAACAGACTTTGGTGTTATTTGTTCATTAGTAATTATCACATGTAATTTGGCTTAAAAAGCGATACGAACTTTAGCCCGTTCAAATCACAAATATAAAATATATTTTGTTGTGCAGTTTTTTTTTCAAATTTAAACTGAAAAAATCACACTAATAGAGAAGTGCCACGTGCACAAGAAATACACCACGAGACTTCACATATGTAAATTTTTTAAAAAAAAACTTAAATGTACCGATTATTTCTTGATTTTTGTGTATTCGTCAGAAAATAAAATTAATTTCTTAATTTTTATTTACTCCTCACAAAATCAAAAAATCATAAAAATAAATAAAACAAATCATTAAAACACTATGAACAAATAAATACATACATACAGACAGTTTATTATCACTAAATCTACCATAAAACATAAATAAACATATATACATATATTAAACACAATCTACATCTATATACATACATATATGCACATTGTTTTATATACATAGATGATATAAATAAATAAAACAAATCACTAAAACACTAATTTTTTAAATAAAACTTATGTATAATCCCTACGGCCCTGGTTTAAAGGTGTTCAGACTATGGGCCTAATTATTCATTCCGTTCAGCGATTGCAGAAAACATTTTTTGCTGAAGCAAAATTCGCAATTATTCATGCCGTTGCTGCGGTACTTTTCCCTATTTTGCTTGCGCTCAAAATTTATGACAGAAAACGTGCGGAAAGAATAAAATTGTTAGAAAAATGTACCAAATAGCAAAATTAAAGTTAATTTTAATTTAATGTGTTTGTTTTATTTTTATATAAGAATATAAAAAAATTAAATAGAAGCAATTATTAATTTAATTAAAATTATATTAAAACCTCTGTATTCCAACTTTCTCTCTATGACTAATCTGTAACTCTTCTTTCTATATTTTGTTGGTTTTACGTTTCAAAAATACTGACATGTCCATGCATACATATGCATGTATGTATTTATGCTTTTTGAGCAATAGCCGACACTACACTACGTGAGAATTAATAAAAACAGGGACATGGAATCAATTTCACGGAAAGCGTATACCGCAGGAATGAATAATTGCAATTTGCATATCGATCGATAGTTCTTTCCGTCGAATTTTCCTTTCCGTGCGGAATCAATAATACCACCCAATATGTATTTATAAATTTACCAAAGGAAAAAGTGACACTACATATCGTTCCTACCATGTCATACTATTCACACGGCTTTACTCATTTAAAATGCTGATTGACGATTTTATTTGTACGTCTCCGAAAAATCATCAATTAAACGACACTAACACATTCTTACCGATTGATGGCTTTTTTTGTACGTCTCCTGGACACTTTAAGTCGACCAAAAAAATTTTATTTTTTCATTAACCCGCCAATGGTGACTTACTGGTCTGTGAGACCGGTTGTGTTAATAAATTCGTATAACTTTCTTCTCCGTTATTCTTTTTTGTTGCAATTTCGAGTAGCTGCCGCATTGCACGTCCCCCACCATCAGTTCACAACGAAACTGCTTAGTGAGCACAATTTCTGTATTTTTTTTTACTAACCTGGTGTGTGAGACCGTGTGTCACCGTGTATGTGAATAAAATAACCAAGTATACATTTTTCATTATTTTTTTAATATATTTTTTTTTATTTATTTTGTAAAAGTTCCTAATGTCGAAAGATTAAAAAAACATTATCTTCCTTTATAAATATGTGATTTATTTATTTTTTTCTTAATTTTGAAAAATGTATTACTAAAATTGCTGTTGTTTTTAATGCTCAAATAAAACAATTTTTTTAATGTTAATATTGAAATAAAAGAGCTTAAATTGATTAAACATCTTTGCTTTATTCTCAAGGAGCATAAATTAAAAAAAAACGAAATATTAATAACAAATTTGGAAAAATCTTCAGTTGAAAATTCCGGTGCGTGAGACCGGCGTCACCATTGATCAAAGTCAAATTTGCGTCACCATTGGCGGGTTAAAATCTTTTTTATGATTTTACAAATCAGTACATAGTAGCGGGAATAAAAACCTGAGAATATGTAGAAGAAAAAGATATAATCAATAATATAGGGCAGTTTTTTTTTCTAAAACGCAAAATTAAGCGTTAACAAATTTTGAAAATAAGAAATATTATTAATTATTATTTACAACAAACACAGGACACATGCAAATATAGAAGAAAAATTGGGATATACATAGACGGGTTATTGGTTTTTTCCATTTTCACTTTGAAGCAAATAAACTCGTCTTATTCTCACTTGTAAGCAGTGTTGTAAAAAAAAAGGAAACAAGACAAGAAAGTAAAAAAACTTAAATCGTCTATATTCACAATTTTTGTTTAACTTTTCAATGCAAGAAGACCTACTATTAATTTGTATTTCCTAAATTTAAGCTTCAACAGGTGTATTATATTTTTGACATCCAGAAAACGTTTCGAAAGCCAGAACAAATTTAAATGTTTAAGTTTTCTGTGACTTTTTGCATATAATAAGAATATAGAAACACTTATCTTGATTAATTTCTAAGTAAATGTGATTCTTTATTTGTAATTTATTCCACACATTCTATTTTCTCTTAACATTTAGCAATCCTACAAGTTGATCATTCCCAGACCACCCTTAGAGCAACGTACACGTGCTCAACAGAAAAGCCTACAATATTTTCGGGAAAGAAATCCTGAATTTAATCAAGTTCTATACTCAATTAAGAGTGGCAGAGCGTGAAAAGAATACTTTAGCTCATTCAATAAGAAGGTTTCGATGGAAAATTTCCGAGTTTGGAGGAGTTGGCCGTGAGCGGGACAACTTAGCCGATTCAACTTGACGGGCAATGCCAGAAATAAGAGTAGCACGGGATGCGCAGGACGCTTTATTTAATGCAAAAAGATCAGATACTCTTAAATGTTGCCCTGATGAAAATTTATCGAATCAAATAAAGAAAATATGCACTGAAAAGTTTGACCACTTCCGAGAAGCTTTCTATTTGTCAAACCTTTTTCCTTCCAATGAAAATGTCTTTAAATTCTGTCAGACTTATTGCAAAGTTTTAAAGGATTCAAAGGTTTTAACTATGCGTTTAATAAATCGATTAAGCTTTCCTGAAATTTCAGATGAGGTTAATTATTTGACGCCTTTGGAAGAAAGATTTCTTGCTCCGAGAAATCTTTTTACGCGGATAGTATCATCAGAATACAATCGCCAGCCCACTGGCAATGGGACAAGCTGTTGTCAATGCGATGATAACTCTTGAAAAACTGTAAATGTTCTCCCAATAAGATTTTACCAAACGGAAGTTATATAAGTTCACCTTAAAAGTAGGCTAGAATATAATCATAGTTTTATGACCGCAACTATTAGACCAAGGCAAGTAATGGAAGCAGTACAATACTTGGTAAATACGGATATAGAAAACACAACGTTTTCCTTTCAAATGATTGGTGGAATAGTGAGTCAACATGACGCAGCTGGTGACTACAATGCAAAACATACGTACTGGGGATCGCGTCTTGTTACACCTAGAGGTCGAGCCTTGTTCAATACAATTTCAAAAATGGGCTTAGATGTCATTTCGAGTGGGGAGCCTACTTACTGGCCTACTGACGTAAGAAAAATTCCAGATGTTATAGATTTTGCCGTCACGAAAAATATTCATAGGGACTTAATTTATGTAGAGGCCTCTCTAGATCTGTCCTCCGATCACTCTCCAACAATAGTTACAATTTTCAACCCACTAAGGAGTGATTTAACTAACTCATATGTGAAGATGATTAATGGAATCAACTGGCTGGCATTCAAAAAATATCTTAGTAGTCACTGCGTAGAAAACATTCAGCTTAGATCATGCGATGATATTGAATTTAACATTGCCAATCTTAACGAAAATATTAAACAGGCTGCTGAACACGCCACTACCTCCTATCCGAAGACCGGCCTTAACAGAATCTATTCTACGGAAATTGAACGTCTTGTATGTGAAAAAAGGAGAGCTAGAAGAGAATGACAACAACACAGATCAACCCTAAATAAAATCAGACTTAAAGAATGTACTAAACGACTCAAAGAGCTGCTATCGTCGGAAAAAACTGCACTACTGGAAAAGTATTTAGAAGGTCTTGATGTAACGTCCGCATCTAATTACTCTTTATGGCGCGCTACTAGAAATCTTAAACGACCCGTTGATCTTAAATCACCATTGCGTACTGCGACCGGAGGCTGGGCAAGAAGTGATAGTGAGAAAGGTAACTTATTTTCTGAGCATTTAAAATCTGTATTCACTCCCAATTCATGTACGGGTGCTGCTGATTTACCGTGTGTAGTTTCTCTACCCCCTCGTCCCTTAAGGTTTAAGATGCGTGAAGTACAAAAAGTAATTGCTGAACTCAACCCGAAGAAAGCTCCAGGTATTGATGGCATTAGTAACAAAATGCTCATGAACTTGCCTCTTGTTGCAATAGGAATCCTGCTATTTACTTTTAATGCTATTTTAAGAATGCAGTATTTTCCACATAACTGGAAACTGGCCAAGATCAAAATGATTACAAAGGCGGGCAAAGATCTTACCAAGACTGAGTCATATAGGCCTATAAGCTTACTATCTACAATCTCAAAGCTTTTCGAAAAACTGCTCATGACAAAATTGTCCAAAATTTTAACTGATAATGGGTGCATCCCGGACCATCAATTTGGCTTTAGAAGTCAGCACAGCACGATTGAACAAACGCATAGACTGGTCCAAGTTGTAAGAAGAACATTTGAAGAAAAGAAGTATTGTTCTGCTCTCTTTATTGATGTTTCTCAGGCGTTTGATAAAGTATGGCACGAAGGCCTAGTTTTAAAATTGAAGACATATCTGCCAATAAACATTCAAAAGCTCTTGGAAAGTTATATTATTGATCGGAAGTTCACTGTTATGGAAGGAGAGTTCACGAGTGTGCCCGAATCTATATCTGCTGGTGTGCCCCAGGGTAGTATTCTGGGTCCTGTCTTGTATTTAATATATACTTGTGATATGCCTATGAGCAATAATATCCATATTTCTACTTTTGCCGATGATACAGCCTGTATGAGTGTGCACGAAAACCCTTATGAGGCATCCCGCAATCTCCAGGAACATATCACTCAGCTGGAAATATGGTTGAACTTATGGAGAATTAAAGTCAATGAACAAAAGTGTGTCCATATAACGTTCACCCTAAGAAGAGATACTTG
This sequence comes from Tachina grossa, assembly GCA_949987645.1. Classification (NCBI taxonomy): domain Eukaryota; kingdom Metazoa; phylum Arthropoda; class Insecta; order Diptera; family Tachinidae; genus Tachina; species Tachina grossa. The sequence continues at coordinate 128,093,027 of OX465276.1, read as the reverse complement.
CTCTCCCATTCGAATCAACAATCAAAATATTCCTCAACATTCCCAAGTGAAATACATTGGTATACACCTTGATCGAAGACTTACATGGAAACATCATATTGCCTCTAAGTTAACTCAAATGAAACTTAAATTAACTCAGGTATATTGGTTGATTGGCAGAAACTCAACACTTAGCCTAGACTGCAAACTTTAATTATACAAGTCGCGCCAATATGGCGCTACGGAATTCAGTTATGTTAATAACATCGGCTCCATGGTACATCCAAAATTCTATTATACATCGTGATTTAAATATGCCACTAGTGACTGAAGAAATTGCAAAATACGCATGCGAATATTTAACAAAACTCGAATCACATCCTAATCCGCTTGCTCGTAATATTTTGAACTTTACTGGACACGTCCGCTTAAAAAAGAGGGACACACGGGCTCTTATACGTAACACTCCAGATGGGACTACTTGAAAATACTTTCCCCCCCTTTTTTTTTTTGATTATCACTACTAATGTATTATTTATAACTACCACTAAGTTTATGTCCGACACTGGTCAGGCCTAATAATTTTTTTTATAGATTTAAGATTTGAATACTTATTGTTAGTTCATATATGAAGATACAATAAATAAATTCATGCAAAAAAAAAAAAAAAAAAAAAAATAACATGAGGAAGTTCCTTTTATATCAAACATGGAGGATAAAAGTGGTTGAAAGATTATTTAATGATAGATCAGAATCAAAAGATATTGAAGAACTCAATTTCCACTTTTTGAAAATGTTCCTTTGGAACATAAAGTTTTATTCTTCATCATATGTAAATATGTACAAAGTCCAGTCCAACATGCTGAAGGGTTACGATCTTCTCGAGCTCACTGAAAGATAAAGATTTCAATCAGAAATAATTTCTTATTCGAGCTTAAGTTCAGTAATTTCTTATTGAATGAAATATTTTTATTAATTAATGTGAGTTTCTCAAGAAGAGAAAAAAATTAAATTAGACTCTTAAGCTGGGGAAAATACCGATATTTTTCTGTGCAGCAACGCACTTCATCAGCACCCTAGTCTATCTACTTGGGTATAGATTGTTATTAACATCAGCTATTTAACGTAAATTCTAATGAAACGGAATGTGAGAAATGATTGTTGTGTACAATTATTGATTTACCTTTGGTAACTACATACATATGTAAGTATCACTATTTATTTCCCCTGTTTTTCCATTATTTCATTTTTCTATTTAGGTTAGCACGAAGCTATATTACTCTAACCACGTATGTTTAACTATTCTTGCTTATCTTTTACGATAATCACATTAATTATCTTTTATTTATTCGATGTACCGTCGGTACATACATGTAAGTATGATAGTAGTGGATATTATGTTACATTGTTTTTACTTTCCACCGCTAGTCTCCTCTTTTGGCACTCAAAACTACTTTAGTGTGTTCCCCATCACACCACAACTTGTACACCACAAAGTTTTCGTTCTTATGACGAAAAACTGGGAAAGCCAATCATACCTCATGGTTATCCACGTCTAGATGCCAAAAGATTTGTGCGCTCCGCAGACCTAACAAGAGGGTTAAAATTTACTCCACTACACGATATCAATCATTATATTGCTTCACCTGAAAATGTTGAAAAAAATACACCTGAAGATTTAGCTTTCTCAGACATAGAGCCAGAATGCATTTGATGTCACCGCTTTTTAAAGAAAAACAATTAAATATTATATAATTACTAAAAAAAATCAGGAGTAAACACGAGATAATTTGCATTTTAGTTGACGAAAGATTTATTTATTTATTAAAAGTAATTAATTATTACAAAACTTTACGATTTTTCTATTTATAACAATAAACAGTTTATAATTGCGTTCGCGTACTCAAAAGTTTTTACAAATTTTTACTGAACTTTACTGCATTTTACTAAATTCCGTTCGTTTACCCAAAATGCAGTAAATGAGAACACAAATTGAGAGAGTAAAGTGACAGTTCTTGACTGAGTGTTTTGCAAAAATTTTACTGCAGAAATTTGTCGTAGTAAATTTTAGTAAGATAAAAAGATATGATTCAAAATGTAAACAAATGAAAAGTAAGCAAATGAAAAGTGTAAAAATTTGAGAAAAGGTTAAATAAAAATTGTGAAAGTCATTTATAAAGCATAGTAATAAAATCTGTTAATATTCATATTTTGTAATATATTTTATTACACCTTTTGTTTTTGCAATTCATTTTACTTACTCAGAGTTGTAAAACTCTAAAGTATCTGGGTACTTAGTATCGCACTTGCTTTTAGAGCAATCAGTAACATTAACAAATAGTCATGTATTTTTTATTAATTTAGCCAACAACAAAACAAGAAAATCAAAAAGAAATTAATTACAAATATTACATGAAACAAATTGCAGAATTTATTCTTAGATTGTCCGTGTTATAAAAATATTGTATCGAGTACCAATAATTAAAAGAGTTGAATAGTCAAAAGGTTATATATTTTTCAACACTATGTGGAGTTAGAGTCAGCTGTTTCTTTAATCTTAATAATTTTTATTATTTTTTCGTTCGCGTACTTTTTTTGGCTACCGATCTTTTTGCGAGTAAATTTTAAAATTTTTGCAGTAACTACTCATTTACTGCATTTTACTGCAAAAGTAAACGAACACACCCAGTTTTAATGTATTATTGTAAAATACACTGCTGCTTACTTGAATAGGTTCACAATTTTCTTTACATATAAACTAATTTTTTATGAAAACTAACAAAGCTTATAATTATATTAGACTTTTACATTGTAAAATCTTGCACATGTGATTAAAAGCAAATATTTTTAATAATAACTAATAAATGATTTAAAAAACAAAGATTTATAATTGCTGCCAGTTTATTGAAGCCATGTAAAAATTCTCGTCCGTCTATTTATTTATATTGAAAACAAAAACAAATTTGAGTGCTTTGTGTTTCTTTTCAATATATGTAAATAGGCAGACGAGGATTTTCACATTGCTTCTATAAACTGGCAGTTATTATGTTTTTGAACAGTTTTTTTTTGGCTCAATTGAGTAGGTTATATAAATAGTTATTTTTACACACAAATCATTCGTGAAAAAGCATGGAAACCCATGAAAAACTCATACTAATACTATATATAAAAAAATAATTTGGAGACGAGTAGAAGTTAACTTGAAATCAAGCCACATCAATCAGGTACCTGAGATTCTACAACAAGTCTTACAGCAGCAACAACCACGTGTACTTTGTTGGTCACTTGCAGTTTAGTAATTGAACAGTACGGTTGTGTTTTCTTATACGTGGAAATTTGATAAAAGTAAATTGTGTTTTTTTACGGAAAGTAATTTTTGTGTGATATTCAAGATTTTTAGTTTGATTTGTTGTGAGAAAAATATTAATTTCGGTGGTGTATAAATTTTTGGAATCGGTTCACGCAGACCGGAGATATAGTATGATATACATGCTGTGTTGTACATAAATACATACAGACATTTTGTGCTTGGTTATTGTAAAAACTTGGTTTGTGTTACAGACGGTTGCGGTTGTGTGTGTTCATTTATTGTACACAAAGGAATTCGTGTCTGGTTTTGCTGCGAAGGTGAGTTGTAGGAGAAATTCCATAGCAAACTTATACAGTTTTCAGCGTTACCGTGGTGCATTTGTGGCAATTGGGAGTTGCCGTGTTACTGACTTCACGGTTTTCTGGGATGTTGGCGATTATTGGGGCAATTTTTCGGGCTAGTGAGTTCATCCGGGTTTTCGAAAAACCGGGTTTTTATCCCATTTTTTCGGTTTTCTGGCTGGGGGACCTTGCGCGTGTATTTGAACGGTTTTGGTGCTGTTTTGTGGCAGTTATTGTCGATATTTATCGGTTATTTTTTCTAATTTTTGGCAGTTTTCTTTACCAGTTTTAGGCGGCTTTTGCTAGTGTTTGAAGCGGAAGCGCTGAGTTCCTTTTGCCATGGTACCTGACAAAAGGAAGGGCGGTGAGGGGGATGCCCCTGATATTGCGTCGGATGACCATCCCTTTCCCTTTCCGCTCACCATGGCGCCTTTGTGGGCTCAGGTGGATGACAACAGTGCCGAGGAAGGGGCTAATGCCAAAACCAAGAGGCTGAAGATGGGGTCACCGAAACCCAGAGGCTGCGGCTGCTGCTGACGTGACTGGCGATTCGGTTGGGGATGACGAGATGTTGCTGAGTTCTGTGTTCGATATGGAGGAGACACTTCGTAGTAGGAAGATGAGCCACCAAAAGAAGAAGGCGACTTCTATAGTGTCGCAGGGCGATCGTATTGCTGAAATAAAGGCGATAACTGGCGGGATAACTGACTTAGTACTGGTGGATGCGGTATATATAGGGATGCGCGGAGCAGTATGAGTCGCTTATGATGTGGCTGGTTGCCGAGAATGAGCGGTTGCGGGGACCTATCGATCTGCTGGACGTTGTTACATCTGCCACGGCACGTGGTGTTGCAGCTGCTACAGCACCACCACGGTGAAACCAGTGGACACCTGGTCTATTGTGGTGCGTGGAAAGGCTGAATCGTCTGATGACGTCGTTAAAAAGGTAGTAGGCGAGGTTGGGCCTACGCTTGACGTGCGCGTGCATGGTGTCCGGCCGATTAAGAGCGAGGCGCTGTTATCTGAACCCCCTCTGTCGCAGAAAGGGAGAAGATTGCCGCTAATGCGAAGTTTGCTGAGGTTGGCTTGGAAGTGTATGTAAGTGATAAGCTAGGGCCTAGGGTCGTCGTACAACGCGTCCACATGGAGATTACGACGGACGAGTTGATGTCGGAGTTGTACAAGATGAACCTTAAGGAGTCTTTGATCCCTGATGCGTACAAGAAGTCGGTGCGTTTGGTTTCCAGACCATGGAAGCCAACTGTGAGTGGCCACACTAATGTTGTTTTGGAGGTCAACAGTAGTGTTTTGGTTATTCTGACTTCAGCTGCTGCGTATATAAAATGGTTCAGATTCATTGTTGTGCCCCAAAATCCGGATCAGGCCTGTTTTAGGTGCCTAGGACTTGACCATCGTGTCCGACAGTGCCACCTGATTAGGGGATTTGTCCCTAAAATGGGGATTTTACCTCTAATTTGAGGACAAAATTTCATGAGGAGGGATTTGGGAACTTTTCATTTCGAGCTCTAACAATTTGCATGTATCAGGAAAATAATTAATCGTGGATGTTGACATAATATTTTAGTAGTGATAGCATTTCAGTTTTTAAAAATCTCTCTCTTGGCAATCATACTTTATAATGAAGATGACATTACCATCATGGTAATACCGCGAACATATATTGAGCCATAACCGCTAAAATAGCTTAAGCGACACATTTTTTTGGACTTCGTTTTTTTTTTTTTGACGAAAATCGACTATTTACAATCGCAAATGATCGATTTTGGTCAATTCAATTTTGGAACCTCAATTAGGTTCGAAAATTATGTCGCTTAAGCTATTTTGGCGGTTATATCACATAGGCAAAACCGTGCTCGCAGCTGCAGAACTAGCTCTTTGTCAATTAACATTTTTTTCTTTGGAAAAAGAAAAATGACTGTTGAAAGTTTTGATTGTGCAATTGTTCTACACACGGTTCGACCTTAGTTATTCTGTCACGCAATAAAAAACTTTGTATGTGTGATTCCCAGAAAATATGAAAAACTTTGAACTTTTTAAAAATTTGCAATTTAAGCACATTACTAAACTAAGATTTGATTCGGTGTATGGAATTTTGAAAAATGTTATAGATCCAAAAGTGGCATTGAGCGTATATGAAAACCAATGGAATAAAATTGCTTATATCGGCTGGCGGAAACAAACAAAACAAAATTTTCCTAAAGACGTATTTAGATGAGATAGAAGCAAATTACTAAAGCAAGATTTTTTAATTTTTTGCAAAAAGGCATTTTTCTTAAAAAAACGATTTGAGAGAGTACTTCCGGTTCATCAAAATTTGATTTGATTAGAGTAGATTAAGAAAATCGATGTTCATCACGGAATTTCGAAAAAAGTACATATAAAAACTGAGATGGTCTAATGTACAATTGAATTTTATGTACCTTTTAAGTTAATAAAAATATTTAAAAAAATAAAAATAAAGAATTTGGTCAATCGTACTGAAAAAAGTAAAATTTTTCTTGTAACTTTGTAAACATCTTATTTCGCATCATTGCGCATAATAATCGTTTTTTATGAATGACATATTTTTAAGGACAAAAGTTAGGATTTTTCTGTTGAAATGGGGATTTTTTGGGGACATGACGTTTTAAATTGGGGACAAGAGTCAACTTTTTTCTGGCAGCACTGGTGTCCGCCATTGTAGGATAGGGATGGACTTTGTCGCCGTTGCGGTATGACGGCACATTTAGCTTACCACTGCACGAATGACTTGAGTTGCAGAAATTTCTTACTTAAAGGTTGGCCATCGGATCACAAAATGATGTCCAACACATGCCCTGTAATCGCGACGGAGATTTTGGCTGTTATATTATTTAACAGAAATAATATGCAAAAATTGATGTAAGGAATAAATTGATTCATTATTGTACTTTTACGTGAAAAAAGTATATTTTAAAAGAGTAATTAATTTTTATAAATGCAAAATATACAAAACTGGCAATACTGAACTATGTATTTGTATCAGATGCAGATGGGGCTGCTGCCGTCTCCAAAATAATTAAGTAGCCGGCTACGAGGCGACAAAAGCTGCTTGCGACATTTGAAGTCCTGTGTTCGTGTAGCCTGCTGTGGGGAATGTGTTTAATGCATAATACATTTTTTGCATTTAATGCAATTTTGAAAATCCAAAAATTGAAAGCACAATTTCTTTGACAGAAATAAAAAGGAAATGAAAAATTTGGAGAACGCAGTATATGAAAGAAATTCGGAATACAGAAAAAAACTTGATCTGGAAGAAATGATTTGTACGTTCCGAAGCTTTGGTATTTTGAGCAGCTTAAATTTCTCAAATATCATTCAAAGAGGACAACAATCAAAGACAATATGGAAGATGTAAGTATAAAATAAAATGCAATAATATTATTCTAATAACTTTTACTGTGCTTATTACTTCAGGAGCTCACCACTATGGCTGAAGAAAATATAATGACCTCTCACAAAAAGGACAGTATCGCACACGAAATCAGGTCCGGTACGCAAGAAATGAGTTCATGCTTTGAGCCTTTGCAAAAAAAGGCATTTATAGTATTTATTATGGAGATCTGACAAACGTTAGTTAGTTGGGAAGATCTGACAACACAAATATAGTTGTTGAGCCTTTCGTGAAAAATATAGATATATAGTGTAATATTAATGTGAAAATATTGCAGGGCTTGGGTGTAGTACATGGTTCTCGGAAAAATTTGGACGATTTAAAACTATCCTTAGCCAAAAAAAAAATTCGCTTGGATCGGAAACCTTGTCACCCACCAAATGGAGCAGAATGTAAGTGCCAATGATCAAGATGACACAGCCTGGCAAGTGCAATGTCTTATGCGAAGCTGACGAAACAATCCTCGCAACAAAGACATTATTCGTGTGCTTCATATTCTCAAGAAAGATGCCTCCTTTATTTTAGATAAGGATGACTCAACCGTATATATGTAAATAGTAACATAATGCTTAGCGTCATTTCTTGTCCACTTAGTTTACTTTGTTTGATTTATAAAGTTTCATTAAAGAAAATACAGGCGGATTTGAGATGTACCATTTCTAGGATAAGAAGTGGTTCTTTATTCACCTTTATGAGAGCAACGTTGATTATGTTTATGATCTTATTAAAACTTTGTCGCATTCTTAATAAAGAATTTAAGCGACTTAGAACTGAGTTCTGCAGAGACCCGTAGTTATGATTAGAAGTTTTTTCTAAACGCTCTACAAAATAGTCATCCCCTTTTGAATACTGTTCATTGCCATCAAACTCATCCAAAACATTTCCGATTTCCAAGGGATTTCTTCTGAGCTATAAAGCAGACTTCGATAAATATTTTTTAGCTTAATTTCAATAGAGTTTATGTGTTTCAAACGCTCATTTTGCAATAAATCGTGCATTTGGAAACGATGCAAAATGTGTGCCATGCATTCATATCGTACAATATTTATCTGCTTTAATGCTGTGGCTAAATTTCTGCCTCCATTCGTCAATGAAAAAAATATTTTTAACGCTTAATTCGAATTTGCGAAGAGCATTACTAAATTTTTTATACCAAACCTGCGGTTCGTAGTTTCGGGAACATTTCTGTTTCTAAAAAACAAGTTTTAAGGTAAAAATCTTGGAAGTAATGGATTTTTATATTTATGCAAAAGTTCTAAGTCCACTTTTTAGAAATTGAGATTTGCAGAAATGTACAATATGTAAAAATGCATTGATGAAAAAGAAAATAATTAAACTTATTTCGTTTTTTTACCAATATGCATTGATTTCTCACGATCTTTAAATTGTTAAATTATCCTATCTCCATTACAGAGATATATGTACATGCTTACTTACCGTTAGACGTCATTTACAATATGAAACATTTGTTGCAAAACTTTTGAGTTTGTCTTTGAGAGGGTAAAGGGTAATGGAAAAGGCTACTTTGTTTCGTGTTTAGTTTGTCATTATCATCTCATTCTTATGAAAAATATTTGAGAAAATATAGTAAGCTGCAAAAAAAAATTTCACAGCGTGAACACGAATTCAGTTTCAAAAGAGAATTTAAAAATGTTTCCCAGCAAATGTTTTACTATGTGGACGGAGACTTACGGTCTTATTCATAAAAATTCCTTATTTCAGCTTTAATCTGTACATTACTTATGAAACAGATTTTGCTTTATTAAGCTCTAATAAACATTTGTATTCATATCATGTGAAATACATCGTCAATTTTAGTGGGAGTGACCCGCCTATTTTCTCAATGTATTTACATATTAAAGTCTGATTAGCCAAATTAAATAACTCACAAGGATATGAACAACGTGCATGCAAAGCTTCAATAGGGTAGCTGGTGCTTTAATTTTTGGCTTTTCCGATTGAGTAAATCAATTAAGACTATTTGTCAACAAAATGTAAGCTTTCTACAGTATAATATTACGTACAATTTTTGTGGGCCTGGCCCCGCCCGACTTTTATATCTGTTAGTGCTTATGATTCGTGTAAAGTTTTGTAGGAAAAAGCTATTGAGAAATACATGAATAATAGACTAAAAACTACTAAGCCGAAGTACATGAAAGAAAAAGCTAAGATTTATGGGTGAAGTCACGGCCACTTTTCAAAACAAGGAATTTTTACTTTGGATAAGTGCAATCTGTATGAAAAGTTTCGATAAAATTTAATTTAATTTTGAGTTTAAAGTGCTTGTCCCCAACCCCTTATTTAAACTTCTGGTTTCTTAGATTTTTCTTAGTGATCTCTTATCTAGATTAATTTGTGTACCAAATTTCAGCTCTCTAGTGCAAATTGGAGCTTTAGCGGATAAAACTTGTTGGTTTTCAGATTTTCCCATTGGCTTACTCATCTACACTTGCTTGTGTATAAAATTTCAACACTCTAGCGTGAACTTTACCTTATGATTTTATGAGCATTACCCCTCCCAATATTTTAAACTCACAATATTGCTGTGAGAAGCATGCTAATTTATTTCTAAAATATGCTAGGCCGAAGTAGATTAAACACAAGGCTAAAATTTTATGGGAGTGATCACGCCCACTTCTTAAGATGAAAGTTTAAAGTATTGTATGCGTGTAACGTATAAGCAAGGCTTCACTAAAATGGCTTAAGTTAAAAGCTTTATGTTAACAGCCTTATTTATATAACTTTTTAAGGCTTTATAAAGGAATTTGATGGCAAATTTGTATAAGAAAGTTTTCTTCAAAAGCCTTAATAAATTTTATAAATAAGGCGGTTAGTTTTCAGGTTTAAACAATAGTAGCGTGGCCCTACCCATTCTCGTAAAATTTTTTGGTTCTTCAAATTTTTCTAGTCGGTTTCTTACGTAGACCTACTTGTGTATCAAATTTCAGCTCATAAGCGCAACTTTTAATTTTTATGGGTGCAGCCCCGCCCCTCTGACAAAATTTCTGCGTTTTCAGGTTTTTCTTGTTGTTTTCTCACCTATACCTAATAGTGTATCAAATTTCAGCTCCTGAGCGGAACTTTTAATTTTTATGGGCGTAACCATGTCGGCTTTTCCAAACTTAAAATTTTTTCGGCCAGTGCTTATTATTCGTGTCAAGTTTCGTTGCAAACGGATTATATAACATACAGAAATAGTACATCTAAATATGCTGAGTCGTAGTACACGAAAATGAGGTAGTAATTGTGTTGGCGTGTCAACGCCCCCTTATTTAATGAAAAAATTTTGGGCTTGCCCTATCGCAGCATGTATGCCGAATTTCAATAAAACAGCTTCCATTAAGTGCCTTAGATTTGCTTTTTTAATTCTAGTCTTTAAGGGCGTAGCCCCGCCCTCCTGGTCAAAATTTTCGGGTTTTTAATTTTTTTAGTTTATTGCCCACCTAGACCTAGTTCGGTAGCAAATTTCAGCTCATGACCACAATTTTTAATTTTTATGGAAGTAGCCCCGCTCCCTTGGTTACAATTCTCGGGTTTTCAGATTTTTCTAGTTCATTGCTCACCTAGATTTACTTGTGTACCAAATTTCAGACCTCTACCTATAGCGGAAGTGCTTCATAATATTAATGAGTGAGTCAGTGAGTGTCTTAAAATATGCACTTTTTGCACCTCCATATCCCCGGAACCTTTCATTGTAACGTTCAAACTTCGCACATAAGGTTATATGAATTTATTCTAATTATGATTTAAATTTCATAATTTTACGGTCGCGGGGAACAAAGTTATGATGGACGTAAAAACAGCTCGAATGGCTTCCTATAAATATACACACTGCGTGCATTGACCGGAACTTGGCCTGGGGCACTGCCGTGCGCCTAGATATGTATATATACATATGTTTATTAAAATATTTAACTATAATAGCATTACTATGCTATACTTACGAAATAAAACGTTAATGAGTTTGGTATAATTTAATAGCCGTTGCATGTTATGGCTTCCATCTAGATTAAAGTGGACTAATATTAAGGACCATACATAATTAAGTGGATCAATTATGTCTGAGAGGCCCTTTTTTAAGCTTCGATTCCCTGCAATCGCTCTAAAAAATTAACTCTAAATATGTAGTTTCTTTAGATTTACTTTTAATTACATACTACCCTTTTTAAGTTGAAATTGAGAAAATACAAATTTGCATTGAGAAAATACAAAATCATTATGAGAATTCCAAAATGATATTGAGAAAATACTAATTTATATCGAGAAATCCAAATTGATATTGAGAAAATATTAATTTATATCGAGAAATCCAAATTGATATTGAGAAACAACAAATTAATAATGAGAAACCCAATTTGATATTGAGAGAATTCAAATTGATAACGAGAAATACAAACTTATATTGACAGAATACAAATTGATAATGAGAATTTTAAATTAATATTGAGAAATACAAATTGATATTGAGAAAATACTAATTGATAGTGGGAAATGCAAATTGATATTGAGAAATCCAAATTGATAATGAGAGAATCAAAATTGATAATGAGATATCAAAATTGATAATGGGAAAAATCAAATTGATATTGAGAATTCCAAATTGATATTGAGAGAATTCAATTTGATATTCAGAATTTCAAATTGATATTGAGAGAATTCAAATTGATAACGAGAAATCCAAATTAGTATTTAGAAAATACAAGTTGATATTGAGAATTCTAAATTGGTATTGAGAACATTCAAATTGATATTGAGAATTCCAAATTGATATTGAGAGAACACAAATTGATAACGGGAAATCCGAATTCATATTGAGAAAAACCAAAATGAAATTGAGAAAATCCAAATTCATATTCAGAATTTTGTTCCAAAATTTTTGGGAGAATGTACATATTTTAAAACGAAAAGTTTTCAATTATAAAATTTGCTATTTTTTCGGTCTTTTGCTGTTTTAGACATATATTAAAACTGTGGTATATCAACTTAGATTATATCTACTTGCTGAAAATATATTAAATGTTAATTGAATTATTTGTCACTTATGTATGTATTTTATTTTAAAAATGAAAATAAAAGCTTACTTACTTTTGATTGAACCAACAAACAATAAACATATTTTGAGTCGTTACATTGGCGACGAGAAAAAAATAAAAAAGAAATTAATTGAAAGTCTGTGTTGTGATATATATTAATTTCGAAAAAATGCCTGTGGATATAGCCAGCAGTTCAACAGCAGCACAAATCAAAGTCCCAACTTTTGACCATGAAGTTAATACCTGGAGTATATTTGAAAAAAAGTTGGAGCAGTACTTTATTGCGACATTGATTACGGATGGAAACCGAAAAAAGCTATATTATTAACTGCAATATCTGACAACGTTTACACGCTTTTGGAAAATCTGTTATCGCCAGATAAGTTAGCAAATGTTCCATTAGACCGATGTTTAGAAGCTATGCGAGGTCATTTTCAACCAGCAACGTCTGCCTTTTTAGAACGTTTTAAGTTTTATAGTGCTACAAAATATTCAAATGAGTCTGTTAATGAATGGGCGGCACGGGTACGAGCATTAGCTGTAAAATGTGAATTTGGTGAGTCATTAAACATGGTCTTGAGAGACAAATTCGTTATGGGATTGGAAAAAGGTCCATCTCGTGACAAAATATTTTTGGAAAAAATCTCATCGAACCTTGAGAAAGTTGTGGAAATCGCAAATACAGTTGAATATATACAACAGCATAAAGAAAACACCATGATGAAGTTTGAAGATAACTTAAATTATTTTCACATAAATAAAAAGAAACATGGAGTGCAACGTTAGGCGAATGGTAAGTTACTACGACGACAAATCTTTCAGCAACAGTCATGTGAAGTTTGTGTGTTTAAGAATCACAGCCAAAATAATTGCAAATACAAAAATTATAAATGCAATATATGCAAACGCAGAGGTCATTTAAAAAACATGTGCACACAAAAGGTAGAAAATGTAAATTTTGTTGATAGTTCAGAGATGAGTTTATTTGCATTAAATACTTCAACAGATAATCCTATTGAAGTCAAAGTTTATATTACGGGTAAACTTTTTAAAATGCAACTAGACACAGGCTCTGAAAATAATGTAATTTCATATGATTTTTTTAAACACAATTTCAACAATCACAAAATTACAAAGATAAGTACATTGTTGAAGGCGTACAATGGTACAAACATTGTTGTAATTGGTACTTGTGATGTCAATATTCGTTTTAAAAATCAAAACAAGATTATAACGTTTATGATTATAGAGAACGGTGGACCACCACTGCTTGGTCGAAAGTTTTTGAAAATATTTAATATAGAATTTTTAAATTTAAATTATCTCAAAAAGGATGACAACGGGAATTTTTTGCTAAAAAAATATAAAAATTTATTTGACGGCTCGTTGGGTTTGTTCAAAAAAAGTCAAGCACATTTACATGTAAAAGACAGTGCACATCCAAAGTTTTTCAGACCACGACCTTTGCCTTTGTCTATAAAGAGAAAAGTGGAAGCCGAGTTAGATAATCTAGTGTCATTAGGAGTGTTAGAACCTGTTAAATATTCCGAATGGGATACACCGATAGTGCCAATAATAAAAAAGAATGGGGGATTCGTATTTGTGGGGACTTTAAAGTTACACTAAACCCACAATTGAATGTTAAAAGGTACCCATTGCCTAGAATCGAAGAAATTTTCGCCAAATTACATGGCGGTGTAGAGTTTGTAAAACTTGATTTAAGTACTGCATATCAGCAAATAGAACTTGGTAGGGAATCGAGAAAATTCACAACGATTTCTACATCTAGGGGCTTATTTCAGTACACCAGATTGATATATGGGTTGGCATCAGCACCTGCAATTTTTCAGAAAATAATGGATTAGGCTTAGAAGGTGTCGTAGTATTTCTTGACGATATTTTAATCGCAGCACCTAATAGAAAACTCATATTACAAAGAGTAGAAACAGTTCTAAGATTTCTAAATAATGTTGGGTTTAAATTATCTAAGGAAAAGTGTGAATTCTTTTGTAAAAGCATTAATTATTTAGGACATGTGATCGATAGAAAAGAGAGATACTAAATATGAAGGCTCCATCAAACGTAAAAGAACTTCAAGCTTTTTTGGGAGTTATTAATTTTTATAGAAGATTTTTACCTAATGTATCAACTAAACTTAATCCTCTTCATAAGTTGCTACAATTAGAAGAACCGTTTATTTGGTCAGAAAAATGTTCACAATCAGTTGAAGAATTGAAAAAGCATTTGATTTCTAATAATTGCTTAGCTCATTTTAATCCTGACAGCAGAACAAAAATCACAGTAGATGCAAGTCCTGTAGGTGTTGGGGCTGTATTATAACAAATTGACAATCATGGAAACGAAAGGCCAATTGAATTTGCATCTAAGTCTATCTCTGAAGCAGAAAAAAGGTACTCAAAACTAGATCGTGAGGCAGTTGCAATTTTTTTTGGTATTAAAAAGTTTCATCAGTATGTTTATGGAAGACATTTCACTTTAGTAACTAATAATAAACCATTACAACATATATTCAGTATGAAAAAAGGAATTCCCGAAATGGCATCAAATAGATTGCAACGCATTGCATTATTTTTATCGGGATATCAGTTTGATATTTCTCATGTGAATACGAAAAATAACATTGCGGATTATTTTTCAAGATTTCCAACGGGATGTAGTTCAGATAAGGAAGAGTTTTGTGATAATGTGTTTTTAAATTTTTTCAAAGAGGTTACAGGGTCAAATGGAATGCTTAATTTAGAGAAAATTAAAATGGAAACGAAAAATGATGAACTACTACAGAAAGTAGCTGAAATGTTGCAAAAAGGTTGGCCAGATAAAAATAAAGATGCTGATTTATCTCCCTACTTTATTAGAAGAACTGAACTATCGGAAGAATCAGGCTGTCTGTTTTGGGCATTTAGGGTAATTGTCCCAAAGAATTTACAGGTAGATACAGTTACATTTTTACATGATACTCACATGGGCATAAGTAAAATGAAAGCTATGGCTAGAGAATGTTGTTGGTGGCCCGAACAAGGAAAGGATTTAGAAAGAGTAGTACATGTGAACCATGCTTGTTAACTAGATCAAGTCCACCACAGAATGAATTGCTGACATGGAAAAGATCCGAAGTGTGGTCAAGAGTTCATATAGATTTTTTTGGACCTTTTATGAAGCGTTGGTGTCTGATAATTGTGGATAGTACTAGCAAGTGGTTAGAATGTGTTGACATGGGAACAAATACAACTAGTAGTGCTGTCATAGCTGTTTTAAGAGAAATGTTTGCTAGATTTGGGTTACCTAAAATAGTTGTTTCCGATAATGGAACACAATTTGTTTCATCCCAATTTGACAACTTCTTAAAAATGAATGGAATAGATCACATTACATCTCCAGTAGGCTATCCGGCTACAAACGGACAAGCTGAAAATTCAGTAAAAACTGTTAAAAATGCCTTATTACGGTGTTTACATAAGGTACCTTTGTCTGAATTCAACAATGTACTCAATAGATTTTTATTGGATTACCGTAATACTATACATTTAAGTACTGGAGTATCTCCAGCGTATTTAATGTTTAATAGAAGAAAATTAAGATGTAGATTAGATATATTAAATGAAAAACGCAAAATAATTCATAAAAACGATCAAGAAATTGCAGATTTTGTCGACAAACAACAAGACAAACAAAAAAGAACTTTTAAAGGATCAAAACAAAATTCGTTTAATGTAAATGATTTCGTAATGGTCAGAGACTATTCGCGCCCAAATAAAGTGGTTTGGACAAAAGCTGTAATTTCCAAAAAAATTGGAAAACAAACTTTTATTGTAAAAACATATGAAAATAAATTTTGGAAAAGACACGCAAACCAAATTATTGTAAGAAAAAAAGAAGTCGCGAACCCAATACTAAGTGATTCATTAGAATCATTCACACCAATGAGTGAAGATTATAAAAAAACAAGTAGAGATGATCATATAAACTTAAATTATGAAAATCCTGTTGTTCACACTAGAGCAGTACCATATAATTTAAGATCTAGGAATAAAAACCAAAATCAATAGCTATAATTAAAAACATTTTTATTATTAGTATAGTTGTAAATTAAGCGAGGGGTATTGTGGTATATCAACTTAGATTATATCTACTTGCTGAAAATATATTAAATGATAATTGAATTATTTGTCACTTATGTATGTATTTTATTTTAAAAATGAAAATAAAAGCTTACTTACTTTTGATTGAACCAACAAACAGTAAACATATTTTGAGTCGTTACAGTTACATATATACATTCATATATTAAAAATATACACACAAAAAAATATAAGAGGCAGTATTAACTAGAGATGTGCAAATGTCGTGATTTTATCGTGTCACGCGTGAGTCACGCGTGATTCACGTGATTCGTGATCAAATATTATAACTAACTACGCGTGAGTGCGTGAGCGTGATTGAAAAAAATTTACTCGTGCGTGATCGTGCGTGAGCTTTTTTTAATAGTCACGCACGAATTATCACGCACTCACGAGATAACATTCCTGCATAGGTACAATGTACATATGTAACTGTATTCAATCATTTGAAATAAATTATTTTATAATAATAAATGCATATATGTATGTATAGTAATATGTATGGTAGCATGAGCTTATAAACATAATGAATACCCCCAAACAAAATGTTTCGACTTTTTCTGAAGCCAGACTTGTCGTACCGAATTCGTTAAGACATTTCGGTAGTTTCTCTGAACAATTTTTTTAAACATTAACCCCCATATTCATAAAATTTGAAACGAATTTGAAATGTATTTTATTTCAAATTTTCCACACAAAATTTTCCTAAAATGAATTTCAAACTCATTTTATTTTTTTATAAATATGGGGGTAAAACTTTGATTTTTGAGTACATAAGTAAAAGTCTGTGAAATTTTTTTTAAATGAATATGTATATGTTGATTAAAAAAAAAGGATTGTAACAAATATTAAAAAACGTGAGTATGTGCAAATTATTTTGACAATAGCAGCAACACGGTGAAGTGGTACTCTGCTATAAAAGCAAAAAGAAATCGCACCTACATGTCGTAACGAATTCGTACCGACATATCGTTACGAAGTCGTGTCAACCATTTCATCCAAAAATTGTTACGATTTCGGTAATATTTCGGTGCCGCAATCGGAAGATTTTTTCAACCAATCGTTACGAATTCTTTACGAATTCGGAGCATTTTGTTTTGTATACATACACCTTTGTAAGTATGTATGCATGTTTCTTAGATACCCTATAGGAAGTATCAATTGAGAAACACTACTGATTCAACAGTGCCTTTGTCAACAATACTACTGACGATTTGTACCGCAGAAAAGGGGGGTTCGAGTTTTGTTATGATTTTTTATGTATGTATTATGTATACATACATACATACATGTGCGGAATGTCAATTTTTGATATAAGAGAATTCGAATTCGAATAGTTAAAATGATATCCGCGAATACGAATATTTAAAACGATATAAAATTAACTTTGCTTTATTTTAATTTACATTGTAAATTTTACAAAAACACGAGCATACATACATTCCTATATACATAGATATGTAAATATTTATAATAAACATATTATGTAATCCCAAAAACATGAAAATTATATTATACATATACTTTTTCGTGATAAGTTGTAAAACAGTCGTGCGTGATTAAAAATATTTTATTCGTGAGCGTGCGTGATCGTGAAAATGTTCAAAATCATTCGTGCGTGAAAGTGCGTGAGTAAAATATTTTTCTGCGTGAACGTGCGTTTCGTGAGTCAGAAAACACTTACGTGCACATCTCTAGTATTAACTAAGCTTGCATAGGTAATATTTTTTATATGAAAGTAAAAAACTTGGGTTTTATTAACTATGCAATTAGGTAATTTGTACATTACACTTTACCTAAAATCCAAGTTAATATAACTATTGTCATCAGGTATCTTCTTCGAAATTATTTCTATTGACTATTTTATTTATTTTATTTTATTTTATTGTCAAAAGAAAATTTTTGAGCAGGGGTTTGTCTATATGAAATTTTATAAATGTTTTAATGTTTGTGAAACAATTTTTTAAATATTATAGTTAAACTATCTGAGCCCTCCAAACATTGTCTTATCTTCAAATGTTATATAATATTATGGTTTCGATGAAACGATTTGTGGTATTGAAGAATTTGAAGGTGAGAAAACACAATTTTAAGATGTTTTTTTAATAAAAAAATTTTAATATTTTTAGCTTAAAACGGTCAGTTCTACTCAAGTGCAAGATTTCGAAGATGCTGTCATGTCAGTCAATCATGCTGGGGCTAACAAGGAAACTGAAAATTTTATTCCAAACGCCAGCAGCGAAGAACAAATTGCCATTTCATACATACGAAAACTGAAACACAGACCGAGAGCTTTGAACTTAGAGAAGTATTTATAACGCAGTGTGCCACATGGGCCTTTATTAGCTCTTCTTAAAAACGGCTTTGGTGTGAATTTAGATAATGTGTGCAACAGTTTCAATCTAAAACAGCATATTTATTTAACCCTGCACTATCATACTTCGTCGAAATGACGACGCGCGATTTTATTTTCGATTTAAAACATATTTTTTGTGATTGTTTTTGTTTCGTTTTTCGTATAGCGTTAGCCGCTAATATCAGTTACTCGAAACTAATGTTGCTTTTTTAGTTTAATAAATTTATTATAAGAAACTACAAGACTTAATGGAAAAAAATGTGTAATATTTCATACAATTGATGCTATAAATGCTATGTTTTAAAAAAAAATGCCAATTGATAGAAGTCTGTGAAATGTTAATTTTACGTTAAACGATTAAACGAAATATATGAATTTCGTTATATGATAATTAAAAACTAGCTAAATATCAATAATAAATCTATTTTCGTACTTATTTTTGCTCAAGACGTTTTTTATTGGCTCTTGAAATAGGTCGTAGTCGATTCGACGAAGTATAATATTCTAGGGTTAAATTGTAAACAAAATATATTTTCGGGTTACATAGCAGCACATGGTATACAATACAAATTGAATTTATTAAATCCAACAGCATTTCCTTTGCTCACAGAAGCCTCCATTTTAACAGCTCTTATAATTCCGGAGATCATCCGTTACTAGCAAATACAAAAAACAATTATATATGTATATGTATATACATATGTATATATATAAGTAAATTAATAAATAATAAATTATTAATAAATTATCTTATTATTATTTGATAACGCGAGGATAGCTAAATCTACTAAAATCCATGACATTTATCGAATTTTAAATAGTTAATTTAAAAAAATATGAATTTACCTTGTCGTTAGGAAGTTTCAACTAAAATTTTAGTTGATTTTTCGAACATAGAAATCAACTAAAATTTTTTGTTAAATTGCCTAAAAAACTTTGTAAATGCCATTCTACCCTTTCACTTAGTTAAAATTATACCATAATTTTAGGAAATATAACCTATGAATTTTTTTGTGTGTACGGACCATATATAATTTTTTTTAGCTGGGAAATCACAATTTCTCTGTTGTTATAAAGGTAATATGTGACAATTCATGCTGTATTTCACGTAATATTTATTAAATTGCTTTTAATTAATAAAAACATTCATAGTTTTTAATACAAACTTACCTGAGCTGAAGCTCTGGTAAAATTGTTAAGACAATGACATTAATTTAAAGTTCATGCTGAAGTTAGTAAACTTATATTAGGTGTACACTACAGCTAACACAATTTCAGTAAACATGTAATCTCTGCTATGCACTTTGACGTTTGCTGATATCAATAATAAACATCACAAATATATCCTCATATATCATACAGGCAATAACAAAATACGGCTAACAAGCAAAGCTTACCAAAGATATTAAATAAAAATTAAAAAACTAATTTCAAACGATAGTTAGTTAAGTTTTTTATGCCATAATACCAATGCCATAACACTAATAAATGCAGTTTATATCCGATAAATTTTTCTCTTGATAACGATTTGACTTTAATCATGATAGAAATTTATCAGCTGTTGACTCGCTGGAAAAATTTATACCTTGCAAATGTAAATATAGATTTGTTTATTTATAGCGATTTTAATAAAAGTGGCTTTTCTTTTGATTTAATACAACTCTGTGTGAATCAGAGTAGAAAGCAGGAAACGATTAGACACCATATTTGGAATTTTTTATTACAGGGATGCTACATCATGATTTTGATGTTCGCTACACACTTTGCAACATGCTATCGCAACATATTTCTATTATATCCTCGGTTGGTTATTGGTTTGCTGCAAACATAATGTATTTTAAATATTCTGTGCCGGAACCCATAACCAAACGACGATATGTTGCATATTTATATTTATTTTACACAGAAACTGTAATCTACAATGAAACCATCAATGTAAATTTTGGTATATTTGAAACTTCAAATGCAACAATAAACAAGACAACACATTATTCGACCTACAATGTAATCTCTGTAATTGCACAATCATGTCGCAAAGTCTGTAGCTACTATTACTAGAAATGATCGATTTCGATATATTTTTTTTTGCCATTTTCGATTAAGTCGATTTTCTCAAAAACGGGTGGACAGAATTTTTGCACGGTTGTCACTTTAAGAATGTGTAACGTTTTGGCGTTACATCTTTCATTTTTTTTTTTGGCCATTTTCTATTAAAATAAATAACATCTATCTATATCATCTAAAAACAATGGATTTTTTGTAGTCACTATCGACAGTAAATGGTAGACCACTAAAGGAAAAAAATATAAATATCTTGCTTTGTATAAACAAAAATAACTGGATGGCGCAAAATTTCTTCCACTGATGTCACTTATTTTTCATGCAATTTTATTTTTTTTATTTTTTTAACTGACAAATAATTAATTTTTTGGGTATATTATACGAGAATCATGCAACTATACTATCACGATAGAATCGTAGATATATCAACAGTTTTTCTAACTTTCGATAGTCCTGAAATGATATATCGATAAAGTTTTTAATACTATCCAAAACTTTCGATAGTGACACTATTGATAGTTTCCCATATCTAAGGCATATGACATAAATATTGTGAGTTCTTGCAGAAGCAGGTATTGGCCAATATATTAAAAACAATAGAATCATAAAACAAATGTCAACAATTTACATACATATATACATTTTGTCAAGAAAATGTTTTAACATAGTTAAAATCGTTTTAAATTTTGACTTTCATCGTAAATATTATTTTCTATTTTGCATTATGAAATTTTTTGTTATAGATTTCATTTTATTTACATTTATGTGAACAAATAGTCGTAAGTTATAGGCAAAATTGAAAATGAGAGCATAAAAATTTACATGAAAACCAAAAAAGCCCAAAAATTTCTTTGTCAAGAAAATATTTTTACATCCTTGTATTATATAATAAAAGTAATATTTTAATATGTACAAAAATAAAAATTTTTTTGGCCGCCATTGGTATCAAATCGGCTTGTAAGACGACTTCTTTTCCAAATATTGCGCTGAAATTTCTCACCTTTCCCTCGTATTACTGTTCTTAACTCCATTTAGTTCTTCAAATACTATTTTTCAAATACATCCATAAATTTTGAATAAGGTATAGATCTGAACCTTGAGATGGAGTATCCACAACTTTACCGCAATTCGAAAGACACAATAATCTTACCAAAAGTGCCTCATGTTTGAGGTCAATACATTAACAAAAATTTAAATTTATCATATGACTACTTATTCCCTTAAGTATAAATAAAATAAAATCTATAACAAAAAATTTCATAATGAAAAAAAAGGAAAAATATATTTACGATAAAAGTCAAAGTTTAATACGATTTTAACTATGTATGTCAAAACATTTTCTTGACAAACTGTATATAATTTATTACTCTAAAAGTATATAACGGTGACTCCTGTATTAATTTTACATAAATATTTTGAACAGTAAAGCAATCAATACGAATAATTTAGTTTATCTTGCTTGAGATCACAAGAGGTTGATTTAGGATACCTGCTGTATTTGTTCAGCTTAAATAGAAAAATACTTTGGGTTTATTTCTGTAACACATTTTACTGAATAGAGTGAACTGTTGATGTCCTTGAACAAAATGAAAAAGAAAACAAGTCTGT
Source organism: Tachina grossa (assembly GCA_949987645.1). Lineage (NCBI taxonomy): Eukaryota > Metazoa > Arthropoda > Insecta > Diptera > Tachinidae > Tachina > Tachina grossa. The sequence goes on along the minus strand of OX465276.1, from coordinate 128,070,767 downwards.
TTTGAATACAATAGATTTTTTGTTGCCTGCAACAAAACGCTAATTACTTCAAAAGAAAACCATACCTAAAATGGTAAAGATTTATATAGTTATAAATTACATGTATACACAGATAATTATTTCTTTGAGCCACAACAGCAATATTCTAAGTTGTTCTTTAGCAACGCGCACACCCTACATTTTTCACATCACTAACTTATTCCAGCAGCTCAAATTTTTATAGCACTCTTAAAATTACTGGCCGAGATAGTGTTTTACGACGAACCAAAAATGTTCCAGTTTTGCGAGCTGTGACCAAAACAATTTCAATATTAACCTGTCGTTTATCAAGTGGGAACATTTTGAGTCATTAAAACTGGTAAAGCGTCGTATTGAAAGTTTGATATAACAATATAAACAGGCGTTATTTATTTATATCAATTTAATTCTTTGATCCAACGGTTTGGTTTTTAGCTTACTTTAATAAATAATTTAGTATTAAAAAGAATAAAGCCCTTTATCGTTTCATCATATCAAAGAGATAAATATTAAAAAAACAAGTCTATGACAAGTCTATATTCGACTGTGCCCTTCATTGACGGACGTATAGAGTGTATGTAGAAATATATAAGTATGTACATATCTGCATACATATTAGTTTTGTGAAGAAAATCTATCATGTATTTTTTTCTTATTTTCCGGTATTTAAGAAAACTTGATATTACAAAATTACTTAGTATCTCAAATAAAATATACCTTTGCTAGTATTGAATGTTCACGCAGAACTGTTCGATTTAGGTGAGCAGATTTAGTGTGATGAAGTAGAACGTGTCCTTTAATTTATTTTGTAGTTACGACTGTTCCTTATCGATAAATTTTATGTTATCTCCATTTACTAAAAATTGTGCTGAGAGCACAATAAGCAACATATCACAAAGCTTTTTAGGACTAACTAGTGCACATGTTTATGGTTAAATTGGATTCTAATATCAAATTTGAACAAACATAAAATATCGTGCGTAAAGGTCTTCCTGAAACATAAAGTATTTAATTAAAAAGGAAAAAATATTATTTGATTACGTTCATATATCAAAAAGGGTTCAAGGTTTCTAACCCTGCACTCATATTTTTTATATTTATAATAATACTAATTTCTTTCTTTCTAAAATATATTTATTAATAACGAAAAAATTAACAGTTTTATCTATTTACTTTTATTATCGAAACAAAGTTTATATATTCTAGCTTTGAAGCTGTTTTTTTTATTTTTCTAAATTAACTTCTAATTCCTTTTTTTCTTAAATATAAAATATACATATGTAATTTCGAAAGAAAAAGAAATAATAATAATAATAATAATAATAATAACAAAATAATTTGACCTTGTTACTTTTATGTACCACAAAAAGCGTAAATTTTCCAACCCTGGAAATTTTAATAATTTTTATACCAATTTATTTCTCCTTAAAGTATAAAATATGTTTAGTATGTGGAGAAAAACAAACTTATTTTTAGTTGGTTGCTAAAAACAAATTAAAAATTTCCAATCCTGGAATCGTATTTTTTAACCCTAGAACGGCATCATTAGTTTTTGGACACTAAAGTCACCCTTCGTCATTTCGACTACGACCTATTTCAAGAGCCAATAAAATATAAAAAATAAGTACAAAAATACATTTATTATTGATATTTAGTTAGTTTTTACCCAACTGCGAAATGCAGAAAAGGGTATTGTGTTTATCAGCCTATACATGTATCTACTCGAGCAAAGATTGCTTGTTAACATCAGCTATTTAACATGAATTTTAACTGAAATAGAATATGATTAAAACTATTCATTTTTCTCTATATTTATGATTTGATCAGGATAAAGTTCGTATCGCTTTGTAAGCCAAAGTAGATGTGATAATTATTAATGAACAAAAAACACCAAAGTTAGTTGTAAATATTCTGACAAACACATAGTTGTACGGAACAACTAGCTGTTTTCAAAGGCCACTAAACCTTCATCATCAGCGTTCTTTTGTGTTTGGTACACTGTGTGTGGTGGTAGTTTGGCTAACAAAGCGATACGAACTTTATCCTGATCAAATCATAAATATTGAAACAAATGAAGTTCGAACAATAATAATTAAAATTAACTAAAATTAATTTTTCTGTTTTTCCGTTTTTTCCCTTTCTTTTCAGGTTAGCATAAAGTTATATCACTCTACCTAGGTATGTTGAACTATTCTTCTGATTAACAAGGCCCATATGGCCCTGAACAATTTCCACTTTGATGAATATTCCCATTTTCTTTTGTTGCTTTTCAAGAGAAAATCTATTGTTTTGCTGGTCAAAGCTTTTACTTAAATAGTTCTCCCGGTATTCACAGAGCTTAATTTTACTTGTAAACATTATTATTTATTTTTGTCTGCTCTTTTTCTTAACTTGTTAAATCGCAGTTTTAGCTTTTTTAAGATTTAGTTTTAAGTCTTTATTTCTTTTGTTTTAATATTAAGTTTATTTATTGTAAAAGAAGCCTTACTAGCAATGACAAGTACCGGGAGCAAACACTGTTATTATCTATTATCTGATTTCAAATAAAAACTAAAAAAAAATTACTTTAATTTTCATAAGCACGAAGCAAATATATTTATGAATATAATACTTAATAAAAAGGAAAAAGTGCTTAAGTCGAGATAAGCTAATTTTGAGTAAACGGCATCTTCGAAATCTGCATATTTGAAAGTACGCCTGGGCAAAATCTTTTTTAGACTTCTAATCTCGTTTGGAATAATGGCTTGATTTAGGTTATACTTTGTTTATTTCAACTAAAATATATTACTTATAGTGTGTAGAACGATGTTTGCTTTAAAAAAAATAAAGGTTAATAGAGAATTTTCCAACTTAGCTGTAAAAGAAACAAATTTCTGACTTCGACTTGAGCGCTTAAAATGGCTCTCCTGCAAAACAGTAAAATATGACTTAAGCACTTTTTCCTTTTTTTTATTGCCACAATTTTAATTATGCATAAGTATGCATAAAAGGTATATTGGAATAACCCGTTAATATGAAATTATATAGTTTCAATAAAACTAACTAACTAACACTACTATTGCTCCGTTATGTTTTGCAACTACAATAAATTCAGCCTACATCTTTTAACATGTTGTATTCTGTGTTCCAAATGGAACAAAAATGGCAAAAGCACGTAGCCAAAAAGCCAGGGTATCCCACGTGTAGAAGCTTCCTTCGGTTGCTGCGAACGACCTATACCTTCGTATAGGAAGTAGGCGTTTCCAAGATCCACTCCTAGAATTTTTTATGGTCTCTACCAGTTAAATCTTATTAAAAACGTTTGCACTTGATAATAGAAAATTCCACAAAAAACTAAATGTAAGCGATACAGTTAGTTGCGGTAACCATTAACAAGTGCGAGTAAGACGCAAAACTCTCAAAGGCCAATAAACAACAGTATCCTGGTTGCATTTAAGAAATACTTGCCAACGACGCGTGATGTTGACTTGCTCAGAGCTGCTTTACGACTGATCTTTTAACATGAAGTTTACATCGGAAATAAGATTATTAATGGTTTTTTCTTTACATAAATCTCTGCATACCCTAGAGATGGAAATAGTTATATTCAATTTACTGCCTGTCCCACGATATCACGTTCGAATAACAATTTGTATTGCAAACAAGTATAACATTAGAAAATTTATTGTTGTTTTCAATATAAGTTGTCATTCGAACGTATGCGAGTGACATCGTGGGACAGGCAGTTATTCACTATAAAGCACGCTGCAAAAAAAAGAACTTCAAGAGCATTGCCTGACATCACTGTTGCCAGATTTGCAGATTTCTCTGCATCTTGCTGATTTTCCATTGCAAAAATTATCACGTGTGTTTTGCAGATTTGCACTGCCAGACTGTGTAACATCAATATTTCGTGTTTTTCTTTACTCCGTAAAATAAATACCAATGGTGTTACTGTCAGAAACATACACATAAGGGGCCGTCCATATATTACGTAACGATCTTTGTGAAAGGGGGTGTTCGTGGTTTTCGAGGGGGTAGGGGATTTTTTTAAATGTTACTAATTTCGTACAAAAATACGTATGTTTTTCTTATTTATTTATTTGATTGATAATACGTGTTGCCTACATATATATTATGAACATATTCGCGAATTCTAATATTTATAACGATGTTTACGAATACGAATATTTACAACGATATTCGCGAATGCGAATACCTATTGTATGTGAAATTTATAGACATTTGATTGGGTTCTATTTTATTGAGCACAGTTAAATAAAAAAAAAATATTTATGAAAAAGAACTTCATACTCCTGTCCGCTAACATTAAAACTTATAATATAGTCAAACTGATTACATGGTTCTCAATTACTTATCTTTATCAGTTTACATATTTTAATATTCTCAATATATTTATGTACATAAAAACTTCTTTCCATATTAAACTGCAACATATCTATGCAAATTAACATTAAATCCACTAAATACATAAAAGGAAATGGTCTTTGCAGAAGTTTAGGAAAAGATTTCTTCCAATTCTTTTGGACAAAAAAAGTGTCCATTCTTCCACATACGAGTATGAACAAGACAAAATCAAATTATTAAGTTATAATCTGTCTTATCGTGGTTGGTGTATTTCAAATACGACTACGACTGTTTGGTAATAGATTAAAAAAAAGCTCTTAAAGTCATCTTTAATCTATTACCAAACAATCGTAGTCGTATTTGAGATATGCCAGCCACGAAAAGGCAGATTATTAGAAAATATAAATATTCCAATTTACCATAGAAATATGCTCTTTTAATACCAAAAATCAAGGTTTCCCCTTGAAAAAACTGTTTGGATTTTTTTTCGCGATGAGATCTATTACCCCCACATTGTGATGGTAAACTTTCATTGATAGGTGAGTTTTTCAGAACCCAGCTAAATTGAAAACACATTATTTTCGTAAAAATCAACTTTAATTATTCACTATTTGATTATATTTTATAACAAAAAAAATCGGACTATAATTTCCATATAGTCCTTTTGTTTAACTTGAATTAGGTATTAAACTTCGAAAACAAAAAATACTTAGTATCTGCTTACAAAAATAACATAACATCTTTTTTCTAAAATAACATAAAAGTACTCGAAAGAAAGTAAATTATTTAATTGCGCATTTCTTGCAATGTGACATGACAAAAACATATAGAGCATTAGTGCTCTGAAAAAAACTTTAAACTTACATAAGAACTTTTACTTATAAAAACAAATTAAAAAATATAACGATTGAGATCACGCCTCTTCAAAGACATAAACACTGTCTTCAAAAGCATAAAAAACCCTCTGTTCTTACACTTTTAAACTTCAAAGATTTCGTTACAGAATAGTAAATGGATGTAGTGAGCAATTTTTGAGGGGATTCAAAAAAAACTTGATTTCAATAGGCAACATTATTTTAGAATAAAATCTGACAACGACACGTCAATGATCTTCAGTTCTGCACATTTTCCCACTTTTTTTGTCCACGTCATTTGATATATTTTTTTTTATAGATTTTGTTGTATAGCCTAACGGTATAATCGTACGATTATGGTTTAAAAAAGAAAAAAACTAGAGAACAGAAAAAAAATAAAAAGGGTAGCTGAAAGGAATGGTAAGACGGCGTGTTTGGAGATTGGGTTGATGAACTTATGCAGAACAAAATTGTTAAAGACAGGGAAATAAAGTTAAAATAAAAAGAAATATCATGGAATAACCTTATATGGCACTATAAGTTCTAAAATTTATAAATAATATAAATAAATTGCCAGCAATTGTTTAAAATAAAAAAAAATGGTAATGCCAAAGTGTTTTAATTAAAGAAAATCAGAGAAGATCAGTTATAAAATAAAATAAATATGCACCCGGTCAAAAAAATACTTATGTGGCAACACTCTATTCCTAAATAGATGTTGTTGTTATTTACATTTATTTTCTTTCACAAACTCTTACGACTACAATCTGAAGCTGAAAAAAAGTCAGCCAATGTAGCAATGGTAAAGTAAGAAAATAAAAAACATGTTGATTATTGAGTTCTTGTTTCAACTTTGTTATTTGTTATTGAGCTTCTCATTTGTTTAAATGAAAGTTTATAATATAATAACTCTAGTTGTTCTAAGAAGCTTTAGGTAAAGGTTCCCTGATGATCTGCATTAGCAAGGAATCAGAAAAATGTAAAAGGATGATACTAGGGTTGGAAAATTAAATTTTTTGTAAATAAAAGTAACTAGGTCAAATTATTTTTTTTTCTTTTTGTTTATAAAAAAATAATTATGCTTAATGTTTTAGAGAGAAATAGTTTGGCATAAAAATTAAATTAAAAAAACCTTTTTCTTGTATATAAAACTAATTATTTCTTTGGTAATTAAATATTGCATATCTTAGAAGGAAATAAATTAGTTTTAAAAATTAGAAAAATTAAAACTAGTTCCAGGGTTCGAATTTAGTAAAACAAAATGTTGGTAAAATTATAACCAGAAACAATTTATTTTCTATTAAACATATTTCATGTTTTATGAAGATATTTACTCGAGATTTTTTAATATATGTTCAATTTTTATTTAAGCATAAACGAAGGTTTGTGCCACGTTGCTTATTATGCTCTCAGCACAGTTATGTTTCAAATCGATGGTCTTTCGTTGACAGCTTGAAACGAGTTCTTTTTAATTTTTAGTAGAGATATAAATAACATTTACCGCTAAAGTACAGTCCTAACTATAAAATTAATTAAAGAACATGTTCCGTTTCATTTCCCTGAAACCGTTCCTTTTTGCTAAACAAATTCGAAAAAATTCTTTAGGAATAAACGTTTGCATGATACCGCGATATATACCTTCTTCAATGGGATGTTTAAATTGAGACACTTAACAATTTTGCAAAATCAAAGATTATTAAATAAAACATGTTAGTTTAGTTGGAGGTACAATACCAAAACTATTTTATAGGATTATTAAAAAAAGAAGAGAGAAGTTTGAAGTTCGAAGCTTTAGCGATTTGCGAACAAATATTGAACAATTTTGATTAGAAATTTTTTCGATTTTATCGGATCTCAGGTCAAGTGAGATATTGTTTTCATTTGATAATTTTGATATAACGGCGTTGCTTGTTTGTATAAGTAGCTATGAGTGCAACAAACGAGTAACTTATTCATCAAGTATCAATAATTAAAATTACCCTTAATGCAGCAAACTCGTATCTCAATAAATGTACTTCATGCTTAAACTAAAAAACAGTAGTATATTATTACTACTAATATACAAAGATGTAATCGATTCCTTAAAAATTTCATTTGAACTTTTATCCAAACACCGAAGTATAAAGATATGAACCATTTTTTTTTTTGCTCTTCTGAAAACGTGTATTTTTTAAGATACGAGGTTGGGAAAGTAAGGCATCGATAATCAACTTATTGCTAATATAAACAAAAAACTATATCAAAAAATTCCGAGCGGTTACTTACTAAAAATTGCACTAGAGCAGAAAATTAACAATTTTTTTCACAAAACAAATATGTATGAATGTGCTTATGTATGTATCTCTAGTCTACATAAACGCACTTTGGTAAAGGGTATATAAGATTCGGCACAGCCGAATATAGCATTCTTACTTGTTTAAAATGTCTTTGATTTCTTTTGAAGGAACATTTAGAAACCCCACATAATTCCACCTTTTTCTCGTAGCTTGCAGACGATTCTTTTTTACTTTTAATAAAAGAACAAGTAGGAAATGTTTCGCAAATTGTTAATGTTGTTGATATACTTAGTTAAAATGGCATTAAAAATCATATACAGTTCGTGTAATCCTTTCTTTGACATTTCCAAATATTTTGAAACAATTTCTTATACTATGTTTAGACAACGAGTAGAATCACATGCTTCGCTCTGAATCAAAATTATGAATTATGCCGTTTATGCTATGTTCAGACGGCAATGTGAACCATTTGGTCCGCTCTCTGAACCACGATTGCGAATCATGCCATTCACACGACACATTCGTGGTTCGTTTTGACAAATCGTTTTTATGCAGCAGGGCTTGATTTAACGCAAACTAAAAAACGTGAAAATTTGTCACTATTTACAATTATCTTTTAGCCCCGTTTTATTCTTTGTTCACTTGTGAACTTTTTCTTAGAGCTGCAAAACTATCGATAGTTTTGTTGTAAATGAAATATCGATAGTTTTTTCCACTATCGATACTATCGGCAAAAAAAAAAAAGAAGTAATTAAAAGAGTAAAAATAATCGAAGTCAGTAAACAGTAGCCGGCAGCTTTGAAGCAAATTATCCGTAGTTGATTTAAGCTTTTTTACAGCGATGGAAAAGTTGGTACAATTGTATAATTTTAGCGCTATTTGAATGCCAAAAGTACCGTAGCACCGCAATGACCCATTTAGCAATCTCTTATATTATATTACATCTCTTTATATTATATTACATGCCATAATTGCATTAAAATATATTAACCCCTTATGCAAAAAATAATGCGTGCTTGAAGTGTACATTAAAAAAAATCCATAGAAAAACCGGTTTTAACGTTCACTTATTTTTTTGCACAAGGGGGTTAATCTTTAGCTCGAAGGTATTAGAAAATTAAACGATGTTTTCCGGTACTTAAAGAATTGCTGGAGGAATGTTATTTATTCCAAATTCATCTGCAAATGTGGAAATTTTCGTACCAAGGAGAGAAGCCGACTATTTGCATCGAATAAAAAAAATGTTATAAACGTAGTATATCGTAAATGTTACTTTTATATTCAGATCCCAGAAACTAATATTCTTTGTGCACCTTCTGGCGTTTTGTTAATTGATTTTTAGTTAATTAAAAAGTACAAGTATTAAAAAAATATAAATAAAGAATTAGGTACAATCGTACTGAAAAAAATAAAATTTTTTTGAAAGTTTGTACAATTTGTAAATATGACATCGCATCCCTGCTTCTGTATACATAAGTACTTAAATACATAAGTATGTATATGAATTTATTTATAAATCCAAGTGTTATTCGATAAATATTAGTCACAAGTATCTTAATAAATTCAACATCATCGACACAAAGATAAATTTTGGTGGTACTGATATCGAGACGGCCGCCAATCGTCACTTACGATAAAACTTTACAGTTAGTGTCTTAAAAGTTATCAACAATTTTCGCATTTTGATAATTCTAAACCATGGGTAGGCCCATAAAATTTTAAGTTCAATAAAAAGTATATTTTCGATAATATGCCCCGCTTACGATAAAATCGAAAAAAGGCTTGATATATTTTTATATACGAATGAAAATGTTGAGGACTCTGGATTTTTTTCGAGTCAAATGTAGTTTATGTGGCAACTTTTATAAAACTATTCGATACTATCGATAGTTTTACATAAAACTATCGATAGTTTTACATAAAACTATCGAAACTATCGATTGGAGCGACTATCGATAGTTTTGCAGCTCTACTTTTTCTTTCTTTAATCTAGCAATATCGACTTTTTACTCATTTTATTTTGCTAGTTTTCGAAATCGAAATTTTGTTTAATAGCGACCCATTTTATATGAATGTACTTATGTTAGGGCCTTTTACTTTGTTTTAGTGTCATCTGTGAAATGAGAATGGAAAAAGTAGATTCTATGGTGCAAAATTTAAAATTTCAATCTCTTTTTGAAATTATTTGGTGACCCTGACAAGGGCCTATTCAGGAACGTCTCAAACGTTTTTGGTGGCCCTGAAAAGGGCCTTTTACTTTTTTCTTTTGTCATCAAAGGGCCTCTTAAAAAATTTAAAATTTCAATCTCTTTTTGAAATTATTTGGTGGCCCTGAAAAGGGCCTACCATGAATTCGAATAATCTGAAATTAGAAAAAATATTATAGTAAAATTGCGTTCTGGAGATAAGAAAAAATCAACAAAAAAAGAGTTAAATAATATAAATTAGTACGTTGTCTAAAAATAAATTGTTGTATAAAGAAATATAAATAAAAAGTAAAATATTGCAAGTAAATAAATAACAAAATTCAATAATTTTAATACAATTTATGTTAGTATAGACCTTAAATTAATTATGATTATTTAACGCTAATGATAAGACCACAAATATATTTATTAGGTTGCAATAGACAGCAAATAAAACGGTTGGTCCTAAAGGTAATAAAATGGGTGGTCCTAAATTACTTATGGGCAACGCAGAGTTACTTAATTTTTGAAATATGGATGTCTACTTACATTTTTCAGTTTTTCCAAATATCTGAAAGTAAAAATACATATAAAAGTACATATAATTCTTGTAATTTTACAACCGAAAATTATACTTACATTCAATATTGAGCCAAAGATGGTTTCCTGAAAATAAACTGAAAATATCTCAAACATTAAACACAAATTTATAAAACAAGAAAAGTATAAAAACACAATTATCTTCTGTGTCGTGACACTTCTGTATGTTTTAAGACATGATGATTGATATTGTTAATTTTGCACATGTATACATACTTACGTATGTGTTCATTTAATTCCACAATTTTAAGTAATTTTGCAATTTAGATGGCAATTCGTATTAAATATTAAAAAATATTTATTTTAGGTAAATGTAGATCATAATTGAACACTTAACAAACATTTGAAGCAATTTTGATCTCGTTTTTACTCCTGATTTTTTTTTTAATTTTATAGTATTTAATTGTTTTTCTTTAAAAAGCGGTGACTTCGAATGCAGTCCGGTTCTATATCTGACGAAGCTTTTTCTTCGGGAGTATTTTTTTCAACATTTTCAGGTGAAGCAATATAATGATTGATATCGTGTAGTGGAGCAAATTTTAACCCTTTTGTTAAGTCTGAGGAGCACACAAATCTTTTGGCATCTAGACTTGGATAACCATGAGGTATGACTGGCCTTCCGAGTTCTTCGTCGATGGAAAACATACCCTAAAATAGTCTTGAGTGCCAAAAGAGGAGACTAGCGGAATATATTCCTGGTAAAGATAATTGAAATTGGGAAAACTGCCTCCATTAAATAGAAAATTCATCTGCCTCGGCTGTGAGGGTGCACTTGTAAAATACTTTGCTCTGGTTGTTCCACAGTTATCTTCTTTTCTGCTAGATCAGCTGCAAAGCTTGAAAAACGTGGTAATTGAAACCTGGTTGCTGTTCCAAGGGTGTCGCTGCTTTTAATGCTTTTTTAAATTTCACTTATAACTGCAGATTTTTTTCCATCACTACTTTTAATGGACTTGATGTAAGTGGCACTAATATAATATGCTAGCGTTAAAACAAAAAATTTAATGTGAAATTTCCGTGTGCTCCTCATCTTAACACTTGTGTTACGAGACTAAATTAAAATTGTACTGTGTTGTCAAATTTTATTTAAACCTTTTATATACTTTCATCTTTAAGTGAAATTAACTATTTATCCTCCATTTCAAAACACTTTCTTTTTAAGAAATAGCTGTGTATACATACATGTAATTTATAACTCAGTAAATCTTTGCTATTTTAGGTATGATTTTCTTTTGAAGTAATTAGCGTCTTGGTGTATGCAAAAAAAAAATCTATTGTATTCAAAACAGACTTGTTTTCTTTTTAATTTCAAGGTCATGAACAGTTCATTCTATTCAGTAAAATGGTAAAGAAAGAAACCCAAAGTATTTACCTATTTTAGCTGAACAAATGCAGCAGGTATCCTAAATCAACCTCTTGTGATCACAAGCAAGATAAACTAGATTAGTCGTATTGATTGTTTTACTGTTCAAAAGGTTTATGTAAAATTAATACAGGAGTCGTCGTCATATACTTTTAAAGTAATAAATTATATACAGTTTGTCAAGAAAATGTTCTGACATAGTTAAAATCGTTTTAAATTTTGACTTTCATCGTAAATATATTTTTCCTTTTTTTTCATTATAAAATTTTTTGTAATAGATTTCCTTTTATTTACATTTAAGTGAACAACTAGTCATATGATAGTTTTAAATTTTTATTCATGTATTGACCTCAAACATGAGGCACTTTTAGTAAGAACATTGAATTTTGAATTGAGGTTAAGTTGTGGATACTCCATCTCAGGGTTCAGATCTATACCCTATTCAAAATGTATGGGTTTAATTGAAAAAAAATATTTCCAAATGGTATTTTAAGAACTAAATGGAGTTATGAACAGTAGTACGAGGGGAAGGTGAAAAAGTTTAGCGAAATATTTGGAAAAGAAATTTTTTTTCATGAGAAGTCGTCTTTCAAGCCGATTTGATACCAGTGGCAGCCACAAAAAAATTTTATTTGTGTACACCTTAAAATCTTTTTTTTTTATTATATAATACAAGGATGTAAAAATATTTTCTAAAAAAAAAGGAATTTTTGGGTTTTTTTGGTTTTTATGTAAATTTATGCTCTAATTTTTAATTTTGGTTATAACTTACGGCTATTTGTTCACATAAATGTAAATAAAATGAAATGTAGAAGTATTTGTCATTGGACAAAGCGAGGCTGATAGCTGACGAAATAGTGGCTTTGTCGTTAGAAAAAGTCCGTCATCAGATTTTTTCTTTTTATTGTTTTCATTAAGAGGCTCAGAACTCACAGTAAGCCTCACATCAGACTTTTTATTTTTATCGTTTTTATTAAGAGCTTCAGAACTCTTAGTAAAATAGGCATTTCTGCCGTTAAAGTAGCTCACTTCACAATTGTTTGTTTTTGAGGTACTCATATAGAGTATTCCTCAATGTCACTTTGTTTTTTGTTTGCGGTTTTGTTTTTGTTATTTATGACTATGTAAAAAGATATGAGCAAAGCAAAAAAAAGCTTAAAGTTAATATGTAAGTATGCAAGGCGAATTCATAACAGGTGACCTTAACAGTCCCGATGATTATCAGGTGTTCGAAGACTGCTTAGAGCCCAACTGTCAAAATGTCTTCTTTTATCTGATGTTTGTTTACATTTGAAGTGAAAAAAATTATATCATTCTTTATGTTTAAAAATTATATTTTACAGTAAAAAGTATTATAATGTATGAATATTTATCACAATAGAACCCAATTGGGTCTCCGAGTGGAGGTGCGGTATAGCACCACCCTTCCTAACCTATGCATTCTAAATTAACTCTTGCAAAATGATTAACTCCATTAGTTTATCGATGATGATTTTTAAAAAATTGTATCGAATATAAAATATTTCTACCACATGTGTCTCGCCTAAATGCATGATAGCTTTTGGTACAGAATCTTGTATGGATTTTCGCACAATATAGAAATAAGATTTTATCAAACGTTCTGCATTCCTTGAGGCAAAGAATTAATACTATTCGACGCATTTGCACGTCGTTGTGGTTGCTGATGTCCATATGGTTCCATTGGGCGCATTCATAAGACGTAGCAGTTGAGCACAACAGTTGTGAAACTGTTGGCAACTGTTGGCCCCAACAGTTACGTCTTAGAAACGGCTTGATGGATATAATTTAATTTTATATCTTTATTTTGTTACTTCATCGCATTTGTAATATAAAATTTAACAAATACTTGCTCCTTCCACCTAACAAAGCATATAACAGGCATAACTCTATTCGAGCAGCTGTTTAGGCTGAGCACAAAACGTTGACTATAGGTAGCGAAAAAATATTATGATGGAAAATTACTCAACTGTTGAGTGGAGCGGAATTACTCAACTATGCGTTTCTAAGAAAAACGCTCAACGGTGTCGCAACAGCTACGTCTTATGAATGCACCCATTGTGTCAGCTGGTGTCAGCTTTTAGTAGACTAGGCATGTTTATGAAAATTGGATATTTATATAGGCCAATTCAATGGCTCCCAAATTCTCAACCATGACATTGGTGGCTGGTAAACGACGACGCAATAACATTGTCACCACATCAACAATTTTTCCGTGCAATTTTGGGAAACCTTAAATAGATATAAACATACATACATATGTATGTATACATATATTATAAATTAAGTTTATACATAGAAATAAATATTCAAGCATACCTTAACATTTCCTGTTGCACTTCATTGCCACAATGCGCTGCATTTCCTCATGTATCAACTCAACACAACGCAAGTTCTTTAATGTGGGGGGTAAGACAACTCTTCCGGGCTCAGCTAGTACTAGCTGACTTCTTATATATGTATGTACATATGTATGTATAAATAAGACGCACGTTTATTTGTTGTACACTTAAGTATTTCATTGTCCGTTTTTGTGAATAATTTCATGCATTTAAGGATAATATTTTGTTTACGGCCATGATGGCCAGTAAAACACATTTTACACCACTGATTTCGCGTTAAACAAACCATCGGAGAGGCTGCAATAAGGCAGCAAGTACGGTTTCTTTACGTTGTCCCAAAATATCAGGATCATTTAACTAAATAGAACCGTCTTTCATCATTTTAATTACATTTATTTTACAAATATTATTTTCTGTGTTGTTGATAGTATTTAGATGCGCATGGATTAGTAAAATGTGTTTTTATAAATATGTATGTATCGGTATTTTAGTCAACTGTTTTTGACAGATGGGGTTTTTCGAAGCCATACGAATTCATTTTGTTTTTAGTATTGTTGTATTGTTGTAGCGATAAGGTCATCTGTTATGAATTCGCCTTGGTAAAGGCCCAACTATAATATGAATAAGCTAGCTTAAGCAACTGTGCGGTTACATATAAAACGCATGTGGCAAACTATAATGTACTTAACAAACTTTTCGTCAAGTTTCGTCAAATGTCATTTGCTTAAGTAAAGTGCCAAACTGAACGCACATTCCGTAAGGAAACAACTGTTTGTGCATCTTTTAAACTTAAACAAGCAGCAGCAGAAAATATTCATTGATTTTAAATATTTTTTTATTGTTTATTAAGCACCCCATACACTATTCAATTCAATTTTCAATTGAGTCGATTGTTGTTCAAATCAAAGCGTGTATGGCTTTGTCAATTGATTAGTTTGGCAGTTGTCGAGTTTGTTGAAGAAAAATCAAAAGATTTTGATTTTTCATGTTGACTAGTAAATCGTTCAATTCGATTGTGCTGTGTGTGCTCTAGTTTCGTGATTAGGTGTCAAAATTTATGTTTTTAGCTTTATTTTATATAGAAAAAGTTATGTATTTTTAAAATTGTATTTTATTTCATTGAAATTTAGATAAAAAATTTAAAAAGTGATGAATGAATGCAATAGAAGTTTTAAATTTTTAAATTGGTAATTTTGAAAAAAAAAATATAAATTTGGCAGTTGAATGAAAATCTTTCAATTCAGTTTATGAAGTGTGTGGCCAAGAACCAATTCAATTGAAAGACTCAATTCACAATTGAATTGAAACATGTATGGGGTGCTTTATTTTAAACTTTTATTTTCATTGTTCGTTTTACAATACACATATACACACATATACATGTATTTACTTATGTATATGTACTTTTTAGTAGGCAAAACAAATAAAACAAGTAATAAGGTGATGGATATATTTATATGTGAATTTTTAATAGATTAGGACATTCTTTCAAGTTACTTTGATTGAATTGCATTCATTTAGGAGTTATGAGAAGAAACAAAATTACTACAAAATTATTGACAATGCAGCTGTGGCTAAAGAATACTTAAGTGCATGTAAGTACATTATGGCCACCTAAAAGTCACATCTGAATTGTTTAAGCATTTGACAGACTTATGGTTAAATTCTGACATTAGCTTAAGCCAGCTTATTCATATTATGGTTGGGCCTTAAGTATGTACTACGAATATTATGTACTACGAATATTTTTTGTTTGTTTAGTATGTAAGAAAAACTCCGCTAAGACGTCTGTTCACTATAAAGGTACAACGAGAACAAAATTAAATGTAGAACAAAAAATTTTATATTGCAAAAAAAATATTTACGATGAAAGTCTAAATTTAAAACGATTTTAACTATGTCAAAACATTTTCTTCACAAACTGTACATACATATGTATGTAAATTGTTAACATGTGTTTCATAATTCTTTTGTTTTTACTACATTGGCCAATACATGCTTCTGCATATATATATATATATATATATATATATATATATATATATATATATATATATATATATATATATATATATTCTTATGGCCTGGGACTTAGAGATGGCAAACTATCGATAGTGTCTTTATCGATATATCAACTCAAGACTATCGAAAGTTAGAAAAACTATCGATATATCGACGATTTTATCGTGATATTATCGAAGTGCTATGGTTCACGTATAACATACATTTTTATTATTCAAAACAAAATATTTTTAAACAAAACAAAATAAAATACATAGATTTTTATTTGTCAGTTCAAAAAATAACACAACTAAAATAATTGCATGAAAAATAAGAGAGATAAGAGAATAAATTTTGCGTCACCCAGTTATTTTTGTTTATACAAAGCAATATATTTACATTTTTTTGTCTTAAGTGCTGAACCATTTACTATCGATAGTGACTAAAAATATCCATTGTTTTCAAGTGTTTATCGATTGGATAATTAAAACATCGATAGTCACAAAAAAATTAACTAGAACCGTTGCCTAATACATATGCATACATATACATATAATATGATTTTTAATGCTTCCCGGTGGTAAAAGTCTCTATGTTCTGCAGTTCTTACTGAACATTTGCTTTTTCCTTTTCAAATGTTTTTGGGAGCCGAGTTTTTTTTTTAAATTAATTTGTTATTTATTAATAGGGCTAATTAAAATATGCAAAAAAAATTCAAAATATGCGCCAGAAATAGCACGAAAAAATTTCAAAATATGCACGGTTATATGCACAAAAATGCAAAAAAAAATCAACAATTTTGTTACTTCAAAGTATTTTTATTCAAAGAGATCTTTATTACAATCAGGGTTACCGTAAAGAATTTTTGAAAAGTCGCACAAAAGGTCGTTTTCTAAAAATAAAGTCGCACAAAAAAGTCGTTTGAGAAAATAAAAGTTGCACATAAAACGATACGTTTAACGTTTTTTTTATTAATAAAAAGCATAACACAACATAAAAATTATTTGAAACAATGCATATTAAATTACATATACAGTTGCATTATATGTATGTCCTTCTATACATGTTTTCATGTATGTATACTGAACAAATTGACTTAAGTTTAATAAATTTGGCTGTCGAATGCTATCGAGGTCAAAGGATTAGGATTCATTAAAAAATTCAAGGTAAAAAAGTGAAACTTTACATATTTTTGACAAACATTTCCAAATAAAGCCCCGTGAACTTTTTACTTTAATTCTATTCGTTTGATCTTAACGCCATATATTTTGGGTGAATGTATGTGTACTTCAACAATATTTTTTTAACATAAGTATTAGATTTTTGAAATTTCATTTCTGTTTTTAAAAATAAGTTCAGCAGAAGAAATCTGGTTTTATATATCTTTGTCTATTAAATTTAAAGCTGACAGCATTGAGTTGCATGATTTTACTTTTAATTTATTAGTTAATTTACAATTAAGCAAAGCAAATTTTAAAATGTTCACATGTTCGGACACACCTGTATATATTTTAAAACAACATCTTTCATTGACTCAGCGGCTAAAAATAATGCTGTAAAATAAGCACTTTAAAAACCACAACTTTTAATTTATTTAAAAGCTTTATTTTGCTTAGACTATTCTTTGAAACTTCTACTTAAAATTTGCGAAAAATTTCTTAATTAGATTTTGCACGTGACAAGGTTGCAATTAATAAAAGTGTTTAAAAATAAATACTAATCTGTGAATTGCTTTTAAATTTTGACGATTTTTTTTTTTGATATATATAATAAGAAAATTTTTAATTTACTGCAAATTTAATGTTTTCAGTGAGAATCTTTACAAAAAAGAATAAAAAGTCCCAACAAAATTAAAAAAGTCGCAAAAGTCGGTGATAAAAAAAGTCTCACACCGCTAAAAAAGGGTCAAATTGCGACTTTAGTCGTATGAACGGTAACCCTGATTACAATGAACAATCATGTGTTTTTTTAAATTTTCCCAAAACTAAAATACCCAAATCTTTTTGGATTCTGGTTTGGCTTGAAGCTCCTTAAGATAGGTTTCATAAATTGTCGGCAGATACTTTGTTCGCAATGTTGATTCAGATGGCAGAGTTTTTATGGTATATTTCTAAAAAAGACCTCACGCCTGGATCGCTAATTTTGTGTAGTGGTATATTTGCACTTAAAAATGCTCTGCACAAATCCAAATGATATGTGCTTAAGTCGCTGGTAAGGTTTTTTAATAACGATTGTTTTGGAGCCGATGAATTCTTTTCCATTGCCTGGTTATGTTTCGAGGTTTTAAAATGCTGGTGGATATTGAAAGTGGTGGTGGTAGAAGTTATAGAAAAGTAAAGAAAAAAATTAATAACATGCAGATATACATACATACATGTGCAAGAGGAAAGAAATATATTTTATGTGAATTTCTTTTACACCAGTTTGAGTTATATGAGTCGTTATATATTAATCGCGTTGCCAGAGTGAAAAATAAGCTTTTTTATGCAAGGTGATCCAAAATAAGCCTGAAAAATTAGCCCTTTTTATTAAAAATAAATTAAAATTTGTTATTGAGGGATTAGCTGGATCCTATGCCCATTTCACTGTTGGTAGTGCAGATCGTCAGAGAACCTTTACTCTGCAATACATATACACACATTTATGAGAATAATACCCTATACAGAAGAATTTTTTTAACAAATTGAAAATTTTTATTTTCAAAAAATTCTGCCAGAAAGCATTTAGTAGAATTTTTTAAAAGTTAAATGCTTTTTAACTAATGTCAGATCTAGCAGTGAAAATGCTAAAATGGGAACAATGTTTGTTACCAGGTGACAAATGTAAAAGTATAAAAAGTGTGTCATTTTCAACGAACAACTTGTGTTTTCTTCGGTAGTCCTGATTTACACTATGCAACTCTTATTGCTGAGCTGATTAGTTTGTTAGCAGAGCGAGATAGACGAGGGGAAAAGAAACTTTTCTGTTCTCCTCGTCTCTCTCTCCATCGAACTAATCAGCTTAGCAATAAGACATGGAAAGCGTAAATTAGGACTTACGGCTGTCTACACAATGAATTTTAAGATAGCACAATATTACCACATTAAAATTTTATTATACTCATTGTGAATTCCCTAAATGTATTGATAACATTTTAATAATTTCGTTCTTTGTGCCTACAAACACAAATAGAGTGAATATATCGAACTCTCATCAATGTTTTGAACGTCTGTTTTGCATTTGATTTGATTTTTTTGATAACACAAACTAAAATTGAAGGCATCACAGAGTTATACAGCCGTATTCATAAAAAAAGTTGATTGAGGTTTAAAATTCATATTAGTTAAAAAACATTTTAAGGCTAAATAACGTTTTTTAAATATTGGTATTCATAATCAGTTTTTTAACTAAAAATCAATTAACTAGATTTTTTTAAAATATCGTGGCAACACTGTATTCTTTATTTGTCACTTGCATATTAGTTCTGCAAAACAACGATTGTTAACTCACAAAGTACTCGTGTCTATTTTGTTTATTTGTCGGTTTTCAGAGAAATATTGTTTCTATAAAATAAAAGATATGTTGCAACTTGTATTTAATAAAATAATAAAAAAAGTTCACAACAAATCTTTGTTAAAAGTGCTTTTTATATTATTTATTTTATTGCAGATAAAGAAGCACTAGAATAACGAGCTTTATTTTGTTTGTTTTGAGTGTTTATACATCACTAGTTAATTTTCTACAATTATACTATTTTTGTTAACACATAAAATGAGGAAACGATGACTGGGAATGGAAACTGGATCGCTCCTTTTCTTTTAAATATTCTTTGGAGTATATTTGCTATTTCGGCATTAGTTCCTATAAAAAAAAAATTACATTGTTTTCTTCTAAATAACACTGGCATATGCATACATACATTCATACATAAGTACATACATACATACACACATATGTACATACAGGTAAAGTTCAAAATGTAAACAAAAACGAAGCAAAATTACAACAACGTCACCTTAAAATTGGTTTAAACATGGGGACAGTCAATTTTAAAATTTGCTGATTTACGCAAGGTTTAAAAACCGTTTTTTAAGCTAAAATTCTATTATGAATACAATTTTAGCGAATTTTGCTTAAATAATATTTGAAACGCGGTTTAAAATTTTTATGAATACGGCTGATATTATTTCAGATTGTTTGCAAAATGATAAATTAGAAGTGGATGATAAAAAATACAACAAGTAATACCAGGGGGTACAAATCCTAGAGAAAAGGAAATATGTATTTGGAAGCAAATCTCTGCAGAGATTGAATACTCAGGTAACTTGGGAGTAAAATGCTATATTTAAGTAGCAAATAATTTAAAATTAAATATTTCTCTTTACATGGAAGAATTACTCCAAACGAGATGGTCGTGTTTGCGTCACAGAAGGAAAATTGGTATGCATGAATTTATATTGTAAAACTAAGTGCTTTTCACATTTCAAGTTCCCAGAATGCAATGTTCATAAAATATTTTGAAGGAAAATATTCTCATTGAAAAAAAACTCATCATCCTCGCAATCGCCACTATCTGTAATTTCGCCTGTGTCTGTGTCATCGCCAGTGTCTACGTATCCACCATTGCCACCAAATGAACTGTTTGAACCAATTCAACCATCATCAACAACACCGGCAATGGCAAAACGAAAAAGTTCGAAAGGCTAAGACAAACGTTTTTGTGCAAAATGGCAAAACCTATTAATAAGGTTTTTTGTTTATATTAAAAACATTATTAACAGCCTAATGTATGTACATTAGAGTGACCGGATCTCATATGGGGGGAAACAAATTTCGGAATCTATTTCATCTGGACCATTCAAAACGATTCCACTTTCCAGATATTTAGATAGCCGAAATTTGAGCTCAATTAAACGACATTAACCCATGCCGTTCGTCGCTCAAAGTTTGAAAAAAATCCAAATTTTTAACAAAAAAGCTTACATATGGAGCCATATTGTTTTATACTTTAGTATTTATCGC
Source organism: Tachina grossa (assembly GCA_949987645.1). Lineage (NCBI taxonomy): Eukaryota > Metazoa > Arthropoda > Insecta > Diptera > Tachinidae > Tachina > Tachina grossa. The sequence continues at coordinate 128,049,761 of OX465276.1, read as the reverse complement.
AAAATAAAGATTTATAACTATAGTTCAGATTGACAAGGACTTTGGCGTTGCTTTTGGTAAACGTGAAGTAGTTTTCTTTAACTTTAATAAGGCAGTAATAATTTAGTAGACTTTGATACTATCATAACCAAATTTTTTTATGTAAATGCATACCTACATATATATATATATATATATATACATATATAAATTATTTCTTATTATATGAATTTTTAAATTAAATACTCAATTTAATATGAACTTGTCAATTTAATATGAACCTAGGTGGCAAAAAGGTCGTTTATAGACAAAGTAAATAGTAAATATAACCAAACCTTGTGGGATGCCAGATTTTACTGCCATGACATCAGAGGCCACGCCATTGTAAGAAACAAATTGTTTTCGTTCGCTCAAGTAAGACCAGGGGCCTAATTCCTGCACTCGTGATCGGAATTGCATTCGAATAGAAATTAGTTTCGATGGCAAGAAATTTTCTGATGATGTCACTCGTTACCAAGCGAATTGAGTTTTTGTTTCAGTGTTGGAAAAAGGCAAATATATTTATATATAAATTCATTTCACAACACTGAATAAATTGTAAGCAAAAGCATATGTTTGTAAATGTGTGTGTGTGCAAAAACATATGTATGTACGTACATACACACGTACCTATATGCAGAAAAAAGAAACGAATATACATATGTATGTAAATGTTATTTTCATTTTAATTTAATTACCAACTTAATAAAAAATTAGTGTAAAGTTAGAGAATAGAGCACTAGAGCAACATTTTAGATTCTTTTATTGGTTGACCAGAAGCAGTTAATTTGTTATTTAGATGTTCCCAGAGTTTGTTGATTTTTTTTTATTTTCTTTGACAACTGTTAGGCAAAACATTATTTGCCAAGTCAGTGTGTTTTGTTATATTTAAAGTCAACTAGAAATTCTTTAATTTGTATTTTTTTTATACTTACATTTGTGCATTCATTCACTTATAAATTAATAAGTCAAATATTGAACATGGATTTTTTTCTTCGCTTTTTCTATGTTAAACATGATTTCGAATGCCTTTTTGCTTGCGAGTAAAAACACGAACGGTTGCATTCGAATGTATGCACGTTATCGAATGCTGTCATTAGAAATTTCGATATGTGTTATTCGAAACCGAATGCGAAAATCCCAAAAGTTAAAAAACTCGCACATTCGAGTAATAACTCGCTCGCAATCGAATGCAGGAATCAGGCCGCAGATAAGACGAAAAGCAGACAATGAAAATCCATACTCGCGATTAAGTTTGTTAACCAACAAGGAATGAGTAAGTTGATCGAATGCTTTAGTTCAATCAATGGACACTAACACGCCTTTTCTACCACTGTTATATTTTTTCCTAATAGATTCCGTGAGTTCCATCAAAAGATTTCGTCGAGGCCGGTCCATATTACTCTCTTAAAACCTCTATCATTGATTTATTTCGAAATTTGGTCCTTCATCACGTTTTCAACTACTTTTGATAGAGTACGTAAAATGCTAATTGGCCTCAAGTTATTTATAGAAAGTAGACTGCCTCTTTTTGGAATTGGTGTAATGTGTGTCTTCCAATTACTAGGAAATTTGGAAAAGGTTAAAATATTGTTAACAGGATGTAATAGGTGTCTCATAATGTAAGAAATTTTTGCTGGGAATACACTCGACTCCAATCGCAGTAGACCTTTCGATACAAGTCTACTTCGAAACACCAGCATTGCGTAAGCTATAGCTGAGTCTATATTTTTTAAATAATACCTTATGATAACTAGAAATACGTAATTTAGTACCTATGTATTATTACAATTCTGCTAAAAAGATAATTTTGTATAGTCTTTTTTCTCTTTCTGATATCGTTTCTTAGAGACGGATGAAGAAGACAAGTTCAAAGAAGTAGAAAACACTGAAGAAAATAAAAAATGTCATTAGACTTATCATAATTATATTTCCACCTTAAACTAAAAAATATACAAAAAAAAGGAAAATTTATCACTTAATAACAAAATATACGAAGTATGCTCCTAGTGGTACCAGGTCACGTTTTTGGGGCTAAAGGCTGCTGTAACTCAGTTTGACTTAATATAACAAAAATTATGTCTATAATGTAAACTTTGAAGAACAACATAAGCTTTGTTTAGAGATATTAAGCGTGTTTCTAGTATTTACGGTTCTGGAGTTATGGCTCCATATGTAAGCTTTTTTGTCAAAAATTTGGATTTTTTCAAACTTTGAGCGACGAACGGCATGGCTTGACGTCGTTTAATCGCGCTGAAATTTCGGCTATCTAAATATCTGGAAACGGGAATCGTTTTGTGCGGTCCAGATGAACAAAATTCCGATATCGATTTTTTTGCGGTCACTAATGTAAATACATACCCATCAAAAAATTACACATTACCATCAGAACTACTTGCCATATAACGACTTACTTTTCTGATTACCAAATCTCATTACTCGCTCACAAATCACATTACCTGAAGTCAAAAAAAGATGCTGCTAAATGAGGAAAATGATTCTTTTACATTAAATAGTTTAATTAAACAAATATATAAAAACTTGGACTTAGGATTAAAAAACATACAATAACCGGAATTAATTCATTTATTCAATCAGCACATCTCCAGCAAATAGGGATTTTGTTTGTCTTTTATATTAAATACATACAGAAATCCCAGCTTCTTAGATTGCAGCATAAAGAACAACAATTGCCTTTTGCGATAACGCATACTTCCAAGCTTGATGGCTACTAGGAAAATGTAATTTTCTGCGACGAAACCAAACTTCTGCTCTATTAGAATGACGGATGTAACAAAGAAAAAATCTTTAAAAATATTGGAAAGTGAAACCATATACGCAACTGTAAAATTAGAAAAAGTTTGGTTGATGGATTGGGGGTATATATACACATGTATATATGTATATGCTGCAAAAGGTGGGATAAATTTTTTTTATTAAGAATATCTTGAATGGGGGGCAGTACCTCAATATATTGAAGAATTTTTTTGGATGACAGCTCGAGTAAGTTTGGGTTAATTGCTGGTAAATATGGAAGTTTTAAATTTTTATTAATGTATTGACCTCAAACATGAGGCACTTTGGGTATGAACATTGTGTCTATTCAATTGCGGTAAAGTTGTGGATACTCCATCTCAAGGTCCAGATCTATACCCTATTAAAATTTATGGGTTTATTTGAAAAATGGTGTTTCGAAATGGTATTTTAAGAACTAAATTGAGTTAAGAACAGTAATACGAGGGGAAAGTGAGAAATTTCAGCGGAGTATTTGGGAAAGAAAATTTTTTTCCATGAGAAGTCGGTTTGATGCCGATGTCGGCCACAAAAAATATTTATTTGTGTACACCTTAAAATTTTTTATTTTTTTTACTATATAATACAAGGATGTAAAAACATTTTCTTGACAAAGAAATTTGTGAGTTTTTTTGGTTTTCATGTAATTTTTATGCTCTCATTTTTAATTTTGCTTATAACTTACGACTATTTGTGCACTTAAATGTAAATAAAATGAAATCTACTACAAAAAAAAAATCATAGTCCAAAAAAGTAAAAAAATATTGACGATAAAAGTAAAAATTTACAACGATTTTAACTATGTCAAAACAATTACTTGACATACTGTACTTATGTTAATCAACAATTTTATATTTAGCTGAACTAGTAAACTCCAACACTTAAGGCACAACTGTAATATGAATAAGCTAGCTTAAGCAACTGTGCGGTTACGTATTATACCAAGTTCAGACGGCAACATGAACCTTTTGGTTCGCTCTCTGAACCACGATTGCGAATCATGCCGTTCACATGACACATTCGTGGTTCGTTTTGACCAGTGTTGCCAGAAAATGATGATGAGAGAATGCTAAATCGATTAAAAAAATCTGCTAAAATGTTCTACAGGACAAAAGTATAATGCCAGATTTAAATGAAGAAAATTACACTGCTCATCAAAATGGAGTTTTTTTATGATGTTTAAATAAAAACGGCCGATCTTTATATCTTTTACCTCCTGATTACGATGGGTTCATTGGTTTTTCCTACCAGCTCTAGCTTCAAGGATATAGTGACATTTAGCATTAGCATAATTTACATCACTTTTGTACTATCTCGTGAATATTTCACGAATGCTCCTCCAAAATTAAAACATTTTCTATCTTATTAATTTTTACAAAAATTTATTTTATTAAGATAGATTCACATTAATGAGTACATCAGGATTTCGTACTGTTATTGTAAGGACGTTAAAAATCGTGTGTTTTTAATTTAGTCATTCAACCTAGTATAACTAATCGTCATGTATGTATTTTTGTTGGCTGATTGCGAAAATGGGATTATTACTTTTCTAGCCCCTCTTGTTGCAGAAATATTGCGCTTTACATAAAAAAATACTTTTAATTTTTCTTTTCGAACGCTATCCAAAAAAAAATGCAATTATTATGCCAAAAAAGTTGTATGGATCAGTCCAGTAAAGTTTTATGTTATTTGTAGTTAATAGTTGGTCATTTGTACAGGGTGGGCCAAAAGAAAGCAAGGGGTGTAAAAGTTTAATAACTTTTTTGTTTATTAACTTTTTTTTATTTTTTCTTTCAGATTATATAATATACAAAGTGGAAATTTTTTTACACTAAGTATGAAAAATGATGTCTCTTAAATGACGACCGTTTTCAACTTCGCACTGATGGGCTCTTTTTAGAGCATTTTCCATAACATCTTTCAAAACTTGTGGCTGTAGCGTTCGAATTTCTGCAACAATGTTTGCCTTGAGTTCAAGGATTGTCTCTGGCTTGTTCACATACACTCGCTCCTTCAAAAAACCCCAAAGAAAATAGTCGGGTGCTGTCAAATCTGGCGATCGCGCTGGCCAAATAATTTCCGAACTTCGAGAAATTATTCGCTCTCCAAAAATTTAGACGTTGCCGATGATCTGCGGGTTTTAATTCTTGGACCAATTGCACCTTATATGGGTATAACTGTAAATCTTTTTTTAAAATGCGCCGTAGTGACGTACGAGACATTTCTAGCTGAGCAGAACGCCTTCTGCCAGATGTTTCTGGTGCTTCGTTAACACTTTGCTGTACTCGTTCAATATTTTCCGCAGTGCGACTTAAACGTGGTCTACCGGTTCGAGGCAAATCTCTTACGCTGCCATGTTGGTGATGACGATTAACTAAGCAACGAATCATCGCTTCAGAGGGCGAAATTCTGACGTTAAAATGTCGACGATATGCTCTTTGCGTTAAAATAATTGATCTCTGGTTTAAATAATAAAATTCTATTGTTCTGGTTCTCTGTTCAGTTGTGAACCTCTCCATTATAAATTCTCCAAGTGTTGTCTATATAATCTGAAAGAAAAAATAAAAAAAAAATTAATAAACAAAATAGTTATTAAACTTTTACACCCCTTGGTTTCTTTTGGCCCACCCGGTAGATATGTTACAGTTAGGTTTAACATTTTTTTAACGCAATTATATTCTCAAAATATTATTTTAATTATTCAGTGCAAAATATTTTTTTTATTAAAAATACATTGAAATTGATTATTGAGGGGTTGTCTGGATCATATGCGCGTTAAAGGGTTGCATTTGTATACTCGTTTGTATAGCCAAAACAAATATACCATGGTATGTACCATGTAATTGTAGTGTGAGCGACAGAACTAGTATAACAGTTATTGTGTGTGCGTGCTTTTCCAAATTACAATACAATTAAAAACAAATAACAATTGCTTCTTGTATTGCTGCTGAGCAACTGTTGATCTGATTTTGCTTAAAAATACATATTGTAGTACAATTATATGAAAAAAAAAACCATTGTTGAAACAAGTACATGATGGACAGATGTATGTGCGGACGTTCGTTATGTTATTTTGTGGCGCAGCCAAGTATAGAGAGAGAAACAATTTTGCTCTGAGAGTAATTACACTTGCATAACCTGTGTCATTTTTTTGTATTTGCAGCTCATGTGTTTCATGTACATGTATCATCTACTTACATATGTATGTGAAATTTTGCTTTTATTCATTCATCATCAGCCATGTATTTTTTTTTTCTTAACACAACATAAGGGACTTACGGTAAAAGCAGTTTTATGTATCTTATTTGTTTTAAAAAAACAAAAAAAAAAAATAAATGTGTTGTTTTCATTTGCTCATTGCCCAACCATACAATAATTGCTTTAAAAATCAACATTTACAACTAGTAACAGAAAATGCTAAATAACATATTTGTTCATACCAGAACCAAAAACACGCAAAAACTAGTGCAAACAGATGAATCTGTGCAATGCTATAATGCGCGTTTAACTGTTGTCAGTGCAGACCATGAGGGAACCTTTACCCTGCAATACATATACATTTATGAGAAAAATCCTATATACAGAAGAATATTTTTAACAAAATTTTTTTATTGTCAACAAATTCTGCCAGAAAGCATTTAGCAGAATTTTTTAAAAGTTTAATGCTTTTTAACTATTGAAACAGATCTGGCAGTGAAAATGCTAAAATGGCAACAATGGTTTTGATAACTCTTATTGATGCAGTGATGCCAACTTACTCCTTGTCAGGCTTGATTTAACGCAAATTAAATAACGTGCAAATCTATCACTTTTTAGAAGGATCTCTCAGCCCCTTATCCCCTTTTTATTTTTTGTTCAATATGGCTACATTTTCATCTTTGTGAACTTTTTCTTTCTTTAATCTAGCAATATTGACTTTTTACTCATTTTATTTTGCTAGTTTGCTTTGCCAATCTATAAAAAGAAGAAGTATATCGAATAATCTTATATTTCTTTCACATTTTTTGCTCGTAATATTTTGAACTTTACTGGGCACATCCGCTTAAAAAAGAGAGATACACGGGCTCTAATATTCAACACTCTAGATGATGAAGCTGCTTGAAAACACTTTTTTCTTTTTGTTGCTTATCACTACTTATGTATTATTAATAACTATCACTAAGCTTATGTCCGACATTGGTCGGGCCTAATAATTTTTTTATAGACTTAAGATTTGAATACTTATTGTTAGTTCATATTTGAAGATACAATAAATAAAAAAAAAAAATAAAAAAACATGCATTAAAAAAAAAAAAAAGCCTTTTATCCCCTTTTTATTTTTTGTTCAATATGGCTACATTTTCATCTTTGTGAACTTTTTCTTTCTTTAATCTAGCAATATTGACTTTTTACTCATTTTATTGTGCTAGTTTGCTTTGCCAATCTAAAAAAAGAAGAAGTATATCGAATAATCTTATATTTCTTTCACATTTTTTGTGCTTTGAAAGATATTCAGTATAGCCTCAAAACAGATAATGTATGTTTTTGGAAGAGCGAGAAATCGAAATTTTATTTAATAACGACCAATTTTTTATGTATGTACTTATTTTAGGGCTGTTATCGCGTGATTTATAAAAAGAGGAAAGCAGAGGGAAAAACGCGGATATTTGCTTAAAACAGAAGGACTCAAAAATAAAATGACAAGTTAAAAAAAAAAAAGTTTTTCACTGAAATATTTCTACTTTAAAGAATGTAGGAGTTATTACTAAAAATTATTAAGGCTTTATAAATGTTTAATAATCAAAATTTATTATGGAAATATAGTATATTTTAAAAACTTTTATAAAGCCATAATAATTTTTATAAATAAAGGCTAAGTAAGCAAAGTTTATTATGGAAAATTGTTTTAAAAACCTTATAAAGTGGCTTAATAATTTTTAGAAATAAGGCCGTAAGTCTATCAAAACAAATTAACGTCTTTTACAAAACAGATACAAGTTTACACATATGTTTCTTACATTATTTAAGAATTAACGAATTTGAATATAACAGTTGAACCTGAAAACAAAATAAAATAATCCGGTTAGAGCTATGCTGCTTAGCTATATAAATATAAATATATATGTTAAATAACAACGCAATAAAATTTTATTATGAGGGCAGAAATTTTTCCCGGTGAACAATTTCAATCAATAATAAGAAATAGGGAAAACAAGAAATTATAACTGGAATAGAGAGAAATAAATTGCGGAATTTTATTCATGAAGATTTTTTTAATTTTATGCCACAACGTGGCGTGATTTTCGTAACATAAATAACCGACACTATTACAGTTATAAATATATTTTTGTTTTGACTCCTTTGTACTTATAATCAGAGTACGAAAATAAACGAAACAAAATGTTTGATTTTGTTTTGTTTCCTTTGCTTTGTGCGTAAAACAAAAACAAAACAAAAGCAATGAGAACGATTGCTCAATTTGCTATTTTATGCACATGAGCATAAACAATACATTAATTTAATCGTAAACTTTTAGAAAACAACACAATAGGAATTAAATGGAAAGGTTTTGAAATATTGGCGACGAATTTGACATCACCATATGTAGGGCAATCATAAATAAAATTCCACTAGAAATTTCTCCGTTTTTTAATTACAACTTTTTGTTTTTAGCGTAATTTTATTCATGATTGCCCTCATAATATAATTTTGTTGCATTTTTCTTATAAAGCTTAACAGCATAGATCTAAATTGGTGTCCTGAGACACCTCTCTTCTTTTGTTTTAACCATTAATTCTCTTATTCCCAATTGAAATTATATTTAGTTAATCTCCTTAAATTTTCTTCTTGACAGTTTTTAGACTTTTTTCTTAAATTTTGTGAGCTTTCTTTTAAAAACTTCAACAATTTTTGTTTATTCATATAAACTTGCATGCAAGGCAAATTCATATAAGGTATACTCAGCTTAATTATGTGAAACTTACAGTACCAAGGCGAATTATTCGTGATTCGGCGTGAAGTTAACTAAAATTATACTCTTTGAATCAACTTTTAAGATGTGCTTATTCTTCATTGGTTTAAAATCGCTAGTGTTAAATTAAAAAAATAAAACTTAAAAAAGCGGAATTTTTAAACCCTGCGCGGTACGCGTGATTTAATTTAAAAAAGCTGGACAATCACGCGAAAAGCGGTACATATGGCAACACTAGTTTTTTCAATATTATTACTTCAAATAAATCTTAAATACATATCGAAGGTGTTGTGTGAAAGGGATCAATCTCGCACTATTTCACTTAGAATATTAAATATTTTTACCCAACACCATCGCTATGTCTACAGTAAAATGTATCTACAATAAATGTATCTACAGAAAAATGTATCTACATATGTACATAAGTATACATATACACAGAGAAATATTACTATAAATATAATTTAAAATATTGGAACTATTTTTTTAAAGTTATAGTTTCGTCGTTTATACTTATCAAAAAATATTTATAGCACAAGGGTTAATTAAGAAGAAGTTCTCCATCAACTGAGGACCAGCGATGCCAACTATTTATAACCCAAACGCGCTACTACCCTTCTCAAAACGCGCTAGAACGCGCTAAGTTACAGCATTGTCAAATATTTTTTTTAGCAAAAACGCGCTATTTTCTACGCGCTAAATTAAATTTGAATAAAAGTCGATGCATGTATGTATTAGTACTCGTATAAACAATTAATTTTTCAGATTTTGCAATATTGCTTGATTGACATTATGTTTTAATTAACTAAAATCATTTAATACAGAATCAGAATCACCTTCCAAATAATCGAAATGCTTAGTTTTGACTTTTAATTTATTTCTAAAACATTGTAACAACATATAAGTTTTCGAATAGTTTTGCGATTCAAATGATTTTTGTAGGTCAGCTATAATAGATGCTTTGTAAGTTATGTTATCTAACGGTAGGGCTACCGACTTAAATAAACTTTCATTGGGTGGTATGGCATTTTGATATATTAATTACTAAAAAATTTCATAATAAAAACTATTATAAATAACATTTCAAGTTACTTCCACTCGTCGCCAAATTAGTTTTTGCCGCCGATAATAACTTAACTTATGCCTGCCTCGGCTTCTGATCAGACGAAATTCGGTATGAGGGTAAGTGAATTTAATATTTTAAAAATGTTATAAAAGTATTACTATGGGTTTTTCATGGGTTTCCATGCTTTTTCACTAATGAATTCTGTGTGTAAAAAACTTTTGATATGAAACTTTTTATACACTTTTTCATAAAACGAGAATTAGTAGGTTTTTTCATTCATTTCAATTTTGTTTTAATTTTTTCACTGAACTGGAAACAGAAGCACTATAAAAAGACGAAAAAACGTTTCCATTTCATATTATCACAGAACCAGAATCGACCCCCCAGGTCAGAGAAGCGCAATGAGTAGTGAAAAAGAGAGTAGAGTTGAATCATGATTTATAGTTTATCGTACTTATGCGCACTCATACTTATTGCAATGTTGTCTATGAATCATACTCACTCGAAAGTCACGTCTTTTCTATAAATATTCGGGTTTTTTAAATTTTTAATTTTTGTTATTATTATAATTTTTCATTTATAAATGAAAAAAGTAAAAATAATTCAAATACAGTGAAAACTTTCCTAACGGACACCTTCCATAACCGGAGACCTCCTATAACCGGACAAACTTTGCAGAACCGTGATTTTCAACTGTTTTTTCATACAAAATGTATTCCCATAACCGGACACTCTAATAACCGGACGCGGACACCAAAATTTTAAAATAATGATCTAAAAATCCCTCATAAGCGGACAAAAGCGTTAAAATCAAGACGAATTTATCAGAAAAAACGCCAAAAAAAATATACCAAATAAATACAACTCTTGTTAAGTTACTATTTTTTCCAACTCTGTTTCATATTTGTGTTAATGCCATTCAATTTTGTGATTCCCATTTTAACACCAATGACAAAGAAATTTCTATTTATTTGAACAAATTGTTTGATTAACTTGTTTTGATTGCTTTAGAACACAAAAAAAGAAATGGCAAATAAAAAAAATATGTTATCAATCAAAGAAAAAATGGAAATTATAAATGAGTTTGACAGGGAAAAGATTTCGGTGCGTGAAATTCCAAGGAAGTAAAGTTTTTTGAGTTTTTCTGCAAAACATTTTGTTGCATTTCTTTTATGTTTTAAGATTCAAAATTGGTAAAACACAGGCCGGAGAAATCATTAAAAATAAAGAAGTCATTCGTTCCAAATGGGAATCTGGAATAAATGTTCATCAAAAGAGGATGTTTGCTAAAACTGGTGGCGCTGAAATAGACAAATTGTGTTTGGATTGGTTCGCTAAGGCTAGATGTCAAAATATTCCAATTTCAGGTCTGATTGTAAGGGCTAAGGCAAGTGAAATATCAATGCAACTGGGCATATCCGATTTTTCAGCATCAAATGGCTGGTTACAAAGATGGCGTAAAAGGAATAATGTTGCTTTTAAATGTATTACTGGAGAAGCTGCAGATGTAAATCAGGTAGATGTGGAGCAGTTCAAGACCAAGCTGCCATCATTGATGCGTGGCTACAAGCCGGAGGATATTTACAATGCAGATGAAAGTGTGCTCTTCTTTCGTGCTTTACCTGATAAAACTCTTGCCTTAAGATCTTGCAGATCTTGCAAAATCTATTGACATTCAATCCTCCTGGGATAAAGTTGAATCAGCAACAATAAAAAACTGCTTCCGGAAAGCAGGATTTTCAGAATCTATTGATGACCTTCCGGATTTTGATGCCGAAGATGATATCCCACTGGCAACGTACGCAAATTTAGGAGAACTGTTCCCTCAATCAAATGGATTTGACGACTTGTTAAAAGTAGATGAAATCGTATTCACTGAAGATGACTGTATAGACACATTATATTAATAAATAAAAAACATGCATTAAAAAAAAAACAAAAAAAAATATTTTTTTTTAACTGAACATCCTGTATTTCTTAATAAGTTCTTCACTTGGAATCTAATCTTTGACAAGTGTCTACCTTAAGTCTATTTGATAATTGTTTAGCAACGCTAATTTATGTTTGTACTTTATGTTTTTTTTTTTTGTAAATTATATTTTATAAAGATGAAGAAAAAAGATGTAATTCAATGACTTTACAACTGCAGAATTTGGAAACTTATCTTCCTTAAACTAAAACAAGCTTTATTTCAGCAACAGCAACTTTCCTTCGAAAATCGGTATTTTTTTTTGGTAAAACTCTGATATTTTTACATCGTTTTTTTTTCCATTGGCCGCATGTTTTGCTGTAAGTAGCACAACGGCAACGCTGGTGATAAGAACAAAGAATATAATGCTTTCAGTGTGTGTTTGCTTGCGCTTTATAATTTCCCCCGCATCTAAAGCGTAAGCAAAAAATGTTTAATTTTTTAGCTCAGATGCGCATTCTATACAATTTATATTCTTTGGTTTGATCATTGGTTTCTGGAAAAAATTAACTAGTGAATGAGTTCAACCCAAGTGTAAAGTGTCCAGGAGACGTACAAATAGTGTTACCATTTATGAAGATTTATCTTATTTTTGAAGTTTTTAGACATGCTAAAACAACAAAAAAGATTTCCTATCTAAAAAAAGATTTTTAAAAATTTTACTTTTGGTACTTTTAGTATATTATTGAGGGATTTTTTGACTAATCTACTTACAAAATTTCTGATTTGCTTCATAATGATCTTACACATATTCTATACAGTAAATATTTTGTGTTATTTGGCTTTACTTCTAATAGTTCACAAGAAACATAATAAATTTTAACTCATTTTCATTCAATAACATAACAAACCAGATTTTTGGCAACAAAAAAAGATTTTTTTTTGCTCGACTTGAAGATTTTTGAAAAATAAATATGACAACACTGCGTACAAATAAAATCGCCAGTCAGCATTTTAATTTTGTGTTCGTTGTGTGTGATGGCATATATGTCTTCATCGGATGATGATTTTTTGTTATTAGCGGCATTAAAACTTTATGAAATCTTTGTATAAAAAAGCACATTAAACAAATATACAGAGCTAAATAATAATTTTTTTATCTCCCACACTTTTTTTTTTTTAATGCATGTTTTTTATTTATTGTATCTTCAAATATGAACTAACAATAAGTATTCAAATCTTAAATCTATAAAAAAAAATTTATAGGCCCGACCAATGTCGAACATAAGCTTAGTGATAATTATTAATAATACATAAGTAGTGATAAGCAGCTTCATCACCTAGAGTGTTGAGTATTAGAGCCCGTGTATCTCTCTTTTTTAAGCGGATGTGTCCAGTAAAGTTCAAAATATTACGAGCAAGCGGATTAGGATGTGACTCGAGTTTTGTTAGATATTTGCCTGCGTATTTTACAATTTCTTCAGTCACTAGTGGCATATTCAAATCGCGATGTATATTTGAATTTTTGATGTACCATGGAGCCGATGTTATCATGCGTAAAATTTTATTTTGCCTTCGTTGAATTTTCTCTACATTTGAAGCTGAAGCAGTGCCCCATAGTTGAATTCCGTAACACCATATTGGCTTTAAAAGCGACTTGTATATTAAAAGTTTGCAGTCTAGGCTAAGTGTTGAATTTCTACCAATCAGCCAATGTACCTGAGTTAATTTAAGTTTCATTTGAGTTAACTTAGAGTCAATGTGGTGTTTCCATGTAAGTCGTCGATCAAGGTGTATACCAAGATATTTCGCATGTGAATGTTGAGGGACAACTTGATTGTTAATCCGAATGGGGGAGCAAGTATCTCTTAGGGTGAACGTTATATGGACACACTTTTGTTCATTGACTTTAATTCTCCATAAGTTTAACCAAAGCTCCATCTGGCTAATGTGTTCCTGAAGTTTGCGGGATGCCTCATCAGGGTTTTCGTGCATACTAAGGCAGGCTGTATCGTCGGCAAATGTGGAAGTATGGATACTACTGCTCACAGGCATATCACAAGTATAAACCAAATATAAAACTGGTCCCAGTATGCTCCCCTGTGGCACACCGGATGAAGTAGTTTCAGGCCTACTCGTAGTCTCCTTCCACAACAATGAACTTACGGGAAATAATGTAACTTTCCAAAAGATTTAAAATGTGTATTGGTAAGTAAGTTTTCAATTTTAAAATTAGGCCTTCATGCCACACTTTATCAAATGCCTGGGAAACGTCAATAAAGAGCGCAGAACAATACTTTTTTTCCTCAAAAGTTCTTCTTATAAATTGAACCAATCTGTGAGTTTGTTCAATGGTGCTATGCTGACTTCTAAAACCAAATTGATGGTCTGGTATGCACCCACTACTAATTAGAATTGGGGAGAATTTTGTTTTGAGCAGTTTTTCGAAAAGCTTTGACATAGTTAATAGTAGACTTATTGTCCTATATGACTCAGCCTTGGTTAGATATTTGCCCGGCTTGCCTTGGCAAGCTTGCAGCTGTGTGGATAATACTCCAGTCGTAAAATGGCATTAAATATGAATAATAGGATTCTCATTGCAATACGAGGCAAGTTCATAAGCATCTGGTTACTAATTCCATCAATACCCGGAGCTTTCTTCGGGTTGAGTTCGGCAATTAATTTTTGTAAATCACGCGTCTTAAACTTTATGTGTTGAGGGGGTAGAGCGACTACATTCGGCAAATCAGCAACACCAGTACACATGTTTGGCGTAAAAACGGATTTTAAGTGCTCAGCAAATATTTTACCCTTTTCAGAATCGCTTCTTGCTCAACTTCCGGTAGATGTGCGTAGAGGTGACTTATATTCAATGGGTGTTTTAAGATTTCTAGCAGCGCGCCACAAAGAGTAATTAGACGCTGGTGTGACATCAAGACCTTCCAGATAATTTTTAAGAGATGCAGTTTTTTCAGACGCAAGCAACTCTTGGAGTCGTTTAGTGCACTCCTTAAATCTGATTTTATTTTGTGGTGATCTGTGCTGTTGCCATTCCCTTCTAGCTCTTCTTTTTTCACGTACGAGACGTTCAATGTCTGTAGAATAAATTTTATTAAACCCAGTCTGCGGATGGGAGATAGTGGCATGTTCATCAGCCTGTTTTATATTCTCGCTGAGATTGGCAATGTTAGATTCAATATCATCGGATGTTCTAAGCATAATGTTTTCCGTACAATGACTACTGAGATATTTTTTGAACCCCAGCCCAATAATTAATTTATAATAATAATAGTTCTAGTTCTTCAAAACACTCTAAAAAACACACATATTTTCCTTAAAAAAAATTCGAAACAAACAAACGATTTTTAATATAAAAACAAGACATTGGGTGTGTGAATAAAAAAAATATGTACATACTCGTATGTGTTTGCTTTTTAGTTAAAAATTTGTTTTAAACACAAAATTCACATACATAAATACATATGCATTTGGGGTTTTAAAAATAAGTTTTAAGTAATTTTTTTTATTCACACTACCTATTAAGATTAGAAAAATTAGAGAATATAATATAGTATTTATAATAATCATACAACTGTTTGTAGACTTTTGATTGTTTGGTTTTTTACAAAGATCAATGGTACATTTCCATAAAGTGCAAGTTCATTTTTTTCATCCGCGCACTTCTCCACGTCATCACAGAACAAATAACACAAAGCAAATGACGTTTTTTTCGTCAATCAGATTTGGAGACGTACAAATAATCAGCCGTCAAATAAAAATATCAAAATTCTCATGAATCAGTGCTGACAACGTGTACGTGTAGCCGAAAAGAAACGACTGCACGCATACAACTATGTGATTTATGGGTTTTTTTGTACGTCTCCTGGACACTTAATACAAACATTAAAATATTAATTATGAGTTTATGTGTTTTTGGTCATTATGAGGTTACAAATGTTGTTTTATTTTACATCTTATACTGTTGTAGTTGTTCTATATGGATGAATTGAATGAGCTGAATCAATGTAAGTCGTATAAGTATTTTTCTGAAATTATAAATCAAACTGAGGTGATTTATGAGTGTGGTATGGGTATGATGTCGACGTCGCATTCATACTTATTGCAACCTGGACTTATAAATCAATATTAATGTGAGTGTGCATTAATCAGAGTAGTTGATTTTGAATGATGTCTACTTATATTTAAAATTTTATGAGTCAGTATGAATAGCGAAAACATAATTCATTGCCAATCATTGGTTCAGGTGGATGGTTACAATTATTATTTCCGTGATCCATCTAGAGAAGAACGTTATCTTAGTCGCTTGCAAAGGTGTGAAAGCAGTTTAGTGGTTTTTTTGGGCGATTGCCCATTATGGTACAAGCGAGATTGAATTTCTGACATCTAAAGTTAACGCTTTTAGTTACAAAATTGTACTTGAAAGGGTGTTTCCACAATTTTCTTTATCGATGAACCCATTCCGTGGGTATTTCAACAAGGTAATGGCCCGGTAAACACATCCGGGGTTGAAAAAGAGGGGATTCGAAGCCAGAACGTCAATAATTTGGAGTAGCAACCATAATCCCTTGATCTGAATATTATACCAAATGCGCGGGGATTGCTTTCTCACAAAGTGCACGAGTCCGGCACACACTATGAGACAAAATAAGCCTTAATTGAAGGAATTCAAAACGTTTGGGCTGACATTTCACTGTCTTTAATTGAAAACCTTTACAACTCCCTTACAAATCGTATTTCTGAAGTCATGTCAAATAAAGTAGAAAATACTCATTATGAAAATTTTACGAAAACATTTACTTAATTCACAACAATCTTTACCGTGTATTTGTGTTTCAAATACACTGTTTTTAATTGTGAACACCTTCTGTGTAGTGTATTAATGTATTTTGCATTTTTAATGAAAAACGAAGAACAAACTACATACAAATTCTCTTAGAGAGCCTCTCTGTAAATACTACATTTTAAAAACATACGAAATAAAAGTGTAATAGTGGATTTCATTTTTATATGAAAATTACAGACAATAAATGTTACACTCTTGTATTTAATAAGATAATACAATCGATACAGAGATACAAGAGCTTTTGTGAATTAAGCAAGTATAAAAAGCCTTTAAAATAAAAAAGTTTTTTTTTTAATATTTTCTTGTTGAACTTTTGAGTTAATAACGTTCAACCTACTCAAGTGACCAAAAAAAACTGTTCAAAAACATGTTAACTGCCAGTTTATAGAAGCGATGTGAAAATTCTCGTCTGCCTACTTAACAAAAACCAACCACTGAAATTTTTACATGGCTTTTATAAACTGGCAGTAATTTTCAATATTTTTTTTAATCATTTATTAATTATTATTAAAAATTATTTGGTTTTAATCATATGTTGTGCAAGATTTTAAAATTTAAAAGTCTAATATAATTGTAAGCTTTGCTAGTTTTCATAAAAAATAAGTTGATATGCAAAGAAAATTGTGAACCTAATCAAGTGACCGGCAGTGTATTTTACAATAATACATTAAAATTTAGCTGCTACCCAAGGTGATGAACTGTTTTAGTTATAAATAGAAAAATCTTAGTTTTGTAAAAAATAATTACCTACTTTGAATAAATAAATAAATCTTTAGTCAACTCAAATGCAAATTAACTTGACATGATTTAAATTTTTTTAAGACCACAATTAATTGATATTAAATTTTCTTCTTATAATGTAGCTTGAAATACATTAAGAGATTATTAATTAATTTTGCACATGTATACATACTTACGTATGCATTCATTTAATTCTACAATTTTAAGTCATTTTGCAGTTTAGATGGTAATTTGTATTAAATATTAATAAATATTTTTTTTAACTATATGTAGATCATAATTGAACACTTAACATTTGAAGTAGTTTTGATCTCGTGTTTACCTTGTTTTTTTTAGTAATTTTATAAAATTTAATTGTTTTTCTTTAAAAAGCGGTGACTTCGAATATTAGAGGAAGCTAAATCTGTGGGAGTATGTTTTTCAACATTTTCAGGTGAAGCAATATAACGATTGATATCGTGTAGTGGAGCAAATTTTAACCATTTTGTTAGGTCTGCGGAGCTCACAATTCTTTTGGCATCTAGACGTGGATAACCATGTGGTATGATTGGCCTTCCGAGTTCTTCGTCGTTAGAACGAAAACTTTGTGATGCACCAGGTTGTGTTGCGATGAGGAACCCATTAAAGTAGGTTTGCGTGCCAAAAGAGGAGACTGGCGGTATATATTCCTGGTAAGGATAATTGAAATTTGGAAAACAGCCTAAATTAATTGAAAAATTCATCTGCCTCGGCTATGAGGATGCATTGGGTAAACTACTTTGCTCTGGTTGTTCTACAGTTATCTTCTTTTCTGCTAGATCAGCTGCATAGCTTGAAAAAAAATGTGGTAATCAAGACCTGGTTGCTGTTCCAAATGCAATTATTTAGGTCGTCAATCAATTGCAATCATTTAGATGGCAATTTGTATTAAATATTAATAAATATTTATTTTAAGTATATGTAGATCATAATAGAAAACTTAACATTTGAAGTAGTCTTGATCTCGTGTTTACTCCTGATTTTTTTTTAAAGTAATTTTATAATATTTAATTGGGTTTCTTTAAAAAGCGGTGACTTCGAATGCATTTTGGCTCTATGGCTGAGGAAGCTGCATCCTCGGGAGTATTTTTCAACATTTTCAGGTGAAGCAATATAACAATTGATATCGTATAGTGGAGCAAATTTTAACCCTTTTGTTAGGTCTGCGGAGCGCACAAATCTTTTGGCATCTAGACGTGGATAACCATGAGGTATGATTGGCCTTTCGAGTTCTTCGTCGTTAGAACGAAAACTTTGTGGTGCACCAGGTTGTATTGTGATGTAGAACACACTAAAATAGCATTGAGTGCCAAAAGAGGAGACTGGCGGTATATATTCCTGGTAAGGATAATTGAAATGTTGAAAACAGCCTACATTAATTGGAAAACTCATCTGCCTTGGCTATGAGGGTGCATTTGGTAAACTACTTTGCTCTGGTTGTTCCACAGTTATCTTCTTTTCTGATAGATCAACTACATAGCTCAAAAAAGTAATAATTGAGACCTGGTTGCTGTTCAAAGGGTGTCGGCTAGTTGTTGATTATTTTTGTAAATTATCACTTATAATTGCAGATTTTTTCATATGCCTGCGCCAACGCAGTTTAGTTTCATCATCATTTTCAGTGGACTTGATATCAGTGGCACTTGTATAATATGCTAGAGTTAAAACGAAAAATATAATACGAAATTTCCGTGTGCTCCTCATCTAAACACTTGTGTTACTAGACTGAATTGAAATTTTAATGTGTTGTCAAATTTTATTTGAACCTTTTATGTATATACTTTCTTCTTTCAGTGAAAAAACACTTTCTTTTTAGAAATACATAGCTGTGTATGCATATTTTAGGTATGGTTTTCTTTTGTAGTAATTAACGTCTTGTTGTAGGCAAAAGATGGACATCCTTTAATGCATCTTAAACTCCTGAAAAATTACACAAATATTTAAAAAAAGATTACCATCAGTTTGTATTAAGTTACCCATGTATACTTACTTTTTTCAGTTTTTCCAGCAAAAAGTTTGCCAAATCTCTGAAAGTAAAAAGGATAATAAATAATAAATAAATTCAGTAAAGTGCGACTCTGACCCGCGCACGAAGGTTTCCGTACGAACACTAGATATGTAATTTAATACAAGCTCCAGCTATATAATATACAGTTTTGGAGATTTTTTCATTTTGGCGTTTTTTTTCATTTGGGCAATTTTTTTTTAGTTTTGGCGATTTTTTTCCTTTTGGTGATTTTTTTCGCGTTTTGGCGATTTTTTTTCCTTTTGGTGATTTTTTTCGCGTTTTGGCGATTTTTTTTTGATTTTTGGCGTTTTTATTCATTTTGGCGATTTTTTTCATATAAACAATTATTTTGGGTTTGGGGCCTTTTTCGCGTTTTGGCGATTTTTTTCATTTTGGCGATTTTTTTCATTTGCGCGATTTTTTCGAATTTGGCGATTTATTTTAGTGTCATAATTTTTTTTTATTTTGGCGATTTTTTCGTTTTGGCGATTTTTTTTTTTATTTTTGGCGATTTTTTTTTTTGGGTTGGCGACTTCATAATTTTCGGACTTTTTAGTTTTACCGTTTTTGAAAATTTCAAATGCTTGCCTCTTACGGTTTCCAAGATATAGCAAATTGTCAAAATTACATAAACTGATAGAACATCCTTTAATTTTAATTTTTTTTTAAATTTTAGTGTTACTTGTTGTAGTCTGTATAAAAATACACTAATTTTACAAATTTCAAGTTTCAATATACAATTGTATGTATATTACATGGGATTTTAACATTTTTCGTTGCTCGTTTTGGAACATCCTTTAATTTTTAATTCTCATGTATTGTTGTTGTAGCGGCCAAGGTTCTACATACTGTGTCCAAATTTCAGGTCCGTAGCTCTAACGGTTCCTGAGAAAATACCGTATGACGGACAGACGGACAGCGTAGCGAAAACAATAGGGTTCCTTTTCACCTTTGGTGTACGGAACCCTAAAAATTAATAACAATTAATTATACATTAACATTATACTTACATTACATTATATTACATTCAATATTGAGCCAAAGCATGGTTTCCTGAAAATAAACAGAAAATATATCAAACATTAAACACAATTTATAAATTTAAAATAATTTTCACTCTTTTACTTACCAATTAACACATCTGAATAAAAGCACAAAGCAGAATATAAATTAAGCTAAAATTTTGTTGCGCTAGAAAGCAAAATCAACGACAAAATTCCTAAGGAGCGAGAAGGGTATAAAAACAAAATTATCTTCCGTCTCGTGGCACTTCTGTTTGTTTTGTGATATAACGATTGATATCGTGTAGTGGAGCAAATTTTAACCCTTATGTTAGGTCTGCGGAGCTCACAATTCTTTTGGCATCTAGACGCACCATGAGGTATGATTGACCTTCCGAGTTCTTCGTCGTTAGAACGAAAACTTTGTGTTGCACCAGGTTGTGTTGCGATGGGGAACCCACTAAAGTAGTCTTGAGTGCCAAAAGAGGAGACTGGCGGTATATATTCCTGGTAAGGATGATTGAAATTGGGAAAACTGCCTCCATTAATTGGAAAATTCATCTACCTCGGCTGTGAGAGTGCATTTAATAAACTACTTTGCTTTGGTTGTTCCACAGTTATCTTCTTTTCTGCTAGATCAGCTGCATAGCTTGAAAAACGAAGTGATTGGGACCTGGTTGCTGTTCCAAGGGAGTCGGGCTGTTGTTGTTGTTTTTTTTTCATTTATAATTGCAAATTTTTTTATATGCCTGCGCCAACGCAGTTTAGTCTCATCACCATTTTCAGTGGACTTGATGTCAGTGACACTTGTATAATATGCTAGAGTTAAAACAAAAAATATAATGTGAAATTTCTGTGCGCTCCTCATCTTAACACTTGTGTTACGAGGAGACTAAACTGAAATTGTAATGTGTTGTCAAATTTTATTTAAACCTTTTATATACTTTCTTCTTTCAGTGAAATGAAATATTTATCCTCCTTTTCAAAACACTTTCTTTTTAAGAAATAGCTGTGTATACATGTAATTTATTACTCAATAAATCTTTGCTATTTCAGGTATGGTTTTCTTTCGAAGCAATTAGCGTCTTGTTGCAGGCAACAAAAAATCTATTGTATTCAAAGCAGACAGACTAATTAATTCCTAGAATAAAGAACATAACTTCTTCTAAAGAATCGATTATATAAGTCTCACGCCTGGTTAAATTCATTAAGTTGGTAATCCAGTAAGGAAAAGCTTCCACCAAAAATGCTTAGTTCCAAACTCGATTACCTTTTTTTTAAATTTTTTGCTAGGTGACTTTAAATTTTAATTAAACAATGTACATATAAGAAATATATTTATTAATACATGTGATATTTTTTTAAAGATCTCTAAATCTAAATATGAATTTTATTTTATTATTATATATTATGTTTTTGATTTTGATCGTTTTTATATTTTTGAATAAAATGAATTCCAAACATAATTGTATGTTTTCTTTTACAAAGTTGGTACTTTTGTAGAAAAAAACTTATTTTTTGGGAAAAAAAAGTTTTTCCAAAAGTTATTAAACTTTTTCTAAAATACAAATTTTGCAATTGCAGACTTTTTTTGTTAAGCCATTTTACACAAATAACAGTCCTCTGCTTTATGGAATATTTGATGATGTTAAACAGCGTTACCAAATATACATACATATGTGAATTTTTTTTAAAAACTTCTTATATCTGGAAAAAAAGCTTTTTTCCCAAAAAAGAAATTTTTTTTCTACAAAAAAAAACCTTATTTTAAAAGAAAACATAAAATTATATTTGGAATTAATTTTATTTAAAAGAAGCGATTAAAATCAAAAACATAACATATAGTTAAACAACAGAAAATAAAATTCATATTTAGATTTAGAGATCTTTAAAAAAATATCACATACATATATTAATAAATATATTTCTTATTTGTACATTGTTTAATTAAAATTTAAAGTCACCCAGCAAAAAATTTAAAAAAATGTAATCGAATTTGGAACTAAGAATTTTTGGTGGAAGCTTTTCCTTACTGGACTACCAACTTAATGAATTTAACCAGGCGTGAGACTAATATATTTGATTCTTGAGAAGAAGTTATGTTCTTTATTGTAGGAATTAACTATTTTTTTTTTCGTTGTGGGAAATAGTTTTTTTTTTCTTGATGGAACAACTTTTTTTAGTCGAAAAAATTGCTTTTTTTAAATACATATGTTGTTGTTTGAGTAAATAGAAGATCTTGATTAAAAAATCAGTTTGATCAGCGTTACCGTTGAAAAATTTCAAAAAGTGGCACAATAAGGGGATTTAAAAAAAAAGTGGCACAAAAGTGGGATTTCTAAGAAAAATAGGGGCAACTTTAAAATCAAAGAAAATTAAAAAAACAAACATATTTATCAACCTATATTTTTTAAAAACAAACAATAAAAACAAATTTCTCATGTATAAAAATTAAAGAAACATTAATTTTATGAGAACTCATATAAGTTTATTCGTACGTTTTATTTGCAAGTAAAAATTTTAACTTGCGGCAGAATTAGTTTTTACTTTCTGTTCTATTACAAATAAGCTGACACTTTTTTGCTTTTAGATATCTTACACAAGTCGTTAGTTTTTCCGTTTCGTTCTGTTCTGTTAAGGTTGAACCTGTGAAAATCCAAAAAAAAATTAAGTAATTCTAAGTAGTGTTGTAAAAAGCGGCTACTTTTGAATACTCAGTACTACCTGATACTTTTTCAATTGGGTACTCGATACTACTCAATACTTTATATATGTATGTATATGGGAAGTTAAAAATTATTATTTTATAGATAATGCAATATGGAAAAACAAAGATTAAATACAACTATATTTAAATTAATTTATAACAAATGAAAATAAATAAGTTCGAAGATTAGTTTTTGTACACAGTGTTACCATATGTGAAGATTTATCTTATTTTTGAAGTTTTTAGACAGGTTAAAACGACAAAAAGATTTCTTATCTAAAAATAAGATTTTTAAAAATTTTACTTTTGGTACTTTTAATATATTATTGAGGGATTTTTTGACTAAACTACTTACAAATTTTCTGATTTGCTTCATAATGATCTTACACACATTCTATACACTAATTATTTTGTGTTATTTGGCTTTACTTTTAATAGTTCACAAGAATCTAAATGAATTTGTAAAAATTTTCATTCAATAAAATAAAGAAAAAGATTTTTGGTAACAAAAAAAGATTTTTTTTGCTCGATTCGAAGATTTTTGAAAAATAAATATGGCAACACTGTTTGTACATAAACATTTTTTAACGTACTCTTACACTTCTAGTATATTAATCTCTCAAATTATCCTCTAAATATTTTTTAATAAACATTTTTTTCTCACAATTGATGTTATTACTTAGTCATTGTGTAAATGTAGAAATAACATTTTACCGACATTGAAAGAATTTAAAATAATTTTTTTGTTTGTGAGGACCTTGCTGGTTATATTCTATCACTTGCCTTCCTTCCGCTATTCTAAAGGGTCACTTTTTCTGTCCAATAGTATTTGTTAATGACTGAAGTAGTTCAATAATGCATTCTGTAGTACTTTTTTTAGTGGCTATTTTCGTATCAAAATAATTCCTAACAGAATTGGTATTTGTTACACTAACTCCATGAGGTTCAGAGTCATATTTGTTTGTTTCAAACTCACAGATTTGTATAATTCTGATGTATTTTAAAGGAAAACTTTCGCTTGAATACTATAAAATGCAGCCCTGAAAGTATTGAGTAGTTACTTTTGTGTATTGAGTACCGGGAAAAATTCCTGGTATTGAGTACTCAGTACTGAAATACTCAATACTTTTACAACACTAATTCTAAGTGACAGCATCAATAAAATAAAAATTGTGACTATGCTTTTAAAATTTAAAAATAAATAAATTTTTATCAGAAAAACATAAAATTATTTGAAAACATAAATATAGCTGAACTCATCACTTCAGTGGAAAACAATGGCCGTTCTGCTCAGAAACAGGTGATAAGTTATAACATAAAATGTAACTATTAAAATAGAAACAGAACGACACAGCACAGAATATCAACAGGAAGTAAAGAATAATGAAACCTGTACTAACTCACGTAAACAATTACTGATTACTGGGGATGAGATGTATGTATACACAAAAAGAAATTTTTGATTTTACAATTGTTTATTTGACGACTGTGAATATATTTCTAGAATACCTGCTAGTTGAGTATTTGCAAATAAAATTTTTATTTACAAATAAGACATATATAGACGTAGTATATATAGCTACTAAATATAAAAAAATCATAAAATCTATGATAATAATGAAAAACTGGTCAAAATGTGGCATTTGATATTGACCGAAATTCCAGTAGAAAATAAATGGAAATTTCGTTCAATATTGAATGCCGTAATTTGTCCCAGTTCTTAAGATTTACAAAAAATTAAAAAATACATTAATAATGTTATTGGCATCTTTTGGGGCATATCACTTTTTTACTTAAAAACCACTATAATTCAAAAAATTTACTTAACCATTTAAAGTTTTGATAAAAACTTTTAAACTTCAATTCTGAAGAGGATAATGTATTTTTGGTATTATTTTTATGCATAATGCATACTTATTAAATACCTTAAATATCAATTCTTTTGAAATTGTACATCTGTATTTCTTCTTAATAAGTTCTTCACTTGCAATCCATTCTTTCAAATCGTTTTGAAATAAATTTAAGGCAGACAGCATGGACAGACAAGTGTCTACTTTCAGTCTATTAGAAAATTTTTTGGCAGTGCTAATTTAAGTTTACGCTTTTTTTTTGGTAAATTTTTTTGTAAAGATGAAATAAGGTGTAACTCACCGACCTTGCAATTGCTGAATGTGGGTATATTTTTGCGTTTAATTTGGTCAATTTGTCCATTGACTTAAACGAATAGTTGCAACTTATCATCAGCAATAGTCATTTTATCCAAAAATAAGTATGTTTTGTAGTAAAGACTCGGATATTTTTCGATCATTTGCTTTTGGAAATTGGCCACGTGTTTGGCTGTCTTAGCTTTCTACAAATATGTTTTAATTAAATTTGGCTTTCACAATAGTAATCGAAAATACAGTTAGAATTATCAAGTATGAGCGTGCAATTGTACTCGTATATTTGAAAACCTTACACAAATGAAAAGATTCATACCAAGGTGTATGTTTTTATATTAAGTTTGACACATAGGAAATAAGAAATTGTTTAATGTGGTGAAATCTGTACGAAGCTGCGTACATTTATTGTCAAAATAAAAACGAAAGTTGACTTTGAACAAAAAGGGGCACAAAATAGTGCAATACACTTAAAGGGGATCTGAAAGTAAGGGGCATAAAAAGTGGCAAGGCAGTTGAAAAAGAGGCAAAATGCGACTTTAGTCGCACAACGGTAACGCTGAGTTTGATTAAATAAATAATATCTTTTTAAGATAAATATAAATAAATTTAATAAAAAAAACTATTGTTTTACTACGAAATACATCGTTTTGTAAAATTTCTGTTATAAACTTAGTTGAAGTGGGTTATAGTGCATTCGTATCCGTGCCTGTAGTCTAACTTTTAGAAAAAATTTCAATGGTTTGATTGATGAACTTTTATTAAAACCGAAAATGCAAAAGTTATTTGGAACTTCATATATTTAAATAATAATTTTCCAAAATGTAAGTACTCATTTTTTAGTTTAAAATAAATAATTAGAAATTTAAAAAAAAAAACAATATTTCACGTCATCTTTTAAAACCCAAAGAATATGTTCAACTTCTGCTTCTTATTTTTAAAAATTTACATAATGTGTTTTGTAAGCGAGTTAGTGTCCTGCACAATACTATTTATAAGACCTTTCAAGACATGAGAGATTTTTTCAAATGCTTTACTACAGCGAAATATTCTAAAAGAATCGCTAAGCAACAATGTTGGCAAGTAATTTTTTCGGTTGTTTGTCTTGTTTAGCGTTTCTTTTAGAATATTTCGCTGAAGTAAAGCATATGAAAAAATCTCTCATGTCTTGAAAGGTCTTATAAATAGTCTTGTGCAGGACACTAAAGCGAGTACTTCAATTCGGCAATCAATAAAGTAAGTCATTTTAATGTCTAATTTTTACTGGGCATTTAAACGGCAAAGTCGTACATGAGGGACAAAGTTGATAGTTACCGTGACCATATTTTTCAACAAGAAGTAAAGGACATTTAAAAATGTAATAAAAATTAAATTAATTAGGCAAAACAAAATTTTACGGTTAATAACATTATAGTACATAAAAAACACAAATTTATATCCTGATTTAAGTATGCCAGAAGTGACTGAAGAAATTATAAAATACGCAGGCAAATATCTAAGAAAACTCGAGTCACATCATAATCCGTTTGCTTGTAATATTTTGAAGTTTAGGATACATCCGCTTAAAAAAGAGAACTAGAGGGGCTCTAGTACTCAACACTCCAGATGAAGCTGCTTGAAAATACTATTTTTTTTAATGACTGCAACTTTGTGTAGCTACACAAAATTGAAGCGAAATATCGATAAAAAAATAAATAAAATTGTAAATTAATAACAAAAGTACTAAAGCTTAAATAGAATTTATATACAAGATATAAAATACTGTTGTGCCTGTTTTTATGATACATACTTGCATCATTTCTACAGCATAAACAATTATTTTCCACTCCTCAACATCTAGGATTTTTTGCATTGTGACCCTTTATGATTTATTGTGCGATATGTACTTTTTTTCAGTGTTGCCAGGTGATTCCAATTTTGAATCATTATAATTTCTATTGTATTGATGTTGAAATTTTCGGGTTTTGACAAAATAAAACTTATAATTTTATAGTTTAAAGAAAAAAATCGTTATTAAAATAAAGGACAATTAATTAAAAAAAAAGAACAATTTTTTTGAAAAAAATTTGAAAGGACATCGTTTTTAAAAAAGGGACTGTCCTCTTAAAAAAAGGACGAATGGTCACCGGATACTTGAAAGAGTAAACACAATTAGACACTGTTACAGTAATAAGGGAGTGAGAAATTATAAGTTCGTTTTATTGCAAACAAACATCACTTAATATTTTCACTGTAACACCGTGTAATCAATCAATAACTCAATTTTAATGTTCCTTGCTTGAAAGCAGTGACCATCTGACGTTATATACATACATACATACATATCGTTAGCTAAAATGCAAAAAGGCGTAACTATCAAAAATATAATTTTGCAGAAGCAAAAAACTAAAAAAAAACTGAACAAACTTGTAGTCAAGTCCGCTTAGATTTTGTTAATAACAGTGAGATTTTTGATTGCAGAATTGTAAAATTTGGTCAAGACATGTAGTTTAATGGCATTCATAATAGTCAATCAAAAACACAATTTTGAATTTTTTGTTAGTTACGCCTTTTTGTATTTCAGCTAACGATATATAAAGCACAAATTTTTTGTCCTACACTTTCAAGTATCTTAAGGTACTTTTCTTTAAATATGCAAATTATGTACTTACGTTGTCATATTTACAAACACTTTTTTAAATTGCTTTAATTTTATTTTTTAATTTTTATTTTAATTTCTTTATCAATTTAATTCTTTAATTTTTCACCAATAACCATTCGAGTCTCTATAAAAAATGGTAAACTTAATTCTTTGAAAAATAAAAATTTATTTTACAGTTACTTCAGTAATGCCAATATTCTTAATAAAATCTATTAATAACTTACATAGCTGCATTCCAACGATTTTTAGAAAAATTTGTGTTGACCACGTTCACACGGGCAATCTAATGTATCTGAACACAAGTAGTAACGCCGGCTGGTCAATGTTTACAAACCTGGTCAATGTTTGCATAAAAACTGGTCAAATGCATGTATTAAATTAATAAACGTTGTTTTTTATTATAAAAAAAAAATATGAAATAAGTAAAATTTAAATATATTTATATATTTTGATATATTTAAAACTTCAAACGCAACAATTAACAAGCCTATACATTATTCGACCTAAAATGCAATCTGCCTACACCAGATAAAAATTATTATAGCAAAACGTCGACAGAGCAGTTCTTAAATTTTCGTTAATGCAATTTTTGTTGGAATGATAAATCGCAATTTCTTTGTCAATTCATTATTATGATAACCCAGCTAAAAATATATGTATGGATCATATATGGGATCCCATATATGGTTCGGATCCCAAAAGTGAGGGCATATGGACATAAGTATACATATGATAATATATATTCATATATTTTCATATATGAATGTGTATTCCCTTTAAAGTATGCAAAGTTCATATTGATTCATAAAGCGCACTGCTGTTCAATAAATTAAATAATTAAAATTATTTTTTGTAAGCTTTTGTACAGAAAGGTTGTATTTAATGAAACATTTGTTTGGACAAATAATGAAAAACGAACTAAAAGTCATTTCAGTCCTCATTTTAAGTCAAAAGGTGAATCAATTATTTAAAAACCACAAAAATCATATTCGTACATAAAATTTAATTTAAGAAATCAAATTAGAAACTAATGCAATTAATTATAAAAGAAAAAATTGTCCGTCTAACAATAGTTTTCAATATAATTTTTGGCAGTAATATGAACTTTGTTTCATATCTAGAGAACTCTGTTATTTTCTATAAAATAAATGACTGGATTATCCTTTTGATTATTTGAATAATTAAATAGGGCCCCAATGTATAAAATCATACAAGAGTGGTTTTTTTGTGACAAAAATTTTTCTTTTGTAAACGTTGAGGGTGCGCATATAAACTTTGCACACCGTATGTATTTTCTTATGACTTTCCAATTCACCAGTGATAAAATACCAAGCTTTTTTGATTGCAAAAACGATCTTATGTGAGATATCATGTATGCATACCCATAGAGCACAAAATATTGCTGGAATTTTGCAGAAATATTGTTTCGTAACGTAATGTCACAGACAATATTCTTGCACTATACCTGCACTAAATCTATGTCCGTTTTTTTGTCTTGCCAGCAAGATTGCAGAAATATTTCACTGCAACATTGCAGAGATATGGCAAAAATTTCTAATATGTCACCCGGGAACCGTAAGGGCGTATAAATTTTTTTATTTTTATTTATTTTTTTTTTTTAATAACGCGCTTTCGCCTGAAACGTCCAGAATTGCTAAAAAAAATTTAAAAAAATTAAATTTTGTATACCAAAATGATTGAATTTTAGAAAAAAATTTTTTTTGGGAATCTTCGTATTTTTACCTAAAACTTAAAGCAAAAAAATTCCCCAAGTAAAATTTTTTGGACTTTTAAATTTTCATATATGAGCTCATATGTTATAACACATTTCATATCGCACTTGATCCTCAAAAGCGTAAGAACTCAAAATTTTCAAATTTTCACTTTTTGCAAAAAACCAAACAACAGAGGTCATATCTACCCACTGTAAAAATCTCCCTTTGATATATCTTCTTTTCCGTGAAAAAAAAACCGTTATGACTCTCTTTATGTTTTTAGAATAACTACTTTAGTCTCAATTAAAGGAAGACATTTTTAATTGCTTGCAAGTGGTTGAGCAAAACACATAAAAGTTTTTTTCATACAAAGAGCGACATTTCGAGTTGTTGTTGTTTTAGACTTTTAACGGTTTATGTAATCCCGAGTGAATTTTCAGTTAAACTGGGTAATTTCGAAATAACACCACTAGTTAAACAAAAAAATTTCAGAAAAGAATAACAACTCAAAAAGTATTTTTTTTTTAATCACTTAAGCAATAGAAAAACAAAACGTTGTATTCTTTTTTAATGGCATTTTCTTACAATCACATCATTTTTTGCTGTAATATATCGCTATAATCAATAGAAACAGTTTTTGAGTTGTTACGCTTTTGAGGAAGAAGTGCGATATATTAGTCCATATATTAGCTCTTAAATAATAGTATCCATGACATTTATCGAATTTTAAATAGTTAATTAAAAAAGACATGAATTTACCTTGTCGTTAGGAAGTTTCAACTAAAATTTTAGTTGATTTTTCGAACATAGAAATCAACTAAAATTTTTGTTAAATTGCCTAAAAAACTTTGTAAATGCCATTCTACCCTTTCACTTAGTTAAAATTATACCATAATTTTAGGAAATATAACCTATGAATTTTTTTGTGTGTACGGACCATATATAATTTTTTTTAGCTGGGAAATCACAATTTCTCTGTTGTTATAAAGGTAATATGTGACAATTCATGCTGTATTTCACGTAATATTTATTAAATTGCTTTTAATTAATAAAAACATTCATAGTTTTTAATACAAACTTACCTGAGCTGAAGCTCTGGTAAAATTGTTAAGACAATGACATCAATTTAAAGTTCATGCTGAAGTTAGTAAACTTATATTAGGTGTCCACTACAGCTAACACAATTTCAGTAAACATGTAATCTCTGCCACGCATTTTGACGTTTGGTGATGTCGATAATAAACATCACAAATATATCCTCATATATCACACAGGCAATAACAAAATACGGCTAACAAGCAAAGCTTACCAAAGATATTAAATAAAAATTAAAAAACTAATTTCAAACGATAGTTAGTTAAGTTTTTTATGCCATAATACCAATGCCATAACACTAATAAATGCAGTTTATATCCGATAAATTTTTCTCTTGATAACGATTTGACTTTAATCATGATAGAAATTTATCAGCTGTTGACTCGCTGGAAAAATTTATACCTTGCAAATGTAAATATAGATTTGTTTATTTATAGCGATTTTAATAAAAGTTGCTTTTCTATTGATTTAATACAACTCTGTGTGAATCAGAGTAGAAAGCAGGAAACGATTAGCCACCATATTTGGAATTTTTTATTACAGGGATGCTACATCATGATTTTGATGTTAGCTACACACTTTGCAACATGCTATCGCAACATATTTCTATTATATCCTCGGTTGGTTATTGGTTTGCTGCAAACATAATGTATTTTATATATTCTGTGCCGCAACCCATAACCAAACGACGATATGTTGCATATTTATATTTATTTTACACAGAAACTGTAATCTACAATGAAACCATCAATGTAAATTTTGGTATATTTGAAACTTCAAATGCAACAATAAACAAGACAACACATTATTCGACCTACAATGTAATCTCTCTAATTGCACAATCATGTCGCAAAGTCTGTAGCTACTATTACTAGAAATGATCGATTTCGATATATTTTTTTTTTTGCCATTTTCGATTAAGTCGATTTTCTCAAAAACGGGTGGACAGAATTTTTGCACGGTTGTCACTTTAAGAATGTGTAACGTTTTGGCGTGGGAGTCCAACGGTGCTCCTGGGAAAATTCATCTTACATTTTTTTTGGCCATTTTCTATTAAAATAAATAACATCTATCTATATCATCTAAAAACAATGGATTTTTTGTAGTCACTATCGACAGTAAATGGTACACAACCACATGAAAACCAAAAAAGCCCAAAAATTTCTTCGTCAAGAAAATATTTTTACATCCTTGTATTATATAATAAAAGAAATATTTTAATATGTACAAAAATAAAAATTTTTTTTGTCGCCATTGGTATCAAATCGGCTTGTAAGACGACTTCTTTTCCAAATATTGCGCTGAAATTTCTCACCTTTCCCTCGTATTACTGTTCTTAACTCCATTTAGTTCTTCAAATACTATTTTTCAAATACATCCATAAATTTTGAATAAGGTATAGATCTGAACCTTGAGATGGAGTATCCACAACTTTACCGCAATTCGAAAGACACAATAATCTTACCAAAAGTGCCTCATGTTTGAGGTCAATACATTAACAAAAATTTAAATTTATCATATGACTACTTGTTCCCTTAAGTATAAATAAAATAAAATCTATAACAAAAAATTTCATAATGAAAAAAAGGGAAAATATATTTACGATGAAAGTCAAAGTTTAATACGATTTTAACTATGTCAAAACATTTTCTTGACAAACTGTATATAATTTATTACTTTAAAAGTATATAACGGCGACTCCTGTATTAATTTTACATCAATATTTTGAGCAGTAAAGCAATCAATACGAATAATTTAGTTTATCTTGCTTGAGATCACAAGAGGTTGATTTAGGATACCTGCTGTATTTGTTCAGCTTAAATAGAAAAATACTTTGAGTTTATTTCTGTAACACATTTTACTGAATAGAGTGAACTATTGATGTCCTTGATCAAAATGAAAAAGAAAACAAGTCTGTTTTGAATACAATAGATTTTTTGTTGCCTGCAACAAAACGCTAATTACTTCAAAAGAAAACCACACCTAAAATAGTAAAGATTTATTTAGTTATAAATTACATGTATACACAAATAAGTATTTCTTTGAGCCACAACAGCAATATTCTAAGTTGTTCTTTAGTCCCTATTTACAATATGCAAATCTTATTGCTAAGCTGATTAGTTTATTAGGAGAGAGCGACGGGGGGAAAGGAAACGTTTCTGTTCCCCTCGTCTCTCTCTCCCTGAAACTAATCAGCTTAGCAATAAGACTTGCACAGTGTGATTTGGGACTTAGCAACGCGCACACCCTACATTTTTTACATCACTAACTTATTCCAGCAGCTCAAATTTTTATAGCACTCTTAAAATTACTGGCCGAGATAGTGTTTTACGACGAACCAAAAATGTTCCAGTTTTTCGAGCTGTGACCAAAACAATTTCAATATTAACCTGTCGTTTATCAAGTGGGAACATTTTGAGTCATTAAAAATGGTAAAGCGTCGTATTGAAAGTTTGATATAACAATATGAACATGCGTTATTTATTTATATGAATTTAATTCTTTGATCCAACGGTTTGGTTTTTAGCTTACTTTAATAAATAATTTAGTGTTAAAAAAAATCATTATATCAAATAGATAAATATTAAAAAAACAAGTCTATGACAAGTCTATATTCGACTGTGCCCTTCATTGCCGGACGTATAGAGTGTATTTAGAAATATATAAGTATGTACATATCTGCATACATATTAGTTTTGTGAAAAAAATCGATCATGTATTTTTTTCTTATTTTCCTTTATTTAAGAAAACTTGATATTACAAAATTACTTAGTATCTCAAATAAAATATACCTTTGCTAGTATTGAATGTTCACGCAGAATTGTTCGATCTAGGTGAGCAGATTTAGTGTGATGAAGTAGAACGTGTCCTTTAATTTATTTTGTAGTTACGACTGTTCCTTATCGATAAATTTTATGTTATCTCCATTTACTAAAAATTGTGCTGAGAGCACAATAAGCAACATATCACAAAGCTTTTTAGGACTAACTAGTGCACATGTTTATGGTTAAATTGGATTCTAATATCAAATTTGAACAAACATAAAATATCGTGCGTAAAGGTCTTCCTGAAACATAAAGTATTTAATTAAAAAGGAAAAAATATTATTTGATTACGTTCATATATCAAAAAGGGTTCAAGGTTTCTAACCCTGCACTCATATTTTTTATATTTATAATAATACTAATTTCTTTCTTTCTAAAATATATTTATTAATAACGAAAAAATTAACAGTTTTATCTATTTACTTTTATTATCGAAACAAAGTTTATATATTCTAGCTTTGAAGCTGTTTTTTTTATTTTTCTAAATTAACTTCTAATTCCTTTTTTTCTTAAATATAAAAATATAAAATATACATATGTAATTTCGAAAGAAAAAGAAATAATAATAATAAAATAATTTGACCTTGTTACTTTTATGTACCACAAAAAGCGTAAATTTTCCAACCCTGGAAATTTTAATAATTTTTATACCAATTTATTTCTCCTTAAGCTACGGTCACACTTGTCAAATATTTGCCCAAAAAAACGTAACCAACAAACAATAATTTTAAACAACTAATAGATAATGCCATAGATTCCAACATTATTGGCTACTCTTTAACTTGACAAACTTTTCTCTGAATTGAAAGATTTTTCATTAGCTTTTAGTGGGCAAATTTTGGACAAGTGTGACCGTACCTTTAAAGTATAAAATATGTTTAGTATGTGGAGAAAAACAAACTTATTTTTAGTTGGTTGCTAAAAACAAATTAAAAATTTCCAATCCTGGAATCGTATTTTTTAACCCTAGAACGGCATCATTAGTTTTTGGACACTAAAGTCACCCTTCGTCATTTCGACTACGACCTATTTCAAGAGCCAATAAAACGTCGTGAGCAAAAATAAGTACAAAAATACATTTATTATTGATATTTAGTTAGTTTTTACCCAACTGCGAAATGCAGAAAAGGGTATTGTGTTTATCAGCCTATGTATGTATCTACTCGAGCAAAGATTGCTTGTTAACATTAGCTATTTAACATGAATTTTAACTGAAATAGAATATGATTAAAACTATTAATTTTTCTCTATATTTATGATTTGATCAGGATAAAGTTCGTATCGCTTTGTAAGCCAAAGTAGATGTGATAATTATTAATGAACAAATAACACCAAAGTTAGTTGTAAATATTCTGACAAACACATAGTTGTACGGAACAACTAGCTGTTTTCAAAGGCCACTAAACCTTCATCATCAGCGTTCTTTTGTGTTTGGTACACTGTGTGTGGTGGTAGTTTGGCTAACAAAGCGATACGAACTTTATCCTGATCAAATCATTAATATTGAAACAAATGAAGTTCGAACAATAATAATTAAAATTAACTAAAATTAATTTTTCTGTTTTTCCGTTTTTTCCATTTCTTTTCAGGTTAGCATAAAGTTATATCACTCTACCTAGGTATGTTGAACTATTCTTCTGA
Source organism: Tachina grossa (assembly GCA_949987645.1). Lineage (NCBI taxonomy): Eukaryota > Metazoa > Arthropoda > Insecta > Diptera > Tachinidae > Tachina > Tachina grossa. The sequence continues at coordinate 128,014,610 of OX465276.1, read as the reverse complement.
TTAACAAGGCCCATATGGCCCTGAACAATTTCCACTTTGATGAATATTCCCATTTTCTATTGTTGCTTTTCAAGAGAAAATCTATTGTTTTGCTGGTCAAAGCTTTTACTTAAATAGTTCTCCCGGTATTCACAGAGCTTAATTTTACTTGTAAACATTATTATTTATTTTTGTCTGCTCTTTTTCTTAACTTGTTAAATCGTAGTTTAAGCTTTTTTAATATTTAGTTCTAAGTCTTTATTTCTTTTGTTTTAATATTAAGTTTATTTATTGTAAAAGAAGCCTTACTAGCAATGACAAGTACCGGGAGCAAACACTGTTGTTATCTATTATCTGATTTCAAATAAAAACTAAAAAAATTACTTTAATTTTCTTAAGCACCAAGCAAATATATTTATGAATATAATACTTAATAAAAAGGAAAAAGTGCTTAAGTCGAGATAAGCTAATTTTGAGTAAATGGCATCTTCGAAATCTGCATATTTGAAAGTACGCCTGGGCAAAATCTTTTTTAGACATCTAATCTCGTTTGGAATAATGACTTGATTTAGGTTATACTTTGTTTATTTTAACTAAAATATATTACTTATAGTGTGTAGAACGATGTTTGCTTTAAAAAAAATAAACGTTAACAGAGAATTTCCCAACTTAACTGTAAAAGAAACAAATTTCTGACTTCGACTTGAACGCTTAAAATGGCTCTCCTGCAAAACAGTAAAATATGACTTAAGCACTTTTTCCTTTTTTTATTGCCACAATTTTAAGTATGCATAAGTATGCATAAAAGGTATATTGAAATAACCCTTTAATATGAAATAATATAGTTTCAATAAAACTAACTAACTAACATTACTGTTGCTCCGTTATGTTTTACAACTAAAATAAATTGATCCTACATCTTTTAACATGTTGTATTCTGTGTTCCAAATGGAACAAAAATGGCAAAAGCACGTAGCCAAAAAAACCAGGGCATCCCACGTGTAGAAGCTTCCTTCGGTTGCTGCGAACGACCTATACCTTCGTATAGGAAGTAGGAGTTTCCAAGATCCACTCCTATAGTTTTTTATGGTCTCCACCAGTTAAATCTTATTAAAAACGTTTGCACTTGATAATAGAAAATTCCACATAAAACTAACTGTAAGCGATACAGTTAGTTGCGGTAACCATTAACAAGTGCGAGTAAGACGCAAGACTCTCGAAGGCCAATAAACAACTGTGGCCTGGTTGCATTTAAGAAATACTTGCCAACGACGCGTGATGTTGACTTGCTCAGAGCTGCTTTACGACTGATCTTTTAACATGAAGTTTACATCGGAAATAAGATTATTAATGGCTTTTTGTTTACATAAATCTCTGCATACCCTAGGGATAGAAATAGTTACAGTGTGTATCATAAATCAAGGTACCTCGCATGACATTCAACAATTCAAAATTTTTTACTTAATAAAGAAGCAAGAAAGTTTGTGTTACTTATTTTAATTTTGTAAAATTGGTCCAACAGAAATGAAATCTCTTATACCAAGAAACGTCCAGAAGATATGCTAAAGTTTCTTGCAACTCCATAATTTTGCACAGCAAAGTCTTGGTACCCTCTAAGTGTTTTATGATTAAGTATTGGCAGCTCTGTTATTTTTAAATACTTTTTTTCACATCCATAACGGTGCATTAAGTATGTATACAGAGTTAATTCTAGTTGATATCAGTAGCGGCAATCAAAGTTTCATTGAGAAAAGTGTTTCATAAGAATGACTCGCAAGGAGCTATCAATAGAGGAGCGTAATATTATTAATACTAACCATAAAATGGGAAAATCCTATTCCGAAATTGCGCAAATAGCCAACAGAAGTTAGTCAACGATACAGAAGGTAATAGATCGCTTTCAAAAAGAAAAACGAGTTGAAAATAAGGCCCGGTCTGGACGTCCACGTAAGTTAAGTACCAGAGAAGAAAGACAAATAATAGCTATAATTAGGAATGATCCATTTAAAAGTGCACCCAAGATTCCTGCAAAGTTGAAAGATTCTATGGACAAAAGTATTTCCGCGCATATAGTATGCAGGTCAATCAAAAGAGCCGGATACAATGCATGTACAGCGCGCAAGAAGCCCTATATAAGCGAAGTAAACAAAAAAGCGAATAGATTTTGCAAATGAGTACAAAACAAAGACAAATGAGTTTTGGGATAAGGTAATCTTCTCGGATGAGTCAAAGTACAACGTTTTTGGTTCAGATGGACGTGCACCAGTATGGGGAAAGAAAAATGAAGAGCATAACCCGAAAAATACCCGTAAGACAGTTAAGCATGCTGGTGGCAGTATCATAGTGTGGGGCTGTATGTCAGCAGCAGGGGTGGGTAACTTGGAAATAATAGACGAGATTGTGAACAAAACAGTATGTTTGAATATTCTTAAACAAAATCTCAACCAAAGTGCAGAGAAATTACAAATCTGCAATGATTACTACTTCCAACAGGACAATGATCCGAAGCACACTGCTGCTGACGTCAAGATGTGGATTGCATATAACACTCCCCACATACTTAATACTCCATCACAAAGTCCAGATATGAACCCAATTGAGCATTTGTGGGATCATTTACAAAAACGTTTGCGTAATCATAAAATTTCCAACAAAACTCAATTAAAAAACCTACTCATGACTGAATGGCAGCAAATATCATCAGGTTACACCAGAAAGCTGGTACATTCAATGCCAAATCGTTTAAATGAAGTTATTTGACTTAAAGGATACCCTACTAAGTACTAGGTACAACAAAATAATGCATTAAAACATGTGTTATTTATATTACATTTTTAATTTTTAAAGAGTACCTTGACTTTTGGTATGCCAAAATATGTTGTTATCTGAAATTACAACCCAGTTTTAGTTTTTTATGCTGTATATATGAATATTTTTTTAATTTTTTAGTAATAAATAAGCAAATCCAAAAAATAAATATAAACAACAGCAACTTTGTTAGATATTTTCTGCTTGAGCTTATTAAACAGATTTCACTAGCTATGGTACCTTGAGTTTTGATTCTCACTGCATATTCAATTTACTGCCTGTCCCACGATATCACTCGCAAACGTTCGAATAACAATTTGTATTGCAAACAACAATAACATTAGAAAATTTATTGTTGTTTTCAATATAAGTTGTCACTCGAACGTTTGCGAGTGCATCGTGGGACAGGCAGTTATTCACTATAAAGCATGCTGCAAAAAAAAGAACTTCAAGAGCATTGCCTTACAGCACTGTTGCCAGATTTGCAGATTTCTCTGCATCTTGCTGATTTTCCATTGCAAAAATTATAAAGTGTGTTTTGCAGATTTGCACTACCAGACTGTGTGACATCAATATTTCGTGTTTTTCTTTACTCCGTAAAATAAATACCAATGGTGTTACTGTCAGCAACATACATATAAGGGGCCGTCCATATATTACGTAACGCTCTAAGGGAGAGGGGGTGTTCGTGGTTTTCGAGGGGGTAGGGGATTTTTGAAAATGTTACTAATTTCGTACAAAAATACGTATGTTTTTTTTGTTTATTTATTTGATTGATAATACGTGTTGCCTACATATATATTATGAACATATTCGCGAATTCGAATATTTAAAACGATGTTTACGAATACGAATATTTACAACGATATTCGCGAATGCGAATACCTATTGTATGTGAAATTTATAGACATTTGATTGGGTTCTATTTTATTGAGCACAGTTAAATAAAAAAAAAATATTTATGAAAAAGAACTTCATACTCCTGTCCGCTAACATTAAAGTTTATAATATAGTCAAACTGATTACATGGTTCTCAATTCCTTATCTTTATCAGTTTACATATTTTAATATTCTCAATATATTTATGTACGTAAAAACTTCTTTCCATATTAAACTGCAACATATCTATGCAAATTAACATTAAATCCACTAAATACATAAAAGGAAATGGTCTTTGCAGAAGTTTAGGAAAAGATTTCTTCCAATTCTTTTGGACAAAAAAAGTGTCTATTCTTTCACATACCAATATGAACAAGACAAAATCAAATTATTAAGTTATAATCTGCCTTATCGTGGTTGGTGTATTTCAAATACGACTACGACTGTTTGGTAATAGATTAAAAAAAGCTCTTAAAGTCATCTTTAATCTATTACCAAACAGTCGTAGTCGTATTTGAGATATGCCAGCCACGAAAAGGCAGATTATTAGAAAATATAAATATTCCAATTTATCGTAGAAATATGCTCTTTTAATACCAAAAATCAAGGTGTCCCCTTGAAAAAACTGTTTGGATTTTTTTTCGCGATGAGATCTATTACCCCCAGATTGCGATGGTAAACTTTCATTGATAGGTGAGTTTTTCAGAACCCAGCTAAATTGAAAACACATTATTTTCGTAAAAATCAACTTTAATTATTCACTATTTGATTATATTTTATAACAAAAAAAAAATCAGACTATAATTTTCATATAGCCTTTTTTGTTTAACTTGAATTAGGTATTAAACTTCGAAAAAAAAATACTTAGTATCTGCTTACAAGAATAACATAACATCTTCTTTCTAAAATAACATAAAAGTACTCGAAAGAAAGTAAATTATTTAATTGCGCATATCTTGCAATGTGACATGACAAAAACATATAGAGCATTAGTGCTCTGATAAAAACTTTAAACTTACATAAGAACTTTTACTTATAAAAACAAATATTAAAAAATATAACGATTGAGACCACGCCTCTTCAAAGACATTAACACTGTCTTCAAAAGCATAAAAAATCCTCTGTTCTTACACTTTTAAACTTCAAAGATTTCGTTACAGAATAGTAAATGGATGTAGTGAGCAATTTTTGAGGGGGTTCAAAAAAAATTTGATTTCAATAGGCAACATTATTTTAGAATAAAATCTGACAACGACACGTCAATGATCTTCAGTTCTGCACATTTTCCCACTTTTTTTGTCCACGTCATTTGATATATTTTTTTTAATAGATTTTGTTGTATAGCCTAACGGTATAATCGTACGATTATGGTTTAAAAAAGAAAAAAACTAGAGAACAGAAAAAAAAGAAAAAGGGTAGCTGAAAGGAATGGTAAGACGGCGTGTTTGGAGATTGGGTTGATGAACTTATGCAGAACAAAATTGTTAAAGACAGGGCAATAAAGTTAAAATAAAAAGAAATATCATGGAATAACCTTATATGGCACTATAAGTTCTAAAATTTATAAATAATATAAATAAATTACCAGGAATTGTTTAAAATAGAAAAAAAAATGGTAATGCCAGTGTTTTAATTAAAGAAAATCAGAGAAGATCGGTTATAAAATAAAATAAATATGCACCCGGTCAAAAAAATACTTATGTGGCAACACTCTATTCTTAAATAGCTGTTGTTGTTATTTACATTTATTTTCTTTCATAAACTCTTACGACTACAATTTGAAGCTGAAAAAAAGTCAGCCAATGTAGCAATGGTAAAGTAAGAAAATAAAAAATATGTTGATTATTGAGTTCTTGTTTCAACTTTGTTATTTGTTATTGAGCTTCTCATTTGTTTAAATGAAAGTTTATAATATAATAACTCTAGTTGTTCTAAGAAGCTTTAGGTAAAGGTTCCCTGATGATCTGCATTAGCAAGGAATCAGAAAAATGTAAAAGGATGATACTAGGGTTGGAAAATTAATTTTTTTGTAAATAAAAGTAACTAGGTCAAATTATTTTTTTCTTTTTGTTTATAAAAAAATAATTATGCTTAATGTTTTAGAGAGAAATAGTTTGGCATAAAAATTAAATTAAAAAACCTTTTTCTGGTATATAAAACTAATTATTTCTTTGGTAATTAAATATTGCATATCTTAGAAGGAAATAAATTAGTTTTAAAAATTAGAAAAATTAAAACTAGTTCCAGGGTTCGAATTTAGTAAAACAAAATGTTGGTAAAATTATAACCAAAAACAATTTATTTTCTATTAAACATATTTCATGTTTAATGAAGATATTTACTCGAGATTTTTTAATATATGTTCAATTTTTATTTAAGCATAAACGAAGGTTTGTGCCACGTTGCTTATTATGCTCTCAGCACAGTTATGTTTCAAATCGATGGTCTTTCGTTGACAGCTTGAAACGAGTTCTTATTAATTTTTAGTAGAGATATAAATAACATTTACCGCTAAAGTACAGTCCTAACTATAAAATTAATTAAAGAACATGTTCCGTTTCATTTCCCTGAAACCGTTCCTTTGTGCTGAACAAATTCGAAAAAATTCTTTAGGAATAAACGTTTACATGATACCGCGATATATACCTTCTTCAATGGGATGTTTAAATTGAGACACTTAACAATTTTGCAAAATCAAAGATTATTAAATAAAACAAGTTAGTTTAGTTGGAGGTACAAACCAAAACTATTTTATAGGATTATTAAAATAAGAAGAGAGAAGTTTGAAGTTCGAAGCTTTAGCGATTTGCGAACAAATATTGAACAATTTTGATTAGAAATTTTTTCGTTTTTATCGGATCTCAGGTCAAGTCAGATATTGTTTTCATTTGATAATTTTGATATAACGGCGTTGCTTGTTTGTATAAGTAGCTATGAATGCAACAAACGAGTAACTTATTCATCAAGTATCAATAATTAAAATTACCCTTAATGCAGCAAACTCGTATCTCAATAAATGTACTTCATGCTTAAACTAAAAAACAGTAGTATATTATTACTACTAATATACAAAGATGTAATTGATTCCTTAAAAATTCCATTTGAACTTTTGTCCAAACACCGAAGTATAAAGATATGAACCATTTTTTTTTTGCTCTCCTGAAAACGTGTATTTTTTAAGATACGAGGTTGGGTAAGTAAGGCATCGATAATCAACTTATTGCTAATATAAACAAAAAACTATATCAAAAAATTCCGAGCGGTTACTTACTAAAAATTGCACTAGAGCAGAAAATTAACAATTTTTTTCACAAAACAAATATGTATGAATGTGCTTATGTATGTATCTCTAGTCTACATAAACGCACTTTGGTAAAGGGTATATAAGATTCGGCACAGCCGAATATAGCATTCTTACTTGTTTAAAATGTCTTTGATTTCTTTTGAAGGAACATTTAGAAACCCCACATAATTCCACCTTTTTCTCGTAGCTTGCAGACGATTCTTTTTTACTTTTAATAAAAGAACAAGTAGGAAATGTTTCGCAAATTGTTAATGTTGTTGATATACTGAGTTAAAATGGCATTAAAAATCATATACAGTTCGTGTAATCCTTTCTTTGACATTTCCAAATATTTTGAAACAATTTGTTATACTATGTTTAGACGACGAGTAGAATCACATGCTTCGCTCTCTGAATCATAATTATGAATTATGCCGTTTATGCTATGTTCAGACGACAATGTGAACCATTTGGTCCGCTCTCTGAACCACGATTGCGAATCATGCCATTCACACGTCACATTCGTGGTTCGTTTTGACAAATCGTTTTTATGCAGCAGGGCTTGATTTAACGCAAACTAAAAAACGTGAAAATTTGTCACTATTTACAATTATCTTTTAGCCCCGTTTTACTCTTTGTTCACTTGTGAACTTTTTCTTTCTTTAATCTAGCAATATCGACTTTTTACTCATTTTATTTTGCTAGTTTTCGAAATCGAAATTTTGTTTAATAGCGACCCATTTTATATGAATGTACTTATGTTAGGGCCTTTTACTTTGTTTTAGTGTCATCTGTGAAATGAGAATGGAAAAAGTAGATTCTATGGTGCAAAATTTAAAATTTCAATCTCTTTTTGAAATTATTTGGTGGCCCTGACAAGGGCCTATTCAGGAACGTCTCAAACGTTTTTGGTGGCCCTGAAAAGGGCCTTTTACTTTTTTCTTTTGTCATCAAAGGGCCTCTTAAAAAATTTAAAATTTCAATCTCTTTTTGAAATTATTTGGTGGCCCTGAAAAGGGCCTACCATGAATTCGAATAATCTGAAATTAGAAAAAATATTATAGTAAAATTGCGTTCTGGAGATAAGAAAAAATCAACAGAAAAATAGTTTAATAATATAAATTAGTACGTTGTCTAAAAATAAATTGATGTATAAAGAAATATAAATAAAAAGTAAAATATTGCAAGTAAATATATAACAAAATTCAATAATTTTAATACAATTTATGTTAGTATAGACCTTAAATTAATTATGATTATTTAACGCTAATGATAAGACCACAAATATATTTATTAGGTTGCAATAGACAGCAAATAAAACGGTTGGTCCTAAAGGTAATAAAATGGGTGGTCCTAAATTACTTATGGGCAACGCAGTTACTTAATTTTTGAAATATGGATGTCTACTTACATTTTTCAGTTTTTCCAAAAATACATATAAAAGTACATATAATTCTTGTAATTTTACAACTGAAAATTATACTTACATTCAATATTGAGCCAAAGATGGTTTCCTGAAAATAAACTGAAAATATCTCAAACATTAAACACAAATTTATAAAACAAGAAAAGTATAAAAACAAATTATCTTCTGTGTCGTGACACTTCTGTATGTTTTAAGACATGATGATTGATATTGTTAATTTTGCACATGTATACATACTTACGTATGTGTTCATTTAATTCCACAATTTTAAGTAATTTTGCAATTTAGATGGCAATTCGTATTAAATATTAATAAATATTTATTTTAGGTAAATGTAGATCATAATTGAACACTTAACATTTGAAGCAATTTTGATCTCGTTTTTACTCCTGATTTTTTTTTTAATTTTATAGTATTTAATTGTTTTTCTTTAAAAAGCGGTGACTTCGAATGCAGTCTGGTTCTATATCTGACGAAGCTTTTTCTTCGGGAGTATTTTTTTCAACATTTTCAGGTGAAGCAATATAATGATTGATATCGTGTAGTGGAGCAAATTTTAACCCTTTTGTTAAGTCTGAGGAGCACACAAATCTTTTGGCATCTAGACTTGGATAACCATGAGGTATGACTGGCCTTCCGAGTTCTTCGTCGATGGAAAACATACCCTAAAATAGTCTTGAGTGCCAAAAGAGGAGACTAGCGGAATATATTCCTGGTAAAGATAATTGAAATTGGGAAAACTGCCTCCATTAAATAGAAAATTCATCTGCCTCGGCTGTGAGGGTGCATTTGTAAACTACTTTGCTCTGGTTGTTCCACAGTTATCTTCTTTTCTGCTAGATCAGCTGCAAAGCTTGAAAACGTGGTAATTGAAACCTGGTTGCTGTTCCAAGGGTGTCGCTGCTTTTAATGCTTTTTTAAATTTCACTTATAACTGCAGATTTTTTTCCATCACTACTTTTAATGGACTTGATGTAAGTGGCACTAATATAATATGCTAGCGTTAAAACAAAAAATTTAATGTGAAATTTCCGTGTGCTCCTCATCTTAACACTTGTGTTACGAGACTAAATTAAAATTGTACTGTGTTGTCAAATTTTATTTAAACCTTTTATATACTTTCATCTTTAAGTGAAATTAACTATTTATCCTCCATTTCAAAACACTTTCTTTTTAAGAAATAGCTGTGTATACATACATGTAATTTATAACTCAGTAAATCTTTGCTATTTTAGGTATGATTTTCTTTTGAAGTAATTAGCGTCTTGGTGTATGCAAAAAAAAAAATCTATTGTATTCAAAACAGACTTGTTTTCTTTTTAATTTCAAGGTCATGAACAGTTCATTCTATTCAGTAAAATGGTAAAGAAAGAAACCCAAAGTATTTACCTATTTTAGCTGAACAAATGCAGCAGGTATCCTAAATCAACCTCTTGTGATCACAAGCAAGATAAACTAGATTAGTCGTATTGATTGTTTTACTGTTCAAAAGGTTTATGTAAAATTAATACAGGAGTCGTCGTCATATACTTTTAAAGTAATAAATTATATACAGTTTGTCAAGAAAATGTTCTGACATAGTTAAAATCGTTTTAAATTTTGACTTTCATCGTAAATATATTTTTCCTTTTTTTTTTCATTATAAAATTATTTGTAATAGATTTCCTTTTATTTACATTTAAGTGAACAACTAGTCATATGATAGTTTTAAATTTTTATTCATGTATTGACCTCAAACATGAGGCACTTTTAGTAAGAACATTGAATTTTGAATTGAGGTTAAGTTGTGGATACTCCATCTCAGGGTTCAGATCTATACCCTATTCAAAATGTATGGGTTTAATTGAAAAAAAAATATTTCCGAATGGTATTTTAAGAACTAAATGGAGTTATGAACAGTAGTACGAGGGGAAGGTGAAAAATTTTAGCGAAATATTTGGAAAAGAAATTTTTTTTCATGAGAAGTCGTCTTTCAAGCCGATTTGATACCAGTGGCAGCCACAAAAAAATTTTATTTGTGTACACCTTAAAATCTTTTTTTTTTATTATATAATACAAGGATGTAAAAATATTTTCTAAAAAAAAAGGAATTTTTGGGTTTTTTTGGTTTTTATGTAAATTTATGCTCTAATTTTTAATTTTGGTTATAACTTACGGCTATTTGTTCACATAAATGTAAATAAAATGAAATGTAGAAGTATTTGTCATTGGACAAAGCGAGGCTGATAGCTGACGAAATAGTGGCTTTGTCGTTAGAAAAAGTCCGTCATCAGATTTTTTCTTTTTATTGTTTTCATTAAGAGGCTCAGAACTCACAGTAAGCCTCACATCAGACTTTTTATTTTTATCGTTTTTATTAAGAGCTTCAGAACTCTTAGTAAAATAGGCATTTCTGCCGTTAAAGTAGCTCACTTCACAATTGTTTGTTTTTGAGGTACTCATATAGAGTATTCCTCAATGTCACTTTGTTTTTTGTTTGCGGTTTTGTTTTTGTTATTTATGACTATGTAAAAAGATATGAGCAAAGCAAAAAAAAGCTTAAAGTTAATATGTAAGTATGCAAGGCGAATTCATAACAGGTGACCTTAACAGTCCCGATGATTATCAGGTGTTCGAAGACTGCTTAGAGCCCAACTGTCAAAATGTCTTCTTTTATCTGATGTTTGTTTACATTTGAAGTGAAAAAAATTATATCATTCTTTATGTTTAAAAATTATATTTTACAGTAAAAAGTATTATAATGTATGAATATTTATCACAATGGAACCCAATTTGGTCTCCGAGTGGAGGTGCGGTATAGCACCACCCTTCCTAACCTATGCATTCTAAATTAACTCTTGCAAAATGATTAACTCCATTAGTTTATCGATGATGATTTTTAAAAAATTGTATCGAATATAAAATATTTCTACCACATGTGTCTCGCCTAAATGCATGATAGCTTTTGGTACAGAATCTTGTATGGATTTTCGCACAATATAGAAATAAGATTTTATCAAACGTTCTGCATTCCTTGACGCAAAGAATTAATACTATTCGACGCATTTGCACGTCGTTGTGGTTGCTGATGTCCATATGGTTCCATTGGGCGCATTCATAAGACGTAGCAGTTGAGCACAACAGTTGTGAAACTGTTGGCAACTGTTGGCCCCAAAAGTTACGTCTTAGAAACGGCTTGATGGATATAATTTAATTTTATATCTTTATTTTGTTACTTCATCGCATTTGTAATATAAAATTTAAGAAATACTTGCTCCTTCCACCTAACAAAGCATATAACAGGCATAACTCTATTCGAGCAGCTGTTTAGGCTGAGCACAACACGTTGACTATAGGTACCGAAAAAATTTTATGATGGAAAATTACTCAACTGTTGAGTGGAGCGGAATTACTCAACTATGCGTTTCTAAGACAAACGCTCAACTGTGTCGCAACAGCTACGTCTTATGAATGCACACATTGTGTCAGCTGGTGTCAGCTTTTAGTAGACTAGGCATGTTTATGAAAATTGGATATTTATATAGGCCAATTCAGTGGCTCCCAAATTCTCAACCATGACATTGGTGGCTGGTAAACGACGACGCAATAACGTTGTCACCACATCAACAATTTTTCCGTGCAATTTTGGGAAACCTTAAATAGATATAAACATACATACATATGTATGTATACATATAGTTAATATTATAAATTAAGTTTATACATAGAAATAAATATTCAAGCATACCTTAACATTTCCTGTTGCACTTCATTGCCACAATGCGCTGCATTTCCTCATGTATCAACTCAACACAACGCAAGTTCTTTAATGTGGGGGGTAAGACAACTCTTCCGGGCTCAGCTAGTATTTACTAGCTGACTTCTTATATATGTACATATGTATGTATGTATAAATAAGACGCACGTTTATTTGTTGTACACTTAAGTATTTCATTGTCCGTTTTTGTGAATAATTTCATGCATTTAAGGATAATATTTTGTTTACGGCCATGATGGCCAGTAAAACACATTTTACACCACTGATTTCGCGTTAAACAAACCATCGGAGAGGCTGCAATAAGGCAGCAAGTACGGTTTCTTTACGTTGTCCCAAAATATCAGGATCATTTAACTAAATAGAACCGTCTTTCATCATTTTAATTACATTTATTTTACAAATATTATTTTCTGTGTTGTTGATAGTATTTAGATGCGCATGGATTAGTAAAATGTGTTTTTATAAATATGTATGTATCGGTATTTTAGTCAACTGTTTTTGACAGATGGGGTTTTTCGAAGCCATACGAATTCATTTTGTTTTTAGTATTGTTGTATTGTTGTAGCGATAAGGTCATCTGTTATGAATTCGCCTTGGTAAAGGCCCAACTATAATATGAATAAGCTAGCTTAAGCAACTGTGCGGTTACATATAAAACGCATGTGGCAAACTATAATGTACTTAACAAACTTTTCGTCAAGTTTCGTCAAATGTCATTTGCTTAAGTAAAGTGCCAAACTGAACGCACATTCCGTAAGGAAACAACTGTTTGTGCATCTTTTAAACTTAAACAAGCAGCAGCAGAAAATATTCATTGATTTTAAATATTTTTTTATTGTTTATTAAGCACCCCATACACTATTCAATTCAATTTTCAATTGAGTCGATTGTTGTTCAAATCAAAGCGTGTATGGCTTTGTCAATTGATTAGTTTGGCAGTTGTCGAGTTTGTTGAAGAAAAATCAAAAGATTTTGATTTTTCATGTTGACTAGTAAATCGTTCAATTCGATTGTGCTGTGTGTGCTCTAGTTTCGTGATTAGGTGTCAAAATTTATGTTTTTAGCTTTATTTTATATAGAAAAAGTTATGTATTTTTAAAATTGTATTTTATTTCATTGAAATTTAGATAAAAAATTTAAAAAGTGATGAATGAATGCAATAGAAGTTTTAAATTTTTAAATTGGTAATTTTGAAAAAAAAAATATAAATTTGGCAGTTGAATGAAAATCTTTCAATTCTGTTTATGAAGTGTGTGGCCAAGAACCAATTCAATTGAAAGACTCAATTCACAATTGAATTGAAACATGTATGGGCTGCTTTATTTTAAACTCGGAAAATAAAGCAAAACTTTTATTTTCATTGTTTGTTTTACAATACACATATACATACATGTATTTACTTATGTATATGTACTTTTTAGTAGGCAAAACAAATAAAACAAGTAATAAGGTGATGGATATATTTATATGTGAATTTTCAATAGATTAGCACATTCTTTCAAGTTAGTTTTATTGAATAGCATTCATTTATGAGTTATGAGAAGAAACAAAATTACTACAAAATTATTGACAATACCTAGATGTGCAGCTGTGGCTAAAGAATACTTAAGTGCATGTTATTACATTATGGCCACCTAAAAGTCACATCTGAATTGTTTAAGCATTTGACAGACTTATGGTTAAATTCTGACATTAGCTTAAGCCAGCTTATTCATATTATGGTTGGGCCTTAAGTATGTACTACGAATATTATGTACTACGAATATTTTTTGTTTGTTTAGTATGTAAGAAAAACTCCGCTAAGACGTCTGTTCACTATAAAGGTACAACGAGAACAAAATTAAATGTAGAACAAAAAATTTTATATTGCAAAAAAAATATTTACGATGAAAGTCTAAATTTAAAACGATTTTAACTATGTCAAAACATTTTCTTCACAAACTGTACATACATATGTATGTAAATTGTTAACATGTGTTTCATAATTCTTTTGTTTTTACTACATTGGCCAATACATGCTTCTGCATATATATATATATATATATATATATATATATATATATATATATATATATATATATATATATATATATATATATTCTTATGGCCTGGGACTTAGAGATGGCAAACTATCGATAGTGTCTTTATCGATATATCAACTCAAGACTATCGAAAGTTAGAAAAACTATCGATATATCGACGATTTTATCGTGATATTATCGAAGTGCTATGGTTCACGTATAACATACATTTTTATTATTCAAAACAAAATATTTTTAAACAAAACAAAATAAAATACATAGATTTTTATTTGTCAGTTCAAAAAATAACACAACTAAAATAATTGCATGAAAAATAAGAGAGATAAGAGAATAAATTTTGCGTCACCCAGTTATTTTTGTTTATACAAAGCAATATATTTACATTTTTTTGTCTTAAGTGGTGAACCATTTACTATCGATAGTGACTAAAAATATCCATTGTTTTCAAGTGTTTATCGATTGGATAATTAAAACATCGATAGTCACAAAAAAATTAACTAGAACCGTTGCCTAATACATATGCATACATATACATATAATATGATTTTTAATGCTTCCCGGTGGTAAAAGTCTCTATGTTCTGCAGTTCTTACTGAACATTTGCTTTTTCCTTTTCAAATGTTTTTGGGAGCCGAGTTTTTTTTTTAAATTAATTTGTTATTTATTAATAGGGCTAATTAAAATATGCAAAAAAAATTCAAAATATGCGCCAGAAATAGCACGAAAAAATTTCAAAATATGCACGGTTATATGCACAAAAATGCAAAAAAAAATCAACAATTTTGTTACTTCAAAGTATTTTTATTCAAAGAGATCTTTATTACAATCAGGGTTACCGTAAAGAATTTTTGAAAAGTCGCACAAAAGGTCGTTTTCTAAAAATAAAGTCGCACAAAAAAGTCGTTTGAGAAAATAAAAGTTGCACATAAAACGATACGTTTAACGTTTTTTTTATTAATAAAAAGCATAACACAACATAAAAATTATTTGAAACAATGCATATTAAATTACATATACAGTTGCATTATATGTATGTCCTTCTATACATGTTTTCATGTATGTATACTGAACAAATTGACTTAAGTTTAATAAATTTGGCTGTCGAATGCTATCGAGGTCAAAGGATTAGGATTCATTAAAAAATTCAAGGTAAAAAAGTGAAACTTTACATATTTTTGACAAACATTTCCAAATAAAGCCCCGTGAACTTTTTACTTTAATTCTATTCGTTTGATCTTAACGCCATATATTTTGGGTGAATGTATGTGTACTTCAACAATATTTTTTTAACATAAGTATTAGATTTTTGAAATTTCATTTCTGTTTTTAAAAATAAGTTCAGCAGAAGAAATCTGGTTTTATATATCTTTGTCTATTAAATTTAAAGCTGACAGCATTGAGTTGCATGATTTTACTTTTAGTTTATTAGTTAATTTACAATTAATCAAAGCAAATTTTAAAATGTTCACATGTTCGGACACACCTGTATATATTTTAAAACAACATCTTTCATTGACTCAGCGGCTAAAAATAATGCTGTAAAATAAGCACTTTAAAAACCACAACTTTTAATTTATTTAAAAGCTTTATTTTGCTTAGACTATTCTTTGAAACTTCTACTTAAAATTTGCGAAAAATTTCTTAATTAGATTTTGCACGTGACAAGGTTGCAATTAATAAAAGTGTTTAAAAATAAATACTAATCTGTGAATTGCTTTTAAATTTTGACGATTTTTTTTTTGATAAATATAATAAGAAAATTTTTAATTTACTGCAAATTTAATGTTTTCAGTGAGAATCTTTACAAAAAAGAATAAAAAATCCCAACAAAATTAAAAAAGTCGCAAAAGTCGGTGATAAAAAAAATCTCACACCGCTAAAAAAGGGTCAAATTGCGACTTTAGTCGTATGAACGGTAACCCTGATTACAATGAACATTCATGTGTTTTTTTAAATTTTCCCAAAACTAAAATACCCAAATCTTTTTGGATTCTGGTTTGGCTTGAAGCTCCTTAAGATAGGTTTCATAAATTGTCGGCAGATACTTTGTTCGCAATGTTGATTCAGATGGCAAAGAGTTTTTATGGTATATTTCTAAAAAAGACCTCACGCCTGGATCGCTAATTTTGTGTAGTGGTATATTTGCACTTAAAAATGCTCTGCACAAATCCAAATGATATGTGTTTAAGTCGCTGGTAAGGGTTTTTAATAACGATTGTTTTGGAGCCGATGAATTCTTTTCCATTGCCTGGTTATGTTTCGAGGTTTTAAAATGCTAGTGGATATTGAAAGTGGTGGTGGTAGAAGTTATAGAAAAGTAAAGAAAAAATTAATAACATGCAGATATACATATGTACATGTACAAGAGGACAGAAATATATTTTATGTGAATTTCTTTTACACCAGTTTGAGTTATATGAGTCGTTATATATTAATCGCGTTGCCAGAGTGAAAAATAAGCTTTTTTATGCAAGGTGATCCAAAATAAACCTGAAAAATTAGCCCTTTTTATTAAAAATAAATTAAAATTTGTTATTGAGGGATTAGCTGGATCCTATGCCCATTTCACTGTTGGTAGTGCAGATCGTCAGAGAACCTTTACTCTGCAATACATATACATACATACATTTATGAGAAGAATCCCCTATACAGAAGAATTTTTTTAACAAATTGAAAATTTTTATTTTCAAAAAATTCTGCCAGAAAGCATTTAGTAGAATTTTTTAAAAGTTAAATGCTTTTTAACTATTTAAAATGCCAGATCTAGCAGTGAAAATGCTAAAATGGCAACAATGTTTGTTACCAGGTGACAAATGTAAAAGTATAAAAAGTATGTCATTTTCAACGAACAACTTGTGTTTTCTTCGGTAGTCCTGATTTACACTATGCAACTCTTATTGCTGAGCTGATTAGTTTGTTAGGTGAGCGAGATAGACGAGGGGAAAAGAAACTTTTCTGTTCTCCTCGTCTCTCTCTCCATCGAACTAATCAGCTTAGCAATAAAACATGGAAAGCGTAAATTAGGACTTACGGCTGTCTACACAATGAATTTTAAGATAGCACAATATTACCACATTAAAATTTTATTATACTCATTGTGAATTCCCTAAATGTATTGATAACATTTTAATAATTTCGTTCTTTGTGCCTACAAACACAAATAGAGTGAATATATCGAACTCTCATCAATGTTTTGAACGTCTGTTTTGCATTTGATTTGATTTTTTTGATAACACAAACTAAAATTGAAGGCATCACAGAGTTATATTATTTCAGATTGTTTGCAAAATGATAAATTAGAAGTGGATGATAAAAAATACAACAAGTAATACCAGGGGGTACAAATCCTAGAGAAAAGGAAATATGTATTTGGAAGCAAATCTCTGCAGAGATTGAATACTCAGGTAACTTGGGAGTAAAATGCTATATTTAAGTAGCAAATAATTTAAAATTAAATATTTCTCTTTACATGGAAGAATTACTCCAAACGAGATGGTCGTGTTTGCGTCACAGAAGGAAAATTGGTATGCATGAATTTACATTGTAAAACTAGGTGCTTTTCACATTTCAAGTTCCCAGAATGCAATGTTCATAAAATATTTTGAAGGAAAATATTCTCATTGAAAAAAAACTCATCATCCTCGCAATCGCCACTATCTGTGATTTCGCCTGTGTCTGTGTCATCGCCAGTGTCTACGTATCCACCATTGCCACCAAATGAACTGTTTGAACCAATTCAACCATCATCAACAACACCGGCAATGGCAAAACGAAAAAGTTCGAAAGGCTAAGAAAAACGTTTTTGTGCAAAATGGCAAAACCTATTAATAAGGTTTTTTGTTTATATTAAAAACATTATTAACAGCCTAATGTATGTACATTAGAGTGATCGGATCTCATCTGGGGGGAAACAAATTTCGGAATCTATTTCGTCTGGACCTTTCAAAACGATTCCCGTTTCCAGATATTTAGATACCCGAAATTTGAGCTCGATTAAACGACATTAACCCATGCCGTTCGTCGCTCAAAGTTTGAAAAAAATCCAAATTTTTAACAAAAAAGCTTACATATGGAGCCATATTGTTTTATACTTTAGTATTTATCGCAAAATAAAGATTTATAACTATAGTTCAGATTGACAAGGACTTTGGCGTTGCTTTTGGTAAACGTGAAGTAGTTTTCTTTAACTTTAATAAGGCAGTAATAATTTAGTATACTTTGATACTATCATAACCAAATTTTTTTATGTAAATGCATACCTACATATATATACATATATATACATATATAAATTATTTCTTATTATATGAATTTTTAAATTAAATACTCAATTTAATATGAAATTGTCAATTTAATATGAACCTAGGTGGCAAAAAGGTCGTTTATAGACAAAGTAAATAGTAAATATAACCAAACCTTGTGGGATGCCAGATTTTACTGCCATGACATCAGAGGCCACGCCATTGTAAGAAACAAATTGTTTTCGTTCGCTCAAGTAAGTCCAGGGGCCTAATTCCTGCACTCGTGATCGGAATTGCATTCGAATAGAAATTAATTTCGATGGCAAGAAGTTTTCTGATGATGTCACTCGTTACCAAGAATTGAGTTTTTGTTTCAGTGTTGGAAAAAGGCAAATATATTTATATATAAATTCATTTCACAACACTGAATAAATTGTAAGCAAAAGCATATGTTTGTATATATGTGTGTGTGCAAGAACATATGTATGTACGTACATACACACGTACCTATATGCAGAAAAAAGAAACGAATATACATATGTACGTAAATGTTATTTTCATTTTAATTTAATTACCAACTTAATAAAAAATTAGTGTAAAGTTAGAGAATAGAGCACTAGAGCAACATTTTAGATTCTTTTATTGGTTGACCAGAAGCAGTTAATTTGTTATTTAGATGTTCCCAGAGTTTGTTGATTTTTTTTTATTTTCTCCGACAACTGTTAGGCAAAACATTATTTGCCAAGTCAGTATGTTTTGTTATATTTAAAGTCAACTAGAAATTCTTTAATTTGTATTTTTTTATAATTACATTTGTGCATTCATTCACTTATAAATAAATAAGTCAAATATTGAACATGCATTTTTTTTTCTTCGCTTTTTCTATGTTAAAGATGATTTCGAATGCCTTTTTGCTTGCGAGTAAAAACACGAACGGTTGCATTCGAATGTATGCACGTTATCGAATGCTGTCATTAGAAATTTCGATATGTGTTATTCGAAACCGAATGCGAAAATCCCAAAAGTTAAAAAACTCGCACATTCGAGTAACAATTCGCTCGCAATCGAATGCAGGAATTAGGCCCCAGATAAGACGAAAAGCAGACAATGAAAATCCATACTCTCGATTAAGTTTGTTAACCAACAAGGAATGAGTAACTTGATCGAATGCTTTAGTTCAATCAATGGACACTAACACGGCTTTTCTACCACTGTTATATTTTTTCCTAATAGATTCCGTGAGTTCCATCAAAAGATTTCGTCGAGGCCGGTCCATATTACTCTCTTAAAACCTCTATCATTGATTTATTTCGAAATTTGGTCCTTCATCACGTTTTCAACTACTTTTGATAGAGTACGTAAAATGCTATTGGCCTCAAGTTATTTATAGAAAGTAGACTGCCTCTTATTGAAATTGGTGTAATGTGTGTCTTCCAATTACTAGGAAATTTGGAAAAGGTTAAAATATTGTTAACAGGATGTAATAGGTGTCTCATAATGTAAGAAATTTTTGCTGGGAATACACTCGACTCCAATCGCAGTAGGCCTTTCGATACAAGTCTACTTCGAAACACCAGCATTGCGTAAGCTATAGCTGAGTTTATATTTTTTAAATAATACCTATTGATAACTAGAAATACGTAATTTAGTACCTATGTATTATTACAATTCTGCTAAAAAGATAATTTTGTGTAGTCTTTTTTCTCTTTCTGATATCGTTTCTTAGAGACGGATGAAGAAGACAAGTTCAAAGAAGTAGAAAACACTGAAGAAAATAAAAAATGTCATTAGACTTATCATAATTATATTTCCACCTTAAACTAAAAAATATACAAAAAAAAAAGGAAAATTTATCACTTAATAACAAAATATACGAAGTATGCTCCTAGTGGTACCAGGTCAAGTTTTTGGGGCTAAAGGCTGCTGTAACTCAGTTTGACTTAATATAGCAAAAATTATGTCTATAATGTAAACTTTGAAGAACAACATAAGCTTTCTTTAGAGATACTATTAAGCGTGTTTCTAGTATTTACGGTTTTGGAGTTATGGCTCCATATGTAAGCTTTTTTGTCAAAAATTTGGATATTTTAAAACTTGGAGCGACGAACGGCATGGGTTAATGTCGTTTAATCGAGCTCAAATTTCGGCTATCTAAATATCTGGAAAGGGGAATCGTTTTGTGCGGTCCAGATGAACAAAATTCCGACATCGATTTTTTGCGGTCACTCTAATGTACATACATACCCAGCAAAAAATTACACATTACCATCAGAACTACTTGTCATATAACGACATACTTTTCTGATTACCAAATCTCATTATTCGCTCACAAATCACATTACCTGAAGTTAAAAAAAGATGCTGCTAAATGAGGAGAATGATTCTTTTACATTAAATAGTTTAATTAAACAAATATCTAAAAAATTGGACTTATGATTAAAAAACATACAATAACCGGAATAAGTTCGTTTATTCAATCAGCACATCTCCAACAAATAGGGATTTTGTTTGTCTTTTATATTAAATACATACAGAAATCCCAGCTTCTTAGATTGCAGCATAAAGAACAACAATTGCCTTTTGCGATAACGCATACTTCCAAGCTTGATGGCTACTAGGAAAATGTGATTTTCTGCGACGAAACCAACCTTCTGCTCTATTAGAATGACGGATGTAACAAAGAAAAAATCTTTAAAAATATTGGAAAGTGAAACCATATACGCAACTGTAAAATTAGAAAAAGTTTGGTTGATGGATTGGGGGTATATATACACATGTATATATGTATATGCTGCAAAAGGTGGGATAAATTTTTTTTATTGAGAATATCTTGAATGGGGGGCAGTACCTCAATATATTGAAGAATTTTTTTGGATGACAGCTCGAGTAAGTTTGGGTTAACTGTTGGTAAATATGGAAGTTTTAAATTTTTATTAATGTATTGACCTCAAACATGAGGCACTTTGGGTATGAACATTGTGTCTATTCAATTGCGGTAAAGTTGTGGATACTCCATCTCAAGGTCCAGATCTATACCCTATTAAAATTTATGGGTTTATTTGAAAAATGGTGTTTCGAAATGGTATTTTAAGAACTAAATTGAGTTAAGAACAGTAATACGAGGGGAAAGTGAGAAATTTCAGCGGAATATTTGGGAAAGAAAATTTTTTTCCATGAGAAGTTGTTTTACAAGCCGGTTTGATGCCAATGTCGGCCACAAAAAATATTTATTTGTGTACACCTTAAAATTTTTTTTACTATATAATACAAGGATGTAAAAACATTTTCTTGACAAAGAAATTTGTGAGTTTTTTTGGTTTTCATGTAATTGTTATGCCTTAATTTTTAATTTTGCTTATAACTTACGACCATTTGTGCACTTAAATGTAAATAAAATGCAATCTACTACAAAAACAATTCACAATCCAAAAAAGTAAAAAAATATTGACGATAAAAGTCAAAATTTACAACGATTTTAACTATGTCAAAACAATTACTTGACATACTGTACTTATGTTAATCAACAATTTTATATTTAGCTGAACTAGTAAAGTCCAACACTTAAGGCACAACTGTAATATGAGTAAGCTAGCTTAAGCAACTGTGCGGTTACGTATCATACCAAGTTCAGACGGCAACATGAACCTTTTGGTTCGTTCACATGACACATTCGTGGTTCGTTTTGACCAGTGTTGCCAGAAAATGATGATGAGAGAATGCTAAATCGATTAAAAAAATCTGCTAAAATGTTCTACAGGACAAAAGTATAATGCCAGATTTAAATGAAGAAAATTACACTGCTCATCAAAATGGAGTTTTTTTATGATGTTTAAATAAAAACGGCCGATCTTTATATCTTTTACCTCCTGATTACGATGGGTTCATTGGTTTTTCCTACCAGCTCTAGCTTCAAGGATATAGTGACATTTAGCATTAGCATAATTTACATCACTTTTGTACTATCTCGTGAATATTTCACGAATGCTCCTCCAAAATTAAAACATTTTCTATCTTATTAATTTTTACAAAAATTTATTTTATTAAGATAGATTCACATTAATGAGTACATCAGGATTTCGTACTGTTATTGTAAGGACGTTAAAAATCGTGTGTTTTTAATTTAGTCATTCAACCTAGTATAACTAATCGTCATGTATGTATTTTTGTTGGCTGATTGCGAAAATGGGATTATTACTTTTCTAGCCCCTCTTGTTGCAGAAATATTGCGCTTTACATAAAAAAATACTTTTAATTTTTCTTTTCGAACGCTATCCAAAAAAAAATGCAATTATTATGCCAAAAAAGTTGTATGGATCAGTCCAGTAAAGTTTTATGTTATTTGTAGTTAATAGTTGGTCATTTGTACAGGGTGGGCCAAAAGAAAGCAAGGGGTGTAAAAGTTTAATAACTTTTTTGTTTATTAACTTTTTTTTATTTTTTCTTTCAGATTATATAATATACAAAGTGGAAATTTTTTTACACTAAGTATGAAAAATGATGTCTCTTAAATGACGACCGTTTTCAACTTCGCACTGATGGGCTCTTTTTAGAGCATTTTCCATAACATCTTTCAAAACTTGTGGCTGTAGCGTTCGAATTTCTGCAACAATGTTTGCCTTGAGTTCAAGGATTGTCTCTGGCTTGTTCACATACACTCGCTCCTTCAAAAAACCCCAAAGAAAATAGTCGGGTGCTGTCAAATCTGGCGATCGCGCTGGCCAAATAATTTCCGAACTTCGAGAAATTATTCGCTCTCCAAAAATTTAGACGTTGCCGATGATCTGCGGGTTTTAATTCTTGGACCAATTGCACCTTATATGGGTATAACTGTAAATCTTTTTTTAAAATGCGCCGTAGTGACGTACGAGACATTTCTAGCTGAGCAGAACGCCTTCTGCCAGATGTTTCTGGTGCTTCGTTAACACTTTGCTGTACTCGTTCAATATTTTCCGCAGTGCGACTTAAACGTGGTCTACCGGTTCGAGGCAAATCTCTTACGCTGCCATGTTGGTGATGACGATTAACTAAGCAACGAATCATCGCTTCAGAGGGCGAAATTCTGACGTTAAAATGTCGACGATATGCTCTTTGCGTTAAAATAATTGATCTCTGGTTTAAATAATAAAATTCTATTGTTCTGGTTCTCTGTTCAGTTGTGAACCTCTCCATTATAAATTCTCCAAGTGTTGTCTATATAATCTGAAAGAAAAAATAAAAAAAAAATTAATAAACAAAATAGTTATTAAACTTTTACACCCCTTGGTTTCTTTTGGCCCACCCGGTAGATATGTTACAGTTAGGTTTAACATTTTTTTAACGCAATTATATTCTCAAAATATTATTTGAATTATTCAGTGCAAAATATTTTTTTTTTATTAAAAATACATTGAAATTGATTATTGAGGGGTTGTCTGGATCATATGCGCGTTAAAGGGTTGCATTTGTATACTCGTTTGTATAGCCAAAACAAATATACCATGGTATGTACCATGTAATTGTAGTGTGAGCGACAGAACTAGTATAACAGTTATTGTGCGTGCGTGCTTTTCCAAATTACAATACAATTAAAAACAAATAACAATTGCTTCTTGTATTGCTGCTGAGCAACTGTTGATCTGTTTTTGCTTAAAAATACATATTGTAGTACAATTATATGAAAAAAACCATTGTTGAAACAAGTACATGATGGACAGATGTATGTGCGGACGTTCGTTATGTTATTTTGTGGCGCAGCCAAGTATAGACAGAGAGACACAATTTTGCTCTGAGAGTAATTACACTTGCATATCCTGTGTAATTTTTTTGTATTTGAAGCTCTTGTGTTTCATGTACATGTATCATCTACTTACATATGTATGTGAAATTTTTCTTTTATTCATTCATCATCAGCCATGTATTTTTTTCTTTCTCAACACAACATAAGGGACTTACGGTAAAAGCAGTTTTATGTATCTTATTTGTTTTAAAAAAACAAAAAAAAAAAAATAAATGTGTTGTTTTCATTTGCTCATTGCCCAACCATACAATAATTATTGCAATTATAATTGCTTTAAAAATCAACATTTAGGGCCAATTTCACCAACTCTATTTAAATATCAATTCATATTTAAATGTTGATTTTCATTAATTTTTGTATGGAAAAATTACTTTTAAATATGAATTGATATTTAAATAAGTTGGTGAAATTGGCCCTTACAACTAGTAACAGAAAACGCTAAATAACATATTTGTTCATACCAGAACCAAAAACTAGTGCAAACAGATGTATCTGTGCAATGCTATAATGCGCGTTAACTGTTGTCAGTGCAGATCATGAGGGAACCTTTACCCTGCAATACATATACATTTATGAGAAAAATCCTATTTACAGAAGAATATTTTTAACAAATTAAATTTTTTTATTGTCAACAAATTCTGCCAGAAAGCATTTAGCAGAATTTTTTGAAAGTTTAATGCTTTTTAACTATTGAAAATGCCAGATCTGGCAGTGAAAATGCTAAAATGGCAACAATGGTTTTGATAACTCTTATTGATGCAGTGATGCCAACTTACTCCTTGTCAGGCTTGATTTAACGCAAATTAAATAACGTGCAAATCTATCACTTTTTAGAAGGATCTCTCTCTCAGCCTTTTATCCCCTTTTTATTTTTTGTTCAATATGGCTACATTTTCATCTTTGTGAACTTTTTCTTTCTTTAATTTAGCAATATTGACTTTTTACTCATTTTATTTTGCTAGTTTGCTTTGCCAATCTATAAAAAGAAGAAGTATATCGAATAATCTTATATTTCTTTCACATTTTTTGTGCTTTGAAAGATATTCAGTATAGCCTCAAAACAGATAATGTATGTTTTTGGAAGAGCGAGAAATCGAAATTTTATTTAATAACGACCAATTTCTTATGTATGTACTTATTTTAGGGCTGTTATCGCGTGATTTATAAAAAGAGGAAAGCAGAGGGAAAAACGCGGATATTTGCTTAAAACAGAAGGACTCAAAAATAAAATGACAAGTTAAAAAAAAAATAAAAAAATCACGGGATTTTTAAAAGTTTTTCACTGAAATATTTCTACTTTAAAGAATGTAGGAGTTATTAATAAAAATTATTAAGGCTTTATAAATGTTTAATAATCAAAATTTATTATGGAAATATAGTATATTTTAAAAACTTTTATAAAGCCTTAATAATTTTTATAAATAAAGGCTTAGCAAGCAAAATTTATTGTGAAAAATTATTTTAATAACCTTATATAATGGCTTAATAGTTTTTAGAAATAAGGCTGTAAGTCTATCAAAAGAAATAAACGTTTTTTACAAAACTAATACAAGTTTACACACATGTTTCTTACATTATTTAAGAATTAACGAATTCGAATATAACAGTTGAACCTGAAAACAAAATAAAATAATCCGGTTAGAGCTATGCTGCTTAGCTATATATGTGTTAAATAACAACGCAATAAAATTTTATTATGAGGGCAGAAATTTTTCCCGGTGAACAATTTCAATCAATAATAAGAAATAGGGAAAACAAGAAATTATAACTGGAATAGAGAGAAATAAATTGCGGAATTTTATTCATGAAGATTTTTTTAATTTTATGCCACAACGTGGCGTGATTTTCGTAACATAAATAATCGACACTATTACAGTTATAAATATATTTTTGTTTTGACTCCTTTGTACTTATAATCAGAGTACGAAAATAAACGAAACAAAATGTTTGATTTTGTTTTGTTTCCTTTGCTTTGTGCGTAAAACAAAAACAAAACAAAAGCAATGAGAACGATTGCTCAATTTGCTATTTTATGCACATGAGCATAAACAATACATTAATTTAATCGTAACCTTTTAGAAAACAACACAATAGGAATTAAATGGAAAGGTTTTGAAATATTGGCGACGAATTTGACATCACCATATGTAGGGCAATCATAAATAAAATTCCACTAGAAATTTCTCCGTTTTTTAATTATAACTTTTTGTTTTTAGCGTAATTTTATTCATGATTGCCCTCATAATATAATTTTATTGCATTTTTCTTATAAAGCTTAACAGCATAGATCTAAATTGGTGTCCTGAGACACCTCTCTTCTTTTGTTTTAACCATTAATTCTCTTATTCCCAATTGAAATTATATTTAGTTAATCTTCTTAAATTTTCTTCTTGACAGTTTTTAGACTTTTTTCTTAAATTTGTGAGCTTTCTTTTAAAAACTTCAACAATTTTTGTTTATTCATATAAACTTGCATGCAAGGCAAATTCATATAAGGTATACTCAGCTTAATTATGTGAAACTTACAGTACCAAGGCGAATTATTCGTGATTCGGCGTGAAGTTAACTAAAATTATACTCTTTGAATCAACTTTTAAGATGTGCTTATTCTTCATTGGTTTAAAATCGCTAGTGTTAAATTAAAAAAATAAAACTTAAAAAAGCGGAATTTTTAAACCCTGCGCGGTACGCGTGATTTAATTTAAAAAAGCTGGACAATCACGCGAAAAGCGGTACATATGGCAACACTAGTTTTTTCAATATTATTACTTCAAATAAATCTTAAATACATATCGAAGGTGTTGTGTGAAAGGGATCAATCTCGCACTATTTCACTTAGAATATTAAATATTTTTACCCAACACCATCGCTATGTCTACAGTAAAATGTATCTACATATGTACATAAGTATACATATACACAGAGAAATATTACTATAAATATAATTTAAAATATTGGAACTATTTTTTTAAAGTTATAGTTTCGTCGTTTATACTTATCAAAAAATATTTATAGCACAAGGGTTAATTAAGAAGAAGTTCTCCATCAACTGAGGACCAGCGATGCCAACTATTTATAACCCAAACGCGCTACTACCCTTCTCAAAACGCGCTAGAACGCGCTAAGTTACAGCATTGTCAAATATTTTTTTTAGCAAAAACGCGCTATTTTCTACGCGCTAAATTAAATTTGAATAAAAGTCGATGCATGTATGTATTAGTACTCGTATAAACAATTAATTTTTCAGATTTTGCAATATTGCTTGATTGACATTATGTTTTAATTAACTAAAATCATTTAATACAGAATCAGAATCACCTTCCAAATAATCGAAATGCTTAGTTTTGACTTTTAATTTATTTCTAAAACATTGTAACAACATATAAGTTTTCGAATAGTTTTGCGATTCAAATGATTTTTGTAGGTCAGCTATAATAGATGCTTTGTAAGTTATGTTATCTAACGGTAGGGCTACCGACTTAAATAAACTTTCATTGGGTGGTATGGCATTTTGATATATTAATTACTAAAAAATTTCATAATAAAAACTATTATAAATAACATTTCAAGTTACTTCCACTCGTCGCCAAATTAGTTTTTGCCGCCGATAATAACTTAACTTATGCCTGCCTCGGCTTCTGATCAGACGAAATTCGGTATGAGGGTAAGTGAATTTAATATTTTAAAAATGTTATAAAAGTATTACTATGGGTTTTTCATGGGTTTCCATGCTTTTTCACTAATGAATTCTGTGTGTAAAAAACTTTTGATATGAAACTTTTTATACACTTTTTCATAAAACGAGAATTAGTAGGTTTTTTCATTCATTTCAATTTTGTTTTAATTTTTTCACTGAACTGGAAACAGAAGCACTATAAAAAGACGAAAAAACGTTTCCATTTCATATTATCACAGAACCAGAATCGACCCCCCAGGTCAGAGAAGCGCAATGAGTAGTGAAAAAGAGAGTAGAGTTGAATCATGATTTATAGTTTATCGTACTTATGCGCACTCATACTTATTGCAATGTTGTCTATGAATCATACTCACTCGAAAGTCACGTCTTTTCTATAAATATTCGGGTTTTTTAAATTTTTAATTTTTGTTATTATTATAATTTTTCATTTATAAATGAAAAAAGTAAAAATAATTCAAATACAGTGAAAACTTTCCTAACGGACACCTTCCATAACCGGAGACCTCCTATAACCGGACAAACTTTGCAGAACCGTGATTTTCAACTGTTTTTTCATACAAAATGTATTCCCATAACCGGACACTCTAATAACCGGACGCGGACACCAAAATTTTGAAATAATGATCTAAAAATCCCTCATAAGCGGACAAAAGCGTTAAAATCAAGACGAATTTATCAGAAAAAACGCCAAAAAAAATATACCAAATAAATACAACTCTTATTAAGTTACTATTTTTTCCAACTCTGTTTCATATTTGTGTTAATGCCATTCAATTTTGTGATTCCCATTTTAACACCAATGACAAAGAAATTTCTATTTATTTGAACAAATTGTTTGATTAACTTGTTTTGATTGCTTTAGAACACAAAAAAAGAAATGGCAAATAAAAAAAATATGTTACCAATCAAAGAAAAAATGGAAATTATAAATGAGTTTGACAGGGAAAAGATTTCGGTGCGTGAAATTCCAAGGAAGTAAAGTTTTTTGAGTTTTTCTGCAAAACATTTTGTTGCATTTCTTTTATGTTTTAAGATTCAAAATTGGTAAAACACAGGCCGGAGAAATCATTAAAAATAAAGAAGTCATTCGTTCCAAATGGGAATCTGGAATAAATGTTCATCAAAAGAGGATGTTTGCTAAAACTGGTGGCGCTGAAATAGACAAATTGTGTTTGGATTGGTTCGCTAAGGCTAGATGTCAAAATATTCCAATTTCAGGTCCGATTGTAAGGGCTAAGGCAAGTGAAATAGCAATGCAACTGGGCATTTCCGATTTTTCAGCATCAAATGGCTGGTTACAAAGATGGCGTAAAAGGAATAATGTTGCTTTTAAATGTATTACTGGAGAAGCTGCAGATGTAAATCAGGTAGATGTGGAGCAGTTCAAGACCAAGCTGCCATCATTGATGCGTGGCTACAAGCCGGAGGATATTTACAATGCAGATGAAAGTGGGCTCTTCTTTCGTGCTTTACCTGATAAAACTCTTGCCTTAAGATCCGAAAAATGCGTTGGTGGAAAACTTTCGAAAGAAAGACTTACAATTTTGTTTTGTGCAAACTTAACTGGAGAGAAAGAGCAACTGTTAGTCATAGGTAAAGCTGCCCGGGCTCGAGCGTTCAAGTATATTAATGTAAAAGATTTACCAGCAATTTGGAAATTTAACAAAAAGGCATGGATGACTCGAGATATCATGACTGAATGGCTACAGCAATTCAATAGGAAAATGAGATCTCAGAAACGTAAAATTCTTTCGTTCTTGGATAATGCAGCATCTCATCCTAGGGAATTGAATTTATCAAATATAAACGTCTTATTTTTGCCTCCAAATACAACTGCAGTTTGCCAACCTCTTGATCAGGGCATTATCCAAAATTTTAAGGTTCACTATAGAGGCTCAATATTAAAGCACATACTATCAAAGGTTGATACATCAAATTCCGCAGCAGATCTTGCAAAATCTATTGACATTCAATCCTCCTGGGATAAAGTTGAATCAGCAACAATAAAAAACTGCTTTCGGAAAGCAGGATTTTCAGAATCTATTGATGACCTTCCGGATTTTGATGCCGAAGATGATATCCCACTGGCAACGTACGCAAATTTAGGAGAACTGTTCCCTCAATCAAATGGATTTGACGACTTGTTAAAAGTAGATGAAATCGTATTCACTGAAGATGACTGTATAGACACATTATATTAATAAATAAAAAACATGCATTAAAAAAAACAAAAAAAATATTTTTTTTTAACTGAACATCCGGTATTTCTTAATAAGTTCTTCACTTGGAATCTAATCTTTGACAAGTGTCTACCTTAAGTCTATTTGATAATTGTTTAGCAACGCTAATTTATGTTTGTACTTTATGTTTTTTTTTTTTTGTAAATTATATTTTATAAAGATGAAGAAAAAAGATGTAATTCAATGACTTTACAACTGCAGAATTTGGAAACTTATCTTCCTCAAACTAAAACAAGCTTTATTTCAGCAACAGCAACTTTCCTTCGAAAATCGGTATTTTTGTTGGTAAAACTCTGATATTTTTACATCGTTTTTTTCCATTGGCCGCATGTTTTGCTGTAAGTAGCACAACGGCAGCGCTGGTGATAAGAACAAAGAATATAATGCTTTCAGTGTGTGTTTGCTTGCGCTTTATAATTTCCCCCGCATCTAAAGCGTAAGCAAAAAATGTTTAATTTTTTAGCTCAGATGCGCATTCTATACAATTTATATTCTTTGGTTTGATCATTGGTTTCTGGAAAAAATTAACTAGTGAATGAGTTCAACCCAAGTGTAAAGTGTCCAGGAGACGTACAAATAGTGTTACCATTTATGAAGATTTATCTTATTTTTGAAGTTTTTAGACATGCTAAAACAACAAAAAAGATTTCCTATCTAAAAAAAGATTTTTAAAAATTTTACTTTTGGTACTTTTAGTATATTATTGAGGGATTTTTTGACTAATCTACTTACAAATTTTCTGATTTGCTTCATAATGATCTTACACATTTTCTATACAGTAAATATTTTGTGTTATTTGGCTTTACTTCTAATAGTTCACAAGAAAAATAATAAATTTTAACTCATTTTCATTCAATAAAATAACAAACAAGATTTTTGGCAACAAAAAAAGATTTTTTTTGCTCGACTTGAAGATTTTTGAAAAATAAGTATGGCAACACTGCGTACAAATAAAATCGTCAGTCAGCATTTTAATTTTGTGTTCGTTGTGTGTGATGGCATATATGTCTTCATCGGATGATGATTTTTTGTTATTAGCGGCATTAAAACTTTATGAAATCTTTGTATAAAAAAGCACATTAAACAAATATACACAGCTAAATAATAATTTTTTTATCTCCCACACTTTTTTTTTAATGCATGTTTTTTATTTATTGTATCTTCAAATATGAACTAACAATAAGTATTCAAATCTTAAATCTATAAAAAAAATTTATAGGCCCGACCAATGTCGGACATAAGCTTAGTGATAGTTATTAATAATACATAAGTAGTGATAAGCAACAAAAATAAAAAAGTGTTTTCAAGCAGCTTCATCATCTAGAGTGTTGAGTATTAGAGCCCGTGTATCTCTCTTTTTTAAGCGGATGTGTCCAGTAAAGTTCAAAATATTACGAGCAAGCGGATTAGGATGTGACTCGAGTTTTGTTAGATATTTGCCTGCGTATTTTACAATTTCTTCAGTCACTAGTGGCATATTCAAATCGCGATGTATATTTGAATTTTTGATGTACCATGGAGCCGATGTTATCATGCGTAAAATTTTATTTTGCCTTCGTTGAATTTTCTCTATATTTGAAGCTGAAGCAGTGCCCCATAGTTGAATTCCGTAACACCATATTGGCTTTAAAAGCGACTTGTATATTAAAAGTTTGCAGTCTAGGCTAAGTGTTGAATTTCTACCAATCAGCCAATGTACCTGAGTTAATTTAAGTTTCATTTGAGTTAACTTAGAGTCAATGTGATGTTTCCATGTAAGTCGTCGATCAAGGTGTAAACCAAGATATTTCACATGTGAATGTTGAGGAACAACTTGATTGTTAATCCGAATGGGGGAGCAAGTATCTCTTCTTAGGGTGAACGTTATATGGACACACTTTTGTTCATTGACTTTAATTCTCCATAAGTTTAACCAAAGCTCCATCTGGCTAATGTGTTCCTGGAGTTTGCGGGATGCCTCATCAGGGTTTTCGTGCATACTAAGGCAGGCTGTATCGTCGGCAAATGTGGAAGTATGGATACTACTGCTCACAGGCATATCACAAGTATAAATCAAATATAAAACTGGTCCCAGTATTCTCCCCTGTGGCACACCGGATGAAATAGTTTCAGGCCTACTCGTAAAGTCTCCTTCCACAACAGTGAACTTACGGGAAATAATGTAACTTTCCAAAAGATTTAAAATGTGTATTGGTAAGTAAGTCTTCAATTTTAAAATTAGGCCTTCATGCCACACTTTATCAAATGCCTGGGAAACGTCAATAAAGAGCGCAGAACCATACTTTTTTTTCCTCGAAAGTTCTTCTTATAAATTGAACCAATCTGTGAGTTTGTTCAATGGTGCTATGCTGACTTCTAAAACCAAATTGATGGTCTGGTATGCACCCACTACTAATTAGAATTGGGGAGAATTTTGTTTTGAGCAGTTTTTCGAAAAGATTTGACATAGTTAATAGTAGACTTATTGTCCTATATGACTCAGCCTTGGTTAGATCTTTGCCCGGCTTGCCTTGGCAAGCTTGCAGCTGTGTGGATAATACTCCAGTCGTAAAATGGCATTAAATATGAATAATAGGATTCTCATTGCAATACGAGGCAAGTTCATAAGTATCTGGTTACTAATTCCATCAATACCTGGAGCTTTCTTCGGGTTGAGTTCGGCAATTAATTTTTTTAAATCACGCGTCTTTCAGTATCGCTTCTTGCCCAACTTCCGGTAGATGTGCGTAGAGGTGGATTATACTCAATGGGTGTTTTAAGCTTTCTAGCAGCGCGCCACAAAGAGTAATTAGACGCTAGTGTGACATCAAGACCTTCCAGATAATTTTCAAGAGATGCAGTTTTTTCAGACGCAAGCAACTCTTGGAGTCGTTTAGTGCACTCTTTAAATCTGATTTTATTTTGTGGTGATCTGTGCTGTTGCCATTCCCTTCTAGCTCTTCTTTTTTCACGTACGAGACGTTCAATGTCTGTAGAATAAATTTTATTAAACCCAGTCTGCGGATGGGAGATAGTGGCATGTTCAGCAGCCTGTGTAATATTCTCGCTGAGATTGGCAATGTTAGATTCAATATCATCGGATGTTCTAAGCATAATGTTTTCCGTACAATGACTACTGAGATATTTTTTGAACCCCAGCCCAATAATTAATTTATAATAATAATAGTTCTAGTTCTTCAAAACACTCTAAAAAACACACATATTTTCCTTAAAAAAAATTCGAAACAAACAAACGATTTTTAATATAAAAACAAGACATTGGGTGTGTGAATAAAAAAAATATGTACATACTCGTATGTGTTTGCTTTTTAGTTAAAAATTTGTTTTAAACACAAAATTCACATACATAAATACATATGCATTTGGGGTTTTAAAAATAAGTTTTAAGTAATTTTTTTTATTCACACTACCTATTAAGATTAGAAAAATTAGAGAATATAATATAGTATTTATAATAATCATAAAACTTTTTGTAGACTTTTGATTGTTTGGTTTTTTACAAAGATCAATGGTACATTTCCATAAAGTGCAAGTTAATTTTTTTCATCCGCGCACTTCTCCACGTCGTCACAGAACAAATAACACAAAGCAAATGACGTTTTTTTTTTGTCAATCAGATTTGGAGACGTACAAATAATCAGCCATCAAATAAAAATATCAAAATTCTCATCAATCAGTGCCGACAACGTGTACGTGTAGCCGAAAAGAAACGATTGCACGCACACAACTATGTGATTGATGGTTTTTTTTGTACGTCTCCTGGACACTTAATACAAACATTAAAATGTTAATTATGAGTTTATGTGTTTTTGGTCATTATGAGGTTACAAATGTTGTTTTATTTTATATCTTATACTGTTGTAGTTGTACCATATGGATGAGTTGAATGAGTTGAATCAATGCAAGTCGTATAAGTATTTTTCTGAAATTATAAATCAAACTGAGGTGATTTATGAGTGTGGTATGGGTATGATGTCGACGTCGCATTCATACTTATTGCAACCTGGACTTATAAATCAATATTACTGCGAGTGTGCATTAATCAGAGTAGTTGATTTTGAATGATGTCTACTTATATTTAAAATTTTATGTCAGTATGAATAGCGAAAACATAATTCATTGCCAATCATAGGGTCAGGTGGATGGTTACAATTATTATTTCCGTGATCCATCTAGAGAAGAACGTTATCTTAGTCGCTTGCAAAGGTGTGAAAGCAGTTTAGTGGTTTTTTTGGGCGATTGCCCATTATGGTACAAGCGAGATTGAATTTCTGACATCTAAAGTTAACGCTTTTAGTTACAAAATTGTACTTGAAAGGGTGTTTCCACAATTTTCTTTATCGATGAACCCATTCCGTGGGTATTTCAACAAGGTAATGGCCCGATAAACACATCCGGGGGATTCGAAGCCAGAACGTCAATAATTTGGAGTAGCAACCATAATCCCTTGATCTGAATATTATACCAAATGCGCGGGGGTTGCTTTAATTGAAGGAATTCAAAACGTTTGGGCTGACATTTCACTGTCTTTAATTGAAAACCTTTACAACTCCCTTACAAATCGTATTTCTGAAGTCATGTCAAATAAAGTAGAAAATACTCATTATGAAATTTTTACGAAAACATTTACTTAATTCACAACAAGCTTTACCGTGTATTTGTGTTTCAAATACACTTTTTTTAATTGTGAACACTTTCTGTGTAGTGTATTAATTTATTTTTCATTTTTAATGAAAAAAGAAGAAAAAACTACATACAAATTATCTTAGAGAGCCTCTCTCTAAATACTACATTTTAAAAACATACGAAATAAAAGTGTAATAGTGGACTTCATTTTTATATGAAAATTACAAACAATAAATGTTACACTCTTGTATTTAATATGATAATACAATCGGTACAGAGATCGAAGAGGTTTTGCAAATTAAGCAATTATAAAAAGCCTTTAAAATAAAAAAATTTTTTTTTAAATATTTTCTTGTTGAACTTTTGAATTAATAACGTTCAACCTACTCAACCCTAGAAGACTACTAGTCAATTGACTAGTCATTTGACTAGTCATTTGACTAGTAGCGATAGCCGACACTTCGGTCACAGTCCCCAGTTAGTTTATTAGGGGCTCGGTGAAAAAAAATGACCAAAACATTTGTGTACGTGTGATTTTTTATCTCTCTCTAACTTATTAATTTCACTTAATCAAAACACATATATCTCAACTGCTTACTCTGCTTCTTTTTTGCCAGTCACTGATTACTTAAGCATTGGTAAACTATGACTAGTCAATGTTTACATAGAGACTGGTCAACTGTTACTAGTCAATATATACGTAGAAACTGGTAAAATGTAACTTTTAAATAAATAAACATAATTTTTAAGTTATTTCAATTGTTTTTTATTAGAGAAATAATATATATATATATATATATATATATATATATATATATATATATATATATATATATATATATATATATA
The DNA here is from genome assembly GCA_949987645.1 of Tachina grossa. Taxonomy (NCBI): domain Eukaryota; kingdom Metazoa; phylum Arthropoda; class Insecta; order Diptera; family Tachinidae; genus Tachina; species Tachina grossa. The sequence continues at coordinate 127,979,007 of OX465276.1, read as the reverse complement.
TGCTGCATGCATGCTTCAAAAACCAAAAAAATATGTCTTTTTTAATAGGAAAATTTATAAATATTTTATTAATTTTTATCTTAAAACCGATATAAACTTTTTATACCCCACCAAATTAAAATAACAAAACTTTTACGAATAATTACATACTTTGGAAACGTTATGATATAACACGCATATCTTTGAAACATGTTTTCTAAATATACCTCCTTTCCATGTCAACCAAACGTACCAGACTTTCTAATAAAATCGTTTATATTTCTTGGCGGCGTTAAAAGTTTGTGGTTGCTTCGGACTGTGTTCATATCGATACCAATTTAAAAAGGTTGTGTATACAACACAGCTGATTATATCGGGGTAGGAGCTCAATATTTCTGAGTATTATTTAATTGCGTTATTGTCTTTATAAACGCACATGTTAGTATAAAAAAGTAATTGTATTAAATTAAGTCATATAATTAAAGGAAGTCATGTATATATATTGAAGATATGAAAATTAAACGTGAATCTTGAATGATTTGCTATTTTGCTGGTATATTAACAACAATCAGCTGTTCTTAGGAATATACCTTACTAATTCACTAGTGTTGAACTCAATCCAAAGTTAAGGAGCGAGGGAGATGACTGTATTATTAACAATATGCGCTATTAGTTTAAAATATTTAGTAAAAATACAAAGCATGGGGTTAGCAACAAAGCTTCTGTTTGCTTTACGGTTGGTGCTATCAACCTGGCGCTTTTATTATATTATAATTTTTGAAATCTTCGATGCGATGTTGATACAAACAATTTTAACATTAATTTGAACAAAAAAGAGACTGTGGAGGAATAAATTTTATTGAATTATGCATTTTATTTGTTGTTTAATATTTTTATAAAACAAAAATTATTTTCTTTTAACTTAATATGACGTTAATATACATACATATGTATGTGGATACTGCTAAATTTTATATTTGAAAAATTTAATTCCCTTTAATGTGAGCTTTTATAGTTCACAAATTAAGTTGATTCTAGCATGGATGGATATCATGGTACAATTGTACTTTTTATGGTACATTTTGACGTTGTTGGTACCGCGAGTTACTTGATAAAATTTGAAAATATCAATTTTCCACTATATTGTACATTAATATTGCCTATGTTCTCTTTAATTTACCTTTATGAATGTAATATTTAATATTTTTTATGTTGTTTTTTATTGTATACTGAATTTTTATACACATTTTTGTTAAGTTTATGTTTTTCATTGTATGCTTCTGAATTTTTATACACATATTTTTACGTTTCGGTTTTAATTAATAAATATTAAAAAAATGGTACCGTCATGGTGTAAAGAGTACATTTTATTTTCATAGTTGGTATAAAATCCTAGAAGTCATTTTCCTTCCCTGCATTTTAGTCTTTACTTTATTGATTTTTTAATCGGCGCTTGGCTACTGATTTCGTATGGTTGAAAACATTTTAGGTCCACAAGAAAAAAAAACAAAGGAATCCAAAACACAAAAAGTGAAGTGACGTACATGCATATTTTATATGTACTTATGTTGTGATATATAAAAGGCAACATTATAATTTTTAATTGAAAATACTATGCTTAATAGATTCAGGTTTAACCGTTCTCTCATATAAATTACCATTTATATATTTATAAATATTTTACTAAGAATGTAAGAAATTACTTTGGAAAACAATTGCGCTAACTCATAGAAATAAAATTTAATAAAATAAACATGTATTAACGCTTACACATCTTTTGTTTAAAGTATAACAAACATCAAGTATACATATGTATGTGTTGATTGTTTGCAGTTAAGACTTAAAGATTTGCTTAATCTTAGTTATTATAAAAGTTTTGTTTTGTATATACTAGAGTGTATAGTTGTTTAATTTGGCACAAGTGGAAGTAATAAAAGCGTTAAAAAAAACTATAATGGACATAAATTTTAAAAACACAAACCATAGTTCAAAAAACACTATATTAGCTTCACTGATTTGATGACTACCTATCTCGGTCTCTTTCTCACAACATAATGGTCATCGCTTCAAAATAACTATTGCATATTTGTGCCAATTTAAAGGTAGTCGCATTTCGACAATTAGCAACTGTTTTCAAAATTTATTGCTATTGTCAAATGTTTGCCGAATTTGCGCCACGGTATTTTATTACATAGCGTCTTTAACTGATAAAAATTTATCATAACAACTAACAAAACGGCAGAGCAGTTGTCAAATTTTTGTTAATGCAAGCATACATGCGAAGACGTTGTGTTTTTTTATTATGATAAATCATAATTTTTTTGTTGTGATGAAGAAAGTTTCTCACAATGCCTGCAATATTATAATGACCAGGACAATTGCATTGACCTGATAAATATACCTTGATGTGTGCCAATGTTTTTATATTTTTCAAGACAAAGAAGCAATAGAATGGCCCATGCCATTTAATTTCTCAGAATTTAAAGGTATGCACTTGTTGTGTTTCTACATGTACACGCTATATATATATATATGTAGGCATGTGCACGCTATATATAAATGCCTTGGAGTTTAATTAATTTCAAAGCCAACTTAACCCGTTGAACTTATCGAAACAGTAAAGAAATACTTTACACTATCTGTCAAACGTCATAAATAATAGCTGGTTATATATGGCTTAGTTGAAGTTAATGTAGTGATGAGTCTACCTTGTAACAATACATTGCTTCATTTTATTTGTTCAAATACGTTGCCAGACCGATATATCCCACAAGTAAAAAAACAAGAGTTACACGATCAAGTTTCGTCTTTCACATATCAATGCACTCACAACTTTTCACTAATTCATATTTTTAAAATTTGCTGTTAATTTGCTTTCAAATATTCTTGAGAAAATAATATCATATTACGCCAAAAATAGTAAGTGATATAAAAAATATATATATATGTGAATAAAATAATGGGCCTAATTATGAGTGTCGTATTTCAATTTGCTGTGTCTTAACACAAGCAATAACGTCGGCAGAATGATGACGTCAAATTGCTTGTGTTTAACTATGTATCTAGAGGTGGCGAACACGTACATTCAAATATATTTATATTTTTATGCATATACTTACTCAAATTGTCCTTTTCTTAATTGAAAATTGAAATTATATTTATTTTATTAATTTAAAATATTTTTTCTTGCTGTTTTGTTAAAAAAAATAATATTATTTTAATTTGACAGCATGTGTTAAGAGATTATTGCTCAGCAATGTATTTTAACATTGGGTGGTTAATTTATATTCGAACACATATTCATACGGTCTACACGCAAATATCTTGTGTCGGCAATCGAATTTGACAATTGCCAAGGCAATAATTGCCGAGATTATTGCTCGTGTGGACGGCTTGTAAAGAAAAAATGTTGCAATGTTCTTAAGTCTAGTACAAAATCATCGTAGTCGAAGTCATAATACGGCACTCGTAACAAGGCCCAATAAAGGATCTTTCAGACTATAATACAAGTATTAATACTTTTGACGAAAATTCATCACTGGTCTTATATTTGTTTCAAAAATTTCTAAAAAAAACAATAGCAACTCAACATGTCAGAGCTGAATTTTCCACAAAAGTATTAATAATTGTATTATAGTCTGAAGGAACCTTAAGTACAATGATGTGCGGCGAATGCATCTTAGAAACGTATATAAGTTACTTTGAATTCCGAAGGCGTGAAGTCTACGTCACAGCTTTCAATTAAAGTGACTTTAGACAACCAGTATTTGTGAAAAATTTCAGAGAAAATATTGGTCGTTAAACTTTAGTGCTACAACACCTATTCTATATCTAAGGCCGGGCTTACATCTGTTTGCCAAATGCCACACAAGCGTAAAAAAAGCGTAACCAACTAATTACTAATGAAAAACTATTTGATTCAGACATGTATTTATTAAGTTAAACAGTTTCATACTTAATTAATAGACAATTTTATAGAATCCAAAATGATTGCAAACTATTTAAATCAATAAATGTATGTCTGAATCAAACGTTTTTCATTAGTAATTAGTTGGTTATGTTTTTTTGGGCAAAACACACAATAAATGCCAGATGTAAACTCAGCCTAAGTCACACAAATAACACAACCAACACTTTTTCACACATGCTTATTGCCAAAAGTGACATAAAATGAACCTGTAACGTACGCACCGAATTTTAAAGAAATGTTATTCACATTGTATATTTATTTTATTAAATTTTTCGGGGTAATGTAATATTCACCCGTATTACGTATGTCACGTCGAATATTCTTCTACGAGCTATAGCGACAGAATATTTGAAAGCAAAAACGAAAAATGTGGTGATTAGAAATTTTGTCATCTGTTTCTTTGCCCGAAAATCTTAACACAAGATTGGAAAGCAATTCTTACTTGAAGGTTGCACGATCAAAATTTGTTTTTTAAATTTCAATACACCATACTCTTTCACTAATACATTTACATTTTTAAAACTTGGTGTAAAATTTGCTTTCAGATATTTTTCCATTCCTGTGTTCAAATTTACAGGAAAAGAAACAGCTGACAGCAATTATAATGAGCAAATTTTTTGTTTTTGCTTTAAATATTCCGCAACTATAGGTTTCGAATATTTTTTCCCATTCTGTGTTCAAATTTACAGGCAAAGCAACAGTTGACAGCAATTGTAGTTAGCACATTTTTCGTTTCTGCTTTCAAATATTCTACCGCTGTAGATTTCTGTGCTCTGTTATTACAAATAATATTATATTAAACCGAAAAATATTAATTGAATTAAAATAAATATATGTGAATAACATAATAATTACAATGATATCTGGCGATGGAATCTTGAAAATAAAATTGCTCTGAAATGGTGTGCAGCCGATGATACAGCTTTCAATTTAAATTACTTTTGGTAATAAATATGTGTGAAAAACTTGAAAGGAAATCTTGCTAGTGTAACCTTTGCAAATTCGTAGAAAATTTTAAAAATATGAATACATTCGTGAAAAAGTGTGAGTGCATTGAAATTTTGAAAGGCTAAACTTGATCGTGTAACCCTCAAATAAGAAGATAAGTATACCTTTGAAATATCAACAAATTCATCTGGCATCACTATTCTTACTATGTAGTGAGAGATAGAGATGAAGACAACTCGGGGATAATATTTCTATTTCATCTTTCTCATATAAAAATTTTTGATTTTTATAACGGAACTTTTCTTAGCTTTAAGCATAGAAAATTTTAATTGCATTTCAAGTTTGGTTTTTGTGGTGAAAGTATTAACTTTAAGTTGTATACTATGTGAAATGAAAAGTATGTAAAATATAAAAAACTAAAAGTATAAAAAAGGAAAAGTATAAAAATCTTGTGAAGGAAAGCCAATGAAATAAAAAGGTAAGTGTACATACATACATGCATGTGTTTAAGATCGTCTGGCCCAAGATATCGACAGAGAACTTGCATTGAAAACCTACATACATATGTATGTATGTAAGTATTCGATCTAACGTTCTGTTTCGAAATCGTGGGCCAAGCCAATAATTTTCAAGTTAAAAATTTGGGAATATTCGGGAATGCATCACTAAAGTGTCTCGACGAAGTAAAAGAAATTTACAACAAACATATCGCACATTTACCGAAAAAACGTCATAACTCAAAAATTATATTTTTCTTTACATTTTGTAAAAATTTCATACAAATATCTTGTTTACTCAACTCTTGCGCGAGCAAAATTTAATTTTTCTTTCCCATTAAGTTGTGTGTAAATTGAAAACTTTTAAATCGTTTTCTAGCAAAATAGTTTTTTTGAGTTGTGACGTTCTTTGAGTAAATAAACAATATGTATGTATATACAAGAAACGCGCGAAAAACATAACCCTTCTTGACAGTCGGGTAAGCGTATGAGGTAGAAACATGGCGGCTATGGCAAAAAAGATTATCAGTGCAATTGTATTGCATTTGAAATAAAAGTTTGGTCGTATGATGCAGAGTACCGGTATGTGTATATCCGAATATTTCCTTATTCTTGTAAAAATTTGATATTTGTAAATTTTTTTTATACTTGTCGGCAAAATTTTCAAGTGAAACTGTACCTTGTGAAACGTAACACGTATACGCTTGAGAATTTTATAGTATACATACATATCGTTATCGTAATATAGAAAGGCGCTAATATTTTTTTTAAATATACAAAAATCTCGATTTCAAAAAAATAATGAGTTAGCGCCCCTTTCTATTGAGGTAAAGATATGTAGATATTAATAATATGAAAGTGTCAAGCATATACATACATACATACCTGTTACGGTTCACAAGGTACAGTTTCGTCTAAAGTGCATTAGTGGTGGTGTGACCCTGAGCACTGATGGATATCCGAACAAGCCCTTGAGTAATTGTGGAAATTTTTAAGTCAAACTATACGTTGTGAGCCGTAACTGGTATACGCTTGATATTTTTACAGTATACATACATATATATCGTTACCTTAATATAGAAAGGCTTCAACTCATCATTTTTTTTGAAATTGAGTTTTTTGTATTTTTCGATGGAAGAGCATTTAATATATTGAAAAATGCAAAAATCTTGATTTAAAAAATAATGAGTTAGAATCTTTTTACATTGATATAACGATATGCATGTATATTGTAAAATTCGCAAACGTATAACTGTTACGGTTCACAAGGTAGAGTCTCAAAAGTTTTATTATTCCCCTTATCGTGAAAAAATTTCGAAAAGTTTGTTTACGTGAAATTTAGTTTTTTTCCATACAAAATACTAAATTTTCACTTGAACAAACTTTTCGCCTTTTATTTCCAATTTCTTGTGCGTAAGTTGAAATTTACACATGTATGTATGTAGTTATATTAATAGTCATATCTCCAATAACGTAATTTTTGAGTAAAAAATTTAAAATTATTCATCGAACAAATTTTTAATTTGTAAAAAAATCATATAAATTTATGTTGAAATATCTTGTAAAAATTGTTCTGTAATTTTGTGTGATCTTTGTTTTTAGTTTTTGATACATATACAGATAAAGAGGCCGCAAGAACACAAACACAACAAAAACTTCGGAAGGATCATTTAAATATAAGGGTAAGTGCCTGTATGCATATATGTCTATATAATTTTGTAACTAATAATAATTAATAAAGCTTTTCAGATGTTTTCCTTAATAAAATTTCACAACGATAAGATGTGCATAGTGGAATCGAAGAAAGTACAGATGATGGATAGAACAATCTGCACCGTAAAGTGCAAAGGAGGGAAATATGCAGCTTTCCTTCTTTCTAAAATAAAGTAAAATAAAGTAATGCTGATTACACACTAGCAGACATGTTCTGAAAATCACATTTTTCAAATAAATAGTGATTTTAAAACTAACAATGGTACTTTAGATGTCTTTTAAATCATACACGACAATTTTCTTTCAGAAATGATATTTGATGCTCTATACAATAGAAAAATTAAAAAAAGAGCGAACAAATATTTGCATGAACATTTTAACTTTTGAAATCGCTAGTGATTTGAAAAATGTGATGTTTAGAACATACCTGGATGACATTTTGTGACATCGCAATTGCGTGTACTAGTATAAAAGTTTGTCATTTCCGATAGTTTTCGTTGTGCGGGATTGCTTTCCACATAAGAAATATAGTGTAAACGGCTTGCACACATTTTTAAAATGACACCACAAAATAACAACATAAAATATGTCAGATGTGTACTCAGCATTATGCTCTTTCATTTAGTCGTAAAATAAATACTAATACACATACAAAATCAATACTAATACACATTCAAATCCTTACTAAATACTTGTGCTTTCAGATAATAATTTACCTTAAATAATTTTCAGTTTGAGATGAAAATTTCGTGTTCTCTTAATACATAATCATATATTTTAGTGAAGTAGTAAATTTGCTTAGATGACTACAAACAGCACTATCCACTTATTTTCCGCATGTAATGGGGTCTAATCGTTGCTTTCAATAACGAGCTAATTCGATCACGTTTTTTTCAGTTAGAAATCGTGGCATTCGCTATCTATAAATGTAGTAATATGGTTCGATATCGCAAACAGGATCACGTAATCGAATCAAATCGTTATGGAAAGCGACGATTATACCTCCGGACAATCTAATTGCACGATTTTTAATATACGTATCCGTTACTACACCATTTTTCATTTAAAGTGAGAATGTTGGGAATAAAGTTGAGAATTTCAATTTGAATTTAAGAAAATTCTATTCGAAAACTCTACTCCAGATCCACTCTTACGACTGATTGCCTATTCTCAATGAAAACTATTTGTTCCAAAATACCGAACGTGGGTCCCAAAAGCTTGTATTTTTATATAGAAGAGATAACTAGTACTACAGAGTTGTAGGAAATTGAAGTACATAGCGATATCCAGCATTCTACAAAGTTTTACCTGTCTTTTATTGACCTATATGATATGGCTGTTGGTCAACAATGTACTTGTTTTATGTATAAATAATTTAGCTGGATTCTATATGTATATTAAAAGTTCCGAATTTCTTTTAGAATTTTCTTAATTTCAAATTAAACTTTTTCAATTTCAAATTGAAATTCTCAATACTAATTGGAATTTTCTCGATTTAAATAAAAAATGCTATGGTTATTCCATTTTTATTTGTATTACAAGATTTTCTTATATCTAGAAGCGGTAATGGGCAAAACAAAACGGTCCAGATGGAGCAGTTCCGAAAGAAAAGTTATTTACGCCATATTTGGAGACTTACAAAAGTTAGAAAAACTTCCCAGCCTTCAGCAATGCGTTGATGCCATAAAGCAATCAACTATTCTTAAAAGGAGGACACCCCAGCAGTTGAAGAGCTGGATTGATAATCAAAGGAGATACAAAAATGACAAAAGTAAGTTAATAAGAGTTCTTTTTAAACTCACACGCTAAAATATATGCATATATGTAATTATTTTTTAATTTGTATTTCAGATGACCCGATAAGTGACGAAATTAACTAGGTGTCCATTCCTTGCCAATTGAAATTGCAAATCGTAGTATAATGTAGTTTTAATCCACTATGTAATTCAAGTTTCATTTCCAATGAAAATTATACGGAAAAACTCGAATCGGTGTATGACGTGTTTTGTCCCTAGCTTAGTGGGTAAAGTGAATAAAAAATAGGCATTTGCTTTTTACTTAAAAATTTGTTTTAAAACCTAAGATATGTATGTATTTTTTGTTTGTTTTTTTACAAATTTTCAAGTAAAAAGCAAATGCTTATTTTTTATTCACTTTACCCAATATATGTAATTATGAATGTACTGATAAGATATAGCAAATCTTCTTTATGTCATGTATATATGTGTGTAACAACCAGAATTTTAATATTACCCCTTTTAGACACGCAAACTTTATTTTGCAAAGCCGTAATTCAGCTGGGAGACAAACAGAAATAGAAAGTATTTCTCCCACTGGCTTTTTCACAGCTGAATTAATCCTTTACAAAGTTAACTTTGCCTGTCTAAAAGGTGTACTTGAAAAAAGAAATAGTTTTTACAAAAGAAAAATAGTGTCATGTCAATGTACCTTGTAAGGTGATATGTCGTTTATCTCAAATGTGCATGTCTTTCAAACTAAAGTCACGAAGGTTCAGTTTATCTGTGTCGAGATCGTTCGACTTGTGGCACTGTATGTATATATACATATGTACATAAAAACAAAAACCAAATTTTTATTTTTTGCTATTCTTATACATAAATGCAATTGCCCATAGTTGCCCATAATTTTTTTAATATTGATATCGAGAATTGTTAAAATAGCCCGCAGGGTGTTGTGCTAAACTGATGTAAGAAACTTAACTTGTTGTTGCCTACATGTTAAAACAATTTACTGATTTAACTTTTAAAATGAAAATAATTCCATCTCTGCTGGGAAATCCCTTTTTGAAAAGCATAATGCTGGGAACTCACCTAGGACGAACGACAAATTTCTTATAATTGATAAAGCTGGTTATTGTGTGTGCAATGAAAGAAATAACTGTTTATTCGTCGTCTGTCAGCGTAAAAAATAGAAATAAATCTATCGCAGAGTTTATCATGCACGACAAATTTCGTTCGATGGCGGTGATATGTAAATTTTCATATGCATCAATGTGTTTTATTTCTAATAAAAGTTTGCAACGAAAAATTCCTCATCCGTCTCAGTTGTGTTCCTAACATAAGTCGGAATAGAAAATTCAAAATGCGATTTTCATCAAAAGGTTAAAAATAATATTGATTTGTGATTCTGATCTCTTTAAAAATTACTACAGAGTTTCAAATGATTAATTTTAATATAAATTTCAAATAAAAATCTAGTTCATAGTATATGAAAAGGATATGTTTAGTATAAATATAATATATGTACATATCGCACTTAATTAACAAGAGGGTACTAACTCGAAATTTTTAAAATTTCACATTTGGCAAGAATGCAACTAACATCATCAGTATCTATCTACTAAAAATTTAACGTATTCCAATTTTTGTTGATGCAATTTGTTTTTCTTCATGATTTTCATTTGACATGTGATTGTTTTTTATGATAAAATTGCTAATTTTTTTTTAATTGTGACTTCAAATTCCCCAATAATTGCAAAATTTTAAAATGTATTCGGATTTTCAAATTCTCTTAAAATGTAATCACAAATAGTTTTTCGTCTCTACTGAAAATTTAAAAATTTTGAGATAATACATTCTTGTTGATTGAGTGCAATATGTATGTGAACATATTTGTCCAATTGACAAGGCTTGATCATTTAAAGTAGTTATTAAAAAAAAATACAACTTCAAACAAAATATCTCAAACCAAAAACATTTAAAAAATAATTCTTGTTTTGTAATAGACATTTTCGTATTATTATTTTTAGAAAATGCAAAAATATATGTAATGCCTTAATAACATTAAGAATATCTTGTTATAAAATAACACAATTGTATTTCTAATTTTGTTTAAATCATGCGATAATTCTTATTTTTTGATTTACAAATAACGATTAGTTTAAATTATATTGAATTTTTTTCGCGTTTATGTTTGAAAATCGAATCCATGGTTTTTATTTTTAATATGGTTAAATCTGATCAGATTAATTTATAGTCAAAAATTAAAATACTTCACTCTGAAATTTAAAAAAATTGGTTTCGAAACTAATTTCTCTTAGTTATTTGTGAAACGAAAAGTACGAATTGTATACGCCACAATTAAAAGTCAAAACTAATTAATATATTTAAATAAAAATTTAAATACAATGATTAAAAGTTAATTGTTCTTATCTGAATGATATTTATGTTTTTCCTTTTTTCCAATTTTAAACATGTAACGTAAGTATACATATACTATACATATACCAGGGAACGGCTGTTTTATTTAAAAAATACTTTAACCGTTTTGGGAATTTATGTATATCAGAGTCATAATGTCTTATTCCCATATGCAAAAAATTAACGTTTGCTTCTAGTGTACGTTAAACTCGGTTTTTGTATGGAAATTTTGTTTTAACGCACACTTCAAGCATACGTTAATTTTTTTGCATATGGGGGTTAATATTTTAATATAGCTTATTTTGTCGTAACTACAAGTAATAATGCGAAAGGGAGAGCGAGAGTAAGCAATGTACAAATGTACTGAATTGAAAATACAAATAAGTACAATATTTATAATTGTAAATTATGAGTGGTTGCTCATATCAGTTTTATTTTTTTCGTATTATTACTCTAAAACAGCTACGTCCAAGCCATATGTACAATTTGCAATTTTTTGTAACAAGCTATTTACCTCAAATGCAAATATTACAGTATGTGTGTTTGGAACAAGCTGCTTTAAGACATGCTACTTTATGACTACCATTTCGTTTTCTGAAGATCAAGTATAAATCAAGAAGTAACTGTTACTTTATGAGGAATGAACAAAAAAATCGGTATTGTTTTTTTAAACTAAACACACCTGAAGACGAGGTGCATGTAGAAATACCTGATCCCATAAACTCTTATGATAAAGCATTAAAATAAATTGTTCGTTTAAAGCATTTTGCAAAAGACGACTTTGTCGCGTTCCAACAAATAAAAAATATTGAGTCATTTTGAAACTCAACAACTCAAATTGAGCCGGTCTAAATTAAAGCAGTCAAACCTGAATCAATTCTTTAGACCGCAGTAGAAAGCTTAGCATTATAAAATAAAAAGATGTATTAAAAAAAATTGTACCTCTTTTAAGCGGACACCTCTTATAACCGGACAAAAATGCCGCGACGGTGAGTGTCCGGTTATGAGAGTTTTCACTGTAATTAATTAAATAACTACGAACATATTTCTATAATACCGGCTAGTAGAGTATTTACAAATACAGTTTTTACTTGCAAACAAGACGAGTATAAACCTATTATAGATAGCTAATAAATATAAAAAAATCATGAAATCTAAAAAAGAGTGGTAAAGTTGCGGCACTTCATATGGAATGAAATTCGAATCGAAATTAAATGCATATTTCGTTCGATATCGAGTGCTCTAATTTACCCAATTACTTAAGATTTATAAAAAAAAACTAGATATTGTATAAACATAAATACATATATTGTACATGGTTCATCTATCTCACTTATTTACTTAAAAACCAGCATAACTCAAAAAATTTACTTGAGGAAAAACTATTTAAAGTTTTGTAGAAAATTTTAAAATTTGACTCTGAAGAGGATAATATAGTTGTACTATTCTTTCAAGGCATTATGCATAATTCTTAAATACATATTTTTTTTAACTGAACATCCTGTATTTCTTAATAAGTTCTTCACTTGGAATCTAATCTTTGACAAGTGTCTACTTTAAGTCTATTTGATAATTGTTTAGCAACGCAAATTTATGTTTGTAATTTATGTTTGTTTTTTGTAAATTATATTTTATAAAGATGAAGAAATAAGGTGTAATTCAATGACTTTACAACAGCAGAATTTGGAAACTTATCTTCCTTAAAACAAGCTTTATTTCAGCAACAGCAACTTTCCTTCGAAAATCGGTATTTTTTTTGGTAAAACTCTGATATTTTTACATCGTTTTTTTTCCATTGGCCGCATGTTTTGCTGTAAGTAGCACAACGGCAACGCTGGTGATAAGAGCAAAGAATATAATGCTCTCAGTGTGTGTTTGCTTGCGATTTATACTTTCCCCCCGCATCTAAAGCGTGAGCAAAAAATGTTTAATTTTTTTAGCTCAGATGCGCATTCTATACAATTTATATTCTTTGGTTTGATCATTGGTTTGTGGAAAAAATGAACTAGTGAATGAGTTCAACCCAAGTGTAAAGTGTCCAGGAGACGTACAAATAGTGTTACCATTTATGAAGATTTATCTTATTTTTGAAGTTTTTAGACATGCTAAAACAACAAAAAAGATTTCCTATCTAAAAAAAGATTTTTAAAAATTTTACTTTTGGTACTTTTAGTATATTATTGAGGGATTTTTTGACTAATCTACTTACAAAATTTCTGATTTGCTTCATAATGATCTTACACATATTCTATACAGTAAATATTTTGTGTTATTTGGCTTTACTTCTAATAGTTCACAAGAAACATAATAAATTTTAACTCATTTTCATTCAATAACATAACAAACCAGATTTTTGGCAACAAAAAAAGATTTTTTTTTGCTCGACTTGAAGATTTTTGAAAAATAAATATGACAACACTGCGTACAAATAAAATCGCCAGTCAGCATTTTAATTTTGTGTTCGTTGTGTGTGATGGCATATATGTCTTCATCGGATGATGATTTTTTGTTATTAGCGGCATTAAAACTTTATGAAATCTTTGTATAAAAAAGCACATTAAACAAATATACAGAGCTAAATAATAATTTTTTTATCTCCCACACTTTTTTTTTTTTAATGCATGTTTTTTATTTATTGTATCTTCAAATATGAACTAACAATAAGTATTCAAATCTTAAATCTATAAAAAAAAATTTATAGGCCCGACCAATGTCGGACATAAGCTTAGTGATAATTATTAATAATACATAAGTAGTGATAAGCAGCTTCATCACCTAGAGTGTTGAGTATTAGAGCCCGTGTATCTCTCTTTTTTAAGCGGATGTGTCCAGTAAAGTTCAAAATATTACGAGCAAGCGGATTAGGATGTGACTCGAGTTTTGTTAGATATTTGCCTGCGTATTTTACAATTTCTTCAGTCACTAGTGGCATATTCAAATCGCGATGTATATTTGAATTTTTGATGTACCATGGAGCCGATGTTATCATGCGTAAAATTTTATTTTGCCTTCGTTGAATTTTCTCTACATTTGAAGCTGAAGCAGTGCCCCATAGTTGAATTCCGTAACACCATATTGGCTTTAAAAGCGACTTGTATATTAAAAGTTTGCAGTCTAGGCTAAGTGTTGAATTTCTACCAATCAGCCAATGTACCTGAGTTAATTTAAGTTTCATTTGAGTTAACTTAGAGTCAATGTGGTGTTTCCATGTAAGTCGTCGATCAAGGTGTATACCAAGATATTTCGCATGTGAATGTTGAGGGACAACTTGATTGTTAATCCGAATGGGGGAGCAAGTATCTCTTCTTAGGGTGAACGTTATATGGACACACTTTTGTTCATTGACTTTAATTCTCCATAAGTTTAACCAAAGCTCCATCTGGCTAATGTGTTCCTGAAGTTTGCAGGATGCCTCATCAGGGTTTTCGTGCATACTAAGGCAGGCTGTATCGTCGGCAAATGTGGAAGTATGGATACTACTGCTCACAGGCATATCACAAGTATAAACCAAATATAAAACTGGTCCCAGTATGCTCCCCTGTGGCACACCGGATGAAGTAGTTTCAGGCCTACTCGTAGTCTCCTTCCACAACAGTGAACTTACGGGAAATAATGTAACTTTCCAAAAGATTTAAAATGTGTATTGGTAAGTAAGTTTTCAATTTTAAAATTAGGCCTTCATGCCACACTTTATCAAATGCCTGGGAAACGTCAATAAAGAGCGCAGAACAATACTTTTTTTCCTCAAAAGTTCTTCTTATAAATTGAACCAATCTGTGAGTTTGTTCAATGGTGCTATGCTGACTTCTAAAACCAAATTGATGGTCTGGTATGCACCCACTACTAATTAGAATTGGGGAGAATTTTGTTTTGAGCAGTTTTTCGAAAAGCTTTGACATAGTTAATAGTAGACTTATTGTCCTATATGACTCAGCCTTGGTTAGATATTTGCCCGGCTTGCCTTGGCAAGCTTGCAGCTGTGTGGATAATACTCCAGTCGTAAAATGGCATTAAATATGAATAATAGGATTCTCATTGCAATACGAGGCAAGTTCATAAGTATCTGGTTACTAATTCCATCAATACCTGGAGCTTTCTTCGGGTTGAGTTCGGCAATTAATTTTTGTAAATCACGCGTCTTAAACTTTATGTGTTGAGGGGGTAGTGCGACTACATTCGGCAAATCAGCAACACCAGTACATATGTTTGGCGTAAAAACGGATTTTAAGTGCTCAGCAAATATTTTAACTTTTTCAGAATCGCTTCTTGCTCAACTTCCGGTAGATGTGCGTAGAGGTGGCTTATACTCAATGGGTGTTTTAAGATTTCTAGCAGCGCGCCACAAAGAGTAATTAGACGCTAGTGTGACATCAAGACCTTCCAGATAATTTTCAAGAGATGCAGTTTTTTCAGACGCAAGCAACTCTTGGAGTCGTTTAGTGCACTCTTTAAATCTGATTTTATTTTGTGGTGATCTGTGCTGTTGCCATTCCCTTCTAGCTCTTCTTTTTTCACGTACGAGACGTTCAATGTCTGTAGAATAAATTTTATTAAACCCAGTCTGCGGATGGGAGATAGTGGCATGTTCAGCAGCCTGTGTAATATTCTCGCTGAGATTGGCAATGTTAGATTCAATATCATCGGATGTTCTAAGCGTAATGTTTTCCGTACAATGACTACTGAGATATTTTTTGAACCCCAGCCCAATAATTAATTTATAATAATAATAGTTCTAGTTCTTCAAAACACTCTAAAAAAGCACACACATTTTCCTTAAAAATATTCGAAACAAACAAACGATTTTTAATATAAAAACAAGACATTGGGTGTGTGAACAAAAAAACTATGTACATACTCGTATGTGTTTGCTTTTTAGTTAAAAATTTGTTTTAAACACAAAATTCACATACATAAATACATATGCATTTGGGGTTTTAAAAATAAGTTTTAAGTAATTTTTTTTATTCACACTACCTATTAAGATTAGAAAAATTAGAGAATATAATATAGTATTTATAATAATCATAAAACTTTTTGTAGACTTTTGATTGTTTGGTTTTTTACAAAGATCAATGGTACATTTCCATAAAGTGCAAGTTAATTTTTTTCATCCGCGCACTTCTCCACGTCGTCACAGAACAAATAACACAAAGCAAATGACGTTTTTTTTTGTCAATCAGATTTGGAGACGTACAAATAATCAGCCATCAAATAAAAATATCAAAATTCTCATCAATCAGTGCCGACAACGTGTACGTGTAGCCGAAAAGAAACGATTGCACGCACACAACTATGTGATTGATGGTTTTTTTTGTACGTCTCCTGGACACTTAATACAAACATTAAAATGTTAATTATGAGTTTATGTGTTTTTGGTCATTATGAGGTTACAAATGTTGTTTTATTTTATATCTTATACTGTTGTAGTTGTACCATATGGATGAGTTGAATGAGTTGAATCAATGCAAGTCGTATAAGTATTTTTCTGAAATTATAAATCAAACTGAGGTGATTTATGAGTGTGGTATGGGTATGATGTCGACGTCGCATTCATACTTATTGCAACCTGGACTTATAAATCAATATTACTGTGAGTGTGCATTAATCAGAGTAGTTGATTTTGAATGATGTCTACTTATATTTAAAATTTTATGTCAGTATGAATAGCGAAAACATAATTCATTGCCAATCATAGGGTCAGGTGGATGGTTACAATTATTATTTCCGTGATCCATCTAGAGAAGAACGTTATCTTAGTCGCTTGCAAAGGTGTGAAAGCAGTTTAGTGGTTTTTTTGGGCGATTGCCCATTATGGTACAAGCGAGATTGAATTTCTGACATCTAAAGTTAACGCTTTTAGTTACAAAATTGTACTTGAAAGGGTGTTTCCACAATTTTCTTTATCGATGAACCCATTCCGTGGGTATTTCAACAAGGTAATGGCCCGATAAAACCATCAGGGGTTGAAAAAGAGGAAATGAGAAGCCAGAACGTCAATAATTTGGAGTAGCAACCATAATGCCTTGATCTGAATATTATACCACATGCGCGGGATTGCTTTCTCACAAAGTGCACGAGTCCGGCACACACTATGAGACAAAATAAGCCTTAATTGAAGGAATTCAAAAAGTTTGGGCTGACATTTGACTGTCTTTAATTGAAAACCTTTACAACTCCCTTACAAATCGTATTTCTGAAGTCATGTCAAATAAAGTAGAAAATACTCATTATGAAATTTTTACGAAAACATTTACTTAATTCACAACAAGCTTTACCGTGTATTTGTGTTTCAAATACACTTTTTTTTTAATTGTGAACACCTTCTGTGTAGTGTATTAATGTATTTTTCATTTTTAATGAAAAACGAAGAAAAAACTACATACAAATTCTCTCAGAGAGCCTCTCTCTAAATACAACATTTTAAAAACATACGAAATAAAAGTGTAATAGTGGATTGCATTTTTATACGAAAATTACAAACAATAAATGTTACACTCTTGTATTTAATATGATAATACAATCGATACAGAGATCGAAGAGGTTTTGCAAATTAAGCAATTATAAAAAGCCTTTAAAATAAAAAAGTTTTTTTTTAAATATTTTCTTGTTGAACTTTTGAGTTAATAACGTTCAACCTACTCAAGTGACCAAAAAAAAATCGTATTTCTGAAGGTTTGTCAAATAAAGTAGAAAATACTCATTATGAAAATTTTACGAAAACATTTACTTAATTCACAACAATCTTTACCGTGTATTTGTGTTTCAAATACACTTTTTTTTAATTGTGAACACCTTCTGTGTAGTGTATTAACCCTTAATATCCTAGTGGTACCTTAAGGAACCAACTTACAACTTTCAATAATTTGTTGATGAATTTACTAAAAACATTGTTGCTATGAGCTTTATATTGCTTTCAAATGCAAACACTACTGCTTATGCTGATCGGTGCTTGTAAATAATATCATTCAAAGTCTGTGTGTTGAGTAGAGTGGTTGTACCCAGGTATCAAAAAGTTTTTAAATTTTCTCTAAAAAAAATTGTTTTTTTTTCTACTTAAAATTTGTTGAAAGTGTGAAAATAAAATAGTCCCGTTATTATCATAGTACAAAGAAGCATTTGTAAGTATTTAAACAATAGTACATCTTTTGTTCTTAGTATTTTTTTCATATTGCTGGTTGGTCCCTTGAAGAACCACCAGGCGTTGCTAGCTAATATTACTAACATTTGATATTCAATGTTAGCAGTTCGTCTGTTCATAATAATTTATTTCGTATTGTTGCATGGTTCCCAGAGAAACCACCAGGCGCTGCTAGCTAATATTACTAATATTTGAAAGTTTATTTCAGTTATTTAAGTGCTTTTTTCTTAGTTTCTGGTTCGAAATGGCGCGTAGACTTCGTTGTTTTAAAACAGAAGAAGAGCTTTCCGAATACGTCAATTCAGTGGCTTGGTCAGAAAGTGAAGATGATGGAGATTTCTCTGGTGATGATATGGAATATGATCCAGATTATGACTTCGAAGCTGCTCTTCGCAACGAAAATGTAGAAAATATTAACCAAATCGAAGAAGCAGATGAAAGCGTTGCAGAAAATGATGAAGACGCCGCGGAATCGACCGAAATCGATGAAGAAGCTGCGCTAATTGTTGGTGATTCTTCCCGCTGGCAAGAATATGCAACAATGTTTGAGGGAGTCTTTATTGATAAGGATTCTCAAGTTTTCAAAAAGCCTTTATGGCGAAAACAAAACCTGCAACTCTTTTCAAATTGTGTGAAATATTTTGGCGATGACTCCTTGACTCCCGATATATTGGCATTAGAAACACCTTTTCAGTTCTTTTCTTTCATTATGACAGATGACATTATTTCCAATATCGTTGAGCAGAGTAATCTCTACGCCCTACAAAAAAATATTGAAAAGCCGCTAAACACAACGCCAGATGAAATCAAGCGATTCATGGGCATTAATTATTACATGTCAGTTTTTAAATATCCGAGTATTTTTCATTTTTAATGAAAAAAGAAGAACAAACTACATACAAATTCTCTTAGAGAGCCTCTCTCTAAATACTACATTTTAAAAACATACGAAATAAAAGTGTAATAGTGGATTGCATTTTTATATGAAAATTACAAACAATAAATGTTACACTCTTGTATTTAATATGATAATACAATCGATACAGAGATACAAGAACTTTTGTGAATTAAGCAATTATAAAAAGCCTTTAAAATAAAAAAGTTTTTTTTTTAAATATTTTCTTGTTGAACTTTTGAATTAATAACGTTCAACCTACTCAACCCTACAAGAAGACTACTAGTCAATTGACTAGTCATTTGACTAGTAGCGATAGCCGACACTTCGGTCACAGTCCCCAGTTAGTTTATTAGGGGCTCGGTGAAAAAAATGACCAAAACATTTGTGTACGTGTGATTTTTTATCTCTCTCTAACTTATTAATTTCACTTAATCAAAACACATATATCTCAACTGCTTACTCTGCTTCTTTTTTGCCAGTCACTGATTACTTAAGCATTGGTAAACTATGACTAGTCAATGTTTACATAGAGACTGGTCAACTGTTACTAGTCAATATATACGTAGAAACTAGTAAAATGTAA
This sequence comes from Tachina grossa, assembly GCA_949987645.1. Lineage (NCBI taxonomy): Eukaryota > Metazoa > Arthropoda > Insecta > Diptera > Tachinidae > Tachina > Tachina grossa. The sequence goes on along the minus strand of OX465276.1, from coordinate 127,959,121 downwards.
CTTTTAAATAAATAAACATAACTTTTAAGTTATTTCAATTGTTTTTTATTACAAGAAAATAGAGAAATAATATATATATATATATATATATATATATATATATATATATATATATATATATATATATATACAATTTAGTATATAAAATAACGTAGGTGGTGCCACTCAAGCCTTCTTCACACTTTTCTCCAGCTCCAATACACCTTTTTGTAAATATCTAAAATTTTAAAAAGAAATACATATAATATAATACATATATATATATATATAAATTAAATTAATCTTTTCAATTTTTTTAAGTAGTATTGTTGTTAACTTCACTTAACTTTCTTAGCACTTGTATCAATTTTATTGCACAGACCGAACGAATTGTATATTTTGCAATAAAATGCGATGTATTAAAAATTTAGTATATGTACAGTAGACGTTTCACTCTTACATACATGTTAGAGAGGAACAACTATAATTGATAAATGTGTCGGTCATTTCTACCAGTCAATTGACTGGCAGTCATAAATTCAATGGAAAATTAGTGCAAATGTATTATTGAAAAATTGTCGTTTGTGTTAGTTTCAGTCATTCATTTCTTGTAAGGAAGTGACTCAAAAAAAAAAAAAATGTTCAAAAACATGTTAACTGCCAGTTTATAGAAGGCATGTGAAAATTCTCGTCTGCCTACTTAACAAAAACCAAGCACTGAAATTTTTACATGGCTTTTATAAACTGGCAGTAATTTTCAATATTGTTTTTAATCATTTATTAATTATTATTAAGAATTATTTGGTTTTAATCATATGTTGTGCAAGATTTTAAAATTTAAAAGTCTAATATAATTGTAAGCTTTGCTAGTTTTCATAAAAAATAAGTTGATATGCAAAGAAAATTGTGAACCTAATCAAGTGACCGGCAGTGTATTTTACAATAATACATTAAAATTTAGCTGCTACCCAAGGTCATGAACTGTTTATAGTTATAAATAGAAAAATCTTAGTTTTGTAAAAAATAATTACCTACTTTGAATAAATAAATAAATCTTTAGTCAACTCAAATGCAAATTAACTTGACATGATTTAAATTTTTTTAAGACCACAATTAATTGATATTAAATTTTCTTCTTATAATGTAGCTTGAAATACATTAAGAGATTATTAATTAATTTTGCACATGTATACATACTTACGTATGCATTCATTTAATTCTACAATTTTAAGTCATTTTGCAGTTTAGATGGTAATTTGTATTAAATATTAATAAATATTTTTTTTAACTAAATATATGTAGATCATAATTGAACACTTAACATTTTAAGTAGTTTTGATCTCGTGTTTACCCTGTTTTTTTTAGTAATTTTATAAAATTTAATTGTTTTTCTTTAAAAAGCGGTGACTTCGAATATTAGAGGAAGCTAAATCTGTGGGAGTATGTTTTCAACATTTTCAGATGAAGCAATATAACGATTGATATCGTGTAGTGGAGCAAATTTTGACCATTTTGTTAGGTCTGCGGAGCTCACAATTCTTTTGGCATCTAGACGTGGATAACCATGAGGTATGATTGGCCTTCCGAGTTCTTCGTCGTTAGAACGAAAATTTTGTGATGCACCAGGTTGTGTTGCGATGAGGAACCCATTAAAGTAGGTTTGCGTGCCAAAAGAGGAGACTGGAGGTATATATTCCTGGTAAGGATAATTGAAATTTGGAAAACAGCCTAAATTAATTGAAAAATTCATCTGCCTCGGCTATGAGGGTGCATTGGGTAAACTACTTTGCTCTGGTTGTTCCACAGTTATCTTCTTTTCTACTAGATCAGCTGCATAGCTTGAAAAAAATGTGGTAATCAAGACCTGGTTGCTGTTCCAAGTGCAATTATTTAGGTCATCAATCAATTGCAATCATTTAGATGGCGATTTGTATTAAATATTAATAAATATTTATTTTAAGTATATGTAGATCGTAATTGAGGTAGTTTTGATCTCGTGTTTACTCCTAATTTTTTTTAAAGTAATTTTATAATATTTAATTGGGTTTCTTTAAAAAGCCGTGACTTCGAATGCATTCTGGCTCTATGGCTGAGGAAGCTGCATCCTCGGGAGTATTTTTCAACATTTTCAGGTGAAGCAATATAACAATTGATATCGTATAGTGGAGCAAATTTTAACCCTTTTGTTAGGTCTGTGGAGCACACAAATCTTTTGGCATCTAGACGTGGATAACCATGAGGTATGATTGGCCTTTCGAGTTCTTCGTCGTTAGAACGAAAACTTTGTGGTGCACCAGGTTGTATTGTGATGTAGAACCCACTAAAATAGCATTGAGTGCCAAAAGAGGAGACTGGCGGTATATATTCCTGGTAAGGATAATTGAAATGTTGAAAACAGCCTATATTAATTGGAAAACTCATCTGCCTCGGCTATGAGGGTGCATTTGGTAAACTACTTTGCTCTGGTTGTTCCACAGTTATCTTCTTTTCTGATAGATCAACTGCATAGCTTAAAAAAAGTAATAATTGAGACCTGGTTGCTGTTCAAGGGTGTCGGCTAGTTGTTGATCATTTTTTTAAATTATCACTTATAATTGCAGATTTTTTCTTATGCCTTCGCCAACGCAGTTTAGTTTCATCACCATTTTCAGTGTACTGGATCTCAGAAGCACTTGTATAATATGCTAGAGTTAAAACAAAAAATATAATACCAAATTTCCGTGTGCTCCTCATCTAAACACTTGCGTTAGGAGACTGAATTGAAATTTTAATGTGTTGTCAAATTTTATTTGAACCTTTTATGTATATACTTTCTTCTTTCAGTGAAATTAAATATTTATCCTCCTTTTAGAAATACATAGCTGTGTATACATATTTTAGGTATGGTTTTCTTTTGTAGTAATTAACGTCTTGTTGTAGGCAAAAAAAGAATCAATTTTGTTCAAAACAGACTTGTTTTAACCCGAGTGTATTTTTCTGGTTGGGTTTCAGACACATTATTATGTGTTCTTTTTGGGCACTTTACCAAATGGGCACATATATGCAGCTTTACCAGATTTCACATGCAGATTCTCACCAGGTGGACATCCTTTAATGCATCTTAAACTCCTGAAAAATTACACAAACATTTAAAAAAAAATTAAAGTTTGTATTAAGTTACCCATGTATACTTACTTTTTTCAGTTTTTCCAGCAAAAAGTTTGCCAAATCTCTGAAAGTAAAAAGGATAATAAATAATAATATATAAATTCAGTAAAGTGCGACTCTGACTCGCGCACGAAGAGTTCCGTACGCACACTAGATATGTAAGTTAATACAAACTCCAGGTATATAATATACAGTTTTGGAGATTTTTTCATTTTGGCGTTTTTTTCATTTGGGCGATTTTTTTTAGTTTTGGCGATTTTTTTTGGCCGAAAAAAATTACTTGCCAACAGTGTTGCTTAGCGATTCGTTTAGAATATTTCGCTGTAGTAAAGCATTTGAAAAAATCTCTCATGTCTTGAAAGGTCTTATAAATAATCTTGTGCAGGACACTAACTCGCTTACAAAACACATTATGTAAATTTTTAAAAATATGAAGCAGAAGTTTGAACATATTCTTTGGGTTTTAAAAAATGACGTGAAAATATTGCCAAAATAAGTAGTTATTTTAAAAAAATTTCTAATTATTTATTTTAAACTAAAAAATGAATACTTACATTTTGGAAAATTATTATTTAAATATATGAAGTTCCAAATAACTTTTGTATTTTCGGTTTTAATAAAAGTTCATCAATCAAACCATTGAAATTTTTTCTAAAAGTTAGACTACAGGCACGGATACGAATGAACTATAACCCACTTCAACTAAGTTTATAACAGAAATTTTACAAAACGATGTATTTCGTAGTAAAACAATAGTTTTTTTTATTAAATTTATTTATATTTATCTTAAAAAGATATTATTTATTTAATCAAACTCAGCGTTACCGTTGTGCGACTAAAGTCGCATTTTGCCTCTTTTTCAACTGCCTTGCCACTTTTTATGCCCCTTACTTTCAGATCCCCTTTAAGTGTATTGCACTATTTTGTGCCCCTTTTTGTTCAAAGTCAACTTTCGTTTTTATTTTGACAATAAATGTACGCAGATTCGTACAGATTCCACCACATTAAACAAGTTCTTATTTCCTATGTGTCAAACTTAATATAAAAACATACACCTTGGTATGAATCTTTTCATTTGTGTAAGGTTTTCAAATATACGAGTACAATTGCACGCTCATACTTGATAATTCTAACTGTATTTTCGATTACTATTGTGAAAGCCAAATTTAATTAAAACATATTTTTAGAAAGCTAAAACAGCCAAACACGTGGCCAATTTCCAAAAGCAAATGATCGAAAAATATCCGAGTTTTTGCTACAAAACATACTTATTTTTGGATAAAATGACTATTGCTGATGACAAGTTGCAACTACTCGTTTAAGTCAATTTACAAATTGGCCAAATTAAACGCAAAAATATACCCACATTCAGCAATTGCAAGGTCGGTGAGTTACACCTTATTTCATCTTTAGAAAAAAATTTACCAAAAAAAAAAACAAAGCGTAAACTTAAATTAGCATTGCCAGAAAATTTTCTAATAGACTGAAAGTAGACACTTGTCTGTCCATGCTGTCTGCCTTAAATTTATTTCAAAACGATTTGAAAGAATGGATTGCAAGTAAAGAACTTATTAAGAAGAAATACAGATGTACAATTTCAAAAGAATTGATATTTAAGGTATTTAATAAGTATGCACTATGCATAAAAATAATACCAAAAATACATTATCCTCTTCAGAATTGAAGTTTAAAAGTTTTTATCAAAACTTTAAATGGTTAAGTAAATTTTTTGAATTATAGTGGTTTTTAAGTAAAAAAGTGATATGCCCCAAAAGATGCCAATAACATTATTAATGTATTTTTTAATTTTTTGTAAATCTTAAGAACTGGGACAAATTACGGCATTCAATATTGAACGAAATTTCCATTTATTTTCTACTGGAATTTCGGTCAATATCAAATGCCACATTTTGACCAGTTTTTCATTATTATCATAGATTTTATGATTTTTTTTTGATGTGTAAACATTTATACGCTAGGGGGTAAAAATCTTTTGACTTTGATTTCTTTGCTGAGATTTCTTTGCATTGTCAAATCGGTGTGAGCTATGTATGAGTGTATTAGTGTTTGAAAGAAGCAATACCAAGCAGAGAAACAAGTCGACCGGCTCGAGGCCGAAGGTGCGCCGCCGCCGCTGTATATTTCCGTACACCAAAGGTGAAAATGAACTGTAAGAGCTACGGACTTGAAACTTGGACACAATGTGTAGACATTTGGCCACTACAACAAATACATGAGAGTTAAAAACTAAAGGGTGTTCCAAAACGAGCAACGAAAAATGTTAAAATCCCATGTAATATACATACAATTGTATGTACAGTCAAATCCGGATAATTCGTAATAGCAAGGGACCGGCCATTTCTTACGATTTAACGGGGTTTTTTAATTTATTTACTAAAACTATTAAAAAAAACATAAGAAACAATTGTTAAAAATAAAATACAAAATAAAAATTTGTTGTTTTTGTTACACCGACAGAGTTTTATGCGTGCGCTATGACATTTTTCTTTATTATTCATTAGCAAACTGATCTTAAGGAAATAAACACACACAGGAAAAGCAAAAATCCAGGAAAAAAAAAATTGTGGAAAACAAAACATCATTCTTTCCATGTTTTTGCTGTTTTTTATTACGAATTATAAGTGGTAGTTAGCAAAAAATCACGATTTATTAGAGGTAAAGAAGATTTTATTTGAAAAAAAAAAATGCGAATTAGAGAGGGGACCAAAATGTATGGAAATTTTACAAATTAACGAGATTTTTCAAGGGACCGATAGTTTATTACGAATTATCGGGAATTACAATTTATCGGGGTACGAATTATTGGGATTTGACTGTACATATATACACTTGAAATTTTAAAAGTTAGTGTATTTTTATACAGACTACAACAATTAACACTAAATTTAAATCAATGGGCGTGTTCCATCAGTTAATGCAATTTTGACTTTGTAATTTTGACAACTTTCTGTATCTTGGAAACCTTAAGAGCAAAACTCTTGAAATTTTCAAAAACGGTAAAACTAAAAAATAAAAAAAATATAAAATCGCCAAATATAAAAAAATCACCAAAAACAAAAAAAAAATCGGCGATTTTTTATTTTGGCCTTTTTTTTCATTTGGGCAATTTTATTTTTAGTTCTGGCGATTTTTTTTTCCTTTTGGTGATTTTTTTCGCGTTTGGCGATTTTTTTTCTATTTTTGCCTTTTTTTTATTTTGGCGATTTTTTTCGTATAAACAATTATTTTGGGTTTGGGGCCTTTTTCGCGTTTTGGCGATTTTTTTCATTTTTTCGATTTTTTTCATTTGCGCGATTTTTTCGAATTTGGCGATTTATCTAAGAATTATATTTTTTTTATTTTTGCGATTTTTTTCGTTTTGGCGATTTTTTTTTTAATTTTTGGCGATTTTATAATTTTCGGATTTTTTAGTTTTACTGTTTTTGAAAATCTCAAGTCTTTGCCTCTTACGGTTTCCAAGATATAACAAGTTGTCAAAATTACATATTCAAAATTGCATTAACTGATGGAACACCCTTTAATTTAAATTTTTTTAAATTTTAGTGTTATTTGTTTTAGTCTGTATAAAAATACACTAATTTTACAAATTACAAGTTTCAATATACATATGCACATACAATTGTATGTATATTACATGGGATTTAAACATTTCTCGTTGCTCGTTGTGGAACACCCTTTAATTTTTAATTCTCATGTATTTGTTGTTGTAGTGGCTAAGGTTTTACACACACTCTGTGCAAATTTCAGGTCCGTAGCTCTTACGGTTCCTGAGAAAATACCGTGTGACGGACAGCGTAGCGAAAACAATAGGGTTCCTTTTCACCTTTGGTGTACGGAACCCTAAAAATTAATAATAATTAATTATTTTTCAAATGAACATTATACTTACATTCAATATTGAGCCAAAGCATGGTTTCCTGAAAATAAACAGAAAATATATCAAACATTAAACACAAATTTATAAAATTAAAATAATTTTCACTCTTTTACTTACTAATTAACACACATGGATAAGAGCACAAAGCAGAATATAAAACAAGCTAAACTTTAGTTGCAGTAGAAAGCAAAATCAACGACAAAATTCCTAAGGAGCGAGAAGGGTATAAGAACACAATTATCTTCCGTCTCGTGGCACTTCTGTTTGTTTTGTGATATAACGATTGATATCGTGTAGTGGAGCAAATTTTAACCCTTTTGTTAGGTCTGCGGAGCTCACAATTCTTTTGGCATCTAGACGCACCATGAGGTATGATTGGCCTTCCGAGTTCTTCGTCGTTAGAACGAAAACTTTGTGTTGCACCAGGTTGTGTTGCAATAGGGAACCCACTAAAGTAGTCTTGAGTGCTAAAAGAGGATACTAGCGGTATACAGTCCTAGTAAGGATAATTGAAATTGGCCTCCATTAATTGGAAAATTCATCTACCCCGGCTGTGAGAGTGCATTTAATAAACTACTTTGCTTTGGTTGTTCCACAGTTATCTTCTTTTCTGCTAGATCAGCTGCATAGCTTGAAAAACGAAGTGATTGGGACCTGGTTGCTGTTCAAAAGGTGTCGGGGTGTTGTTGTTCTTTTTTTTAAATTATCACTTATAATTGAAGATTTTTTCATATGCCTGTGCTAACGCAGTTTAGTTTCATCACCATTTTCAGTGGATTTGATGTCATTGGCACTTGTATCATATGCTAGAGTTAAAACAAAAAATATAATATCAAATTTTCCTTTGCTCCTCATTTCAACACTTGTGTTACGAGACTAAATTGAAATTGTACTGTGTTGTCAAATTTTATTTAAACCTTTTATATACTTTCTTCTTTTAGTGAAATTAAATATCTATATTAATATAAATATTTATCCTCCTTTTCAAAACACTTTCTTTTTACGAAATACCTGTGTATACATGTAATTTATAACTCAATAAATCTTTGCTATTTTAGGTATGATTTTCTTTTGAAGTAATTAGCGTTTTGGTGTATGCAAAAAAAATCTATTGTATTCAAAACAGACTTGTTTTCTTTTTAATAGAATGAATAGAATGAACTGGTCATGACCTTGAACATGACCAGTTCATTCTATTCAGTAAAATGGTAAAGAAAGAAACCCAACGTAGTTTCCTATTTAAGCTGAGCTACTGCAGCAGGTATCCTAAATCAACCTCTTGTGATCACAAACTAGATTAGTCGTATATTAGTCGCATTGATTGGTTTATTGTTCAAAAGATTTAAGTAAAATTAATACAAAAGTCGCCGTATATACTTTTAAAGTAATAAATTCTATACAGTTTGTCAAGAAAATGTTTTGACAAAGTTAAAATCGTGTTAAATTTTTGACTTTCATTCGTAAATATATTTTTCCTTTTTTTTCATTATTAACTTTTTTGTAATAAATTTCCTTTTATTTGCATTTAAGTGAACAACTAGTCATATGATAGTTTTAAATTTTTATTAATGTATTGACCTCAAACATGATTTAGGTTTGGTAAGACCGATGTGTCTTTTGAATTGCGGTAAGGTTGTGGATAATCCATCTCAAAGTTCAGATCTATACCCCATTCAAAATTTATGGGTTTAGTATTTTCAAATGGTATTTCAAGAACTAAATGGAGTTAAGAACAATAATACGAGGGGAAGGTGAGAAATTTCAGCGGAACATTTGAAAAAAAAATTTTTTCCATGAGAAGTTTTCTCACAAGCCGATTTGATACCCCTGGTGCCTTGTTAAAATCATTAAGTTGGTAATCCAGTAAGGAAAAGCTTCCACCAAAAATGCTTAGTTCCAAACTCGATTACCTTTTTTTTAAATTTTTTGCTAGGTGACTTTAAATTTTAATTAAACAATGTACATATAAGAAATATATTTATTAATACATGTGATATTTTTTTAAAGATCTCTAAATCTAAATATGAATTTTATTTTATTATTATATGTCATGTTTTTGATTTTGATCGTTTTTATGTTTTTGAAAAAAATGAATTCCAAACATAATTTTATGTTTTCTTTTAAAAAGTTGGTACTTTTGTAGAAAAAAAGTTATTTTTTGGAAAAAAATAGTTTTTCCAAAAGTTATTAAACTTTTTCTAAAATACAAATTTTGCAATTGCAGACTTTTTTTGTTAAGCAATTTCACACAAATAACAGTCCTCTGCTTTATGGAATATTTGATGATGTTAAACAGCGTTACCAAATATACATACATATAAGAATTTTTTTTAAAAACTTCCTATATCTGGAAAAAAAGCTTTTTTCCCAAAAAAGAAATTTTTTTCTACAAAAAAAAAACTTATTTTAAAAGAAAACATAAAATTATATTTGGAATAAATTTTATTTAAAAAAAGCGATTAAAATCAAAAACATAACATATAATTATACAACAGAAAATAAAATTCATATTTAGATTTAGAGATCTTAAAAAAATATCACATATATTAATAAATATATTTCTTATTTGTACATTGTTCTATTAAAATTTAAAGTCACCCAGCAAAAAATTTAAAGAAAGGTAATCGAGTTTGGAACTAAGAATTTTTGGTGGAAGCTTTTCCTTACTGGACTACCAACTTATTAATTTTTAACAAGGCGTGAGACTAATATAATCGATTCTTGAGAAGAAGTTATGTTCTTTATTCTGGGAATTAATTATTTTTTTTTCCTTGTGGGAAATAGTTTTTTTTTTCTTGATGGAACTACTTTTTTTAGTCGAAAAAATTGCTTTTTTTTAATACGTATGTATGTTGTTTGAGTAAATAGAAGATCTTGATTAAAAAATCAGTTTGATCAGCGTTACCGTTGAAAAATTTCAAAAAGTGGCACAGTAAGGGGATTTTGAAAAAAAAGTGGCACAAAAGTGGGATTTGTAATAAAAATAGGGGCAACTTTAAAATCAAAGAAAATTAAAAAAACAAACATATTTATCAACCTATTTTTATTAAAAACAAACAATAAAAACAAATTTCTCATGTATAAAAAGTAAAGAAACACTAATTTTATGAGAACTCATATTAGTTTTTATTCGTACGTTTTATTTGCAAGTAAAAATTTTAACTTGCGGCAGAATTAGTTTTTACTTTCTGTTCTATTACAAATAAGGTGACACTTTTTTGCTTTTAGATATCTTACACAAGTCGTTAGTTTTTCTGTTTCGTTCTGTTCTGTTACGGTTGAACCTGTCAAAATCCAAAAAGTTAAGTAATTCTAAGTAGTGTTGTAAAAAGCGGCTACTTTTGAATACTCAGTACTACTTGATACTTTTTCAATTGGGTACTCGATACTACTCAATACTTTATATATGTATGTATATGGGAAGTTAAAAATTATTATTTTATAGATAATGCAATATGGAAAAACAAAGATTAAATACAACTATATTTAAATTAATTTATAACAAATGCAAATAAATAAGTTCGAAGATTAGTTTTTGTACACAGTGTTACCATATGTGAAGATTTATCTTATTTTTGAAGTTTTCAGCCAGGTTAAAACAACAAAAAAAAATTCTTATCTAAAAATAAGATTTTTAAAAATTTTACTTTTGGTACTTTTAATATATTATTGAGAGATTTTTTGACTAAACTACTTACAAATTTTCTGATTTGCTTCATAATGATCTTACACACATTCTATACACTAAATATTTTGTGTTATTTGGCTTTACTTTTAATAGTTCACAAGAATCTAAATGAATTTGTAAAAATTTTCATTCAATAAAATAACGAAAAAGATTTTTGGTAACAAAAAAGATTTTTTTTGCTCGATTCGAAGATTTTTGAAAAATAAATATGGCAACACTGTTTGTACATAAACATTTTTTAACGTACTCTTACACTTCTAGTATATTAATCTCTCAAATTATCCTCTAAATATTTTTTAATAAACATTTTTTTCTCACACTTGATGTTATTACTTAGTCATTGTGTAAATGTAGAAATAACATTTTACCGACATTGAAAGAATTTAAAATAATTTTTTTGTTTGTGAGGACCTTGCTGGTTATATTGTATCACTTGCCTTCCTTCCGCTATTCTAAAGGGTCACTTTTTCTGTCCAATAGTATTTGTTAATGACTGAAGTAGTTCAATAATGCATTCTGTAGTACTTTTTTAGTGGCTATTTTCGTATCAAAATAATTCCTAACAGAATTGGTATTTGTTACACTAACTCCATGAGGTTCAGAGTCATATTTGTTTGTTTCAAACTCACAGATTTGTATAATTCTGATGTATGTAGTTTAAAGGAAAACTTTCGCTTGAATACTATAAAATGCAACCCTGAAAGTATTGAGTAGTTACTTTTGTGTATTGAGTACCGGGAAAAATTCCTGGTATTGAGTACTCAGTACTGAAATACTCAATACTTTTACAACACTAATTCTAAGTGACAGCATCAATAAAATAAAAATTGTGACTATGCTTTTAAAATTTAAAAATAAATAAATTTTTATCAGAAAAACATAAAACTATTTGGAAACATATGTAAATATATAGCTGAACTCATCACTTCAGTGGAAAACAATGGCCGTTCTGCTCAGAAATATGTGATGTTATAACATAAAATGTAACTATTAAAATAGAAGCAGAACGGCACAGCACAGAATATCAACAGGAAGTAAAGAATAATGAAGCCAGTACTAGTACAGTTCTAGAATACCAGCTAGTTGAGTATTTGCAAATAAAGTTTTTATTTAAAAATAAGACATATATAAACGTAGTACAGATAGCTACTAAGTATAAATCATAAAATCTATGATAATAATGAAAAACTGGTCAAAATGTGGCATTTGATATTGACCGAAATTCCAGTAGAAAATAAATGGAAATTTCGTTCAATATTGAATGCCGTAATTTGTCCCAGTTCTTAAGATTTACAAAAAATTAAAAAATACATTAATAATGTTATTGGCATCTTTTGGGGCATATCACTTTTTTACTTAAAAACCACTATAATTCAAAAAATTTACTTAACCATTTAAAGTTTTGATAAAAACTTTTAAACTTCAATTCTGAAGAGGATAATGTATTTTTGGTATTATTTTTATGCATATTGCATACTTATTAAATACCTTAAATATCAATTCTTTTGAAATTGTACATCTGTATTTCTTCTTAATAAGTTCTTCACTTGCAATCCATTCTTTCAAATCGTTTTGAAATAAATTTAAGGCAGACAGCATGGACAGACAAGTGTCTACTTTCAGTCTATTAGAAAATTTTTTGGCAATGCTTATTTAAGTTTACGCTTTGTTTTTTTTTTTTTTGGTAAATTTTTTTCTAAAGATGAAATAAGGTGTAACTCACCGACCTTGCAATTGCTGAATGTGGGTATATTTTTGCGTTTAATTTGGCCAATTTGTCCATTGACTTAAACGAATAGTTGCAACTTATCATCAGCAATAGTCATTTTATCCAAAAATAAGTATGTTTTGTAGCAAAAACTCGGATATTTTTCGATCATTTGCTTTTGGAAATTCGCCACGTGTTTGGCTGTTTTAGCTTTCTACAAATATGTTTTAATTAAATTTGGCTTTCACAATAGTAATCGAAAATACAGTTAGAATTATCAAGTATGAGCGTGCAATTGTACTCGTAACCTTAAAAACCTTGCACAAATGAAAAGATTCATACCAAGGTGTATGTTTTTATATTAAGTTTGACACATAGGAAATAAGAAATTGTTTAATGTGGTGAAATCTGTACGAAGCTGCGTACATTTATTGTCAAAATAAAAACGAAAGTTGACTGAACAAAAAGGGGCACAAAATAGTGCAATACACTTAAAGGGGATCTGAAAGTAAGGGGCATAAAAAGTGGCAAGGCAGTTGAAAAAGAGGCAAAATGCGACTTTAGTCGCACAATGGTAACGCTGAGTTTGATTAAATAAATAACTGGGGTATTCACAAGGGTGTCATAAAGTCATAAAGTCCTAACATTTTAAACCGGTTTAAAATTATTTTTATTTTCTTTCATATAAAAGGAGTACTATATTAATACAATTCTTCACTCTATGTATTTGTTACTGTTATAACTAATTATTTTGCTTTTTACTTTTCTTTTTCGACAAAATGTCCATTTACGTTTAAATACGTTGCGTTTTTCTTAAGCAAATTTCTACTCAAATCATTATAATTGCAAAAAATATAAAAATTCGCAAGGGATTAAAATAATGGAAACAATATCCCAAAGCTAATTATATAGACCGCAAAAAAAAGTAATAACTCGAGTATAGACTTACAGCATATAAATCGCGAAAACTTGCAAAAATGCGAATATCTTCTAAAAATTTCCAAAGCCTCAAAAACTGTAAACGAGCAAACTCAGTAGATTTTATGAATCAAAAATTATCTCACGTGCAAAAAATTTGCGAAAATTCGCGAATAATTTTTTAATTGAAAAAAACCTAAAATTTATTTAAAAAAATGCTTAATGTTCCTTGCTTGAAAGCAGTGACCATCTGACGTTATATACATACATACATACATATCGTTAGCTAAAATGCAAAAAGGCGTAACTATCAAAAATATAATTTTGCAGAAGCAAAAAACTAAAAAAAAAAACTGAACAAACTTGTAGTCAAGTCCGCTTGCATTTTGTTAATAACAGTGAGATTTTTGATTGCAGAATTGTAAAATTTGGTCAAGACATGTAGTTTAATGGCATTCATAATAGTCAATCAAAAACACAATTTTGAATTTTTTGTTAGTTACGCCTTTTTGTATTTCAGCTAACGATATATAAAGCACCTATTTTTTGTACTACACTTTCCAGTATCTTAAGGTACTTTTCTTTAAATATGCAAATTACTTACGTTGTCATATTTACAAACACTTTTTTAAATTGCTTTAATTTTATTTTTTAATTTTTATTTTAATTTTTTTATCAATTTAATTCTTTAATTTTTCACCAAAAACCATTCGAGTCTCTATAAAAAATGGTAAACTTAATTCTTTGAAAAATAAAAATTTATTTTACAGTTACTTCAGTAATGCCAATATTCTTAATAAAAGCTATTAATAACTTACATAGCTGCATTCCAACGATTTTTAGAAAAATTTGTGTTGACCACGTTCACACGGGCAATCTAATGTATCTGAACACAAGTAGTAACGCCGGCTGGTCAATGTTTACAAACCTGGTCAATGTTTGCATAAAAACTGGTCAAATGCATGTATTAAATTAATAAACGTTGTTTTTTATTATAAAAATTTATGATATAAGTAAAATTTAAATATATTTATATATTTTGATATATTTAAAACTTCAAACGCAACAATTAACAAGCCTATACATTATTCGACCTAAAATGCAATCTGCCTACACCAGATAAAAATTATTATAACAAAACGTCGACAGAGCAGTTCTTAAATTTTCGTTAATGCAATTTTTGTTGGAATGATAAATCGCAATTTCTTTGTCAATTCATTATTATGATAACCCAGCTAAAAATATATGTATGGATCATATATGAGATCCCATATATGGTTCGGATCCCAAAAGTGAGGGTATATGGACATAAGTATACATATGATAATATATATTCATACATTTTCATATATGAATGTGTATTCCCTTTAAAGTATGCAAAGTTCATATTGATTCATAAAGCGCACTGCTGTTCAATAAATTAATTTATTAAAATTATTTTTTGTAAGCTTTTGTACAGAAAGGTTGTATTATTTAATGAAACATTTGTTTGGACAAATAATGAAAAACGAACTAAAAGTCATTTCAGTCCTCATTTTAAGTCAAAAGGAGAATCAATTATTTAAAAAACACAAAAATCATATTCGTACATAAAATTTAATTTAAGAAATCAAATTAGAAACTAATGCAATTAATTATAAAAGAAAAAATTGTCCGTCTAACAATAGTTTTCAATATAATTTTTGGCAGTAATATGAACTTTGTTTCATATCTAGAGAACTCTGTTATTTTCTATAAAATAAATGACTGGATTATCCTTTTGATTATTTGAATAATTAAATAGGGCCACAACGTATAAAATCATACAAGAATGGTTTTTTTGTGACAAAAATTTTTCTTTTTTAATCGTTGAGGGTGCGCATATAAACTTTGCACACCGTATGTATTTTCTTATGAATTTCCAATTCACCAGTGATAAAATACCAAGCTTTTTTGATTTCAAAAACGATCTTATGTGAGATATCATGTATGCATACCCATAGAGCACAAAATATTGCTGGAATTTTGCAGAAATATTGTTTCGTAACGTAATGTCACAGACAATATTCTTGCACTATACCTGCACTAAATCTATGTCCGTTTTTTTGTCTTGCCAGCAAGATTGCAGAAATATTTCACTGCAACATTGCAGAGATATGGCAAAAATTTCTAATATGTCACCCGGGAACCGTAAGGGCGTATAAATTTTTTTATTTTTATTTATTTTTTTTTTTTTAAATAACGCGCTTTCGCCTGAAACGTCCAGAATTGCAACAAAAAAAATTTAAAAAAATGTAATTTTTTATACCAAAATAATTGAATTTAAAAAAAAAATTTTTTTGGGAATCTTCGTATTTTTACCTAAAACTTAAAGCAAAAAAATTCCCCAAGTAAAATTTTTTGGACTTTTAAATTTTCATATATGAGCTCATATGTTATAACACATTTCATATCGCACTTGTTCCTCAAAAGCGTAAGAACTCAAAATTTTTAAATTTTCACTTTTTGCAAAAAACCAAACAACAGAGGTCATATCTACCCACTGTAAAAATCTCCCTTTGATTTGTCTTCTTTTCCGTGAAAAAAAAACCGTTATGACTCTCTTTATGTTTTTAGAATAACTACTTTAGTCTCAATTAAAGGAAGACATTTTTAATTGTTTGCAAGTGGTTGAGCAAAACACATAAAAGTTTTTTCATACAAAGAGCGACATTTCGAGTTGTTGTTGTTTTAGACTTTCAACGGTTTATGTAATCCCAAGTGAATTTTCAGTTAAACTGGGTAATTTCGAAATAACACCACTAGTTAAACAAAAAAATTTCAGAAAAGAATAACAACTCAAAAAGCATTTTTTTTTAATCACTTAAGCAATAAAAAAACAAAACGTTGTATTCTTTTTTAATGGTATTTTCTTCGAATCACATCATTTTTTGCTGTAATATATCGCTATAATCAACAGAAACAGTTTTTGAGTTGTTACGCTTTTGAGGAAGAAGTGCGATATATTAGTTCTTATATAATAGTTTTGCCATGTATAATCCCATACATTTCCATACATGAATTCATACACATTCATATATAGTTATATACATTCATATATTAAAAATATACACACAAAAAAATATAAGAGGCAGTATTAACTAAGCTTGCATAGGTAATATTTTTTATATGAAAGTAAAATACTTGGGTTTTATTAACTATGCAATTAGGTAATTTGTACATTACACTTTACCTAAAATCCAAGTTAGTATAACTATTGTCATCAGGTATCTTCTTCGAAATTATTTCTATTGACTATTTTATTTGATTGTCAAAAGAAAATTTTTGAGCAGGGGTTTGTGTATATGAAATTTTAAAAATGTTTAAATGTTTGTGAAACAATTTTTTTAATATTATAGGTAAACTATCTGAGCCGTCCAAACATTGTCTTATCTTCAAATGTTAGATAATATTATGGTTTCGATGAAACGATTTGTGGTATTGAAGAATTTGAAGGTGAGAAAACACAATTTTAAGATGTTTTTTTAATAAAAAAATTTTAATATGTTTTAGCTTAAAACGGTCAATTCTACTCAAGTGCAAGATTTCGAAGATGCTGTTATGTCAGTCAGTCATGCTGGGGCTAACAAGGAAACTGAAAATTTTATTCCAAACGCCAGCAGCGAAAAACAAATCGCCATTTCATACATACGAAAACTGAAACACAGACCGAGAGCTTTAAATTTAGAGAAGTGTTTATAACGCAGTGTGCCATACGGGCCTTTATTAGCTCTTCTTAAAAACGGCTTTGATGTGAATTTAGATAATGTGTGCAACAGTTTCAATCTAAAACAGCATATTTATTTAAATTGTAAACAAAATATATTTTCGGGTTACATAGCAGCACATGGTATACAATACAAATTGAATTTATTAAATCCAACAGCATTTCCTTTGCTCACAGAAGCCTCCATTTTAACAGCTCTTATAATTCCGGAGATCATCCGTTACTAGAAAATACATACAACAATTATATATGTATATGTATATACATATGTATATATATAAGTAAATTAATAAATAATAAATTATTAATAAATTATCTTATTATTATTTGATAACGCGAGGATAGCTAAATCTACTAAAATCCATGACATTTATCGAATTTTAAATAGTTAATTGAACTAAAATCCATGATAATTTGCCATATTATATATTTATAAATTTACTTTGCTACTTAGACAATTCATAGAAAAAAATATGAATTTACCTTGTTGTTAGGAAGTTTCAACTAAAATTTTAGTTGATTTTTCGAACATAGAAATCAACTAAAATTTTTGTTAAATTGCCTAAAAAACTTTGTAAATGCCATTCTACCCTTTCACTTAGTTAAAATTATACCATAATTTTAGGAAATATAACCTATGAATTTTTTGTGTGTACGGACCATATATAATTTTTTTTAGCTGGGAAATCACAATTTCTCTGTTGTTATAAAGATAATTTGTGACAATTCATGCTGTATTTCACGTAATATTTATTAAATTGCTTTTAATTAATAAATAGTTTTTAATACAAAGTTGCCTAAGCTGAAGCTCTGACAAAATTGTTAAGACAATGACATTAACGGACCTTTTCACAAAGTACAATTAAAAGCTAACAGGGACTTTAACGGCAAGTTTTGTGTGAAGAACTGTCAGTTAAAATTCACGTTAACTCTTAATCATACATTGTGAAAAGGGACGTAAGTTAAAGTTCATGGTGAAGTTAGTAAACTTATATTAGGTGTACACTACAGCTTACAAAATTTCAGTACACATGTAATCTCTGCCACGCATTTTGACGTTTGGTGATGTCGATAATAAACATCACAAATATATCCTCATATATCATACAGGCAATAACAAAATACGGCTAACAATCAAAGCTTACCAAAGATATTAAATAAAAATTAAAATAATTTGTTAAATAAGTACGAAGAAAACATTTATTGTCGTCGTGAATTAAGTTTGTCACAATGCCTGCAATATTTGACTTAATATTTAATAAATATATTTTTTTAATAAAAACCAATATTTTCTTTATTTTTGTTTTCTAAATATGATGTAAAAATGATATTTTTGCAACTAATTTAAAAATTTAGTTTGTTAAGTTTTTTATGTCATAATGCCAATGCCATAACACTAATAAATGCTGTCCATACCCGTTAAATTTTGCTCTTGATAACGATTTGACTTTAATCATGTTAGAAATTTATCAACTATTGACTCGCTGGAAAAATGTATACCTTGCAAATGTACATATAATTTTATTTATTTATAGCAATTTTAATAAAAGTTGCTTTTCTATTGATTTAATACAACTCTGTGTGAATCAGAGTAGAAAGCAGGAAACGATTAGCCACCATATTTGGAATTTTTTACTACAGGGATGCCACATCATGATTCTGATGTTAGCTACACACTTTGCAACATGCTATCGCAACATATTTCTATTATATCCTCGGTTGGTTATTGGTTTGCTGCAAACATAATGTATTTTAAATATTCTGTGCCGCAACCCATAACCAAACGACGATATGTTACATATTTATATTTATTTTACACAGAAACTGTAATCTACAATGAAACCAGCAATGTAAATTGTAAACAAAACATTTTGGTATATCTGAAACTTCAAATGCAATAATAAACAAGACAACACATTATTCAACCTACAATGTAATCTCTCTAATTTCACAATCATGTCGCAAAGTTTGTAGCTACTAACTACTAGAAATGATCGATTTCGATATATTTTTTTGGTCATTTTCGATTAAGTCGATTTTCTCAAAAACGGGTAGACAGAATTTTTGCACGGTTGTTTCATTTTATTCACCAAGGCGTCCACTTAAAAATGTGTAACGTTTTGGCGTGGGAGTCCAAGGGTGCTCCTGGGAAAATTTATCTTACATTTTTTTGGCCATTTTCTATTAAAATAAATACCATCTATCTATATCATCTAAAAACAATGGATTTTTTTTAGTCACAATCGATAATAAATGGTACCCCACTAAAGGCCAAAAAATTTAAATATCTTGCTTTGTATAAACAAAAACAACTGGATGGCGCAAAATTTCTTCCACTGATCTCACTTATTTTTCATGCAATTTTATTTTTTTTATTTTTTCAACTGACAAATAATTAAATTTTTAGGGTAAATAAATATGTACATTATACGAGAATCATACAACTACGATACTATCACGATAGAATCGTAGATATATCAATAGTTTTTCTAACTTTCGATAGTCCTGAAATGATATATCGATAAAGTTTTTCATACTATCCAAAATTTTCGATAGTGACACTATCGATAGTTTTCCACCTCTAAGGCTTAGGCCATAAATATTGTGAGTTCATGCAGAAGCAGGTATTGGCCAATACAGTCACTCCAAGCCAAACTCGGACACTAAAATAAACTCAATTTATTGGTTAAATTCTACCGATTATAAAAATAAAATATGAAACTAAATTTTAATTAAGTATATATTGAGCTACTGAAAACATTAAAATTATAATTCGTTGTACATTAGTAGCAGAAAAAATAATCAAAATACATCAACTGGTATAAAAATAATGCACAAGCTAAACTCGAACAATGGTAACTATGCCATAAACAACAGCAACCCTGGGATTTTTATGCAAGCAACTTCACTTGAACGCTTAATATACTTAAAGATATATCCGTTAGGTCAGTTTTTGACAATTGTGAACAAAAATTAAATATCAAATCATAAAGATGTCGAGACAAAGAGGGCAAACCAGTATTGATGTCAGAGAATTAATAATTGAACATGCCAAAAAAGGGGAAAGTGTTCGCGAAATTTCCAAAATGGTAAACAGAAGCCATTCAACAGTACATGATTTCATAAAACGCTTTAAAACCTTTAAAATGGTGCGAAATAAGCCAAAGAAGGCTCACAACAAAATATTCACCGAATCAGAGGAACGTTTTCTTGTAAGAAAAGTAAAAGCGAATCCATTTTGAAGTTCTCCAAAACTTGCTGTAATAGCTGAGTCTGAGTTAGGAAAAAAAGTAAGCTCGTCAACCATAAGAAACTTGCTTCACAAATATGGATTAAATGGAAGAAAAGCACGGCAAAAGCCATTAATTAGCAAACAAAATCAAGCTGTGAGACTTCAATTTGCAAAAAAGGATGAAAGAAAAGACTTTTCTTTCTGGAAAAACGTGTTATATACCGACGAAAGTAAGTTCAATATATTTGGAAATGATGGGATACCTATTGTTTAAAGGGGACGAAATCAAGAGCTACAATAACCTAAAACCAACTGTAAAACATGGGGGCGGTTCAGTGATGGTCTGTGGCTCATTTTCTGCAGCAGGGCCGGGATCGTTGCATTTTATTGATGGGATAATGGATCAAAACGTTTATTTAGAAATCCTTAAGGAAAACATACCAAAAAGTGTCGATAAGCTTTCTCTAAATGACAGCTGTAATTTTTATCAGGACAACGACCCCAAGCATAAGGCCCACAGAGTGCGCTCCTGGCTACTATACAATGTTCCCCATGTTATGGAAACCCCACCACAGATCCCTGATCTAAATCCCATTGAAAATTTATGGGACTACTTGAAAAAAAAAGTTCAGGAACGCAAGGTTTGTAGCAAAACTGAGTTAAAAAACGTTTTAGTGGAAGAATGGGACAAAATACCACCAAGCTATTGCCGAAAGTTAGTCGAATCAATCCCTAAAAGACTCCAAGAGGTTTTAAAAAGCAAAGGGCTACACACAAAATATTAATTCTTTAAACGTGCGAAAAATAATATGAATTTAAAATGCTGTCCGAGTTTGGCTTATGCAACATTTTTGTACCAAATTGAAGTCTTTTATTTTTTTTTTATTCCTGAAGTATAATTAAATATAATTTTGTTTTATGATTTTAATATCTAAATATATATGTAATAGAAATTAAGTTTAAAATTTTTATTTATTTTTGCAATCGGTGTAATTTTACAAATACATTTAATTAAAAATAGCGTCCGAGTTTGGCTTGGAGTGACTGTATATTAAAAACAATAGAATCATGAAACAAATGTCAACAATTTACATACATATGTATGTACAGTTTGTCAAGAAAATGTTTTAACATAGTTAAAATCATTTTAAATTTTGACTTTCATCGTAAATATTTTTTTCTTTTTTGCATTATGAAATTTTTTGTTATAGATTTCATTTTATTAACATTTATGTGAACAAATAGTCGTAAGTTATGGGCTAAATTAAAAATGAGAGCATAAAAATTTACATGAAAACCAAAAAAGCCCAAAAATTTCTTTGTCAAGAAAATATTTTTACATCCTTGTATTATATTTTTTTTTATTACATGTACTTATTTATTGTATCTTCATATGTGAACTAACAATAAGTATTCAAATCTTAAATCTATAAAAAAAATTATTAGGCCCGACCAGAGTCGGACAACTTGTATTATATAATAAAAAAAAGGAATATTTTAATATGTACAAAAATAAAAATTTTTTGGCCGCCATTGGTATCAAATCGGCTTGTAAGACGACTTCTTTTCCAAATATTGCGCTTAAATTTCTCACCTTTCCCTCGTATTACTGTTCTTAACTCCATTTAGTTCTTCAAATACATCCATAAATTTTGAATAAGGTATAGATCTGAACCTTGAGATGGAGTATCCACAACTTTACCGCAATTGAAAAGACACAATAATCTTACCAAAAGTACCTCATGTTTGAGGTCAATACATTAACAAAAATTTAAATTTATCATATGACTACTTGTTCCCTTAAGTATAAATAAAATAAAATCTATAACAAAAAATTTCATAATGAAAAAAAATTTATTACTTTAAAAGTATATAACGGCGACTCCTGCATTAATTTTACATAAATCTTTTGAACGGTAAAGCAATCAATACGACTAATTTAGTTTATCTTGCTTGAGATCACAAGAGGTTGATTTAGGATACCTGCTGTATTTGTTCAGCTTAAATAGAAAAATACTTTGGGTTTATTTCTCTAACACATTTTACTGAACAGAGTGAACTGTTGATGTCCTTGATCAAAATGAAAAAGAAAACAAGTCTGTTTTGAATACAATAGATTTTTTGTTGCCTGCAACAAAACGCTAATTACTTCAAAAGAAAACCATACCTAAAATGGTAAAGATTTATATAGTTATAAATTACATGTATACGCAGATAAGTATTTCTTTGAGCCACAACAGCAATATTCTAAGTTGGTCTTTAGCAACGCGCACAACTCTACATTTTTTACATCTCTAACTTATTCCAGCAGCTCAAATTTTTATAGCACTCTTAAGATTACTGGCCGAGATAGTGTTTTACGACGAACCAAAAATGTTCCAGTTTTGCGAGCTGTGACCAAAACAATTTCAATATTAACCTGTGGTTTATCAAGTGGGAACATTTTGAGTCATTAAAACTGGTAAAGCGTCGTATTGAAAGTTTGATATAACAATATGAACAGGCGTTATTTATTTATATCAATTTAATTCTTTGATCCAACGGTTTGGTTTTTAGCTTACTTTAATAAATAATTTAGTATTAAAAAGAATAAAGCCTTTTATCGTTTCATCATATCAAATAGATAAATATTAAAAAAAACAAGTCTATGACAAGTCTATATTCGACTGTGCCCTTCATTGACGGACGTATAGACTGTATGTAGAAATATATAAGTATGTACATATCTGCATACATATTAGTTTTGTGAAAAAAATCTATCATGTATTTTTTTCTTATTTTCCGGTATTTAAGAAAACTTGATATTACAAAATTACTTAGTATCTCAAATAAAATATACCTTTGCTAGTATTGAATGTTCACGCAGAACTGTTCGATTTAGATGAGCAGATTTAGTGTGATGAAGTAGAACGTGTCCTTTAATTTATTTTGTAGTTACGACTGTTCCTTATCGATAAATTTTATGTTATCTCCATTTACTAAAAATTGTGCTGAGAGCACAATAAGCAACATATCACAAAGCTTTTTAGGACTAACGAGTGCACATGTTTATGGTTAAATTGGATTCTAATATCAAATTTGAACAAACATAAAATATCATTCGTAAAGGTCTTCCTGAAACATAAAGTATTTAATTAAAAAGGAAAAAATATTATTTGATTACGTTCATATATCAAAAAGGGTTCAAGGTTTCCAACCCTGCACTCATATTTTTATATTTATAATAATACTAATTTCTTTCTTTCTAAAATATATTTATTAATAACGAAAAAATTAACAGTTTTATCTATTTACTTTTATTATCGAAACAAAGTTTATATATTCTAGCTTTGAAGCTGTTTTTTTATTTTTCTAAATTAACTTCTAATTCATTTTTTTCTTAAATATAAAAATATAAAATATACATATGTAATTTCGAAAGAAAAAGAAATAATAATAATAATAATAAAATAATTTGACCTTGTTACTTTTATGTACCACAAAAAGCGTAAATTTTCCAACCCTGGAAATTTTAATAATTTTTATACCAATTTATATTATATTTATATATATATTTATATATATATATTTATATTTATTTTATATAAAATATGTTTAGTATGTGGAGAAAAACAAACTTATTTTTAGTTGGTTGCTAAAAACAAATTAAAAATTTCCAATCCTGGAATCGTATTTTTTAACCCTAGAACGGCATCATTAGTTTTTGGACACTAAAGTCACCCTTCGTCATTTCGACTACGACCTATTTCAAGAGCCAATAAAACGTCGTGAGCAAAAATAAGTACAAAAATACATTTATTATTGATATTTAGTTAGTTTTTACCCAACTGCGAAATGCAGAAAAGGGTATTGTGCTTATCAGCCTATGTATGTATCTACTCGTGCAAAGATTGCTTGTTAACATCAGCTAGTTAACATGAATTTTAACTGAAATAGAATATGATTAAAACTATTCATTTTTCTCTATATTTATGATTTGATCAGGATAAAGTTCGTATCGCTTTGTAAGCCAAAGTAGATGTGATAATTATTAATGAACAAATAACACCAAAGTTAGTTGTAAATATTCTGACAAACACATAGTTGTACGGAACAACTAGCTGTTTTCAAAGGCCACTAAACCTTCATCATCAGCGTTCTTTTGTCTTTGGTCCACTGTGTGTGGTACCACATTTGGCTAACAAAGCGATACGAACTTTATCCTGATCAAATCATTAATATAGAAACAAATGAAGTTCGAACAATAATAATTAAAATTAACTAAAATTAATTTTTCTGTTTTTCAGCATAAAGTTATATCACTCTACCTAGGTATGTTGAACTATTCTTCTGATTAACAAGGCCCATATGGCCCTGAACAATTTCTACTTTGATGAATATTCCCATTTTCTATTGTTGCTTTTCAAGAGAAAATCTATTGTTTTGCTGGTCAAAGCTTTTACTTAAATAGTTCTCCCGGTATTCACAGAGCTTAATTTTACTTGAAAACATTATTATTTATTTTTGTCTGCTCTTTTTCTTAACTTGTTAAATAGCAGTTTTAGCTTTTTTAAGATTTAGTTTTAAGTCTTTTTTTCTTTTGTTTTAATATTAAGTTTATTTATTGTAAAAGAAGCCTTACTAGCAATGGCAAGTACCGGGAGCAAACACTGTTATTATCTATTATCTGATTTCAAATAAAAACTAAAAAAAATTACATGTGATAATTATTAATGAACAAATAACACTAAAGTCTGTTGTAAATATTCTGACTAACAACACATAGTTGAACGGAACAGCCAGCCGTTTTCGAAGGCCACTAAACCTTCATCATCAGCGTTCTTTTGTGTTTGGTCCACTGTGTGTGGTGTCAGTTGATGTAGATTTCTGCTTTATATATTTAGCATTTTATTGCAAATGGAATATGTGAATTGTTTTGATTCATCGTATTTCAATTTGCTGAAAGATTTTTTGTATTGTAAGCTCAATTTTACCATCACTATATTTACAACAGTCTTACCATTGTCGTTTTGTTCTTTTTACTAATTATACACATGTTACTTAATTTGCTTATTTTTTGTTCTACTTAAGACAAACTTTTTTGGTTTGTTACTATTAAGTATATATTTATTTAATTTTTGCCACAGGCCCATGGCTGTTAATTTCTCTTTTGTTATTTATGTGCTTGCAAATAATTATTGTATTGTGTGTAACTAGTTTAAGAATTTTTGGATTGAAAATAAATCAGAATTGAAATTGACCACAAGCAAAACGGTTTATTTTCGTTCCCGTCTAAAAGCATAGAGCTTAATAGAACGTCACGCGTATGCACGTATTTTTTTATTTTTAGTTAATATAATAAAAATAAATATTTATATATATGTACATTGTACATATATTTACATATATATATATGAATATATACATATGTACATATATCTGTATACAGCCGTATTCATAAAAATTTTAAACCGCGTTTCAAATATTGTTTAAGCAAAATTCGCTAAAATTGTATTCATAATAGAATTTTAGCTTAAAAATGGTTTTTAAACCTTGCGTAAATCAGCTAATTTTAAAATTGACTGCCCCCATGTTTAAACCAATTTTAAGGTGACGTTGTTGTAATTTTGCTTCGTTTTTGTTTACATTTTGAACTTTACCTGTATGTACATACTTATGTGTGTATGTATGTATGTACTTATGTATGCATGTATGTATGCATATGCCAGTGTTATTTAGAAGAAAACAATGTATTTTTTTTTTTATAGAAACTATTGCCGAAATAACAAATATACTCCAAAGAATATTTAAAAGAAAAGGAGCGATCCAGTTTCCATTCCCAGTCATTGTTTTCTCATTTTATGTGTTAACAAAAATAGTATAATTGTAGAAAATAACTAGTGATGTATAAACACTCAAAACAAACAAAATAAAGCTCGTTATTCTAGTGCTTCTTTATCTGCAATAAAATAAATAATATAAAAAGCACTTTTAACAAAGATTTGTTGTGAACATATCTTTTATTTTATAGAAACAATATTTCTCTGAAAACCGACAAATAAACAAAATAGACACGAGTACTTTGTGAGTTAACAATCGTTGTTTTGCAGAACTAATATGCAAGTGACAAATAAAGAATACAGTGTTGCCACGATATTTTAAAAAAATTTAGTTAATTGATTTTTAGTTAAAAAACTGATTATGAATACCAATATTTAAAAAACGTTATTTAGCCTTAAAACGTTTTTTAACTAATATGAATTTTAAACCTCAATCAACTTTTTTTTATGAATACGGCTGATAGTATATAATATATGCATATCATATAAATATACATATGTATATCTTTTTTTTTTTTGCTATAATATTAATTAACTACAAGTTGGTTGGAAAATAAGTAGTTAGTAGTCAATTAAAAAGTCATGCAGAGATGGCCAAATGACTACCGCCTATGACATGCCTATATTAAAATAGTGAGTCGGTTACAAGGAAAAGTCACTGAATCAACCAGATGTGGTTATTAAAAAACCAGTTTGAAGTTACTTTCAAATGGGTTCGAGTTCCTATAGGGTATGTATGTACATACATGTGTATGTATGTATACCGAATTAATAAATACCCTGTAGTCAACCTAGAACCATATGTCTATGTCAATACTCTTTCTCCAGCGACAATTGCACTAGTTAAAATATCGACAACTTTCCTTTTATGCGCGAGTAGAGATACGTTAGAGACGACAGTTCTAGTGTATTTCTGGTGATATTGTCAATGAACGCGTCAATAGTTTGTTTTTCTTTTTTATTATGTTGTGCAATAATATTAAATACATATATGTGACGCGCGAAATAGAAAGGGTAAAAACCGGTTTTGTTCAGGAGAGCCATTTTAAAGATTTAAATACGTGTATCTTTGGTGTACCATCACATCATAAAACGCGCATATCTCTGGGAGGGAACACTTTTGGGGCATGGGATCGGTCTCATTCGATGCTCAGATGTTGGCCAAATCGAAAAAAAAGTGAAAATTGCTTTTTTTACCCTTAGGTCCCTTTCTCTATGCGCTGTCACATATGTAGACGAGGGTCACTAAAATTTGCGAATGAATATTCGGTTCAAATATCTCCATATGGTCGTAAAAGAACTACCTTTTCAACAGTGCTAAAGCCTACTGATAGATTTTGAATAACAACCCTATGTTATTTCTCAATAGGCATTTGCATTGGCTGGGGTACACCTAGTCAGTAGCACTATTGACAATGTCACTAGAAAATCACTATAAGTTTACTATTGACAACGAGATTGTATATATCGATATTGTAGACTAGAGCCCCTAAAATTTACTAGTAAATCTTTGGTGCCAATGTCTCCATGGGTCCCGAAAGAACTACTAAGTTAGTAGTGCTATTGTCCAGTGGTGGATTTTCAATGTCAATAGATGATACCATTGGCTGGGGTACACCTGGTCAGTAGTGCTACTGACAACGTCACTAGTAAATCACCACAATTTCACTATTCGCACTTTCTGCAGGGTAGTAAAAGGTATAAAAATGGGAAACACTGCGTTTTAGGGACTTTTAACCATAATTTGCAACCTTAATTATTGTATAATAATATCTTCATCGGGCTTAAGTGTAATATTTGCAATTCTTATTTTGAATGTAATATTTTTATTTATTAATGTGATTTTCTACAGAAGAGGACAAAAATTAAACTAGATTATTATTAACATCAGCTAGAGAGATATGAAAATGAAAAAAATAAACGAAAAACAGAAAATGATAGTGATACATAAATCAATAATTGTATATGTAATTGAAAATATTGAGCTCAACCTCAATTAAGAAATTATTCCTGTTAACTGCAGTAAATTTTTCATTATTAATTATAATTTTATACAATATAATATAATTTTAGACAATAAATGATCCCAAATTTTAGTTAATGGTTTAAATTACACATGGTAAGTAAAATTCTCTTTTTACTAAATTAACTATTTTTTCCAATTAAAAAAACTAAATACAATGTGTCTTCATTTAACTAATTTAATTGCCATTAATAAAATCAATGGCGTATGTTTTTTTATTCGGAATACATATTTGCATACCGAAAGTAAAATTTTGATATCCGCGAATACGAAGATTTGAAACGGTAGTCGCGATTACGAATATAATATTTGAAATTTTGTATGAAAAAGAAATTCGTATACCTTGTATGAATATGCCTTGCCACAGAGAATTAAGAGTTTTTGACATATGTAAGCTAAAAATTTCAACTATTTTTTGACAGAAGAAATAGCAAAACGATAAAACTGTTTTTTTAATGAATATTTTTCATTAATAGCGATTTGTATGCAATAATATACAATTAAAGATTATCGGCCTCATTCTTAAAATTTTTGAACAGGCTCAAAAACAATTTTTAAGCAAAATTTCATTAAATTAATTAACATTAAATTTTATTCAAAAACATTAATTGGAAAGTTTAAAGTTGGCTTATAAATCGTATCCATGTAGTATAAGTATTATCATCGAAATATCAATTTTAAATTCAAATACACTTATTTGCAAATTTAGCACACAAGACTTCTTAAGAAATCGCAATTTTTCCCATTAATTTTTATATTGATTAAAAGAATATAATATTGATAAACATGAGTGCTAAAGAAACTTTTCAAAAAAACAGGAAAAACAAAATTAAAATATTGATCGAAAATTTTTTAAAAAAGAGAAGAAATTACATATTTTATAATCTACAAATTTTAGAAAACTGGGAAAAATTGCGTTTTAAGGGACTTTTAAACATAGCTTTCAAACCTAATTATTCTAATCAGGAATAATTCCTTAATGAATGGAATATGTTTATTGATTAATGTGATTTTCTAAACAAGAGAATAAAAATTAAACTAGATTGCTATTAACATGAGCTAGAGAGATATAACTTCGTGCTAACCTTAATAGAAAATGAAAAAACCGAAAAACAAAAAATCAATAATTATCTACACAAAATCATTCCTCATATTCCATTTTCACTACTTAATTGTATAGACATGCGTACTGATGAAGTCCGCGCTAGCACAGAAATATTTCGGCATTCCCTACCTAAAATTCCAGTTTAATTTTTCTCCTGTTCTTTAGAAAATCACATCAATTAATAAATATATTTAATTGAATAACAATTGAAAATATTGACTTTAATTAAGCGCTATTAAGAAATTTTTCCTGTTAACTTCACCCAATTTTTAATTATGTGAACATAATTTTGACTATAAATGATGCTAAATCTAAAATTTACTTTTTACTAAGTCAACTATTTTTTCAAATTAAAAACTAAATGCAAGGTATCTTCATTTAATTAATTTAATTGCCATTAATAAAATCAATGGCGTTTGTTTCTTTTTTTATTCGGAATACATAAGTATGTAAAAAGTATGTATGCCAAAAGTAAAATTTTGTTATCCGCGAATACGAACATTTGAAAGATTATTCGCGAATAGGAATATACATATTTTAAACTTTGTATGTAAAAGAAATTCATACTCCTGTTCGCCTACAATAAAAGTGATAAAAAACTTTAAACAATTTTAATGGTCGTAATTAAACAACATTTAACAATTATACAAAACACAAATTTTTCTGATAATGACAATTTTTAATATTTTAAAGAAAAGTAGATTGTTACAAAACAATTTAGAGATAAATTGTAGTCAAACTGATCACATGGTTTTCCTTTCCTAAGTCCTCTTTTACATTTGGGACATTTCTTGCCGGACATTTTTTTAATTCTCTTTTGTTCTTGCCCGAAGCTTTTACATATTGGAAATTAATAGACAGACAGAAATTTTCAAGGCACATCAATCAGGTACCCGCGATTCTACAACAAATATTACAACAGCAACAACCACATGTACTTTGTTGGTATAAATTACCTTCTTTCTTTTCAAAACAGGGTAGCATCGTCAGATTGCATGTTTCTTATAGGAAATGTCAAACACCACACAAAACTGAATATTTGAAAGGTGTTTATGGATACCCAAACAAAAGCATGCTTTTAGGCTTATACCTACACAATCCAAATTTGAGATTTAGATTGGTATAATGACATTAGCCACCTGCTGTATTGCTGCCACCTGATAAATGCGCCTTGGAAATTTTGTACTTTGTTTACTTATTTTTCGCGTTTGCTACTTACACATATACATACCATATGCCTTGATAGTAAACACCTAGTATTCATACAGCCGTTGAAATGAGAAAAATTATTTGAAGCAACAAGAATAAATTGCCAAAAGGAGAAAAGGGAAACATAAAATGTCCGGTACGGAGGGTCGTATACTACACGCTACAAACTTCGTCTGTCTGTCATTCAATTCTTGAAATGTAAAAGGGCACTAAAACCTCCTCGTAGTGTTGTAAAAGTATTGAATACTGAGTACTCGGTACTCAATACACCAAAACAACTAATTATCACTTTCTCGGTTGCATTCAGGCGAAAATCTCCCTTTAAAATACATCAAATTTATTCAACTCTGTCTGCGAGTTTAACCTTGATAAGGACACATGTATGTATGTACATATTTCTGAGCCTCCTGGAATTAGTGTAACAAATACAAATTATGAAAGGAGTAGTTCTTTGTGGAACTATTTTGATACAAAAACAACAGCTGAAACAAGGACTGTAAGATGCATAATTTAACTAAACAACTTCATTCATGAACATATAATGAACAGAAAAAGTGACCATTTAGAGTAGGGGATGGCACGTGAGACCAGCAGGTCCGGTTCCTACAGATATGAAAAATCTCTTAAACTCTGGCAATATCGATAAAATTTAAGATACACAAAGTAATCTTCAAACTTATTTTTTTATATTAAACAATGAAATGGCAATTTAAAAAAGTAAACTTTTACTCAGACTCATAATCAATTTCCTCTTCATCAACTTGCTCTGGCCTACCATGAATTTAAAATAGCCTCCTCAACCCTCTGTTTCTCCTTCTACTCAATTTTATATTGGAACACAATGTCCGAAGGCTTGTCTTAACATGGTTTGCCATTGGATATGAACCTAATGGAACTTTTATCAGCGTGGGCACATCAGCCATTGTGAGGATCTTTAGTGCCTCAGCGCGATCCTTCTCTGAATCTGCATGTGTCGGTCCTTTCACATTTGATATGATTCTATTAGCTCTCCTTACATAATGGAAAACAGTTCGGAGGGTTTCCACATAATCCATTGTGACCGCTTCTGCATATTTGCTCCGTGTGATCTCTTCTTGAGGTTCCATTGAGAACGGATTGTCAGGATTCCTAATATTTGAAAAATATTCCTTGTGAGCCTCTGAAAAAATGTTTTTCGCCTTTTTATATGTTTCTTCTAAGTGACAATTTGAAGGATTCCAGGGGATTTCCCACCATCTGCTTACAGCAGACAGAAGTGCTGCAGATTAACGTGGGTACCTGCCATTACAGCCCAATCCCACGGTGCTCTCAAAACCGGGTTGCTTTCCTGCGCCAACCAGCGCCCCCATGCATAACAAGTCACACAAGAAGTCAGAAGACAATTTGCGTGATAAGTTATGCATGAGTACCGTCCGATAACATGCATTTGGACATGACCTCGCCCCAGGATAGGGGCGGAGCATATCTAAAACTCCCTCCTAGATATGGGTGTAGGCACCCGGTCGCAATGCAACTCCACACCGAGCGAACCGCTATACCCGCGTATATTTGCGCATAACCATAACCACCACGAATCTCCCCAAAGGGCCGACCCAAGTCAGGCAGACACCGAAGTTTGTGGGGCTTCTGACCCCGTGGTACCAGATTATAGGCTCTGATCAGACTTCGTAGTCGAAACTACTACCAGTTGCAAACCCCAAACGGTTCCGGGAACTGGTGACCCGTAAAAGCGAAATAAAAATAAAATAAATAGGAATAAGATAAAATAAAAATAATGAAATATCGCCAATAACGATGACACAAAAAACAAACAACGGGTGAACAAAGGCCTTATATGGCACCAGCAATGGACAACACGAATAAAACAATGACAATGCCGCCCTCACGAGCGACACAATGGGTAGGATGATGACCCAACAAAACAAAAGCAACAATAAAACAAAACAAAAATAAGGCAGCAGGGGAGAAACAGCAAAACAGCAATAGCAGCACATGCAACCAGGAATAGTCCAGCAGAAAGAAGTAACAGCATCAGGAGAATACAGCGAGGAGAAGATAGTCAACAAACCACTAACGGCAAAACAAAGACTCAACGGCAGTAACTGGAAGCTGAAAAGCAGACACGGCGGTAGGAAAGGCGTGCGGCGGCAGGAACCCGTTATTACGGATGCCTGCTTGGGCCATCTCCAATACGTCTAGTCCTTCTCCTATTGAAGACGCCACGCGAAAATTCGCCCAACCTCCGAATCGTCCAACAAAATCCTACTGACATCCAAACGCGCGCAATCCCAAACCACACCCATACTATCCAAATCCCTAATGTCGTGATAGTCGGGACACGCAGTCAGTACGTACCTCCAGTCCTCAAGTCCCATCCAGGGGACTTTCTGTTTAAGACCCCTCTTAAACAGAAACTCATTGAAGGACCCATGACCCGTCAGCATGAAACCAAGACTAAGACCAAAGTCAAAGTCCGGGTGTTCACGAACAAAGTTAACGTCACGCATAAACTCATACGTGACCCTCCCTTTGTCACTCTCCGTCCATCGTGTTCTCCACCGAGAAACAAGATGTCCATCCAAGAGCTCCCTGACGTCCCTAACATCCCTATCCACCACATCAGCTGCAGTAATCCAATCACACGCAAGAAGTGGCAAGCCCCTCTTTACCTTGAAGGTAATAGCACGACGTATTACCTCCAAATCAAGAGGCGCCGCACTCATCAAGATCTGAAGAGCATCAGTTGACACGGTACGACATACTGGCATACATCCGAGTAAAGCAATCCTCTGACAAGACAAGACTTTGTATCTGCCAGCAACAGACATAACTTTTTCGTACCACACAGATGCACCATATGTTGCACAAGCAACAAACAGTCCACCATAAATAGTACGAACAGCACGCCTACTGACGCCCCAGTCACTTCTAAGAATGCGTTTAACTTTACCTGCAATGGCAGTCAGCTTTCTGTGAACGTGAGTAAGATGAACCAAAAAGTTCATCCTTTCACACATTGTTATCCCCAGATATCTGACCTGAGTCACATATTTGAGGCTAGCAGTACCAGATCTAATGAGCGGGTGACGAGTCAGTGATAATCTGCCCTTAAGCAACATCATCACAGACTTGTCCATAGCAACATCAACACCCACGCTATTACCCCACTCACATACGATGCGCATGGCCTCCTCACCCTTTCTCACCACATCAATACGAGATTGTTCTTCGGTTAGAATAAGTAGGTCATTCGCATACGCAGACAGCTTATAAGAATCTTCCAGGTGTGTCAACAGTGTATCCATCATTAAGTTCCATATAAATGGACCGCAAATAGAACATTTTTCTAAACTGTTTCATTGGCACCATCCACACAAGATTTTCTGTCACAAAAGTAACTACTCCAAAGAGCAAGCTCCCGACAACCTACAGAACGCAGCCCGTCCAGAACCTTACTCCACAGGAGGTGATCAAACAATTTATCAGGAGATTTCAGGAGCACAACGACACGAGCTTTCTTCCAAGCCCTAGGGAAATAGCCCTCAATCAGACAGTTCGCAAAGATCGATTACAAATACTCAGGTATGGCCTTCCAAATGCTTTTACACATTTCGCCGGTCATACCATCCATACCTGGAGACTTTCTGCTTCTGACGCTGCCAATGCTCTCCTCGATCTCTGAACTCACCAAGTCAAGACACAAAACCCCCTCCCTAATGAGAGGAGAGGATTCACCATGTTACACTTCTGGCAAGAATACCCCTAAAAGCACGTCAACACACTCACACCACGAAGTAAGCGCAACACCACCCACCTCGAGACCTGTCATGTCAACACGCCTTTCCTTACCCCTAATAATGCGGTAAGCTCTACCTCAGGGGTCACCCCTACCTTCCCGCACAAAACTCCTCCACTGGTCTTCCTTAACCCTAACAATTTCGTCCTTGTACCCCTTAAGGGCAGACAGGTAGTCAGCCTTGCGTTGAGCAAGATCCTTAGCATTGGTACGCCTGGCCCTCTGGAAACACTTCCTGAGGCGCCGAACATTCCTCCGCATCACATCTAACTCCCGTGTCCACCATTTGACAGTACTTGGTTGTCTTTCGACGTCGACCAAGCAAGGTATCATTCACGGTAACCATCCAGCTGTCTATCTGTCTAACCTGGTCATCTATCGTTAGTGCCCTAAAGTCCCCTAATGGTTGCAATTGCGCAACCGCCCTAAAACTGTCAATGTACCCGTCCCAGTCCGTACCGTGAGGATGCCACCCACGTGTCAACGCAGTCTGTTCAGTCCGTCCCCGATAAGTAATCATAATCTCAAGGAGATTATGATCACTAATGCCCCACCTGTCACACACCCTCCACCTAGTGTCAAATGCAGTCATCGCCGCCCCGTTTGCAGCTGTCACGTCAATGTCACTAACGCCCGCAGGCCCATCAAAGGTATACAGATCACTCGGCTCATTAAGAACACCGACGCTCATACTGACTATCCATTCGCTTAGCATCTCACCTCTCATATGGCTTGGACGGCGTGGCGATTGCCCCACCACCTTAGAAAACCACATGGGAGACGATGCGTTAGCGTCCATGCCCAGGATGAGCGTAATACTACCCGCTAGGAGTAGCACCGTATCCATATACCTCAAATACGGCAACAACGGAACGCTAGGCCTACAATAGATGCTAGCCAGAAACATCCGCTCAAACGCCCCTTCAACCGACACGCAAACCCCCCACTGGCTCCGACTAACGACTGTACAGTCCACGTCCCTGTTACTAACAACAACCGCAGAGTTGCATCCCCCGTCCGTAAAAACTCGCGTACGCACGGTAAACTACTAACGCAGCCATCTGTAACGTAAGGCTCCTGCACAAGTGCAAAAGCCACGTCCAAAGTGCACAATGCCTGCCCCAACTCACAGACCACCGCGTGCGACCGCTGGCAATTAAGTTGTATTATCCGCAACGAATCCATGATGGCTTTAGTGTCTCACGTTCACAGCCGCAATCTTCGCCGCGATTATAGGGCATGCGATGGATATCATCATGTGATCCGATGGCAAACATTTAAGCGCGCAATTTCTGCAACTCAATTCGTTCATGTAGCGGGATGCTAAATGTACCGTCATACCGCATCGCCGACAAACCCCATCCCTCATCCTACAATCGCGGACACGATGGTTGAATCCTATTCATCTATAACAGGCCTGAACCGCATCCTGGGGCACAACAACGAATCTGAACCATTTTACGTACACTCCAGCTGGAGTCAGAATATCCAAAACAGTGTTGCTAACCTCTAAAACAACATTAGTGTGGCCACCCACAGTTGGTTTCCATGGACTGTAAACCAAACGCACTGACTTCTTGTACGCATCATGGGTCAATGCCTCCTTAAGGTTCATCTCGTACAACTCCGACATGAACTCATCCGTCGTAATCTCCACGTAGACGCGTTGTACGACGATCCTAGGCCCCAACTTATCGTTTACCGACACTTCCAAGCCAACCTCAGCAAATTTCGCATTAGCGGCCGGACACCATGCACGCGCACGCCAAGCGTAGGCCCAACCTCCCCTACTACCTTTTTGACGACGTCATCAGACGACACACCCTTTCCGCGCACCACAATAGACCAGGTCTCCACTGGTTTCATTGCAGGAGCAGCAGCAGTAGCACCAACAGGAACGTTAACAGCTGCAGCAGCACCACGAGCAACAACAGGCGCAACGTTGTTGGGCGCCCGCACTGCAACACCACGCGCCGTGGCAGATGTACCAACGTCCAGCACATTGATACGTCCCCGCAACCGCTCGTTCTCGGCAACCAGGCAAATCATAAGCGCCTCATACTTCGCAGCACACACCATTACTGCACGAGCAATACCCATATCAAGCGCATCCACCAGTAATAATTCAGTTAACCCACATCGCCTTCATCTCAGTAATGCAATCGCCCTGCGACACTGCAGAAGTAGCCTTCTTCTTCTGACGGCTCACCTTCTTACTACGAGGTGTCTCCTCCATATCAGACACAGCACTCAGCAACATCTCATCATCCGCAACCGAATCGCCAGTTACCTCAGCAGTAGCCGCAGCTTCGGCACGCACCTTCCTCTGGGTCTTCGGTGACCCCGTCGCCTGCCTCTTGGACTTAGCCTTAGCCCCTCCTCCCTCCTCGGCACTGGTGTCACCCACCTGAGCTCGCAAAGTCGCCATAGTGAGCGGCAAAGGAAAGGGATGGTCATCCGACGGAACTCAGCACTTCCGCTTCAAACACTAGCAAAGGCCGCCTAAAACTGGTTAAAAAAACCGCCGAAAACCGGAAAAAATTCCCAAAAATCCGGAAAACACCGATAAAAACCGGCAATAACCGCCACAAATGTCAAAATCACCAACCAGATGAATCCGCAAGGTCCTCCAACCAGAAAAATTAAAAAGCCGGTTTTCAAACAACCGGTTTTTTGAAAACCCGGGTTTGCTCAGTACCCCGCAATAGTACCCCAATAATCGCCAAAATCTCAGAAAAACCGGGAAGTCAGCAACACGGCAACTCAAAATTACCAAATTACCACGGTAACGCTGAAACCTGATTAAACTTGCAAAAGAATTTCTCCCACAACTCACCTTCGCTGCAAAACCAGACACGACTGCCTTTGTATACAAAAAATGCACACACACAACCGCAACTGTCTGTAACACAAACTGAGTTTTTACAATGAGCAAGCACAAAATGTCTGTATGTACATACTTACTTATGTACAACACAGCACATACCCATACAAAAAAAAACCGAGAAATATATAGCACTATATCTCCGGTCTCCGTAAACCGATTCCAAAAGTTTTTATATTACCGAAATTGTCACTTTCCGCACAACAGCACAAGCACAAGAATTAATGTCCAAAAATCGCAATTTACTTTTACCGAATTTCCGCGTATTAAAAAACACATCCGTACTATTCAATAACTAAAGCAAGTGCTAAGAGCAGACAATTGTCATTGATATTGGATTCCATTCTGGACCATTTCTTGATTCGATAGAGATTAGGAACATTGTTAATTATAATCGTTATTTTGGCCTCTGCACTTGTGCCAGTTTTTTCGAGTTTCAGTTGACTTACTGAAGTAGTCCTTGCAATATTATTGAAATCATCTGGTAGATTGTTTCATCCAGGTTTTAGAGTTGTTAGTCTGGTCCATATTGTGGAACCATCTTTCCATCCTGATACCAAGATGTGTATTCTCCAAATCCATAGTTAAAAAATAAAGTTTTTTTTTTGCTAAAATTTATTCCGCATTTTTGCAAATTCGGATCTTCAAGACCTATTACTCTTGCCAAATCTTCAGTGGTTTTAGGGGAGTAAATAGTCATTGAATCATTACTCGATCTTAGAGTATACATCCAGCTACTAGGATTCAAAATAAACCTAACGATATTTAACACTAAAGTCGTGCAAGCTGCTTTGTGCATTCCCATTAACATTCCACCTGAGGAAAGAATATAATAATTTCCTTGTTTCAATGGAAGTATCCTTTTGACCTAGTACTCAGTGTGCACACTTAATTTTTTTAAATTCGGTAGAATCGACAAAAAAAATCGGTAGATTTGAATGCAATTCGGTAGAAAATTTTTTTTATTTAGAGAAACATAAAAAATAACAATTCAAAGAAACATAAGAAATAACAAAATATATGTACTTATATATAAAGGGTTAGTGCAAGGAGTATCAAACTAAACAGGTTCAAAAGCGCGTTTGGAACTTCACATGTGATTGGAAATTAAACTGCCATAAACAATTAAGCATTTCCAATAAAAAAAAGTGTCATATATAAAATAATATACAACATAAATAACAGGAATTCAGTTTTTGTACATATGTTTCATAAAGCTACTAAAATAACTTTTATTTGACAAACATTTGTAACTACAAAGATTATATGTAAGATCCATTTATGAATTT
This sequence comes from Tachina grossa, assembly GCA_949987645.1. Taxonomy (NCBI): domain Eukaryota; kingdom Metazoa; phylum Arthropoda; class Insecta; order Diptera; family Tachinidae; genus Tachina; species Tachina grossa. The sequence goes on along the minus strand of OX465276.1, from coordinate 127,920,681 downwards.
AAACTTTTGTGCAAAAATTATTAAATCATTGGTAGGAATAAATATTTCATTCCCAAGGCACAATTCTTTGGCAAATATTAGGTTACTTACAGTTTCAGTTTTTGACCGATTTCTTTGTTCTGTTTTAATGATTCTCATGACAGAAAATGACCGCTCTGCGGCCGCACTGCTATGTTGCAAAATAGGCAATTTACACATACATATATCGACTTAAATTACTAAATAACAATATTCGGTAGATTTCAGGCCTTGTTCGGTATAATTGGTAGATTGTTAAATTCACAAACATATTCGGTAGAATCTACCAAATATCGGTAGAAGTGTGCACACTGCTATACCTGTGATATTATGTTTAACCTTGTTAAGCTTTCTTCATTGTACTCCATTTCTCCATGAAATCCTTCAAATAATCCCGGTAAGCGATTTCCTAATTTTATCCTTTTACGGCGAGCAAGAAATGTTCTGCCATACAAATTTGACCAAAAGCTTTCTCACTTTGACCTATTGAAGGCAATTTCAGTTCCTTTCTAACTTTGTCATCAAAGAAAGTCTTACTCACCATTATTTATTATAACCTAGAATTTTCCTGCGGCTTCGTTCGCATCTAAAAAGTATCTGAGTAGACTTTAAAATGAACTTATACTAATCTTAAGGTAAGATCACACGATTGCCGTAATGCACCAATTATTGGTCCATTTTATATGCCAATTGTGTGATTTTATGCAGGGTATACAAGATACTTAATTTGGTACTTAGCGTAGTATGAGTTGTAGTACGGTTTTAGGATACACGCTACTAAAAATTATACTATTTCATTTGAAAGAACATTGTCAAGGTAATACACAAGCGGATTGAACAACAACAACAACAAATTTCGCTGTACAGCAGCATGATACACAGTACTTATTATCGTACTGATCGAAGCTCCGAGCATAAAAATCAAAAATACTTCATAAGTACGACAGCATGATACACGTTCCTAATTTCATACTTATAGGATTTATCGTACGATTTGTAGTAACGTGTATGGTCGCCATTAGGAGCACAATTTGAAGCTGGAAAAAAGTTAGCCAATGTAGCAATGGTAAAGTAAGAAAATAAAAAACATGTTGATTATTAATTTCTTGTTTCACCTTTGTTATTTGTTGTTGAGCTTCTCATTTGTTTAAATGAAAGTTTATAACATAATAACTCTAGTTGTTCTAAGGAACTTTGGATAAAGGTTCCCTGATGATGTGCATTAGCAAGAGTGAGATGCACACAAGATCCAGCTAAACCCCTCAGTAATCAATTTCAATGTATTTTTAATTTTTAGCTGTCAAAAGTTGTCATGTCCATACATTTTGTATGGAGCATACCGAAATAACGCGACGGCAACGCTTTGCTATTGGAAAATCCGATTTTGACATCGCGTTTCACAATAAAGTTAGTTGCAAAAGAAAACAATTGCTTTTGTTTGCCTTCATCAGCGTTACCATATGTGAAGATTTATCTTATTTTCGAAGTTCTTCGGGATGTTAAAAAGGCTAAAAGATTTTTTTGTTAAAAATAAGATTCTTATGAATATAATATTTGGAAATATTAGTATATTATTTAGTGTATATTATTTAGTATATTATTTAGTGTTAACGTGAACTTTAACTGACAGTTCTTCATATAAAACTTGCCGTTAAAGTAAATGTTAGCTTTAAATTGTACATTGTGAAAAGGGTCGTCATTCTGTCTGTAAAAATTAAAATTTATAAGTGTTGAAAAAGATAAGTAAAAACAATAGTGAATAAAAGAAATTCACAAAATTTAATTTAATATATACATATTTTTTTTCAAAGTTGTAGATATTTCGTCAGCCCATTATTGGTTTGACCTACCGACCATTTTTAAAAAAATGAGTTAGGTATGGAGTATATATATTTCGAATATACACTTTCTGAACCCAAAAAGTGTTTCGCGAAATTAATTATGGTTTCTGAGATATTTATCATTCATTTTGCTCCATTTCAACTATGTTTAGGTTTAATAAGTACTGTTTGGCTGTAAACGCCACTGTTTGGCTATTGCGTCAAATTATTCATACAAAAACGTACAAAATAAATTTAACTCTTGTTTTGCTTCATTTCCGTAATGTTATAAAAATAATTGAGACGACCGACGAACTTCGCATAGTTCGATGAACTTGCCTTCAAGAATTCAATCTACTCCAAATCTCTGCCTTGCTATGGATATATTTGTAGTGTATGGATACCAAGTTATGCAAATATTAACTGCGGCAAAAATTACTTGCATAGTATGGAAAAAATGGATTGTGTACTTGAAATAAAAATTAATGCAAAAATCTATATCAAGTCTTGAAATAAATAAAAGTCTCTTAAACTCTAAAAAGGCAGAAATTCGGAATAAATCACACCTATTGCGAAAATCTTAAAAATTCGCAATGTTGAAAACAAGCTCAAAACTAAAGTTATTAACATTATTAAAATTAAGCTTGCAAATTTTTTTCAAATTTTAAGTCCTTAAATAAAAACAAATAAGGAAACCCAAAAACTTTCGAAAAATTACACCTTTCGCAAAAAAGACAGAAATTCGCGAAAAATTGCAAAATTTTAAACCAGCCACAATTTTTAATACAAATCGCTAAAACTATAAGGAATGCTAAAAATTCCATAAAAACGTGAAAATTGCGAAAATTCGCGAAAACTTGGTCACATAATATTGTTCAAAATTAACTGTTAAGAAGAATACTTGCAAAAACTCGCTTTCATCGGGAACATTGCAAAAATTCACGAGAAATTGTAAATCGCAAACAAGCCGTAAAATTAATTAGAAATTGCCAAAACTTTTAAAAAAAATTAAGTTGAAAAGAACGCGAAAAAATTTCAGATACGCGAAAAATTCCTAAATGCATTCTAAAAATTACTTACACTGCAATGAATAAAAAAATCTCAGAAAATTAGATCAATTGCAAAAAAATTGCTAACATCGCGGAAATTACAATGTCTGGTAAGGGTTTTTGTTTAATTTTGGGGTTATCGTTAAACCGATCGATTTATTTCTATGGACTGCAAGCATAAATTTTCTTTTCAACAACAAGTTTCTCAGCAGTAAAGTTGTATACATATGCAGCACAAAAAGCTACTTTTTAAAAATAGATTATGAAAAGTGGCGTATGTGGCACAAAACATTATTTTTCTCTTTCAATAAAGTAATATTAACTTTTAACTCTATTCATGGAAGTTCACAAAAATTTACATATTTCTTCTAAGCATTTGTCGGAAACAGTGGTGAAAATATAAAAAAATTCTATCGGGTATACCTTGAGAAAACTTCATGTAAACCTTCTTTGTCGTTTTTCTCCATTCCTACTTTTTGGCATATGCTCCAAACCAATAATGGGATGACGATTTGTAAAAAGCAAGATGCATTGGCCGTGAAAATGTGTGAAGAGGGCTAGATACCTCCTAGGTTATTGTATTTTTGCTTATTTATATCTTTAATTTTAAATATTTTATTTACTTGTGTATCTTGAATGGACTTTTTACAATAAAAAAACACAAAAATTATATTTATATATACATATATACTAGACGAACCCGGCTAACGTTGTCGTACCCTCAATAATTTATTTTTTAACTCATCACATTTTTCATTTATCCCTTAATAATGTTATGGAAACTTTGTTCTACGCAATGATGAATATATCCTGCATGACTTCCGATCAAATGACTGGTCAATTGAGTGATACTATTCTTGTAGGGTTAGTTCATTTGAAGCAAAATAAATTTTTCCTGAATTTGAATTCAGTCAAATCAATGCATATTAATATATGTTGAGTCAAATCACTAAAAAAAAGATTTTTAATGAGAAAAAGAGATTTTTTTGTTCGACTTGAAGGTTTTTGAGAAAAAAAACGCTGAATATCATCCTTAACACAAGCCAGTTTTCCAAATCTCCTAAATAGCTAATTTTTTCAAAATTATTTATTATTTTATTTTAATTTAAATAACAAAATTTATGTAGCGAAATATTAATAACAAAATCACAAACAACAATGTCCGGCTGTTAAAAAAATCAGGGTTGTTTTGTTTATTCGTTTTGACATAACGTTGCCGCCTTTGTTTAGGTATGGCATTTCAGCGTTAAAGCTCGGCGGAAAAAAACGTTCCGCTTTGCGTCCTTGTTTAGGGATGGCTGTAAGTAAAATATTAATTTGGGATTATTAGTGCGTTTAAAAATTTTAAACTTAAATTGTAACAATTCCCAGAAAAAACAATAATTATGAAATTACTATAATTTTGAATTTTTCTGTTGTGTTTTAATTCTTTGGCGATATGTACGTATTTCTTTTTTTTTTTGCGGTTTTTCATTTTTTTGGGTGATTTTTTCATTTTGAAAATTTTTGGCGAATTTTTAATTTTTTGACGATTTTTTGTTTTTGGACGATTTGGTTTTGGATGATTTTTCATGGAGCCAAATTATTTTGTATAAAAAACAATACATACCTCCCAATGTTATCCAAAACTCAGTCAATTCTATGAGAATAATGTATTAGATGCTAGACGTAGCCACATTTAGCACCAATTTTAATGTATTACTGTAGCTCGTTTCTGTATTTCTCGCATCGTAAAATTTCCCCATGAAATACCCCCTTTTAGCTAAAGAAAAAAAGTTTCAGCTGAATTAAGACTTTGCAAGGTAAACTTTGCATGTCTAAAAGGGGTAAAACGAGGGAATTGTAACAAAAACAGTGTAAACTGAACCACCAAAGGATTTTCTCACATAAGTATTTCTGTATATTTAATTTGCGAGAACTATCTGACATTTAAATAAATTTTCAGCAATTATTGGAAGAATGTGAGTGTAATGAGCCAGGATTGGCATACAAATTATATATAAAAGTGTTGTCTTAAAAAGGAGTCCCTATAACCCCTTTTTATTTTAAAACAGCTGGGGGGTCCCAGCTAAAACTTAGGCGTTCAAAAGAACTGCCAAAAGAAAGTGTGAAACTTTAAAAGGAAAACAAGGCTAAAGAGCCGATTTATGTTAATCAAATTAAAGTCTAATTTTATTTTGGTTTTACTTCGGCTTATATACTAATTTTCAAAATAAATCTTAACCTTTCTAACTTATTCTAAACATACAAATATTATTGTTTTCTCTTTCAATACTATGAAGGTTTGTATTCACATTTCTGTTTGACCAATCATAGTGCTTTGTATTTATAATTGCACTCAAACAGAAATGTGTCACTCAAACAATAATTTGTAAGTAGTTCTGCATGCATACAAAGAAAGTAATGTTATTGATACTTTATTAGTTCTTTGTTGCATTTATTGTGCAGGCATTATTAACTAGTGTGATACACTACACGAGAAAAAGTGTTTCTGTACCAACATTTTGTTAAAGTTTTCTCGCAAAGAACTGTAATTCCGTCCGTACTTAACCTTATTAAATAATTAAATATATATGTACCCAGCAAAAAATAAATATATATGATCCATATATTTTTAATATATGAATGTATATAACTATTAATGATTATGTATAAATTCATGTATGGAAATGTATGGGATCAAACAAGGCAAAACTGTTATATATGAACTACTATATGGACTAATATATGAAATCTATTATAATATATGAGCTCATATATGGAAATTTCATTATGAAGCTCTTCATATGTGGATCCACATATATAAGATTTGATATATGTGACAGCGCATAGAGAAAGGGACCTAAGGGTAAAAAAAAATAAATTTTCACTTATTTTTTTTTTATGTGGAGACCGATCCCATGCCCCAAAAGTGTTCCCCCCAGAAATATGCGCGTTTTATGAAATTGAAGTACACCAAAGTACACGGTTTTATCCCTTAGGTCCCTTTATATTTTGCGCGTCACATATAGAGCCATATAAGATCGATTTTGCAAAGCTTGGTATTTTATCACTGCTGAATTGGAAATTCATTTTAAAATACATACGGTATGCAAAGTTTATATGCGCACCCTCAACGTTTAAAAAATTAAAACTTTTGTTACAGAAAAACCATACTTGTGCGATTTTATACATTAAGGCCCCATTTAATATACCAAATAATCAAAAGGATAATCCAGTCATTAATATTATAGAAAACAACAGAATTCTCTAGATAAAAAACAAAATTCATATTACAAAAAATTATATTGAAAACTATTGTTAGACGGATTATTTTTTCTTTTATAATTAATTGCATTAGTTTTTAATCTGATTTCAGAAATTAAATTTTATGTACGAATATGATTTTTGTGTTTTTTAAATAATTGATACACCTTTTGACTTAAAATGATGGTAAAATTGAGCTTACAATACAAAAAAGCTTTCAGCAAATTGAAATACGATGAATCAAAACAATTCACATATTCCATTTGCAATAAAATGCTAAGTATATAAAGCAGAAATCTACATCAACTGACACCACACACAGTGGACCAAACACAAAAGAACGCTGATGATGAAGGTTTAGTGGCCTTCGAAAACGGCTGGCTGTTCCGTTCAACTATGTATGTGTTGTTAGTCAGAATATTTACAACAGACTTTGGTGTTATTTGTTCATTAATAATTAGCACATGTAATTTGGCTTAAAAAGCGATACGAACTTTAGCCCGTTCAAATCACAAATATAGAAATGACTTTTAGTTCGATTTCCATTACTTGTCCAAACAAATGTTTCATTAAATAAAATGAAAAAATAGTAGAGCAATGGAAAAAGGTAAGATTTTTTGGTATGCATATAATAATAACTGATTTTAATTGGTATTTTGTTTTTAGTGTTGGATAGATGTCAAATCAGGCGTCAAGAATACCATTAACTCAAGAAGGAGATACATGATAAACAGACAAACACTAGTAGAACGGAACAACTAGCTGTTTTCGAAGGCCACTACACCTTCATCATCAGCGTTCTTTGTGTTTGGTCAAATGTGTGTGTTATCAGTTGATGCATATTTCTGCTTTATATACGCAACTTTGTTGCAAAGAGAATATGTGAATTGTTTTGATTCAACACATTTCAATTTGCTGAAAGCTTTTTTGTAATTTTACCATCTGGTGCATTCTTTTCTGGCGTTACGTGACATTCGTATTACAAAATTTTGAAGAAAAAAATTGAAAAACATGTTTGAAAAATTTTTTTTCTTGCATTTGAGAAGTGACTAAATAGCTCTATATTCAGTTAAAAAATGCTAACAATCAGACCTACAGATTTCAAGATATGATCAAAATATGACATGGCGTTACGTTACAAAAAAAAAAGAAATGGGGTTTGATTTGAATAACAGAATTGCTTATTTCTTCGAATTGGGCTAGTCTTTTTAGACAAAACTTTTTTTGTTAGGACTTGGACTGAAATACATTTATTTTCCAAGCTTCTAGATTTAAAAATCTTTTTCCATTTTTTTATGTGTTAGCCCTAGTATCTGGCGTTACGCTATATGGCGTTTCGTTACTTAAATTTCCAGTTGATATTTTTTTGGTTAAGAAATAACAAAAAGATATAGGTATAAAGCTATGTACAGACGATTGTCAGATCTTACAATATTGTCAGATCTGGCAATGTGCTGACAATGTACTGGCAATCGAAAATTGCCAGCACTATATTTCTTGTCAGTTCACACGGATGTCAGAAAATCTTACAATTTATTGCCAGACGGTTGTATGACAATAAATTCATCTGACAAAATCGTCAGTAGTAAAATTGTCGTTCACACGGTTGTCATATGCACAAATTGTTGGATCTGTTGTTATGCGTTTGCCAGACTTAAACCATTTGTTGGAAATTTTTAAATATTTATCGTTAGTGTTTGTGTTAAATGTAAAAAGTGAAAGTATAAATTATTATGGACCATAAAGAAGCAATTGCAATAATTTTGTCTGCATATATTTTGTTATAAACTTTTTCTTTAAAATCAAGCGTGTGCAGTGTTGCCCATAGAAAGAATTATCTTGCAATGACACCATTGTCAGATGCATGAACTTCGCACATCTGACAATATTAAAATGTCTGACAAATATCTGGCAATAATCTTACAATGTGTTCACATGATTGTAAGATGTCTGACAATGTGTTGTCAGTTGCTAGTCTTGCAATGGACTGACAATGCTTTTTCTGGCAACGACGTCTGACAAAAATTGCCAGTTCACACGGTTGTAAGAAATTTTTAGCACATTTTACTGGCAATATTGTAAGATCTGACAACCGTCTGTACATAGCTTAAGAAAACTATTATCCCGTTTATACGCACTTCTTATTTGCAAATAAAACTGGAAAGTGTTGCCGTATAACTTTTTTTATTGTAAGTTAATAACTCACGAAAGAAAGTAAAAGAAATTTCATAAATTAACAATAATATACAAAAATAATAACTTATCCTGAGTTGCTCCTCATATTGTACTTTCGAGAAATAATTTAATGGGGCAGCTTGGGGCAGGAATTTTATGTAAAGTCTATAACAGCAAGTTTGAAAGATTACAGAAACGTTACGGATGTGGTGAAACGAATGGATATCAAAAGATTTCGTCTAACAAAGTTAATTTGGTTGGTAATAGTTGTAAAACAAACTGTCTTAGCTTAACACTTAATAAAAAATCTTACCATTTATTAGAAAATAATATGTTTTTGTGTGTTAGTTAAAAAGAAGTCAAACGTTACAAATGAATAAAAAAAAAATTAATATCGCATCTACAACGTCATATATTTACTTTTGAAATCGCATAAAATACCCATTGTATTTTTGTGTTTTTCTTGTTTTCTTTTAACATCTCATTTCGAGTAACGTCATAAGCATACAAACTGGAAGATGTACAAGAATCGTATAGTTTTAAGCTAGTTTGGCTCTTCGCTTGCAAATAGTGTGGTCAATTTAAATTTTTAATTAATTTTTTATTTTTGTCGTCCTATTTTCTGAAATCGAACACTGTCCGCCGCCGCAGCAATTTTTTCATCAGATTCTTTCTATGATAAAGTGAATTTGTCAAAATTTTACATTGTCAAAAAAGATATCATTTGGCAGAGCAGAAAAATTAAATTTTTTCCCTACAGGCAAATATTTTTTTACCATAGTACTTTTCTACAGTTTGACACACGCCCATAGAAACAAACAAAAGTTCGAACAACTAACTAAAAAGCAAATCGTTTTATGACTGAAAAAAAGGTTTCTCACTCATATGCATGTACATATGTACCTATGCTAGATGAGCAAAAATAAAAAAGGTGAAATTTTCAAAATGGCGTAAATTTGTGGAAACTTATTTTCTTGCGTCGATAGTTAAATATTCTAGATTTTATTGACTGTTTCAACATTAATATTTGAAATATTATTTTAATACTAAAAATAGCTTTTGATTAAATCTTAAAAAAAATAATCAACGTTATACCATTATTCATATAACCACAAAAAAATATCATATAAAAATGTTGAAACCGAAAAAAAAATAAAAAACCTCAAGTTATTTTATTAACTTTCTTAACTTAAGAAGTATATCAGAGCAGCAAATCGTAAGTTAGTCTCTAAAATTGTTCTGTATCCAGCTGCCTACTTAGTTCTTAAAAACGAACAAAAAATCAATAAAAAAAATATTCGTAGTACATATTACTACATAATATTCGTAATACATCGAAATTTGTGAACTCTAAATAAGAAAAATTTAACATACACACATATGTTGTTATTAATGAATTTAATAATATAAATTTATACATATTTATTAAATGTACATGGTATGGGTTTTGGTTTAAAAATTATTTAATAAACAACAGCAAAAATTATAAGTTTAAGTTCAATAAAGAAATTTGAAAATGAAACATGAAGAAGCTCTAACGATTTTACTTCTAGATCTTCGATCTCTCACAAACTTTTACCTATTGGTCGGACCATTCTACATTTCAAGGATTTTCTCTCGATTTTCGCGTTGTAACTCGTATTATAACTTTTTGCGCCTTTCTCTAAAACTTTGGATATATACGGATCTTGGCAACACATTTAGTTCGGGATCATTTAGCATTTGTAGTTTCCGGGCAAAATTATATACGCTACCGTGACTTGCCATATTAGTCCCAAAAAGGGACTAAAGTTAAAACTCCAATTGAGCTAACCATGTAAAGAAGATCGCAGTGAACATTCGGTTTTGGACAAGTATTTATCCCAATTTGCATAATGGTTTTTTATGTAAGATCTTATTGCTTATAAAATTTATTGATTCGCCCTTTCAGAGGCACTTGCCTGGGGTGAATACAACGCCGTTTTCATATGGTTTATTCCAAATGGGTCATAGTATTTACGAATTCCTTAGTAAGGAACTGTACTGTCAATAAGGTTTTCGGCATTCCAAACTCATAGAAAACTTCTGCAATCAAAATTTTCGCTTTATTTACGGCCTTCAATAAAAAAAATTTGTAAAGTGATCTAATACTATAAATGTTCTAGCTGACCCGGCAAACAGGATTGACAGATTATTTCTGACCTATTTCGCTAAATTGATTTTAAAAATCGCCAAAAGTCGCCAAAATCAATTTTATGTAGTTTTTCTTAATAAATATTTGATAATAAATTTGATTTTATATAACACTTTTTTTAATATAATTTTTTATAAAATAATCGTATGGAAATATATCAGAAAATCGCCAAAAGTAGAAATAAAGTCGCCGAAAATTATTCTTTGTGAAGTTTTCCCATCCAAATTTAAAATTAGTTAATTAAAATAATTAATATTAGAAAAATCATCAATACAAAGTTGTTTTAATTTCTTGCAGACGAGTTTTGGTAGGATTTATTTATTTTAAACTACTCCTTCAACAAACTAATTTCCCTGAATTACAAAAATTTTTAATTTAAATTTTGTTAAAAAATAGCCACAAAATCTCCAGCAAATTTATTTATCGCCAGAAAAATCGCCATGTCGCCAAACCAAGAATTTAGACGCCAAAGAAGTTGAAAAATTGCCACGTTAGGTGAGAAATCGCCACATCTGACAGCCCTGTCGGCAAACGTTTTGCCACATAAACTATTTCTAGGGTAGAAAATAATGCCTAACTCATTATAAGTGTGTGAGTAATTGGCATGCGTGATAGAGCAGGGATTCTTTTAATTGAACCCATATGGCTCAAAATCACCAAGGATATAAATTTCAAGATTAGTTTAATGTAAAAAAATTAAGCAATAATAATGGCTCTTAGTTTGTACTGTTGCAAAATTTGTATATTAATAAATATTAACAGGGCAGCGTATAGAACTATATACTTTTGCTTTTTACCGAATACCTTTCAGAAAATCATTATTTTGGGAACGTTTTTCTATGTTTGATTACATTATTAAAAATAAAGCAAAGTACATATATAACATAACCATTGTTTAATAATACGGATTTATTACATCTCTATATTATATAAACAGTAATCAAAACAATACATACAAAATCTTCTACAAGCTAATTGATTGGTAAGTGAGGACAATCTCAATAAGATTGTGATCACTCACCCCCACGTTATCACGCACCATCCAGCGAAAACTAAACAGCGACCACGCGTTACTGTCTATTTACTAGCACCCATTGGACCATCAAACGTGTATATCTCACTAGCCTCATTCCGAACAGAAGCACTCTTGGTGAGCAGCCATTCACTTAGCATTTCTCGCATATAGTTCAAATGGCTGGGGGCATGCTCCGGCATTTTACTGATCCACATGCGACAGCATGCATTCGCGTCTAGGCTTAGGGTTGCAGGATTGTTACTCGCAAGTAGTAGCACTGCATCCATGTATTTCAAATAACGTTCCAATGAAGCACTAGGTGGACAATAAACACTCGCAAGACAAAAACGCCCAAACTCACCCTCTACGGCTATATGGACACCCCATCGCGTACGACTCACAACAGTGCAGTCAATAGTTGTATCGTCCACCACAACTGCAGTATTTCCTGTAAGATTGGCATATGTACATTCATTGTAGCCGGCAGTCCCCTGACACTACCATTTGCAAAGTAGGGCTCTTGCACAAGTGCAAAAGAAGCCATGGCCAAATTCGCACGTACTAGAATACGCCCTCTAGAGATTTTGTTATAAAATTAACAAGATCTGATTCATATTTAATTTCTAGAATTTGCTCTTGCAACCATAGCCCCACAAATAGGACACACCATTGACAACATCTTGTGATTAGCAGGCAGAACTTTAAATTGACAGTTGCAGCACCTATCTTCACGCACCTTGCAGTCCTGCAGCCGATGGCTAAAGCCAAGACACCTAAAGTAGCTTCGGATTGGCTCCTGTGAGTGCACCTGAAATCGAAACTAGTTGATGTATGCGCCCGTACTTCTCAACTGCTCGGCAACCCTTTCAGTACAATCAAAGGTGATGTTCACATGCCATGGCGCAGTGACAGCGCACGCTCCTCTTGTGCACCTCAGGGGACATGATATCACTTAGATTGAAATCATATAACTCCTTGACGAATTCGTCAGGCGTTATCTCAGAGTGAACCTTCTGAATCAGCACGTTTGGTCCCAGCCTGTCATTGATACTCACCTTTACTACCTCCTTCGACGTCGAGGCATCTTTGCCCTTGAACACCACTGAACACGTCTCTACAGGTTTTGGGAGCGATGGATACGCAGCCATCTGAACCACTTGTAATGCTCTGGCTCCTTTCTGTAGGCCCGAACGCACTCCACCGGCAGATGCAACAGGGACTGGTCTCACAGCCCCACCACCCTCCTGCCTTCAAACGCTCATCCTCAGAGATGAGTTTCATCATCAACACCTCATAGTCTGCTGATATCCTAGTCCAACCTGTCCACAGCCCGGTCTACACCGCCAAAACTACCTCCCTCAGTACACCAGTGATTCTCTTGATCTCTGCAACAGTTTCACAGAACTCACCACCACCTTCTTACTTGTTCGGCGGCTCCAAGATGCAGGATGCACACCTTCCGTCTCGGTGCCAGTTGCATTCCCCTCCTCTACCCTTTCGTGCACCATTTCATCAGTAACATCACCAGCATTACAAGCAGCAACATCAACTGCTGCAGTTTTGTTACAATCTGCACGCGTCATCCTAGGCGACCCTATCTTAACCTTCTTCTGCCTGGCAGCTACTTTCTCGACATCGCCATCTCTACCGCCGTAGTTTCACCCACCGCTCACCAACGGCGACACAAACCACACTACAGAGTTAACAAGTCCACTTGCACGTGTAAGATCGCTCAGGTCCCGAATCACTTTTTTAATCAACGAACATTTCCGCATCCGCCAACCGAATTCAAAGATTTTTACATAACCGCAATCTCCAGAATTCGCGCTTTCCTACGATATAATTCCCACTAATTGTTTTTACTTTTTTATAGTTCAAAAACGCTGTACAAAACTCCGCTATATTCCGCTTATAAAAATACGACCGTACGCTACGAAGGCCAGCAAACAAGTGAGTCACACCGCCCTTACAGTCGAAGTATGCTTATACGCAGACTAAGGATATTTAGTTGGACAAAGAAAATTACGCGATACCTGGGATATTTATTCAAAATACGAAATTTTTTCTTTATTTAATTAATGTAATCACTTTTGCACCTTCAAATCAACATTTAAAATATATTGTATTTTTAGTACTTGGGATGTGGAAACCCTTTATTGTTATGAACTATTCATGCATTTGGGCTTACTTTTAACTAATTTTTGGATAGTTTCGTTTTGAAATTCAAGAAACCGGCTTACCTATTTTTTCTATAATTTGTATACTTGTATAAATCTAAATTATTGTATTCAGTTTGGAATGGTCCAAGGATTTGACTATCTGGAAACTTGCAGTTATCAAAACTATTTTTTTTTAAATTTGTTTTCGAGTATATATTTGCATTATTATTATAATTTTTTTTCCAAGGAACTACAACTTTCATTAACAATATTTGGATTGGCAACATTAAAGTTACTTAATATGAATTTAAAATTTTCGAGGAAGTCCTTTAGTACTTTTCCTATCTCCCCGACACCTTTTGCAGTATTATTTTAAAAATAAGATAATCATGCATTAAATGGTGTTTCCATCGAGTTTTCATTTATCTTTACCTGAAAAGAAAATAAGTTCAAAAAATAATATATTATTTATATATGTATTTGTATTACTCTACCTTATTTTTAATATGGATTTGTGTGGTTTTATAGATATTTTATCTATTCAGGCTTTCAAGGTCATTCAATTTCTTTAAAATGTAATAAAAGACGTATTTTTATTTCATTTTTAATGTATCCGACGTTTCGTTGGGATTTTCCAACATCTTCAGGGATAATTATTTTTATTGAAATCTGGTAACATTGGTAATATATAAAAAGAGCGACTTTAATGTATGTATGTACATGGATATGTATGTAATTACAATTAATGATAATAGAGCATAAGCATTGACTTACATATTTTATCTTTTATTCCAATTTACTTTTAAGATTTTGCGATGTATTTTGAAGAGACATAAAATGTATAAAATAAAACACATAACGTAAAAAATAATTGCAAATATAAATAAAATAAAAATAAAATATCACAGCCTTTTCTTAACTTCTAATATCACAGTTGGAATTACACTAAAGTCTAAATTAATACAATGCTATAGCTGGCATTGGTGTTGTCTTTATCTGTTTTACTATTCATTGCTATGTCCATTTTTTGTTGTATACTTAAGCTTTCCAACGTATAACGTTTATTGTGCCTTCTTTCTCTGTGAAGTATTTTGAAGTTTTCTAGGTCAGGTGTATGTAAGTTGTCAATGCAGTGTTGCGATAATGCAGTAGAATGTCGGCTCTTTTTGATATCTGTGTCGTGTTCAGCAATTCTTACTGCCAAATTTCGTTTTGTTGTCCCGATGTACACTTGTTTACAGCTTTCATTTGTCCCCCCATTACATTTAATTTCGTATACTACGTTGCTTTGATCCTTTTGGTTTATTTCTGATTTGAGATTTATGAAGAGTGTCTTTGTTGTTTTGTTTGATTTATGTGCAACTATAATTCCTTCTTCTTTGATAATTTGTTTTATGTGGGTGGTTTCGGTTAATTTTGGTATATATGATAAGCTTAAATATTTTGTGCTGCCAGATGTTTTTTCATTGTTTTCAGTTTTATGGTTTATTGATTTGTATATTAAATTATTTATCAAATTTATTGGATAATTATTATTTTTCATTATATCTTTGATTATTTTAATATTTTTAAATTTGTATTTGTCGTGGCTTAGGTGTAAAACGTTATTAATGTAATTATAAATTGTATTTATCTTCTGATTTAGTGGTTGTGTTGACTTGTAATTTATGATTCTGCCGGATGCTATCGGTTTCATATACCAATCTGTTATAATTTTGTCTCTTTGCCTAATAAGTTTCATGTCAAGATAAGGTAAATAACTACTTGCTTCCTTTTCAATTATGAATTTAATTTTGTTGTGATAATTGTTAAATAGTTGCAAAATCCTCTCTTCATCTTTTCTTTTAATAATTGCAAATAAGTCGTCAACATACTTTGTTAATAATTTAATCGTTATGTTTTCCTTGTTTAATTCTTTTGTTGTTTTTTCCAAGAGAGTGTCTAATACAATACCTGCGATCGTTGGTGAAAGAGGGTTCCCCAAACAAACCTGACTAATTAACTGAATCTGAAAAAGTATACACATACATATATTAACATATTAAAAATTGGCATAATTATATTTTCCACATAAACTTATTTTTTTGAAAATAATTTTTAGATTTTTTTGCATTATTTGCAATCTTAAAACAGGTTGGCATATTTGCAAATATTTTCGTAAATACCGCACACTTTTGGTAGTGATGCAGTCTTTGTAGATCCATGGTCGAGCTAATTTCACTTACCAAAAAGTGGCTCCAGACACTCAGGAATGGCCTTCCACACAGTGATGCCAACTTTACCCTTTTAAGGCTAGATTTAGCCCGTTTTCAGTCACTCAAAACCCAAAAAAAAACGTTTGGCCTCAAACTAAAAAACGCGCAAATCTAGCACTTTTTATAATTATCATTCAGCCTTTTTACTTTTTTATGTATTTAAAAAAGAAGAAGAATATACAATAATTTTTTATTTCTTCCAAATTTTCTGTGCTTTGAATGATATTCAGTATACCATAAAACGGAGAGAAATCGATATTTTATTTAATAACGACTTATGTAAACATGCATACATACATATATATGTATATATACTATTATTATATATGTATGTATGTATGTATGTATATATTATTTGATCTACATATCAGACACTAAATCACAAACAGTCACAACACAAAATGATCAAAGTGGTTTTGCTTTTTTAAAAATCATTTACCTGAACAAAACTCTAACGACCGCAATAATTTCTATTGCAATAAGGTCTTCTTGAAGAATATATGATACCGTTTTTATTGTTTTTATGTTACATACGTGCGTCATTTTTACAGTATCAACAGTTGGTTGCCACAACTCAGCATCTTAAAATTTTTGAGTTGTGACTCTTTATGATTTAGTGTGCGATCTGTACCTTACTGAAATGTTATATCAAATGTAAATGAATGATGTACCTTATTGAAGTGTAATATATCAAGTGTAATATCTTATACATATATGTTTTTCTCATGATAGTGATTTATTATATAATAAATTACTTGATAAAAATTTGTTTTTGCTTAAATTTTCAACAGAATCATTTTAAAATCAGCCCCTTTCGCGCTTTTACGAAAAATCTTACTTTATTTTGCGCTTAAAGTATGTTTTTTTCCATTTAGCCCTTTTTCTAAAATTTTTACGCGTTTTGAGTCTCAAAAGTTGGCATCACTGCTTCCACATGCTTTTACACATCTCTTCAGTCATACCATCGATACCTGGATATTTTCTACACCAAACCTGATAAACACTTTTATCTATTCCAGGCCTGTCCATATTTTGGAGACCGGCTCTCTCCCTAATGAGAAAAAGGCTACCGACGTCCGCATTCGGAAAAAAGGTACTCAGTAAAGCACCAGTGCAATCCCTCTAAGAAGGTAGCATAACGCTGTCAACTTCAAGGCATTCAATGTGCGGCTGGCTAAACCTGCACCTGTAAATACGATACACTTTACCCTAAGGGTCATTCCTGTTCTCCCGCACAAAGCTCCTCCACTCCATCTCTTTTACGTCAACAATCAGTGCATTATATGTTCTAAGGCCAGCAAGATAACCAGCCTTGCTTACACTGAGTCAAATCATCAGCATTATAACGCCTCGCCCTCTGAAATCGCCTCCTAAGGCTTCTGACATTCTTCCGCATCGTATCCAACTCATGTGTCCACCACTTTACTTGGCTTAGTCTCGCAACTTCGGCCAAGCAATATGTCATTAATGGCGCACATCCAGCGTTATATCTGCTTAACCTGATTGTTCACCACAAGCGCCCTGAAACCGTCCAGTGATTGTGACATCACCTCTGCCCTCCAGTCCACACTGTGGAGGCGCCACCTTCTAGGTGGTACAACTACCACTATGCGGCGATGGTAAGTGACCACTATCTCAATGCGGTTGTGGTCACTAACTCCTGCGTTATCACACACCCTCCATCTAAAGTCAAAAATAGACATTGCCACCACATTCGAAAGTGTGACATCGATATCACTGGCGTCTATTGGACCATCAAAAGTATATAGATCGTAGCCTCACTTTTTACAGAAGCACCGTTTGTGACCAGTCATTCGCTAATCATAATTCCTCGCACGAAATTCGGATGCGCAGGAGCATGCCTGGGCATTTTGCTGAACTAAGTACGAGAACATGCATATGCGTCTATGCCTAGGATAACAGGAAAGTTACTCACAAGGAGTAACACCGTATCCATACACCCTAAGTACGGCTCCAATGGACCACCAAATCTGCAGTAAATGCTGACCAATAGCATACGCGCAAACCGGCCCTCCACAGCAATGCACACACCCCACCGAACACGGTGTAATAGCTGCTTTAGATTTTGAAACCAAAAAGGTTACCAGATTATTGGCCATGCTGGCGGTTCGCTCCGGCTGAAGCTCGCCTTTGGGGAGGGATCTTGCCAATCACTCTAGTAATCAACGGCTATAAAAAAAATATCATGCCAGCTGATTTATGGTGTTTAAAAGGAAAATTTTATAAAAAAAGGAGCCGAAGCAAGTCTGGTTTACTCCCTGCGCACACACGCTATAATATCCTCTAGCTGATGGTCTGCCAGGATGTTTGCCCACCCCTTTTGAACTTATGAAAGTTCACCATGGCATCATAACGAAAAGAATTTGAGATGCCCCAAATACGAACCCTTTTACTTACCGCTGAAAAAACTTAAGCTTTCATGTTTGAAACAAACAGAAGTTTTCTAATAAAGCAAAACATTTGCATTTATTATAATTTATTAATCATAATGATTTAAAAAAAACTATATTCAATAGCAAAACATTATTTTAGGAAATTACTGACAATTTAATAATTATTTGAAATTCAAAAAACAAGTGATAAAATGGAATTTGAATAAAAGAAACAACTTCTGTATTAGAATTTAATTAGCATACGAAAACGAATTGATCAAATATATATGTACAAAAATTTTTACAAATGAAATTTATGTGATTTTGCTTCTCTGTATGCTTAAAACTTATCTTGATATAAAAATAACATTTTTCCCAACTCTTATTTTCGGTCCAAAATGGTCATTAGTATGGCCGTCTGTTCGTGGCTAAGTGCAAACAAAATATGCATATGTATACTATATATATATTTCACTTTTTATATATTTTTATTTATAAAAAAAATACTTAGGGAAAACCTTTTGTTTATGGGATTAAACTCCCTACCCGTAATCGATTACCTATGGCTTGAGCTTAACCCTACAGTAAGTACGCGCACTTTACCCTAAAAACTGCTAAAGGAATGTTTTGTTAAAACGTAATACGGTGTTCAGACATTCGGATTTATTGAGATTATCGCAATAAATGCCATTATTGTGCTTAATATTCCACACAAAATTTTAATTAAGTTATTGTTCAATATGTTTAAAATTGTTTAAATATTGAGTAAAACTTTAAATGCAACACTGTTCGCAAGTGTGTTTAGTGGGCACAATTGTCTAAAATTACAACTGACATTTAAATGTCAATAAAATAAAACCAAACAAAAAAACATTTAAAAATGGCGAGTCTAGTTGAGGGTAAGTTTTTAATATAAAATTTATAATTTATACTTAAAAATAAGTAAATTAGTACAATATAAAATAAACAAATTTCTTCTTTAAATAAACAGGTGTCAAAATGAAGAAAAAGAGAATGGGCTGGAGTGAGGCAAGTGAGGCAGCCCTTCTGGATATGTGGCCAAGCAAAATGGATGGGCTTCGTGGGAACCGAAAAAACGGCCACATATTTGCAGAGATGGCCGATGAGCTCAGTCAGCAGGGATATTCGTGCAGCCCACGGGACGTCCAAGTGAAGTTGCAGAACTTTACACAGCGGTGCAGGTATTTACATATACATATATGTATGCACATAAAAGAAGTTCGGATGTTACTGTTTTGCCACTGTGAAACAATGTCTAAGAGAAAAAGCCCGGGTTTTGAACAATATCTATAAAATATGGTGTTTGCTACAATATTTGTTTGCCCATCGTTCACCCATACAACGATGATTTGAGGCAAAACAGTAATCATCTGAAAATGTGTATAAAACTTGTTTTCAAATTCAAATTTTTCCAGAAAAGAAAAGGCGGCAATGGGAGTATCTGGTGGATCACCCTCCACATGGTCTCACTAGGAAACTGTCCATCAAATTATTGGAGGGTTCAAGGCAAACTTGTTTGCTGAGTTAGCACTCGAAAGTATTGACGGTATGTACATATACATGTATGTGTTTTT
Organism: Tachina grossa; assembly: GCA_949987645.1. Taxonomy (NCBI): domain Eukaryota; kingdom Metazoa; phylum Arthropoda; class Insecta; order Diptera; family Tachinidae; genus Tachina; species Tachina grossa. The sequence continues at coordinate 127,900,783 of OX465276.1, read as the reverse complement.
GCATTGGAACACAACAGACATTGTTTTAAAAGTTACACAGAGAAGACGAAAAACAAATTTTAAGACACAACTTTTTAAACCCCCTACAAAAAAAGTTTGAGGTGTGTGTTTGTATATCTGTGCATCTGTACGGGAACACATACAGTCCAAACGGCTGGGCCGATTTTGATTTAGAGTGTCCTTAGCTATGTTTAAGAAAATCCATCCAGCCGAATGTTGAATAAGAGTGTCTTTGACACTGTATATCCCAAAGAACTAGACCGATTTTAATTTGGTTTTTGAAAGGTGACTTGATCTTTCATGTTCTAGTCTATACTTGAAAAAAATCGGTCTCTGCGTTTGGTCTGTATGTCGGGGGTTCTTATAATGTTTAATTTTTGTTATTTAAATACAAACTGATATCAGTGATGATAGGTGATGATAGGAAGTTCACTGTTGTGGAAGGAGAGTTCACGAGTGTGCCCGAAACTATATCTTCTGGTGTGCCCCAGGTTAGTATTCTGGGTCATGTCTTGTATTTAATATATACTTGTGATATGCCTGTGAGCAATAATATCCATATTTCTACTTTTGCCGATGATACAGCCTGTATGAGTGTGCACGAAAACCCTTATGAGGCATCCCGCAATCTCCAGGTTGAACTTATGGAGAATTAAAGTCAATGAACAAAAGTGTGTCCATATAACGTTCACCCTAAGAAGAGATACTTGCTCCCCCATTCGAATCAACAATCAAAATATTCCTCAACATTCCCAAGTGAAATACCTTGGTATACACCTTGATCGAAGACTTACATGGAAACATCATATTGACTCTAAGTTAACTCAGATGAAACTTAAGTTAACTCAGATATATTGGTTGATTGGCAGAAACTCAACACTCAGCCTAGACTGCAAACTTTTATTATACAAGTCGCTTTTGAAGCCAATATGGCGCTACGGTATTCAGTTATGGGGCACTGCTTCAGCTTCCAATGTCGAGAGAATCCAACGAAGGCAAAACAAAATTTTACGGTTAATAACATCGGCTCCATGGTACATCCAAAATTCTATTATACATCGTGATTTAAATATGCCACTAGTGACTGAAGAAATTGCAAAATACGCAGGCAAATATTTAACAAAACTCGAATCACATCCTAATCGGCTTGCTCGTAATATTTTGAACTATACTGGACACGTCCGCTTAAAAAAGAGGGACACACGGGCTCTTATACCTAACACTCCAGATGGGACTACTTGAAAATACTTCCCCCCCCCTTTTTTTTGATTATCACTACTAATGTATTATTTATAACTACCACTATGTTTATGTCCGACACTGGTCGGGCCTAATATGTAATTTTTTTGATAGATTTAAGATTTGAATACTTATTGTTAGTTCATATATGAAGATACAATAAATAAATACATGCATTACAAAAAAAAAAAAAAAAAAAAAAAAAAAAAAAAAAATACAAACTTACTTGTCTCTTAAGGAGAAACAAACTTGATGATGTAATTTTAATTGGCATGACACAATATCATCCAGAAATTTTCAAATGCACATTTGACTTACTTTTATATATTAAAATGCAATTTTTAGCCGCCGTTTGCTACAAACACCATTAAAGTAGTGAGACAGCTTGGCATTATTAATAAACAGTTTATCCTTTTTAGTGTTCCGTACACCACAGGTGAAAAGGAACCCTATTGTTTTCGCTACGCTGTCCGTCCGTCTGTCAAAAGTTATTTTTTCGAGAACCGTAAGAGCTACGGACCTGAAATTTGAACAGTGTATGTAGAACCTTGCCCGCTACAACAAAAAATAAATGAGAATTAAAAATTAAAGGGTGTTCTAAAACGAGCAACGAAAAATGTTAAAATGCCATGTAACATACATACAATTGTATGATGTACATACATATGTATGTATATAGACACTTGAAATTTGTAAGGTTAGTGTATTTTTATATAGACTAATACAAATAAGACTAAAATCTAAATTAAAGGGTGTTCTATCAGTTAATGTAATTTTGACTATGTAATTTGGACAACTTGCTGTATCTTGGAAACCGTAAGAGCCAAACTCTGGAAATTTTTAAACCGAAAAAAAATCGCCAAAAAAAATCGCCATAACGAGAAAAAAGCGACAAAACAAAAGAATCGTTTAAACTACAAAAACGCAAAAAAAACCCCAATTTAAAAAATGTTTAAAAAATGATTATTTAGCTGCAATAACCTTTTTTTCATATTAAAAATTGTTTACAAGAATAGTTTTTTTATTTCAAAAGTCAATATTCAGTCACGTTACTTTCTTACTTATACATATATAATTCAGTTGTGTCTACAAATATTTTAAAATGGATATTACCAATGAACGGTATCAATTGTGATTACTAATAAAACTATTGTGAAACTTCTATTTATATTGCCTTTATAGATATGAAAAAAAATCGAACATTTGTTTGATAATTATTAGTAAATATTTCTTACTCCAAAAGATTTTTAACAAATCTGTTCTCTCTGTGTGATAATGCTAAATGGTTGCTCACATATCCTACAAGTATAGTATCTGACAATTGACTGGTCATTTGATCAGAAGTCATGCAGGATATATTTCATCATTACGTAGAACAAAGTTTCTATCATGTTATTAATGGCAAAATGAAAAATTTATTGAAAATTAACAAGTTGATGGAATTATTAAAAATAAATTTTTCGTTTTATTTATTGTTAATAATGATTTTCGAAAATTTATTTGACCTTTTGTTTTAAAAATAGTAACTAACAAAGGCGTGTCGAAATATTGTTAAATAAAAGCTGTTAATTTTTATTAAAAAGACCTCAAGCTCAATAAAATAGTTACTATTTTTATTATTGTTAATAATTATAAAAATTTTATATTTATTCAGATGCTTCCAGTTCATCAGCGGTAATGTCGCCAGCTACACCATTGTCTACACCAACTTCGCCAATATCGCCGTGTTCTCCGTCACCTGGCACGAGTACGTCAGAGCCTGTGAAGAAAAAAAGGAAATTTGATTTTAAGGAAATTGTTTTACAGAAGTTCGACAACATTTCATTGGAAATAGCAAAAAGCAATGAGAATGAAAGAGAGTTGATTAAAATAGAAAAGAAAAAAGTATGACGGAATGACGGAATTGCAGAGGACAACAAAAAGATGAACGAAGCTTTAATTTCATTTTTAAAAAAACAATAAAATTTAATAAAAAATTAAAAAAAAAACAAATTTTTAATAAATATAAATGAAATAAACGAATTTTAATAATTATTAAAAACATCGCGGACACGATGGTCGAATCCTAGGCATCTAAAGCAGGCTTGAACCGCATCCTGGGGAACAACAACGAATCTGAACCATTTTACGTACACTCCAGCTGAAGTCAGAATATCCAAAACGGTGTTGCTAACCTCTAAAACAACATTAGTGTGGCCACCCACAGTTGGTTTCCATGGACTGGAAACCAAACGCACTGACTTCTTGTACGCATCAGGGGTCAATGTCTCCATAAGGTTCATCTCATACAACTCCGACATGAACTCGTCCGTCGTAATCTCCATGTAGACGCGTTGTACGACGATCCTAGGCCCCAACTTATCATTTACCGACACTTCCAAGCCAACCTCAGCAAATTTCGCATTAGCGGCAATCTTCTCCCTTTCTGCGACAGAGGGGGTTCGGATAACCACACCCCCGCTCTTAATCGGCCGGCCACCATGCACGCGCACGCCAAGCGTAGGCCCAACCTCCCCTACTACCTTTTTGACGACGTCATCAGACCACACACCCTTTCCGCGCACCACAATAGACCAGGTCTCCACTGGTTTCATTTCAGGAGCAGCAGCAGTAGCACCAACAGGAAGGTTAACAGCTGCAGCAGCACCACGAGAAACAACAGGCGCAACGTTGGTGGGTGCCCGCGCTGCAACACCACGCGCCGTGGCAGATGTACCAACGTCCAGTCCATCGATACGTCCCCGCAACCGCTCATTCTCGGCAACCAGGCGAATCATAAGCGCCTCATACTTCTCAGCACATACCATTACTGCACGAGCAATACCCATATCAACCGCATCCACCAGTAATAATTCAGTCAACCAACACAGTTATCGCCTTCATCTCAGTAATGAAATCGCCCTGCGACACTGCAGAAGTCGCCTTCTTCTTCTGATGGCTCACCTTCTTACTACGAGGTGTCTCCTCCATATTAGACACAGCACTCAGCAACATCTCATCATCCGCAACCGAATCGCCAGTTACCTCAGCAGTAGCCGCAGCTTCGGCACGCACCTTCCTCTGGGTCTTAGGTGACCCCGTCTCCTGCCTCTTGGACTTAGCCTTAGCCCCCTCCTCGGCGCTGGTGTCTACCACCTGAGCTCGCAAAGGCGCCATAGTGAGCGGCAAAGGAAAGGGATGGTCATCCGACGCAATATCGAAGGCATTCCCCTCACCGCCCTTCCTTTTGTCAAGTACCATGGCAAAAGGAACTCAGCACTTCCGCTTCAAACACTAGCAAAAGCCGCATAAAACTGGTAAAAAACCGCCGAAAACCGGAAAAAAATACCGAAAACTGCCAAAAATCCGGAAAGCACCGATAAAAACCGGCAATAACCGCCACAAAATGCCACCAAAACTGTCCAAATCACCAACCAGGTGAATCCGGAAGGTCCTCCAACCAGAAAACCGAAAAAGCCGGTTTTCAAACAACCGGTTTTTTGAAAACCCGGGTTTGCTCAGTACCCTGTAAAAGTTCCCCAATAATCGCCAAAATCTCAGAAAAACCGCGAAGTCAGCAACACGGCAACTCAAAATTACCAAAAACGCACCAGGGTAACGCTGAAACCTGATTAAACTTGCAAAAGAATTTCTCCTACAACTCACCTTCGCTGCAAAACCAGACACGACTGCCTTTGTATACAAAAAATGCACACACACAACCGCAACTGTCTGTAACACAAACTGAGTTTTTACAATGAGCAAGCACAAAATGTCTGTATGTACATACTTACTTATGTACAACACAGCACATACCCATACAAAAAAAAACCGAGAAATATATAGCACTATATCTCCGGTCTCCGTAAACCGATTCCAAAAGTTTTTATATTACCGAAATTGTCACTTTCCGCACAACAGCACAAGCACAAGAATTAATGTCCAAAAATCGCAATTTACTTTTACCGAATTTCCGCGTATTAAAAAACACATCCGTACTATTCAATAACTAAAGCAAGTGCTAAGAGCAGACAATTGTCATTGATATTGGATTCCATTCTGGACCATTTCTTGATTCGATAGAGATTAGGAACATTGTTAATTATAATCGTTATTTTGGCCTCTGCACTTCTGCCAGTTTTTTCGAGTTTCAGTTGAATTACTGAAGTAGTCCTTGCAATATTATTGAAATCATCTGGTAGATTGTTTCATCCAGGTTTTAAAGTTGTTTCTGGTCCATATTGTGGAACCATCTTTCCATCCTGATACCAAGATGTGTATTCTCCAAATCCATAGTTAAAAAATAAAGTTTTTTTTTTGCTAAAATTTATTCCACATTTTTGCAAATTCGGATCTTCAAGACCTATTACTCTTGCCAAATCTTCAGTGGTTTTAGGGGAGTAAATAGTCATTGAATCATTACTCGATCTTAGAGTATACATCCAGCTACTAGGATTTAAAATAAACCTAAAGATATTTAACACTAAAGTCGTGCAAGCTGCTTTGTGCATTCCCATTAACATTCCACCTGAGGAAAGAATATAATAATTTCCTTGTTTCAATGGAAGTATCCTTTTGACCTAGTACTCAGTGTGCACACTTAATTTTTTTTTAATTCGGTAGAATCGACAAAAAAAAATCGATAGATTTGAATGAAATTCAGTAAAAAAATTTTTTTATTTAGAGAAACATAAAAAATAACAATTCAATAAAACATAAGAAATAACAAAATATATGTACTTATATATAAAGGATAAGTGCAAGGAGTATCAAACTAAACAGGTTCAAAAGCGCGTTTGAAACTTCACATGTGATTGGAAATTAAACTGCCATAAACAATTAAGCATTTCCAATAAAAAAAAATGTATATATAAAATAATATACAACATAAATAACAGGAATTCAGTTTTTGTACATATGTTTCATAAAGCTACTAAAATAACTTTTATTTGACAAACATTTGTAACTACAAAGATTATACATGTATGTAAGATCCATTTATGAATTTAAACTTTTGTGCAAAAATTATTAAATCATTGGTAGGAATAAATATTTCATTCCCAAGGCACAATTCTTTGGCAAATATTAGGTTACTTACAGTTTCAGTTTTTGACCGATTTCTTTGTTCTGTTTTAATGATTCTCATGACAGAAAATGACCGCTCTGCGGCCGCACTGCTATGTTGCAAAATAGGCAATTTACACATACATATATCGACTTAAATTACTAAATAACAATATTCGGTAGATTTCAGGCCTTGTTCGTTATAATTGGTAGATTGTTAAATTCACAAACATATTCGGTAGAATCTACCGAATATCGGTAGAAGTGTGCACACTGCTATTCCTGTGATATTATGTTTAACCTTGTTAAGCTTTCTTCATTGTACTCCATTTCTCCATGAAATCCTTCAAATAATCCCGGTAAGCGATTTCCTAATTTTATCCTTTTACGGCGAGCAAGAAATGTTCTGCCATACAAATTTGACCAAAAGCTTTCTCACTTTGACCTATTGAAGGCAATTTCAGTTCCTTTCTAACTTTGTCATCAAAGAAAGTCTTACTCACCATTATTTATTATAACCTAGAATTTTCCTGCGGCTTCGTTCGCATCTAAAAAGTATCTGAGTAGACTTTAAAATGAACTTATACTAATCTTAAGGTAAGATCACACGATTGCCGTAATGCACCAATTATTGGTCCATTTTACATGCCAATTGTGTGATTTCATGCAGGGTATACAAGATACTTAATTTGGTACTTAGCGTAGTATGAGTTGTAGTACGGTTTTAGGATACACGCTACTAAAAATTATACTATTTCATTTGAAAGAACATTGTCAAGGTAATACACAAGCGGATTGAACAACAACAACAACAAATTTCGCTGTACAGCAGCATGATACACAGTACTTATTATCGTACTGATCGAAGCTCCGAGCATAAAAATCAAAAATACTTCATAAGTACGACAGCATGATACACGTTCCTAATTTCATACTTGTACGATTTATCGTACGATTTGTAGTAACGTGTATAGTCGCCATTAGGACTACAATTTGAAGCTGGAAAAAAGTTAGCCAATGTAGCAATGGTAAAGTAAGAAAATAAAAAACATGTTGATTATTAATTTCTTGTTTCACCTTTGTTATTTGTTGTTGAGCTTCTCATTTGTTTAAATGAAAGTTTATAGCATAATAACTCTAGTTGTTCTAAGAAACTTTGGATAAAGGTTCCCTGATGATGTGCATTAGCAAGAGTGAGATGCACACAAGATCCAGCTAAACCCCTCAGTAATCAATTTCAATGTATTTTTAATTTTTAGCTGTCAAAAGTTGTCATGTCCATACATTTTGTATGGAGCATACCGAAATAACGCGACGGCAACGCTTTGCTATTGGAAAATCCGATTTTGACATCGCGTTTCACAATAAAGTTAGTTGCAAAAGAAAACAATTGCTTTTGTTTGCCTTCATCAGCGTTACCATATGTGAAGATTTATCTTATTTTCGAAGTTCTTCGGGATGTTAAAAATACTAAAAGATTTCTTTGCCAAAAATAAGATTTTTATGAATATGATATTTAGAAATCTTAGTATATTATTTAGTGTATATTATTTAGTATATTATTTAGTGTTAACGTGAACTTTAACTGACAGTTCTTCATATAAAACTTGCCCTTAAAGTCCATGTTAGCTTTAAATTGTACATTGTGAAAAGGGTCGTCATTCTGTCTGTAAAAATTAAAATTTATAAGTGTTGAAAAAGATAAGTAAAAACAATAGTGAATAAAAGAAATTCACAAAATTTAATTTAATATATACATATTTCTTTTCAAAGTTGTAGATATTTGTAAAAAGCAAGATGCATTGGCCGTGAAAATGTGTGAAGAGGGCTAGATTCCTCCTAGGTTATTCTATTTTTGATTATTTATATCTTTAATTTTAAATATTTTATTTACTTGTGTATCTTGAATGGACTTTTTACAATAAAAAAACACAAAAATTATATTTATATATACATATATACTAGGTGAACCCGGCTAACGTTGTCGTACCCTCAATAATTTATTTTTTAACTCATCACATTTTTCATTTATCCCTTAATAATGTTATGGAAACTTTGTTCTACGCAATGATGAATATATCCTGCATGACTTCCGATCAAATGACCGGTCAATTGACTGATACTATTCTTGTAGGGTTAGTTCATTTGAAGCAAAATAAATTTTTCCTGAATTTGAATTCAGTCAAATCAATGCATATTAATATATGTTGAGTCAAATCACTAAAAAGAAGATTTTTAATGAGAAAAAGAGATTTTTTTGTTCAACTTGAAGGTTTTTGAGAAAAAAAAACGCTGAATATCATCCTTAACACAAGCCAGTTTTCCAAATCTCCTAAATAGCTAATTTTTTCAAAATTATTTATTATATTATTTTAATTTAAATAACAAAATTTATGTAGCGAAATATTAATAACAAAATCACAAACAACAATGTCCGGCTGTTAAAAAAATCAGGGTTATCTTATTTATTCGTTTTGACATAACGTTGCCGCCTTTGTTTAGGTATGGCATTTCAGCGTTAAAGCTCGGCGGAAAAAAACGTTCCGCTTTGCGTCCTTGTTTAGGGATGGCTGTAAGTAAAATATTAATTTGGGATTATTAGTGCGTTTAAAAATTTTAAACTTAAATTGTAACAATTCCCAGAAAAAACAATAATTATGAAATTACTATAATTTTGAATTTTTCTGTTGTGTTTTAATTCTTTGGCGATATGTACGTATTTCTTTTTTTTTGTTGCGGTTTTTCATTTTTTTGGGTGATTTTTTCATTTTGAAAATTTTTGGCGAATTTTTAATTTTTTGACGATTTTTTGTTTTTGGACGATTTGGTTTTGGATGATTTTTCATGGAGCCAAATTATTTTGTATAAAAAACAATACATACCTCCCAATGTTATCCAAAACTCAGTCAATTCTATGAGAATAATGTATTAGATGCTAGACGTAGCCACATTTAGCACCAATTTTAATGTATTACTGTAGCTCGTTTCTGTATTTCTCGCATCGTAAAATTTCCCCATGAAATACCCCCTTTTAGCTAAAGAAAAAAAGTTTCAGCTGAATTAAGACTTTGCAAGGTAAACTTTGCATGTCTAAAAGGGGTAAAACGAGGGAATTGTAACAAAAACAGTGTAAACTGAACCACCAAAGGATTTTCTCACATAAGTATTTCTGTATATTTAATTTGCGAGAACTATCTGACATTTAAATAAATTTTCAGCAATTATTGGAAGAATGTGAGTGTAATGAGCCAGGATTGGCATACAAATTATATATAAAAGTGTTGTCTTAAAAAGGAGTCCCTATAACCCCTTTTTATTTTAAAACAGCTGGGGGGTCCCAGCTAAAACTTAGGCGTTCAAAAGAACTGCCAAAAGAAAGTGTGAAACTTTAAAAGGAAAACAAGGCTAAAGAGCCGATTTATGTTAATCAAATTAAAGTCTAATTTTATTTTGGTTTTACTTCGGCTTATATACTAATTTTCAAAATAAATCTTAACCTTTCTAACTTATTCTAAACATACAAATATTATTGTTTTCTCTTTCAATACTATGAAGGTTTGTATTCACATTTCTGTTTGACCAATCATAGTGCTTTGTATTTATAATTGCACTCAAACAGAAATGTGTCACTCAAACAATAATTTGTAAGTAGTTCTGCATGCATACAAAGAAAGTAATGTTATTGATACTTTATTAGTTCTTTGTTGCATTTATTGTGCAGGCATTATTAACTAGTGTGATACACTACACGAGAAAAAGTGTTTCTGTACCAACATTTTGTTAAAGTTTTCTCGCAAAGAACTGTAATTCCGTCCGTACTTAACCTTATTAAATAATTAAATATATATGTACCCAGCAAAAAATAAATATATATGATCCATATATTTTTAATATATGAATGTATATAACTATTAATGATTATGTATAAATTCATGTATGGAAATGTATGGGATCAAACAAGGCAAAACTGTTATATATGAACTACTATATGGACTAATATATGAAATCTATTATAATATATGAGCTCATATATGGAAATTTCATTATGAAGCTCTTCATATGTGGATCCACATATATAAGATTTGATATATGTGACAGCGCATAGAGAAAGGGACCTAAGGGTAAAAAAAAATAAATTTTCACTTATTTTTTTTTTATGTGGAGACCGATCCCATGCCCCAAAAGTGTTCCCCCCAGAAATATGCGCGTTTTATGAAATTGAAGTACACCAAAGTACACGGTTTTATCCCTTAGGTCCCTTTATATTTTGCGCGTCACATATAGAGCCATATAAGATCGATTTTGCAAAGCTTGGTATTTTATCACTGCTGAATTGGAAATTCATTTTAAAATACATACGGTATGCAAAGTTTATATGCGCACCCTCAACGTTTAAAAAATTAAAACTTTTGTTACAGAAAAACCATACTTGTGCGATTTTATACATTAAGGCCCCATTTAATATACCAAATAATCAAAAGGATAATCCAGTCATTAATATTATAGAAAACAACAGAATTCTCTAGATAAAAAACAAAATTCATATTACAAAAAATTATATTGAAAACTATTGTTAGACGGATTATTTTTTCTTTTATAATTAATTGCATTAGTTTTTAATCTGATTTCAGAAATTAAATTTTATGTACGAATATGATTTTTGTGTTTTTTAAATAATTGATACACCTTTTGACTTAAAATGATGGTAAAATTGAGCTTACAATACAAAAAAGCTTTCAGCAAATTGAAATACGATGAATCAAAACAATTCACATATTCCATTTGCAATAAAATGCTAAGTATATAAAGCAGAAATCTACATCAACTGACACCACACACAGTGGACCAAACACAAAAGAACGCTGATGATGAAGGTTTAGTGGCCTTCGAAAACGGCTGGCTGTTCCGTTCAACTATGTATGTGTTGTTAGTCAGAATATTTACAACAGACTTTGGTGTTATTTGTTCATTAATAATTATCACATGTAATTTGGCTTAAAAAGCGATACGAACTTTAGCCCGTTCAAATCACAAATATAGAAATGACTTTTAGTTCGATTTCCATTACTTGTCCAAACAAATGTTTCATTAAATAAAATGAAAAAATAGTAGAGCAATGGAAAAAGGTAAGATTTTTTGGTATGCATATAATAATAACTGATTTTAATTGGTATTTTGTTTTTAGTGTTGGATAGATGTCAAATCAGGCGTCAAGAATACCATTAACTCAAGAAGGAGATACATGATAAACAGACAAACACTAGTAGAACGGAACAACTAGCTGTTTTCGAAGGCCACTACACCTTCATCATCAGCGTTCTTTGTGTTTGGTCAAATGTGTGTGTTATCAGTTGATGCATATTTCTGCTTTATATACGCAACTTTGTTGCAAAGAGAATATGTGAATTGTTTTGATTCAACACATTTCAATTTGCTGAAAGCTTTTTTGTAATTTTACCATCTGGTGCATTCTTTTCTGGCGTTACGTGACATTCGTATTACAAAATTTTGAAGAAAAAAATTGAAAAACATGTTTGAAAAATTTTTTTTCTTGCATTTGAGAAGTGACTAAATAGCTCTATATTCAGTTAAAAAATGCTAACAATCAGACCTACAGATTTCAAGATATGATCAAAATATGACATGGCGTTACGTTACAAAAAAAAAAAGAAATGGGGTTTGATTTGAATAACAGAATTGCTTATTTCTTCGAATTGGGCTATTCTTTTTAGACAAAACTTTTTTTGTTAGGACTTGGACTGAAATACATTTATTTTCCAAGCTTCTAGATTTAAAAATCTTTTTCCATTTTTTTATGTGTTAGCCCTAGTATCTGGCGTTACGCTATATGGCGTTTCGTTACTTAAATTTCCAGTTGATATTTTTTTGGTTAAGAAATAACAAAAAGATATAGGTATAAAGCTATGTACAGACGATTGTCAGATCTTACAATATTGTCAGATCTGGCAATGTGCTGACAATGTACTGGCAATCGAAAATTGCCAGCACTATATTTCTTGTCAGTTCACACGGATGTCAGAAAATCTTACAATTTATTGCCAGACGGTTGTATGACAATAAATTCATCTGACAAAATCGTCAGTAGTAAAATTGTCGTTCACACGGTTGTCATATGCACAAATTGTTGGATCTGTTGTTATGCGTTTGCCAGACTTAAACCATTTGTTGGAAATTTTTAAATATTTATCGTTAGTGTTTGTGTTAAATGTAAAAAGTGAAAGTATAAATTATTATGGACCATAAAGAAGCAATTGCAATAATTTTGTCTGCATATATTTTGTTATAAACTTTTTCTTTAAAATCAAGCGTGTGCAGTGTTGCCCATAGAAAGAATTATCTTGCAATGACACCATTGTCAGATGCATGAACTTCGCACATCTGACAATATTAAAATGTCTGACAAATATCTGGCAATAATTTTACAATGTGTTCACATGATTGTAAGATGTCTGACAATGTGTTGTCAGTTGCTAGTCTTGCAATGGACTGACAATGCTTTTTCTGGCAACGACGTCTGACAAAAATTGCCAGTTCACACGGTTGTAAGAAATTTTTAGCACATTTTACTGGCAATATTGTAAGATCTGACAACCGTCTGTACATAGCTTAAGAAAACTATTATCCCGTTTATACGCACTTCTTATTTGCAAATAAAACTGGAAAGTGTTGCCGTATAACTTTTTTTATTGTAAGTTAATAACTCACGAAAGAAAGTAAAAGAAATTTCATAAATTAACAATAATATACAAAAATAATAACTTATCCTGAGTTGCTCCTCATATTGTACTTTCGAGAAATAATTTAATGGGGCAGCTTGGGGCAGGAATTTTATGTAAAGTCTATAACAGCAAGTTTGAAAGATTACAGAAACGTTACGGATGTGGTGAAACGAATGGATATCAAAAGATTTCGTCTAACAAAGTTAATTTGGTTGGTAATAGTTGTAAAACAAACTGTCTTAGCTTAACACTTAATAAAAAATCTTACCATTTATTAGAAAATAATATGTTTTTGTGTGTTAGTTAAAAAGAAGTCAAACGTTACAAATGAATAAAAAAAAAATTAATATCGCATCTACAACGTCATATATTTACTTTTGAAATCGCATAAAATACCCATTGTATTTTTGTGTTTTTCTTGTTTTCTTTTAACATCTCATTTCGAGTAACGTCATAAGCATACAAACTGAAAGATGTACAAGAATCGTATAGTTTTAAGCTAGTTTGGCTCTTCGCTTGCAAATAGTGTGGTCAATTTAAATTTTTAATTAATTTTTTATTTTTGTCGTCCTATTTTCTGAAATCGAACACTGTCCGCCGCCGCAGCAATTTTTTCATCAGATTCTTTCTATGATAAAGTGAATTTGTCAAAATTTTACATTGTCAAAAAAGATATCATTTGGCAGAGCAGAAAAATTAAATTTTTTCCCTACAGGCAAATATTTTTTTACCATAGTACTTTTCTACAGTTTGACACACGCCCATAGAAACAAACAAAAGTTCGAACAACTAACTAAAAAGCAAATCGTTTTATGACTGAAAAAAAGGTTTCTCACTCATATGCATGTACATATGTACCTATGCTAGATGAGCAAAAATAAAAAAGGTGAAATTTTCAAAATGGCGTAAATTTGTGGAAACTTATTTTCTTGCGTCGATAGTTAAATATTCTAGATTTTATTGACTGTTTCAACATTAATATTTGAAATATTATTTTAATACTAAAAATAGCTTTTGATTAAATCTTAAAAAAAATAATCAACGTTATACCATTATTCATATAACCACAAAAAAATATCATATAAAAATGTTGAAACCGAAAAAAAATAAAAAACCTCAAGTTATTTTATTAACTTTCTTAACTTAAGAAGTATATCAGAGCAGCAAATCGTAAGTTAGTCTCTAAAATTGTTCTGTATCCAGCTGCCTACTTAGTTCTTAAAAACGAACAAAAAATCAATAAAAAAAATATTCGTAGTACATAATATTCGTAATACATCGAAATTTGTGAACTCTAAATAAGAAAAATTTAACATACACACATATGTTGTTATTAATGAATTTAATAATATAAATTTATACATATTTATTAAATGTACATGGTATGGGTTTTGGTTTAAAAATTATTTAATAAACAACAGCAAAAATTATAAGTTTAAGTTCAATAAAGAAATTTGAAAATGAAACATGAAGAAGCTCTAACGATTTTACTTCTAGATCTTCGATCTCTCACAAACTTTTACCTATTGGTCGGACCATTCTACATTTCAAGGATTTTCTCTCGATTTTCGCGTTGTAACTCGTATTATAACTTTTTGCGCCTTTCTCTAAAACTTTCGATATATACGGATCTTGGCAACACATTTAGTTCGGGATCATTTAGCATTTGTAGTTTCCGGGCAAAATTATATACGCTACCGTGACTTGCCATATTAGTCCCAAAAAGGGACTAAAGTTAAAACTCCAATTGAGCTAACCATGTAAAGAAGATCGCAGTGAACATTCGGTTTTGGACAAGTATTTATCCCAATTTGCATAATGGTTTTTTATGTAAGATCTTATTGCTTATAAAATTTATTGATTCGCCCTTTCAGAGGCACTTGCCTGGGGTGAATACAACGCCGTTTTCATATGGTTTATTCCAAATGGGTCATAGTATTTACGAATTCCTTAGTAAGGAACTGTACTGTCAATAAGGTTTTCGGCATTCCAAACTCATAGAAAACTTCTGCAATCAAAATTTTCGCTTTATTTACGGCCTTCAATAAAAAAAATTTGTAAAGTGATCTAATACTATAAATGTTCTAGCTGACCCGGCAAACAGGATTGACAGATTATTTCTGACCTATTTCGCTAAATTGATTTTAAAAATCGCCAAAAGTCGCCAAAATCAATTTTATGTAGTTTTTCTTAATAAATATTTGATAATAAATTTTATTTTATATAACTCTTTTTTTAATATAATTTTTTATAAAATAATCGTATGGAAATATATCAGAAAATCGCCAAAAGTAGAAATAAAGTCGCCGAAAATTATTCTTTGTGAAGTTTTCCCATCCAAATTTAAAATTAGTTAATTAAAATAATTAATATTAGAAAAATCATCAATACAAAGTTGTTTTAATTTCTTGCAGACGAGTTTTGGTAGGATTTATTTATTTTAAACTACTCCTTCAACAAACTAATTTCCCTGAATTACAAAAATTTTTAATTTAAATTTTGTTAAAAAATAGCCACAAAATCTCCAGAAAATTTATTTATCGCCAGAAAAATCGGCAAACGTTTTGCCACATAAACTATTTCTAGGGTAGAAAATAATGACTAACTCATTATAAGTGTGTGAGTAATTGGCATGCGTGATAGAGCAGGGATTCTTTTAATTGAACCCATATGGCTCAAAATCACCAAGGATATAAATTTCAAGATTAGTTTAATGTAAAAAAATTAAGCAATAATAATGGCTCTTAGTTTGTACTGTTGCAAAATTTGTATATTAATAAATATTAACAGGGCAGCGTATAGAACTATATACTTTTGCTTTTTACCGAATACCTTTCAGAAAATCATTATTTTGGGAACGTTTTTCTATGTTCGATTACATTATTAAAAATAAAGCAAAGTACATATATAACATAACCATTGTTTAATAATACGGATTTATTACATCTCTATATTATATAAACAGTAATCAAAACAATACATACAAAATCTTCTACAAGCTAATTGCTTGGTAAGTGAGGACAATCTCAATAAGATTGTGATCACTCACCCCCACGTTATCACGCACCATCCAGCGAAAACTAAACAGCGACCACGCGTTACTGTCTATTTACTAGCACCCATTGGACCATCAAACGTGTATATCTCACTAGCCTCATTCCGAACAGAAGCACTCTTGGTGAGCAGCCATTCACTTAGCATTTCTCGCATATAGTTCAAATGGCTGGGGGCATGCTCCGGCATTTTACTGATCCACATGCGACAGCATGCATTCGCGTCTAGGCTTAGGGTTGCAGGATTGTTACTCGCAAGTAGTAGCACTGCATCCATGTATTTCAAATAACGTTCCAATGAAGCACTAGGTGGACAATAAACACTCGCAAGACAAAAACGCCCAAACTCACCCTCTACGGCTATATGGACACCCCATCGCGTACGACTCACAACAGTGCAGTCAATAGTTGTATCGTCCACCACAACTGCAGTATTTCCTGTAAGATTGGCATATGTACATTCATTGTAGCCGGCAGTCCCCTGACACTACCATTTGCAAAGTAGGGCTCTTGCACAAGTGCAAAAGAAGCCATGGCCAAATTCGCACGTACTAGAATACGCCCTCTAGAGATTTTGTTATAAAATTAACAAGATCTGATTCATATTTAATTTCTAGAATTTGCTCTTGCAACCATAGCCCCACAAATAGGACACACCATTGACAACATCTTGTGATTAGCAGGCAGAACTTTAAATTGACAGTTGCAGCACCTGTGAAGTCCTGCAGCCGATGGCTAAAGCCAAGACACCTAAAGTAGCTTCGGATTGGCTCCTGTGAGTGCACCTGAAATCGAAACTAGTTGATGTATGCGCCCGTACTTCTCAACTGCTCGGCAACCCTTTCAGTACACTCAAAGGTGATGTTCACATGCCATGGCGCAGTGACAGCGCACGCTCCTCTTGTGCACCTCAGGGGACATGATATCACTTAGATTGAAATCATATAACTCCTTGACGAATTCGTCAGGCGTTATCTCAGAGTGAACCTTCTGAATCAGCACGTTTGGTCCCAGCCTGTCATTGATACTCACCTTTACTACCTCCTTCGACGTCGAGGCATCTTTGCCCTTGAACACCACTGAACACGTCTCTACAGGTTTTGGGAGCGATGGATACGCAGCCATCTGAACCACTTGTAATGCTCTGGCTCCTTTCTGTAGGCCCGAACGCACTCCACCGGCAGATGCAACAGGGACTGGTCTCACAGCCCCACCACCCTCCTGCCTTCAAACGCTCATCCTCAGAGATGAGTTTCATCATCAACACCTCATAGTCTGCTGATATCCTAGTCCAACCTGTCCACAGCCCGGTCTACACCGCCAAAACTACCTCCCTCAGTACACCAGTGATTCTCTTGATCTCTGCAACAGTTTCACAGAACTCACCACCACCTTCTTACTTGTTCGGCGGCTCCAAGATGCAGGATGCACACCTTCCGTCTCGGTGCCAGTTGCATTCCCCTCCTCTACCCTTTCGTGCACCATTTCATCAGTAACATCACCAGCATTACAAGCAGCAACATCAACTGCTGCAGTTTTGTTACAATCTGCACGCGTCATCCTAGGCGACCCTATCTTAACCTTCTTCTGCCTGGCAGCTACTTTCTCGACATCGCCATCTCTACCGCCGTAGTTTCACCCACCGCTCACCAACGGCGACACAAACCACACTACAGAGTTAACAAGTCCACTTGCACGTGTAAGATCGCTCAGGTCCCGAATCACTTTTTTAATCAACGAACATTTCCGCATCCGCCAACCGAATTCAAAGATTTTTACATAACCGCAATCTCCAGAATTCGCGCTTTCCTACGATATAATTCCCACTAATTGTTTTTACTTTTTTATAGTTCAAAAACGCTGTACAAAACTCCGCTATATTCCGCTTATAAAAATACTACCGTACGCTACGAAGGCCAGCAAACAAGTGAGTCACACCGCCCTTACAGTCGAAGTATGCTTATACGCAGACTAAGGATATTTAGTTGGACAAAGAAAATTACGCGATACCTGGGATATTTATTCAAAATACGAAATTTTTTCTTTATTTAATTAATGTAATCACTTTTGCACCTTCAAATCAACATTTAAAATATATTGTATTTTTAGTACTTGGGATGTGGAAACCCTTTATTGTTATGAACTATTCATGCATTTGGGCTTACTTTTAACTAATTTTTGGATAGTTTCGTTTTGAAATTCAAGAAACCGGCTTACCTATTTTTTCTATAATTTGTATACTTGTATAAATCTAAATTATTGTATTCAGTTTGGAATGGTCCAAGGATTTGACTATCTGGAAACTTGCAGTTATCAAAACTATTTTTTTTTAAATTTGTTTTCGAGTATATATTTGCATTATTATTATAATTTTTTTTCCAAGGAACTACAACTTTCATTAACAATATTTGGATTGGCAACATTAAAGTTACTTAATATGAATTTAAAATTTTCGAGGAAGTCCTTTAGTACTTTTCCTATCTCCCCGACACCTTTTGCAGTATTATTTTAAAAATAAGATAATCATGCATTAAATGGTGTTTCCATCGAGTTTTCATTTATCTTTACCTGAAAAGAAAATAAGTTCAAAAAATAATATATTATTTATATATGTATTTGTATTACTCTACCTTATTTTTAATATGGATTTGTGTGGTTTTATAGATATTTTATCTATTCAGGCTTTCAAGGTCATTCAATTTCTTTAAAATGTAATAAAAGACGTATTTTTATTTCATTTTTAATGTATCCGACGTTTCGTTGGGATTTTCCAACATCTTCAGGGATAATTATTTTTATTGAAATCTGGTAACATTGGTAATATATAAAAAGAGCGACTTTAATGTATGTATGTACATGGATATGTATGTAATTACAATTAATGATAATAGAGCATAAGCATTGACTTACATATTTTATCTTTTATTCCAATTTACTTTTAAGATTTTGCGATGTATTTTGAAGAGACATAAAATGTATAAAATAAAACACATAACGTAAAAAATAATTGCAAATATAAATAAAATAAAAATAAAATATCACAGCCTTTTCTTAACTTCTAATATCACAGTTGGAATTACACTAAAGTCTAAATTAATACAATGCTATAGCTGGCATTGGTGTTGTCTTTATCTGTTTTACTATTCATTGCTATGTCCATTTTTTGTTGTATACTTAAGCTTTCCAACGTATAACGTTTATTGTGCCTTCTTTCTCTGTGAAGTATTTTGAAGTTTTCTAGGTCAGGTGTATGTAAGTTGTCAATGCAGTGTTGCGATAATGCAGTAGAATGTCGGCTCTTTTTGATATCTGTGTCGTGTTCAGCAATTCTTACTGCCAAATTTCGTTTTGTTGTCCCGATGTACACTTGTTTACAGCTTTCATTTGTCCCCCCATTACATTTAATTTCGTATACTACGTTGCTTTGATCCTTTTGGTTTATTTCTGATTTGAGATTTATGAAGAGTGTCTTTGTTGTTTTGTTTGATTTATGTGCAACTATAATTCCTTCTTCTTTGATAATTTGTTTTATGTGGGTGGTTTCGGTTAATTTTGGTATATATGATAAGCTTAAATATTTTGTGCT
The DNA here is from genome assembly GCA_949987645.1 of Tachina grossa. Taxonomy (NCBI): domain Eukaryota; kingdom Metazoa; phylum Arthropoda; class Insecta; order Diptera; family Tachinidae; genus Tachina; species Tachina grossa. Next base: position 127,881,122 of record OX465276.1, on the reverse strand, counting down.
GCCAGATGTTTTTTCATTGTTTTCAGTTTTATGGTTTATTGATTTGTATATTAAATTATTTATCAAATTTATTGGATAATTATTATTTTTCATTATATCTTTGATTATTTTAATATTTTTAAATTTGTATTTGTCGTGGCTTAGGTGTAAAACGTTATTAATGTAATTATAAATTGTATTTATCTTCTGATTTAGTGGTTGTGTTGACTTGTAATTTATGATTCTGCCGGATGCTATCGGTTTCATATACCAATCTGTTATAATTTTGTCTCTTTGCCTAATAAGTTTCATGTCAAGATAAGGTAAATAACTACTTGCTTCCTTTTCAATTATGAATTTAATTTTGTTGTGATAATTGTTAAATAGTTGCAAAATCCTCTCTTCATCTTTTCTTTTAATAATTGCAAATAAGTCGTCAACATACTTTGTTAATAATTTAATCGTTATGTTTTCCTTGTTTAATTCTTTTGTTGTTTTTTCCAAGAGAGTGTCTAATACAATACCTGCGATCGTTGGTGAAAGAGGGTTCCCCAAACAAACCTGACTAATTAACTGAATCTGAAAAAGTATACACATACATATATTAACATATTAAAAATTGGCATAATTATATTTTCCACATAAACTTATTTTTTTGAAAATAATTTTTAGATTTTTTTGCATTATTTGCAATCTTAAAACAGGTTGGCATATTTGCAAATATTTTCGTAAATACCGCACACTTTTGGTAGTGATGCAGTCTTTGTAGATCCATGGTCGAGCTAATTTCACTTACCAAAAAGTGGCTCCAGACACTCAGGAATGGCCTTCCACACAGTGATGCCAACTTTACCCTTTTAAGGCTAGATTTAGCCCGTTTTCAGTCACTCAAAACCCAAAAAAAAACGTTTGGCCTCAAACTAAAAAACGCGCAAATCTAGCACTTTTTATAATTATCATTCAGCCTTTTTACTTTTTTATGTATTTAAAAAAGAAGAAGAATATACAATAATTTTTTATTTCTTCCAAATTTTCTGTGCTTTGAATGATATTCAGTATACCATAAAACGGAGAGAAATCGATATTTTATTTAATAACGACTTATGTAAACATGCATACATACATATATATGTATATATACTATTATTATATATGTATGTATGTATGTATGTATATATTATTTGATCTACATATCAGACACTAAATCACAAACAGTCACAACACAAAACGATCAAAGTGGTTTTGCTTTTTTAAAAATCATTTACCTGAACAAAACTCTAACGACCGCAATAATTTCTATTGCAATAAGGTCTTCTTGAAGAATATATGATACCGTTTTTATTGTTTTTATGTTACATACGTGCGTCATTTTTACAGTATCAACAGTTGGTTGCCACAACTCAGCATCTTAAAATTTTTGAGTTGTGACTCTTTATGATTTAGTGTGCGATCTGTACCTTACTGAAATGTTATATCAAATGTAAATGAATGATGTACCTTATTGAAGTGTAATATCTCAAGTGTAATATCTTATACATATATGTTTTATGATTTATTATATAATAAATTACTTGATAAAAATTTGTTTTTGCTTAAATTTTCAACAGAATCATTTTAAAATCAGCCCCTTTCGCGCTTTTACGAAAAATCTTACTTTATTTTGCGCTTAAAGTATGTTTTTTTCCATTTAGCCCTTTTTCTAAAATTTTTACGCGTTTTGAGTCTCAAAAATTGGCATCACTGCTTCCACATGCTTTTACACATCTCTTCAGTCATACCATCGATACCTGGATATTTTCTACACCAAACCTGATAAACACTTTTATCTATTCCAGGCCTGTCCATATTTTGGAGACCGGCTCTCTCCCTAATGAGAAAAAGGCTACCGACGTCCGCATTCGGAAAAAAGGTACTCAGAAAAGCACCAGTGCAATCCCTCTAAGAAGGTAGCATAACGCTGTCAACTTCAAGGCATTCAATGTGCGGCTGGCTAAACCTGCACCTGTAAATACGATACACTTTACCCTAAGGGTCATTCCTGTTCTCCCGCACAAAGCTCCTCCACTCCATCTCTTTTACGTCAACAATCAGTGCATTATATGTTCTAAGGCCAGCAAGATAACCAGCCTTGCTTACACTGAGTCAAATCATCAGCATTATAACGCCTCGCCCTCTGAAATCGCCTCCTAAGGCTTCTGACATTCTTCCGCATCGTATCCAACTCATGTGTCCACCACTTGACTTTACTTGGCTTAGTCTCGCAACTTCGGCCAAGCAATATGTCATTAATGGCGCACATCCAGCGTTATATCTGCTTAACCTGATTGTTCACCACAAGCGCCCTGAAACCGTCCAGTGATTGTGACATCACCTCTGCCCTCCAGTCCACACTGTGGAGGCGCCACCTTCTAGGTGGTACAACTACCGCTATGCGGCGATGGTAAGTGACCACTATCTCAATGCGGTTGTGGTCACTAACTCCTGCGTTATCACACACCCTCCATCTAAAGTCAAAAATAGACATTGCCACCCCATTCGAAAGTGTGACATCGATATCACTGGCGTCTATTGGACCATCAAAAGTATATAGATCGTAGCCTCACTTTTTACAGAAGCACCGTTTGTGACCAGTCATTCGCTAATCATAATTCCTCGCACGAAATTCGGATGCGCAGGAGCATGCCTGGGCATTTTGCTGAACTAAGTACGAGAACATGCATATGCGTCTATGCCTAGGATAACAGGAAAGTTACTCACAAGGAGTAACACCGTATCCATACACCCTAAATACGGCTCCAATGGACCACCAAATCTGCAGTAAATGCTGACCAATAGCATACGCGCAAACCGGCCCTCCACAGCAATGCAACACCCCACCGAACACGGTGTAATAGCTGCTTTAGATTTTGAAACCAAAAAGGTTACCAGATTATTGGCCATGCTGGCGGTTCGCTCCGGCTGAAGCTCGCCTTTGGGGAGGGATCTTGCCAATCACTCTAGTAATCAACGGCTATAAAAAAATATCATGCCAGCTGATTTATGGTGTTTAAAAGGAAAATTTTATAAAAAAAGGAGCCGAAGCAAGTCTGGTTTACTCCCTGCGCACACACGCTATAATATCCTCTAGCTGATGGTCTGCCAGGATGTTTGCCCACCCCTTTTGAACTTATGAAAGTTCACCATGGCATCATAACGAAAAGAATTTGAGATGCCCCAAATACGAACCCTTTTTACTCTACCTTCCCCTTTTACTTACCGCTGAAAAAACTTAAGCTTTCATGTTTGAAACAAACAGAAGTTTTCTAATAAAGCAAAACATTTGCATTTATTATAATTTATTAATCATAATGATTTAAAAAAACTATATTCAATAGCAAAACATTATTTTAGGAAATTACTGACAATTTAAATTCAAAAAAACAAGTGACAAAATGGAATTTGAATAAAAGAAACAACTTCTGTATTAGAATTTAATTAGCATACGAAAACGAATTGATCAAATATATATGTGCAAAAATTTTTACAAATGAAATTTATGTGATTTTGCTTCTCTGTATGCTTAAAACTTATCTTGATATAAAAATAACATTTTTTCCCAACTCTTATTTTCGGTCCAAAATGGTCATTAGTATGGCCGTCTGTTCGTGGCTAAGTGCAAACAAAATATGCATATGTATACTATATATATATTTCACTTTTTATATATTTTTATTTATAAAAAAAAATACTTAGGGAAAACCTTTTGTTTATGGGATTAAACTCCCTACCCGTAATCGATTACCTATGGCTTGAGCTTAACCCTACAGTAAGTACGCGCACTTTACCCTAAAAACTGCTAAAGGAATGTTTTGTTAAAACGTAATACGGTGTTCAGACATTCGGATTTATTGAGATTATCGCAATAAATGCCATTATTGTGCTTAATATTCCACACAAAATTTTAATTAAGTTATTGTTCAATATGTTTAAAATTGTTTAAATATTGAGTAAAACTTTAAATGCAACACTGTTCGCAAGTGTGTTTAGTGGGCACAATTGTCTAAAATTACAACTGACATTTAAATGTCAATAAAATAAAACCAAACAAAAAAACATTTAAAAATGGCGAGTCTAGTTGAGGGTAAGTTTTTAATATAAAATTTATAATTTATACTTAAAAATAAGTAAATTAGTACAATATAAAATAAACAAATTTCTTCTTTAAATAAACAGGTGTCAAAATGAAGAAAAAGAGAATGGGCTGGAGTGAGGCAAGTGAGGCAGCCCTTCTGGATATGTGGCCAAGCAAAATGGATGGGGTTCGTGGGAACCGAAAAAACGGCCACATATTTGCAGAGATGGCCGATGAGCTCAGTCAGCAGGGATATTCGTGCAGCCCACGGGACGTCCAAGTGAAGTTGCAGAACTTTACACAGCGGTGCAGGTATTTACATATACATATATGTATGCACATAAAAGAAGTTCGGATGTTACTGCTTTGCCACTGTGAAACAATGTCTAAGAGAAAAAGCCCGGGTTTTGAACAATATCTATAAAATATGGTGTTTGCTACAATATTTGTTTGCCCATCGTTCACCCATACAACGATGATTTGAGGCAAAACAGTAATCATCTGAAAATGTGTATAAAACTTGTTTTCAAATTCAAATTTTTCCAGAAAAGAAAAGGCGGCAATGGGAGTATCTGGTGGATCACCCTCCACATGGTCTCACTAGGAAACTGTCCATCAAATTATTGGAGGGTTCAAGGCAAACTTGTTTGCTGAGTTAGCACTCGAAAGTATTGACGGTATGTACATATACATGTATGTGTTTTTGCATTGGAACACAACAGACATTGTTTTAAAAGTTACACAGAGAAGACGAAAAACAAATTTTAAGACACAACTTTTTAAACCCCCTACAAAAAAAGTTTGAGGTGTGTGTTTGTATATCTGTGCATCTGTACGGGAACACATACAGTCCAAACGGCTGGGCCGATTTTGATTTAGAGTGTCCTTAGCTATGTTTAAGAAAATCCATCCAGCCGAATGTTGAATAAGAGTGTCTTTGACACTGTATATCCCAAAGAACTAGACCGATTTTAATTTGGTTTTTGAAAGGTGACTTGATCTTTCATGTTCTAGTCTATACTTGAAAAAAATCGGTCTCTGCGTTTGGTCTGTATGTCGGGGGTTCTTATAATGTTTAATTTTTGTTATTTAAATACAAACTGATATCAGTGATGATAGGTGATGATAGGAAGTTCACTGTTGTGGAAGGAGAGTTCACGAGTGTGCCCGAAACTATATCTTCTGGTGTGCCCCAGGTTAGTATTCTGGGTCCTGTCTTGTATTTAATATATACTTGTGATATGCCTGTGAGCAATAATATCCATATTTCTACTTTTGCCGATGATACAGCCTGTATGAGTGTGCACGAAAACCCTTATGAGGCATCCCGCAATCTCCATGTTGAACTTATGGAGAATTAAAGTCAATGAACAAAAGTGTGTCCATATAACGTTCACCCTAAGAAGAGATACTTGCTCCCCCATTCGAATCAACAATCAAAATATTCCTCAACATTCCCAAGTGAAATACCTTGGTATACACCTTGATCGAAGACTTACATGGAAACATCATATTGACTCTAAGTTAACTCAGATGAAACTTAAGTTAACTCAGATATATTGGTTGATTGGCAGAAACTCAACACTCAGCCTAGACTGCAAACTTTTATTATACAAGTCGCTTTTGAAGCCAATATGGCGCTACGGTATTCAGTTATGGGGCACTGCTTCAGCTTCCAATGTCGAGAGAATCCAACGAAGGCAAAACAAAAATCGGCTCCATGGTACATCCAAAATTCTATTATACATCGTGATTTAAATATGCCACTAGTGACTGAAGAAATTGCAAAATACGCAGGCAAATATTTAACAAAACTCGAATCACATCCTAATCGGCTTGCTCGTAATATTTTGAACTATACTGGACACGTCCGCTTAAAAAAGAGGGACACACGGGCTCTTATACCTAACACTCCAGATGGGACTACTTGAAAATACTTCCCCCCCCCTTTTTTTTGATTATCACTACTAATGTATTATTTATAACTACCACTATGTTTATGTCCGACACTGGTCGGGCCTAATAATTTTTTTTATAGATTTAAGATTTGAATACTTATTGTTAGTTCATATATGAAGATACAATAAATAAATACATGCATTACAAAAAAAAAAAAAAAAAAAAAAAAAAAAATACAAACTTACTTGTCTCTTAAGGAGAAACAAACTTGATGATGTAATTTTAATTGGCATGACACAATATCATCCAGAAATTTTCAAATGCACATTTGACTTACTTTTATATATTAAAATGCAATTTTTAGCCGCCGTTTGCTACAAACACCATTAAAGTAGTGAGACAGCTTGGCATTATTAATAAACAGTTTATCCTTTTTAGTGTTCCGTACACCACAGGTGAAAAGGAACCCTATTGTTTTCGCTACGCTGTCCGTCCGTCTGTCAAAAGTTATTTTTTCGAGAACCGTAAGAGCTACGGACCTGAAATTTGAACAGTGTATGTAGAACCTTGCCCGCTACAACAAAAAATAAATGAGAATTAAAAATTAAAGGGTGTTCTAAAACGAGCAACGAAAAATTTTAAAATGCCATGTAACATACATACAATTGTATGATGTACATACATATGTATGTATACAGACACTTGAAATTTGTAAGGTTAGTGTATTTTTATATAGACTAATACAAATAAGACTAAAATTTAAAAAATCTAAATTAAAGGGTGTTCTATCAGTTAATGTAATTTTGACTATGTAATTTGGACAACTTGCTGTATCTTGGAAACTGTAAGAGCCAAACTCTTGAAATTTTCAAAACGAAAAAAAATCGCCAAAAACCAAAAAACCATAACGAGAAAAAACAAAACAAAAGAATCGTTTAAACTACAAAAACGCAAAAAACCCCAATTTAAAAAATGTTTAAAAAATGATTATTTAGCTGCAATAACCGTTTTTTTTTTCAAATTAAAGATTGATTACAAGAATAGTTTTTTTTATTTCAAAAGTCAATATTCAGTCACGTTACTTTCTTACTTATACATATATAATTCAGTTGTGTCTACAAATATTTTAAAATGGATATTACCAATGAACGGAATCAATTGTTATTACTAATAAAACTATTGTGAAACTTCTATTTGTATTGTATTTATAGATATGAAAAAAAATCGAACATTTGTTTGATAATTAGTAGCAAATATGGAACATTCGAATACATAAGTAAATATTTCTTGCTCCAAAAGATTTTTAACAAATCTGTTCTCTCTGTGTGATAATGCTAAATGGTTGCTCACATATCCTACAAGTATAGTATCTGACAATTGACTGGTCATTTGATCAGAAGTCATGCAGGATATATTTCATCATTACGTAGAACAAAGTTTCTATCATGTTATTAATGGCAAAATGAAAAATTTATTGAAAATTAACAAGTTGATGGAATTATTAAAAATAAATTTTTCGTTTTATTTATTGTTAATAATGATTTTCGAAAATTTATTTGACCTTTTGTTTTAAAAATAGTAACTAACAAAGGCGTGTCGAAATATTGTTAAATAAAAGCTGTTAATTTTTATTAAAAAGACCTCAAGCTCAATAAAATAGTTACTATTTTTATTATTGTTAATAATTATAAAAATTTTATATTTATTCAGATGCTTCCAGTTCATCAGCGGTAATGTCGCCAGCTACACCATTGTCTACACCAACTTCGCCAATATCGCCGTGTTCTCCGTCACCTGGCACGAGTACGCCAGAGCCTGTGAAGAAAAAAAGGAAATTTGATTTTAAGGAAATTGTTTTACAGAAGTTCGACAACATTTCATTGGAAATAGCAAAAAGCAATGAGAATGAAAGAGAGTTGATTAAAATAGAAAAGAAAAAAGTAGAAATTCTTGACGGAATTGCAGAGGACAACAAAAAGTTGAACGAAGCTTTAATTTCATTTTTAAATAAACAATAAAATTTAATAAAAAATTAAAAAAAAACAAATTTTTAATAAATATAAATGAAATAAACGTATTTTAATAATTATTAAAAACATTATTGGATAAAAATAAAAAAAATTATCTTTAAAAAATTGCTTTGTTGGTACTTACTAATATAAGAACACAAGTTTTGTCGTATAGCTTCAGCGGTTGGTTGGTTATCACCAATCGTATAAGTTTGTGTTGGACTGTCCCGATTTATATCGAAATCTTTCATATTTTCAAGCCACAGCAAGCCCGAACCATGATCGGCGCGTTCCCTACTCGATTATCTATTCCCTTCCCAACACGGCGAAAACGTGCCGTAAGATGACCAAATGCGTTCTCTACCACTCTTCTACACTTCGATAATCGGTAGTTAAATAGCTTTTGTTCAGCTAACAAGTCCATTGAAAAATCGTAAGGTTTCATTAAAGTGGGTGAGAATTTAAATGCAGAATCTCCCAAAATGCAAACTGGCATCTGAATACCACCTATTTCTTTTTTATTGGCTTTCAATATTTCGTTGTTATCCAGTACTTTCTTTAGTAGGGATGAATTAAAAATTTGGGAGTCATTGCAACGTCCAGGAGCTGCAATGTTTATATATAAAAAACGGTATCTGTGTAAATATAACTTATAAAGTATTAAACCAATAAATTGAAAGTGGAAAAAAACAAAGAAATTGTATATCTCGATACCAAATTATACAGGAATGTAGAGAAAATAACGTTTGATTGGTATGCAAAGGATATATCATCGGGCAGAATAATAAATTTCAACGCAACACAGCCAAAAACGCAGATAATTAACACCGCCAAAAATTTTGTTCGTAGAGTACTAGACATCAGTGACAGTCAATTTCACACGCACAACATAGAAAAAATTTTTAACATTTTAAAAAACAACAGTTTTCCCACAAAATTAATACAATCACTCATCTCATCCTACACACCTACACAAAACCGCGAAAATAGCAACCCTAGCACAGAACATCAAAGGTATTGCAGTATAAAATATATACCCGGCCTTACCGACAATAAAAACATAAAAACAACAATAGATAACAATAACATATGTTTGGCATATAAACCAAATAAAACATTAAATACAATTTTTACAAAAACAAAAACACCTGTAGAAAAATTGCAACAAAACAACGTTGTATATGAAATTCCTTGTAAAGGTAATGATAACTTCAGCTGTGATCTTGTGTATATAGGAACTACAAAGAGGAGCTTAGAAACAAGAGTGAACGAACATAAAGCAGACATCAGTAAAAACAAAGAGAATACTGCTTTGTCACAACATATAACAAATACTAAACACAAACCAGATTTTGACGGTATAAAAATACTAGACAAAGTAAACAACGACAGAAAGAGATACATAACAGAAAGTCTAAGAATTCAACAGAAAATAAACAAAACGATGAACATCAAAGAAGACACGGACAATTTGAGCGCAAACTACAAATTAGCAATTGTCAAAAACATTTGATACACCAAAAGGGGAAAAACATTTTATAATTTTTATTTTTTCACAATACACTTGTTTTCAACAAAGTTTAATTGCTATAGTATTCATGTAATTTTAAAAAAATACAGTAAGTTTTACATTTTTTTATATAAAAAATATTTTTATATATGAAAATGTCCACAATATTGTTGTTGTTTTCTTATTTTTATTAAATAGACGACATCCCTTGAAAAAGTGAACAAAAAATTCACGAAACGTCGGGACAACATGTAATAAATTGCATTTTTATTGACCTTAAACACGGTAGGCCTGATAGCTTAAAGAAAACTAAAACTAACAGAAGATTTTAGTGGGCCAAATATATCAACAAAAACAAAAAATTTACATATTTTTTACCTGTAATCTACAAGAAGCCAAAAGTACAATGGAATACCATCCCTTATAATTATAGTAGTCGGTGGCATCGTTTTGGTTTGGTTTCACTTCGATATGGCACCTATCTGAAAATATAAGTCAGAATTGCCTGTCATTTGTGGATTCTTTTATGTATATATGTATGTACATAAGATTGTACGAAATATACTTTATGAGACCAGTAGAAATATATTGGGCACAAATGCACTTTCGTTCTCACAAATTTCAAACTTACCAATAGCCCCTAAACATTGCGGAAACCCCAGCCTTTGAAATCCATCAACACACTCATTTATGAGTTCTTGCGTCGGAGGCAATTTCTTAATATACTGTGTGGACAACACCTGCCATACCTCCTCACAAAATTCAATTAAAATTGTGCACACAGTTGACTTTCCGACACCGAATAGCTCAGAAACCACTCTGTACTCCCCAGATGAACTGAGTGTAAATAAAGCAATAGCAACGCGCTTTTGTAGTGATATTGCTTTTTGCCACTTTGTGTCGAGTTTATTTAAATTCCCTAACAAACCACAGAGGACGTCAAAACTGGTACTGGTCATACGAAAATGTCTTTTGAAAAACTGGTCATCATTGCAATTACAATTGGTTTCCCAGAATGTAGATTGGCGATTCTGTCAATTGAAAATGTAATAATAATTTATCTGAACTAAATTGTTCATATTTCACTTACCAATTTCCATAAAGACCTTTGATTTGCGTTTTCCTCTAATATTGCAAGAAGCAAAAGTTGTTGTTTTCTTAAATTTTGCAGAATTTCCAAATTTTTCTGTTTTCTTTTTAAGTATATGTAGCTGCTTTGGAATCAAAACATGACCGTTTCAACCACAGCAGCTCGGCGTTTCTATTATATAGAAATAATTTCTTTTTAAAATCAGAATTTATTTCCATTTTTTAAACTTGGACACAATTTTTCAAGACTAAAATAAAAACAATAACAATGTTGTTTTCCAGCTGTCAAACGTTTATTGTGTTAGCTAAATTATGTATGTATGTCTGAACACTAAAATAATTTTCTCAATAAACTGAATATTGACTCAATTAAGTTGCATGTCTGAATACGGTGTAAGTCATCCCTAACGATTAATTTTATATAAAATAAAAAAGTTAATATATATAAATTTATTTATTGCAGTCTGTTAATGTCAGTCGTGTTTTGTCTTGGTCACTTGGCACGATATCTCGTTTAATTTTAAATTTCAGTAATGGTGGATGATGACGTTTAATGCCCACTATTTATGGTGGTTCCCTCTCTTTCAGCAGTAACCTATTTGCTAGTTCACTGGCTGGTAGACTTTGCTGCTTTTTCTTCTCTCACGTTCTTTTAACTTTTGGTTTTTGTTTGGTTAAATTATGAAACACTTAAATTTTAACAGCCTTATTCATAAAAAAATATTTCAGGTTTATTAAGCTCTTATTTGACATATTTCTATGGGAAATTTGTCAAATAAACCTGTACTAAACCTAAAATATTTTTTATGAATTAGACCGTAAATGTTTAGTTGAAATGTCTTTTGTTTTGTTTTTTTTTCTTTTTGTAATGTATTTTTATTTAAATTTATTTCTTAAACAAAATTTGAAATAAAGTTATATAAAAAACTGCTTTTAACAGAACACAGGATTTCTTTCTTCTGTTCGCCTCGGTGAATATCACAAGAATGATTTAAAAAATAGAATATTGCGATCACCAGGCTTATCCCGTTTAGCTATTTTTTTTTCTTATATATCTCGGCCCTTGGTGAGGCCTTCCTTTGCAAAAATGCAAAAGAAGCACCCCGCCGTCCACCTGACCAAACTCACACGTCGCTGCCTAAGACCTCTGCAGATTTTGCTGCAATATAGTGATGCTATCCATGATAAGTGTCATCCGGCGTAATTTGCTTATAGAAGCGCTGCACCACTAGCCTAGAGCCCAGTTCGTGCTTCACCGATGCCTCTCTTCCTCTCGAGAGCAGACGGAGTAAGAATTATTGCACCACCACCACGAATTTGGCGTACCTCATGTAAGCGAACACCAAGCGTCAGACCCACCTCCTTCGAAGACACCGCAGCTCCTTTCCCCGTCACAACCCCGACCGCGTCTTAACTGTCTTGACAGCAGGTCTCATCACTACAGCCACAGGGGCACTTGCGGGCGAAGCAACGAACCATTATGACCACCAAAAATAGCAGTTGACATGGCCTCCAAGCGTCCCCTGAACCTCTCGTTTTCAGCCAAGAGCCTCATCATGAGTACCTCATAATCGGCTTAAATTCGCGAAATCAGCCCTGTCAACTCCATCCGCCAACACCACCTCCAGCTTCAGCTCAGCAACAGTTTCACTAGCAGCAGCACCAGGATTCATCTTCGCCTTTTTCCTTGCACGATGGCTCGAGGAGGCAAAATGCACCCTATCCGTCGCTTCGGTAACAGTTGCGTTCCAATCATCCACCCTTTTATAAACTACATCTCCACCTTCAACAACAACTATACTATTAGCACCACCAACAGCAACATCAGCAGCAGCTACAGCAAGAACAGGACGGTTCTTGGACGATTTAGGTTTTACCCTTTTCTTGCTTTCAGTGTCGCTCTGACGCACGATCTTAAACGTCACAGGCGGCAACATTGTTTCCAAAAGAGAAGTGACGTGGGATACATTATCATCAACTTCACCCTTCGGCATCCTTTTTTGCGCGGACAATGGCCTCGAAGGAGCCATCACCGCACCAAATGCAAAATTGCCAACAAAAGCAAAAGACATTCTTCACTTATCTAATCAATAAAGTGAAATAGATACGAACATTTTAGTAAAGCTTTCAGTCTCAAATTGTTAAATCTTTAATTAACAGTCAAAAACCAATTCAAAAATGGTTTTAATTTGGTTTTAACAAAAAAAATTTGTATGGTAAAACCAGGTTTTAACAGTTTTTTAACAAAATAAAAATTTTAGTGTAGTTTTCTCGTTATTTTTTAAATTTGCCCCTTTTTGTATAAATCTCCTATTTAGTGCCACTTTTTGAAAAATGTCATCGGTCACCCTGCTCAGGCAGATGTTAGTACAACACTAGCGTACCATTTGCGTGATATTAAAAAGCAAAAACAAACATCCATGGGATTTCTATAAACTCAAGCAATGAAAAAAATAAAAATGTACTATGTATGTATGTATGTATGTATGTTCGATTTATACACAAACACACTGAGGTTATTTATTGCAGACAATTTTTGTTTGTTTTATAAATGTTTCTACATGTTCGTTAAAATTCTCATTTCGTTGAAATTTATAGTAGCATAAGATGTCAAGTTTGTGCCGAAGAAAGCATACTTACCTGGCGTAGGGGTTACCGTGATCATGAAGGCGGTTCCCCCGGAGTGAGGCTTGGCCATTGCACTACGGTTGAGTTGACCTCCGCGATTATTCCTAATGCGAATAACTCGTGCGTGTAATTTTTGGTAGCCGGGAATGGCGTTCGCGCCGTCCCGACATTATTAATAAATTAAACTTCCATTGTTTCTTATTTTCATAAACACAATTTTGTCCGGTTTTGGAAATAACATTAATAGAATTAACATTGTTAACAGTGGTTGCCAGCAGCAAGACCAGATTTTAAAATAAGCTAAAAATTAAAATTTAAGCCATAAAATAAAGCTAAAGTTTTTTCGGCTTCTTCCACGTTGCATAGTTTCCAGCGTTGTCAACTTGGTTCGTTTCGCGCTATTTTGGGTACTTTTTGAAATTTTTTGTGCGAAAAATTTGGTGCGTGGTCAGTGTGACCGTTGAGAAATTTCGAAAAGTAGCACAAAAAGGGGATTTAGGAAATAAAAGTGGCACAAAAAAGGGGATTTTTTTCAAAGAAGGGGCAACTATTTTAGAAACAAAAACTCAAATTAAAAACACGATTTTGAGTTAGTTTTGTTAATTTTTTCATAGATTGAAAAACATTAACAATTTATAGATAAAAGAACAATTCATGGATATCTTAATCAGCGTGACCGTTTGACCGACTAAAGTGGCAATTTGCCACTTTTTCGACTGCGTTTCCCCTTTTTCGACTGCCTTGCCACTCTTTGACCCCTTTATTTAGGGTGAGTTATATGAAAATACATTAAAAATAAAAAGTTTAGTGCAATTTTCTCGTTTTTTTTTTAATTTTGCCCCTTTTTTTGATAAATGCCACTTTTTGAAAAATGTCATCGGTCACCCTGATCTTAATTAAATTAAAGAAAACTCCGTCAGAAGAAAAAGCATCACTCATATTTATTTTACTGTTTATTATTTAGTGTGGCATATGAAGTTTTTTTTAGCTTATTTCAAAAATGTTCGGGTTGAAATCTACTGATGATTTTCTTAAGCAGAAAAGAAACCAATATAGACGTTGCTTAATCGAAACAATAAGCATGTAGTACATACATCTCGTTACCTTAATATAGAAAGGCCCTAAATCATTTTTTTTCAAATGGAAATTTCTGTATTTTTTCGAACATAATTGTTCTATCGAAATATACAAAAAACTCAATTTAAAAAAAAAATAGGGTTTTTCTATATAAAGGTAACGATATGTATGTATAATATAATCAGAAATTATTGTACTTTAAATAAATAATATATGCAAAATTTTCTGAGGTTTCAATTTTTTGGAAATGTGGCTATATATGTCCTGATTCACACACGTCAGGTCTGAGTCGTCAAGTCTTGAGTTTTTAGGAGAGAGAGGAAAAGAGAATGGAAAGGGGTACAGACTTGACCGTACCAGTCAAGTTTGCTTTTTCGTTTTGTTTTGTCATTCGTAATACTCTACTACAACACAAATTGATGAGACTTGATGAAATAAACTTGACGGTGTGTATGAACGTAAATGCAGGTTCAAAAGAAAATTGAACAAAAACTGATCAGCTAAACCTGATGTGTGTGAATCAGGACTATCTATTTCTTGACAAGAATTTCTTCTAATCAACTCAAACTTTGTTACAAAAATGTCAGCTTTCGTATAGGTTGATATAAAAAAATAGTCTGTCATCAGCACTGACGCCAGGAAAAACCCGTAATTTACGTTAAAAAGCACTAAATTAAAATTTTTTGCTTTATAAAAACATTTTGTATATACAAAATATAGAAATCGGTTGACCTTGCATTTTATCCCTAAAACTTCACATTTAAAGCATCCGATACATATTTCGATTCTATCAGTGAATTCTAAAATCAATTTGACGAAACCTTTTTAAGTTATTATAAAAAATTTATTTTTTTTCGTCAACGAGAAAACAAATCACCTGAAATTTGTCGAACTAGCAGCAATTGTCAAGTCTTTTTGACATGCTGATTATATTTTGAACTCGATGGGAGTAGTAGTTACTTTTTTAAAATCAAGACTTTCAAAATTTGATTTTTATTTAATGCTATGGCAACATTCTTTCACAACAAACGCAATATTAATAACAATGTTACAAAATTAAAAAAAAAAGTAATTTGCAAGTTAACCAAGTTATATAAACTTAAATTATATGTACTGTTATTTTAGAAAGAAGGACCGAAGTAGGTTATAAATATGTAACCTAAAACGGCAGCTCTATTAGCAACACAATTTTTCGTTTCAGACAGTTTTTATATAAAGCCAAGTGTAAGGACAATTTTTTATGTATTTTAGACCAGTAACCCGCAAGCCATAGCACAATTGTGCGGATGAAAATCACATACATGCTTATGCTCTTTCATTTAGTCGTCACTGAGCAAGCGACGAATTAAGTTGTGCACGCATGTATTAATTTTTTCCTGGTTTTTTGTTTAGGTTCTTTGAGCACACGGAACGAAATTAAAGTTCAAATTTAATAAATTTGTACAGCAACAAAAAATTTAAATAATTATGGAAGCTAAGAAATATTTCGTGATAAAATATGCTTTTTGCAATATGCAATGCATTTTATGTTATGAAACAGTTAAAAATAAGACATTTTAATAGTATCCACAAGGCTGTGAATAAATTTAATTTGGAATTTATACACTCATTGTTGAATGGATTATTACATTTTTAGTTTTTAGTTAAGTTTTTGACTAAATTGCTTATTTACAAAAAAATTCAAACAATTAATAACCACATCATGTATTTTAAATTAGAAAACTTTTCTTCAAGTGCAAGTTTATTTTACTCTCATTTTTCTCACCAATACAAACATATTTAATTTTGCGGGACACTGTTTTAGACTTAAATAAAGTAATAAAGGGCGTGTGTCAAACGGTAGAAAAGTACTATGATAAAAAAATATTTGCCTGTGGGGAAAAATATTCATTTTTCTGCTGTGCCAAATGATATCTATTTTGAGAATGTAAAATTTTGACAAATTCACTTGAGCATAGGAAGAAGCTGATGAAACAATTGCTGCGGCGGTTTTGCTTCGCCTGACTACAACCCGCCGGCTACCAGCAAATTTTTAAGAGGACATTTTTATATAAAACAATATTCTTGTGGCAAAAAGTTATATAATATTATATATATGATGCAACATTTTTCGCAAACTAAAATAAACAATGATTTTTTCACAGTCTAATTAAACTTAAAAGACGTAAAAATCTTTCTATTGGGCGACGGGTCGAAGCGACGGCGGTGGATTTAAATTCTATGATACCATGCTTTTTATTGCAGCTTGTCAAAAATTTACCTGTTGTGAAATTTTATTCACCTGAAAATTGTCAAAAATTTACTTACACTTACCGTTTGGCACATGCCCAAAGGTAAAAACGTAATCAACTTCTGCGTTTAAACATTCAAGTTTGATGGGAATGCAATGTCTATAATGCCCCAAACGAGTTTATATCAAATGAATCGTTATAAGACTTTATTTCTGTCCAAAACTCGATAGCGAACTCAAAGTTTCTCCATTGCATTAAGTGAATTGTTCTCTATTTACTGTATAGTATACTAGAAAATATTTCGCTATTAGACTATACTTGCATTATGTATTCTTTGTCGTGTGGCAAAACCTGTTTCAATTGTGCTTAAAATGTCAAAGTTTGAAAATAAAATGCACGTATTTCTTTAACCAAGTTTTGTACAAAATATTCTAATAAGATATTTTGAAATGTTCCATTTAACTTCAGTGCTTATGTTTTTTAAATGTTAGACTTCTTCAAAAATATATACATACATTATATAAGGAAAATTCTTTTTGAATTTTGGGCTTAGTGCCACCGCCAAAAAATAAAAAGCATGAAAAACTAGTTTTAAAAAGCTCCGAGCACAAACTTCAAAACTTTTCGCGTCGAAAATTTCAGAAGGCTCTCTAAAATCGGTGCAAACAGCACCTACTAACCATACGTCTATACCTGATATATTTTTATCATGACAAAAGTCAAACTGTATATTGAAAAATAATTTTTTTTATGTTAGCTGTTTTTCATGTATGGAATGTGACATTTGTCATGACAAAAATATATCAGGTATAGACGTAGGGTAATACACAATCATATTGTTGCGTAAAAATTAAATCAAGTAATTGTATTTCTAAAAAGGGGCAAAAAGGGTCAAAGCGTAACAAAAAGTAGCAGATTTAGCTGATTTTAAAAAAGTGTCACTAAAAGTATCAAAAATTTATTAAAGTAGCAAATTGATACTTTAGTAGCACACACGGTCACGCTGTGCGTGGTGCGCTTTGTTTTTTAAATTTCGGTGCGTTTTTTAATTTTTGGTGGCACCACCGCAAATTTAACACAACAGTGGGTTAAAACCGGAAAATTCTTGATGTGAAACTTATCAACTTGCTGATAATGTTAATTACCATATTAATACTAATGATGTTTACAAAATATCACAATTTGAAATAAAATCTGTTGTGTGGTCCGATGATAAAAATAATGATGAAAATATTGGCTTTATTAATTTGGAATAATTAATTTTTGTTCTCTTTTTAAAAAGTTTTAAACAGAATTTATAAAATTAATGTACAAAAATTTATCATCTTGTACAAGTGAATGTAGACATATTTATGTGCCCTTAATTATGAAAGTTGTATAAGTCATATATTTCTTTGGTCGAAATATTTAGTACATTACATTTGAAACAATTCAAAAATATTTCTGGAATTTATGCAATAGTTTAATTTAGAGTTACTAGTATAACTTTATTTTACTATATCGAATCAAAAATGCGTATGACTTAAGATAGAATTAGTAAAATCGTATCGTGATGTTGCGTGTGCTATGCAAACTGTTACATTTTCTATAACTTGTGCACAAAGTTGAACGATACGGCAAGCTGTAAAGTAGAATGATACGATTTTACTAATTTTACCTTTAGACCACTTTCATAATTAAGGGCACATGTATACCATGTATGTACGAATTCATTTAGTACATACGTATATTGTAAAAGGCTATTTCTTTTAAGTGTGATATTTTTAATAGAGATACATTAAACTTCTGATAAAATAAATTTAAAAATATTTGATTAAAATGATATATATTCTGAACTTTTATTAGTTTTGAATGCTTACTATTTATTAATAATTGATCTCTTTAAGAATTTTTGTACAGATTTTATGAAATTAAGAAAAATATTATCAAACAAATTTGTTTAGTTTTTTTAGGTTTTACCCTTTTAACTTTGAACTGTAAAAACCTGTTTTAGGGCCAATTTCACCAACTCTATTTAAATATCAATTCATATTTAAATGTCGATTTTCATGAATTTTTGTATGAAAAAATTACTTTAGAATATGAGTTGATATTTAAATAAGTTGGTGAAATAGGCTCTTAGTGTTAAATTTTTAATACAATAATATAACAAAAATTAAAAATTCTAAAAACCCCCGACTTTTTTCAAAAAAGATGTTATATCTTCTAAACGGCTGGACCGATTTTCTTCAAACATATCTAGCTAAGAACCCTCTCGATCAAGTCATCCTTCAAATGAAAATCGGTCCAGCCATTTGGCCTCTACGTGGACACGGACAGACACACAAATACACAGACAGACACACACTACAAACTTATAACACCCCTTTTTTTAGTAGGGGGTTAAAAAATATAATATTATACTTTTTATGCAAAATCAATTCAATAAACATTTTAAACTAAAGAAATCTTGGTGCGTTTTTTGTAAATGGCGCGATTTTTCTCCATTTTGGTGCGTTTGGAAATTTCAAAGTTGACAACGCTGATAGTTTCTTATTGCTAAAATAACGTTAAATATATACATATGTACATACAAAAACACATTTTTCTATTATTTGAAATAAAAATATCGAATAATTTTTAATTAAATTATTTATTCATTATTATATTTGAGTTTTAAAGAAAAATAACACAAAAACTTTCCAAAAATTTAAAAACATTTATACTAAAATACGAAACCTTTTTTAAATTCATTAGTCTTATTAACAGAAAACCTATTTCCTAATTTTTGTTTTAAGTAAATTCATGCCGCTGAATACAAGTTCAACTCAACTCAAAGAAAATCTTTAAAAGTCTTATAGGCAATATTAATTTAACTTTTGCCATTTTAATTCCAAAATTACAATCAATGTCACCTATTTTTAAATATGTCATTTCTCTTATAAATTCGCAATTTACATTTTGTATATTCAAATTATTTTTCAATGAAAAAATTTTATATATTTGAATGTTAGCAAATTATAATTTTTAACCTTCCTTCGTCCAAAAATGGGTGTTTGTAGAGCGTGTCTGCACATTTGTGAATCTGTACATCGAGTCCACGTACAGACCAAAGTGCTGCATCGACTTGACCGAGAGTCTTCTTAGCTTTCTTTGAAGAAAATCTGTCCAGATGTTCAGAAGATATCACATCTTTTCTAGATATATTTAGTTGAATCTGTGTGTCCTTGATGCCGTGTCTCCCAAACGGCTAGACCGATTTTAATTTTGGTTTTGTCGTTTGAAAAGTGACTTGATCTCTCCTATAATTGAAGAATATCGGTTCAGCCATTTAGTCATTATTGGAAATGCTTCATTGTTTATGGCAGTTTAATTTCCAATCACATGTGATGTTTTAAATGCGCTTTTGGAACCTGTTTAGTTTGATACTCCTTGCACTTGCACCCTTAATATATAAGTATGTAAAAAAAATCTACCGAATTTCATTCAAATCTACCGACTTTTTTGTCGATTCTACCGAATTTAAAAAAAAATTAAGTGCGCACACTGCCACAAACCAACTAAGGAATTTTGCGCACAAAAAATTTTAAAAAGCACCCAAAATGGTGAGAAACGCACCAAGTGTTAAATTAAGTGTTAAATTTTTAACACAAAAAAAATAATATTTATACTTTTTATGTTAAATTAATTTAGTAAACATTTTAAACTAAAAAAAGAAATTGGTGCGTTTTTTCTCCATTTTGAAATTTCAAAGTTGACATTGTTGACAGTGATGCCAATTTAGCGCGTTTCGCGCTAGATTTAGAGCGTTTCAACTATGCCAAGCGCGCTTTTTGCCATCTTATCGCGTTTAATTAAAAAAAGCGCTTAATTAGCGCGTTTTGAATAAAGTCAATAATACTATTTCAGTTCCATATTTTTTAACTTTTTTTGTATGAATTTAACAATTTTCTAATATCAAAAACTCTGATAAAATTTTTTGAATTAGTTAATGATTGAGCTGTCGCAAACAAAATTCGCTTGCAGTGTTGCCAGAAAATGATGATGAGAGAATCCTAAATTGGTCAAAAAATTCTGCTAAAATGTTCTACAGACTAAAAGTATAATGCCAGATTTAAATGTAGAAAATTATTGAAATATGTAGCTTTGAATTTCATGTTTATACAAACTTATTACAGGTATTGCAGATCATCAGGGAACCTTTACCTTGCAATACATATGCATTTATGAGAAAAATCCTCTACACAGGAGAAATTTTTTAACAAATTAAAATTTTTTATTTTCAATAAATTCTGCCAGAAAGCATTTAGCAGAATTTGTTGGAAGTTTAATGCTTTTTAACTAATGAAAATGCTAGATCTGGCAGTGAAAATGCTAATATGGCAACAATGTTCGCTTGACCTTGGTTAGAATTAAAAACGCATTTTAATACTGTAATCAGCGTTGCCGTTGTGACACTAAAGTATCACTTTTGACCCTTTTTCGTGCCAATGACACTTTTTATGACCCTTTTTTTAATTTATCCCTTTGCATCATTTTAACAAAATGTATGCCGTAGGGCATTCATGTGTTCAAAAATTTTTCGAAGCACAGTCTAGCATTTAGCAGTTAGCGATATTCGGTTCGATGGTGTCGATCATTTTACTGTTTTGGTCGAAACAAAAGCCAATAAATGGTGAAAATATTTCAAGAAATCTAACACCCAAATCCCTGATTACAAAGGCAAATTATTTCTGGGAGTATCTCAATTAAAAAATGGTAAAGTAAGAAAATAAGAAACATGTTGATTATTTAGTTCTTGTTTCAACTTTGTTATTTGTTATTGAGCTCCTCATTTGTTTAAATGAAAGTTTATAATATAATAACTCTAGTTGTTCTAAGAAGCTTTGGGTAAAGGTTACCTGATGATCTGCATTAGCGACAGTGAAATGCGCATAGGATCCAGCTAAACCCCTCAATAATCAATTTCAATGTATTTTTAATAAAAAAAAACATTTTACTTAATAAGTAAAATATTACTTTGGGATTCTTAGTGCGTTTAAAAATTTTAAACTTAAATTGTAACAATTCCTATAAAAAACACTAATTAAAAAATATGTATTTTAACTTATTTTCATCTTCAAACGTAATAAAACATTTTATAAATAAAATTTTTGCAAACCGGCAAGACCGTCTAGAGCCGGTCCTCACTATTCTTTTCCTGGAGTTCGTTCCTTACGTTTTTTCATCTGTAAATTAAAACTTGCGATTATTTTGACTATATCTACTTTTAAGATAAGTAGCTCCATCCGACATTTTTACGGTCTGGCCGGTTATGGGGTTAAAATTGATTTACATTTAAAGTGTGTTAGTTAATTTGATTTTAGTCTAATGCACGGATGGAAATCATAGTACAATTGTACTTTTCATGGTACATTTTTGACCTTGTTGGTACCGTGGTACTACCGCGAGTTACTTGGTACAATTTAAAAATGTCAATGTTTCACTATATAGTAACATTAATTTTGCTACGTTCTATTTAATTTCTTTGTGTGTGTTTTATTTGAATCTCTAATAGAATAGTCGAATCTACGAATGTACCTTTATGAATGTAATATTTAATGTTTTTTTGTGTTAATTTCCTGTTTTTATTGTAAACTTCTGTATTTTTATACTAATTTTTTTTACGTTTCTGTTTTTATTAATAAATATTAAAAATTGGTACGTACCGTCATGGTCTAAAAAGTACATTTTATTTTCATAGTTGGTACAAAATCCAAGAAGTCATTTTCCTTCCCTGGTCTAATGTATTTAATTAATTCTTAAAATTCGTTTCTTTTTTTTAATTGAAGTAAATGTAGTTTTTTTTGTTCACAAAAAACTTGGCCCTATTCAGCGTTGCCGTTGTGACACTAAAGTATCACTTTTGACCCTTTTTCGTGCCAATGACACTTTTTAATATATCCCTTTGTATCATTTTAACAAAATGTATGCCGTAGGGCAATCATATGCTCAAAAATTGGACGAAGCACAGTCTAGTATATCAGTAGTTGTAAAAAGTGCTGTTCGTCCATCATTTTACTGTTTTTTACCTGGTGTTCGTTCCTAATGTTTTTTCACCTGTAAGTTAAAATTTACGGTTCTTTTGGCTTTATCCCCTTTAAAAAAATATTAGCTTCATCCGATCATTTTTACGATCTGGCCAGTTAGAGACCTAACATTCATTTATAATTAAAGTATGTATGTATGTTAATTAATTTTATTTTAGTCTAATGTATTTAATTAATTGTTAAAATTCGTGTTTCTTTTTTTAATTGAAATAAATGTTATTTTTTTTCTTCCAAAAAACTTGACCCTATTTTACTATAAAATACCCTTTTATTGAACCTTTTTTTCTTAAATACCCTTTTTATGACACTTTTTCAAAATTTTCAACTGACCCTTTTTTTCTTAATTACCCTCTTTATGACACTTTTTCGTAATTTTCAACGGCAACCCTGGCTGTAATGGCGAATATTTTGAAATTTTACAACTAAAAATATGTACTACATACAATGACCCAAGAAATCAACATTAATTACAAAGAGCATCTACTATAGCTGAAGTACAAAAAGCATTTGAATCGCAAAACTATTCCACAATTTATATGTTGTTACAAATAAATTAAAAGTAAAAACGATTGATTTCGATTATTTGGAAGGCGATTCTGATTCTGTATTAAATGATTTTATTTTATTAAAACATAATGTGGAGGAAGCAATATTGCAAAATCTGAAAAATTAATTCTGATACGAGTACTAATACATACATCGACTTTTATTGAAATTTAATTTAGCGCGTAGAAAATAGCGCTTTTTTTGCTATAAATATTTGACAATGCTGTAACTTAGCGCGTTTTAAGAAGGGTAGCAGTAAGCAGTGCTGCCAGAAAAACTTTGCCTCTTGTCCCCAATTTAAATCATCATGTCGCCAAAAAGTCCCCATTTCAAAAGAGAAATCCTAATTTTTGTCCCCAAAAATATTTTGTCAATATTGTTGTTTGATATCATTTTAAAATGATGCTGTTACTCAATCCATTGCTTCAAAACTCTTTGCACAGCTTTTCGGGATTTGACTGTATTTATTTGTACTTAAGCTTAAGCGTTCGCAACGGTGCGAGAAATAACAAAAAATTCTTCAGAAGTGGGAATTGATTTTGCCACTTGTGAGCTGCAAAAGTTTCAGTGAATTTTTTAACAAAGTATAAGTTAAGTCATTGGAACTTATAAATTTAAACACATAGACCACAGCAGGCTACACGACTACAAGTGCCACTGACAAAAAGTGTTGCCTGGTAGCCAGCTACTTAATTATTTTAAAAACGGCAGTAACACAATAAGATCCTGATATTGAAGTATAAATATATATTTCAGTGGTGCCGCTTTCACATATTTCACATATATGCATAAAAATAGAAGTGTTTTTTTAAAAGTATAAAAAGAAATAATTTTCTTTTACATTTTTTGCGAATTTTTTTATTTACATTTAATTTCTTTAATACATTTAGTAAATTTTTTCGCGTTTTTACCAAATTTTTTTATTTTTAACGGGTTTGGCGATTTTTAGTCAACTTCTCGCGAATTTTTGCAAACTTTTTTGCTTTCATTTTTTAATAAAATTAGACTTTATTATCATCCCGCTGTTAGTAAATTTTTGGGAATTTTCGTACATTTTGGGCACACCTTACAGTTATAGCGATTCTTAATCAATACTATGGCTTTTTTTAATTTTGTAACTTTTCTGGAATTTCCATTTTCCCGCTTTATAAAAATATAAATACGGTAATAATACTATTTTAAAATAATCTGTAAGCTTAGAAGAAACCCCATAAAACGTAAATATTGTATTCAGAAAAAATACTCTTATAAGAAAAAGTGATGTTTGAGCTCTAAATGAAAAGTCCCCAAATCCCTCCCCACGAAATTCTGTCCCCAAATGAGAAGCAATATCCCCATTTCGAGGACAAATCCTCTAATCTGGTGGCACTGGTAGCAAGTAGCGCGTTTGGATCATAAATAGTTGGCATGGCTGGTTGACAACGCTGGAAACTATTGAAAAGTAGAAAAAAATTTAGCTATATTTTCAAACGTGATTATTTTACAATCAGTGATGCCATTAGGATACGAAAGATAAATTTTTCGTATCTTTTGATGACTTCACGTACCATTTATAATCCTGACATTTTTCGTATCTTTTGAATCTGCACGCAAAATTTACAGAAATAAAATATTAAACTTTCCGTCTCTGACAAAGTTTGTTAAAGTTATCAATTTCATTAACAGTGACAACTAAATACAATAAATAACATATATTTTGTTGTTAAGTTTTCTAAGTTCTTCTGTCGTTTGCTTATTCTTGTGTATATGTACGTTAAGATGAAATTTTAAAAGAAAACAATAACGATCTTAATAGTGTTTTCACACTTAAAGTTAAAACCATAAACAACTAATTTTGCGTTCAGACTGCAAGTTTTAACTCACAGACGGTCTACTTACTTTGTTCCAAATAAAACCAGGTCATTTTGTATGGAAAATCAGGCTTTAACAGTTGGTTTTAACGTTAACATTAATTTTTATTTAAACCATGTCAGTGTGAAAACACTATTAAGGATGTTTCAGCATACAATCCATCTAAATCGATAATTATTAGTAGTGCGAAGTTGTTCTGAGGAAATAGTAACATCATTTATATTTTCAGGAAATTTCTAAGAACTTTTTGATATAATCGTCTTAGTATAAACGCTCGTATATTAATTTTTACAAAAATGAATTTGTTTTGATAAAATCCAAAGATAGTGACATACAGTGATGCCAACTTTGTTGACTCAGAAAGCACATCTTACTTTAAAAAAGCACTAAAAAGCATAATTTTAAGATCTAGAAAGCGCAAAAAGCACTAACCTGAAAAACGAGAGAAGATTCAAACGAGTGAAGTTTAATAATGCTTAATATTTTCTAAGCAAATCTCTATTTTGGGAATAGTATTATCTTTAATGAAACATATCAGACAAAAAAGGTATGCTTTACACTTGAAAAATAACTTGTTGTCAACTTTTAAATTTCAAAAAGCACTGAAACCAGGAAAAACGCGTAATTTAAGTAAAAAAGCACTAAATTAAAATTTTTTGTTTTATAACAAAAATTTTGTATATAAAAAATATAGTAATCGGTTGACCTTGCATTTTATCCCTAAAACTTCAAATTTGAAGCATCCGATACACGTTTTGTTTCTATGAGAATCAGTGAATTCTAAAGTCAACCTTTTTAGGTTATTATAAAAAATCTGATTTTTTTCGTCTACAAAGAAACAAATCGCCTGAAACTAGTCAAATTAGCAGCAATTGGCAAGTCTTTTTGACTTGCTGATTAGATTTCGAACTCGATGGGATTAGTAGTTAATTTTTTTTAAAGTCAAGACTTTCAAAATTTGATTTTTATTAAACAATGCTGTGGAAACATTCTTTCACAGCAAACGCAATATTAATAACAAAGTTACAAAACTAAAAAAAAAGTAATTTGCAAGTTAACCAAGTTATATAAACTTAAATTATATGTACTATTCTTTTAGAAAAAAGGAACGAAGTAGGTTATAAATATGTAACCTAAAACGGCAGCTCTATTAGCAACACAATTTTCTCGTTTCAGACCGCTTTTATATAAAGCCAAGTGTAATGACAATTTTTTACGTATTTGAGACTTAAATAAAGTAATAAAGGTAAAAACGTGATCAACTTCTGCGTTTAAACATTGAAGTTTGATAAGAATGCAATTTCGATAATGCTCCAAACGAGTTTATCCAACCAATTATGAATAAAATTCCGCAGGAAATTTTTCATTGGGAACAATTCCAATTAATAGCAAGTAATAGGGAAAACAAAAAATTCTAATTGGAAAAGGGAGATATTTCTCGTGGAATTTTATTCATAATTGGGTGGTATATCAAATGAATCTTTATAAGACTTTAGTTTTGCCTAAAACTCGATAGCGAACTCAAAGTTTCTCCATTGCATTAAGTTAATTATTCTGTATTTACAGTATGTAATAGAAAATATTTCGCTATTAGACTATACTTGCATTATGTCTTCTTTGCAGTGTGGCAAAACACTGTTTCCATTAATTATGCTTAAAATGTGAAAGTTTGAGAATAAAATGCACGTATTTCATCAACCAAGTTTTGTACAATCTTATTAGAATATTTTGAAATGTTCCATTTAACTGCAGTGCTTATGTTTTTTAAATGTTAGACTTCTTCAAAAAAAAATATATATATGTATATTATATAAGGAAAATTCTTTTTGAATTTTGGGTTTAGTGCCACCGCCAAGAAATAAAAAGCAGCCAAAATTAGTTTAAAAAAGCACCGAGCTCTAACTTCAAAATTTTTCGCGTCGAAAATTTCAAAAAGGACTAAAAACGGTGCGAAAAACCGTTAGTTTTAATTAGTGTTTTTTATGGGAATTGTTAAAATTTAAGCTTAAAATTTTTTAAACGCACTAATAATCCCAAATTAATATTTTACTTATTAAGTTAAATATATATTTTTTATTAAAAATACATTGAAATTCGAAATTAAAAAAAATATATTTTACTTAATAAGTAAAATATTGGTTTGGGATTATTAGTGCGTTTAAAAAATTTTATACAGATTTTTTTTATGTAACATTTTTTTTATTTAAGTTAAAACATAAATTAACAGTCCAGTTTCAATAACAAAAATTAAGTTATAATGAAAACTAGAAAAACAAAACAAAAACAATATATAGACAAAAAGTAAAGTATGTTTAGAAAAAAACTAAATAATAATAATAATATAATAATAATAAACTAAATAATAATAAAATTAATATTTGTTTCCAACAAGTTTATATGTTCATATGGAAACATTATTTATGTATATACTATATTTGAATACAATATTTTGAAAAGATACAAGCAAGAAATGATTTCATTCATCATTCATGATTTCATTTCTTAATAATTTATTATTTAATTTAAAAAAGATTTATCTGTTGGTGCATAAATAAAAATAGAAAATTGCCATTTATTATTTAGTTACCCTTCCAATATTGAAGTTCTGAATCAATACTATATTGTTGCGATGAATGAACATACATACATAAATAAGTACAAACATATGTATGCAAGTATGTATGTATACGTGTTCAATTGAAAAAAATTTTATGTGCATATACATAATATTACACCTCATCACAAAAATTTATTGCAATAGTGTAAAAAATAGCGCTTTTACAAGCAGTTGTACAAAAAAGTTACATTTTGAATATTACACTTTCTATTATGTTTTACCTTCTCCTGTAAAGTTACAATTATTTGCGTTAGGGCCTTTCCATTTGAAACAAATGATATATTGACCTGTGTTAGTTGATATCCTATCAAAAATTTCGGTCATCAAAAGTACTGATACCAAAATTTGGACCTAGGAATATTTTTCACAAGTTTTCCACTAGTCTAACAAAGTTGTATATGAACATGAATTGTTTTGTTTTGTTTTCTAATAAAAATAAAACATATGTATACATGTTTAAAGAGGAAATTTTGATTTGTTCGATTTTCTGACGATTTTTCGGATATGAAATGACGATTATTTTATATTTTATCGGGATTTCGGTGATATTTCCATCATTTTATCTGGCAGCCCTCGATTGAACCATAAATATGCATACGTACATACATACATGTGTGTGTACGAGTATATATAGTATATGAATATATACAACCCAGCGGTAAAACTCAGAAGACTTTCTTGGTGCAGGCCTTATTAAAGGACTCTTTCGCATAAAATATACGATACACATTCCACACTCGCTTCTTTGAGAAGGGAGAAGAGAAAGAGTAACATGTTTTTTTTTGTTTTTTTACCAAAGCAAAAACAAATTCTATTAGTTTGAAGGCCTTCCAGAATCTCTGGTGAAGGAAGCAAGAACAGAAGGCCTGCTCCGCAATGACAACGCGTGTAAAAAAGACATGAGTATGGAATGGAGCGCGCAGGCCTTCTACATCCAAAAGAAGGCATACAGAGGCCTTCTAGAAGGCATCCCTACTCCTTCTAGTTCCCGCTGGGAAGGTATTTGCAAATCATAATTTTTCGCTATTTTTTTAATTTTACTCTAAATAAAAATTGGTGGCTGTTGTTACAAACAATTTGACAGTAGAAAATCTTAAGAACACCTTAACACAACTTGTCTTGCTACTAAAGCCCCGTTCAGACTATTATACAAGTATTAATACTTTCATCACATTTTACGATACAGAAATCTAAATACATTCGTTGCGACTGTCAAAAAATCTAACGTAAAATCACATATTGCGTTCAGACCATCACACTTCAAATAAAATGTGTGATACAAGCAGAAAACAAAACAGCTGTTCAATGTTCTGTGCCGCGGCGTCAAAGCGGTTTCATGCAGGCGGGGACGTGCCGTCACTTGGAAAAATTCAGCAGTTAAAAATATTCTATGTAAATAACAGAAAAAATTTAAGAAAATATATTACAAAAACGTTAAAAAATTACGTCAACGAAATATACTTCCATACGATTCACTTATTCAAAATTTTGAGCCGATATACATATGACAAAACATATTACATCAATGACGACACGCTATCGGCGGCGAAACAGCCGACTTGGAAATTTGGTTTGTGTGAAAATGCAACCCTGATCTAATGAAAAGTATTATCGTTTAGAAAATTTTCTAAAAACGAAAAAGTCTTATGGGATGTCAAAATTTGTATCGTATTATTTGCCACTTTGATGACATTTTGAGTTCAGACTATCACACTTGCACGTATTATTTGAATTTTTGACAAGTATAAATACAAAGTATAATAGTCTGAACGCGGCTTAACTACATACGTACAGTAATACAATTTTATTAAGAATTTGTTGAAAGCTACATACAGTTGACTCAGAAAGTGAGTGCTCATCCAAACATTTTTTTAAAATACACTATGTTTTCATTAAAAGACTTCACGTTTTTTTTCAAAATAAGTATTATATTAATACGTTTAATACTCTTATTCCAATCCCTAAGTTGGAAATTTCAAATGCCTTTTACCCGCAAAATTAGAACGCAAAAACAAATTAAGTACCATTTTTTTAGTTCAAAAAGTGAGTGCTCATCACTGATCAGCTTCAATTTCAAAGCAAATAACGGTAAATTTTGCAAACAAATAAATCAGAAATGTCATAGAAGCTTCAGTGAACGACAATAAAATCATTTAAAGAAGAGTTCTTGCAAAAAGTAGTTAATATTTTGTAAAAACATAAAAATGTCACCAAAACGTAAAGAAACCACGGAAGCGGAACGGAAAATAATAATAAATTTGCGAAAATCAAATAATACGCTACGCAAAATTGGTGAGATAGTCAAAAGGCCTTATTCTACTATCAAAAAAATAATTGATAAATATAATAAAACGAGAAAAATTGCCAATGATCCAAGATGCGGACGTCCTCAGGCACTTTCTGATGCTGAAAAGAGGTATATTGTGCGGGAAATAAAGAAAAATCCCAAGTTGCCGGCAACAGAAATAACAAAAACTATCAATAGCAACTTTAAAAAAAGCGTTTGTCCAAATACAGTACGAAAATTACTTCATGAGGGTGGGTACAGCAGTTGTGTTCCACGTAAAAAACCATATATTAGCAAAGCGAACAAAGCAAAGCGATTAAAATATGCCGAAGAACACCGAAATAAGTCTAACGACTTTTGGAACAGAGTGGTTTTTACAGATGAAAGCAAAACGATGGCAGATGTCGAGTGTGGAGAAAGCCCAATGAAGAATTTAAGGAAAAAAATTTGTGTCCAACATTTAAACACGGGGGAGGATCTGTATTAGTTTGGGGATGTATGAGCCCTGCTGGAGTTGGGAATTTGCAGATAATTGATGGAATAATGGATCACAAGAAGTATATTGACATCTTAAAGACGCATCTCCAGCTTAGTGTTCAAAAAATGGGTATTGCCGAAAACTTCATATTTACCCAAGACAATGACCCCAAACACACGGCACATAATACCAAGTTATGGCTATTATATAACACTCCAAAATGGATGGTAACTCCTCCCCAATCACCGGATATCAACCCCATTGAAAATTTGTGGGACCATTTAGAGAGAAAAATTAGAGAGAGGGAGATAAGATCCAAGGCTGAACTTGAAACTGCTTTGAAGGAAGAATGGGAAAAAATTCCGTCCCAGGTTACCCAAAACTTAGTCGATTCTCTTCCCAAAAGATTAGAAGCCATAGTTAAGAACAAGGGTTCCCATACAAAATATTAAAATTGATGTTCACCGTAAATTTTTTGAGAAATTTCGAAGTGAGCACTCACTTTTTGAAGTACAAAAATTGAATTTATTTTTATTTACGCCTTATAATTCAGAAGCTTTTAATATTTTTATTTATGTTTTTTAATAATATTAACTATTAGCTAAGAAGGAGTCAAAATGTGATAAAAATTTCTACACACATGCATTATAAATTCACATGGAGTTTACTATTTGTGATGTTTTGAAGTGCTGTAAACTTATAGTTTTTTCGGTATTTGTTATCTAATAAAAGTATGAATATTTAGCGATTATTCGAAAAGTTTGTATAAAAATTAGTGGTGATTTTCATGAGTAATTTTAAAATAAATAAAAAATAGAATTTTTTAATATTACAGGCAAAAGAATATGTTTTAAAAAGAATTTGTAATAAATCCTGGGGAAGGTAAAATCAAGTCTGGGGGGCAATGCCCCCCCCCCCAGAAAAGCCTAGCTACGCCTATGCTGGAAACTAAAATATATCTCTCTCGAAATTTCACTGGCAACCAGCGTGACCATATTAGCTTATTTTAAGCTAAATTTAGCTTATTTTTTTTGGGATTTTGCTGCAAAATTTCCATTTAGCTCTTAGCTTATTTTTTTAGCTTTTTTTAAAAACTCATTTAGCTTTTCTAGCCGTTTTTTAATCTAAATTGCATGTTCTCAAAAAATATGTTAAAGACATAAAATAAGTTTTTAATGACAAAAATTGACTAAATGGCTGAACCGATATTCTTCAATTATAGGCGAGATCAAGTCACTTTTCAAACGACAAAACCAAAATTAAAATCGGTCTAGCCGTTTGGGAGATACGGCGTCAAGGACACACAGATTCAACTAAATATATCTAGAAAAGATGTGATATCTTCTGAACATCTGGACAGATTTTCTTCAAAGAAAGCTAAGAAGACTCTCGGTCAAGTCGATGCAGCACTTTGGTCTGTACGTGGACTCGATGTACAGATTCACAAATGTGCAGACACGCACTACAAACACCCATTTTTGGACGAAGGAAGGTTAAAATTATAATTTGTTAACATTCAAATATATAAAATTTTTTCATTGAAAAATAATTTGAATATACAAAATGTAAATTGCGAATTTATAAGAGAAATGACATATTTAAAAATAGGTGACATTGATTGTAATTTTGGAATTAAAATGGCAAAAGTTAAATTAATATTGCCTATAAGACTTTTAAAGATTTTCTTTGAGTTGAGTTGAACTTGTATTCAGCGGCATGAATTTACTTAAAACAAAAATTAGGAAATAGGTTTTCTGTTAATAAGACTAATGAATTTAAAAAAGGTTTCGTGTTTTAGTATAAATGTTTTTAAATTTTTGGAAAGTTTTTGTGTTATTTTTCTTTAAAACTCAAATATAATAATGAATAAATAATTTAATTAAAAATTATTCGATATTTTTATTTCAAATAATAGAAAAATATGTTTTTGTATGTACATATGTATATATTTAACGTTATTTTAGCAATAAGAAACTATCAGC
Source organism: Tachina grossa (assembly GCA_949987645.1). Classification (NCBI taxonomy): domain Eukaryota; kingdom Metazoa; phylum Arthropoda; class Insecta; order Diptera; family Tachinidae; genus Tachina; species Tachina grossa. The sequence goes on along the minus strand of OX465276.1, from coordinate 127,848,760 downwards.
GTTGTCAACTTTGAAATTTCCAAACGCACCAAAATGGAGAAAAATCGCGCCATTTACAAAAAACGCACCAAGATTTCTTTAGTTTAAAATGTTTATTGAATTGATTTTGCATAAAAAGTATAATATTATATTTTTTAAGCCCCGACTAAAAAAAAGGGGTGTTATAAGTTTGTAGTGTGTGTCTGTGTATTTGTGTGTCTGTCCGTGTCCACGTAGAGGCCAAATGGCTGGACCGATTTTCATTTGAAGGATGACTTGATCGAGAGGGTTCTTAGCTAGATATGTTTGAAGAAAATCGGTCCAGCCGTTTAGAAGATATAACATCTTTTTTGAAAAAAGTCGGGGGTTTTTAGAATTTTTAATTTTTGTTATATTATTGTATTAAAAATTTAACACTAAGAGCCTATTTCACCAACTTATTTAAATATCAACTCATATTCTAAAGTAATTTTTTCATACAAAAATTCATGAAAATCGACATTTAAATATGAATTGATATTTAAATAGAGTTGGTGAAATTGGCCCTAAAACAGGTTTTTACAGTTCAAAGTTAAAAGGGTAAAACCTAAAAAAACTAAACAAATTTGTTTGATAATATTTTTCTTAATTTCATAAAATCTGTACAAAAATTCTTAAAGAGATCAATTATTAATAAATAGTAAGCATTCAAAACTAATAAAAGTTCAGAATATATATAATTTTAATCAAATATTTTTAAATTTATTTTATCAGAAGTTTAATGTATCTCTATTAAAAATATCACACTTAAAAGAAATAGCCTTTTACAATATACGTATGTACTAAATGAATTCGTACATACATGGTATACATGTGCCCTTAATTATGAAAGTGGTCTAAAGGTAAAATTAGTAAAATCGTATCATTCTACTTTACAGCTTGCCGTATCGTTCAACTTTGTGCACAAGTTATAGAAAATGTAACAGTTTGCATAGTACATTTTTTTTTGTCTGGCATTAAATACGGCGTTTTTGACATTCGCTACAGAAAAATCTGTTTTCTACAGATTCCTACGTCAGCAGTGCTACCACCACATATTTTATAACTAGTAACATGCATTGTATATCGTACGGTTTTTGTCGGCTGACACGCAACATCACGATACGATTTTACTAATTCTACCTTAAGTCATACGCATTTTTGATTCGATATAGTAAAATAAAGTTATACTAGTAACTCTAAATTAAACTATTGCATAAATTCCAGAAATATTTTTGAATTGTTTCAAATGTAATGTACTAAATATTTCGACCAAAGAAATATATGACTTATACAACTTTCATAATTAAGGGCACATAAATATGTCTACATTCACTTGTACAAGATGATAAATTTTTGTACATTAATTTTATAAATTCTGTTTAAAACTTTTTAAAAAGAGAACAAAAATTAATTATTCCAAATTAATAAAGCCAATATTTTCATCATTATTGTTATCATCGGACCACACAACAGATTTTATTTCAAATTGTGATATTTTGTAAACATCATTAGTATTAATATGGTAATTAACATTATCAGCAAGTTGATAAGTTTCACAACAAGAATTTTCCGGTTTTAACCCACTGTTGTGTTAAATTTGCGTTGGTGCCACCAAAAATTAAAAACCGCACCGAAATTAAAAAAAAAGCGCACCACGCACCAACTAAGGAATTTTTCGCACAAAAAATTTCAAAAAGCACCCAAAATGGCGCGAAACGCACCAAGTTGACAACGCTGGAAACTATGCAACGTGGAAGAAGCCGAAAAAAGTTTAGCTTTATTTTATGGCTTAAATTTTAATTTTTAGCTTATTTTAAAATCTGGTCATGCTGCTGGCAACCACTGTTTACAATGTTAATTATATTAATGCTTGGGTGACCAAAATAAATTTAAGGTTGTGTAAGTGAGCGAAAAAGATAAACACTCAGGCAGAAACAATTAATAAAAGTAATTCTTATATCATGATACAATTATAACAGGTACATGCACAAGCCCAGCCTGTCACTGTATACATTGCAGATAATTGTCAAACTTTGTTTACAAGCTACAAAAATGTTAGTGTATGTGTGTGAATAAAATTATTACATTGTTGCCAATGAATTTATACATGGCTGTGTCTCCAATTACACATTGAAGAAAATTCCACTACACATCTTTTGTGTAGGTTAAAATTAAAACAAAAATAAATAAAAATAAAACCCAAAGTAGGATTACACACAGATTATACAAGAATTTAATTACATGGCCTACACATGTGAGTAGAAATTACACACTGTCTAACTACACACAGATTGGCAACACTGAATAACTATAATCATGCAGGAATGCGGCGTCTGCAATTGTACTTTAGTTACCCTGTAATTGTTATTTTTGAAAACAAAAGGCATCTGTTTCTGACAATTATTCGTTTGTTTATACCATCCCTACAAGAACACTACCAGTTAAATGACCGGTCATTTAACCGGTTGGGCTTACTGATATGTCTGTTAAAGTTTATATTAGTTTTTTAAGAGCAAAATGAAAAAACTAACCGAAACTCTTGTGTACATGTGATTTTGCATCTCTCTCTATCTTATTAATTCCACCCGACTATGTAACATATATCTGTGCTGCTCACTCTGATTCCTTTTATAAGGTTATGACTACGAAAATATGGGTTAGCTCCAACTAGTTAGGGGAACGTAGATATTGGTTAGCTCTAGCTAGTTAGGCAAACGTAAATATTGGTTAGCTCCAACCAGTTAGGCAAACGTAAATACTGGTAAGCTCTAACCAGTCAGGCAAACGAAAATATTGGTTAGCTCTAACTATTAAGTCCTAACATAAATATTTGTGAATTAAAATTTACATTTTAAATCAAAGTTTTTATTTAACATAAAGCAATAAATATTAATGTTCTTAAAACTAATTTAAGCAGCATGCTCTTCATCTTACTAGCCAAAGATGGATGCATGCTTTCGGTCATTGGGTGTAATCGTTTTGATGCATTTGCGGAATAGCCAGAGTTGCTTGAATCTGTTGAGTGTTGTGGGCACTTTGGACATAGAAATGTTGGCCGGGTCGCATTCTAGGCAAAGAAACCACAAGCGGCATTAAGTGGGAACATTTGGCCAAGTTGTTGCATGTACCATGCCTTAATGACGGAAATGATTAAGAACATATAGTACGAATCAAAATTGATTATATTTAAAGCGCATTAAGCGTAAAAAATATTTAAAATTAATTTATTTTGTCAATGCAAATTCTTGAACATGATTCTACAAATATTTCATAACTTTCCCATTATTTAGGCTTTATTTCACAGTCAGAATTTGAGGAACACCACTGGCCTTTGATTAAGGAATTTAAAACACAAAAATTACAGCCATATTGCACAATTATTTAAATTTTTTTCCAAATACATGTAAAAATTGACTTAGAAAATTTTATTTTGTGGTTTTTCACAATCATGTGTTCACAAATGCTATTTATAGCTAGTGCTTTTTATACATGCAAAAAGTATTAGCAAGAATTATTGCATGTACGCATATAAAATATATGTTAGAGTGAAACAACTGATGCAATATATGCCTGAACTGCCACTAGCAAAAATTTTTGTTCAATACGTTTTTTTTCCTAAAAACCCCCAAAATTTCGAAAACCCATTTGTATACTAATTATATTTTTTTGACAATAAATAATCAAATAATTATAATTTATGGGAACATTATCAATATAGTTTAATAAAACTTTAATTAAAATAAAACATATATAAAAATGTACAAAAATTACTATACAAAAATATGCAATAAATATTGTAAAAACAATCCTTCAAATTTTATTGAAAAAACGAAACAGTGGCAGCTCCAGTAGCAAGACTTCAACATAAAATTGTTGCATGTGTGTTAGTAAAAAAGTTTTGTTTGTGTTAGTTTCGGTCATTCATTTCTTGTAGGGATGGGTCATGGGTGACCAAGATAAATTTAAGGTTGTGTGAGTGAGCGAAAAAGATAATCACACAGGCAGAAACAATTAATAAAAGTAATTCTTATATGATTTTTTTATGAAAGAATATTTTTCTAGAAAACCGTTTCAACAAAAAGTAATAAGTAAAATTCTGAGTTTAAAACTACTAAAAACCAATTTGTAAAGGTAGAATTAGTAAAATCGTATCATTCTACTTTACAGCTTGTCGTATCGTTCAACTTTGTGCACAAGTTACAGAAAATGTAACAGTTTGCATAGCACATTTTTTTTGTCTGGCATTAAATACGGCGTTTTTGACATTCACTACAGAAAATCTGTTTTCTGCAGATTCCTACGTCAGCAGTGCTACCACCACGTATTTTATAACTAGTAACATGCATTGTATATCGAACGGTTTTTGTCAGCTGACACGCAACATCACGATACGATTTTATTAATTCTACCTTAACATAGGGTCTACACCTAACATAATATGTAAGATAAGAGCGTCAAATTCAATCGCAGAGCGAATCATGTTACGTGTAGACTTCAAATTAGTGTTATCTCAATCTTATAATATTTTTTATAAGAGCGTTGTTATAAGAAATCCTATAACAAAAATCCTATGAGATGAAGTGTCAAAAAAAACACACGTATTTGAAAGTAAATTAGTATGCATGTGTGAGTGTTTATTAAAATAAATGAAAAACAATGTTTTGGACAACATTTCTGGGATTTTATATGTCTAAATGTGTTTAATTGATTCATATATTAAATTTTGTGTGAAAATGCGAAAATAAAATAACTAATTATACAAAAATAAAACATGTTAACTCGATGAGAATTTGCATTAAATGAAATGTTATAAACAACTGAAATTACGTGTTCCTGTTGTATGAGAGAAGAGAAATATCGGCATTTTATTTTTGTTATTCTGCCGACGTTCTCTCAAATATTATGTCAGAGTTAATCGCAGTTGTAGACGCTATGTAAGAGAAAATAATTTTTAATTTTCACGTAAGCAAAAGCATTTTTTAACATAAACAGCATACACAATAAATTTCTAGCAGTGCGTTTGAGAAAAATGAGTAAAAGATAAACAAAAATTTATCTCAGATAAGACTAAATGAAAGAGAATAAGAATACGTGTGAATTCGATTTGCAAAAATTTGCTACATGATGTTCACTAGAGCTGCAAAACTATCGATAGTATCGATAGTTTTGTTGTAAATGAAATATCGATAGTTTTTTCTACTATCGATACTATCGGCAACAAAAAAAACAAGTAATTAAAAGAGTAAAAATAATCGAAGTCAGTAAACATTAGCCGGCAGCTTTGAAGCAAATTATCCGTAGTTGATTTAAGCTTTTGTACAGCGATGGAAAAGTTGGTACAATTGTATAATTTTAGCGCTATTTGAATGCCAAAAGTACCGTAGCACCGCAATGACCCATTTAGCACTACTGGAATCTCTTTATATTATATTACATGCCAAAAATAGCATTAAAATATATTAACCCCCTTATGCAAAAAATAATGCGTGCTTGAAGTGTACATTAAAAAAAATCCATGGAAAAACCGGTTTTAACGTTCACTTATTTTTTTCACAAGGGAGTTAATCTTTAGCTTGAAGGTATTAGAGAATTATGTAAATCAAACGATGTTTTCCGGTACTTAAAGAATTGCTGGAGGAATGTTATTTATTCCAAATTCCTCTGCAAATGTGGAAATTTTATTTTTGTACCAAAGGGAAAAGCCGACTATTTGCATCGACTGTGAACAATCGAATAAAAAAAAGGTTATAAACGTAGTATATCGTAAATGTTACTTTTATATTCAGATCCCAGCAACTAATATTCTTTGTGCACCTTCTGGCGTTTTGTTAATTGATTTTTAGTTAATTAAAAAGTACAAGCATTAAAAAAATATAAATAAAGAATTAGGTACAATCGTACTGAAAAAAATAAAATTTTTTTGAAAGTTAGTACAATTTGTAAATATGACATCGCATCCCTGCTTCTGTATACATAAGTACTTAAATACATATGTATGTATATGAATTTATTTATAAATCCAAGTGTTATTCGACAAATAGTAGTCACAAGTGTCTTAATAAATTCAACATCTTCGACACAAAGATAAATTTTGGTGGTATTGATATCGCGACGGCCGCCAATCGTCTCTTGCGATAAAACTTTACAGTTAGTGTCTTAAAAGTTATCAACAATTTTCGCATTTTGATAATTCTAAACCATGGGTAGGCCCATAAGATTATATAAAGGGTGTTTTTTATTGGGGTATAGAACTTTAAGTTGGCATCACTTTTTTAACTGGCGGCCATTTTGTCAGCTGTCAAGTGATTAATATTTAGTTTGGTTTGCCATTTCATCATAAACAGGTTGACAAAAGAACAACGCTTGCAAATCGTGCAAATTTATTTCGAAAATAATGGTTCAGTTCGCGAAGTTTACCGCAAGCTCCGTCCATTTTATGGTCGACATAATCGTCCATCAGAGCAATTAATTCGGTTAACCATGGATCATTTTCGCACTACGTTTACTCTATGTGATAATACGCATCCGCAGAGACGTCGAACAGTGCGCACCGAAGAAACAATTGCCGCTGTAGAGCAAAGTGTTGAAGAGGACCCGAATGAATCGATTCGCCACCGTGCACAGCAATTGGAGCTTTGTCCATCAACTTTATGGAAGATTTTGCGCAAAGATCTTGGCTTGCGACCTTACAAGATCCAGCTTGTGCAAGAATTAAAGCCGCGAGACAATGCAATGCGTCGTGATTTTGGTGTATGGGCCGAAAATGAGATTGATCTCGATGCTGATTTTAATCGCAAAATTTTGTTCAGTGATGAGGCTCATTTTTGGTTGAATGGCTACGTCAACAAGCAAAATTGCCGCATTTGGAGTAAAGAGAATCCACTTGAGACTCTTGAAACGCCATTACATCCACAAAAACTGACTGTTTGGTGTGCTCTATGGGCTGGTGGAGTCATTGGGCCATACTTCTTCCGAAATAATGCTGGAGAGTCAGTTACCGTTAATGGAGACCGGTATAGAGCCATGATAACCGACTATTTTGTTCCCGAATTGGATGGCATGAATGTGGATGAGTTGTGGTTCCAACAAGACGGCGCTACATGCCACACAGCGCACGTCACAATCGATTTATTGAAGGAAACATTCGATGAGCGCATAATTTCGCGGAATGGACCTGTCAATTGGCCACCAAGATCATGTGATTTGACACCATTGGATTATTTTCTTTGGGGATATGTGAAGTCGCTCGTCTACGCCAACAAACCAGAAACGTTAGGGGACTTGGAAGCCAACATTCGTGGCGTTATTGCCAACATACGGCCCCATATGCTCGAAAAAGTGGTTGAAAATTGGACCTGTAGAATTGGCTTTATTCGAGCCAGCCGCGGCGGCCACATGCCCGAAATCATATTTAAACATTAATGGCATAAAATTATCCTTCCAATAAAGCCAAATTGATGGACAATAAAACGATTTTCTTGTGTTTTATTTCAATTCGAAGTTCTATACCTCTGAAAAAAACACCCTATTAAGTTCAATAAAAAAGTATATTTTCGATAATGTGCCGCTTACGATAAAATCGAAAAAAAGGCTTGATATATTTTTATATACTAATGAAAATGTTGAGGACTCTGGATTTTTTTCGAGTCAAATGCAACTTTTATAAAACTATTCGATACTATCGATAGTTTTACATAAAACTATCGAGTGGAGCGACTATCGATAGTTTTGCAGCTCTAATGTTCACCCATGTATTAATGTTATTTCCAAAACCGGACAAAATTTTGTTTATGAAAATAAGAAACAATGGAAGTTCAAATTTATTAATAATGTCGGGACGGCGCGAACGCCATTGCCGGCTACCAAAAATTACACGCACGAGTTATTCGCATTAGGAATAATCGCGGAGGTCAACTCAACCGTAGTGCAATGGCCAAGCCTCACTCCGGGGGAACCGCCTTCATGATCACGGTAACCCCTACGCCAGGTAAGTATGCTTTCTTCGGCACAAACTTGACATCTTATGCTACTATAAATTTCAACGAAATGAGAATTTTAACGAACATGTAGAAACATTTATAAAACAAACAAAAATTGTCTGCAATAAATAACCCCAGTGTGTTTGTGTATAAATCGAACATACATACATACATACATAGTACATTTTTATTTTTTTCATTGCTTGAGTTTATAGAAATCCCATGGATGTTTGTTTTTGCTTTTTAATATCACGCAAATGGTACGCTAGTGTTGTACTAACATCTGCCTGAGCAGGGTGACCGATGACATTTTTCAAAAAGTGGCACTAAATAGGAGATTTATACAAAAAGGGGCAAATTTAAAAAATAACGAGAAAACTACACTAAAATTTTTATTTTGAATGTGTTTTCATATAACTCACCCACAAACGTGTCAAAAAGTGGAAAGGCAGTCGCAGTGGTAATTTGTCGCAGTGGTAATTTGCCACTTTAGTTGGTCCAACGGTCACGCTGGGTCTACCTTTTAATTTGGTATACATATATTTCGTCGTGTTTTATTTCATTCTATAAGGGATCGAATTATTTCAATGAAAAACTTGTTTTTCTTTTTCAATAAGGCAAGGCGAATTAATAATTTTTGATTTTAAAAATATTTGTTTTCAATTTTGTATATGCTTAAGCCTATTTTATGAATAATCAAAAGTAATGTTTTAACATTTTGTTTCCAAAAGTGGTTTTTGAGCATCATGCCATATGGCATAGTCTCTTAAAGGAAAAAAATAAAACATTTACACATGAATAAAAATTTTTAATTCAATTCTAAAATTTTTTATTTTAAAATATGTAGAGAAGAAAGATAATAAATTCACATGTTTTAATTTTATAATACATACTAAGGACTATGGGGTTAATGCACTCGTTGGTAATTTTTACATATTGTATTGGATTAACACTATTTTTTAGGAACTTATGTCTGTGTATAATGCACGATAAACTTAAATCTGTATATGCGCCTGAAAATAGAAATAATATAAAAATGATTCAAATATAAAAATAAACCAATAACATACATTATTTTTCATGGTATAATTTGAAGCAATTTCTGGTCCCATTTGGAATGCAGAGATGAACATTGCATTTTGAGCACAAGTATCTGGAATATAATTTGTATCCGGGTACTTTACATACACGTTTTACAGGTGTATACTCCGGCCAATGTTCAATACCGTCGAAACGAATCGAACCTGAAGGAGCCCTTTCATATGAGAGCTTTGGCTTGGAAGTTGGGTCGTCCCCGTTTGCGAGAGAGGCTTTGTACTGATGATAAGGCAAGCAATCCATCGCCAACATCATTTCGGAATACTAATAAATCCATTTCATGTTTTTTTCTTATGCCATTACTTTCGCAATCATTGCGATATTCCAACCAAGAATTGCATACTGCTAAGTCGACAATATGGTCGAAAACTCTGAGTGGCCACATTCTTGTCCGAATAGAAATTCGGTATAAGGATAGCAAAAAGTCCATCTTGTCGACTCCTCCCATATATTTATTATACATATACAGCTACAACGTTGGGTTGTCATACAACGATCTTCTTCTTTTACTCAGCACAAAATCTGGTGACCTCTTTTGTATCTTTATCAAAATAAATGGACGAAGCCAATTGAACACAACCTCCATCAAGCCATTTCAAAATAATAATTTTTTGATTCCTTTCAATGCAGTAGCTTTTTTAAATCTTTTCCGGTTCTATTTCCTCATATGGTGCCAGTCGACCATATTCCCTTGTTTCGCAAATATATTAGTAAATTAATTGTAGTGAAGTAGTTATCAAAAAATAATTTGTGGTTTCTATTTTTCGGAATAGTTTTGCATAGCTGAATAACAATATCGAAGCAAAAACCTAAGTTTGATTCTCCAAAAATTGTGTTCTTTCCTTGGTATATTTCCAGATCATATACAATTCCATTTGAACTACAAAGGCAAAATACTTTTATTCCCCATATGATAGGCTTTTTAGGCATATACTGCTTCAACCCAGTTTTTGATTTGCAAGGAATCATCATTTCATCACAGCAGCAGTTTTCATCTTTTGGAATAGAGTAAGCCCTTCTCAAGAATGTATTTATAAGTGGACGAACTTTAAAAAGTTTGTCGTTTGAGTTCTCCTCTACGCTAAATTTTAGACTAGTGCGTATCGGGTGAAACCCATTTTTTGTCATGTGCTTACGAAGGGCTGGTATTTCCATAGCATTAGTCCAGTACATTGCTAATCGAGGATATCCAATTATTCCAATAATAATTTCGAGTCTCATCAGTGTCAGAATCTCTTCTTTTACAACATTAATAGCAATTCCGGATCTCATAAGTGAGGCTTGATTTGTTGCCTGAACAATAGCGTCAATAAAATCGTTTGGAAAATATTTAAAAAAATATGCAACAGGAGTTTTAACATCCTGTTTTTGGTAAGTTTCAGAAAAAACAGAGCTTGGAGAGCTCCATGCTCCCTTCATCCAGATCTATTAAATCACCTCCCGCATGTAAATTTTTCTCAAACAGATCGGTTTTCCCATCCGGATTAGTCAATTCCTCTATTAAAAATTCACTATTTTTATTGTCATTTAAATTTTCCAAAAGTGACCCCAAAACGTCATTTTCTTCTTCTACCTCATCGTCAAAATCAGATAAATCTGAGCTATCAAAACTTACTAAAATATTTTCAATTTCTTTGGTGTTTCGTTTATTAGGCATTGTCAATTCGTGTAATCACTACAACCGTATACAGCAAACTAAAAAATTCCCTTAAGAAAAATCTATGCCATATGGCATTGTATGAAATATGGAATATTATGAGGCTGTTTCGGCGCTGACTTTTTTTCGATTACTTAGACGATGATTATCTACTAAATTAATTACATAAAGCCACAAAATAAATTATTTTTGATAATAAAATATGTAAAATTACAAAATGTTATTTTTCTTTGCAAATTGCGAATCTCATGAGGAACCCTCGCTCTGTGAATCTTAACAATTTGTATTATCTACTGATTTTTTTTCAAATTAATTTGCAGAAAACACTTCATTCAATAAAATACATATATAATATTACAAAAAAAATTTATTCCCAATTTGTTTCCCTTTAAACAGGCTCTAAAAAGTGACTATGCCATATGGCATAGAAAATCCGAAAGGATTAATAAAGGAAGTGTTTCGTCCGTATTATATTAAGCTTCGAATATCGGAATTAAAATAACTTCACAATTCATAGAAAAACTTATTTTTTGCCAAAAAATTTTTGGTTGGTGCGTGGTGTGCTTTTTTAAGATTTCGGTGCGTTTTTTAATTTTTGGTGGCACCAACGCAAATTTAACACAACAATGTGTTAAAACCGGAAAATTCTTGTTGTGAGACTTGCCAACTTCCTGATAGTGTTAACTACCATACTAATAGTAATTATGTACATATGTTTATAAAACATCTTAATTTGAAATGAAATCTTTATAATGTCCCGATGATAACAATAATGATGAAAATATTAGCTTTATTAATTTGAAATAATTGATTTTTTATCTCTTTTTTAAAAGTTTTAAACATAATTTAAAAAATTAATGTACGAAAAATTTTTCATCTTGCAAACATATGTATGTATGTGCCCTTCATAATGAAAGTTTTATAATATTTCTTTGGTCGAAATATTTAGTAGACTACATTTGAAAAAATCCAAAAATATTTTTTATTATGCAACAGTTTAATTTAGAGTTGTACTGTTGTGTCGATTAATATAAATTTATTTTACTATACCGAATCAAAAATGCGTATGACTTAGACCACTTTCACAATTAAGAACACATGTATTAGTGATGCACGAATATTCGTATTAGAATTGCCGAATATTCGTCAATTTTTAAGGCGAATACGAAGCATTCGTATTCGTCAAATTCAGGCGAATACGAATATTTTTCCAAAAAAATAAATAAATGCATAAATATTAAACTAAATTTAAATAAATGGATAAAAATATTAGTTTGTACGAATCCATTAAATTTTTTATTGAAATTTGTGCTTTTTATCATTTCCAAATATTATTAAATGACGATCATTAAAATTTTGGAATGTTTTTATTAACTTTAAAGTAAGCCAAAAGGAGGATGAAGTTCTTTTTCATAACAATTTTTTAATATTTCATATTACAGGCGTAAATAGAGCCCTAATTTAATGTCTATAAATTTCACACAAAATATTCGTATTCGCGAATATCGTTTCAAATATTCGTATTCGTATTCGCGAATATCAAAAATTGACATTCGTTACATCACTAGGTTAGGTTAGGTTAGGTAGGGGTGGCAGTCAGAAAGCCGGACTCACTTAGACCGTTTTGGTCCATTGTGATACCACGGAGACTCTGCTTATGCGCTCAGTATAAAGCTACTAATACGTTGAAGTTCAACACTAGCAACGTCAGAAAGTTCCCTGAATTCAAGAGCGCCCATTGTGGCCATTCTCTTCCCTGCAAGCCCAGGACAGTGACATAGAAAATGTTCTATGATTTCCTCCTCATCGATATCTTAGCAGCTACGGCAAAGGTCATTGTGTTCAACCCTTAGTCTTTGTGCATGCCTACCTATGACACAGTGTCCGGTTAACACGGACACTAGAATCGAGATTTGTTTCCTCTTCTTTGAAATTAGGTAATCCGTACCTTCTCTATTTAGGTGAGTCCATAACTGCCTTGTGATCACGCAATCATTTCTTGTGACCCACCTTCTATTTGTTTCGTCCTCTGTCTTGCGCCTAAGTCTGAGTTTGCAAGAGAGTAGGGGTAGACCCACACATTCCAAATCCGGTGGAACCTATAAGGTTGTCCCAATTCTAGCAAGCTCGTCAGCCATAGAGTCCCCTGAAAGCCTCTATGCTCCGGGATCCAGATTAATATATATTAATAAAAACAGAAACGTAAAAAAATGTGTATAAGAATTCAGAAATGTACAATAAAAAACAGAAACTTAGCAAAAATGTTGTGCCTAATTGAGTGTTTAGATTTGGTTAGATAAATTACACGTATACACATTCATACATACATATATACATATGTATGTATGTATGTAATTCAAAAAGAATTATGTGACAAAAATGCATGTTTGTGAGTTAAATAAATAAAATAAACGCAAAAAGAATTAACATTTTTATTTTTGATTTTCATAAATGTAAATTTGTTTAAAAATTTGGTATTTATGTGTACTTTTTTGTTTTGTCGACAAGCACAAACCAAGTGACTGATTTTGACATTTTTTGTCGTTTGAATTTTCATAGTGGGTACCAAATTTGTATGGAAATTGTTACGTCATCGTTCGCATGCATTGTCGATCGACTTGTCGTCCTGAACAAGTTTAGTGGGTCCCAAATCAGCTGTTTGTCGTTAAAAATGATTGCGAACGACAACGTTCGATATCGTGGGATTGGCTGTAAACTTCTGATGAATTTTTTTTTAATATTTTGATAAAAAAGTTTAGTACTTTTATTAGTTTTGAATCCTTACTATTAATCGTTGATCTCTTTAAAAAGTTTTTTAGAGAATTTATTTATAATAAAAATTAATAGAAACAAATTTGTTAAGTTTTTATAGGTTTTATTTTTTTAACCCTGAACTGTAAAAGACTGTTTAACAGCGTTGTCAACTTTGAAATTTCAAAACGCACTGAAATGGAGAAAAAACGCGCGATTTGCAAAAAAAAAACTCACCAAGCTTAGAATTTTTTTTAGGTTAAAATGTTTATTTAATTAATTTTGCGTAAAAAGTAATTTTTTTTGTGTTAAAAATTTAACACTAAAACAGCCTTTTACAGTTCAGGGTTAAAAAAATAAAACATAAAAAAAAACTTAGCAAATTTGTTTACTATATGTTCATTTGTACTACATAGATAATAATTTTTCTTAATTCCATAAATTCTGTACAAAACTTTTTAAAGAGATCAATGTTCAATAGAAAGGATTCAAAACTAATAAAAGTTCATTATTTATCATTTTATTCAAATATTTTAAGGTTATTTTTTATCAGAAACTTAATGTATCCATGTTAGATATAAAACAATAAAAACAAATAGCCTTTTACAATATACATACTTATGTACATAATTAAAAAAATTTAACAAAAAAAAACCTACATGTGCTCTTAATTATGAACGTGGTCTAAGTCATACGCTTTTTTGTTTCGATATAGTAAAATAAATTTATATTAATCGAGACTAGTACAACTCTAAATTTAATTGTGGCATAATAAAAAAATATTTTTGGATTTACTCCAATGTAATCTACTAAATATCTCGACCAAGGAAATATATGACTTATACAATTTTCATAGTTAAGGGGACATACATATCCTTGCATTCATTTGTGCAATATGATATATTTTTGTACGTTAATTTTATAAATTCGGCTTAAAATTTTTAAAAAGACATCAAAAATTAATTATTCCAAATTATTAAAGTTAATATTTTCATCATTATTGTTTATATTTTCATCATTATTATTGCCAGATTTGACGATTCATCGTCATTTTGCTATTTTAGGCACCAAAAATCGTCGATTTGAAGATTTTTTCCTTAAAATTGACGATTTCTTAAAAGTCCAAATAGGGCAGTTTTTTATGAAAAATTGACTATTAAAATTCATGTCGAGCCTTTTTTTGATTTTATCGTAAGCGACATGTTATCGAAAATGTACTTTTTTATTGAAAATACAATTTTATGGGCCTACCCATAGTTTAGAATTATCAAAACGGCAAAATTGTTCATAACTTTTAAGATGCAGGCTGTACAAAAACAAATTTGAATATTTAAAAAAAAACTTCTCGTGAAAAATTTAATTTTTGTCGCTTGCGATAAAATTGAAAATAAGGCTCGATGTATTACTTACCTACTTAAATATTTTGGTTTAATTTTGCCCACTCCTTATTTTATATTAGTATCTGTATAAATTGATATTTTCAAAAAACACAAATTTGAAAAAAGCCAAGTTCCTATCAAAAGTTTTGGCCATCACAAATACTGATACCAAAACTTGGACATATTGGCAATATTTTTCATAATTTTACCAAGGAGGGAAACAAAGCTACAAGGGGTTTAAACCGGACAATGGTTTCAATTTCCCAATAAACATATGAAATAAAACATATCGGTCCTTTGTTGCAACGTAGTCATATCTCAAAAAATGAATTTTTCTAGTTAATGATGCAGAATTAATCCTCTATCGTTATTTATATTGTGTATAAATTTCATACCAGTATCTTGTTTGCTCAGCTCTTTTTCCATTAAGTTGTGTGTAAATTGAAAACTTTATACTCGTTTTCTGGCGAACTAGTTTTGTGTTATTACTACGTTGCAATAAAGGAGCGATATGTATACACGTTAAGAAAAATTCATTTTAATTTGTCCGATTTTTTTTTACGATTATTTTATAGTTTATCGGGATTTTGACGATTTTTCGAATATTTTATCTGGCAGCCCTGATCGGGCCATAAAACAGATTTCATTTAAAATTGTTATATTTTGTAAATATCATTACTATTAATATGATAATTACCACTTATCAGGAAGTTGGTAAGGTTCGCAATAAGAACTTTCCAGTTTTAACCCATGTTGTGTTAAATTTGCGTTGGTGCTACCAAAAATTAAAAAACGCACCGAAATTTAAAAAAAGGCGCACCACGCACCAGTGTGCACACTTCTACCGAATATGCTTGTGAATATAACAATCTACCAATTCTACCGAACAAGGCCTGAAATCTACCGAATATTGTTATTTAGTAATTTAAGTCGATATATGTACATACAGGGTTACCGTTCACCCGACTAAAGTCGCAATTTGACCCTTTTTTAGCGGTGTGCTACTTTTTGTGAGACTTTTTTTTATCACCGACTTTTGCGACTTTTTTAATTTTGTTGGGACTTTTGATCCTTTTTCGTAAAGGTTCTCACAGAAAACATCAAAATTGCAGTAAATGAAAAAGTTCCTTATTATTTTTATAAAAAAAAAATCGTCAAAATTTAAAAGCAATTCACAGATTATTGTTCATTTGGAAGCACTTTTATTAATTGCAACCTTGTCACGTGTACAATGTATTTAAGAAATTTTTCGCAAATTTTCAGTAGAAGTTTTAATGAATAGTTTTAGCAAAAACAATTTTTTAAATAAATAACAATTGTGTTTTTTGGAGTGCTTATTTTACAAAATTATTTTTAGCCGCCGAGTCAATGAAAAAAGTTGTCGTAAAATGTATGCAGGTGTACACGAATATGTAAACATCATTTAGAAATTAGCTTTGCCTAATAATAGATTAGCTAAAAAATTAAAAGAAAAACATGCAACTCAAAGCTTACAGCCTTAAATTTAATAGACAAAGATATAGAAGATTGGATTTCTTGTGATTAACTTATTTTTATATACAAAAATGAAATTTCAAAAAATTAATATTTATGTTAAGAAATAACATTACAAAATTTTTACTTTAATCTAGTACAAAATCGTCGTTGTCGTAATCGAAATTTGACACTCGTAATTAGGCCCAATATTATTGAAGTACACATACATTCACCCAAAATATATGGCGTAGACTTGGGTCGAACTCCTTCACTAGTTCATTTTTGCCACAAACCAATGATCAAACCCATGTAATTTTAATGGGATCAAACGAACAGAATTAAAGTAAAAAGTTCACGGGACTTTATTTGGAAATGCTTGTAAAAAATATCTTAAGTTTAACTTTTTTAGCTTATTTTTAATGAATATGATACCTCGGCAGCATACGACAGCCAAATTTATTAAACTTAAGTAAATTTTTTCAGTATACATAAAAACATGTATAGAAGCACATATAATGCAACTGTATATGTTATATGCATTGTTTCAACTTATTTGTTGTTGTTTTACAGTTAAAAAAGATGTGCAACTTTTATATTCTCAAACGACTTTTTTGTGCGAGTTTATTTTTATAAAGCGACTTTTTGTGCGACTTTTCAAAAATTCTTAACGGTAACCCTGTATACATATGTGTAAATTGCCTATTTTGCCACATAACAGTGAGGCCGCAGAGCGGTCATTTTCTGTCATTAATATCCTTTTCACACTTACTGACATCTTTCATCAATTTGGCAAGATGATAACATCTTCCCATAAGAATTATACAGGGCTGAATGTTTAACATCTTTCAACATCTTCAAAAGATGTTCCTATCTCACTTTGTTCCGTTCAACATCTTTCGATTATTATAGTGTCATCACTAGAAAAAATGTATACAACTATATACATACATGCATACATACTATAAAAATGTATTCATATGTTTGTATGTATATCTACATATGCATGTACATATGTACATACAATCAAAGCTACATTTGGGAATATCTTTCCCAAAAAAAGATCCGTAATTACTCTAAGATTTTATTATATAAATATGTATGTATATGTATGCATATAATAAAATCTGTTATTTATTTTTCCAAAACAAAATAAATTAGATAAAAATAGTTGCAAATGTCTACGCAAACTCTTTGCGGATAAAATTTTTAATATTTCTACATCATCATTGTCCGCTGGCATAATTTCTACATAATTTCTACCATTATTTGTTTCTGCTCCTCAGGAGCCAGCAATTAAATCAATTTCTACTGAATTTTTAAATTGAATTTTATTATTATTTAATTATTGGTTGCTCACACTCGTAAAAATAGTATTACAATACATGACAGATGAAAGATGTTGTAATGTGAACAGGTTTTTTCAATTTTCAACATATTCCATGCATTCCTCAAAGATGAGAGTAAGTATGAAAAGGGTATAAAACAAAACAAAGAAATCGGTATCGATGTGAAGAAATCGTACTATTACAGCGTACCGGGACTCAGGGTTGCATATGTTGGTACTTAGTACTAAATATTTTTTTTTTGCTTTTATGGTGTAAAAAGTAGCAAGTACGCACATTTGCAACCAATTAGGTGAAAAATTATGCAGAAAACAAAATGTTTGCAGCACATGCAAGTTTTTGAATATATTAGCTTTAAATAATGAAATTAATTAAATTATTTTATATTTGCACATGGATTTTCAATATATATGCAAACTAATTATAGTATATTATTATTGTTACAGTGTATGTGTGGGGAAATCGGTTCTATTCCATTCGTTCTTAGTAGATCGTGTGGCAGCACTGGAATTCATCATGGCGTCAGTATTTATTCTATCCATTCCAGAAAATGCCGTGTGAAGAAAAATTATTTTCATTTTTCTTTATAATTATAAAAATAAGAACATGGGGTTTTAAACAAGTTGGTCGTGTTGTTGCGCTCTGCTATTCAGATATAGAAATGGATAGAATTGATATACCCGGTCGCACATTACTCTCCATTTCGGGCTATGATGAAAAGGAAGTTTGCTTACAAAGAAGAGATTATAGTGGACACCACGCGCATTGAAACCATGGGTGATACGGCGATGGCTGTTCATCCGAAGAATGAGCGTTAAAAACATTTGCATGGCAGATTTGTAAAGCACCCTTTCTGCACTAGAGGTTTGCCCATTGTGTGGGACGAATATGCGGAAATTGAATTCGGTACGGGAGCTGTTAAAATTACTTCATCCCATGATTCCAACGATTATGATGTGGGAAAAAGTTGTAATTTACTTTTTATCAATGATGATTGCTACATAATTGGTGATTATGGATAATTTACTGGAATTAAAGCGGGTGCTAGACACATCAATATTCAGCTTCAATATGTGGTTGTGTGCGTTTTTTTATAAAAAAAATATTCACACCAATAATGTACGTGTGACTATTTTTGGTAAATAAACGCACACAACCACATATATTGAAGCTGAATATTGATGTCTGGCACTCGATTAAGAGATTTACTTGTCGCAAAGAAATTGTGTTGACTGAAGGACTTGGGCCTGTGAAGATATACTGTTAGTAACCCCATGGTGGTGCCGATTTCTTCACGCTCTTAAGATGTGGAACCCATAATAAAACCCCAATGGTAAGTGTTTGTTTTTGTTAATGAAATGAATATTTTAATATTTTTATTGGTTTTTGTAGGTAAAATACTCTGAAATTGCAGAAAAGCCTACAGAAGCCGAACTTTAAAATTATGGATTGCCACAATGTTTGCTCTTATGTATTTTACGGGTGCAGAAAATACTCTTCCGATGAAAATAATATGGATGTTTGTATCCTGTCACGTTTGTTGGCGGCCATTGAAGCTTGTAACAAGGGCAGCCACCAATGCTTGGTATAGTTTTTGGCTGTACGATTTGTGTGATGTTTATTTGGAATGTTTGAAGCCCATATTTCAAAATATCACCGATGATCAGAACGCTTCAGCACGTAAAGCTTTGTTTGCTTGCCTTTATTTGGGCATTAAATTACTGTCACCATTTGTGCCTTTTATTTTGGAAGAATTGTATCAACGCTTCCCCAGATCTGATACCACACTCAGTATATGTGTGGCTGCTTATCCCGGTTAGTAAAAAAAACATGTCATAATTATCCACATGTTATAATTTACCAATTATTATTTGTTTTTATAAACAGGTAATGTTACTTGGCGTAATGAAAGGGTTGAAAAAGCAGTTGATTTCATGCTAAAGGCTACACAAGTCATACGTTCAGCTCGCTCTGATTACAATTTGCCTAACAAAATAAAACGGAATCGTATGTTGTTTGCACAGACGCTCATTTGAAATATGCCAGCTATTTGTCCGTAGTTTCCTACTGTTGCAAGTTTTAGTTCAATACAACACCACCCGTTGGCTGTGCTATTCTAACATAGCGTCTATACCTCATAAAAATTTATCATAACAACTAACAAAACGTCGGCAGAGCCGTTGTCAAATTTTTGCTAATGCAAGCATACATGCGAAGACGTTGTGGCTTTTTTATTATGATAAATCATAATTTCTTTGTCGTCGTGAAGAAAGCTTGTCACAATACCTGCAATATTTCACTTCATGTTTATTAAAATGGTTTTATTTAATAAAAACATTAATACTTTTCTTTATTTTTATAGTTTTTTCTCAAAAATCACATAAAAATTGTATTTTCTGCAAATAAATTAAAACGTCAAACAGTTTGTTTACGTTTTTTATCAAGACAAATTTGTCTGAGCTTGAGCTCTGACAAAATTGTCAAGACACTGCAATAACACTAATAAATGGAGTATATCTGATAAATTTTTCTCTTGATAACGATTTGACTTTTATCATGATAAAAATTTATCAGGTATAGACTCACTGTTACTATTTCGGGGCAATGTGAAGTTCATTTGCTTTTAAAATGTTTAATCGAGGCGGATAAAGAAATTTCCAAATTGCAAAAGAAACAAATGCAATTGACCCAAACTGTTAGCAAATTGAAACAAGCTATTGAGGCTGGTGATTATGCCACAAAAGTACCCGCTGATGTACAAATTGCTAATAGGGAAAAGCTGCTACAAACGGAAAGTGAAATTCAGAGTATAGCTCAAGCAATGGAAACTTTGAAGCTGATGTATTAAAGTGTGTTTTCACATGCATAAGTCATGTTTCAGACAAAGCAGTTTTTCTTGAATATTAATATTATTTTGTATACATATGTACCCTACAAGAACACTACCAGTCAATTGACTGCTCATTTGATCGATAGTCATGCAGGCTATAATCATCATTGCGTAGAACAGGAACTTTGTTCACATTCTTAAAGGCAAAATGAAAAATGTTATGGAAACTCATTCCGATCAAATGACTAGTCAATTGACTGTCATTAATGAATTGAATGTAAAATTGTTTTAAATGTGTTAGTGAAAAAATTTGTTTGTGTGTTCAATCATTCATTTCTTGTAGGGTACATATGTATGCATTTTTTTGCTTCTTATTTATTAAAAATAAATAAATACATTCGTATTTGCTACATATTTTTTTATGCGGTTTTGATTAAATTTTGACAGTCTGATTTGAAGTTATGCGGTTTTTGAAGCAGGAACGTATCTACCCCTTATATATAGAAGTAGTGCCCTTTTTATGCGGGTTTTTTAATTCAGTTTCTTTTGGAACGCATCTGATTTTTAAATTCTTTTTGCATATGGAAAGGACTACTAAAACCTTTTGAGATTTTGGTTGGGGGACAAAGTGACTGCCCCAAATTTACACCAAAGGTGAAAATGAACCCTATTGTTTTCGCTACGCTGTCTGTCACAGGTTATTTCCTAGGGAACCGTAAGAACTACAGATCTGAAATTTGGACAGGGTGTTAAAAATTAAAGGGTGTTCCAAAACGCAACGAAAAATGATAAAATCCCATGTAATATACATACAATTGTATGTATATACCCTTGAAATTTGTAAAGTTAGTGTATTTTTATACAGACTACAACAATTAACACTAAAATTTAAAAAATTAAAGGATATTCTATCAGTTAATGTAATTTTGACTATGTAATTTTGACAATTTGATATATCTTGGAAACCGTAAGAGGCAAACACTTGAAATTTTCAAAAAAACGGTAAAACTAGAAAATTGCAAAACTTAAAAATCGTCAAACCAAAAAAAATCACCAAAACGAAAAAAGGGCAAAAAAAAATTCTGAAACGAAAATAAATCGCCAAAAACCGGAAAAATTAAAAAAATCCCCAAAATGAAAAAATTTAAAAACAATCGCCAAAAATTTTAAAAAATCAGAACGAGAAACAAAGCGAAAAAACAAAATAAAATCGCCAAAATAAAAAAAAGTCCACAAAAGTTCCTAAGTGCTGGTGCCAGACCTTAAAGTTTTCATCTACACAAAATACACCGTGAAAAATATTTATATTGTATGCCTGTATGATATTATAGATGAAAGTTGTAACTTTCTCAATTACCTTTTTATGCCTATTAACTAAAAGAAGAATATTAATTGAATCTATATCTTATCTCTACAGAAAATTTGCATTTCACTTTCATTCATTCAGTGGAAACATATTCTGTGGTCTGGCAAGCACCAGACTTGGCAAAACAAATCTGGTGGTCTGGCAACCACCAGACTTGGCAAAAAAAATCGTTCTGATTCAGCGTGTTCCTCATATTTTATATGAAAAAAGATAGGCTTCCATTTGAAGCAAAAATGGACAAACATTCGCCACAGAATACACAGAAGTGAAGAAAGTGACAGGTCAAAAAAGCTCCAATCAGGTTTTTGTTAAAATTCGTGGAAAAAAGAGAAAAGCATTGTGTATTTGAAACTGTAGTGTATTACTACTTACCAATTAACACAGCTAATAAAAATTTATTGCACTAGAAAGACGTAGCAAAACAAAAACGCCGACAAAATTTGAGGGAAAACGAGACAAACTGAAAAATACCCGTATCTTCCGTCTCGTGACACTTCTGTATGTTTTGTGCATTCGCAGGTAAGATTAAAGAAATTTATTACTTGAAATATTTTCAGAAGTGTTCACATAATAATTGAAATTTATTTGCTTGTGGTCAAGCATGTCTATATACATATTTCATTGGTGCAAAATTTGGAAGAAAATTTCAGGTTAAATTCTACTGATTGATGATTTGGTTGAAGCGCCAATCTAATACATATGTAAGTATATAGACATGCTTGGCCAGCAGCAAATAAATTTCAATTATTATACTTCCAAGTACTAACCCCTATATTCATAAAATTTAATTATTTTTTAATTCATATTATTTACTATTTTATTTTATTAACTATTTACAGGAATTAATAGACTACGTTTTGAGCAGAGGCAGCCGAGGACGGCATGATGGCGGCACACGTAGCCGTGGACGTGGCCGCGGACGTGGAAGATACGCTGAAGCACATACCCTCCCATACCAGGTAATCAAAAAAAATTTGTGTTACAAAATATATTAACATACAATTTTTATTATTTCAGATGCCCTACCATTCTAACGTGTCGCAAGACATTGCAAATTTGAAATTGTTGTTTGAAAACCAACAACAACAGCTGCAACAACTACAACAACAGCTGCAACAGCAACAATAACAGCAACAACAACAGCTGCATCAACAGCTGCAACAACAGTCGCAACAACAGCTGTTACCACAGCTGCAACCACAACTACTGCTGCTACAACACCAGCAGCCACAGCAACAACAGCTGCAGTCACAGAAACAACAGCTGCAGCCACAGCAACAACAGCTGCAGCCACAGCAACAACAGCTGCAACCAGAACAACAACAGCTGCAACCAGAACAACAACAGCTGCAGCCACAGCAACAGCTGCTACCACAGCAACAACAGCTGCAGGCATAGCAACTACAGCTGCAGCCACAGCAACCAGAATAGTTTTTTTAATTTAACAAATTTTTGCTTTTGATTTAATTGAAAAAAAAATGGAATTATTTTAATTAAATAAATTTTTGTTTTCACTCTTGTAATCATTTTTTTCATTATAAGATTTTTATAGTTGGTTTTGTCAAGAGCTTCAGTTCAGACAACTTTGTTTTGATAAAAAACGTAAACAAATTGTGTGACGTTTTAATTTATTTGTAAAAAATAAAATATTTACACAATTTTCAAGAAAAAATATTAAAATAAAGAAAAATATTGATGTTTTTACTAAATAAACCCTTTTTAATAAATATGAAGTGAAATATTGCACGACGACGAAGAAATTATGATTTATCATAATAAAAAAACCACAACGTCTTCGCATGTATGCTTGCATTAACAAAAATTTGACAATTTGTTATGATAAATTTTTATCAGGTATAGACACACTATGTTACATGTGTGTCTAAATAATTTTCTAATTATACAATAAGTTGTATAAATACATACATATGAATTTTGCATGTGAGTGAAACGCGTGACTCAATCCTACGCAATGATGAATATTCAAAAGTTTCCATCACATTTTGCCCTTAATAACGTGAGAGAAACTTTGTTCTACGTAATAATGAATATATCCTGCGTGACTTCCAATCAAATGACCGGTCAATTGACTGATAATATTCTTGTATGGTCGATTTCAAATTCTCTATCCAGCTTTTTTTCAATTTACAAATCAGTTTGCTTTTAAATTGCTTTCAATTTAACAGCTATCAATTACATGAATTCCTGAAAGAATTATGTAAAGAAATTGTAAATAAATAAGATTAAAAAGTCTTATTGTAAAATTTACGCAAGAGTTTTCGAAGAATATCAGCTTTATCTTCTCACTCATCTCTTTGAAATTTTTTTATTAAGAAATTTACTTTCTATTTATATTGAAATATGTATAAAAGATTTATTTTGGGTGTATAAGTATGTACAACACTTAAAAAACATTTCATTTCGTTTCATTGCCACAGTTACCTAATCCTGTTGCCAGACCTAAAATTTTCAATTAATTTAAGCGTGCTGCCATATGCTGAACAATATGAATGAAACAAGAATTTCACCACACACCGAAAATATATTTCAATTTGATATACAAATAATTTAGATTTTGGCCTAGTATGAAATTTTACTTAAGGGTGGTATAACCTCTAAATGGCTAAAATGCCAGGAATGACATCCCTGTAGCCGTTTAGAGGCCTCTTTCATCTTTTCAAAACTGGTCTTATTTTTTTCACACCATGAAATGTACAGATTTTATTTAATTAGCGTACTTTTTCAGAATCAAAATATTTTTCTTTAATTGTTTACATAATTGTTTGACATATATGATAGTTAGTAGTTTCTCACCGCAGTTTAAATGCAACACTGTGAAAAATTATGTGGAATGGAACAGAATTTCTCTTTTATACCCTTTTCATACTTACTCACATCTTTGTGGAATGGGTGGAATATGTTGAAAATTGAAAAAACCTGTTCACATTACAACATCTTTCATCTTTCATCTGTCATGTATTGTAATACTATTTTTACGAGTGTGAGCAACCAATAATTAAATAATAAAATGCAATTTAAAAATTCAGTAGAAATTGATTTATAATGCTAGAAATTATGTAGAAATTATGCCAGCGGACAATGATGATGAAGAAATATTAAAAATTGTATCCGCAAAGATTTTGCGTAGACATTTGCAACTATTTTTATCTAATTTATTTTGTTTTAGAAAAATTTATAACAGATTTTAGTATATGCATACATATATATAAATATTTATATAATAAAATCTTAGAGTAATTACGGATCTTTTTTAGGGAAAGATATTCCCAAATGTAGCTTTGATTGTATGTACATATGTACATGCATATGTAGATATACATACAAACATACGAATACATTTTTATAGTATGTATGCATGTATGTATATAGTTGTATACATTTTTTCTAGTGATGACACTAAAATAATCGAAAGATGTTGAATGAAACAAAGTGAGATAGGAACATCTTTTGAAGATGTTGAAAGATGTTAAACATTCAGCCCTGTATAATTCTTATGGGAAGATGTTATCGTCTTGCCAAATTGATGAAAGATGTGAGTAAGTGTGAAAACGCTATTATTATTCACCACGAATTATTTCAACAGGGTTGAAATAAATTGGTTTTGGCTACATTTTTTGCAAAATTCAATACTTTTTTTCCTACTACTTTTTTTTTCAACTGTGGGTAAAAGGTGGAAGAAATCGGTTTGATTCCGGTGCGATTTCTTCACACGCGTGAAATCGGTTAAAAACTGAAACTATAAGTAACCTAATATTTGCCAAAGAATTGTGCCTTGTGGATGAAATACATATTTATTCCTACCAATGATTTAATAATTTGTGCACAAAAGTTTAAATTCACTTTTTTTTGGAAATGTTTCATTGCTTATGGCAGTTTAATTTCCAATCACATGTGAAGTTTTAAGTGCGCTTTTGGAACCTGTTTAGTTTGATAATCCTTGCACTTACCCTTTATATATAAGTACATATATTTTGTTATTTTTTATGTTTCTTTGAATAAAAAAAAATTTCTACCGAATTTCATTGAAATCTACCGACTTTTTTGTCGATTCTTCCGAATTTAAAAAAAAAATTAAGTGTGCACACTGCCACGCACCAACTAAAGCCTGCACTACACGGCATGTTAAAAACCACATGCGCATTTGGTTCTGACGTAATTTTGACGTCATCACGATGCTACATTTGCTACATGCAGTGTGCTAGCAACATATGTACATATTAACATGCTTACAGACGAGCTGCCCCAGAAAATGTCTTCGATACGGCTACGTGTGCCACATGTGTATTTTGGAACAAATATACTATAAAAATTTTACGGCATCTAGCCACTACTAGTAATTTTAGAAAATGCAACGAACATGCTGAAAATTCTCGTGACGTCATTGCTACATACGCATGTGGCTTTTTACATGCGGTGTACTGTAGGCTTAAGGAATTTTTCGCACAACAAATTTCAAAAAGCACTGATTATTGTTATCATTGGGCCATAAAACAGATTTCATTTCAAATTTGAGATTTTGTAAACATCATTAGTATTAATATGGTAATTAACGCTATCAGGATGTTGGTAATTTTCACAACAAAAATTTTCTAGTTTTAAAACATTGTTGTGTTAAATTTGCGTTGGTGCCACCAAAAATTAAAAAAAAGCACCGAAATTTTAAAAAAGGCGCACCACGCACCAACTAAGGAATTTTTCGCACAAAAAATTTAAAAAAGCACCCAAAATGGTGCGAACGCACCAAGTTGACAACGCTGAAAAATTAATTAAAAAAAGCACCGGGCACTAACTTCAAAATTTTTCGCGTCGAAAATTTCAAAAAGCACTAAAAACGGTGCGAGCACCGAGTTGAGAACGCTACAAATCACACTATCCCTTATACGTAAATAAGAGCGGCAAGCGTTGCGTTAGCAGCAGGGTACGAATTTTTAGTACATTTAAAATTTTAAATGTAAAAATATTTTTTGATTGTACTGAAAATACGTACATACGTAATTTTAGGGAGAGAGAGACGAGGGGAACAGAAACGTTTCTTTTCACCCCGTCTCTCTCTCTCTCTCCTAACAAACTAATCAGCTTAGCAATAAGACTTGCATAGTGTTACTACGTTTATACACGCACTATTTGCAATTAAAAATATTCGCAAATAAATTAACTCACTGTTTATACGGAATAGCAAAAGTACACAAACTTGGTAGCACTTCTATAGAAAATTTACTTTTTTTGACAAAAATAATAG
The DNA here is from genome assembly GCA_949987645.1 of Tachina grossa. NCBI lineage: Eukaryota > Metazoa > Arthropoda > Insecta > Diptera > Tachinidae > Tachina > Tachina grossa. The sequence goes on along the minus strand of OX465276.1, from coordinate 127,821,621 downwards.
TGTAAATGTGCAAACTATCAAATCATTATTTGTTTTAATTGTCATTATTTGCTTCTGTTAATGTTTTTTATGCAATATTAATCCATTTATTGTTTTTTGTTATCAAACATTTGTAAGCGTGGCAACCTCAAGCATTTTATTTGCAAATAGTGCGTTAAACGTGAATAGTTTTCTGAATTAGTAAGTCGCAATAAAAACAATAATATGGCAACAATTCACAGTTTTTTTTTGCAAATAAGCCCTGCGTATAAACGTAGTATGTAAATTGGAACATAGTTTGCCAGCCAGCGTTGTCAACTCGGTGCTTTTGGCACCGTTTTTAGTGCTTTTTGAAATTTTCGACGCGAAAAATTTTGAAGTTAGTGCTCGGTGCTTTTTTAAACCAATTTTTGGTGCTTTTTATTTATTGGCGGTGGCACTAAACCCAAAATTCAAAAAGAATTTTCCTTATATAATATACAGGGTGGGCCAAAAGAAACCAAGGGGTGTAAAAGTTTAATAACTTTTTTGTTTATTAACTTTTTTTTATTTTTTCTTTCAGATTATATAATATACAAAATGGAATTTTTTTTACACTAAGTATGAAAAATTATGTCTCTTAAATGACCACCGTTTTCAGCTTCGCACTGATGTGCTCTTTTTAGAGCATTTTCCATAACATCTTTCAAAACTTGTGGCTGTAGCGTTCGAATTTCTGCAACAATGTTTGCCTTGAGTTCAAGGATTGTCTCTGGCTTGTTCACATACACTCGCTCCTTCAAAAAACCCCAAAGAAAATAGTCCGAATTTCGAGAAATTATTCGCTCTCCAAAAATTTGACTTAAAAGTGCCATTGTGTCTCGGGCAGTATGGGCAGTGGCTCCGTCCTGCTGAAACCACATACCAGGTCTGTTTTCAAGAGCAGGACGTAAAAAATTTTCTATCATAAACCGATACCGCTCTCCATTTACGGTTACAGCACTTCCATCTTCATTCTCGAAGAAGTAGGGCCCAATGACATTTTCAGATGTGATCCCACACCATACTGTACACCTGATGGGGTGCAATTGGCGTTGATGAATGGCTCTTGGATTTTGAGAACCCCAGAACCTACAGTTCTGCTTATTAACAAAGCCATTCAAATGAAAATGAGCTTCATCACTCATAATCAAATTTTCAATAAAGTTGATTTCATTTCTGGCCAACTCTTGAAATTTAACTGCAAAATTTAGACGTTGCCGATGATCTGCGGGTTTTAATTCTTGCACCAATTGCACCTTATATGGGTATAACTGTAAATGTTTTTTTAAAATGCGTAGTGACGTACGAGACATTTCTAGCTGAGCAGAACGCCTTCTGCCAGATGTTTCTGGTGCTTCGTTAACACTTTGCTGTACTCGTTCAATATTTTCCGCAGTGCGACTTAAACGTGGTCTACCGGTTCGAGGCAAATCTCTTACGCTGCCATATTGGTGATGACGATTAACTAAGCAACGAATCATCGCTTCAGAGGGCGAAATTCTGACGTTAAAATGTCGACGATATGCTCTTTGCGTTAAAATAATTGATCTCTGGTTTAAATAATAAAATTCTATTGCTCTGGTTCTCTGTTCAGTTGTGAACCTCTCCATTATAAATTCTCCAAGTGTTGTCTATATAATCTGAAAGAAAAAATAAAAAAAAATTAATAAACAAAAAAGTTATTAAACTTTTACACCCCTTGGTTTCTTTTGGCCCACCCTGTATATATTTTTTTTGTAGAAGTTTAACATTTAAAAAAAGAGAGGTGTCTTAGGACACGCGGTTATAGCAATTGCTACTTAGCTGTATAATAATAAACACTTATGTGTTTAACATCCTATTCGTCTTTAAGAGCGTAAACACAATAATTTTTAGATATTTCACCATACATTGACCTGTTTTGTTTAGCATCACAAATAAAAAGTCTTAAAAATAAACTAATCGATTAACACGTAAATGTGGTATGTTCAGTGCGTTTTTGATAACTCTGGCAAATTTGTGTTGTTATTAAATGGCGGCACGTTAAAAAAATTATTTGAAACACAATAATTGTTTAAAAAAATATTACATTATTTACAAAAACATTTTTTGTTTAAAAATAATAAAGCAAATAAAAAACATAATTGTTCGAAATTTCTTACAAACACAATAATTTATTGACAAAACGTCAACCTTAAACATCTCAAATATAATGTGAACGGTTGTGTTTAGTTCTTAGAAAACTCGTCTTAAACAATAAAATTATATTATATGATGATGTCAAATTCCCCGCAATATTTCAAAACGTTTCCATTTATTTCCCATTAATATTTTCTATCGGAACACGATTAAATTAATAAATTAGTGCCGGTGGCGACTTTTAGCCGGCTTACAGCTGATCGGCTGTGTTCTCTGTTTTGTGCTAATGGCAAAAACAATACAAAAACAATTTGAACAATCGTTCTCAATGTTTTTGGTTTGCTTTTGTTGTTACTCACATCAAAGAACGAAACAAAACAAAATCAAACAATTTGTTTCGTTTATTTTATAACTCGGCTTTTAACTACAAAGAAATCAAAACAAAAATAAATTTATAACTGTAATAGTGTGGAATATTTTTATTACGAAAATTATTTTCTAACTCCTGTATCGCGCCATAAATAGCAATAGATATAAAAACATAAGCACTGAAGTTAAATGGAACATTTCAAAATAATATAAGATTGTACAAAACTTGGTCGAAGAAATATGTACATACGTGCATTTTATTCTCAAACTTTCACATTTTAAGCACAATTATTGGAAACAGTGTTTTGCCACACGACCAAGAAGACATAGTGCAAGTATAGTATAATAACGAAATATTTTCTAGTATATACAGTAAAAAGAGAGTAATTGACTTAATGCAATGGATAAACTTTGAGTTCGCTATCGAGTTTTGGGCAGAAATAAAGTCTTATAACTATTCATTTGATATAAACTCGTTTGGGGCGTTATCGAAATTGCATTCCCATAAACTTTAATGTTTAAACGCAGAAGTTGATCAGGTTTTTCCCTTTATTACTTTATTTAATTCTAAAATACGTAAAAAGTTGTCCTTACACTTGGCTTTATATAAAAGCGGTCTGAAACGAGAAAATTGTGTTGCTAATAGAGCTGCCGTTTTAGGTTACATATTTATAACCTACTTCGTTCCTATTTTCTAAGATAATAGTTGGTTAACTTGCAAATTATTATTATTATTTTTTATTTTGTTACTTTGTTATTAATATTGCGTTTGCTGTGAAAGAATGTTTCCACAGCATGATTTAATAAAAATCAAATTTTGAAAGTCTTGATTTTAAGAAAATTAACTACTACTCCCATCGAGTTCGAAATCTAATCAGAAAGTCAAAAAGACTTCCCAATTATGGTAGAATTAGTAGAATCGTATCGTGAGTTGACGGATCAGCTAACAAAATCTGTAACATTAATAAAACATGTTGCTGTTTATTTAATATGTATCGTAATCAGTGTTGGTATCTCTACGAAGATCAAAAGCACATTTAGCTGTTGCAAAAAGGGTAAAAAGCACAAAAAAATACGAAAAAGCGGATAAAAAAGCATTAAAATATTTTTTTTTAATTTTAATACATTAAACCATTTAAAGAGTAGATAGAGTTTAGAGTGTAAAAGCTCAATGTATAATTTCAAATGGAACAAATGAAGTTTAGGGGCACCTCCCAGAAATTTAAAAACAGTATCCTATCCTATACAAATATGACCAATATTGGTATCCAAAAATTTAAAAAAAAGTACCGTATCTTATGGAAATTTGAAAAATAAGAAGAAAAAGTTCAACAAAAAGACTAGCGGCGAGGCTTAATTATAAATTTATAAAAATAAAATTATAATTTAATATATAATTATGGTGTTTCCCTAGACGGCGCAGCCCAGCAAATATTTTCTGCCTTGCAAAGTTTTCTTGTCTAATAACGTTTTCCTGCATTGCCGGCCTTCGGCCGGGCTTAAACATTTTCTCCACCATTGTGTTTCCCCAAACGGCGCAGCCTAGTAAAGATTTTATGCCTTGCAAAGTTTTCTTTCCTAATAAAGTTTTCCTGAATTTCCGGCCTTCGGCTAGGCTTAAGGATTTTCTCCACCATGGTGTTTCCCGAGACGGGGCAGACTAGTAAAGATTTTCTGTCTTGCAAAGTTTTCCTGCATGAAAGGTATTCTCAAAAGCTTTAAGATGATATCAATATTGATCATATTCGTTGGAAAACACCATATAATCACAATATTGTATTAGAATTTCAGAGGCCCATAACTCGGAAACTAAGCCTCGCCCCCAATTTTTTATTGAATTTTTTCTTCTTATTTTTTAATTTTCTATAGCATAGGATAATGTTTTTAAATTTTTAGGAGGTGCCCCTAAACTTGATTCAATCATGATTAATTTAATAAAAAATAACACCCTCATTTATAAAACTTAAAAAGTCTTTAAAAAGGTTTTTTAAAACAAATTTTCATACAAAATTTGTCTTAAAAAGCCTTTTTAAGTTTTATAAATAAGACTTTAAGTATGTAAAAACAAATAATAAAAAAACTAGGAGTCAAGTAACATAGATTCTTACACACATACATACATACATACAATAGTAGGTAAAGCTAAGGCTTAGATTAAAATATGTATTTATGTTACTGAAAAATCATTTACACATAAAAAATGCAAGGAGAGCATCACTTTTTTCTTAAGTACTCGTAACTTAAAAGTTTTTGTTTTTGTGATATTCACCCCTATTCTAGTTGTCAACATTGACAGCACGTCAATACAATATCAAAAAATTGGGATTTGGCTACCCGTTGTCTAAAACAACTGGCTGCTATTGATAACCTAATGATTTCAATTGTTCTAGTATGATTAAATATTTGTGTTAGCTTTAACAAATGCTTATTGCGTACTACTTTCAATCAATTATTATGCCGAGATTTATTTGGAACTCTCCAGTTACTTCCGTTTTCTATTTTGCGAAAAAAAAAAATAAATTTCTTAATCCCAATTATGAAAATTTTTCTACATTGTTTTTAACATAGTTTCCGTCATTGTCATTAAAAACAGTTTAAGATGGCTCAGTCAAAAAATGCTGCTATTAGCGCTTAAAAGTAATTTAGTTTTATAAATTAAAAATATTTTTATTTAACAAAAAAGCACCAAAAGCACTGTAAGAAATTGTAAAAAGCACTGTAAATACCCGCTTTTAAAAAAGGCTATTAGCCAAAATTTCGCGTTTAAGAACAGGCAAAAAGCACCAAAAACTTTTTCAAACTTTTGGAAACGATTATCTGATATAAAACGAACTTATTCTGATTAGGATTTTGCAGCCCTAAGTTTATTCAAAATGTAATGTTTTTAAATGAGTTTTTGTATAATTTTTATATGTATATCTGATTTCTTTTCTCATGCATTTTATATTATTTGCACATAACTATAAAGAATTTTTATTTGTTTGTTGGTTATATGCATTTCGTATTTCCTAAAGAAAGACGGATTATCCACACTCCAAGTTTACTGTGCAAAGTCTTGAGTTTGCAGGAGAGAAGAGAAAAGAGATCTTATTCTATATTATTTTCTCCAACTCAAAAGTAAACCTTGCGTGTGGAAAAGCCGCCAAACTCATCAGTAGACTTCAAACCAATGTGGCAGCTAATTGTAAAAAGGTAATGAGAAAGTAATAAAGTATTCAAAATCGAAAATGATAGCTTCTAAAAATTTTGGTTAAAGTTTTTAAGCTTAGTCCTAGTTTACACTATGCTAGTCTTATTGCTAAGCTGATTAGTTTGTTAGGGAGGGGAAAAAACTTTTCTGTTTCCCTCGTCTCTCTCTCTCTCTATCGCTCTCTCCCGCAAACTAATAATTTTAGCAATAAGACTTGTATAGTGTAAACTAGGACTTAAGGCAGAATTAATTTGTACGTGCTGTTCTGTTCTGAATCAGCTGTTTTGTTTCTGTTGAGTTGAAAATCTGTATGTGTGGTTAGTTTTTACTTTCTCGTTCTGTTCTGTTGCGGACAAATCTGTTGAAAATAGAATTCAACGTTAAGTGACAGCCAAAAGTGTGTATGGATTAGTGTGTTGTGATATTTTGTGTACAAGTGTAATCAACTCTATAGGTTGCCAATTGATTTTTTTCACAGACAAAGTAATTGCAAAATATTTTATACAGAAAGGAACGGCACAGAACCAGTGATGCCAACTTTTTTGGCTCTAAAAGCACATCAAAATTTGGAAAAAGCACAAAAAGCGTAATTTTGAGATCCAAAAAGCGTAAAAAGCACTAACGTGAAAAACGAGCTTGATGTTTAATATTTTCTAAGCTATTATCTATTTCGGCAATAATATCAGTATCCTTAATTAAATATATCAGACGAAAAAGCTATGCTTTACACTGAAAAAATAAAAAACATCAAGTTTTTATTAAAGTAATTTTTGGAAATAAACAAATTTCTTAAAAGCACTACTTAGTGCTATTTCTCAGTTTGCCACTAACGCTAAAAATTTGGCGTTTCGAGTCTTCAAAAAGCATGTATGAAAATTTGTGTGTTAAACGTTTTGTAAACCAAAATAATGTTTTCCCATTATGTTTGTGTACAGGGTGACCGATGACATTTTTCAAAAACTGGCACTAAATAGGGGATTTATCAAAAAAAGGGGGCAAAATTAAAAAAAAGCGAGAAAACTGCACTAAACTTTTTATTTTTAATGTATTTTCATATAACTCACCCTAAATAAAGGGGTTCAAAAAGTGGCAAGGCAGTTCAAAAAGGGGAAACGCAGTCGAAAAAGTGGCAAATTGCCACTTTAGTCGGTCAAACGGTAACGCTGAATGCACTAGATGTTTTAAGAGTACTTTAAAAAAATTTTATGGACAAAAACTAATCTTCAAACTTATTTATTTTCATTTGTTATAAATTAATTTAAATATACTTGTATTTATTTAATCTTTGTTTTTCCATATTGCATCATCAATAAAATAATAATTTTTAACTTCCCATATACATACATACATACATATATAAAGTATTGAGTAGTATCGAGTACCCAATTGAAAAAGTATCAAGTAGTACTGAGTATTCAAAAGTAGCCGCTTTTTACAACACTAGTGTACATCCATATTTATGGAAATTTTTGGTATAAAATATAAAAAAGTTGTTTTAAAAATTGCTTTTCAGATTTTTCGAAGATTTAAAAAAAAAATGAAAAATTGTTAAAATTTTCCAAGTTTTATCCTCAGAAATTCTGGCAACACTAAACTTAAGTTTAATTTATTATTCATGACCCTCCTTTCGGAAGGCACTACAAAAATTTTTAAGACTCATTAGAGTGCTCCTCTCCACGGAAATCTTTAGTAAAAGGCGAAAGATTTATTCGACAACTGAAGAGAAGCCAGAGTAAATAATAATTGCACAAACTCAACATTAAATAGAAAAATTAACATTTACCGAATGAGAGTTGAACAGCAAAATAAGCAAGTTTTATAAAAACCGACAGAATACAGAATTGAAAAGTAAAAAACACCACCAAAATGGTAAAACACATACAAGCACCAGTGTGACCAGATCCAAAAAATTTTGTCGGCTAAATTGACTTCAAAATAAGGCTAAAAAAATAATTAAAGTGCTAAAACATAAATCTAAAACTTAATTTGAACTTTTTTTAAATCAAATTGTTTCTTTTAAAGTTGTTATTTTTTAATTTCTACTTACATAGCCTTTCTTATATTTATTTCCATTGAATGCAACACAATTTTTTTTAATTAAAGATTTTTTCTTCAACATAAACTTCATTATGTATAATGAAAAACTGTCATGATGTTGGCATAAGTGGCAAAATAAAGCATCCGCTTAACGATTTTTCGCCTATAGTAACAATATAGAAAATTATTACACAAAATTTTGCAATCCAGTAACTTTTGCATCTGAGTATTACTTCTATGAAGCACTTTAGTAATGCAAAAAATTTATTGCTTTTCTGAAACTAAAGATATTAATTCTAGCTGGCTCTGATTCTGTAACATTGTCTCTCTTACATATACGCTTCTGGGAAAAAGTTACTTTTGCTGGGTTATGATAACTGGATTGCAGTTTTTCACTATACATAATGCCGAAAAAGTATTTGAGGCAAACTAAAAATTTAATTCACGGACGGTTCTTCTAGAAGAAGCCGTTTGATTTATAAATATTGTTTGAAATTGCTTTTTTTAATTTTCTACAGCTTTTGTCTATTCCACTTTTACGTAAAAAGTAAAAAGTTTGTACAGTCTTTGGATACGGAATTTACTACGTGTACAGATCACAAGTTGCGAAACATTGTAACCACGAGCATCAACTTTGCAACCGACGAGCTGATTGATCGTTTGTGGTGTTCTTAATACTTATCAAGGACGTTTTGAAATGGTATGCATTGTCAATGTTTTGGTCTTTGGAAGTCAGCCTTTTTTTGGTATAACAGAAATCGTTAAAGGTTGTACATTATATTATGAAGAAAATGCTAGAAAATGCTAAATAAATAATTGCAAAATGCTAAAGAAAATGCTAATTGCTAAATCGAAAATTTTGCAGCTAAATCAACAAAAAAATGCTAAATTTAGCTCTAGAGAACAAAAAATATTGTTCCGCAGTATTTCTGGACGTTCAACAGTCTTTCGATCGTGTGTGGACATCTTAACTAAGTATTGAAAATAAAATTTATATATATGAAGCGATCTTAAAGCCCATATGGGTATATTGCATTCATCTATGGGGAATAGCAAAAAATTCTAACAAAGAAATATTACAAAGGTTTCAATCCAAAACTTTACGTACTATACTCGATTCACCATGGTTTGTCGCAAATGAAATAATACACAATGATCTTAATCATGATACAATTATACAGGTAACCGCGAAGCGCCAGCTGTTTTGCTTGTTTCGTGATGTGATCTGCCAAATGGTGTTTATGTTTTACCAACACACGCGCACAGTGCCTATTAAAACTAGTGTCCTGCACAAGAGTATTTATAAGACTTTTCAAGACATGAGAGATTTTTTCCAATGCTTTACTACAGCGAAATAATCTAAAAGAATCGCTAAACAACACTGCTGGCAAGACAAACCACCGAAAAAAATTACTTGCCAACAGTGTTGCTTAGCGATTCTTTTAGAATATTTCGATGTAGTAAAGCATTTGATGAGCTTTTCGAACTTGCATTTGCACGTGTAAACCCTAGGTTAGCGCCAAACTAAAAAAAAGCACTAAGTAGTGCTTTTAAGAAATTTGTGTATTTCTTAAAATTACTTTAATAAAAACTTGGTGTATTTATTTGTTTAGTGTAAGGCATATGTACCTTTTTCGTCTGATATATTTCATTAAAAATGTTGATAATATTGCCGAAATAGGGAATAGCTTAGAAAACATTACTAAACTTCACTCTTTTTTCACGTTAGTGCTTTTTACGCTTTATATATTATATTATAATTTTAGCACTTTTTTAAAATTCTGATGTGCCTTTAGAGCCAAAAAAGTTGGCATCACTGGTATGAAAGCCATAATACTTAAAGGAAGAGAATTGAATAAAGTGCTTGGTTGAAGGGATTTTGCTTATGTTTTTTTAATTTCATGTAGTATTTAATTATGCTTGCATATGTATGTAAGTTTGTGTGTGGCTGTGTTTTAATGAATTTTTTGGAAGATAGTTTTCTGAAAAATTACCTTGCTGAGTCTTCTTAGATCACTATTCGTGATAAAAACTGATAAATCACTTACACGATCAAGAAAGGACTCCAAAACGGTTCGCGCTAATGGGTAAAAATAGTTCGATTTAAAATACAATAACAAATTGTATAGCAATCACAAATTAATCATCCAGATGTGTAAAATGTGGCTATTATTTCCGTTTGTTATTATCATATTTTGCTTACCTGGAAGACTGAAAAATGCTTAATCAAAAACAAATCATGCAGGTATTTTAAAAGTGATTATAATTATGTATTTTATGATCATATTTTACGCAGATAGATGATTAAATACTAGTTGATATGTTATTTTTAAGTATAACGGGGCAATCTTTACGTATAATGTCAAAAACTTAATATTTTTCATTTATAAAAGTTAAATCGAATATGAAATTAAATGATGAAACAGAATAAGTCTGCAGCTTCAGGAAAAATCGATTTCAAATTAACAGAGCTCATAATAAAATCAACGGCAGTAACTTCAACTGCTCTCTGATTTATGTTATATTTTCTTTCTGCTTATTTTTCTTTACAAAATATATGAAATTTATTGAAAGTGTGGTAGCATAAGAAAAAACGCTGTCAAAATAAAATAGATTCTGTCTCTGGACTGCTTTCTGTAACTTCCCTTTTGGTGTTAATTTCTATGGAAAATGTGTTTGTGCCGTAATTCTGTTTGACCATTAAACATAGGACTCAGAAAGCTGACTAAAAAAATACTCGAAGAAAAGTCAAATACGACTAGAAATGCTCGAAATTACTCGAATTTGATTGAAAATTTCAAAAATTGATGGCTGGGGTATAACGTTTAGATAGGTACATTTTCTTTGAATCTTAAATTATTTACATTTTGATTGTAGAATACGGACGAGTGTGTCGTCCGTTCGGTATATCTAGTATATATATAAAAACAATAATATATTTTTTACCATTTATTATTTTTAACCCCCGACTAAAAAAAGGGTTGTTATAAGTTTGGAGTGTGTGTCTGTGTATTTGTGTGTCTGTCCGTGTCAGGCCAAACGGCTGGACCGATTTTAATTTAGTTTTTTCTGTTTGAAAGATGACTTGATCGAGAGGGTTCTTGGCTATGTTTGAACAAAATCGGTCCAGCTGTTTAGAAGATATAACATCTTTTCTGAAAAAAGTCGTGGGTTTTGAAAATTTTAATTTTTGTTATATATAGTGTCATTACATGCAGACGTCAAATTAGTATATATTATTAAAAATGTCAAAAGTATTGCTTATTATCATTCGATAGATTGCAATTAATAAAGAAAAGAGAAAAAAATTAGCTGCAAAAATGCCAAAATGGTCACGCTGACAAGCTCGCACACCTAGTGTTACCATTGAGAATTTTCTAAAAGTGCTTTAAAATAGAGTATTTTCTAAAATTGGGTAGTATAAATAAAAAATAATTTGCGTTATACTTATTAATTTGTTGCATGTACATATGTATGTGTTTTTTGCTTTTTTCAACAAGTTTTTAAGTAAGAAGCAAATACTTATTTATATTACTCATTATTTGTTTTCTTCCGACATAAATACATATGTACATATTTACATATGTACATACATATATACCTATTTGTAATTATTTCTGGGAACTAGCATAAATAACAGTGGTTAATATTTTGGAAACTTCTGTCGGAAATACTTGTATTCACATATGTATGTATGAATGTACATGTGTTTTTGGTTGAGATATCATGATGTATAATTGTATGTACTTGCATAAATTGTTGCTTATTTTAAGAATAAAACAAAAAATTTAAACATATTCTAAAAACGTGTAATTTGTATCAAGTTTCAGTTCATACATTAGTATAACTAAAGGTGTCTTTACATGGTAATACAATGCATTACATGTCAAAAATGCTGTAGAATTTACAAAATCGTATCATGTAGAAGCAAAATGTATCGAGTAAGAGAGAATGCAGATAGAGAATTTGACAAACGGTCGGTAAATGTTTATTTTCTAAACCAGTTTAGAAACTTAAATATTCTCATACCACTATAGATGAATTTTAAAGTAAACATTGGCAGCAAGGCGCATTTATTAGGTGGCAGCACTACACCATGTGACTAATGTCATTACACAAAGCCAAATGTCAAATTTGGATTGTGTATAAGCCTAAGAACACGCTTTTATTTGGGTATCCATATACAGCTAACGAAACATACACTCTGACGATGCTACCCTGTTTTGAAAAGTAAGATGGTAATTCATACCAACAAAGTACATGTGGTTATTGCTGTTGTAATATTTATCGTAGAATCACGGGTACCTGATTGATGTGCCTTGATTGGCAGCATTAATGGTATTTATTGAAGGTATTAATACTTTTACAAAAATAAGCAATATCACCTTAGAAAATATTCATTTTGTTTTGTAAATATTGTATAACTGCAAAAATATGATACTTGGCCCGTACAGCCAAACCAAACAAACAATAAACAAAGACTACAACAACTAACACTAAAATCTTAAAACAATTTGATTAAGTTAATGCAATTTGGATTATGTAACATTGAAAACTTGCTATATCTTGGAAACCGTAAGAGGCAAACTCTTGAAATTTTCAGAAACGGTATAGCTAAAAAAAATCCGCAAACTATGAAATCGCCAAAAAAAATCGCCAAAACGCGAAAAATGTGCCAAAACTAAAAAATCGCCAAAATAAAATAAATCGCCAAAATGAAAAAAAATTGCCAAAATGAAAAAACAAAAAAAAAAATCGCCAAAACGTGAAAAAGGCGCAAAACTAAAAAATCGCCTAAATGAAAAAATTGCGAAAATGAAAATATGCACCAAAATTAAAACAAAAAGCCAACAACCGAATCGACAAGACGAGAAATGGGCCAAAACTAAAAAAGCGCCAAAACTTAAAAAAAAAAAAATCGCCAAAAAACGCAAAAAAAAAAAAACGCTCAAACTAAAAAACCCAAACACGAAAAAGCCAAAACTATTTATTATATAGGATAAAGTTTGTATTGAATTACAAGTCTAGTGTCCATATGGAACCCTTCGTGCGCGCGTCAAAGTCGCACTTCACTGAATTTATACAGTTTATTATACCGTTTTTAAAAAAGCCAAACTATTCCTTGCGATTTGAATCGAACAAAAATATATTCGTTTACTTTTCGTTTTACTGTACCTCTAAATCTCTCACCAATACACAAACTTTTCATTTATGGGCATCTTTGATGTAAAGACAAGTTTACATACATTGCATATGGTACGGTTTTTGTAAGCTGACACGCAACTTCACGATACGATTTTGCTAATTCTACATTAAGCACAAATACGCTCAATAATACAATAGCTATTCAAATTGTTAAACAACGGTAACTCTGCTTCGCACAAAACTGCGCCGGTCCAACAAATACAAATTATCACGCAAACACGAAATATTAACGTGCTCACCAGAGACGGCATTTTGAATTTTAAAATTGTATCAACAACTTTCAAAACACATTTTTTACCTTAATATTACTAAAAGATTTTTTTAGTTCATATGACATATTTTTGTTTATTATTATTAAAATAATAGACTTTTTTTATTTGTAAGTTGGGATATTAAAGCATATGGTTACACCTATTTAAGTTGAAATACAAATTAAAAGCATGTGCCCTAGTATCCGAATTTAGAAGAAAAATTATTTGAAAATAGACGAGTTCACATTTTTTTATTTTCTCACTACCTTTTGTTTTCTAAAGACTGTTTTCAAATGAAAAAAATATGAGTTGTTTCATTGCTCTAAAGTGAAAATTTACATATGGATGCAATGGTTGGAAAGAAGTGAAACTGGGGAGATTCCCTAAGTGTACTAAAGTAGTGATTGGTATTCATCTGTACTTTCCAAGTTTGATTAGTACAAAAATAAAGAACAATTGTATCAACTTTGCCATCCCTGGTGCTTACAACACATGAATCATGATACAAACAATCACACAATGAAATGTTTTGAGTGCTTTGCTTGCCTGTTTTTATTGTAGGCTTGTATATATGTAGATTATATTCTTGTGTATATTTTTCTTCTTGGCATTTACGTTTGTTTAAATTTTTGTACGTTTAATGTAGTTGAGTTATACTAGGTACATAAACATGCAAATAATTCTTATTTCATTTAACTTTTCAATACTATAATTAATTGAAGTTAACTGTTAATAGTTATCGCTTCTCGGCCTTATGGCTAAGATCAAAGTGTAGTATCTGTTCTTATCAGCTTAACATCTGATAGATCCTCCATCGGAGGACAACAAATGTTAATCTGATTTTTGGAAATAGATGGGATGTATAGGGGCTTGCTCCACTCCTGTCGCGGGTTGGCCCGGTATTGCAGTACCGCCGGGATTTCAGCCAAAATAAGCAATAAATTTCAAGTATTTAAATCATTCCAAGCAAAACAAGATTGATTTTCATTTCTCTATCTTACAAGCAGGGTGACTTGCGTTGTCAACAGTGTCGTCAGATGTGATGATTTCACGTCATTTTGACGATTCTTTATAGTTTTATAAAAAGCGGCTACTTTTGAATACTCAGTACTACTTGCTACTTTTTCAATTGGATACTCGATACTGCTCAATACTTTATATACATATGTATGTATGTATAAATGTAAGTTAAAATTATTATTTTATTGACAATCGAATATGGAAAAACACAATGAAATGCAAGTATATTTAAATTAATTTACATCAAAGGAAAATAAATATGTTTGAAGCAGTTTGGTATCTCTACGAAGAGCAAAAGCAGATTAAGCTGTTGCAAAAAGGGTAAAAAGCGCAATAAAATACGAAAAAGAGGGTAAAAAAGCACGAAAATATTTTTTTTTAATTTTAATGCATTTTAAGTCATTTAAAAAGGAGAGTTTAGAGTGTATAAATAAGCTCAAAATATAATTTAAAATTTTTGCTTCAAAATAAACAAAGTATTTGAGATGTAATAACAGAATTTATTAACATATTAATTAAAACAAAATCTTAATTACTTTAATAAAAATAAGTATGTAAAAACAAATAATAAAAAACAGGAGTCAAATAATATAGTATCATATACACACATACGTATGTACTAGAGAGCTGCGTAAACAGTCTTGAAATGTAAAAACCTCATGATTTTTATATGTATTCACGTCGCATGTATTATACTAAACCAATAATAAATAATGTCGTACTATAAGCGAAGCACGATGGATGTATTGGTGTATGTGTATATCAGTTGTAACAAGCGATGTCGCAAGACAGCTTGTTTGTAACAAACACTCAAAAGAAGTACTGTTGATTAGTGTACGCTTGTTATTTTTCATATTGTACGTTTGAGTGTGTGTGTGTAATATGTAGATGGTAAGCTATTATGTGATTAATGCCGGCCATACACTACACAAGTTCAGTGCTCAAGACTGGCACAGCGTAAACTAAGCTTGTGACACACACTATACAAGTAAACTGTGCAGTTTTTATTTTAAAGCTATAAGTGAAGAAGACAACATGTGCAAATACTGCTCTATTTTATTAATTGCTGTGGCAATAAAAACAGCCTAAATCCTAAATGTGTTAATCTTTTTAACAGCCATTTCTCTATTTGTATCGGGGTATTTTTCCTTTAGTTTATTAATTAATTTTTCGTAGGCTTCGATTTTCATAATTCTATTGCTATAATCACTGCTTTTAATGCGCCATAATGCAGCCGATTCTTTGTATCATTCTAGGAACTCTGTCCAGAAAATTTTTTCTGCGCTCATTTTTTGTTTTTAACTCTTAAAAAATCACGACAAAACTGAGCGTTTGCAACATACACTACACAAGTTCACTGTACACTTTTCAAACTTGAGCAAATATCAAAATCGTTTTGATATTTACTCAGTTCACTGCGTAAATAGCACAACCGCCCCCATACACTACACAAACGCACTGTACAGTGCCAGACTTGAGCACTGAACTGTAGTGTATGGCCAGCATAACCGCATACAACTAATGTTAATGCATGTGTGTGCCTTTGCTTGTGCGCAGAAAAATAAAAAATCATACACACATACATGCATGACGTTTGTACACGCACTGATTGGTAGAAAGAAGCAAGTATCACAAATTCTTCCGTCACGAAGTGTTTTCTACTTTACTCTTATACCTACAATACTCAAAAAAATTTCTTGCAAACAGTGTTGTTAACGTTTGTTTTATAAGATTTCGCTGTAGTAGAACATTTGAAAAATCCCTCATTGCTTGAAAGTTCTTATAAGATGTCTTATGCAGGAGACTGGTATGTACATACATACAATAGTAGGTGAAGCTTAGGCTTAGATTAAGATATGTATGTTACTGAAAAATCATTTACACGTAAAGAATGCATTAAAAGCATCACTCTTTTCTTAAGTACTCTTGACTTAAAAGTTTTTGTTTTTGCGATATTCACCTTTATTTCAGTTGTCAACATTGACAGCACGTCAATATGATATGAAAAAATTGGAGGTTGGCTACTCGTTGTCTAAAACAACTGACTGCTATTGATAACCTCATGCTTTCAATCGAAATCGGCCCTTAAAATTTAACCACTCTTGTGCGTTGAATACAAATTTGCCTACATTTTGTTGTAACGTGAACATTTTGATCTACTTTGCACTTACAAATTAACAGCCTTATGAAAATTCCGAAATCGGCCCTTAAAATTTAACCACCATATATTATGATTAAATATTTGTGTAAGCTTTAACAAATGCTTATTGCAACTACTTTCAATCAATTATTATGCAGAGCATTATGTGGTACTTTCCAGTTACTTCTGTTTTTTATTTTGCAAAAAAAAATTAAATTTTTTAATCCAAATTATGAAAAGTTTTCTACATTGTTTTTAACATTGTTTCGTTATTTTCATTGAAAACAATTTAAGAAGGCTCAGTAAAAAGTTGATGCTATTAGCGCTTAAAAATATTTTAGTTTTTTAAATTAAAAATATTTTTATTTAACAAAAAAGCACCAAAAGCACTGTAAGAAATTGTTAAAAGCACTGTAATACACCCGCTTTTTAAAAAAGGGTATTAGCCAAATTTGCGCGTTTATGAAGAGGCAAAAAGCACCAAAAAATACGCGAAACGCACCAAAATACCATCACTGTTCAGAGTATATAATAGCGTACAACAATTTCTAAGGAAAACTAGTTTCAAAGTAAAAAAAAGTATGCATAATACATTTTAGAATTGCATGTTTGATCAACATTTTCCTATAATTACATTCCAAAAATTTACACTTCAAATAATCTTTTGAAACCATAATGATTTCATTTAATGGTTTTAGTAAAATTAATATTAATAAATATTCTTTCAACACCAGCCGATGGCAAAGTAAAAAAAACACCAATACCTGATTTACATTAAGCATTTTTTAAATTTGTTGTATGAAAATTTTTTATTTGCCAATAGGAGGCATGGAGAAACAACTTATGACAAAAAAAGTTCCCAAGAATGCACCACAGATTCATTCTATGTCTTTTTTATATAACACTCGCTTTTATAGCGCTACAATTAACAAATCGAAAAAGTTTCGTGCAACAAAATTCGTAAAATTTCATGAAAAAATTCTTAATATAAATCCAGTGTTACCATATGTGAAGATTTATCTTATCTTTGAAGTTTTTAGACATGTTAAAACGGCAAAAAAGATTTCTTATCTAAAGGTAGGTACTCACAATGCAATCTGTTTCCGCAATCTGGCAAATTGCATTGTAGATTGCATCGTTAGTATTCGTGTTTCTGATTTCACTTCGGGTTGCAATCGAGATTTCAGCAATATCAAAATATTTTGAGATTGCACTGATGTAGATTGCATTGTTGGTGCGTGATTTCTTGTTTTTACCTGTTCAGTTCATTGAAAACCAGCAAACTGTAAACACCTACACGCATGCGATTTTGTCAACCGCATAAAAATTCAATTCATTTTCTTTCAACTCTTTTAATAGCCTTTCATTAGAAAACTGCTCTTTTTTCAAATACCAATTTTTTGTCCACATTTTTCTTTTCTTCGGCTGTACCTCCTCTTCATACAACAATTCATCAACAACAATAATTGATGCTATTTCACTTAGCTCATTAGCACTCATTTTTTCAACCGTATTTCTCCCGCGATGTTTATGCCAATACAAACAAAACAGAACTGATGTTGCGTTTATGATTTCATTGTTGATTGCCGAGTATGTGCTAAAACATGAAATCTTAATGAGAAATTGATTGCGGAAACAGATTGCATTGTGAGTACCTACCTTAAAAATAAGATTTTTAACAATTTTACTTTTGGAACTTTTAATATATTATTGAGGGTTTTTTTGACTAAACTACTTACAAATTTTCTGATTTTTTTCAAAATGATCTTACACATATTCTATACCGTAAATATTTTGTGTTATTTGGCCTTACTTTAAATAGTTCACAAGAAACAAAGTAAATTTTAACTAATTTTCATTCAATAAAATAACAAAAAAGATTTTGGTAGCTCTATTAGCAACACAATTTTCTCGTTTCAGACCGCTTTTATATAAAGCCAAGTGTAAGGAAATTTTTTTTCGCATTTAAAACTTAAATAAAGTAATAAAGGTAAAAACGTGATCACCTTCTGCGTTTAAACATTGAAGTTTGACTAGAAAATATTTCGCTATTAGACTATACTTGCATTATGTTATGTATTCTTTCCCAGCAAAAAATTACACATTACCATTAGAACTACCTGCCATATAATGACCTACTTTTCTGATTGCCAATTTTCATTACTCGCTTACAAATCACATTACCTAAAATTTAAAAAAATAAAATTTACTTTGTTTCTTGTGAACTATTAAAAGTAAGGCCAAATAACACAAAATATTTACGGTATAGAATATGTGTAAGATCATTTTGAAAAAAATCAGAAAATTTGTAAGTAGTTTAGTCAAAAAAACCCTCAATAATATATTAAAAGTTCCAAAAGTAAAATTGTTAAAAATCTTATTTTTGAGGTAGGTACTCACAATGCAATCTGTTTCCGCAATCAATTTCTCATTAAGATTTCATGTTTTAGCACATACTCGGCAATCAACAATGAAATCATAAACGCAACATCAGTTCTGTTTTGTTTGTATTGGCATAAACATCGCGGGAGAAATACGGTTGAAAAAATGAGTGCTAATGAGCTAAGTGAAATAGCATCAATTATTGTTGTTGATGAATTGTTGTATGAAGAGGAGGTACAGCCGAAGAAAAGAAAAATGTGGACAAAAAATTGGTATTTGAAAAAAGAGCAGTTTTCTAATGAAAGGCTATTAAAAGAGTTGAAAGAAAATGAATTGAATTTTTATGCGGTTGACAAAATCGCATGCGTGTAGGTGTTTACAGTTTGCTGGTTTTCAATGAACTGAACAGGTAAAAACAAGAAATCACGCACCAACAATGCAATCTACATCAGTGCAATCTCAAAATATTTTGATATTGCTGAAATCTCGATTGCAACCCGAAGTGAAATCAGAAACACGAATACTAACGATGCAATCTACAATGCAATTTGCCAGATTGCGGAAAAAGATTGCATTGTGAGTACCTACCTTTAGATAAGAAATCTTTTTTGCCGTTTTAACATGTCTAAAAACTTCAAAGATAAGATAAATCTTCACATATGGTAACACTGGATTTATATTAAGAATTTTTTCATGAAATTTTACGAATTTTGTTGCACGAAACTTTTTCGATTTGTTAATTGTAGCGCTATAAAAGCGAGTGTTATATAAAAAAGACATAGAATGATTCTGTGGTGCATTCTTGGGAACTTTTTTTGTCATAAGTTGTTTCTCCATGCCTCCTATTGGCAAATAAAAAATTTTCATACAACAAATTTAAAAAATGCTTAATGTAAATCAGGTATTGGTGTTTTTTTTACTTTGCCATCGGCTGGTGTTGAAAGAATATTTATTAATATTAATTTTACTAAAACCATTAAATGAAATCATTATGGTTTCAAAAGATTATTTGAAGTGTAAATTTTTGGAATGTAATTATAGGAAAATGTTGATCAAACATGCAATTCTAAAATGTATTATGCATACTTTTTTTTACTTTGAAACTAGTTTTCTTTAGAAATTGTTGTACGCTATTATATACTCTGAACAGTGATGGTATTTTGGTGCGTTTCGCGTATTTTTTGGTGCTTTTTGCCTCTTCATAAACGCGCAAATTTGGCTAATACCCTTTTTTAAAAAGCGGGTGTATTACAGTGCTTTTAACAATTTCTTACAGTGCTTTTGGTGCTTTTTTGTTAAATAAAAATATTTTTAATTTAAAAAACTAAAATATTTTTAAGCGCTAATAGCATCAACTTTTTACTGAGCCTTCTTAAATTGTTTTCAATGAAAATAACGAAACAATGTTAAAAACAATGTAGAAAACTTTTCATAATTTGGATTAAAAAATTTAATTTTTTTTGCAAAATAAAAAACGGAAGTAACTGGAAAGTACCACATAATGCTCTGCATAATAATTGATTGAAAGTAGTTGCAATAAGCATTTGTTAAAGCTTACACAAATATTTAATCATAATATATGGTGGTTAAATTTTAAGGGCCGATTTCGGAATTTTCATAAGGCTGTTAATTTGTAAGTGCAAAGTAGATCAAAATGTTCACGTTACAACAAAATGCAGGCAAATTTGAATCCAACGCACAAGAGTGGTTAAATTTTAAGGGCCGATTTCGATTCAAAGCATGAGGTTATCAATAGCAGTCAGTTGTTTCAGACAACGAGTAGCCAACCTCCAATTTTTTCATATCGTATTGACTTGCTGTCAATGTTGACAACTGAAATAAAGGTGAATATCGCAAAAACAAAAACTTTTAAGTTAAGAGTACTTAAGAAAAGAGTGATGCTTTTAATACATCCTTTGCGTGTAAATGATTTTTCAGTAACGTACATACCTTAATCTAAGCCTAAGCTTCACCTACTATTGTATGTATGTACATATGTATGTGTGTATATGTTACTATGTATATTATTTGACTCCTGGTTTTATTTATTATTTGTTTTTACAAACTTATTTTTATTAAAGTAATCAAGATTTTGTTTTAGTTAATATGTTAATAAATTCTGTTATTAAATCTCAAATACTTTGTTTATTTTGAAGCAAAAATTTTAAATTATATTTTGAGCTTTTACACTCTAAACTCTCCTTTTTAAACGACTTAAAATGTATTAAAATCAAAAAAAAAAATATTTTCGTGCTTTTTTACCCTCTTTTTCGTATTTTGTTGTGCTTTTTACCCTTTTTGAAATAGCTTAATGTGCTTTTGCTCTTCGTAGAGATACCAACACTGACTGAATTTTTTGCTTTAATTTCACCTTATAGTTTTTATCTTTGACTATAAAATCGATGAACTGTTTTTGGCTACATAAAAAGAGTCTTTTATTTCTAATATGATATATTAGTTGTTTAATAAAATTGATAATTCTTGTATGACGATTTTTTGACTAATTTTTTTGAAAATTATGACGATTTGGAGGATTTTATTTTTAAAATTTACGATTTTTAAGAAAAATTATCTAACAACACTGGTTGTCAACTTTGAAATTTCAAAAAAAAAAAAAAAAAAAACGCACCAGGCTCGGTGCAACCAGATTAGGGGTATTTGTCTCCAAAATGGGGATTTCGCCTCTAATTTAGGACAGAATTTCGTGGGGAGGGATTTGGGGACTTTGCATTTTGAGCTCTAACAATTTGCATATGCCAGGAAAATAATCGTGGATGTTAACATCA
The DNA here is from genome assembly GCA_949987645.1 of Tachina grossa. NCBI lineage: Eukaryota > Metazoa > Arthropoda > Insecta > Diptera > Tachinidae > Tachina > Tachina grossa. The sequence continues at coordinate 127,800,123 of OX465276.1, read as the reverse complement.
GTGTGCACACTTAATTTTTTTAAATTCGGTAGAATCAAAAAAAAAATCGGTAGATTTGAATGAAATTCGGTAGAAAATTTTTTTATTCCGAGAAACATAAAAAATAACAATTCAAAGAAACCTAAAAAATAACGAAATATATGAGGGGTATAGATGCAAAGGCTGCAATCTCCACATTTATAGTTTTCGTAACAAATAGCAAAAACCTGTAGCTCAAAGTATATTTATATATATTTATTGTATGTTTTGCCATTCAGTAAATAAGAATATGATGAAGATATGACGCAAGTTTGAACTGAATCGATATAGCGGTTTGCTGCCAATTATAATATAACAAAATTGAATATTGCTGTGTTTGCTTTACTCTGCAGCCACACGTTCAATAAATGGGTTTCAATTTCATTACACATATTGTGTGTCGAAATTGCTTGAAATTGATAGCTGTGACACAAATTGATAATCAATTTCATTTTTTAAATGCCACCGACCAAGAAACAACTCAAATTTGTAGCTTCAATCAATGTGTGCTGTGACCAGCCGTTCAAATTGAAAACTAAATTGCCATTTAAATGGATAGGTGAATTTGAAATCAATCTAGTTTTCAATTTAAAAAGTTTGACTGTGTTAGTGAAAAAAGCGTTAGTGTATTGCAAATTGAATAGAATTGAAAGTCAAAAATTGAACGTGTGGCCCCCAAGTTAATCAAATGGACATTGCTGATTTTGAATTAATCGAATATGGATTTTGTATTGTTTGATTTGATCTGAGATATATAATACAGTTTTGTTTTTATTTAAAGATTTTTTATTATGACATGGGCAATGTTTTTAAAAAATCAGTAGTTAAAAAATTCTTAAATAAAACTCAACAATGGTTTAATTCAAACTATTTAGACTTTTAAGGAAAGAAATTAAATTGTTATTAAATCAAATTTTTTATAATGGCGGTTCTTTTATGAATTCAGAGCAGTATTCCTCTTTTTGGGTGTCATCTTCTGCAACGATTTGATTTTGTGAGTTGTTAACAATGTCAGCATAAAATTTAAGACTTTCATCATCCTGCCGCTGCTCTCCAAAGTGTTTTTTCATTAAATTACTAACGTCCTTAATCTTCAGCGAATTAATTTTTACAGAGTATGGTTGTATCTGTCCTGGTTGCATATATTGCAATTTAAAGTTTTTTTTTACAGATACTGAAAATTCTGCTAAAATTTTTTCATATTCTTTAGGAAATAAGATTTTTTCCACTTTCTTTATTCGTTTCTCAGCATTGCCAAAAACTCTATCAGCCGGTAAATACGAGTGACCGACAACAGGAAAAATCAATTCAATTTCTCTCAATGAAGAAGGAGCTTGCGAAAACCATTTTGATAACATTCCCATCATAATAGAATTTTTATTTTGCCCGCCACAGCTGTCTGCTATAAGGCGTAATGTAGCAATGTTGTCATTAAAATGTGTACTTTGTAAGCGATGATGTACAGCCGATGAAATTAAATTTGAATTTTTTGAAAATTGATTTTCAGTCCACGTATAAATGAAGACATTATTCCGGTTGAGTTTTGCAGTAGATGGTCCTTGAACAATAGTGAAATTTTGAAAGTAAAGTTGTCTACTGTAATACGCTGCCTGATCGAAAACTTTAGGAAGAATTTGGTTTTTCTGACAGTCGAAACTCAGAATTATTAAAATTCAGGACTTTCGTCTTTTAAAAATTTGTAAAACTCCTTATATTTCAATGTATATATTCGTTTTTCTGCTATGTAAAGGCAGAATTAGTTTTTACTTTCTGTTCTGTTACGAATCAGCTGACTCTTTTTTGTTTATAGAAATCTAATACAGGTAATTAGTTTTTCTGTTTCGTTCTGTTCTGTTTCGGTTCAACCTGTGAAAATCAAAAAATTGTTAAGTAATTGTAAGTGACAGCATAAATTAAATAAAAATATTTTGAAATAAATTGTGATTGTACCTTAAGAAGTTGAAATATTTAATTTTTAAATGAAAAATATAACATTATATTGAAACATAACAATGAACGCTAACAATTTTTTTATGCGTTTTGACTAACTAGAAACGGACTAAATCTAGCCCTAAAAGGGCTAAGTTGGCATCACTGAGGGTAAGTGCAAGGAGTATAAAACTAAACAAACAGGTTCCAAAAGCGCATTTAAAACTTCACATGTGATTGGAAATTAAACTGCCAAAAATAATGAAGCATTTCCAATAAAAAAAGTGTCATCCCCAGTTATTTGCCCTTACCCTTTATATAGATATGGTATGCATACTATAGTTGTGCTTATCAGCTCTTTTGAGTGACCGCTCTTTTCAGCTCAGCTCACTTTACAGAAGTATTTCATTCAGTTGACTCAGTAGCTCAGTTCACTTGTAGTGAAACCAGCGTGGCCGTTTGACCAACTAAAGTGGCAATTTGCCTCTTTTTCGACTGCGTTTCCCCTTTTTCGACTGCCTTGCCACTTTTTGATCCCCTTTATTTAGGGTGAGTTATATGAAAATACATTAACAATAAAAAGTTTAGTGCAGTTTTCTCTTTTTTTTAATTTTGCCCCTTTTTTTTTTTGATAAATCCCCTATTTGGTGCCACTTTTTGAAAAATGTCATCGGTCACCCTGAGTGAAACATTTTATCAAGCATAAAGAAAGAGCGAAAACAGAAGCATAAAAAGTGACAGATTTATACAGTGAGTGTGTGTGTGTGTGTCGTCATACATTATAAAACAAGGCAGATGAAGTATAAAAAATAAATAAAACTAATATACGAGTAGTTTAATGAGTGGAATTTGTTATGTTATGTTATGTACATATGTATGTATTACAATCTAAATTAAACTTACTGCCTGTTTATAGAAGCCATGTAAAAATTCTCGGCTGTCTATTTATAATGTAAACAAAAACAAATTTTGAGTGCTTTGTTTTTGTTTTCAATATAAATAGGCAGACGAGAATTTTCACATGGCTTCTATGAACTAGCAGTTATTTAAGGTTTCACATATTTTAATATTATCACAGTACATATATAAAATTTTTTTATGCACTTGTGCGACAAAAAATTGCTAAAAACCACAACACTTGTATCGAACTCTTTCATTAGGTCGTTTTAGACACAAACCTATAATCAAACACACCTAAAGGTGAATTCACCCATTGTTTCGGAACAAAATTTTTGTCTGGAGAAAATTTTTTTTTACTGAGAGTTTTTTTGCAAGACGATTCATCCATTTCGAAAATTTTGTCTGGAAAATCAAAGCTACCATATGAAATACGTGTGTAAACGATGCGTATTAATTTTACAAGTGGCAGCACAGCGGCAAATGATTACAATTTTCCGTGTCACACACATCTTTTTAGTTGTTTACTGCAATGGCTTCGTTCAACTCCATACATATGGATATTCTGTTCTTAATTTTTCTTTATTTCTATTGTAATAAATACAAGTATACTCTGTTCTTTTATTATTCATATTCATATTTATTATTCATATTCAGTTCAACTTTGGCTGAAAATTTAAAATAGTTGGCAGCTCAGTTCGATTTTGTCCGGACAAAAATTAAAATTAAACCAATTCAAGTAGAAAATGTTCCGAACAAATTTTGTTCTCTTCTTCTCTCTCTAAAAAAGAGAAACGTCAAACTCCATATAAAAAAAAATTTGTCCGTACAAAAATTTTGTTCCGAAACAATGGGTGAATCCAGCTTAAAATACGTAGGTTTGTGTCTAAAACGAGCTGCTGAAAGAGTTTGATGGAAGTCTACATGTAATTTAAATGGGTTTGATTATAGGTTTGTGTCTAAAACGAGCTACTGAAAGAGTTCGATACAAATCAAGAAACCACTCAGTACTGAGCTGAAAGCGCTCAGTGGATTGACCGGCTCACAGCGCTCAGTGTGGTGAATCGTTCAATTGAACTAGTTCATTCATGAGCTGCACAACTCTAAAGCTTAAATTAGACGTGACATAGCCATAACCATAACCAAACCAAAATTCAATTGGTTTCTATGGTGAGAGTTATGGCGTTATGGCGAGTCACGTATAATCGAATACAGTGTTGCCCTTTAGTTTGGTTCGAACGGCTGCTCTCTATGGCTATGGTTATGTCACGTCTGATTGAGCCTTAAGGTGGAAGTACATACTACGCGTTTCGCGGCAACGCTTTTCTGGCTTGTTAAACGTTTAACGCTATACAAATGGAAAGTTACACAACACGCTTTTGAGGTTTTTTAGTTGTAAAATGTAAAGCCTTTGTTGGCTAATTTTTTGTCTTGCATTTACGCTTTAGTTTTCTTTATATATTTATTGCATTTTTTTATCCATTGTTTAATACACAATTTAATTTCTAATCATTTTTGTGTATTTTAGCTTATGAATCTGGCAACACTAGCTGTCAGTTTGTATACAACGCGTGAAAGTTGTAGAATGTTCAACGTTTTGCGAGGTACGCGCGTCACGAGCTTCTCTATGTAACTTGCCTTATGAAAACACACTATTTCAACTTTTTTGACAGCCGCGTGTATCGCATTAGCGCATTGAACGCGTGCTATGTACTTCCACCTTTAATGCATACATAAAATAATATACATACATAAAAAACAGGAATTCAGTTTTTGTACATAGGTTTTATAAAGCTACTAAAATAACTTTTATTTGACAATCATTTGTGACTACAAAAATTTTTAAATCATTGGTAGGAATAAATATTTCATTCCCAAGGCACAATTCTTTGGCAAATTTTAGATTACTTATAGTTTCAGTTTTTAACCGATTTCTTTGTTCTGATTTAATGATTTGCATGACAGAAAATTACCGCTCTGGGGCCGCACTGCTATGTGGCAAAATAGGCAATTTACACATATATCGACTTAAACTACTAAATAACAATATTCGGTATATTTCAGACCTTGTTCGGTAGAATCGGTAGATTGTTAAATTCACAAACATATTCTGTAGAATCTACCGAATATCGGTAGAAGTGTGCACACTGATTGACATAATATTTTAGTACTTGTAACATTTTATTTTTTAGAGTAGTGTTCAGCGTTGTCAACCAGTGCTACCGTTGTGCGACTAAAGTCGCATTTTGCTCCTTTTTCAACCGCCTTGCCACTTTTTAGGCCCCTTACTTTTAAATCCCCTTTTAGTATCATTTGCATTATTTTGTGTCCCTTTTTGTTCAAAATCAACTTTCGTTTTTATTTTCACAATAAATGTACGCAGATTCGTACAGATTCTACCAAATTAAACAAGATTTTAATTCCTATTTGTCAAACTTCATATAAAAACACCTTGGTATCAGGGCTGTCAGATATGGCGATTTCTCGGCGATTTTTCAAATTGTTTGGCGTCCAAATTTTTGGTTTGGCGACATGGAGATTTTTCTGGCGATAACTAAATTTGTTGGCGATTTTTCTGGCGATAAATAAATATGTTGGCGATTATTATGGTTACTTTTTTTAACAAAATTGAACTTCAAAATTTTTCTAATTCAGCAAAATTAGTTTGTTGAAGGAGTAGTTTCAAAAAGAAATTCTACCAAAACTCGTCTACAAGAAGTTAAAACAATTTAAATTTGATGATTTTTCTTATATTAATTATATTTATTAATGAATTTTGTATTTGGATGAAAAAAATTTACAAGAAATAATTTTTGGCAATTTTATTTCTAATTTTGGCGATTTTCTGATAAGTTTTGACACGACCATTTTATAAAAATTTCTAGTAGATTAGTAATGGCGGAGATAGTCCTGTTTTGGGAATTCAAAACCGGGAAAAAACAAAAACGATGGCAACCCTGTTACAAATGGGGGGATTTTGGGGATTTTCATGCTGATATGGTGTGTGTGTGTGGGAGTTTGATTCCTTGGCCATGTGTATGTATGTATACTTGTGTGCACAGCTTTTGTTGTTATTGTAGAGAAACGTTGTGCTTACAGTGCAGGGATGTATGTACGTGTGGGATGTGTATGTGTGTGTGTGTGAGTCTAATTCTTTGGTTGTGTGTGCATGTATATGTGGGTGTTTGTATGTATGTATGGGTGTGTGCGTGTGTGTGTGATTGTTATTTGATAGACTTATGGTTGCTGTTTTGAGTTATAGTTGGTATGCTTATGTAGGGTTATTGTATGTATGCATTTATGTTTATGATCTCTCGGGGGGGGGGGGGGGAAATAATCTAATAGCTGCAGAGAGTGGCAACCCTGTTGCGAATGGAAGTCGTTAGGGAATGTATTTGGTGATGTATTTATATGTTGTTGGATTAATGTATGTGATCTTATCTATTTTTGCTTTGAAGAATGTCATTGCTTGTGTGAGTTACATCAACACTTTTTCATACATATTTACAAATGCATGTATATATGTTTTTAAGGCTATTGACGTTGCTATTATGGAGATAGAAAATATTGTGTCGGCATAGGTTTCATATATGTTCAAGTGAATTTCAGATGTTAAATGTTTTGAATCCGATCAGGTTGATAAGAAGAGCTTTTCAATAGGGGTAGTGATATCTTTATTTCGGTATATTTTACTTTAATGTAACAATTATAAGAAATAGCTTTTGGAGAAATACAGCAAAAACTTATAGAAGCACCTACTTTCACGTGTCCCGATTTTTCTAGTACCTTTATATTGCAAACTGATGCTAGCGATTTTGTTCTGGGTGTTGCTGTTTATATGAATTTCATCATATATCGTAATACCAACAGAGAATTGTAGAAATGTGTGTGTGTGTGGGTATGTGTTTATGTGTGTGTGTGTGTGTATGTGTGTGTGTGTGTATGTTTGTAGGAATTTCGATGTGTGTATTTCTGTAGGAGCTTAGGGCTGATTGTGATTTATGAGGGGTGAGGTGTTCTAGTAATATGTAACCGGGGGGAATCTGTGTGTTTGTATGTCTGTAGGAGTTTAAGGCTGATCATGATTTGGGTGGGCAGGGTTGTTGACGTAATATGTATCCATATTGATTTGTGGATGTGTCTGTCTATAGTAGTTTAAGGCTGATCGTGATTTGAGGTAGGTGAGGATGTTGTTGAGGTAAATTGGTTATGTGTATGTATGTATGTATGTATTTTTGTAAGAATTTAAGATGATTGTGATTTATTAGGGGCGAGGTGTTCTTGTAATATGTAGCCGTGAGAATCTATGTGTATAGACGTCTGTAGAAGTTTAAGACTATCTGTAATTTCAGGTAGGTGAGAGTGTTGTGTTGTTGAGATTAATCTTATATATTGTATATGTATGTATGTATGATCATGGGAATTTGTGTATGTATATCTGAGGGAGAATTTAAGGCTCGTCATGAATTGCAAAAGGTGGGGTGTTGTTGAAATTTTCTTGGATATTTCTTATATGAATTCTGCTATGTGTGTGTGTATTTGCGCTAATATTTATATGTAGATAGAAATAAATTGTTTTCAGTATCGACATTTGGTACTATAAAATACTATCATATGTCTGGACTTCCCTAATCTTATTATGTTTTTATACTTACGCTTGTTTTATATTTTCTCATACTTAAATTTGTCTCGCGTTAAAGTCTGCCTATATGAAATTTGTTTATATTACAGATTTTGTTTATTTCAATCTTTGAATACATTTTTTTTTGTCATTGATGTCTTTTGTTCTTCTTGTTGTTGGTGTTGTCGTTGTAAATATTCGTCTGTGTATAGATGCGATATATTCAGTTTTTTTTTTATTTGAAAATAAAAACGTTTTAATTTTTATCTGCGTTTACTTAAAAGTTTGTGAGGATTTTCTGTTTTTAAGTAAAACTGAATTCCTGAAGATACATACTCTATAGTAATAGCAACTATAATAGAAATATTTCTTATACTTAATTTAAGTTTTTTTAAAGTTGATGCAACGTTAGTAAGTTAACGTTAGAAATGTTTGGGGTACATAATTTTTTCTAAGTATAGACTTTTTTCTTCACTTTCTACATTTGTTTTCGAAATCTTGGTTTGCTTTATGAAAATGTATAAACATTTTTAAATGAAACTGATCCGGCACTCCAGCTTATATACTGATAGTTTTTTTTTCTTTGGTAGTCAACTTACTTCTTTTTTTATTTTTATTGATAAACATTTAAAATCAAAAGGGAGCTTTATATTGAAATTATTATTTTCATAATTGTTGAAAACAATCACTAGTTTTTTTTTTTTTTGTGATGAAATCATTTGAAGTTGACGCTGATATCTTTGCTTACTGTTTTAAATTAAAATTTTATTCAATAGAATAAAAGGACCTTTTTTCTTAAATTCTGATGCAGTTAAGATCGGATATGAGACTGAATTTAAATGTACTTTTAAATTAGTCACAATGAACAAACTTATTTTCTTGTTGAAAAGCGATCATCAGAAAACGAAGTGGTTTTCAGAGACTTTAGGTATACCCTTTCGACGGTTCCTCTAGGATACAAGATGACTTTGTTTGACCAAATTTCTGTTGCTTTATACTGATAATATGTTTACATTAATAAGGTACATATGTTTATGTTTATTTTATGAAGGGCTATTACCTATGGCTTTCATTTGACGTTCTATATGATTTTTTTTTCTCATTTTATTAAAGTTCAGCGTGTTGTGTATATATTTCTGAAATGTTTAAGTGTGCTTTGTGTGTCCATTGGACAGAGTGTACGTTTTAGTTGGTCAGTCAGTCTATATATTTATTTTTTTTCCTCTAATGTACCACACCTTTTTTCACATTTTACTACTTGAAATAGAGAATTTTTGTCTAATTTTTTTCTGGGTATCTACATACATTAGTTAAATATGTGTATGAATTTTTAAGAAAAAATTTTAAATAAAATATTGGAAAAAGAATTAATTATGTGAATGGTTTTTATTTCTTTATTAGCTTTACTTCGCTAGATCAAAAAAAATTTTGTTTTTGCTTATTTGCAAATTCTTGTTTTCATATCGCTTAAACATGTACAGTCTTGTTTTCATGACGCTTAAACATGCACAGTCTTGTTTCCATATCGTTTAAGCATGCACAGTCTTGTTTTCATGTCGCTTAAACATGTACAGTCTTGTTTTCTTTGAGAGGTTATGCACAAGACAAATTGAATTTCACAATATTATGAAATTCCATTAAAACAGAAACAGTTTAGACAATCGGATAAGTCCTTATATTTTTCCACTACATACAAGTTTCTGTTATTTTATATTCGAATAGATGAATCCTAACTTTCCTTTAAAAAATAACACAAAACAAGGATAAATTTAGTTTAATTTTATTTATATTAATAATACATTTTAATTTAATTTTATTTATTTTTATTATAATGATGGAAACATTTCATAATATCCAATTATTAAATTTTCTAATATACTTTTACGCAAAAAATATATTGTACATCTGCAAGTATCTGGTCCTTCCTCACACTCAGGATTATACCAAGGACAGCTTCTGAAGTGGCCTTCTGTGTTGTCTTCATCTTCCATGATACCATATTCTTCGTTCTCATCCAGCATATTTTGAAAAAATTTGATCATCTCCCAATGATCGAAAAGCCTGAAGCTTTCAAAATCTCTTATAAATTGGTTTAGAGTACGTCTGATTTGACTCATTTTATTTGCTTATAAGTTAATGAATGATGATTGTTTGAAGGTTCCTTTAAGACTAATTTCCTCTTTTAAATTTTTAAAGTAGTATCTCTTGATCTTTAAAATATCTATACCATCATATATATTCCATACCTCTTTTTTAGCACTCTATCTCTCTCTACCCCTTTTCTCTCTATAACTGTCTCTTTCTGTCTATCACTACCCCTCCACTTATCACTATTTCACCATATTTTCGATTAGCCTTCTTGAAGTCGTCATCGCTACTTTCAAGATCATTTTCAGTTAAACATTCAAAGTGCGGAGAAGTAAATGAAAAAAAATAAATAAATAAAACAAAAATGGAGTCTACAACAAATCTAACATCAAAATTTAATTCACTAAAAAATAAAACCTTAATCCACATAAAGGAGCTTGAGACATCAACTAAATACACCATTCGAAAAGTGTCAAGAGTAACAACAAAATATGGGCCAACACTAAAAGTTGAAATGGAAAACCACATAATGTTCCTCCCAAAGCGATATAATGCTTTAACCGATGCTGAAATTAAAGAACTCTCGAGCGGATCATATTGCTTAAGTAGAGAAGGTGAACAAAGCTTAATTGTTGAAAGCGAGCTGAGTGAATTTCTAATTCAAAATTCCCAATTTCCAATTTGGCAATAATATATAATAATTTTGTATTTTAAATTATAAATAAAAATACATGAAAGAGTTTTGTAAAATATAAATGTTTGTGCTTTTTTATTTAATATTTTCAGTTATTTCATAAAGAAATTTAAGACATAAATGACCACAGGTAAATGTATTGAAATTCTGATGTTGATTATAGTTGTATTTTATATTTCTACCAAGATATTTGACTACTTCCGAAGGAGGTTGTAAGTTTCCAAAGCTGTCGAAATATTCTTTTTCATTGTTGTTTTTATAATATGCTACCCAATGTGTACCAGGTCCTGTTGATACGTCTAAATTGATTATTCCACATTCTATTTTCTTTGTTCGTTTTGGTAGAGTATATTTATAGAGAAACGGTTTATGTCCACATCAGATAGTGGTCTGTTCGTAGCATCTCTAAGAGTTTTTTGATTCCTCTTTGTAAACTAAACCATAACCCTTTTTATATGGTTTTAAGTAAAGTCCCTTTCCAACTGCTATAGATTCCATCGCTCTATTATGTCTAATTGCTTCATCAAGTTGATTTTTTGCATTCTTTGTTGCATTAACAGCTTTAGCTATAGCAGCACCTCCAGTTGTTAGACTACCAATTGCACCCAGAGCAGTTAAAATCGGTATTAGAGGCAAAAACCCACCAATTTTTGGTACACGTATTACATGTGGTACTATAATTTGAGATTTTCTTCCTTTCAATGATTTGTTGATAGTTTTTCGGGCAATTTTAATTGCTGAGTTAATATTTAATGGTTTTTCCTTCTTTAGTATTTTTGTTGCAGCTCTAATTGATGTTATAAACAGTTTTTTATCATTTATCTTGTTCTTTTTAACATTTTTCTTTTTCTCCACACCCATACCAAATTTTGTTTTGGCTTTCATTGCGTTAGTAACCATATAGGCAAATGATTTTTCAGCAATACTACTATCTTTTGATAAAACTCGATCCCAAGCTGAATTTTCAAGTATTTTATCAGCTTTATGTCTAATGCTTAAATCCTTACAAGCAGAGTCCAATAAATTAATTCCTTTGTCACCTCAATTTAAACGTTTTTGTAGTTTTGTTTCAGGTCCACAATACTAATATCCGGGAAGATAAAGTTCACCAGTTAGAGAGTTTATTCTTTTTATCTACTATACCTCCTCCAACGAAGGTGTTTTTATGACTAAACGTTTTCTGATATTGTATAACTATATCATCTAATTTTGTCGATAATAACAGGTAACATTTATAAAATCTATTTAGTTCGTAATATTGTTCCTTCTACTATTTTTTTTTTTTGTTTACTTGCCTCTATCTTGACTGATGGTTTCTCAGCCTTTAAACTTGTATATTCTCAACTTCTGTCTAGATGTTACTTTCTTCTTTCATGCGAATTCTTGTTTTTTCTTTTCATATCACTTAAACATGCACAGTCTTGTTATCGTTGAAAGGTTCTGTACAAAACAAATCGAATTTCACAATATTATGAAACTCCATTATATTTCATTAGGTATTTTCTTATCGACACCAACTGCTTTAACACCATCTCATTTACGTTTGCTAACAGCAAATAGTACAATAGGTGTCAGCTATTGGATCAGCTTATCAGGTATTAGATCAGCTTATTAGCACCTGGTCTGTTTTCCAGATCAGCTTTTCAGGAGCTGGTCTGGTTTTCAGATCAGCTTATCAGGACCTGGTCTGGTTTTCAGATCAGCTTATCAGGACCTGGTCTGGTTTTCAGATCAGCTTTTCAGGACCTGGTCTGGTTTTCAGATCAGCTTATCAGGACCTGGTCTGGTTTTCAGATCAGCTTATCAGGACCTGGTCTGGTTTTCAGATCAGCTTATCAGGACCTGGTCTGGTTTTCAGATCAGCTTTTCAGGACCTGGTCTGGTTTTCAGATCAGCTTATCAGGACCTGGTCTGGTTTTCAGATCAGCTTTTCAGGACCTGGTCTGGTTTTCAGATCAGCTTTTCAGGACCTGGTCTGATTTTCAGGTCAGCTTATTAGGAGCTGGTCTGGTTTTCAGGTCAGATGAAATAACTAAAGTCTATCTTTTATTAGCAGTATTTTTTTTTCTATAACGAAAATCGTTTAATTCAATATATTTGCTTATAATCAAAAATCCATATTTATCCTTCCAACACTCTACAAATTTTTTAAAACTTGTCAAAATTCATATTACTGCCAACATGAACCTTGTAAACATGCTTCATATTTTCCTCATCTTACTTAAACATTATAATTACATTTGCATTGTCTCTTATTAAATGCTTATAGCCATATTCATAAAAATTTTAAACAGCATTTCAAATGTTGTTTGAGCAAAATTCGCTAAAATTGTATTCATAATAGAATATTAGCGTAAAAACGTTTTTTAACTTGCGTAAATCACCAAATCTTAAAAATTAAATGCACCCATATTTAAAATAATTTTGAATTGACGTCGTTGTAGTTTTGCTTCTTGCTTATTTATATTTTTAACTTTGTCTGTATGTATGTAAGTATGCATGTATTAAGAATTATGTTTATGTTTGGCACAAGTAGAATGAGTCATCATTATTCTGTCGCCCCGTAAAAAAAAATATACACGTACACGTACATATGTATGTATATTATTCTGCTTTCCACATGCAACATCAGCAAATATCATAATTGAAATGTATTAAGCTTCATTACCAGAAAAAATAAATATATAATAACCCATTCTTTTAATTATGAAATTATGTAATTTCTTTAACTATTCATATTTGTAGTAGTATATAGATAATTTTAGTATAAATATATGTTTTTAAACCTCAGATAGTAGTAGGGAACTGGGCATCCGTCGTAGATTAAAATTTTTAAGTTTAATTACCCATAACCCCGACAAAGGACACCCAGAAATTATTACACAACCCAAATCACTGAAAGACTCAAATTTCCACGGTCATGCAGACAGACAGAGAGAGAGACAGACATACACTTAATGTAAACTAAAACTCCTTATGTTAAAGAAATAAGAGTGACTTATTGAACCACCCTCGAAAAATATTTAAAGGACTTATTGAACCACCCTCGTAGGTATCAAATTTCAAGAATTTTAAAATTTTCAAATTTTAATTACCCAAATTTAACAATTTCAGCAACAATTTAACAATTTTAATTGGGGCCGAACCGCCAGTTCACAACTACTATCTGAGGTTTAAAAACATATATTTATACTAAAATTATCTATATACTACTACAAATATGAATAGTTAAAGAAATTACATAATTTCATAATTAAAAGAATGGGTTATTATACATTTATTTTTTTCTGGTAATGAAGCTTAATACATTTCAATTATGATATTTGCTGATGTTGCATGTGGAAAGCAGAATAGTATACATACATATGTACGTGTACGTGTATATTTTTTTTACGGGGCGACAGAATAATGATGACTCATTCTACTTGTGCCAAACATAAGCATAATTCTTAAAACATGCATACATACATACATACAGTCAAAGTTAAAAATATAAATAAGCAAGAAGCAAAACTACAACGACGTCAATTCAAAATTATTTTAAATATGGGTGCATTTAATTTTTAAGATTTGGTGATTTACGCAAGTTAAAAAACGTTTTTACGCTAATATTCTATTATGAATACAATTTTAGCGAATTTTGCTCAAACAATATTTGAAATGCTGTTTAAAATTTTTATGAATATGGCTATAAGCATTTAATAAGAGACAATGCAAATGTAATTATAATGTTTCAGTAAGATGAGGAAAATATGAAGCATGTTTACAAGGTTCATGTTGGCAGTAATATGAATTTTGACAAGTTTTAAAAAATTTGTAGAGTGTTGGAAGGATAAATATGGATTTTTGATTATAAGAAAATATATTGAATTAAACGATTTTCGTTAAAGAAAAAAAAAAAAAAAAAAAAAAAACTGCTAATAAAAGATAGACTTTAGTTATTTCATCTGACCTGAAAACCAGACCAGCTCCTAATAAGCTGACCTGAAAATCAGACCAGCTCCTAATAAGCTGATCTGAAAATCAGACCAGCTCCTGATAAGCTGATCTGAAAACCAGACCAGGTCCTGATAGCCTGATCTGAAAACCAGACCAGGTCCTGATAAGCTGATCTGAAAACCAGACCAGGTCCTGAAAAGCTGATCTGAAAACCAGACCAGGTCCTGAAAAGCTGATCTGAAAACCAGACCAGGTCCTGAAAAGCTGATCTGAAAACCAGACCAGGTCCTGAAAAGCTGATCTGAAAACCAGACCAGGTCCTGAAAAGCTGATCTGAAAACCAGACCAGGTCCTGATAAGCTGATCTGAAAACCAGACCAGGTCCTGATAAGCTGATCTGAAAACCAGACCAGCTCCTGAAAAGCTGATCTGAAAAACAGACCAGGTGCTAATAAGCTGATCTAATAGCTGATAAGCTGATCTAATAGCTGACACCTATTGTACTATTTGCTGTTAGCAAACGTAAATGAGATGGTGTTAAAGCAGTTGGTGTCGATAAGAAAATACCTAATGAAATATAATGGAATTTCATAATATTGTGAAATTCGATTTGTTTTGTACAGAACCTTTCAACGATAACAAGACTGTGCATGTTTAAGTGATATGAAAAGAAAAAACAAGAATTCGCATGAAAGAAGAAAGTAACATCTAGACAGAAGTTGAGAATATACAAGTTTAAAGGCTGAGAAACCATCAGTCAAGATAGAGGCAAGTAAACAAAAAAAAAAAAATAGTAGAAGGAACAATATTACGAACTAAATAGATTTTATAAATGTTACCTGTTATTATCGACAAAATTAGATGATATAGTTATACAATATCAGAAAACGTTTAGTCATAAAAACACCTTCGTTGGAGGAGGTATAGTAGATAAAAAGAATAAACTCTCTAACTGGTGAACTTTATCTTCCCGGATATTAGTATTGTGGACCTGAAACAAAACTACAAAAACGTTTAAATTGAGGTGACAAAGGAATTAATTTATTGGACTCTGCTTGTAAGGATTTAAGCATTAGACATAAAGCTGATAAAATACTTGAAAATTCAGCTTGGGATCGAGTTTTATCAAAAGATAGTAGTATTGCTGAAAAATCATTTGCCTATATGGTTACTAACGCAATGAAAGCCAAAACAAAATTTGGTATGGGTGTGGAGAAAAAGAAAAATGTTAAAAAGAACAAGATAAATGATAAAAAACTGTTTAGAACATCAATTAGAGCTGCAACAAAAATACTAAAGAAGGAAAAACCATTAAATATTAACTCAGCAATTAAAATTGCCCGAAAAACTATCAACAAATCATTGAAAGGAAGAAAATCTCAAATTATAGTACCACATGTAATACGTGTACCAAAAATTGGTGGGTTTTTGCCTCTAATACCGATTTTAACTGCTCTGGGTGCAATTGGTAGTCTAACAACTGGAGGTGCTGCTATAGCTAAAGCTGTTAATGCAACAAAGAATGCAAAAAATCAACTTGATAAGCAATTAGACATAATAGAGCGATGGAATCTATAGCAGTTGGAAAGGGACTTTACTTAAAACCATATAAAAAGGGTTATGGTTTAGTTTACAAAGAGGAATCAAAAAACTCTTAGAGATGCTACGAACAGACCACTATCTGATGTGGACATAAACCGTTTCTCTATAAATATACTCTACCAAAACGAACAAAGAAAATAGAATGTGGAATAATCAATTTAGACGTATCAACAGGACCTGGTACACATTGGGTAGCATATTATAAAAACAACAATGAAAAAGAATATTTCGACAGCTTTGGAAACTTACAACCTCCTTCGGAAGTAGTCAAATATCTTGGTAGAAATATAAAATACAACTATAATCAACATCAGAATTTCAATACATTTACCTGTGGTCATTTATGTCTTAAATTTCTTTATGAAATAACTGAAAATATTAAATAAAAAAGCACAAACATTTATATTTTACAAAACTCTTTCATGTATTTTTATTTATAATTTAAAATACAAAATTATTATATATTATTGCCAAATTGGAAATTGGGAATTTTGAATTAGAAATTCACTCAGCTCGCTTTCAACAATTAAGCTTTGTTCACCTTCTCTACTTAAGCAATATGATCCGCTCGAGAGTTCTTTAATTTCAGCATCGGTTAAAGCATTATATCGCTTTGGGAGGAACATTATGTGGTTTTCCATTTCAACTTTTAGTGTTGGCCCATATTTTGTTGTTACTCTTGACACTTTTCGAATGGTGTATTTAGTTGATGTCTCAAGCTCCTTTATGTGGATTAAGGTTTTATTTTTTAGTGAATTAAATTTTGATGTTAGATTTGTTGTAGACTCCATTTTTGTTTTATTTATTTATTTTTTTTCATTTACTTCTCCGCACTTTGAATGTTTAACTGAAAATGATCTTGAAAGTAGCGATGACGACTTCAAGAAGGCTAATCGAAAATATGGTGAAATAGTGATAAGTGGAGGGGTAGTGATAGACAGAAAGAGACAGTTATAGAGAGAAAAGGGGTAGAGAGAGATAGAGTGCTAAAAAAGAGGTATGGAATATATATGATGGTATAGATATTTTAAAGATCAAGAGATACTACTTTAAAAATTTAAAAGAGGAAATTAGTCTTAAAGGAACCTTCAAACAATCATCATTCATTAACTTATAAGCAAATAAAATGAGTCAAATCAGACGTACTCTAAACCAATTTATAAGAGATTTTGAAAGCTTCAGGCTTTTCGATCATTGGGAGATGATCAAATTTTTTCAAAATATGCTGGATGAGAACGAAGAATATGGTATCATGGAAGATGAAGACAACACAGAAGGCCACTTCAGAAGCTGTCCTTGGTATAATCCTGAGTGTGAGGAAGGACCAGATACTTGCAGATGTACAATATATTTTTTGCGTAAAAGTATATTAGAAAATTTAATAATTGGATATTATGAAATGTTTCCATCATTATAATAAAAATAAATAAAATTAAATTAAAATGTATTATTAATATAAATAAAATTAAACTAAATTTATCCTTGTTTTGTGTTATTTTTTAAAGGAAAGTTAGGATTCATCTATTCGAATATAAAATAACAGAAACTTGTATGTAGTGGAAAAATATAAGGACTTATCCGATTGTCTAAACTGTTTCTGTTTTAATGGAATTTCATAATATTGTGAAATTCAATTTGTCTTGTGCATAACCTCTCAAAGAAAACAAGACTGTACATGTTTAAGCGACATGAAAACAAGACTGTGCATGCTTAAACGATATGGAAACAAGACTGTGCATGTTTAAGCGTCATGAAAACAAGACTGTACATGTTTAAGCGATATGAAAACAAGAATTTGCAAATAAGCAAAAACAAAATTTTTTTTGATCTAGCGAAGTAAAGCTAATAAAGAAATAAAAACCATTCACATAATTAATTCTTTTTCCAATATTTTATTTAAAATTTTTTCTTAAAAATTCATACACATATTTAACTAATGTATGTAGATACCCAGAAAAAAATTAGACAAAAATTCTCTATTTCAAGTAGTAAAATGTGAAAAAAGGTGTGGTACATTAGAGGAAAAAAAATAAATATATAGACTGACTGACCAACTAAAACGTACACTCTGTCCAATGGACACACAAAGCACACTTAAACATTTCAGAAATATATACACAACACGCTGAACTTTAATAAAATGAGAAAAAAAAATCATATAGAACGTCAAATGAAAGCCATAGGTAATAGCCCTTCATAAAATAAACATAAACATATGTACCTTATTAATGTAAACATATTATCAGTATAAAGCAACAGAAATTTGGTCAAACAAAGTCATCTTGTATCCTAGAGGAACCGTCGAAAGGGTATACCTAAAGTCTCTGAAAACCACTTCGTTTTCTGATGATCGCTTTTCAACAAGAAAATAAGTTTGTTCATTGTGACTAATTTAAAAGTACATTTAAATTCAGTCTCATATCCGATCTTAACTGCATCAGAATTTAAGAAAAAAGGTCCTTTTATTCTATTGAATAAAATTTTAATTTAAAACAGTAAGCAAAGATATCAGCGTCAACTTCAAATGATTTCATCACAAAAAAAAAACTAGTGATTGTTTTCAACAATTATGAAAATAATAATTTCAATATAAAGCTCCCTTTTGATTTTAAATGTTTATCAATAAAAATAAAAAAAGAAGTAAGTTGACTACCAAAGAAAAAAAAACTATCAGTATATAAGCTGGAGTGCCGGATCAGTTTCATTTAAAAATGTTTATACATTTTCATAAAGCAAACCAAGATTTCGAAAACAAATGTAGAAAGTGAAGAAAAAAGTCTATACTTAGAAAAAATTATGTACCCCAAACATTTCTAACGTTAACTTACTAACGTTGCATCAACTTTAAAAAAACTTAAATTAAGTATAAGAAATATTTCTATTATAGTTGCTATTACTATAGAGTATGTATCTTCAGGAATTCAGTTTTACTTAAAAACAGAAAATCCTCACAAACTTTTAAGTAAACGCAGATAAAAATTAAAACGTTTTTATTTTCAAATAAAAAAAACTGAATATATCGCATCTATACACAGACGAATATTTACAACGACAACACCAACAACAAGAAGAACAAAAGACATCAATGACAAAAAAAAAATGTATTCAAAGATTGAAATAAACAAAATCTGTAATATAAACAAATTTCATATAGGCAGACTTTAACGCGAGACAAATTTAAGTATGAGAAAATATAAAACAAGCGTAAGTATAAAAACATAATAAGATTAGGGAAGTCCAGACATATGATAGTATTTTATAGTACCAAATGTCGATACTGAAAACAATTTATTTCTATCTACATATAAATATTAGCGCAAATACACACACACATAGCAGAATTCATATAAGAAATATCCAAGAAAATTTCAACAACACCCCACCTTTTGCAATTCATGACGAGCCTTAAATTCTCCCTCAGATATACATACACAAATTCCCATGATCATACATACATACATATACAATATATAAGATTAATCTCAACAACACAACACTCTCACCTACCTGAAATTACAGATAGTCTTAAACTTCTACAGACGTCTATACACATAGATTCTCACGGCTACATATTACAAGAACACCTCGCCCCTAATAAATCACAATCATCTTAAATTCTTACAAAAATACATACATACATACATACACATAACCAATTTACCTCAACAACATCCTCACCTACCTCAAATCACGATCAGCCTTAAACTACTATACACAGACACATCCACAAATCAATATGGATACATATTACGTCAACAACCCTGCCCACCCAAATCATGGTCAGCCTTAAACTCCTACAGACATACAAACACACAGATTCCCCCCGGTTACATATTACTAGAACACCTCACCCCTCATAAATCACAATCAGCCCTAAGCTCCTACAGAAATACACTCATCGAAATTCCTACAAACATACACACACACACACATACACACACACACACACATAAACACATACCCACACACACACACATTTCTACAATTCTCTGTTGGTATTACGATATATGATGAAATTCATATACACAGCAACACCCAGAACAAAATCGCTAGCATCAGTTTGCAATATAAAGGTACTAGAAAAATCGGGACACGTGAAAGTAGGTGCTTCTATAAGTTTTTGCTGTATTTCTCCAAAAGCTATTTCTTATAATTGTTACATTAAAGTAAAATATACCGAAATAAAGATATCACTACCCCTATTGAAAAGCTCTTCTTATCAACCTGATCGGATTCAAAACATTTAACATCTGAAATTCACTTGAACATATATGAAACCTATGCCGACACAATATTTTCTATCTCCATAATAGCAACGTCAATAGCCTTAAAAACATATATACATGCATTTGTAAATATGTATGAAAAAGTGTTGATGTAACTCACACAAGCAATGACATTCTTCAAAGCAAAAATAGATAAGATCACATACATTAATCCAACAACATATAAATACATCACCAAATACATTCCCTAACGACTTCCATTCGCAACAGGGTTGCCACTCTCTGCAGCTATTAGATTATTTCCCCCCCCCCCCCCCCCGAGAGATCACAAACATAAATGCATACATACAATAACCCTACATAAGCATACCAACTATAACTCAAAACAGCAACCATAAGTCTATCAAATAACAATCACACACACACGCACACACCCATACATACATACAAACACCCACATATACATGCACACACAACCAAAGAATTAGACTCACACACACACACATACACATCCCACACGTACATACATCCATGCACTGTAAGCACAACGTTTCTCTACAATAACAACAAAAGCTGTGCACACAAGTATACATACATACACATGGCCAAAGAATCAAACTCACACACACACACACCATATCAGCATGAAAATCCCCAAAATCCCCCCATTTGTAACAGGGTTGCCATCGTTTTTGTTTTTTCCCGGTTTTGAATTCCCAAAACAGGACTATCTCCGCCATTACTAATCTACTATTTCTATTAAAAAATTGTTATATAAAAACAAATTTATTATCAAATATTTGCTAAGAAATACTAGATAAAACTGATTTTTGGCGATTTTTAAAATCAATTTGGCGAAATAGGTCGGAAAAAATCTGACAACCCTGCTTGGTATGAATCTTTTCATTTATATAAAAGGGCTATTAGACAGGCGTACTTGTCTGCAGACATGTACGATGGCATACTTTGGGTTTTGCTATTACACTGTCGAACGCTGACGGCATACTCCAGTACACAGTAATTTTTGAAGCAAAAGCATGGCAATGTAGGGGAAAAAGTTTTTCTTTTAACTTATTATATCCATTTTTTTAAATTTTTTGTTGTGGTACAGATCTTAATTTTTATTTACCACAATTTTGGCAAGCTTTTATGTTCCTCAATAAACTCTTCCCAGAAAATAACATTAGCAAAAGGCATTTTTTTCACAAATATCCGATACGCACTTAGCAGCGTCAACAAGCGAACTCAATTTTTATATGAAAGTATGACGGACACGCTATTAGACGAGTATGTTGGTATGCGACAGACATCAGAAAATCAAAAATTTTTGAAAACCAACATACATGCCTACCGTACTCGACAAACATGCTATTAGACAGTGAGATTTGGTATGCCATCGTACATGTTTGCAGACAAGTATGCTTGTCTAATAGCCCTTTAAGATTTTTAACATAGCGTCTATACCTGATATAATATTAAATATATGTATTTCTATCAGCAAACGTCAAATTTCATAGCAGAGCGAATTATATTACGTGTGGACTGCAATATTAGTATTATATTAATATTATATCAGATATTATAATATTGTTTTCATAATATATATTTAGAAAACAATATTATGATATCAAGTGTCAAAAAACGCACACATACATAGATACGTGAAAAGAATTTCCTTGTATTAAAGTGAAAATTAATATTTTTTGATGAAATAAAATAAAATGCGGAAATGTTTTAATTATGCACGATGTACATATTAAGGAAATACCAAAATTTATATGAAACACGCATTACTATTACAATAAACGAAGATTTTTACTACACACGGCTGCCTGATATTTATGAAATATTATGATATTTACAAGAGTACGTTTTCCCCTACATAGATATTATTATCAATATTAATATATTTTTTTTTATAATTCTGCCGACGTTCTCTCTCATATTATATCAGAGTTAATATCAGGTATAGACGCTATGTAAATATAAGAGTAATGGACTGTTTCTATATAACAAGTAAGTTCTCAGGTAAGCAAGCGGTACACAGGCGAGTACGTAACAAAATGAGTTTTTATAGTACACTTGTCTAGCTTACGTTGTATTTGGTATCACTTTTTGTATATTTAATTTCATTATTGCCATGGTATGCAATTTGGTATTTGAGTTAATTTTTTTTCATACTAGAAGCGTTAATTAATGGTAGCCCTAAGAGAAAATCGAACAAAATAAAAACAGCTGCTTTTAAATTACAATGCAATATTAGATCAGTTCGTTTATTTTTCAAGCAAAATCGAGTAACTGAATAAATCCTGAGTATTTTAGCTAGAAAGCTTTAATGTTTGGATATAATAAAAAGGCTGCATCATAGATTCTAAATTAATAACATCGATAGTGACCTACTTTTTTCATTTTCCGTATGTTATGATTTTTTTCAAAATTATAAAAGCATCAAGATTTTGCTGAAACAAGTCAAAAAGATTTCATGCTTGATGAATGGATTTCATCCGCTATATACGATATGTACATACATACATATATCGTCAGATGGTTACTAATTTGCCGCATTTAATGGAAATACTCCCAATCTTCTTGCTTTGAATACAGCTAGATCCAAGATAATAATGAATAAAAAACTTTACATTGAAATGTGATTCAAAGCACTCTATGTTCGGCAACCATTTATTACGTAAGAACTTGCAATTACTCAGAAGCTCAGTGAAAAGTTTCAGGCAATCGAACAAACCAATTATTACTTTCCTTGAACAAATTTATGTGAACAAAATTGAAAATAAAATTGTGATGAAAATACATACAAATATGGCATATAATGTAAGAATGTTTGGATTTATGCTTACAGTTTCCATAATGGTTCAATTAGACGATTGTGTGGACATTAGCAGCCTGGCCCACGATATCGACAACGTTCGACTTGTCGCACACTTACATTTGAAACAACAACAAAATATTAAAATTTGTTTTTGTTTTGAATGTAAGTGTGCGACAAGTCGAACGTTGTCGATATCTTGGGCCTGGCCCTAGATTTCTTCTTTTATGAATAAAAACTTATTGTAATTTCCACACAAGTACTAATTTTTGATTGCCCATATTTGACATTAGATAAAATTGAAATTTTTATATAGAAACAACAAAATAAAAGAGTATTACGTTTTTTACTCAGAAAAAGTTGACACTTGTTTTATGAAACCCTAAAGCCAACTCTTGTACTCATATGAACAAAATTTTTGAGTTACTTGTTATGTAGAAACATGCCATAAAATTCCACACTCATACCACAAAGTATGCAGAGGTGAAGAAAGTGAGTGATGAAAAAAGCTAAAATCAGCTACGACACCGTTCGGCGAGAAAGGGACAACTGTAGTATATTTGTTATTAAGTTGTTAACAATATAATCCAAACAAACAAGAGAAAATGTGTACTTTGTGAAATGAACAAAAGAACATAAAAAACACAATGTGTAAAAGGTTATTAGTGGTAAAAAAGTGATTAAAATTAGTTTCGAAATAATTACAGACTTCATTTTAAGCATTTTCATTAAAAAATATTAATTTTTACCATTTACTTCCAAAAAGTACATAGCGAATGAGACCACAAAGAATAAAATGAAAATACATTTCAACAACTGAACATTTGTACAAAATTAAATCAAGGAATTTTTTGTGTTGAATTAAAAAACAGAGTGTGAAAATGATTATTAGTATTAAAAAAGTGATTAAGATTTGTTTTCAGATAATTTCTGATTTAACTTTAAGCTTTTTCATTCATAAATATTAATTTTAACCTTTTAATTGTAAAAATCTCATATCGAATAAGGACAGAAAGTATAAATTGCAAAAACATTAAATCAACGCAACTACGAAAGAAGCTTAAAGAAGACACGGGTACTGTGTGAACGAGACTTCCAGAATTCGCTTTTATCTTCCATCTCGTGACATCTCTGTATACTTTGTGCTCATACCTAATAATTCTATCTGTATTTTTGACAGCTATTTTGAAAGCCAAATTGAATTAAAGTAGATATTTTTAAAAGGCTGTTCTG
The DNA here is from genome assembly GCA_949987645.1 of Tachina grossa. Lineage (NCBI taxonomy): Eukaryota > Metazoa > Arthropoda > Insecta > Diptera > Tachinidae > Tachina > Tachina grossa. Next base: position 127,776,052 of record OX465276.1, on the reverse strand, counting down.
TAAACCGATCGATTTGAAATCGTACGATTTTAAAAAACTAAAACAGCCAAACACGTGGCTAATTCCCAAAAGCAAATGATCTAAAAATATCCGAGTTTTTATCACAAAAAAAATATTATTTTCGGAGGAAAGTGATTATTGCTAATGATAAGTTGCAACTACTCGTTTAAGTCAATGGACAAATTGGCCAAATTAAACGCAAAAATATACCCAGATTCAGCAATTGCAAGGTCTGTGAGTTACAACTTATTTCATCTTTATAAAAAAATTACATAAACATAAATTAGGATTGCTAAAAAAAATTTTGAAATAGACTGAAGGTAGACACTTGTATGTCCATGCTGTCTGCCTTAAATTTATTTCAAAACGATTTCAAAGAATGGATTGCAAGTGAAGAACTTATTAATAAATACAGATGTACAATTTCAAAAGAATTGATATTTAAGGTATTTAATAAGTATGCATTATGCATAAAAATAATACCATAAATATATAATCTTCTTCAGAATCGAAGTTTAACATTTTGTATCAAAAATTTAAATGGTTAAGTAAATTTTTTGAATTATACTGGTTTTTAAGTAAAAGAGTGATATGCCCCAAAAGATGTCAAAAAAATTTATTAATGTATTTTTTAATTTTTTTAAATCTTAAGAACCGTGGCAAATTACCGCATTCAATATCAAACGAAATTTCCATTTATTTTCTATTGGAATTTCGATCAATATCAAATGCCACATTTTTACCAGTGTTTCATTATTATCATAGATTTTATGATTTTTTTTATAATTATACATATACTACGTTTATACTCGCCTTATTTGTTAATAAAAGCTGTATTTGCAAATATTCAACTAGCCAGTATTAAGGAGATACATATATTCACAGTCGTTAAATAAACTATTATAAAATTAAAAATTTCTTTTTCTGTATACATACATCTCATCCCCAGTAATTATTCACGTGAATTAGTAGAGGTTTCATTAGTCTTTACTTTCTGTTGATGTTCTGCGCTGCACCGTTCTATTTCTAAATTTTAATAGTTACTTTTTATATTACAACTTATCATCTGTTTCTGAGCAGAACGGCCACAGTTTTCGTCCATTTTTATGTTTCAATATAATTTTATGTTTTTTTGATAAAAATTAAATTTTTTAAATTTTAAAAACACAATCACAATTTATGATGTCACTTAGAATTACTTAAACATTTTTTTTTGGATTTTCACAGGTTGAACCGTAAAAGAACAGAGCGAAGCAGAAAAACTAACGACTTGTGTGAGATTTCTAAAACAACGATGCCAACTATTTATAACCCAAACGCGCTACTACCCTTCTCAAAACGCGCTAGAACGCACTAAGTTACAGCATTGTCAAATATTCATAGCAAAAACGCGCTGAATTAAATTTCAATAAAAGTCGATGTATGTATTAGTACTCGTATCACAATTAGTTTTTCAGATTTTGCAACATTGTTTCCTTGCCATTATGTTTTAATTAACTTAAATCATTTCATACAGAATCAGAATCGCCTTACAAATAATCGAAATGTTTGCTTTTTACTTTTAATTTATTTCTAAAACTTTGTAAAAACATATAAATTGTCGAATAGTTTTGCGAATCAAATGCTTTTTGTACTTCAGCTATAATAGATGCTTTGTAATTTATGTTTATTTCTTGGGTCATTGTATGTAGTACATATTTTTATTTGTGAAATTTCAAAATATTTGTCATTGAAGTATTAAAAAGCGGTTTTTATTCCAACCACAGCCAAGCGAATTTTGTTTGCGACAGCTAAATCATTAACTAATTTAAAAAATTTTATCGGAGTTTTGGATATTAGGAAATTGTTAAATTTATACAAAAAAAAGTTTAAAAAAATATTGAACTGAAATGATATTATTGACTTTATTCAAAACGCGCTAATTTGGCGCTTTTTTTATTAAACGCGCTAAGACGAAAAAAAGCGCGTTTGGCATAGTTAAAACGCGCTAAATATAGCGCGAAACGCGCTAAATTGGCATCGCTGTTCTAAAAGCAAAAAAAGAGTCAGCTGATTCGTAACAGAACAGAAAGTAAAACCTAATTCTGCCACAAGTTAGAATTTTTACTTGCGACTAAAACGAATAAACTTACTATATGAGTTCTCATAAAATGAATTTTTGTGTACTTTTTATACATGAGAAATTTGTTTTTATTGTTTGTTTTTAATAAGAATATGTTAATAAATATGTTTGTTTCTTTAATTTTCCTTGATTTTAAGGTTGCCTCTTTTTTTCTTAGAAATCCTCTTTTTGTGCCACTTATTTTTTTGAAAGTCCCCTTTTTGTGCCCCTTTTTGAAAATTTTCAACAGTAACGCTGTTGTCAACTTTTAAGTTTCAAAAAGCACTTAAACCAGGAAAAAAACGCGTAATTTAAGTAAAAAAGCACTGAATTAAAATTTTCTTGTGTTATTAAAAAAAATTTTGTATAAAAAATATAGAAATCTGTTGGCCTTGCATTTTATCTCTAAAACTTCAAATTTGAAGCATCCGATACACATTTTGAATCTATGAGAATCAGTGAATTCTAAAATCAATATGACGAAACCTTTTTAAGTTATTATAAAAACTTTAATTTTTTTCGTCAACGAAGAATCAAATCACCTGAAATTAGTCAAATTAGCAGCAGTTGGTCTTTTTGACTTGCTGATTAGATTTTGAACTCGATGGGAGTAGTAGTTAATTTTTTTAAAATCAAGACTCAAAATTTGATTTTTATTAAACAATGCTGTGGAAACATTCTTTCACAGCAAAGGCAATATTAATAAAAGCAGTTTTGTACAATCTTATTAGAATATTTTGAAATGTTCCATTTAACTTCAGTGCTTATGTTTTTTAAAATTTTAGACTTCTTAAAAAAAATATATATAAATATATTATATAAGGAAAATCTTTTTTGAATTTTCGGTTTAGTGCCACCGTCAAGAAATAATACATTTTTGGCGTGTTTTTCATTTTGGCGTTTTTTTTCATTTTGGCGTTTTTTTTTCATTTTGGCAACTTTTTCGAATTTGGCGATTCATTTTAGTGCCAGAAATTTTTTTTAATTTTGGCGATTTTTTTCGTTTTGGCAATTTTTGGCGATTTTTTTTTTTGTTTGGCGATTTTATAATTTTCGGTTTTTTTAGTTTTACCGTTTTAATTTTTACCCTTTAATTTTTAATTCTCATGTATTTGCTGTTGTAGCGGCCAAGGTTCTACATACTGTTTCCAAATTTCAGGTCCATAGCTCTTACGGTTCCTGAGAAAATACCGTCTGACGGACAGTGTAGCGAAAACAATAGGGTTGCTTTTCACCTTTGGTGTACGGAACCCTAAAAAGCACCAAAAATTAGTTTAAAAAAGCACCGAGCACTAACTTCAAAATCTTCGCGTCGAAAATTTCGAAAAGCACTAAAAACGGTGCGAAAAGCACCGTGTTGACAACACTGTCTGTCATAAGAAATAATACTAATACACAAGCATTTTTGCGAAAAAATTAAATCAAGTAATGGTATTTCTAAAAAGGGGCAAAAATGGTCAAAGCGTAACAAAAAGTAGCAGATTTAGCTGATTTAAAAAAAATGTCACTAAAAGTATCAAAAATGTAATAAAGTAGCAAATTGATACTTTAGTAGCACAAACGGTCACGCTGTATATAGATCTTTTGTACTATCATTGTGAAATGTGAAGGACTAAAGTCTAGAATTTCGAGCTGAACATTTTTGATTTGACGTTATTTAAAAAAGAAATAATAGCAAATACTTAGGGTACTAATATATACAAATCAATATGTATAAAAAACCATTTTCAGAAACAACTGACAGCGGTCCCTAAACAAAAGCGGCAAGCGTTTTTTAGCTGTCAAAAGTTCTCATGTCCATACATTTTGTATGGAGCATACCGAAATAACGCGTCGGCAACGCGCAACGCTTTGCTATTGGAAAAACCGATTTTAACATCGCGTTTCACAATGAAGTTAGTTGCAAAAGAAAACAATTGCCTTTTGGTTGCCAGCATCAGCGTTACCATATGTGAAGATTTATCTTATTTTCGAAGTTATTCGGGATGTTAAAAAGACTAAAAGATTTCTTTGTTAAAAATAAGATTTTTATGAATATGATATTTGGAACTCTTAGTATATTATTTAGTGTTAACGTGAACTTTAACTGACAGTTCTTCATATAAAACTTGCCGTTAAAGTCCCTGTTAGCTTTAAATTGTACATTGTGAAAAGGGTCGTCATTCTGTCTGTGAAAATTAAAATTTATAATTGTTGAAAAAGATAAGTAAAAACAATAGTGAATAAAAGAAATTCACAAAATTTAATTTAGTATATACATATTTCTTTTCAAAGTTGTAGATATTTGTAAAAAGCAAGATGCGTTGGCCGTAAAAATGGGTGAAGAGGGCTAGATACCTCCTAGGTTATTCTGTTTTTGCTTATTTATGTCTTTAATTTTAAATATTTTATTTATTTGTGTATTTTGAATGGACTTTTTAAAATAAAAAAAACAAAAATTATATTTATATATACATATTTACTAGCTGAACCTGGCAAACGTTGTCGTACCCTCAATAATTTATTTTTTAACTCTATCACATTTTTCATTTTGCCCTTAATAATGTAATAGAAACTTTGTTCTACGTAATGATGAATATATCCTGCATGACTTTCGATCAAATGACCGGTCAAAACACTGATACTATTCCTGTAGGGTTAGTTCATTTGAAGCACAATAAATTTTTCCTGAATTTGAATTCAGTAAAATCAATGCATATTATGTAATATATTTTGAGTCAAATCACTAAAAAAAGATTTTTAATGAGAAAAGAGATTTTTTGTTCGACTTGAAGGATTTTGAGAAAAAAAATATGGCAACGCTTACCATCATCCTTAACAAAAGCAAGTTTTCCAAATCTTCTTCTTTTTTAAAATTATTTATTATTTTATTTTAATTATATAACAAAATTTTGTAACCAAATATTAGTAACAAAATCACAAACAACAATGTCGTCCGTCCGGCTGTTAAAATAATCAGGGTTGTTTTATTTATTTGTTTCATAACCCTGTTTTTATCGTTTTGACATAACGTTGCCGCTTTTGTTTAGGTATGGCATTTCAGCGTTAAAGCTCGGCGGAAGAAAACGTTCCGCTTTCCGTCCTTGTTTAGGGATGGCTGTGAGTTTTACAGAAATAGACTGTCATTACCACAAAATTGTTCACCAGAGCGAGTAGACGAGCCGCACTTTTTGGTATTGTATTCACGTGACTTCGAAGTTAGCAACTAGAATAAGGGTGAATAATTTTTAAAGATCGAATCAACTTCAGACTGTTGTACTAGATATTTTACAAATTTTGTAAATTACTGTTCTAGTTTGCACATTTAAATATATATTATAGTGTTCTAACTATTGCCACAATTGTTTCAAATTCCCTCAAATCCGAAAATTTTCGGCTCGATAATTGTTAGGTGCGTTGCTATTGCTCAAAAATTATATCAGTTTCATTCAGAGCGGACTTTAAAATGTCGTTTTTAGAACAATTTTCTATTGTAATTGCTAACAATTTTTGTATACAATAAATGCAATAAATAGACTTCCCGAATGCAGCAAACATGGTTTCCTGCTCATCTTAAGAATAGTTAACTTTTGCTATAATAGTATCGAAAGCATCGCTAAGTTTATTATCCCGTTCTGCTCTTGTCCTTTTCAAACTTTTTTCTTGATTTGAGGTCGAATATTGCATATTGTCATTGGACGCTGAGAAATTTCTGTCCTGGCTATACTCAGGGCTATTTTCAAGCTTATCTTGAGAAAAAAAATTCTGGGCAAACATTTATTATCTGGCTAGATTCCTCCTGTATTAAAACATGTTTTAAATGCTGTACACAATAAGTTGCTTTACATATGTAGTTACGTTCGGCAAATTGCTGGATGTTTGACGCAAAGCAATAACACAATCCAGAATATTTAACTCATTATAATAATATAAATGAGGCCCATATATATCATCTGCTCCTGAGCCTGAATGCTTGGATTCATCAGCTTTCTTCTTTTCGGTGACGTATGCAGATCTCAAGTACTTCACTTTTTACTTCACCTCCTCCACTTTTTTACTCATCACCATAGCTATTTCTTCCCAGGCATTCCTTTTCAGTTCCATTCTTTTGTGTAGTGGACATCTGTAATTCCAAAGGCAGGGATATTGGCTGTAAAGAGCTATTATTTTATATACAGCCCTTTTTATTAATTTGATGCTTAACATCCCTAGGTATGTATATGTGTAAATGTTTTTTTTTTTAATTGAAAAAGATCCGTTTTAACAATATATGTAAATAATTTTAAGGAATAGTCTTGGCTGCAGTATTATTAGGAGTGTGCAATTGTCAAACAGAAAATAACATTTCATGGTGAACATTGTTGCTCAGATAAATGTTCGGGCATCCATGTCAGAGCATGGACGAAAGTTGGACATGAGCGGTCTCCATTAGCCATTTGCGATGTTCGACATGATGTCCATACCAAGTTCATGGCTAGTGGAGAACGCTAGTAAGGACATCATTTGATATTTATTTTGGACAACGCACGATTACTCTACATACTCGTTACTATATTTTGAATACGAGGATGCTCTATACTCGGAGTATTTTGCATGTACAACTACTAATTTTGTTACCCCACAACTGTAATTAATGCCCCTATTACGGCTTACAACTCAGCTAAGTTTAGTTGAAATTGTATCAACTTAACCTTAAAACAATTTAACTGTTTTTTGGCATTCTGAATTACAACTAATTTTAATTGTATTTAAAACAATATTCGAAAAGAAAAGCTTTTTATCTATGCCAAGGTGTATCTAACTAGGTGGCAGCGCTACTTCAGCTGATAGTTTTTTGCTCTATGTGCTTTGTAGCTGAATAATGTCAAAAACTTCGATTTTGTTTTGGTTTTAGTACAATTATTTTTGTGCTTTTGACATTCTTCGGTTCTTTACACTGCTATGGTTGCCGTATTTTTGTATAATTACACCATAATCTATGCTATGTTTTTTTTAAACAAAAGTTGCCATCACAAGACATTTAAAATAGTTTTAGTTTTGGCCTTGTATTTTATTTTTAGATTTCATGTTTTATGAACATGGAAACAATATTGGTTGGCAAATGGGATTTGTTGGCGTCTGGAATAATGAAGCAAAACTAATACAACAATCGAAATAAAAACCAAAATACAACTGATAAAAAGCAGTTGACTCATGGTGAAAAAAGTTGTAATCCATAATAAAAATTTTACATTTAGTTGTAAATCATAACAGGGGCCTAAATTCGTCACAAACGCAACAATCAGTAAATTTTTACTTATTCGTAAAACTAATTGTAGCGGTCATTTATAAACATTTATTTTTCACTTCTAATGAAATGACGCTGCAAGATTTTTAGTAAGGTTGAAAACGCTTTGCAAATCAAAACACAACAACAGAAAAAGAGTGTGGATTTTGGCAATCTGCGTCACGGCCTTTCGTTTCAGTTCTGCGGTAATCGAAGTCTTCAATTGCATACTCCGTTTGACTATTTTTTATTGAAAATTGTACTCAACTGTTGCATTGGTCTTTTCTAGCATTTCTAAAGGACAAAATAAAATTATGGTTGAACTGATCGCTATAAAATATTCCGGATACGGGGTTGGATGAGTGTTGCTCCATATTTGATTTGTTTTCAAATAAAACTTGTAGTATCTTTCCAGGGACTTTAAATCAAGTAGATTTAAGTAAATCACTTCAAAGTTTTTCCACCTATCATGTGAGTGATTTGTTGTTCGAATTTTCGTATTCAATTTATGAACGTGCTTCTAAAGTTGATGTTTAGAGTTTGATTGTACTTTTCTATGTCTTTATATATGAAGAACTGTTCAGCCATAATCAATCACATTCCACAATTCTGGAGGAGAATACAATTTTAACGGCAACCTAAATACAGTTCTCCAATAACCAACAGTATCCAATGAAGCTAAGAATCCTTAAGCTAAGATCCTGAAGCTTAGATAATTTTTGGCTTACCGCAAAGATCGCATGGATGTTTTTGCGCTAGCGCGGCACGAGTACATACAACCACCTATGCCGAAACATGATCGTGGCGAGTCGTTAAGCCATCGTTGAGATTGCAGTGAGCAGTCAAATTATATGTTGCGAATTTCCTTTTATAATAAAAATTTCCAGCAAAACCAAGTGGAAGCTGGAAAACATTTTGCAAATCATAGCAGACAACAGCTACTTTATTGATACATTTTTTTATCAACTTCTTTGTGCATTTTTGTACTTTCATTATATTTTCTGTGGTTTTCAAACTTCTGTGTTTCCACTGTAGAGTGATCAGCTTGGTTATGAAATTTAAGACATAAGTCGCACTGATCCTTTTTTCGGTACAAAAAAGGACAAATTATGTTATGTCCCAATAAAAACTGTATTTCACATCGTAGTTGGAAGTTTCTTTGAACATATTGAACATTTTTCGAACTGATAGTCCAGATTCAAGATATTGTTTTTGAGAATTGGCTCTCGAATAATGTGGATCAACAACAGGAAAGCTTTTAATGTGGGCTCGAATTGCCATCCTTACTGATTCGGATTTTTTTGTCTTCACATGTTTCCCTTTCGTGGACTTTATTGGAAGTCCAGTATTACTGTTATAGTTGTGTTTGAAGAAGTAATAAATAACCCGCTGTGTAATGGAGATTTTTGCTAAAAAGAAGCTTTGGCATACTTGGTAAACTTGCTTTACGCATTCCAACGAGTATTTAAACGTATTGTGTTTCCTGGAGTGCTCGGGCAATACTCTTTTACGTTTAATTCCATATCTTACAATAGATTTAGCAAAAAATATCTTTTTTTCTTCATAATTTAGAGTCCAAAAGTGATCATGAATCCGTTGGCACTGTTCAGTTGAAAAATACAATAAACAACTATTAGCGCAATCATTTCCACATTTAACATCCTTCATTTTACGGGCGGGTAGAAGTTTTCCTGAAACAGTCTTATATTCTTTTCCTTGTTGCCTCTTACGTTTTAAAACTTCTCTTTTCCAAGAACTGGGGTCTCTTTTCTTTTCACGAGCTGGGTTGTCTGTATTTTACACAGATCGAGGTTGCAGTATTTGTTCAACATTACTCGTACTTGGCACAGGATCAACACTTGCAGGCAATGTACCACATAAAGATGTGGCGCTTAAAGATTGATTTAGAGCACAGTTTTGGTGATCCGTATTGGCTACCACTGTTACAACAGAAGAGCTATTTAATATATCATCCATATTGCTGCGCAATAAGGAACGCAGAGACAGAGGTGATTTGTCCATTAAAAATAATTAACAAAAAAAAAAAAAAACCGAACAACTTTACTCAACGACATTCCATCGAAAACTAAGCAGCAGGCCTATTCAATATTCACTTCCTTATATATGTACGTCGTACGATTTATTAAGAAATCATAAATTGTTGTTGCACGTTCATTTCAACAAACTCGTCAGAAACATTGTCGTCTGCAGCTAAATCGATTCAGTGATCCGTTAATCAACAAGTAATAGAAAATCTATTTAAAAAAAAAAAACGCAAAATTGCCCCGCGATAACAACAACAAACGTACAGCGAAGTTCTTGTCTTTCCGTTCCACATTTTTGGATCGACATGTTGTTGTTGCAGTAGTTGTTCATAAAAACAACGGTATTTTATTTTTCTTAATTTCGTTACATGGTTATTCCATTGGATATTGACAACTATAAATAAAGTGTTTTTTGCAGTTTGTACAATGTGCAGCAAAATCGTGATATTGGACACTTACATAAGTACAATTCCGAAACGTTTTTAACTTCTTGGAGTATTTGTTCAATAAGGTACTTACATGAAATGGATATTCAACACATAAGTACAGAGTTTTAGTGAAAACCACGTTGGATATTGGACAAACTTAAAAGTTATCTCGAAAAGTAAAGCAAATATTGAAAATCCAATGACAGCATTCGAAAGAGCGTGCTCGAAAATGTCGGACTGCATCCCTAACTCAAAAAGTGCAAAATGTGGAGTATTGAACACTTAAGTTCTCACATTACGATATGTCAAATAATAAATTATAATTTATGTTAGCAAATTGAATTTTTAAAATAAAATTTAAAATTTGTGAAATACACGTATATGTGCATATATGTATATTAAAATATAAATAAAAGATAAGTATATAAAAAATAAAATGAATAAAAGAAATTATCAAAATCTAATTTCCAAAGAAAAAAGGGCATATGAGTCCAACGTTAAAAAATATAAAATTTTGTTGGCATCACAAAGAACATGTGCAAAGTGTAAGTGAAAATATAATTCCTTGTCCATTTTGTGAAGAAAATAAAGTTGATTAAATAAAATCATGGGCTGTGAGAAATAAAATTTCACATACAGCCTTGGATGATTTGCTCCACACATTAAAAAAGGTAGGAATGGAAGATTTGCCATTATCGGCCAAAACCCTTTTTAATGTGAAAAAAAAACAACAAGTAGCTAATGTTTCGAACATTCTCGATGTTGAGTTCTTGTATTTAGGAACTCAAAAATATTTTCTTTCGGGAAATTTTGATTATTTAGATGATATGGAAGAAGTTTCAATAGATGTAGGTATTGATGGTCTCTAACTTTTTCAAAGTTCCAATAGAGTATTGTAGCCCCATTCTGGGAGCAATCGTAGGTTTTGCTAATGCAAGTCCATTTATGATAGGTTGTTTTTCAAGTTTTAAGAAACCAAAAAACGTAAATAGTTTTATGACAGACTTTTGCCCAGAAGTGAAACTGCTTAAAGAAAATGGTGCAAAACTAGGCCCTTAACAAAACCTATTGCGGTTTAGTGTCCATTTATTTGTTTGTGATTTCCCAGCATTTGTCACGGGAGTAGTTGCACACAATAGTAAAAATAGATGGCCCAAATGTTATCAAAAGGTATAAGGAGAGGAGGGTATGTTTTTGAAACAATCCGGTGATCTAAGAACTGATATGATATTTCACTTCATAAATGCACATAAAGAGAAAATAAGCATTTTGGAAGATTCAGGGTTTGAAATGGTTTCTCAGTTCCCTTTAGATAGTATGCATTAAGTTGATTTAGGAGTTACTAAGAAATTGCTTAAGCAATTGTAATTTGTAAAAGTAATGTAGCAAAATTTTATGAAAAAATTAATTTTGTTGCTAATCGGAATTTTGTCGTGTCCCAAGAAAACTTGATGAAATTAGCAACTGGAAGTCTAATGAACTTAGGCAGTATCTGTTATATACAAGGAATTTTCAATGTAAAAGATTGCAAAACTAGCGATCAATATTATCACTTTTTATTAATACATATTAGTAAAAGGCTTCTGTCTGGCAAACTTTCTCATATAAAAGCGGCAGATACTGCTCAAAAGGCAATTGAAGATTTTGTAAAATTATTTGGTGTTGATTTATTATTATTATTATTATTAATTATTCCGGTGATGAGTTATTTAGTTTTAATGTTCATGGCTTATTCCACCTAGGTGATTGTTGCAAACAATTGGCGCCATTAGATTTATTTTCGGCGTATAAATTTTTAAATTATATGCAATATATAAAAAAAATTTCAGAACACCCAATATAATTTTGCAACAACTAGTCCGCAGGATTGAAGAAGAGGACGGAATAAAACCAGCTTCGTGTAATGCTTCCAAGTTACGAAGCTTTAAAATAAGCAGCAAGAAAGAAAAGGACAATTTCTTTCATAGCAAATTATTAGGTCCGGTAAAGGTTGTAGGCAGAGAAAGATCTGGCGAAATTGAATCATTTTTATGCAAAGTTCTTAAGAAAACTGAAAATTATTTTGAGCAACCTTTTCTCTCCCCCAATCTAGGAATAGTTGTTGCAAGCAATTTAGGTGAAGAAACTGAAATGATCAAAATGGAAGATATAGATTTTAAGTATTTCTGTATCCCCCATGATAAGTTTCTTTTAATACCTGTTTTGCATCATATTTTCCATGAATTTTTTCACTAAATTTGGACGAAAATAAATCTTCTGGTAAAAGTTGATTTCAATATTTTGCTAAATGCAGCTACTTACTAAATCATCGCTTTGTAATAACTAATAGGTTTTACAACTTCTCAAACTTTTTTTGAATATACCAAAAATTTCCAATATTTAGTAGAATTTCAACATCATCATAATCTAATTTTCTTGCTAATTGACAGCCTTATGGAACACAATTAGCAACAAAATTAAATTTTCATCAAAACTTCCGATTTACTTTTACAAGTGTAGGGTTTAAGTAATTTTTTAATAGCCCAAAAATCAACTAAATATTTATTACACAAAGGAAACAGACGAACGATTCCAAAATCTGATTCCTGTTAAGTATTTATTTCAGCTTTGAATGCTCCTGTATAGTAAGGAATATCATGGAATGATTGGAATTTTGTATCATCTTTTGCAATGCCGTATTCTTTCAAAAATCATACTCTTCTCTCTGTAAAGAACGTGCTAGCTGTGTAAATATGTACACTAGATCGCTTAGATATTAGATTTAAACAGTTTCACTTATACGCAAGGTCTGTTATGAGAAACAATCCATTATAAATAACCAAATATTAGGAAATCCTACAATTGCTCCAATAGTAGGCCACAAAGGTCTATTAGAACTTTGAATTTCTTACTTTACACATAATCTATTGAATGTGGCCGAAACACAGTATTTTTGACTCCCTAAATAAATGAAATATCAATTGTATATATTCGAAAAATTAGCTACTTGTTATATTACATCAATGTATTAAGCAAATTATCCAAAGATGTTTGAAAAATGTTATTCCTACCAGCACAGGATCATATTTATAGGATCGGTTTCTACAAAATCTACAGAAGCTTTAACACCGCGCTATTTTTTGCTTCTATTCTTTTACATCTGACTCATATGTTCTTTTTATTAAAGCAATAATAAAAATAATAATAATAATAATAAAGAAGGATGTAGAAAGATTTCTTGGTCAAGCTGACATAATAACTGAAAACGAGAACGCTCAATCAACACCAACAAGGCATAATATAGCAGAGACTTCAACACAACCTATGGTGCATATCAAAACCCAGCCTATCGAGGATAACCCTGACCAAAATACAGACCAAAACAACATACAACCAACAAATCACAATTCGATCATAATGGGAAACACACAAATAGAAGAATCTAGAACAGATAGTGTAGATCAAACACCAGATAATACATCTCCCCTAACACAAAAAATTACGGAAAAAATACAAGAGAATTTCGAAAAATGGGAAACAGCTGGAGTATGGAATAGAAATCCTCTACCAAAACTTATAACCAAACCAAACACTCAAAAGATCATAGATATAGCAAACAACGTAGTCATGAAGACCATGGTAAATAATATTACAAAATTAGAAGGCCTAATTACGCTTATATATGCTACGGCGAGTACATTAATAGAACTCAGTGAACAAAAAATTAAAGAAATAAATACTAATAGCATCCGTAAAATTAATGAAAAACCAAAGTGGCATCAAAGACTGGAAACCAAAATAAATAACATAAGGAAAGCTCTGGGAAGATTAACACAGTACAACAAGGGAAATAAGACAAAAACCTGCTTAAACACATACATAAACTAACTGAAAATAGAACAGAAAACATAACAGAAATCACAGATGAAACTAGCGGTGATACAAGGAGAGTAACAAAAGGAAAAGGGACAATAAAATGTTTAGCAGAAATAAAAAGGGATTCTATAGAAAACTAACTGAACAGCGAACCACACAAAATATAACACCTCCGACAAAGGATGATATTACAAGTGTCTGGGAAAATATTTGGTCTAATCAAATAGATCACAATATGGAAAGCAAATGGATTAAAGACGAGGAGAAAAAATATAATAACATCCAGCAACAAGATTTCGTATTTACCATAGATGAACCGAAAGAAGTTATAAAACGTACACATAGCTGGAAATGCCCAGGAATTGATAATATAGCTAATTTTTGGTACAAAACCCTTACATCCACACACATAAAACTACAAGTGCAAATCAACGAAATATTTCAAAACCACAACATATTCCCTGAATTTCTAACCGAAGGAATCACCTTCATTAAACCAAAAAATGAAGATGCGAAAAACCCTGCAAACTATAGACCCATAACATGCTTACCTACCCTCTACAAAATTATAACATCAGTAATCAGTAATAAAATCTACAACCATCTTACTCTAAAGAACATACTTTCAAATGAACAAAAAGGCTGCAGAAAACAAAGTCAAGGCTGTAAAGAACAACTAACAATAGATAGAGTAGTTATGCAACAAGCAATCAAAGAGCAATGAAATCTGCATACATGTTATATCGATTATAAAAAAGCGTTTGATATGATACCTCACTCTTAGCTAAAACAAATACTTAAAATGTATAAAATAAACCCAGTCATTGTACAATTTCTCGAGAGAACAATGAATCACTGGTCAACACACATACACCTAAACACCAATACCGAGATAATAAAGACCAATAAAATACATATAAAAAGAGGAATTTTCCAAGGAGATTCACTGAGTGCACTATGCTTCTGCATGTGTATAAACCCATTATCAAACGCACTTAACAATACACCATATGGCTTCAAAATCCGTCACAATAAGGCAACAAAACACAAAATAAACCATCTTCTCTTCGTGGATGACATAAAAATATATGCTGCAACCCAGACTGAGTTAAACCGCCTGATCAATATTATCTCTAAAATCACAGCAGATATCAGAATGGAATTTGGCCTCAGCAAATGTAAAACACAGCATGTTGAGCGCGGACAATGGATAGCATCCGAAAGAACGATTATACTTAATAATGAGATCCTTGACAGCATGGAAAAAGGTGTGACATACAAATATCTGGGTTTTCAGCAACACATAAAAATGGATAATGGTAAAATAAAGGAAGACATTAAGGCAAAATATAGAACATGCCTCAAATTAATAGTCAAAACAGAACCTAATTCACGAAATATGTTCAAGGCGATTAATACATACGCGGTATAAATACTCACATACTCATTTGGAATAATCAAATGGACAACATCCGACCTTAATAACTTAGAGATTGATACAAGAAAAATACTTACCATAAACCGTAAACACCACCCTAAATCATGCAAGGAGCGTATGAAACTACAAAGATCCATGGGAGGTAGAGGTTTAATAGATGTACACAACCTAAAGTTTGTTTCAAAAAGGTGGAAGAGTCCGTGTGCCGCATGACTGAGGAAAAGCATGACCCAAAAATGGACCAAGTAGCCAGCATGATGCCCTTGCGGTCCATTGCAGGTGTAAAGGAGATTGAGGAGAATCTCGAATCGGAAGATTTCGCGCAAGCAACGGTAAAAAACAAAACGAACTTATCTGTAATATTTTATAACTAATTTAATTAAAGATAACAACCTTTTCACAGGACATATTTACATAAAATTAAAGGGACATCAGAAGAAGTCAGCAGTATCATCCGCTCTCTATTTACGGATGACCTACTTTTACTGTAAAATTGGGATGGGTAGTGGGAGAAAAATGCATTAGTTAAGCTATGCAGAAAAAAATATTCCTGCAATAAACAACTTTATTTGAAAATAAAACCAAAAATCAATTAAAAATGTATTAGAGTCAATTAAACTTTTGTTCAAAAATAAAATGTTGCTTTTTTGGTTTTATTTTCAATTAAAGTTGTTTACTGAAGGAACAAAAAATACATATTGTAATACAAATATATGAAAAAACCACTATTGAAACAGATACATGATGTGCATATGTATGTGCGGACGTTCGTTATGTTATTTTGTGGCGCAGCCAAAGCATAGAGAGAGAAAGAGACAATTTTGCTCTGAGAGTAATTACAAATGCATGTGTTTCATGTACATGTATCATTTACTTACATATGTATGTGCAATTTTGCTTTCATTCATTCATTCATCAGCCAATTACATTTTTTCTCAAAACATAAAGGTTGAATTAGCCGAACGTCCACGTAAGCTAACGAAACAGCTGATCGTTTTTGTTGATTGAAAACAATGCGAACGCTTACCGAAATTTGCTGTAACGTTGACGACACGTCTCAACCTGTATAAAATAGAATTTCCTAACGTTGTTAAGTGACGTTTGTAAGCCAGTGATGGTACCATTGTGAGTTAAATGGAATGGGGGTATTTTGGCTCTGTTTTTTGGTACTTTTGTTAATAATAATATCTGTGTGAAAAAACAATTTAAAATAAATAATACATAAATATATGCGTACGTAGATATATACATACTTATATATCTACACAAATATATACATATGTATGTATATGTACTTATATATAATAAAGAAATACATAAATATGTATGGGTATAATATAAATGTGATATCTATTAAAGGATTTAAATGGTATCAAAACCTCTTATTGCGTATGCACACATGTAAAAAATATTTCATGTTGCATACATATGTATGTATGTATGTACCGATACATACATATTTATTTATTATAAATGCATAACATTTACATATTGTAAGTACATTTTCTTCGCTACAGTCACTATGAATGTTTTTCATTATAAATAAAATACATATTCGTTCGGTTAAAATATTAATTTAAACAATTAATAATATGTTAAAACATTTCTTTACACACAAGTACATTTTTGTTCCTATTGAAGTCTATTGGTACTTTTTTTACAAGAAAAATTAATCTTCACAGTCCCCATCACTGTTGCGAACAGCTGGTTGCATATTCATTGAGGTAGTTTAGACGAGAACAATTTTTAAGCCGTACAATTTTTGTTCTTTTCCAAATTACACAAGACTAATTCATCTGGCACAAAATGTATTCGTATACAAATCTGTGTGTGTGTTAGTGTTTTTAGTATTCATTTAACATTTGCTGTTTTTTTAAGTTGTATGTGTATTGGTTTTATGCTGCTAATGCGGGGTTGAAGCTGGTTGAAAAGTTATGCCAACCGCAAAACCACTCTCTTTGCCTCTCTCACCAACAAACTGGCGTGTTATGCCAGCACAATTATGCCCGTGTAAATCAGCGCATTGCACATGAAACTTGTGAGCTAGAAGCATTTATAAAATTTGCTGATTGATTTTTTTTGGATTTAAAGAAAATAAAATGGACGATGAACAATTAATTTTACTGGTGCAGGCCAATGAATGCCTTTACAATAAACAATGTATAGGCTACAAATTGGCCGAAAAAAAGAAAAGGGTTTGGCTGCAAATCTCAACAGAAATGAAAGTTCCAGGTAAGTTTGTGAATAGTGAATATGTAGATTGGAACTAAGCTTCAATTGGTTACACACATATGTATGGATATATCCATGTATATACATACATACATATGTATTTATATATGTAATTTAAGCTACGGTCCATAATCGACCTATTAAAATAGTCATTAAACAAATTTTTCATTGTGTAGAAGACATTGTTGTCAAAAGATGGTCCTGTTTAAGAGACAGGTATGCACGAGAAAAAATGGCAGGAAAACCTTCCTTCTGGTAGTGGGCGTAAGCTGAAGTCGCAATGGCCACTAATGCAGACAATGTAGTTTATAGCTCCATACATAGTTCCGAGAGCGTAATTTATAAATGTCACTTGTTGTACCGATAAAAGTTTTAATAATTATCTATACTTGTAGAACGCGCTGTTCTTACAATATTTGTTCTGAAGCTGTAGAACAGCCCATTTTCAATCGTTCGCACTATCATCACCATTGCCTGAACTGTCGGCACAAACTTTCACACCAATTGAAATATCGCCCACTACTCCGGTAATGTCAATATAATTTGGAAATCGAAAGATTTCTTTCGATATCATGGAACAAACATTAGCAATTACTTTATGAATGAACCAAAGAACCAAAATTTTGCTAAAATATTCATATTGAAAGCAATCACAAATAATTTACATTTTTTCAATTAAAAAAACGAGTCTTTTAAGCAAACTCTCACTATGCCGTTTACATTCACACTTTATTGCGAAAATCAAATTTAAAATAATTGTTATTTCTTTAAATATGAATATTCCAGCAAAATTTTGGTTCGTATATAGATGAAGATAGTTACTTAGTTTTAACTCATAAAAATAGTTGCAACAAAAAATTTTCTTTTAAACATTTTTAGTTTTGTATCTACATATATTATAAATAAACATGAGTATTTTAAATAGTATGCTTTCATTTCGTACTATTTTTGTGTAGTTCATGAACGAACTAGTTCAAATGAACGATTCAGTACTTTGAACTAAGTGAACTAGTTCAATTGTTTTACGCTCACTAGTTCAATTTTTGAACAAAATGAACATAGAGGCTGTGAACTAATGTTTTCAACGTTTTGCTTTACTTTTTCCCTGTTTGTGTGCTTATCTTTTATACTCATCCATATGTACATATGTATGTATATTTAGTTCTTGTTCATGGCTGGCTACTACCACAAATGCAATAAACAAGAAAACACAAGTAAACACTTATTCACAAAAAATAGTGGATTTATAAGATTTTTAAAAAAGATTTTCACACTAAATTTGTTTTATAAAGCAAATTTATTTATTGATTAATTAATTAATTTTAGTTTTCATAAAGTATTTTAATCACAGAATCTGTGTTTTTATCAAGCCGAATATAATTGAAATTAATAAATATTTTTGGTTATAAAAGGCATACAAATTGTTGGTGAGAAATATCGCGCACTAAATCATTCGATGCTGGTATGGAATTGCCCATTCATTTGAAAAATATTCCGCCAATTGTTTCTCAAATCTATTGCTCTTTGAGTAGATCGACGAATATGTGTTGAAAAGGAACGCAAAGGGGTTTCACCGTTACTTCTGAGCTGATGCCTCCAGTCTCCTTCTTGTATTGTACCGTCTTCAGCTCCCCGGTCCACATAACTTGTGGGACAATACCACCGTTTGTGATCATTTAGCATAATGAAGTTGTGTAGTACAGTACATGCTAGCACAATGACGTCAACATTGTCCGGTGACATTTCAATTGTTCTTAAGAATATTCTCCAACGTGCGCATAGTATACCAAAACAATTTTCTATAACTCTCCGTGCACGAGAGAGTCTGTTATTCTTTTTTGTTGCAATTTCGAGTAGCTGCCGCATTGCACGTCCCCCACCATCAGTTCACAACGAAACCGCTTAGTGAGCACAATTCCTGTATTTTTTTTACTAACCTGGTGTGTGAGACCGTGAGTCACCGTATATGTAAGTAAAATAATCAAGGATTAATTTTTTATTATTCGCGTATTTTATATAGTTTATTATAATTTTTTGTTGTTTTATTATATTATATACATATATATGTGTATTTGTGTGTTTATATGTGTGTATATGTATGTCTTTCATAATATAAGCTTTTTTACAGCATGTCTTACGAAAGCATCCAGCGTCATCTTGAATGTCTTCTACAAGACACAACACTTGATTCAGACGGACCACCAAGTTCTTCAGATAGTGAATCCGAGAATGATTATGAACTAGAGCAAAAAGAAAATTCAGACAGCGAAGAGGAATTGAATGACCGAGAGCCTTTAGATAACAATAACTCGTTATTTTATATTGGAAAAGACAGAAGTACGAAATGGAGTAAGGAACCTGCGCGCCAATCTGTTCGTACTAAAAGTGCCAACATAGTTTCACAGTTACCAGGACCAAAGCGGGTTATAGCCAATGAAAAAGACCCTCTTGAAATTTGGAGACACTTTTTTGATGACTCTATTATTCATATAATTGTCAAGTATACCAATCAATATATTGCCTGATAGGATTGCTCCTTTTAGCTGGTGTTAAAAAATCTAACCATCTGAACGTTGAAGAGTTGTTTCGAACAGATGGTGGTTCAATTGAAATATTTCGGCTTTCAATGTCTGCACAGAGATTTAGATTTTTACTGCGAGTTTTGAGGTTTGATGATGGTACTACGAGGGCAAATAGAAAGAAATTGGACAAAATCTGCCATATTCGAGAAATTCGTTCACAATTGTAAGGCTAATTACACTTTATCTGCTTTTGTGACTACAGATGAGAAGTTGGAAGCATTTCGGGGAAGGTGCTCATTTAGGCAATACATTCCTAACAAACCAAATCCATATGGCATCAAAATTCAAGCCCTTTGTGACGCTAAAATGTTCTACACATACAATATGGAAATTTATCCCGGTAAACAACCACAAGAAGGCCCATACAATTTCGACAATTCTGGCTTCGCTGTTGTTCAATGATTATGTGAACCAATTTTCAACACAGGTCGCAACGTCACAACTGATAATTGGTACACCAGTATACCCTTAGCTGAAGCATTGCTGCAAAAAAAATTAACAACCGTCGGAACAATCAGAAAGAACAAGAAGGAAATTCCTACAGACTTCAATATATTGCGCGGTCGAAATGTAAAATCCAATATGTTTGGTTTTCGTGACAACATGGTTTTGGTGTCACATGTCCCAAAGAAAGGAAAAAATGTTCTTCTTATTAGTACAATGCACAATGATGCTAAAGTCGATGCCGAAACTCAAAAGTCGGATATAATTTTGAGCTACAATGACACCAAGGGCGGCGTCGATGTCGTGGACCGTTTATGTGCGAATTATAATTGTGTTCGAGCAACAATGTCAGTACCATAAACAGCCAGGTGATACATACAGCCAACAATCAAGACACAAAATTACTACGTCGTAACTTTATTGAAAATTTGGCTATGAAGCTAATTGAACCTCAAATAAGAGATTGGCAAACGCACTTAAACTTGCCACGATCAATGAGACTAAGACTGTCGGAGATTTTGCATATAGATAATGTACCTGGGACATCGGGTCCTTCAAGAATTCGTCGGTGCTATGAGTGTGGCTGAAAAAAAAACAGAAAAACCAAGTACTCTTGCCAAAAATGCCAACAATATTTGTGTCTTGAACACGTAGTGCCGTATTGCAGCAGTTGTTTACCGGAAGAAATTTAGTTTTTGAGATGTATTTTTTTCTTACTTTTTTTTTAGAAGGATACCAATTTTTGTTCATTTTATAAAAGTTCCAATTGTCGAAAGACTAATTAACGTTATTTTCCTTAATGAATATGTGATTTTTTTATTTTTTTCTTAATATTAAAAAATGTATTGCTAAAACATTGTAATTTTTAATGCTCTAATTAAAAACATTTGTGAATTTTAATATTGAAATAAAAGAGCTTAAATTAAATAAAATTCTTTGTTTTATTGTCAAAGTGCATAAAAATCTTCAGTTGAAAACCCCGGTGCAAGAGACCGGCGTCACCATTAATCAAAGTCAAATTTGCGTCACCATTGGTGGGTTAAAAACATTTAAGATACGCAAATGCTGGAATACAACTGAAAACAATACCTGCATCACTCTGGCTACCATAGTTTCCCACACTAACAGAAGTGAAAGTGTATTTCGCATCACATACTCCCATCAATACCAAGCTAAAATATTTTTTGTAGTTGTAGTACATAGAACCCGAATTGCGGGGACACTTTATAGCAATGTGCTTCCCATCTATGGCACCCACACAATTAGGAGCATTCCACATCGCACTAAAATCTTTTTCAATATCTTGGTATTGACTGGTAGTTGGATCGCCCAGATAAGTGGGAGATAATACTCGCCAAAATATTTCGCAGGTTTCCAATACTATACTGCGGACTGTAGACTTACTAAGTTTATGGCTCCAAGCTATTGACTGTAGTGAACACCCATGACTTAAATATCTGCAGCAAATTAACAAATTAAACTATTTAACTTTGTGATGCAAATATTTTTACTTACAGAAGGGTTATTTCCAGTCTCTCTTCTGCGCCAATCCTTTGCCTAGGTTTTGTTAGCTCATCACGAACCAAAGTCAGCAACAAATCAAATATATTGCTAGTCGTTCGAGTGTGTTTAAAAAATTGTTCTTCATCGAGTTTTTTTATATTAATGAAAACTTTTTTGTTATAGCCCGAAACAATATAATCTCTATTTATGGGCCGAACACCCCATCTTCTATAGCGGCGTCTCTGTTTGGATTTTTTTCTCGTGAACATATTAACTAACTTTAAAAACATTAAATCAACATATAAATCTTCTAAATCCATTGAAATTTGTCTTTGAGTAATTGTGTTGTATAATTTATGCACGCAATACAAGAAAATTATGTATATTAAAGTTGCAAACAAAATTAAGCAAAACAAAATATTTATAATGTTTTATAAATGTTTATATTTATAAACGTTTATAAATGTTTAATAAGCGAACAAACGTCGTAACAGTGCGGTACGGTACGGTACAGCAACAGCAACGTTCGGCTAACCCAGCCTTAAGACACTTATGGTAAAAGCAGTTTTATGTATCTTATTTGCGGGGTTCAAATATTAGTTTTTAAAAATTTTTAGTTTAAATATGACTATTATGAAAATATGACTTGCTTGAATTTTTGACAAAGCGCATAATAAAAATATTCAAGTGCATTTGCATATTACATATGTATATGAGCAAATTAATATTTCATACCTTCACACTATTTAATATTTTCCATAGCAAACAGAACAGAAATATTTTTGTAGTATTATTTTTCTAAGCACACAAAATTAAAATATATCCACAATAATATTTTACGCAGTAAACAGATTTAAATTTTTGCATATTAGCTTGTGTTATATTTTTGTGACTGCAAAATATTGTAGCACACAAATATTATAAATAACAACTACCGAAAAATATGCATAGAATAATATTTCAACTCTAAAAAATATTTCGCCATTCAACTACTCTGAAAAATATGCTAAGTGAAATATGAGAAAATTGAAATATTTGAGAAAAAAATATGTAGATATGCAAACAAGAAATATTGGCATTTTGAAAATATTTTCAAGAAATATGCATATTTATGGCAAAAAATATTTCTGTCTCATTATAATGCGTAAAATGGAATGATTGAAGGTGATTGTGGGCATTTGACTATGTGTGTATGTTGTATATTTATGTGTGTACGTATGTAAATTAATTTACGCAAAGTTTACTACAGTAGTTTTCGTTTATAGTCACTACCGCTTATTGTCACATTAATGATATAGTCCATTATTAATGTTGTTTTTGTAAAATTTTAACATAATTTCATTCAAAAAGTTGACGATATAGTCCATTTACTATATAGTCATATTTGACATATATGCACCAACTTTGTGGTCAAAATCCAAATTGTATGCAAACAATTCGCGCTATAGTCACAAAAATTTTCAACAGATTTATTTTAGTTATTTATTTAAGTCATAAACCAAAAAACTAATCTTAATTTCAACCTCAATCTACTGTTTAGTAGAAGAACATCTCTTTAGAACAAAACATTGTTGCATAAAAGGCCACACAAATGTGCCTTTTAAATACAACATTGTTTTGTAATTGACATACATAATTGGATTGTATGGAAATTCTTTTATATACCTCTGCGTGGCATGTAAAAAAATTAGGCTTATAGTCACATTAGCGATATAGTCCACAATTTCTGTGCAATTTTAAATGTGACTATAAGCGAAAACTACTGTATCATTATTATTATTAATAATAATAAAAATAATAATTTTAATTATTGCTTTTTTAAATATATTTTACTTAGAATGTGTAAGTAAATAAAATGTTCACTAAGGAAACATTTCATTTTAGGATGAACAAAATAGTAAAACTACAATTCATATTAGATATTACTAAAAAATACGTTAAATAGGACAAACTTGCCCTTAAGTTATCGCTCACTTAAGGTTAAACTAAAGTTGTAATAATGAAAAAAACTTTTTATACGTCCGATAAAATCATAATTTTAAATAATTAATAAGCTCTTCCCAAATCAAATGTCAATGCAGAATTATCACAATTATATTTTTGTAGGTTTTTCTTCTAGCACATTTTAGATATTGGTGTTTTATTATTTTACTATTTAAATTTATAAAACCAAATTCCCGACAGACAAAATTGATGAAAATGTTATTTGTTAACAAATTTTTTATATTTTTTTACAAAACGTGCAACGAATTAAAATTAAATGACCGCGCTGATAAAAGCAATTATTATATATATATATATATATATATATATATATATATATATATATATATATATATATATATATATATATATATATGTACATATATATACATATATAGCTTGAAAATGGTCATGCTGCACACAACTATGCTTTATCTTGTTTTATTGATTTGTTGAAAATAAAAGTGACGTGAATCAAAATTTAAGTGTTAACAAAAATTAGTTTAAGAAATCCCTACTTGCTGGTGATATGCTGAACGAATAAATGAATTAATTCCGGTTATTATATGTATGTTTTTTAATCAGAAGCTCCATTTTTTATATATTTGTTTAATCCAAAATGTGAACAAAATACCCAATTTTATTACCAAAGAGTATACTAGAATTACTTAACTGTGCTAGTGGTTATCTGCATCCAATGTCTTCATATGGTCCGTAAAGAACTATCTAATCAGTAGTACCAATGTCAGTAGATGCTTTTAATGTTAAATGTCTATAGCAAAAAGCATTGTGGGGTATAATTAGTCAGTAGTACTGGCAAAAAAGTCAATAGTGAATCAGTACTGATTCACTAGTGACATTTCATACAGGGTAAACACATGAGTATTGTAAAGCAATGAATGAAAATAAAAGTTTAGCTTTTTTCTGAGTTTAACCTCCTGTTTGTGTAAGACGTTTGAGTTAGAAATCTTGGCGTTTGTGCAATAGATTAAAGAAAAGTTGTACAAGTTTCCTTTAGTCTATTACAAAAACGCCAAGATTTTTAACTCAAACGTTTTACACAAACAGGGGGTAAAATGAAAACAATAAAAAAATATTTAAAAGCAATAATTATTTTATGCTGCTGTTTGCTTGCGTTTAAAAAGTGCACAAACAGTGTTTTCCGTACGGAATGTGCGTTTAGTTTGGCACTTTGCGTAAGCAATTGACATTTGAAGAAACTTGACGAAAAGTTAAATACATTGTAGTTTGCCACATACGTTTTATACATACATACATACATACATATGTAACCGCACAGTTGCTTAAGCTGGCTTATGCATATTATGATTGGGCCTAAAGTCATATGCATTTTTGTTTCGAAATATTAAATATATCTTTAAAATAAAGTCAATAAATATTGCATTAATAGTAAATAAATTTATATTTATTGAGAATAGAACAACTCTAAATTAAAATATTGCATAATATAAAAAGATTTTTTGATTTCTTCAAGTGTAATCTACTAAATATCTCGAACAAACAAATATGTATATGACTTAGGTGGGCTTCTTATCCGTCCTCTTTTTCCCGAGCACTGTCCTCTTTTTGGGAAGACACACTTCTCATACAAAGTAAATAATTATAATCTTATATCTTGAAAGCTAAAGCAAAAAGAGTCTTAAAATTTGGTATGGAATCTTTTGAAAGCCAAGTGCGAAGTAATTCAAAATATTGGTAGAATAGCACTAAAAGGAAGGGACACCCCTCATACAAAGTAATTAATAATAATCTTATAAATTGAAATCTATAATAGCAAGAGTAATCAAATTTGCTATGGACTCTTTTGAGAGCGAAGTGTAAAGTAGTTCAAAGTATTGGTAAATAGGACTGGGGGAAGGGACACGCCCTATACAACGTAACTATAAAAATCTATTATCTTTAAAGCTATACCAGCTATACCAAATTTGATATGTGTTCATTTGAAAACAATAAATATTTGGTGTTTTGTTATTTTTATATATTTCGTCATCGTTCACAAGGGAAGGGGCTCCCCCCATACAAAGTATTTAATAATAATCTTATATCTTGAAAATTATAAAAGCAAGAGTCCACAAATTTAGTATGGACTCTTTTGATAGCGAGATGCGAAGTTTGGAAAATATTGGTAGAACAGGACCACGGTAAAGGGCACCTTTATATCTTGAAGGCTATAATAGCAAGAGTCTTCAAGTAGCTAATTTGAAAACAATTAATCTATAATATAGATATAATATATATATATATATATATATGTATTATATGTATGTACATCCGAGCATATAAAAATTAATGTTTGTTTGTATGTCCTTTATGTGCGACCAAACAGCTCAAACGATCGTGATAAAATTTGATGCACGTAGTCTGTGCAACTCCGTGAAAATTTAAGGGCATTACTTTTTTTAGACTAGGACAAAGAGGACGATACGGGGAAATTTCTACCTCTCAGAAACAATCAAAACCATTTTAATGCAATTTAGAACATAAAAGATCTGAATCTATAAAGTCACCTGGGATGTGTACATTTTTATAAATAATACCAGCAACCGTATTCTGTAGTGCGTTGCTACATTTGGCAATGCCATAAAAATTTAATTCGCCGCAATTTTAGCATTTAATACCATAGCCAAAATGTTTAAATTTTGTATCTCTAACGCCAAATAAGTAGTTGTTGGCCTCGAAAACACTAACCCTCTGTTTGTATAAAGACGTTTGAGTTAGAAATCTTGGCATTTATGTAGTAATAGATTAAAGAAAAGTTATACAAGTTTCCCTTAGTCTATTACAAGAACGCCAAGATTTTTAACTCAAACGTTTTACACAAACAGGGGGTAAATTTTTAGCAACGAAAATTTTAAGGTACTAAAAATAAATTAAGTACATACTAATGTTTTTAATTTCATGTATTTTGTAAAAAAGTAATGCACATTGGTCAAAAATCCATTTTTTCTGGCCAAAATTATTTATATAAAATATAACACATTACTTTGTTAATAAATCAATTATTGTTAATTACTATAACAATTTTTTATCGAATATATAAAAATTAGTGATTAAATATAAAAATAAGGATAAAAAGTGTGTTTTAAACAGATTTCGTAGCAAAAATATTCGTCTACCTGTAAGCAGGTTGGGAGAAAGAGAACAACTCTGTCACCAGTCGGTTCCAGGATCTCCGCATGCTAGGCTAGAACACTACGTATTGATTTGTTTTCGTACTCTATTCAATAAAAAAAGTAAAAATAAAAACTCGTAGTAACAATTTCATTCGCATGCAAATTTGTATGCGAATGTAGTGCGAATGCACTATAAAAACTTCATCATTCATCATTCGCTTACGTTAGTGCATCCTCGGAAGCTTTTCTGCGCTACCGGAGCGTTTCTTTTTGCCTTAGTGTTTACTTGTACCAAATTAATATTTGTGTTGTAGGTATTAAATAAAATTATACGTTTTTTTTATCGATACAATGCATAAAATCGCAAAAGTATTTATTTTGATTTAATAATCATTAAATGATGATCAATTGATGGTTATATTCAGCTCGTTTTCTAACGTCATATTATATACTTCATGTTCTTCTTCAAATGCTTATTCGTCTATGGTGTCACCATCCCTTGTATTTGGTGCACATATTATTTTTTTACAAAGATCCTCGTAAGATAATAGTTTAATAACTTCTTTGTATATTCTCCATACAAATATTATAGTAATGCTGTTTTGTGAAATTGTTTTCAATGGGAAACACAAGAGCTCCCTCGTCAGTAAGTTTAACAGGCTCTTTAAAATTTTCATAGCATATCTCTGAATTTAGCTGGACGCGTTGGACTTTCCAGTGTGTTTTTTAAAATAGCAGATAAGTCCTTTTTTCCCGCATTTCGGACCGAAATATGTACGTGCTGCATGAACTACTAATTCCGTCTCATTTTGGCTGCATGATGAAAGATCTGCCTTTTTTTGCTACGGTCCGACATTTCTGAATATGACAGTCGTAAATGAGAAGCCCCAGAATGGCTTCTGACTTCTTTTGCATTTTATTTCTTTAGACCATTACTTCAGACGTGAGCCACTTGCCATTTAAGCAACTGTGGCCTTCCCGCCACTTCTGTCCCACCTTAAAGAAAAAACCCCTATTTTTTCTTCTAAATACTTAACGTAATCTTCAGAAGAGGGTTTTTCGTTTATTTTAGTAATGTGAGGGAAAAGAGCTTTCTTTTTCTCCTCTTTAGGATCATTTTGCAGCCATATTTGAAAAAGATCGGAGTTTTTTATGCAAAGGTTTCCTAACGAAAATTCATTTGTATTAAAGAATTGGAAATAATTATAGCAAATATTTAAAGAATAGTATACTATAGATATACTATAACTACTTTAGAATTTTTTGTTTCGCGTCGGACAAATTCGGACATTATTTTATAAGTTATAACTAATTCGGGAAAAAGTTATTCAAAAAAATTTGTTATATGCCCTTAGAGTTAAGCAAACTAGTTCGAACTTGTGGCAAAATAAAACTCGTATGTTAATATAACTGCGTCTTTTGAAAGAATCTGTCCACATGTCCAGTACCAAGGCAATATTGCGAGGACAGCTAGTTGCCAACAGTTTTTTATTGCGCTATTATAAGTCGCATACACATCCTCCAACGCAGATATGCTCAGGGTTGTAGCGCGAGGCATTGCTAAACTCGGCTTCACTGACTTCATATAATCTATGAAACCCTGATCTTCAACCATATTAAATGGGCGAAAGCCCCTACAGCACATTTGAACAAGTAAACGAGCGTTTGCAAATTTACTCGTTTCCGATCTTTCTAATAACTGAGCCTGCTTACCAGACAAAACAGATTGTGTTTTAGCTCTGCAGACTTCATTTTTTTTTTTTTTTTTTTTGAATTAATTTCTATACGATGAGCACTGCGTAAATGGTTGCTCAGATTAGAAGTCGCAGTGGATACGCTAAATCTAAATAAATATTTTTATCATTCAAAATTCTATATCCGGTTAGGCATTAATACCATTATAAAATTCTACATGTCTGTCACATTTATAAAAATAAAATAGTTTATTCAAAAATGTAAAAACGAATCAGTTTATTTCTATACATGTTCTTGCGAATTTTGCTATTTATGGGTTTAGTAATTTCTTCGATACATTTAGCAATTTTTCGCTAACAAAATTAACATCCCTAGACGTGTTCACAAAACAGACTTATGTTTTTATAAAGAAATAAATGCCACACAACGAAAAATATCAGAAATGAAAAACTTTGGCACTAGTACACGCTATTGTGACCTCACAAAATGCCATAGTGTATACTCAGCTGTAGTTATATTTCATAAGTGGTTTGTTATAAAAGTAAAGTAAAAAGTTAAGTAAAAATATTTCTGACGCATCCATAAGAATGAATGTGTAAAACAACCATAAAAGCTGTTCTCCTGATAAATTTTTAAAATGCTAGTTAGGTCAGTTAGTTAAAACAGCGACGATATGTATGACTGTAATGCTGAGTATACATCTAGCATTTTTTTGCGTTGTCAAAATGGTAAGGTGTGTGCTCGGTATAATGTTGAGAATGAAATAGAACTAAAGGTGGAAGTACATAACACGCGTTCAATGCGCTAATGCGATACACGCGTCTGTCAAAAAAGTTGAAATAGTGTGTTTTCATAAGGCAAGTTACATAGAGAAGTTCGCGACGCGCGTACCTCGCCAAAAGTTGAACATTCTTCAACTTTCCCGCGTTGTATACAAAATGACAGCTAGTGTTGCCAGATTCATAAACTAACATACACAAACATGATTAGAAATTAATTTTTTTATTAAACAATGGATACAAAAATGAATTAAATGTTTAAAGAAAAATGCAACGTAAATGCAAAAAAAAAATAGCCGGCAAGGGATTTAAATTTTACAACTAAAAAAGCTTCAAAAGCGTGGTGTGTAACCTTCCATTTGTGTAGCGTTGAACGTTTAACAAGCCAGAAAAGCGTTGCCGCGTAACGCGTGGTATGTACTTCCACCTTAATGCTGAGTACGTACACACTATGATATGTTGACAACACAAAAAAAAAATGCTAGATGTATACTCAGCATTACAGTCATACATATGCTCAATGCACTGCACAATGTACATACATTCACCTAAAATAAGTTTTAAGATCAAGAAACGATTTCATTTTATAACAAACCACTTACAGTGCAATTACACATGCCATTAGTGGCATGCCAGTGTTGTGTACGTATTATCAGCGAAAAATTGTTCGAAAAAGTCGAATCTCTTGCCATTTGCTTTGCTGTTTGCAACTTCATTTTAAAAATGTCGCCGAAGCGAGCTGGCTCAGTCTCGCTTCCAGTTTTACTTTTCGTTTTGTTTGTAGAATAGAGTTACCTAGTACGTCGCAAAGGCACATTCTTGAGGAAAATCTTAATACTTATTATTCTTATTATTATTTTAATAATATTAGTGCTTTATAATTAATAAAGTTCAGTTTTTCAGTAATAAATCATAATAACATCAGTCGTAAAACAGTTCTGGGTTGAGGAACATGTCTCGCGTCATCGTAATTATTTCTTAAGTGCGGTCAGGCTTGTGCATGTTGTTTGGCTTTCGAGAGTTTTTCGTCTCGCTTGCACTGGTTGACTGATCTGCTACGGATAACCGTATAATCTTGCGGTTTTTTGTGGAATTTCTTTAACAACCACGTTGCTACTTCCTATGTGAAGGCATAGGTCGTGTAGAGTCAGTCACAAAACCTTTTAAAATACTGTTAATACCATCTTGGGCATATGGTCTAGTTACCCCGTCCATATTTGTGCAACACCATATTATGAAAATTTACTTTGTATACACAGAAAAAACTAAGTTTCGTTCTTAGTAACCAAATTCATTGAATCAGTAAATTTTTTGTGTGAATGCGGACCTACAAAGAAATTTATAGATTCTAACAAATTTTGTAAAAATTTAACTGAAAAAAAATTTGTTTTTGGTTAACTTATTATGGCATTAGAGAAAAAAGTTAACTGAAACTCAAAATATTTTCAGTCAAATTTATTAATAGGTACAGAAAAACATTTTTGCAGATTTTTTTTTATAATTCAACAAAGTTTTTTTATAATTTACAAACACATTCACTTAAATTTTTCGTATCATCAGAAAATAAATTAACTAAATCAATAACAATTCTTATTTTTTTTTTAAATTTGTAAAAGTTTTATTTGAAAAAAATAACTGAATCAAATGAAAGGTTCAACTATTTTTTTCATACTTTCAAAAATTGGCTTGTTTTTATGGTTAAGCATTTCGTTCCCGCTTTTGGAACTGGTCAGTAGACTTCAACCCAAAAAATTTTTTAATTTAGCTAACAAACTCCGTATGTTTATAGTAAGACTCTTAATACTATATTGGGAATCACAATATACAAACATAATAAGTTTGAAAACCGCAAACAAAAATATTAAAAAAAAATAAAATGTTTTTTATATCTATAAAATAAAATTAAAAAAAGTCAGACAAATTTTTTTACAGTATATAAAAATTGATTTAACTGAAAAAATTAAAAAAAAAATCAGACAAAATTTTTTACAGTATTTATTATTAAGCTTTGTAAATAAATTAAAATAAAATGTTTTTCTTTCCTATTGAGATGATGAAAATAAAAAAAATTAATAGTGAAAATAAGATTTCTCAGACAAAAGTCATGCATTTGCCAGTTACCCAAGGAAAAGTAAGTGATAAGTTCTCTCATGTTTTTGGAAAATAATGGGTAATGTTCATCCTTTTAATATTTTACAAATATTTTCGGCTGAACAAAACATCATTTAGGAATGTATTGGATACAATAGAGCCTAACTTTTGAAACAAAAGGGATCAGATCAACGTTTATTGGAGCTTGGAGCTTCCTCCAAAGGTACTCAGTGCTAATTGTTTATATACCCCGCCTTCAGTTGCTTTGCTGTTGTTGTTTGCAACCTTTTTTTCAATTTAAACCTCAGTATACTTTCCCAACACACTATTTACCTTACATTTTGCCATCCACCACTAGTTCTAATTGGGGGACCAAGGCAATTTTGTGCAGTCTCACTTTCTCACTGCACCTTGAAATTATTAGGAAACTACCCCTGAGGAATCCTCTAGCAAAAGAAGGACTTTTCCAACTCTTCCACAAGCTTTTCAAATTGGTTGGGGTTGGTAATTTTAATTTTGTCCATATTATATTTTTCACTTTTTTTAAGAACTTTTTTCAAATAAATATGTACATGTTTATATCTATGTACTTATATTTCACTTTTTTACCATTTAAATTATTTTTCAAATTCGTTGAGGCATGCACACAACAGAACACGACATCAAAAACACTGACGACAAAATGAACGGCAACATCAATATCAATGTTTCTTTCAGAATACCAAACATATGCTGACAGTCATCGATAAATGGCAATACTATCTACGGGAATACCGATTTGATAAAAAACATTAAAAACGACGTCGTTGTTATGTTGCCGACGCCAATTAGAATAAGGGTGATTATTTATATATAATCAATCAATAACTAAACTAACTTTTTTATGTTCCATACATCAAACCATTTATAAAATAAAAACGCACATTTTGTTTTATAAAGCAGGTGTTATTAAAATAATACGGTCTCATTTATAAATTATTAATGTTTTATAAAATGGTTTTTAAACGGATTTCCATACAAAATTTTGCTAATTCAGTTAGCCGAATATAATGTAATGTAACTGAAACGTAGGAAACAACTTATCGATATTTTTATATGAAAAGTAGGTTACGTTACACTAATTACTATTCAAATTACAATATCCATCAGCTGATGCAGTTACATTACATTAAAGTCGGTTAACTGAGCTTTAAACCTTTAAGGCTTTATAAAGGTTTAATAAGCTAAATTTTGTTAGGAAATCTGTTTAAGAGCCCCTTTTTTCATATGTATTTCTAAAATGGAAACCAAAAATTATTTTTGGCTTCAATACACTTACCCTTTTAGTTTCGTTGGTGTTTCTTCGAAACACAACTTGCAAATATACTGCTTTGGCAACAGAAGTTTTTTAGACATCAACAGTTGCCCGAAATAGTTCCAAACAGGAGACCCTCCTGAGGACATTTTGGAGAGAACTATAGTAGTTCTCTCTTTCAACGTATCCTTCTCCTGCAAAATCTTTTGATATGCACGAATGTCTGACTCCAACTCGGTCAAACCAATGTCAGAGCTAGAGTCCGACTCGCATTCGACATTTTCATCAAATTTTTTAAAAAAAGTTGTAATACAATTATTTGCAGACATTTTTTCACTTTTAAGCAAGTTTACTACTTTTAAACACAGAAATTTATAACTTTGAAACACAGAAATTTATAACTTTGAATTAAGTTTGTCACTCGTAGCTTGAAAATTTTCTCAATGACGCCAATCTTTTGGCAGCTAAATTTCGGGGGAAAAACTGCTCTAATCACCGTTGCCACGTTCGCTTTATTTTGTTTGTGGTTCAAAAACAATGCGGCAACACTGACTAAAGCAGTTTTCCCCTGAAATTTAACCGATAAATATATAAATAAATATATGAATATACATATACATATATACATACGCATATAAGTATATATGTAAGTACCCTGCAGTCAGACTGGGGCCAAGTGTCTCTATGTCAACACTAAAATTCTAGTAGTAGTTACATTGTCTACAATTTCTCTTCTATTCGTCATTATAAAAGAGAGAGAGAAAACAGATGTGGTGTATTTCTGGTGGATTTTGCAACAACTTGTCAATATACATAAATTTGTATATAGGTAAGGTATAGAAATGTACCAGTAAATGTCTGGTTGGTATGTCTCCATGTTCCCATAAGAACTATGAATTCACTACCTAGTCAATTGTTTTAGTGTTACTAGTAGATTTTCATTGACAAGCACATGCTAAATGTCTATAGCATAAAGTATTGTATGGGGAATAATTGTAGAGTAGTACTGGTGACAAAGTCAAAAGCGACTCAGTACATTTTCACTATTCGCACTTTCTGCAGGGTATGTACATACATAAGTATACATTTATATAGAGTAGAGTAGAGAAACTATAATTATGCAATAAATCTATCATCACTGCCGACCAAATGACTAGTCTGTCATTATTGAATTCAATGTAAAATTGTTGCAAGTGCATTAGCAAACAAATTTTGTTTGTGTCATTCATCCATATTTCCACATATTTTGAAAATTAAATTTTTTAGTACAGCTACAGTTTGCATTTCAAATTTCAATACATTCACCTTGTTCACCAAGACATGCATGTATAAAATTTAAATCGACTTTGCTTTAAAATTTCCTTTCCAATTGTGGGTTAACATTTAGCTCTACGTCTCCACCTGACATGAAGTTATGCTGTAACTTGAAGTTATAACTGAGTTGTTAAAACAAATGCACTAACAATAATGTTATAACTACGGTTGTTATCGCTTAATTTATAAAAAGAGGACAGGAGATGGAAAAAACCTGGATATTTGCTTAAAAAAGTAGGACTCAAAATTAAACGAAATTGATTTTTTTCCAATAATATTCACCTCTATCGTGAACAGTTTTTCCCTCGAAAAATTTTCCCTTTTTCCCAAATTGCAATCGTGAACAAGTTTTCCCTTGAAATGTGTTCACTTTTTTCAATCCACTTATCGTGAATAATATTTTTCATGGAGATTTTTTCACTTTCCTATTGGTTTTGTTCACTTAATGTTCCCGGGAAACAATTTCAAGCATTAGAAAAAAAATAGGGAAACAAAAAATTCAAATTGGAAATTGCCGTGTATGCATGCAGGCCAACTGACTTAATACATCGCGTAATTTCAATGCTCACAAAAACATAAATGTGAAAAACGGCCAAGTTCTTATCCAAAATTTCGCCCATTAAAAGTTGTGAGATATAAATTTTGCCAGTACATGTACTGATTTTTGTTTAAAGTACTGATTTATGCATAACTAGCAAATCAGTACGCAAATGTACAGATTTTTTCATGTATGTACTGTTTTTGTACTGTTTTTATATATTAATTACGATCAATGTATGAGAAAGCCTGTCATAGTGTTTATTTATTTTCTTTGAATCACCAGCGATCTTTACTTTACGTTCGCTTTAAGGCGAATTTATTTTCAAAGTGGTATCCATATAATGCTCAAGCAAATTCTGCCAAAAACTGTCAGAGGTCATATAAATTTTAGTTTAAGTTAATGTTAATATTAATTTTATTGAGATTTTTTTTAATTTAAATTTGCAAGAAAGATTTGCTATAAGTGATTTCTGATACATGCAAATAATGAATTTAAAGTTTCTTTTTCGAAAATTTTTTTGATCATATAATTTTTATTAATTACATATGCCTTGGCACAAAGTATACATTGAGTTCATGTTTCGTTTTAAGAATGGTTAAAGCTAGGAATGTAACGAATGTTCGCATTTGCAAATTTTTCGCTTATTTTTGGTATTTGCATTTGCTAAAATGTATGCGAATATTTAAGACAAACAAATTTTGTACTTCTTTTACGAAAAAAATTGCCATTAACAAACGTCAAAAACACGAAAATTATTGTAAGCCAGTATGAAAAAGATAAATATAGGGTGCGTTCGTAGATTCAGCAAATTTATGCAGCAGTTCTGCGAATTTTTTCTGCGTATGCGTGATCAACTGTTGCACATGCTTTGCAACTGCTCAATATCTGTGCATTGTTGGCATTTTTGAACGAACTACAAAAAATTTTTAAGCCGGCAAGTAATTTTATTTCAGAAAGTTGTTATCTCGTCGATGTGGAAGCACAAAAAACTCTTTATAAAAGTTTGCACATTGTGCACATGGCTTGTACGTACTTATATTGACTTATAAGTAATGCATTCTTCAAAGCTTTATCAGAAAGCTGTTCTATAAAAAACTTCTCATAAGCATCAAAATTAAACTAAAGTCCAGCGGTGTTTGGAAAGATACCTATTAATATTTTTGAAAAAGAAAAGGCATTGTATTTTCGGCAGCAGCATTTTCTACTTAAGACTAGTCTGTTAAGACTTTTAAAAAATGCTTTGAGCACCATTCATTACTTCGTACAAACAAATTTGAATCGCAAACAATATTAACTAGTCATTGTTGTAGTAAATTCCACGCGAAAAAAGTGTCACTCATCAATTTCATATACATACAAACATATGTATTTATCTTTCTGTTTTATGAATTCATGTTTTTAATAAATTAATACATATTTGCTCAATGCAAGACTCAGTTTAAATGTAGAAACAGAATAAAGTCTGCAACTTCGGGAAAATCGCTGACAAATTAATCAAGCCCATAATAACATCGACGGCAGTAACTTCAAATGCTCTCTAATTTTTGTTTTATTTTCTTTTGTGCTTATTTTTCTTTGTAGTTTTGTTTACAAAATGTATGAAATTTATTGAAAGTATGGTAACATTTTTGTGAGAATGAACATTGATATGTGAGAGTATAACAAAAAACGCTCTCAAAATAAAATAGATTCTATCTCACGACCGATTTCTGCGGCTGTTTTTTTGTGTCAATTTGTATGGAAAATGTGTTGAAGCCGGTATTCTGTTTAATCAATTAATAAAATGCTATATGTAGTACATTCATGTATGTAATACAAGTTCATGTTTTTATATAAATTTATTTTCATGTGATTTTTAACGTATTGTAATATTTGAATTCGCTTTCGCAAAAATTAAAATGTAGTATTCGCATTCACATGCTCTAAACTGGTATTAGTTACATCCCTAGTTAAAGGCTTTTATATTGAAAAATTAATGTACTGATTTTTTTCAATTGTACTGATTTTTTCTCTCATGTACTGATTTCTACGATTTCAAAACTGACAACCCTACCTTCATGCCACACTTTATCAAATGCCAGGGAAACGTCAATAAAGAGCGCAGAACAATACTTTTTTTCCTCAAAAGTTCTTCTTATAAATTGAACCAATCTGTGAGTTTGTTCAATAGTGCTATGCTGACTTCTAAAACCAAATTGATGGTCTGGTATGCACCCACTACTAATTAGCATTGGGGACAATTTTTTTTTCAGCAGTTTTTCGAAAAGCTTTGACATTGTTGATAGTAGACTTATTTGCCTATATTACCCAGACTTGGTTAGATCTTTGCCCGGCCTTGGAATCATTTTAACCTTGGCAAGCTTCCAGCTGTGTGGATAATACTCCAGTCGTAAAATGGCATTAAATATGAATAATAGGATTCTCATTGCAATACGAGGCAAGTTCATAAGCATCTGGTTACTAATTCCATCAATACCCGGAGCTTTCTTCGGGTTGAGTTCGGCAATTAATTTTTGTAAATCACGCGTCTTAAACTTTATGTGTTGAGGGGGTAGAGCGACTACACTCGACAAATCAGCAACACCAGTACATATGTTTGGCGTAAAAACGGATTTTAAGTGCTCAGCAAATATTTTACCTTTTTCAGTATCGCTTCTTGCCCAACCTCCAGTAGATGTGCGTAGAGGTGGTTTAAACTCAACGGGTCTTTTAAGCTTTTTAGCAGCGCGCCACAAAGACTAATTAGATGCTGGTGTGACATCAAGACCTTCCAGATAATTTTTAAAAGATGCAGTTTTCTCAGATGCAAGCAACTCTTGGAGTCGTTTCGTGCACTCTTTAAATCTAATTTTATTTTGGGGTGATCTTTGCTGTTGCCATTCCCTTCTAGCTCATCTTTTTTCACGTACGAGACGTCCAATGTCTGTAGAATAAATTTTATTAAACCCAGTCTGCGGATGCGAGGTAGTGGCATGTTCAGCAGGCTGTTTAATATTTTTGTTAAGAATTTTCAATGAGCACACTTTTTCAAAAATTCTGAAGCCAATGTGTTTTGGTGTACTTTTATTACAAATCATATTATATTATGGAAAATTATTATATAAATTCACTGAATTTCTCCAGCTTTCATCATTTTCAATTGTCACCATTTTCGTCTTTCTTATTCACTCCTTTAATATATTTACAAAAGCACCGCACACACTCACGGTTCTCAACAAAATATCGCAGAAAAGGCAGTAGACGGCAATTCACACGTAGAAACACTGCGTTGGGAAACATAAAATATCAAAATATTTTGATATTTCAGAATCCAAAAAGTAACACAAGTTGCAACAAGAAACATTGCTATACAAGAACATGCCCTTGTTTCTACCAATGTTCCATCGACTGTGACCTGTACCTCGTTTCTGTAAGGAATGTGAGAGCTTTTCGAGTCGAGAAAATTGTTATCATCCTGTGAAACACAGGGTGAGTAAGAAAAAAACTGTATTTGTTGATATTTTTTGTAAGTTTGTGTAAGTTTTTATGTGAGTAACCCTGTGTAAAATAGGACAACCAATATAATTATTTAATTTACATATCTCGATGCGAGAAATTCTCACAAGTTACAGAAATGGGGTACTGCTTTCAAAAATATGATACATTTTCATATACACATGGCAACACTGTATGCATGTAGCAGAGCTGAAGGTAACTGCATTAAAATAAAACTATTTACACCTATGTATTTTTATAATAAAAGTTATGTTGGAAACATTTTAATGGTATAATGTACTTAGCGAAAAATTTACAAAATTGAATATATACATAAAAAACAACTTTCAGCCGAAAAATATTAAAAAATTCCGCCAGCGGCGGCGGCTGTTAAAAAGCATTTGGCGGCTCGGCTAAGCCGGCTCTCAGCCGATCGGCGCAGATGCCTTGTTAATTTCATCGAAATTAAGTAAAATAAGTTAATTTGGAAAATGTAAAAATGTATGGGAAATTTGAACTTGATTTCGACCGAAATCCCGAAATTGCTTAATTTGGCATCAGCCTGAATAGGCTATTATTTTATTTTCAATTTTGGTCAAGTTAGTTTCAGTTTGCAAGTCAAAAGTTTGCTGAATGGGCTCAGCAACTGTTGCATTTGTATATCTGGGTACTTTATAATGTACACATACATTGTGCAGAGCTGCGCATACATTGCCAAAGGACGCCAATTTGTCTGGGCTGTAACGGCTTCTTTTATCATTTACAAGTATTTTCCATCTTCCTTTAGGGATGCCAAATATTCTTTCTATAATGCATCTTGCTTTTCAATGGACATCATTAAAGTAGGCTTCAGTCGAACCTTCTGATGGGTTTCTATATGGTGTAATACACCACGGCTCTAGAGGATACCCTGAATCGCCTATAATTTAAAATCATAGTTTATTACTTATTACTATTATATTATTATATTATATTTATTACTTATTACGTCCCCTCATCATCATCAACCTTACCTAAAACCCAAACATTTTTGGATGCATTGTTATCGTGCAACTCTTTTAAAAAATTTCTTTCTTCGGAATATTTCCAAACAAACGAATCGTGGGCTACTCCACCGTATTTGGAATTGATGGAAAAAATTTTGTACTCATGGTCACATATCTAAAAAATGAGAGTATACGAATATCTTACTATCATACGAAACTTAGTATCATAGAATTGAGGCTGTGGAATCCTTTCCGATTAAAAAACATATGTTCACTATTGGATGGCCTCTGTAAACCAAAATGTGTGCCATCCACAAATCCTATAACTATACATAAAAAATATCAAACTCTATTAGAATTTTTAATCACTCCTACTAACCTTCCGGTATCCTATATTTTCCCATGAATGAATTCATACATTCATATGAGTTTTTCGGGTCAAATTGTATGAATGCCGGACACAGCTAGCATCCAATTCTTTTATACATTTGTTAACGTACTTAAATATAGTACTTTGGCAAATACTAACCAAATAATCATTTCCAACGATGTGCTGGAAACTTCCACCGGCTAAAAGCGATAGTGTAGCTGCTAACTGAAGTTTCGGTGGCATTGCTGTTGACA
The DNA here is from genome assembly GCA_949987645.1 of Tachina grossa. Lineage (NCBI taxonomy): Eukaryota > Metazoa > Arthropoda > Insecta > Diptera > Tachinidae > Tachina > Tachina grossa. Next base: position 127,736,264 of record OX465276.1, on the reverse strand, counting down.
TACCGCTTGTTAAATTGACTTGAGACAGTACAAAGTGAAACGCTTCCTTTGTCAACCTAAATTGTTTTTGAAACCTAGGAGCAATTACACTTAATAGTTTATGTATTCAATAACATAAATAATTTATTGATTACTTACGCTGTATCGGATAATGATAATGAGTCGAACTACATTTTCATCTTCTTCATCGAATGAAGACAAATAAAATAAAAACGGCGAATCCATTTTCTGCAAAATATAAGAACATATGTATGTATGTAGTTGAAAACAACAATATTTAAGTCTTAAGAATTTTGCGTGTCCCTGCCTTTATTTTATAAAGGGTGTTTTTTATTGAGGTATAGAACTTTAAGTTGGCATCACTTTTTTAACTGGCGGCCATTTTGTCAGCTGTCAAGTGATTAATATTTAGTTTGGTTTTCCATTTCATCATGAACAGGTTGACAAAAGAACAACGCTTGCAAATCGTGCAAACTTATTTCGAAAATAATGGTTCAGTTCGCGAAGTTTACCGCAAGCTCCGTCCATTTTATGGTCGACATAATCGTCCATCAGAGCAATTAATTCGGTTAACCATGGATCGTTTTCGCACTACGTTTACTCTATGTGATAATACGCATCCGCAGAGACGTCGAACAGTGCGCACCGAAGAAACAATTGCCGCTGTTGAAGAGGACCCGAATGAATCGATTCGCCACCGTGCACAGCAATTGGAGCCGACTAACCGACTATTTTGTTCCCGAATTGGATGGCATGAATATGGATGAGTTGTGGTTCCAACAACACGGCGCTACATGCCACACAGCGCACGTCACAATCGATTTATTGAAGGAAACATTCGATGAGCGCATAATTTCGCGGAATGGACCTGTCAATTGGCCACCAAGATCGTGTGATTTGACACCATTGGATTATTTTCTTTGAGGATATGTGAAGTCGCTCGTCTACGCCAACAAACCAGAAATGTTAGAGGACTTGGAAGCCAACATTCGTGCCGTTATTGCCAACATACGGCCCCATATGCTCGAAAAAGTGGTTGAAAATTGGACCTGTAGAATTGGCTTTATTCGAGCAAGCCGCGGCGGCCACATGCCCGAAATCATATTTAAACATTAATGGCATAAAATTATCCTTCCAATAAAACCAAATTGATGGACATTAAAACGATTTTCTTGTGTTTTATTTCAATTCGAAGTTCTATACCTCTGAAAAAAACACCCTATATCTTTCTTTGCATGCAAAAAAATCTTACGTTTGCAGAGAAATTTCGATTCGAACGCTTTGGAATGCCGCAATCTGGTTACTCGAAATGTCACGAAATTTTATTCGAAACGAAAGGTCGTTCGATCACGAATGCGACGATTTGGCTCCTGTTCTTATATTTTTTCTAAATTTTTAGGACGCTAAGATGAAAAGGACCCGGAAGCAGAAGTTAGATTTAAGAAATATGTATATTAAATGTAGAAAATTTAGAAAATTTGAAAAGCTGTTCTATGGCAAATGAAAACTTATTTCAATGTGCTATAAATTCTCTAAATGAAAAGAAAAGCAAACACAAGAAAATAAAAAACAGTGCGAAAATTCGCAAACGCATTTCAAGTGCTGCAAAACGTGTATTAAAAACACAAAATGTAAATGCAGGTTTAGAAGTACCTGCAAATAAAGTTTTATTGGAAACTTTAGATTTAAGAAATAAAGGCTTAGATGTGCCTGAAAAAGTAGCAAATAATATCTTATGGGAAACAAGAAATATAACGTATGTATATGAGTTCGGAAATATCTGAAAATGAAAAAAAGATGTTTTACTAGAAACTTTAAATTTCAGCAATAATAGCTTATTAACAAATAATAAAAATTGTGAAAAAAAAATCTTTGAGAAATTTGAAAGTTTTACAATGTAACAAGTTCTTTTATCTGCGCTATTGTTTGATGTTGACGAAAGTTTGGAAATCATAACTAATTCCAAGAAAACAGAATTTAATGAAGAGAAAAATATTTCTGAATTGGGAAGTTTAGCTACACATTCTAAATTTGTAATTAGCAATTCAGAATTCATCTTAATTTTAAATAATAATAATGAAATTAATAAAAAAATTAAATGAAAATTTAGTGAAAGACTTTAAATCTTTTTTTTATGATATAAAAGATGAAATTAATAAAAACTTCACAAAGAATGAATTACTACATTTATACGCAGGGCTTATTTGCAAATAAAACTGTAAATTGTTGCCATATTATTGTTTTAATTGCGACTCACTAATTCAGAAAGCTATTAACGATTAATGCACTATTTCCAAGTAAAATACTTGAGGTTGCCACGCTTACAAATGTTTGATAACAAAAAACAATAAATGGATTGATATTGCACTAAAAACATTCACCCCTATTCTGAGTTTCGATTCGCATCGAAATTTTCTGCGTTTGGCAACTTCGGTATTCTGCGTTTCGATTCCGCTCAGTTTCTTTCGACTATATATATTCTACATTACGATCGTAGCTACGTTTTTTTACGTTGTTATTTTAGCGACGTAACTTGTTTCTATTTTTCTTTTTGCGAGCTAAAAAAGTGGTTAATTAAAAAAATGTAAGTATAAAATTCAATAAAATGGGTAATAAATTATTTAAATTTTTGTTGTTGTTTTAATTTATTATATTTTGTACTAAAATATAATGATTTACATATATTTCCAGGTCAAAAACAACAACACCCGAGCAATATGAAAAGCTGGTAGATATCATATCAGCTAAAGAAGATATTGCTTGTGGATACCATAAGCGATCCAAAGACGAAGTGCAGGTGTTTTGGGAGGAAGTAACACAAACTCTTAACGCGTTAGGACCACCAACAAAAAGTGCCACTGCATGGAAGAAGGTATGTATTATACATACATATATTAAAAAAATTTTGCATGTACATATTTATTATCTTTTATAGGTATGGATTGACTGGGAGTGCTACATTAAGCGGAAACTTTCAGCAAATAAAAAAGAAATGACGAGCACTGGAGGAGGCTGCTGTGGCTTGCAGCGTATAAGCCCTCTAGAAGAAAAAGTTATCCAGCTGACGGGACTAGTAACAAATACAAGTGGTATTAGTGGTGCAGTGGATTTTGGAGTGGCCAGTGAGACGCAGGAAGAATTGCATGGATTGTCTGAAATGGATATTTCCTGTCGCTCGGAAGACCCTCTGGACGTACCGATCACTTCCAAAAAACGGCAACAAAGTCCAAAAGATACCACTTCGTCTTTGTTGAAACAGCAAATAAATGGCCAAAAAGAATTCTATGAACACTGTAAACAGTTTCATGACGACATACTTAAAAAGTCTGATGAGGTGTCTACACATTTAAGGCGAATGAACCGATCCCTTGAAAAAATGCCTGAAATTGCAGCGAAGCAGATGGAAGAAGAGCGGCGGCATAATAAAATCAAGGAAGAGTTGCTGAAAAAGAAAGTAGAAATTAAGCTGAGAAAGCACCCATCCTTTGACTCTGATTGAGCTGTGATAAAAAATTTAAAATGAAGATTTTTAATTAATTTTTAAAGATTTATCAAATCAAATGCAATGAACGCGCTTTAATTTTTATTTTTTAATATGTACATATAAGTTTTTTTGTTTGTTATTGTTTATTGAATTTAAATATAAGTTTCCGTTTTTAGTCCTAAGTACACCAAGCATAAAATGAACTGAATACGCTTTAATTTTTTTATTTTAATTAAATAAAAATTTATTTATTTATTTATTATAAAAAAAATTATTTATTTAAAATTTATTTATTTATATGTAATAACCCTGCAGGAGAACGAACTAGTGTTCAACTAGTATTTTTCTAGTGGAGAAATCACCACCACTAGTTCCCAACTGTAAACTTTCCTATACTATCTTAATGCTCAAACTAGCATTGAGTGTGTTTAAAAAACTACTAGTCCCATTGGTACTAGTTTAGGACTAGTTTATTACCAGTTCATTTGTAAGGAAAAATTATATAAAATTGGTGGTTTATTCCTTCGTTACCCAGTGACAACTTCTAATTAAAATTCGCAATTATTTATCAAAAATTCAGAAATACAAAAAGGTAATAATAATTATTTAATTATAATTATTTTTATATCAAGCTAAAATTTTATTAATTATATGATACCAATTTTGAAAATTATTTAGAAGGTCTTGATGTAACGTCCGCATCTAATTACTCTTTATGGCGCGAATTTATGTACGGGTGCTGCTGATTCACAGAGTGTAGTTTCTCTACCCCCTCGTCCCTTAAGGTTTAAGATGCGTGAAGTACAAAAAGTAATTGCTGAACTCAACCCGAAGAAAGCTTCAGGTATTGATGGCATTAGTAACAAAATGCTCATGAACTTGCCTCATATTGCAATAAGAATCCTGCTATTTACTTTTAATGCTATTTTAAGAATGCAGTATTTTCCACATAACTGGAAACTGACCAAGATCAAAATGATTCCAAAGGCGGGCAAAGATCTTACCAAGACTGAGTCATATAGGCCTATAGGCTTACTATCTACAATCTCAAAGCTTTTCGAAAAGCTGCTCATGACTAAATTGTCCAAAATTTTAACTGATAATGGGTGCATCCCGGACCATCAATTTGGCTTTAGAAGTCAGCACAGCACGATTGAACAAACGCATAGACTGGTCCAAGTTGTAAGAAGAACATTTGAAGAAAAGAAGTATTGTTCTGCTCTCTTTATTGATGTTTCTCAGGCGTTTGATAAAGTATGGCACGAAGGCCTAGTTTTAAAATTGAAGACATATCTGCCAATAAACATTCAAAAGCTTTTGGAAAGTTATATTATTGATAGGAAGTTCACTGTTGTGGAAGGAGAGTTTACGAGTGTGCCCGAAACTATATCTTCTGGTGTGCCCCAGGGTAGTATTCTGGGTCCTGTCTTGTATTTAATATATACTTGTGATATGCCTGTGAGCAATAATATCCATATTTCTACTTTTGCCGATGATACAGCCTGTATGAGTGTGCACGAAACCCCTTATGAGGCACATATCACTCAGCTGGAAATATGGTTGAACTTATGGAGAATTAAAGTCAATGAACAAAAGTGTGTCCATATAACGTTCACCCTAAGAAGAGATACTTGCTCCCCCATTCGAATCAACAATCAAAATATTCCTCAACATTCCCAAGTGAAATACCTTGGTATACACCTTGATCGAAGACTTACATGGAAACAACATATTGACTCTAAGTTAACTCAGATGAAACTTAAGTTAACTCAAATATATTGGTTGATTGGCAGAAACTCAACACTCAGCCTAGACTGCAAACTTTTATTATACAAGTCGCTTTTGAAGCCAATGTGGCGCTAAGTTATGGGGCACTGCTTCAGCTTCCAATGTCGAGAGAATCCAACGAAGGCAAAACAAAATTTTACGGTTAATAACATCGGCTCCATGGTACATCCAAAATTCTATTATACATCGTGATTTAAATATGCCACTAGTGACTGAAGAAATTGAAAAATACGCAGGCAAATATTTAACAAAACTCGAATCACATCCTAATCCGCTTGCTCGTAATATTTTGAACTTTACTGGACACGTCCGCTTAAAAAAGAGGGACACACGGGCTCTTATACCTAACACTCCAGATGGGACTACTTGAAAATACTTTCCCCCCCCTTTTTTTTTGATTATCACTACTAATGTATTATTTATAACTACCACTAAGTTTATGTCCGACACTGGTCGGGCCTAATAATTTTTTTTTATAGATTTAAGATTTGAATACTTATTGTTAGTTCATATATGAAGATGCAATAAATAAATACATGCATTACAAAAAAAAAAATATGATACCAATTTTGATACAGTGCAAGGGCTCTGTTAGACAGTCAAAATTTATTTTGCACTAGTAATTTTACACAACAACTTTAACCCTTTTTGCACTAGTTCTTGTTATTCTAGTAATTATACTAGTAGCTTTTAGACAATTATCGCCTATTCCCCTGCAGGGAAATAAGTAAAATATTCAAAATATGAAATAAGAAAATAAATAATTTTATTGATGCAATGACCTTAAAGTTAGATTTTTTGTGGACTTTAAAAAGTGGAAAGGATATTATCGCGAACACTGCGTGCTATAGAAAGGTAGTTAGAGTCTATATTTTCTTCTTCTCTCTCTTCTTCAAAACTTTCCATTTGCAATACCTGAGTGTCCAAATCTTCCACCCGGTAGTGTATACAAATGTTGTGTAAAGCACAAACAACATTTATAATTTGGCTGACTTTATGTGGGGAGTAATGAAGTTCTCTAGCACCCAATAAACAACGAAATCGGTTCTTTAAAACTCCAATAGTTCTCTCAACTATGTTCCTCGTTTTTGAATGCCGAATGTTGTAATTGCTTTCCTGGCTTCCTGCACTTGGTGATCGATATGGTGTCATAAGCCAGGGTTCCAAGGGTGATGCGGGATACCCGCATCACCTGTTAAAAAAACGTTTAGTTTTTCAAATTATCGCATACAGTTCTACACAACTTAATACTTATTAGCCAAGTGTTTCTCTCTCCTTCACGATATTTTCGTTCTAAATGAGATCTCGCTTTACTTAAATTCCATATATGCGAATCGTGGTTGCATCCAGGATATCTAGCGTCAATGCACCTTATGCGCATTTTGTTATCGCACACCTGGAAACATTAATTCAATTTAGGAGCACTGTAATCATTAAAACGAAAACTCACCACCATAGCATTAATGCTAAAAAACCCCTTTCTATTATAGTAAAGGAACTCTTCTACGGATGGTTTTGATATCTTTATATGTGTGCCACCAACACACATGGTGACACCTGGGAAGCCGGCCTTCACATAGAATTCTCGTTTAGCTTGCATCTTTTCCTCCTCGCTCTGGTCAAACTTTATGCACTGAGGGCAAAGCTTTAGCTGCATTATATCGATAGTGATCTAGACACTGTCGATTGAGCCATCCCAACATTATGATCTGCCCCAACTCCATGTTGGTAGCTTCCTTCGGCAAAGAATCTCAAAGCACCCACAACACGGTTAAGGGGTGACGAAGATATTAAGTTACAGGGCTGTGCTTCTTGTGCAAAGGTGTCTAAAACATACTTAAACGCGTCTTTGCTTAGACGAAAGTTCTTTTTGAATCTATAAAAGTTAAGTATTTATTTAAAAAATCAAAATCTTTAAATATAATTTCCTACAACTGATCGCTCACCTCGAATGGATTGCAACTATCTCTCAGTTTTCGCTTTTCAAGCCTTGCCTCTGTATTCCGAGCCACGTTGTTCTCCTCTTCCACCAATAAAGCCACTGCTATGGATTCCATTTCTCCTTGAAATTGCAACAGAAAAACTTTACTTTTATGATACAATGATGTGTATCCGGCGCGACAGGATTCTTTACACTGGAATATTTTGCCACCAAAAATGTTTACTACGTTCTGGTTTTTTATTAATTATAATCCCACAATTTTTTTTTATATATTTATTTATTTTCACTTTTCTGTATGCACTAAATTTGACTTTTGTTTATTAAAATGATAACAAATTTGCTAATTTTTCTGTTTCTATTCCACATTGCACCGTGAAACAATTGGTTTTGTAAACATTGTTGTCTTCTTCTTTTTCTTTCGATTCAGTTTTTGTTTGGAATACCAATTTACGATCGTAGCGTAACTGAATGCGGAGACGTAATCGAAACTCAGAATAGGGGTGATTAATAGGAGCAAATGATGAGAATTAAAACAAATAATTATTTGATATTTTGTACATTTACACTATTTTTTTTGTCAAAAAAGTAACTTTTCTATAGAAGTGCTACCACGTTTTTGTTTTTTGCTATACCGTATAAACAGTAAGTTAATTTATTTGCGAATATTCTTATTTACATATAGTGCGTGTATAAACCTAGTAAATGTTATCTTAACGAAATCAAGACATGCTTGAGAGAAATTTTACATAAGGGTATCATCGAAAAAAAAGCCCTAAAATTGAAGAAACTGCTGATACTACACATGGTAGTGAAAATATTGTTTTAAAAATTTCTCCGAAAACTAGACTCTGAGAGTAAAAAACGGGATCATAACCTAGGTACGTTTGAGATAACGGATGACTATCACAATGTTTCTGATTTTCTAAAATACCGAAAAATTCCAAATCCGAACGAAAAATGTAATAAAAATGTTATACGTGATAAGTCAGACAACACAAAACTTAATAGAAAATTTAAAACAAATTTTAAAGACTGTTTCTTTAATGTTGTGCGACTCTGACTTGCGCACGAAAGGTTCCGTATGAACCTAGATATGTAATTTAATACAAACTTCATCCTATATAATATAAAGTTTTGGCATTTTTTTAGTTTTTGGAGTCTTTTCGGTTTTTAGTTTTAGCCTTTTTTTCGGTTTTGGCGATTTTTTTAAGTTTTTGCGATTTTTTTAAGTTTTGTTTTTTTTTCTAGTTTTGAAACTTTATTTTCTCGTTTTGGCGATTTTTTTCGGTTTTTGGAGTTTTTTCATTTTGGCGATTTTTTTCACTTGCGATTTTTTTCATTTTTGCGATTTTTTTTATGTAAAATTTTTTTTTTAGTTTTGGCGATTTTTTTTCGATTTTTGCCATTTTTTTCATTTTGGCGATTTTTTTCATTTTGGCCATTTTTTTGAATTTGGCGATTTATTTTTGTGTAAGATTTTTTTTTTAATTTTGGCGATTTTGTATCGTTTTGGCTATTTTTTTTAATTTTTGGCAATTTTTTTTTTGGTTTGGCGATTTTATAATATTCGGTTTTTTTAGTTTTACCGTTTTTGAAAATTTCAAGTGTTTGCCTCTTTCGGTTTCCAAGATGTAGCAAGTTGTCAAAATTATATAGTCAAAGTTGCATTAACTGATGGACCACCCTTTATTTTAAAGTTTTTTAAATTTTAGTGTTAATTGTTGTAGTCTGTATAAAAATACACTAATTTTACAAATTTCAAGTTTCAATATAATTTTTAATTTTCTTGTATTTGTTGTTGCAGCGGCCAAGATTCTACATACTCTGTCCAAATTTCAGGTCCTTAGCTATTACGAGAAAATACCGTGTGACGGACAGCGTAGCGAAAACAATAGGGTCGCTTTTCACCTTTGGTGTACGGAACCCTACAAAAGCAATGTGAGTCCGATCACAGATTAGATGTGTAAACATCTAGTAATGAAATTTTTTTTTTTTAGTTGGAAGTACTTATGCTTTTAGTATATTTTTTTTAAATTAATTATTTAAAAGTATCAAAACTTTCAATATTGTAAATACATAGGAATTTGTTGGCTTTGGTTTGTTTTATTAAACTTATTTGGTTAGTAAATGGGTACACTGCAGTATATATGTATGTACTGCATCAAAAATTGCAGTAAGCAGTAAATTTACTGATTACTGAAAAAATTCAGTAAATTTTTACTGCTAATGAAATTTCATTTGCATAAACAGTAAATCGTAGGGCCGTATTCATAATAAAATTGTAGCAAGTGGCAGTTTTTTTCATTAAAATTTTGAAACTTGCGTATGAAAAACATTTAGCCACTTGGTAGGATTTCATTATGAATACGGGCATTACTGATTACTGAAAATTCAATGCACCTCATCATATAATAAATCATTTAGGCACTTTATAAAAATTGTAGAAAAAAATTTAAGTAATCAGTAAAAATTTACTGGTTAAAATTTTTCTATTATTTTTACTGAAATTTTAGTGGTACTGCTCATCTATGGTAAATGCCTTTACTTTTACTTTTTAATTTTTTTAAATTTTTTTGTTCTTGTTGTCCACGTACTGCAATTAAAATAAATTCAGTAAAGTGTGACTTTAACTCGCGCACGAAGGGTTCCGTGCATTCGGTTTAAAGCATTTTTCTGATGTGGCTTTTTTAAGTTTTTTCAGTTTAAACGATTTTTTCAGTTTAGTCGTTTTTTTCTCGTCTTGGCGTTTTTTTTTCTCTTTTTGGGGTTTTTCATTTTGCGATTTTTTTCTGTTTTTTGGGCTTTTTTTCATTTCGGCGGTTTTTTTCATTTTGGCGATTTTTTTATGTTTTTGGGGTTTTTTTATTTTGGCAATTTTTCCGTTTTTTCGCGATTTATTTTAGTCCTATAAATTTTTTAATATAATGTTTTTTTTCGTTTTGGCGTTTGTTTTTTTGTTTTTGGCAATTTTTTAGATTTGGCGATTTTATAATTTCTAGTTTTACCGTTTTTGAAAATTTCAAGAGTTTTGCTCTTACGGTTTCCAAGATACAGCAAGTTGTCAAAGTCAAAATTGCATTAACTGATTGAACACCCTTTAATTTAAATTTATTAAATTTAGTGTTAATTGTTGTAGTCTGTGTAAAAATAAACTAATTTTACAAATTTCAAGTGTATATACATATATACATACAATTGTATGTATATTACATTGGATTTTTGAGATTCTTCGTATCTCGTTTTGCAACATCCTTTAATTTTTAACTCTCATATATTTTTTGTTGTAGCAGACAAATGTCTACACACTGTATCCAAATTTCAGGTCCGTATCTCTTACGGTTCTCGGGAAAATACCCTGTGACAGACGGACGGACAGCGTAGCGAACCCTACGGAACCCTAATAAAGCAATTATCAAGTTAAATAAAACAAACAAACAAACAGCAAAGTCCTTTGTATTTACAATATTTTAAATAAGTTTTTATTGCTTCTTTCAAACACTAATACACTCATACAAAGCTCACACCGATTTGATTACGCGGTGTGCATCTTACTCAAAATTTGTGATTGTATTGTGAAAAAGATTTTTACCCCCTAGCGTATAGATGTTTACACATCAAAAAGATATTAATGTTGACAAGATTACAAAAATAAAAATTCTCGAGAGTTTAAGGCCCAACTATAATATGAATAAGCTGGCTTAAGCTAATGTCAGAATTGAACGATGTCTGTCAAATGCTTAAACAATTCAGATGTGACTTTTGGGTGGCCACAATGTACTTGCATGCACTTAAAGGTACCCACAGGCGACATGTTTTTTACATTGTATGTGCCAAAATTTACTATGTAAACGAAAACATGTCGTGTGTTACCTTTAAAACATTGCTTGTGTAAATAACATGATAAAAAACATAAGACATTATTTGAAATAGAGCGTGCTCTATTTTCTTATGTTAAACATACAGCTCCAAATGTCTATGTCATGCGAACAAATTCGTCGGCGGTTGATTATGTGCACTATCATTAGCCGTCTGAATGAAGTATTTCGCAAGACAAATTAATTATATATTTTTTTTTAATTTAACGTTGTCGTTTTATTAAAATAAGTCCAAAAATGTATAGATTTTTAGATACAACCTCAACGTCTTGTTTAAAAAAGATAAAATTAAAAAAACACATTTGCGTCGCCAGTACTTCAGCGACGGAACCAAAAATATTTCGACGGCTTTAAGCCATTTATAAAACAAAGTACTTGGATATTTATGTACTGAAAAAGAAGTAAACAAATGAAAATTATGTTTTTTAAATATTCATATTCATATTATTAAAATGGAGAAAGTTTTAATAAAGGTTGTAAGGTGTATAAAATTTTAAAAAGGGTTTTTCAATAACTTAGTATTTCCTGATTGTTTCAAGTTGATTGGCCCAAAGATGCAGTGCTCAAGATGATAGAAATGTGGCAAAAATATGAGTGCTTATACAATCCAAAGGATCAATTTTACCACAATAAGCACGCGCGACATGCAGCTTTTAGTGAAATTGCCACGGAATTGAAGAATTTAAATTTTAACATTGAAACCACAGAAAAAAAGGTAAGATTTCGGCAAAATGCCCGCAAAATAACGCAAAACTTTAAAAAGGAAACATTTTGCCTTTGTTTTAATTTTCTTAACTTATTTATTTATAATGTTCATATATTATCTTAATGTAGAATAAAATGACGTATTTGCGTGGACAATATACAAGAGAAGTGGCGAAAATGAAAGAAAAGAAAAGTGGGTCAGGGGCAGAAGAAAATTATATTCCATCTGCTTACTGGTACAACGAGTTGACATTCTTGCAAGATTTTATCCGAATAAGAAAAGGGGGCTGTAATTTAAACGTAAGTTAAATCAACCAGATTGTAGTTTGATTTAATAAAGTTTTTTCTTGTTATCAGACTGAAATCTGTCTCGACAACTCTTTAAACTCATCTCAATCATTCGTTTGTGACGAGTCTCCACCGCATTGTAAAAAATCTCGAAGCAAAGATGTACGACAATCTAGTAGTGCCTTAGTATGTGAAGAAAATGAAGTGCTTTCAGCAGCTATGTCAGTACTGAAGAAACTCGCCTCAACCGAAACAGATATACTTATGTATGTATGTGATGTGCAGGACGAAAGATTTTGCAGTTATATTAATACTGAGCTCTCACAAATTAAAAGTCCAGAAATTAAAGATGAACTTAAAGAAATTATAACTTTAGAAATTTTTAAATAAAAAAAAAAAGCAGAGAATGTAAGACCAGTCAAGTGAACATTTTAGTTTCTTTTAAATAATGTATAACATACATATATAAATGTACATACAGTGCACGAAAAAAATGTTAAAAGCCTGGAAAAATGTATTTATTTTTAAAGATAAAAAGAAAAAGCCATTATATTTTATTTTATCCCGAAATTTTGAATTTTTTATTTTAAATGCAGCGTTAACATATGTAAAAACATTGTTCCTAACTAAATTTCAACCTTGAAAACTTATTTTTCAAAACAAAAAATTACTTTGAATTTTTGATATTAATAAAAAAATTATTTTTTTCTAACTAGTAACATTTTGAATTTCAATTAAAAAATATATTGTATTTGTGTTTTACATCGAACAAATGCTTAATTTAAAACAAATAGATGATAGTTTTATACATCAGCAATTTTTTTTAATTTAAAAATTGAATTTTTCTACCGCTTCATTTTGCCAAACAACTGATCCCTTTCCGTTGAAGTATTCGGAGTATGCATCTCTTACTTTTCTGCCTTCAGCACCCGAGTGACTTCCCCTGCACTTTTCCATTTTTGTCAAAGTAACTTCGTTTCGCCAAGATCCATTCTCCATACTAATAGAGCAAGTATTTTCCACGTCAACACATTTCGAGTCAACACCATCTTTCGTTCGAATGAAATTGTGTAGGGCACATGCAGCCAACGTAATCTTCTCCACCTTTTCGACCGATAAATCTATTTCTTTTTGGAATATTTGAAATTTATTGGCTAATATTCCAAAGGCATTTTCAACTACTCGACGAGCTCTGCTTAAACTGTAGTTAAAAACTTTGTTGCTATTTATCAACCTTTCTCCATACGGCTTCAAAATTCTTAAAGATAAGCGAAATGCGTCATCGGCAACAAATACATATGGTATTTTATGATCGGTCCCAGGCAGAACGACATCCGAAGGGAAATCAAATATATTATTTTTAATGCCCTGACATAAGGAGGATTCATTAAAAACAGCAGCGTCGTTTGCCCTGCCATTTGACCCTACATTTACGTAAAGGAATTTATAATTTGCGTCCACTACTGCTAACAAAATAAATCCTTTATAGTTGTAGAAAAAGGAACCATACTCCTTTCTACTTCTGATGGCTTTATGTTTACCGTCTGGAAAAATAAATAAAAATGGGGTTCCGCTCTTTTACTAAAGTATTATGTTAATATTACCTATGGCCCCTAAGCAAAAAGGAAAGTTCCATTTTATTCCAAACTCCTCAGCAATGGTTTCCCATTCGCTTTTATTTTGTGGAACTTTCAAAAAATCACATTTTAAAGTTGTATAAATGGCAATATGACAACTGTTGAAATTTTTCTCCAGTGGCTAGAAACCTCAAAGTCAAAAGCAATCTGGAACAAAAATAGCATTAAAAATTTTCTAGTTTCACCATACACTAGCAATTTGTACCACCTTGCAATACATGATATGGATTCACGCATTTCAGTGTCCTGCCTTGATATAAAGGGAGACACTTTTTCCAGCAATTCATTAAATGAATCGTAAGACATTCTTGTAAAGTTTTGAAATGCCTTTTCATCCTCCAATCGCAGCTCATTAATAACCATTGATGCAAAACCAAGTCCGGAGTCTCGGCGAAGCAACCATTTTTGGCTCCAAGTAATTCGCTCTCTTTTGATTTTCTTTTCTTTTTTTCTTTTAAGTTTTAATGCTGCAATAATTGAAACAATACTGCACAGTGCAATTTCCTTTTCTCTCAAATTCATTTCACAAAAAATTATTTGCTAGCTTTCGCAAACACTTTTAGCAAAAAACAAATTAATATTTTTGGGCAATCAGCTGTTCTCAATAAACATGACCGATGTCATGTGTGATACTAAATACATGTACGTTTGTGACCAAAAATGATAAACCTTATGTAAATTAACCAATATTGACAAGCATAAAGAAAAACATACGAATCGAAAACCTAAAAAACACATGAAAAAAACATGCCACAGCTGCACATCTAGGTATTGTCAATAATTTTGTAGTAATTTTGTTTCTTCTCATAACTCCTAAATGAATGCAATTCAATCAAACTAACTTGAAAGAATGTCCTAATCTATTAAAAATTCACATATAAATATATCCATCACCTTATTACTTGTTTTATTTGTTTTGCCTACATAAGTAAATACATGTGTTTATATGTGTATTGTAAAACAAACATTGAAAATAAAAGTTTTGCTTTATTTTCCGAGTTTAAAATAAGAAACAATAAAAAAATATTTAAAATCAATCGGGCATGTTCTGCAAATCACGACATGTCAAATCACGGTGATTTCAATAAATCAATAAAACCTAAAACATTGCTTTTGTAAATTTGACAACTTATAGCGATGGAAGTTGCATTAATATATTCTATTATACATGACAAAAACTTAAAATACAACAAAAACCCACTAACAAGTCAGTTATTAATAGTTTACTTTTGAAATCACCGTGATTTAAATCACCGTGATTTTCGGAACAGGCTCGAATGAATATTTTCTGCTGCTGCTTGTTTGAGTTTAAAAAATGTACAAACTGTTGTTTCCTTACGGAATGTGCGTTCAGTTTGGCACTTTACTTAAGCAAATGACATTTGACGAAACTTGACGAAAAGTTTGTTAAGTACATTATAGTTTGCCACATGCGTTTTATATGTAACCGCACAGTTGCTTAACCTAGCTTATTCATATTATAGTTGGGCCTTTATTTTGCATCATCTGTAAACGTTAAGTTCAAGAGAGTCGAAATCAACAACGTCATAAATCTTGCTAAGTATGAATGCGATGAGAACTTCAAACTTTCGAGTGAATTAGACTTGGGTCGAACTCCTTCACTAGTTCATTTTTGCCACAAACCAATGATCAAACCCATGTAATTTAAATGGGTTTGATCATTGCGGTGATTTACACGAGCATAATTGTGCTGGCATAACATGCCAGTTTGTAGGTGAGAGAGGCAAAGAGAGTGGTTTTGCGGTTGGCATAACTTTTCAACCAGCTTCAACCCCGCATTAGCAGCATAAAACCAATACACACACAACTTAAAAAACAGCAAATGTTACATGAATACTAAAAACACTAACACACAGATTTGTATACGAATACATTTTGCGCTAGATGAATTAGTCTCGTGTAATTTGGAAAAGAACAAAAATTGTGCGGCTTAAAAATTGTTCTCGTCTAAACTACCTCATTGGTTTGAGGCAAAAATGAACTAGTGAACGAGTTCGACCCAAGTCTAGAGTTAATATGATTCATAGACAACATTGCATTGCAAGACTCAACATATATAGAAGCCTTTAAAAAATTGAAAAATTTAATTAGTTCACACCCAATTCTTAGATATCCGGATTTTGAAAAAAAGTTTACTCTAACAACTGATGCATCCAATTACGCTATTGGTGCAGTGTTGTCTCAGGAAGGACACCCAGTGTGTTATGTTTCTAGAACATTTAACAATCATTATCAATCAAATTATGCGACAACTGATAAAGAATTTTTAGCTATAATATGGAGCGTGAATTATTTACGACCTTATATCTATAGAAGCAAATTTAGAATTCTAACAGATCATTAACCAATCAAATTTCTAAATTCTAAATATAACGGAAAAGACATGTCGCCTAGACATCAAAGATGGTTATTAAAACTTTGTGAATACGACTTTGAAATTGAATATATTAAAGGAAAAGAAAATCGGGTAGCAGACTTCTTAAGTAGAATAGAAACAAATAACAATGACAATAAAAATTTGGAAGATAATGAAAAGGATAAATATGTAATAACTAACATAGAAGAATATAATATATCCATGGCAACTGTGCACTCAGCAGAAGAGAATTTACAAGAACATATCCTTATTAAGGAGGAAATAGTGAACAAATACAAGACACAAATTATAATAACGAATAACAAAATTCGAGAATTAAAAATGCTACATGGAAAAAGAATAATATTTATTTCGGAAAAGGTAAAGTAACTATTATAGTTGGGCCTTTAGTAAGAGAAGAATATTCAAAACACAATAATGTTTGTATTTTGTGTTTCTACAATGCTAAGTGTGGCATTAAAGGGGGAAATCAAGATAGGTATTATCACCCAGATCCCTTTTATGCTTTGTATCTAATGCAAATTAGCACTTATATGCCACTACTTAAGATGTAACATATATTAAAATTGCAATATATTTAATAATTTACTTCAATATTTTTGCTTTTTCCCAATGGAAGACCTTCGTGCACTTCCAAAGTATATTAGGTACCATCACAAAGTATTTTGTGGTATTGTAGTTTGAAAAGTAGTAATGGCTAAGTAAACAGTCTCTTGACATGAATTCCTACAGATTGCTCTTTAATTTATGTAACTAAACACATTAGTCTTAAGTATTTTCAATAAACACAAGGTTTCCAGCAGCTTATGATGGTATACAGCTCTACCACCACAATACTCTTTCTTCCATGTTTGGTAGGTTTTTAATATATATTTTCATTCGCAGCACCTCCTCTTCTACGTCCATCTTTTAAACTAGCATTAAAATTTATTTGGGCATCAGAAACGAATATACACTCTTTTATCCAAAAAAGTAGGCAAAAGAAGGGACATTGGATGCATAAATATTATGAAAATTAACAAACATAGAGAATGAGGTATTGTGGAACTAAGCTTTGCGTTATTATAACCTTCTGGGGGTCGATTCTGGTTCTGTGATAATGTGAAATGAAAACTTTTTTCATCTTTTCATAGTGTTTCTGATTCTAGTTCAGTGAAAAAACGAAAACAAAATTGAAATAATTTCATATGAAAAAAAAAACAAGTAAGAGTGCTATATTTGGCTGTGCCGAATCTTATATACCCTTTACCAAATTGCTTTTATGTAGTATAGAGATACATACATAAGCACATACATAAGGTACAAGCAAAAAGGAAAAAATAATTTGACCTAGTTACTTTTATGTACAAAAAAAAATTAATTTTCAAACCAAACAATCATAATTTTAGATTTTTCTGATTCCTCATACCAATCTAATAATTCTTAAAAAAATATAGAAAGTGTGTTAAGTGAAAAAAGAAAAAAGGAAATTCAAAAAATGTTTAATTTAGCTACTTTGATATCTAGAAAAAAAGTTCAAACTTTCCAGCTCTGGATCTGTGGTTTTTATTTTTATAATTTTCTACACAAATACTAATTAGACCTAGTTACATTTATATATCACAAAAAGTGTATCGTCCCTTTTGATTTTTCTGATTTCTTACACCAATCTCTTTCTTTTAAGAATTTAAGATATGTTTAATTTATAGAAAAAAGGAAAAATTTGTTTTAGTAAAATACTTTTGTACAAAAAAAGTTAAAGTTTTCCAACCCTGGAATCGTCTTTTTAATTTTTTAATTGTTTTTTTTTTTATTTGAAATACCAATTTTATTTTTATTTATTTAATAAAAAAAAAATACAAAAATTAGTTTTCGGTAGTTAATTTTTTATATCATAAATAGTGTAAGTTTCCCAACCCTGGAATCCTCCTTTTTGATTTTTCTGATTTCTTATACCAATCTTTTTTTTAAGAATGTAAGATGTGTTTAATTTATAGTAAAAAAGGAAAAATTTGTTTTAGTTAGTTACTTTTGTATAAAAAAGTAAGGTTTTCCATCTATTTTATAATTTTTTTTTTAATTTGAAATACAAAATTCATTCATACTGAAGTATAAAATAAGTTTATTTTATAAAAAAAATAAAAATTGGTTTTCGGTTGCTAATTTTTTTATATCACAAAAAGTGTGGGTTTTCCAACCCGGAAATCATACTTTTTGATTTTTCTGATTTCTTTTAGTAATCTCTTTCTTTTAAGAATACAAGATATCTTCAATTTATACAGAAAAAGGAAAAATTTGCTTTAGTAAGTTACTTTTGTATAAAAAAAATTTAAGTTTTCCAACCCTGAACACATGTTTTAAATTTTTTTAAATTGAAATATCAATTGTATTCGTACTATAGCATTAAATAAGTTATTTATTTAAAAAAATTTAAAATTAGTTTTCGGTAGTTAATTTTTTACATCACAAAAAGAGTAAGTTTTCCAACCCTGGAATCATCCTTTTGATTTTTCTGATTTCTTACACCAATCTCTTTCTTTTAAGAATATAAGATGTTTAATTTATAGAAAAAAAAGAAAAAATTTAATTTAGTAAGTTACTTTTGTATGAAAAAAGTTAAAGTTTTCCAACCATGGAAACATATTTTTAATTTTTTGAAGTTTAATTTTTAATTTGAAATACCAATTTTATTCGTACTGAAGTATAAAATAAGTTTATTTAATAAAAAAAATTAAAATTAATTTTCCGTAGTTAATTTTTCATATCACAAAAAGTTTCAGTTTCCCAACCCTGGAATCATCCTTTTTGATTTTTTTGAACTCTTACACAAATCTCTTTCTTTTAAGAATATAAGATATGTTTAATTTATAAAGAAAAGGAAAAATTTGTTTTAGTAAGTTACTTTTGTATACGAAAAAAAGTTAAAGTTTTCCAACCCTGGAAGCATCTTATTAATTTTTTGAAGTTTAATTTTTTATTTAAAATACCAATTTTATTCGTGGTGAAGTATAAAATAAGTTTACATATTTAATAAAAATAATTAAAAAATTAGTTTACGGTAGTTAATTGTATATATCACAAAAATCGTAGGTTTTCCAACCCTGGAATCATCGTTTTTGTTTTTCTGATTTCTTACATCAATCTCCATCTTTTAAGAACATTGCATACATATGTTTAGTTTATAGAAAAAGAAGGAAAAATTTGTTTTAGTAAGTTACTTTTGCATGACAAAAAAAGGTTTTCTAACCCTGGAAACTTCTTTTTAATTTTTTTACTTTTTTTAAATTTTTTGTTTTTAGTTAGAAATACCAATTTTATTCATACTGAAGTATAAAACAAGTTTATTTAATAAAAAATTATTAAAAACTAATTTTCGGTAGTTATTTTGTATGGCAAAATGAAGTTTAAGTCTCCCAGCTCTGAAACCGTCTGCTCGATTTTGCTCATTTTCAATACCAATCTTATTTCGACCAATTCTGACACACCAGTCTAAGAACGAAGTCTCTAGCTTTTCTGGGAGCTTCGGAAACCGATTTCACGTACAGACAGATGGACAGACGGACATCGCTTATTCGTATTCGCTATACATAAGGATCCAGAATATATATACTTTATAGCTCGCTTAATTAATTTTGACAATTTGAATACCAGTCCAAGAACAAAGTATCTAGTTTTTCTGGGAGCTTCGGAAAACAGATTTCACGTACAGACAGACGGACATCGCTTATTCGTATTCCCTATACATAAGGATCCAGAATATATATACTTTATAGCTCGCTTATTAATATTCTAGAAATTACAAACGGAATGACAAACCTATATGTATATACCCTTTTACCATTTTTTAGTAAAGGGTATAACAATTGGAATGAGACACGTTTTCACAGTTACACATCATTACTGATTCTCGTTTTATGAAAAGAGTTTTATATGAAAAGTTTTTTTACACACAGAATTCATTAGTGAAAAACCATGGAAAAAGCATAAGAACCCATACTAATACTACTATAACACTTTTAAACTATTTAATTCACTTATCCTCATCCCTACTTTCGTCTGATACGTCCATTAAAACATTTTATCCAGACATTTTCTATTTTTATTCATGTTCATATTTGCATAATTTGGCAATTGATCAGAAGTCGAGGGAGGTATAAGTTAAGTTATTATCGGTGGCAAAAAAATTATTTGAATTAGTTGAAAATTATTTGAATTAGTTAACTTGAAATGTTATTTATAATAGTTTTTATTAAAAAATTTTTTAGTCCCAAATCACAATCTATGCAAGTCTTATTGCTAAGCTGATTACTTTTAGGGAGAGAGAGAGACGAGGGGAACAGAAACGTTTCTTTTCCCCCCGTCTCTCTCTCCTAACAAACTAATCAGCTTAGCTATAAGACTTGCATAGTGTAAATTGGGACTCAGTAATAAATATATCAAAATGCCATACCACACAAAAATTAATATGTTTTCTTGAAAAAAGTTTCAAACTCCATTTGCAAAAGAATATATGCAGCTTTCTAGTACTGAAAAGAGATATCAATGCAACAATTCCAGTCTTTAAAAACAATTTGTATTTGTGAAGCACTATGAGGAATTTTAAAAAACAATATGCCAATTTATACATGAAAAATATGTGTATTTACATACATAAATGTGTACACATGTACATATGTATGCTAGTTTGTATGTATGAATGTTCCTATGCACATTATTAAAAAAATAGGTAAAAAACGCATGTTGTTTAGCTTGCTAATAATTTTTTTGGAATCCTCGTTTATGCTGGTATTTTATAGGGTTTTTACACTCACTCACATCTTTGAGAAATGCGTGGAATATGTTGAAAATTGAAAAAAAACTCGTTTACATTTGCAACATCTTTCATCTGTCATATGTGCATACATGTATACATATTTTTAAAATCTTGAGAAAATAAAAAGTCTTAAATTTGTTAAATAAATATAGAAATATGTATATAGTAAATAAGTAAAGAGAATGGAATTTGAAAAATCTGCAATTATTGTATTGGTTACTGCTCTTGAAAACCAAAAGCAGTTACTACTGCAATGTGAAGAATTAATTAAAACTGTACTAGAGAGCGAAGATGATGAAGAAGTGTTGCCTTTTACTCCAAGTATTTCGAGACAGCGTAGTCTTTGGACATTTGTAAGTATAAAGTTTTATGCATTATACATATTAAAAAGGGTAAATATTATAAAACTTTAGAGGCGTTATGGAACTTTTTGGGAGAAGGATATTCCAAATGGTGACCAAGAATTTTTCAAAGAGAGCCTACGAACATGTAGAGCTACGTTTTCATTGCTGGTACATCAGTTGGAATGTTTAAGAAAAAACGACACAAAATTTCGGAAATCCATTCCATTAGAAAAGAGAGTGGCGATTGCTCTTTATACGCTGGGTTCTTCTGCTGAATATCGTACCGTAAAAAGGCTTTTTGGAGTTTCCACTAGCAGTGTTTGCAATATCCTGCGTGATTTTTGCATTGGAGTTATTGAAAATCTAGTGAAAGATTTTCTCCCATCTGATTTTTTAACAACTTCTGAGGTTGAAGAGTGCGTCAAAGGATTTAATGAGTTAGGATTCCCTCAGTGCTTAGGTGCAATTGATAAGTAATATTTTTTCATATTGTAAGAAAATAATGGTTGATATGAATAAAAAACAGTATTTTCTTTTTACTTAAAAATTTGTTTTAAAACCCCAAATATGTGTGTGTTTTTTGTTTTTTTTTTTAAATTTTGAAGTAAAAAGTAAATACTTTTTTTATTCATATTACCCAATATTATTTACATCAATAAATATTTGAAACAGATGGATGCCATATTGAAATAAAGCCACTAGCTGCAGAGGCTGTTGACCATTACAATTGTAAGGGATGGTACTCTGTGGTACTATTTGCATTGGTTGATTATCGGTAAGTTCCTTAAAAGTAATTATTTATGTATTTGAAACCATGTAATATTTTTTATATTAGTTATAGATTTCTATACGTAAATGTTGGTTGCCCAGGACGTTGTAGTGACTCACAAATTTACCAACAGTCACAATTGAGTACAATGATTGAATCATCACAATTTCTAAAAGAAAAATCCGTGCAAATATGTAAGACAGAAGTTCCAGTACTCCTTATTGGGGACTAAGCCTTCAAATTTTCACGAACGGTTATGAAACCATACCCTTTTTCAACTTCTGCCTCCCCTGAGCAACAAATATTTAATTATAGTTTATCGAAAGCAAGACGTGTCGTTGAAAATGCGTTCGGTCACTTAAAGGCTAGATTTCGGCGCATAGGAAAGGGTTTAGATAATCATCCGAAATTCAACAGCAAAATTATTATGTGCTGCTGTATTCTGCATAATTTTTTAAACTGCCACAACAGCCTTATAAATGAAAGTTGGAAAATTGATCTGGCTGACTCCCGTCCGCAACCGGACAATAACAACACATCTGCATATTTTTCCGAATCAGCGGAAAATGTAAGAGCAGCGATTGCAAAATATATTGCAGAAAGATAAACTTTTAAAAATTATCCAAAGCACACACATAAATATAACCTATTGTATTATAATCCATTTACTTCTTAAATAAAACCACTGTTTTTTTCATATTAATTTTATTAAAAAATAAAAATTAAATGATTTGTTTCATTTAAAAGTAAAAAATTACTTAGCAACATACATATGCATATCATTCGAAAAAGGAAAATTAAATAAATTCATGCAAAAATTTAATAAAAAGTTAACACAAGCAAATACATACATATGTTATCAAAAATGTCACAAAATCTTTTGTACATACATACATTGTTCATACATAACAAAAAAAAAAAATAATAAAACTAAAAAACAATTACAAAAATAGAAGAGTGTGAAAACAAAAACTCAAAAAAGTGAAAACAAAAACTTAAGTTCAAAACGTACAAATATAGCTAATAAAAACACCAAACAATAATAAAATAAAATAATTCATACATTTTTTCTATATACATATGTACATATATACATATACATATCAGGCAGGCTTGAAGTAAAGTGTGTATGCATTTCGACCCTTTGATACACAATAGAGTCATATATAAAAAATAATTGAATTCCAGGTAGTACTCGTAATACAGAATTAATCCTTGAATCGTTTTTTATGTTGTGCTAGAATTCAATATTCAATGTAAACGATTTAAGGATTAATTCTGCATTACTACCTGGAATTCAATTATTTTTTATGACTCTATTGTGTAGTAAAGGGACAAGTTAGAAAATCCACTACTTCTTTTCCCTTAAAATTGACAGCAGTTCGGGCCTTTGCCTAATTTGATTTATCTGTTCCGTGCGCTCTTGATGTATTTGTATTTGCATAATATTACGCTCTCTAGTCAATCTTACCATCTCCGAATTGACATCAAGCTTCCTCTTCTTTGGCTTTTTTTCTGCTGGCCGTCTTCTAAAGAGCTAGTTGACGATTCCTGCGTACAAAATATTTGCGGGTCTACCTCTATTATGTTTTCAGGTTCCTCTAAGAGCCTAGATATATCTGTAATATACATTCATTTTATTTTTAATTGTTATTAATGAAATTAAACATGTACATACGTGTGTATGTACGTATGTACATACCCGTACTTTCATGCATTACATCACTTATATTGTGCAGTCGAAAAGACCCCAATATATTATTTACCTTGTGGTAATGCTCCCACGATGAAGGCGTCCCCCCGCTAGATCCAACTTTTGCTTTCTCTTGTCTGAAACAAAATGTGTATGCAGATATGTGTAAATAAATGATTTTTTTTATCAGATTATTTATGGGGTGAGGTTATCCACCTTCGTCCTAACGTCCGTCCAGTTTCCAAGGAACCCTATATTTTGTAACATGGCTGCGATTTCTTGAAATATGTGGGAGTTTTTTCTTACTCCCCCCAATTCTTCAATTCTTTCATTCCATAAGTCCAACAGCATATTCTCTTGATCAGAAGACCATACTATACGCAAAACAGGTTTCGTTTTTGCTACGAAATAAAAATAAAGCCTTTTTTAAAAGAACATAATACTAAAATTAACTTACATTGTTCCGTCCCACTCATTGTTTATTTATTTGTGTATGTATGGATGTATTTGAATATTTTCTTTTGTCCTTCCTTTTTAATTTTTTTTTAAATAATTTTTAAAAACAAATTTGAAATGCAAACAAGACTTAATTTTGTGTGTATATGCAAGCGATGATATGTATTTTTGACAGCTCGATATCTTTTTTCTAGTGATGACACTAAAATAATCGAAAGATGTTGAGTGGAACAAATTGAGTTAGGAACATCTTGCAAAGATGTTGAAAGATCTTGAATTTTTTTCTATATGAATTTTATATGGGAAGATGTTATCATCTTGCCAAATTGATGAAAGATGAAAGATGTGAGTAAGTGTAAAATGCCTATTACACTTTTCTCTACCTGTCAGTAACATGCACACCAGAGAAACAAGTCGACCGGCTCGAAGCCGACGGCGCGCTGCCGCCGGTTATTTATCTGTGTATCAAGCCACCGCCGATTGTATCGGCTCGCATCGGCTCAAAACCAGCCGAAATTTTATTTGCTCCAAAAGACAAATTTCGGAGAAAAAATTTTGAAAATCAATTTTCAGATTCAATTTTTATTTTCTCTCTAAATTTTCATATGCTTATTTGAGCCGCCGCAAATTCTCTCGGCGCGCCGCCGCCGGTTACAAAACTACTGCGCCGCCGCCGCCGATAATTTTGCCTCGACTTGTTTCTCTGATGCACACTAGGATCATAAATGGAACCACTTCATTGGACAAACATATTTTAAATTTTATTTTTCGTAAAATATTTTATTGTAATGTGATTGATGTGCCTTGAACATGGCTGGCCATTTCACCAAACAATTGTTTAGAAGCCACACATCATTTTATTTTATGCTCTTTTATTCAGTCGTGCATGAGACAGCAACGAGTAAACATGCTTAGCGGCTGTATTGATATTTTTTCAAATACAGTGGATAATATAAATGAAGGAATTAAGAAAATGCTTTTCGATATACAATTCTTTGATAATGTCCAATGTCTTTTATGTTATCAAACATATAAGAGGCAGTATAAAATGTTATTGAGAGGAGTTATTAGACTTTTCATATCAATACGGTTACATATAATGTTGAGGAAAAATTCGGAAATGGTTGCAGGGGAAGAAACTAATGAAAACAAGTTATATTTTAATTAACGAATTTAACTTTCAAGCGTAGTGACTATATATATTGTTATGTTTACTTGATAAAGTCAGAAAATGTTCAATACATTTGGTTTTTTAAAAAGTAAAATTTTAAAACAGAAAAATATGTTGAGAAGTTCTTTATTGTTATGTTTACTTGATAAAGTCAGAAAATGTTCAATACATTTGGTTTTTTAAAAAGTAAAATTTTAAAACAGAAAAATATGTTGAGAAGTTTTTTATTTTACCAAATCTGAAAATAGAAAATTCAGTTTGAACTATACCCTTTTACGTTTTTTACAACCAAAACAAATTCTTTTGAATAAATTTTAATTAAAATCTTTTGTGGCCACTTTTTCGTTCCACTGTACTTCAAATTCTCTTACGAATACAGCCGCAAAACATTTTTGGACATCCATGACCTAGAATATGGCTGTCTATTTCACCAAATAATTGTTTAGAAGCCACACCTCATTTTATTTTATGCTCTTTTATTCAGGCGTACATGAGACAGCATCGAGTGAACATGCGTAGCGTCTGTATTGATATTCTTTCAAATACAGTGGATGATATAAATGAGAGAATTAAGAAAATACTTTTCGATATACAATGCCTTTGATAATGCCCAATGTATTTTATGTTATCAAACATATAAGAGGCAGTATAAAATGTAGTTTAAAAGCATTACTAGACTTTTCATATCAATACGGTTACATATAATGATGAGAAAATATTAGGAAATGGTTGCAGGGGAAGAAACTAATGAAAACAACTTATATCTATTTTAATTAACGAAAATAACTTTAAGCGTAGTGACCTTATATATTCATATATTTACTTGATAAAGTCAGAAAATGTTCAATGCATTTTGTTTTTTAAAAAGTAAAATTTTAAAACAGAAAAATGTGTTGAAAATATAAAATTCAGTTTGAACTCTACCCTTTTACATTTTTTTACAACCAAAACAAATTCTTGTGATTAAATTTTAATTAAAATCATTGTGTCCACTTTTCCGTTTCACTGTAATTCAAATTCTCTCATCCATACAACTGCAAAACATTTTTGGGCTTCCCTGGTCTAATCCATGGGTGAACATCATGTAGCATAATCATGCAGCAAATCGAATTCAGACCAGTGTGCACACTTCTACCGATATTCGGTAGATTCTACCAAATATGTTTGTGAATTTATCAATCTACCAATTCTACCGAACAAGGCCTGACATCTACCGAATATTGTTATTTAGTAATTGAAGTCGATATATGTATGTGTAATTTGCCTATTTTGCCACATAGCAGTGCGACCGCAGAGCGGTCATTTAATGTCATGAAAATCATTAAAACAGAATAAAAGAATAAGTAACCTAATATTTGCCAAAGAATTGTGCCTTTTGGATGAAATATTTATTCCTACCAATGATTTAATCATTTTTGCACCAAAGTTTAAATTCATAAATGGATCTTACATATAATATTTGTAGTTACAAATGTTTGTCAAATAAAAGTTATTTTAGTAGCTTTATAAAACCTATACACAAAAACTGAATTCCTGTTATTTATGAATATTATTTTATATATATACACTGAACCAAAAAAGCATTCTTAAAACAAGAATTTTGCATTTTCGTTTTAAAAACGTAGCATTTTTAAAAATAATTGTTAAAATAAGAATGGTTATTATAACATTAATATATAACATTCTTATTTTTATAACGAAGCAGTTTTAAAACAAAAATTTGCATTTTCGTTTTAAAAATGAAGCATTTTTTAAATTAAGAATGTTTCTTATAATATTATACAAAAAAAAAAAAATAAAATCAGGAAGAAACAATTTGATTTTAAGAACGTAACCTTTTTGAAATAGAAGTAAGTTTGTTTTCTGTTATTTAAAAAATTTTCATTCTTGTTTTAAAAATGAAAAATATTTTGAAATCAAAAAAGAATATTTTTTTTTGAAAAAGACAACAACCTTGATATAAAGTTGAACATACTCAAATTAAAAGATTATGTTTTTGTGTTAAGAGTGAAATATTCTTGAAGTAATAATAATAATTTTTTAATTAAGAATAAAACTTTCTAAATTAATAATGGAGCATTTTTTAATTAAGAATTTGTTTTTATAATATTACAGCCTTATTTATAAAACTTATTAGGGTTTTATAAAAGGGTTTTAAAACAAATAGTGCTGTTAATATATAACATTCTTATTTTTATATCGATCCAGTTTTAAAACAAAAATTTGCGTTTTCGTTTTAAAAATGAAGCTTTTTTAAATTAAGAATTCTTTTATAATATTAATATATAACATTCGTATTTTTATAACGATCCAGTTTTAAAACAAAAATATGTGTTTATTAAAAATATTTTATTATTGTATCAAGAATTTGAATTTGAAAAATCAATTTTTTTTTTAACCAAGTAACCTTGTATATTTGTGTCGTGTGAAAAAAATTGAATTAATTTATTAATGTTTTGTGGTGTGTTAACAAAAAGTCAATAAAAAGAAAATTGTGGTATTAAAAATATTTTATTTTGATGGAAGATATAACCAATATTTTTGAAGTTGAGTTTAGTGAACCTGTTGTCACGGATATATATAATGAGAGCAATTCCTTAATGGAATTATTAAAACAATTCGATATGGTCAACGTATTGCCATATTTGAAAGGTAAGTTGTTTCAATATTATAATTGGATTTGTTTGGAATGGGAAAAGAGTCTAAAGCCTGTATCACACTAGCGGCACAATGTACCGATTATCGTCGGCTCACAAAAATAAAGTCATAAGTAATAAGCTGAATTTCCCTTATTGCTCAACTAATAATAAAATATAAGGAGATAATTGTATCATATAGACTTATTCCAGAATTAATTGAGTAATAATGCCACTTTGACTTATTATTTACGACTTTATTGCAGTGAGCCGACGAAAATCGGTGCATTGTGCCGCTAGTGTGATGGTGTCGTATTTCGACTTCAAAAACGACAATTTTGTACTAGACTAAAGATCATTGTAACATTTTTTTCTTCAATTTTGTACAAAATCGTTGTAGTGGAAGTCGAAATACGATTCTCCTTATCAAGAGGAAAAAGGAGTAGAATCAAACCACTTCAAATTTAGGTTAAAGACTAATCAATTTTGCATTGACGTGTCATTGGAAGTTTGTTTTCTTGAGCTGTATGACCAGCCAATCAAATTGAGATATTTAAAAATATTCCTAGCATCGTATATTATTTTTTTGTAATTCTTGTAGATGCAGATATTTCTTTCAAAAGACTAAAATATTTAAGAAATGACGACTTAAATAAGTTCTTCCTTCGGTAGGTCAAAGGGCAGAGTTCCGCGAAAAATTATTTGAATGGAGAAAGAAAGAATACGGGATGGATTGCGAATCTTTGTCGCTGCCATTGAAGGATTGCTTGCAAAATTCCAAAACTTTAACTTCATCTTGCAATTCAAGCTTTTCCTTCAACAAAGTAAGTTTATACATAGCAAAGTTGTCAAAATTCTTAGACATTTATTATTATAGAATTTAAAAGTTTTATTGATGGAGACATCAAAAGGAAAAGCAGTTTTAAGCCATTATGAAAAAGAAAATTGTCTTTCCGATTCAAAACGAAATGACATAATAAATATAGTAGTCGAAGATGTTTTGTTTAGCGGCAAAAGTCTTTCTCCAAGAGATTTTTCACTTTTACTGGAAAACATTTGCACACTTTTTCCTACAGAAAAAAATGCCCAAGTAAGTTTATTGCAAACAATTTTCAAAATTTATTATGTATGTACATATATGAATGATCGTAAAATATTTCATACAACTTATTAGGAATACTATTTTATACCACGACGAGGTAAAAAAAATCCATCCGGTAAACTGTATTCCAAATATGTTAATATGAATTCAAAAAAGAAAAAAATAGGAAACAACTTTGCAGTTGCTGAAACTCGTGAGGCACCTGATATAGTTGAGTTTGATGAGGTCGCTGCTAACGAGTTAAAGGGTTTCCTTTGGGAAGAAAGAGATAATTGGTCTGAAATAGTAGACAAATGGGAAAAATCATTTATTTTGCGAAAAAATGATGCAAAAAATATGCCAATAAATGCATTGCTAATAGCTTGGCCATTACTTAAAGACTCAAGATTTCCAAATTTGGTAACAATTTTTTTTATAATATTGCTTTAACTTTTCATACCGTTACATAAATGATTTCATTTAAAATATTTACAGGTTGATATTGACTTCAAGCTATTGCATCCATACAAGAATAATTTGATAACACTAAAGTGGGAATCATTCAAAGATAAAATTCATAAATATTACGAACTCAATTTAAAAAACGAATATAGCAAACAATTATTAAGAACTGTCCGGCCGAGACTTAATTGACATGAGAAGGTTTTGTAAGTATGAGGCGAGCCATTCCAAAACCCCAAACCTTTCTCCGGCTCATTAGCAAGACAATAAATACTACCAACACCTGTAAAAGAATGAATTATTAGTTATGAAATCTAGATTGTAGGGAACGATACTTTCTAGCTACCCATAAATGGTACTCACTAAGAATTAGTCCATCCGTAAGATCCCCTGTGAAAAGAAAGCTAAAATAATGAAATAGGTACATAAGTTATCAAAAGAAAATACTAGATGTAAATTACCTCGTGCTCTGTGTGTGTCTATAAAATAAATACATGTTATCAGCTGTTTTTCTTTGGTCTCCAGCTGTCAAACTATGTATGTAAGTGTTACCAAATTTGATGAACATAGTAGCATCGAACATGTTGAAGAAAAAAAAGGTAGCAAACGGCAAGTTGTAAAGGTTAACAGAGAACATGACTGTTAGGAAAATAAGAAGGGGGAAATGCAATAGTCGGATGTTAAAATAATGGTTGTGACAGAGGGGTGGGGGAATCAGGATTAAAGTATGCAAGGGATAACAACAAGTAATGTATTTCTTGGAAGGCGCGAGTAAAAAAGGAAGAATTATATGGTTATTGGAATAAGAGGGTAGTTCTATTTCATGTCTGATGATATTAACCTGTGGGAACTGTATAAAGCCATTTTGTTGATCAGATACAGAAAAACCACCGGCCAGTAAAGAACAATTATTGCAATATAAATAGTGATGGTATACTTTGTCTTTGTGGAAGCCATTTTTAGTAAAAAAAATAACATCCGAAGAAAATTATTAAAATTATTGTGCGCACCGAACTCCAATAAACATAAATAATAATTTAAAAATAAAAAAAAAGAAACAATCCGAAAAATGTAAGTAGACCCTATGAAAATAAGTTTTTTTTTTATGTCACGGAGATTCGATGTCTTCTTAGTGAGTGAGGAATTAATCCATTTATTGGGAAGTTTATGTTGAGCACTGGAGAGGCAAATCCCTAAGCGTAAGGAAGGACGGAGTACAGCTTCAAGGCGAAAATATTTTTTGGTTGAGACATAAGACTTGCGGCCGGGGGAAAAAAAGAAGTAAAAGGAACATTCGGTGTAAAAAACAGCTAAGTAGATAAAACAAAATAAATATATGCAGATGAAATTTAAAAAGGGGCTAAATACCCACTGTTTATGACCCACTGATAAGTCCGTCCATACCATAAATTTTTTTTGAGACAAAATAGTTAAAACATTGTGTAAGAGTAAAGGTTTTCCATCGAAGGCATTGTGTTTTATGTTAAAATATTGTATATGTTGTATGTATTAGTAAATAAGATAGTGGAAACAAAAGTATTTTCAGACGTTTGGTGATTTGTGGTAGAAAAAGGAGAAAAACAAGGTTTCACAACAGGAATCGTCGTAGCCGGTTTGATAATTTCTTTGTGCTTAAATTGATAGACACTGACTACAGTTGGTTGAGCTCATTCAGGTGTAGGTTAGTGATTACCATTAGACTAGTTTATATCCCGGAAATACACGATATTGTGGATTATAATAATTTGACTTTTTTTCACCATAGCTGTGCAGATATTTTTACAGCGCATCGGAAAATGTAATCAAATACTTTGTTTCTAGCTAAGCAACATAAGAAGTATATTAGGTCAGTGTTAGGGTTATGTGTTTATTATAAGTACTGTCATAGCGATAATTTTAACCTTAATTAAATCAAGAAAAAAAAATTTTAAAAGAAAGAAAAGAAATATTAATTATTCTCAAATCGAAAAAGAACAGAGATATAATTCTCCTGGAAAAAGGGCTCGATTAATGTATTTAAAAAAAGATAACCCCTAAACTTTGTTTAAAAAGGAAAAAAGGACTTAATAAACGTAGACAATAAGAAAGAAAAATTTTAATTTAGGAATAAGTAAGTTTAAGAATAAGTTTAAAAATAAATAGTTATGTGAATGTTTAAGTAGAAAAAAATGATGGATTAAGAAATTAATATGGATTGCTGGTGATTGGTAAGTGAGACTGAAGAGGCGGTGTAAGGGGTCATCATAAATAGAGACAAGTAGGACGAATAGTTGACCATGGAAGGGCAGGGCGGTTGGAGGTTTACATCTGCCTCCAATTTCCAGACGTGTTGTGTTGTAAGTAGTTAAGTTTTTTTTTGCAATTATTTAATTGTCTACGTACCGTGGGCTAAGATGAGGGAGGGATCACACCCGGGAACAAGCCGCATCGAGCTAGTCGGCCATTCATTTTTAGCGCCAAAATTCGGTCACGTAACAATATGGCGCCCAACGTGGGGCTTCGGCGTTTCACGCCAGAAAAATATATAGAAGCTTATATGTGTATATATTATCAAAGCACAATACAATAGAATATTAGGGAAGTGCAATAGACTAAATTTGATAGTTTTTGATGAAGTATTTGTAGTTTCCTTATCGTAGCCGTTTGTGTCTAAAGCAAATGCAAATGTTGTACGGAAATGGGACTATGATCCTAAAATCTTAGATTATCACTACCCCCTTTACATTGGAGATAATTTTAGTCCATAGAGATTTGTGTCATAATTCTATCTGTTCTGATTAGCTCCAAAATAATTTTGTGTTAGTTTTGTTGAAGTTAGTAGTAACGTGACAGGATGATACTTGAACGATATCCGCTTTAAACATAGTTTAGAGGCCGTAGTATTGGAGAGTTGAAGTCTAGTTCGCGCGGATATTCACATGCATAAGATGTGAAAAGTTCCACCTAACTGTTTTAAAGAATTCCACATTGTTTTAAAATTGATTTGCAACGTGTCAATGGAACTGCTTTTGTAGAAAAGAACCAGATAAAAAATAACCGCTTCACGCCAAGCCTCAGCAATCCTAGAAAGACCAAAGAACAATTTAATAGAAGAAACATTTATAATTTATTTAAAGGAAAAAAAAGTAATTTTGTTCGTCATTCGTTAGTTGAACGTAGATACATAGTTAGTTAGTCAGATATAGTATTTTATTTTGTTACGTGCTTAGAGTTAGATATATATATAGTTTTTGACTGATTTATTTATTTTCTTTACCTATTCATAATAATTATCTAATCTAATTACTTTAAGTGATACATATTGATTTTATTGACTGATTATTTAAAAAAAAAATATTTTATATTTATTTTTGCATATGTATGTAGTGTTTGCCTATTACTATTAGTTATCATTCATCATTTAATTTATTTATTTGTTAGAATATTGCGCATAGTATAACGATTTAAGCTGTTAATTATACGATACTTATGGTTATTTGATCAGATATATAGTGGGCACCCTTTTTATAGTTTGTATTGGTATATTCGTGTTTTTCTTGTTGTGTACTGCATAACGTTGAATAGCAGATTTGTCATAATAGGAAGTAACTATAACAGCTAGGTTATTAAAATTCTGAAAAAAAAATAAGTCCAACATCTCCTCGGTTGTCAGAATATTATGAATAGAGAGACTAGATCTCAATCAGCTAACAGAAGAAGAATTAGGCAACCACTGTTTGATATAAGCAGATCCTTAACTCATACTTCACCCCAAAGAGCAAAAATTAGTAAACAAAAAGTCAGGATGAGCCAGAGCGTAGGAAACGCAGACTCCCAAGTATTTAATTTATCCAATAGTATAAATGCAGGAGCACAAAGTACAGGCGCTGTACCGAAGAAAACTGTACCGGTGGCAAAAACGAACCTGGGGATGACACCCGTTGAGAATATAACACCTGAAGTTAGAGATATGGTAGTTGATGAGGCAATGCAAGTGCAAAGAACATTAGAAGATAAAGTGAGAACAATGGTTCAGAATGAAATGTCCGAAATGAAAAAATATATATCAGGCTTGAACGATCACATGGTGAATTTGACGAGAATGGTACAGAACCAACAAACTCGTGTTTCACAGGATTCATCAGAAAATGTACCAAGAAATATCCGACCAGTAGTCGAAGCTAGGGTTAGTCGGCGAACGCCATCTGAAAACCAGTCCAACGACAGTGGTCGCAATATCGCTTCCAATGTAAATAACTCCGGTGTTAGAGATTAATTACCAGCTCCGCTTGGACATAATCTTGAACAGATTCGCATACGAATCGATAAATTAGGTATCGTTTTTGATGGAATTTCGGGACATATGAGTGTGGATGATTTCATATTCCGTTTGGAACACCTGCAAAGGCATTACCAGATCCCGTGGGAGGAAGTATTGCGTGATTTTCACCTTTTAGTTTCGGGAACTGCGAGGGAATGGTACTGGCTTTGTATAAAAATACAAGGAGCTTTAGACTGGCCAGGACTGCGTCATGCCTTATTGAGTCAATTCCAATGCACGAGATCAAACTTTGAAATTATGAGAGACCTTGTAGAACGAAAACAGCAGCCTAGTGAAACTATAGACAATTATTTCCACATCATGAACCAAATACGATCCAGACTTGTTCAGGCAATATCTGAATATGATATGATAAAGATCATGAAAAGAAATATTAAGGAAAGTCTCGGTCGAATAATTTACCCCATAGCAGTCTCATCAGTAGAGCAACTTCGGATAGAATGCCATGAAGCAGAGCGAAACTTCCCCCGAAGAGAAGTTAAAAATATACCACCACCACGTAACCAACGCTACATCAATGAAATATACGAAGAGCAATGCGAATCAGCAGACGAGTCAGACACGAACATTGATGAAGTCACGTCAGCAGAGTCAGAAAGGAAACAACCCGTTCTGTGTTGGAACTGTAGAAATCCCGGTCATATATTTATTGACTGTCCAGCGACGGAGCGAAGTCTATTTTGTTACAGGTGCGGCAAACCAAACGTAATTACGCCGAAATGTCCGGTATGTCAGCAGGGAAACTGGAATCGCGGCTTGGTAGCGAAGGGGAAACCAGGCCAGACAGAAAAATCTGCCTCTTCAAAAGACTAGATAAAGAAAATACGAGGGGAACGGATATGGTGGGCAGTCAGAGTTTCGTACCTGGGATGAGACATAATTTATCATTATAAGCTAGGCGAGATAATTACGATAGGGTTAGGAATCGAATATTTGGTACAGACGATAAATTGGAATTTTTGTCAAGGCGAATTAGAAAAGTTAGGGAGAAATTTGCGAAAAAGAAAATGCTGAAACGTATAATGGTGGAAACATTAAATAGGGCGACATCTAGTAAAAACGACAATCGAGTGTTTGCTGAGGTAGAAATAAATGGTATAAAAATTAAAGGACTTTTGGATACGGGAGCGTCAGTTAGCCTTTTAGGTAAAGAGTGTCGAGAAACGATTGAGAAGATAGGCCTAGAAATTTCTCCGATGTGGACCAATGTGAAAACTGCCAGTGGTCGGCATCACAGAATATTAGGCACAGTAAATGCATCCATATCCTACAAAGATCAGAAGAAGGATATACTTCTATATCTTTGTCCAGACTTGGAACAGGTTTTATATTTAGGGATAGATTTCTGGAGGGGATTTGGTTAGACCCCGGAAGTAGTTGGGGTGAAAGAAATAAGTATAAAAAAACCGGAAGAGGATTTCGTTGAAAAAAATAGTGATTACAGAATGAAACCACATAGCTTGACCCAGGAGCAACAACAACAATTAGAGAACGTTATTAGGGGCTTTGATTCATTTGAGGAGAAAGGACTAGGATTAACAAGTGTAGAAAAACATAGTATAAAACTAATTGTGAGAGCAGTTCCCGTGAAAGACCGTTATTATCCGATATCTCCAGCAGTTCAGCAAATAACGTATCAGGAGATAGACAAAATGTTAGAGCTGAAAGTAATCGAACCTAGTAATAGCCCCTGGAGCAATCGCACGACCGTAGTTAGAAAGCCAGGAAAAAATCGTTTCTGCCTAGATACCAGGAAATTAAATAAGTTAACGATTAAGGATGCATATCCACTTCAAAATATTGATGGCATTCTCAGCAGAATCGACGAAACCCATTTTATAAGTAGTGTCGACCTCAAGTACGCCTTTTGGCAGATTGAATTAGACGAGGAAAGCAAGCCCTACACAGCGTTTACTGTATCCGGTAGGCCATTATATCAATTCCGAGTAATGCCCTTCGGATTATGTAACGCGGCGCAAAGATTATGTAGGGTGATGTATAAAGTTATTCCACAAGAACTAAAAGATAACGTATTCACGTATTTAGACGATCTATTGATCATATCCAGCACATTCGAGGAGCATATTATATTGTTAGAGAAAGTCGCGAAATGTCTTAGAGAGGCCGGATTAACAATAGGATTAAAGAAATCAAAGTTTTGTTTTCAGGAGCTGAAATATTTGGGTTTTATTGTAGGAGGGGGAATTTTAAAAACAGACCCCGAAAAAATTCATGCAATTAAGGAAATACGGCTGCCTAAATCTGTGCGGGAAGTTAGAAGTTTTTTAGGGACTGCCGGGTGGTATAGGCGCTTTATCAAAAATTTCACAACTATATCAGCACCGCTTACAGACACACTTAAAAAGTCAAAAAAATTTACAATGACCGCTGAGGCTATTGAATCTTTCGAAAAATTAAAAAAAGGCTTTGACATCTGCCCCAGTATTACGTCACGCTGATTTTTCTAAACGCTTTTATGTACAGTGCCACGCATCAGATTATGGAGTGGGAGCTGTGTTGTATCAGCTAAACGCAAAAAACGAAAAAAACCCAATAGCGTTTTATTCACAAAAATTGAATCAGTGTCAACGTAATTATACGGTGACAGAGAAAGAATGTCTGGCTGCAGTTTTAGCAGTTCGCAAATTCAGGCCATATATAGAGATGATGCCATTTACCATAGTAACAGATCACGCCAGTCTTAAATGGCTGATGGCTCTGAAAGACTTGAGCGGCAGACTCGCCAGGTGGTCTTTACAATTACAGGCATTCGATTTTGGTATTGAGCATCGCAAAGGAACAGAAAATGTAGTAGCAGATATGCTGTCGCGAGTGCCAGCAGACAATATAGTAGAAGCAGTAGATACGGAAGAATTGTTAGATTGGGAGACACTGGAGTTCGAAAGTGAGGAATACATAAGCCTAATAAATGAAATTGTAAACAATGCGGATAAACTACCAGATTTGAAAGTGATTGATGGTAAAATATACAAAAAAGGACCCGTAGTCATGACGAGGTAGAATCGTCGTGGAAACTATGGATTCCCGCGAATTTGACATACGCCCTGATAGAGAAAGCGCACAGGAAAATGACTTCTGCGCATGGTGGTATAGCGAAAACGCTCGAAAGGTTACAAAGATCGTATTATTGGCCTAAAATGACCTATCAAGTGAGAGAGTTTGTAAAAAAATGTCAGATTTGCAAGGAAACAAAATCAGCATATATCAACATGATGCCTGAAATAGGACAAGAGGTTGTCACCGAAAGACCCTTCCAAAAATTGTACGTGGACTTCTTGGGAAAATATCCCAGATCAAAAAACGGTAACTGCTATATCTTCATAGTTGTGGACCATTTCTCGAAATTTGTATTTTTAAAAGCGATGAAGGAGGCTACTACAACGAACGTTGTAAAATTCCTGGTGCAGGAAGTTTTTCAAAAATTTGGAGTTCCGGAAATTATCCACACTGATAATGGGTCCCAGTTCATATCGAAAGGATTTCAGGATATGATAGGGTCGTATAAAATAAAGCATTTGAAAACTGCAGTTTATTCACCACAGTCAAATGCGTCAGAGCGCGTGAATCAATCGGTATTAGCGGCAATTAGGGCATTTTTAAAAGACGATCAAAGGGATTGGGATGTATATCTACCCGAAATTGAGTGCGCATTAAGAACGTCCGTGCATTCCGCAACAGGAGCGACACCTTTTTTCGCCCTATTCGGTTTGCATATGTTTTCCAGCGGTGCTGACTATAAGTTAGCAAGAAGGCTTGGATCGCTAGCCGATCATGAAATAATTCGGTTAGATAGAAAAGATAGATTAGAAATAGTACGAGAAAACATTAAGAAAAATATACATGATGCATATCAAAAAAGTGCTAAAAGGTACAATAGAAGGGCAAGAGATATAATGTTAAAACCTGGACAAGAAGTATATCGTAGGAATACGGTATTAAGCAACTTTGGGAAAAATATGAATGCCAAATTTTGCCGAAAATTCATTAAATGTCGAGTGCTTAGACCGATCGGGAATAACATGTACGAGTTAGAATCGTTACAGGGTAGACCTATTGGGGTATTTCACTCTAAAGATATAAAATTATAAAAATGCAATATTTACTATACGAACTGTGATACTAGAATGTAGGTGCTATATTAAATTAAACAGCTGTGATATTAGAGTAAGTTTTAGTGATAGTAATTTTACATATCTAATTCTTACGAATTGACCACTGACTGATCTTAAAGTACCTGATTTGTGTTGTAGTTGTACGGTTAAATAGAGCAGTTTTATGTTATGTCCTTGTAGAGTGATATGTACCTGATACAGACTAAGTATCCATGTGGCTTGGTTATACAGTACAGATAGATTCAATACACCTAATGGACGTAAAGTAAATTTAAACAAAGAAAATATTCTTCAAATTCAAAAACGTATCTGAGTCAGAGAATTACAGCTAAATCGTAGCCCGGCTTTTGAGTTCAGGGTGTGGGAGTTCCCCACGT
This sequence comes from Tachina grossa, assembly GCA_949987645.1. Taxonomy (NCBI): domain Eukaryota; kingdom Metazoa; phylum Arthropoda; class Insecta; order Diptera; family Tachinidae; genus Tachina; species Tachina grossa. The sequence continues at coordinate 127,697,912 of OX465276.1, read as the reverse complement.
TGGTACAGATGAGTGCCACACACACCGTCTTTGCCAAACGTTCATTAGCAACGCCGGAATTTTGTTGCGTGGCCATTGGTGTGGACACATAAAAAAAATAGTTATGTTGTTTTTGCTCAGAATAATCAGTCTGTGCTCGCCAGTGACCGTGAGAACAGACTGACCAAGATTTCCATTGCGAGGGAAAGGCAAGATCCCAGTGAGCACATAAGAGAATGAGAACTGGCTGACCGAGGTCTGCGTTAATTATATACATATATATAGACCAGGAAATCATCGGCGGGCACATAAGACATTAAGAATTGTCGGGCCGAGACTTAATTGACATGAGAAGGTTTTGTAAGTATGAGGCGAGCCATTCCAAAACCCCAAACCTTTCTCCGGCTCATTAGCAAGACAATAAATACTACCAACACCTGTAAAAGAATGAATTATTAGTTATGAAATCTAGATAGTAGGGAACGATACTTTCTAGCTACCCATAAATGGTACTCACTAAGAATTAGTCCATCCGTAAGATCCCCTGTGAAAAGAAAGCTAAAATAATGAAATAGGTACATAAGTTATCAAAAGAAAATACTAGATGTAAATTACCTCGTGCTCTGTGTGTGTCTATAAAATAAATACATGTTATCAGCTGTTTTTCTTTGGTCTCCAGCTGTCAAACTATGTATGTAAGTGTTACCAAATTTGATGAACATAGTAGCATCGAACATGTTGAAGAAAAAAAAGGTAGCAAACGGCAAGTTGTAAAGGTTAACAGAGAACATGACTGTTAGGAAAATAAGAAGGGGGAAATGCAATAGTCGGATGTTAAAATAATGGTTGTGACAGAGGGGTGGGGGAATCAGGATTAAAGTATGCAAGGGATAACAACAAGTAATGTATTTCTTGGAAGGCGCGAGTAAAAAAGGAAGAATTATATGGTTATTGGAATAAGAGGGTAGTTCTATTTCATGTCTGATGATATTAACCTGTGGGAACTGTATAAAGCCATTTTGTTGATCAGATACAGAAAAACCACCGGCCAGTAAAGAACAATTATTGCAATATAAATAGTGATGGTATACTTTGTCTTTGTGGAAGCCATTTTTAGTAAAAAAAATAACATCCGAAGAAAATTATTAAAATTATTGTGCGCACCGAACTCCAATAAACATAAATAATAATTTAAAAATAAAAAAAAAGAAACAATCCGAAAAATGTAAGTAGACCCTATGAAAATAAGTTTTTTTTTTATGTCACGGAGATTCGATGTCTTCTTAGTGAGTGAGGAATTAATCCATTTATTGGGAAGTTTATGTTGAGCACTGGAGAGGCAAATCCCTAAGCGTAAGGAAGGACGGAGTACAGCTTCAAGGCGAAAATATTTTTTGGTTGAGACATAAGACTTGCGGCCGGGGGAAAAAAAGAAGTAAAAGGAACATTCGGTGTAAAAAACAGCTAAGTAGATAAAACAAAATAAATATATGCAGATGAAATTTAAAAAGGGGCTAAATACCCACTGTTTATGACCCACTGATAAGTCCGTCCATACCATAAATTTTTTTTGAGACAAAATAGTTAAAACATTGTGTAAGAGTAAAGGTTTTCCATCGAAGGCATTGTGTTTTATGTTAAAATATTGTATATGTTGTATGTATTAGTAAATAAGATAGTGGAAACAAAAGTATTTTCAGACGTTTGGTGATTTGTGGTAGAAAAAGGAGAAAAAAAGGTTTCACAATAGGAATCGTCGTAGCCGGTTTGATAATTTCTTTGTGTTTAAATTGATAGACACTGACTACAGTTGGTTGAGCTCATTCAGGTGTAGGTTAGTGATTACCATTAGACTAGTTTATATCCCGGAAATACACGATATTGTGGATCATAATAATTTGACTTTTTTTCACCATAGCTGTGCAGATATTTTTACAGCGCATCGGAAAATGTAATCAAATATTTTGTTTCTAGCTAAGTAACATAAGAAGTATATTAGGTCAGTGTTAGGGTTATGTGTTTATTATAAGTACTGTCATAGCGATAATTTTAACCTTAATTAAATCAAGAAAAAAAATTTTAAAAGAAAGAAAAGAAATATTAATTATTCTCAAATCGAAAAAGAACAGAGATATAATTCTCCTGGAAAAAGGGCTCGATTAATGTATTTAAAAAAAGATAACCCCTAAACTTTGTTTAAAAAGGAAAAAAAGGACTTAATAAACGTAGACAATAAGAAAGAAAAATTTTAATTTAGGAATAAGTAAGTTTAAGAATAAGTTTAAAAATAAATAGTTATGTGAATGTTTAAGTAGAAAAAAATGATGGATTAAGAAATTAATATGGATTGCTGGTGATTGGTAAGTGAGACTGAAGAGGCGGTGTAAGGGGTCATCATAAATAGAGACAAGTAGGACGAATAGTTGACCATGGAAGGGCAGGGCGGTTGGAGGTTTACATCTGCCTCCCATTTCCAGACGTGTTGTGTTGTAAGTAGTTAAGTTTTTTTTTTGCAATTATTTAATTGTCCACGTACCGTGGGCTAAGATGAGGGAGGGATCACACACGGGAACAAGCCGCATCGAGCTAGTCGGCCATTCATTTTTAGCGCCAAAATTCGGTCACGTAACACAATTTGAAAATGTTAATAGAAAAGCATCATTTATTGTAGGCACAGCTTTATGGGAAACTAAAACCCAAACATCATTTTTTAGTTCATTACCCCTCAGCAATTAAGTTATGTGGACCGTTAAAAAGTATATGGGGAATGCGCTTCGAGGCCAAACATAAAGAAGCAAAAATGTACTTCAACAATATAGCATCTAGAAGAAATCTTCCGCACTCATTAGCAATTAAATCTAGCCTCAAATTTTCTAAATTTTTATTAGACCATGAAAAAGGAATAGAGCCTGAAATTAGTTTTGATTCGTACGAAACTATTAATTTAAAAAGTGAACCTTGCTTTCCCAACATAGTTGAGTCAGAATTGTTCGAATATAATAATATTAAACATATATATGAATTAATTTATAGAGGACTTTCTTATAAATCGAACTTTTATTTGTTTATTCATACAAACTTATTTCAGTTGCATAAAATATGTAGAATCATTTTTGCAACATAATGAAGATATTTACGTTTTATGTTTTCCTGTTAGCTTAAAAAAATTTGATGAGCATTTCCAATCTTATGAAGTTGGTGAAAGGGATACAAATTTGCATATCAAAAACATTAAAACATTTTCTAGTCACCCATTACATTTATACACAATTAACAATGCCAAAACATATGTTAGGCCAAAATATTTTATATAGTATATATATATATATATGTATATAGTACATATAACTTAATTAATTACTTTTTAGCATATTGTTACGAAAATAGCCGTCAACAATGTTAAGCAGCAGTACACAAAAATATTCCAACAGGGTTAATGTAAATGCTACGCGAAAATATTCCTACAGGGTCAAAACAAAGAATAGTCTAGAAAGTAGCCAACAACTAAATAAGCATGCCTAGCTTGATTAAACAAGCAAAAGCAACAACAACAAAAAAAAGCGTCTGCTTATTAAGAAGATTCACATATTTGTACACATACATACATGCCAATTCAAACGAAAAGCAAAAGATAAACAACCACCGTGTGTTGCTTAGTTAATGATGTACACACGTACGCATATACACATGTATGTACATAGTTACCACATGAACTTAATTAGGCAGTATATAAGATGATAATGATCGTCTAGACATTGCTTGAAACTTCTAGTGGAATTTCTGTGAAATATAAATAGAGGTGACGCATCCAATGAGTTAGTGAGTTGCAGTTGTAAGTCAGTCGCGAACAGTTATAGTTAGTGCTAATCAGAAAGTAGTGAAGTTAAGAACTCGTTAGTCAGTTGATAATTAAGTTGTGAATTAATAATAGTCTGTCGTGGAATTGAGATTATTGTGGAGTCTATCGTGTCGACTGGAGTAAAGGGAACAGCGCAGCGAATAGACGTGTATAAGGGTGTAAGTAAAGTCAGTGATTCTTTATTGGTGTATCAACTGTGAGTGTCGGCAGAGTGAGTGCTGTGTGTGACAAGCAGCAGACAAAGAGGTATTGGTGTATCAACTGTGAGTGACGGCAGAGAGAGTCTCGTAAGTGACGGCAGCAGACAGAGAGGTGTCACGTGAATACTTGCGCAGCCAGATAAGAGACGTGTGTAAACTACAGCGAGGAAGGCGTAGTGGTAACCAGTTGTGAATATCTGTGTGTAATTTATTAGTTTAAGTTGCATTAGTGTATTTAAGCTCTTGAGTAATTTAGTATAAGTGTATTTGTAAATAAAACTTGTATCATTCTTAACCCTAATTACTACACTCGGCTCTTGTATTCATTTGCAAATCTTCGGATCTACGGAAAAGCGTTTTTATAGAGAGAAAAACGTAACAATATAATCTTTGTAAACATATAAAAAATTTAAAATAAATGAATATAATAAAAAATCTCATATATTATGCGTGTACTTTTTGATTCCATAGTATATTATAGGTATGAAGCACCATTAAAGTAAAACTGTAATATTTTTAGTTTAAAAACGAACCATCGTTAATTCAAAAATTCTCCATTGTTAATTTAGGACGTTTCATTCTTGATTAAAAAATTCAGCTTTATTAATTTAAGTCGTTTCATTCTTAATTCAAAAATTCTCTATTATTTATTTAAGATCTTTCATTCTTAATTTAATAATTTTCCATTATTAATTCAAGCGCTTAATTTTTAATATAAAAATAATAAGTTTTAGAATAAAAATGCTTCTTTATTATTTCAAGAATATTTCATTCTTAACATAAAAACATAATCTTTTAATTTGAGTATGTTCAACTTTATACATATCAAGGTTGTTGTCTTTTTCAAACAAAAAATATTCTTTTTTTGATTTCAAAATATTTTTCATTTTTAAAACAAGAATGAACATTTTTAAAATAAAAGAAAACAAACTAAGTTCTATTTCATAAAGGTTGCGTTCTTAAAATCAAATTGTTTCTTCTTGATTTCAAAAATTTTTTTTTGGGTGTACGCATATCATATCTATAGGGCAAGGGCAAATAACTGGGGATGACACTTTTTTTATTGGAAATGCTTCATTGTTTATGGCAGTTTAATTTCCTAATACATGTGAAGTTTTAAATGCGCTTTTGGAACCTGTTTAGTTTGAAACTCCTTGCACTTACCTTTTATATATAAGTACATATATATTTTTATTTTTTATGTTTCTTTGAATTGCTATTTTTTATGTTTCTCTGAATAAAAAAAAATTCTACCGAATTTCATTCAAATCTACCGATTTTTTTATCGATTCTACCGAATTTAAAAAAAAAATTAAGTGCGCACACTGATTCAGACGTATTTTTATTCTCTTTCATTTAGTCTTATCTGAGACAAATTTTTGCTTATCTTTTAACTAATTTTTCTCAAAAGCACTGCAAGAAATTTATTATGTATGCTGTTTATGTTAAAAAATGCTTTTGTCTACATGAAAATTAAAAATTATTTTCTTTTACAAATTGGTTTTTAGTAGTTTTAAACTCAGAGTTAAAGTGAATAATAATGTTTATTTATTACTTTTTGTTGAAACCGTTTTCTAGAAAAAAATTCTTTAAAAAAAAGTATATAAGAATTACTTTTATTAATTGTTTTTGCCTGTGTGTTTATCTTTTTCGCTCACTTAGACAACCTTAAATTTATAAAACGGAAAACGGTTTTTTATACATATTTATTTGTATACATTAGTACACTAAGTGTTGCTATTATTTCTTTTTTAAATAACGTCAAATCAAACATTTTCAGCTCGAAATTCTAGACTTTAGTCCTTCACATTTCACAATGATAGTACAAAAGATCTATATACAGCCTGACCGTTTGTGCTACTAAAGTATCAATTTGCTACTTTATTACATTTCTGATACTTTTAGTGACATTTTTTTAAAATCAGCTAAATCTGCTACTTTTTGTTACGCTTTGACAATTTTTGCCCCTTTTTAGAAATACCATTACTTGATTTAATTTTTTTCGCAAAAATGCTTGTGTATTAGTATTATTTCTTATGACAGACAGTGTTGTCAACACGGTGCTTTTCGCACCGTTTTTAGTGCTTTTCGAAATTTTCGACGCGAAAAATTTTGAAGTTAGTGCTCGGTGCTTCTTTAAACTAATTTTTGGTGCTTTTTAGGGTTCCGTACACCAAAGGTGAAAAGGAACGCTGTCCGTCTGTCCGTCACACGGTATTTTCTCAGGAACCGTAAGAGCTACGGACCTGAAATTTGGACACAGTATGTATAACCTTGGCCGCTACAACAACAAATACATGAGAATTAAAAATTAAAGGGTGTTCCAAAACGAGCAACGAAAAATTTTAAAATCCTATGTAATATACATATAATTGTATGAACATATTTATATTGAAACTTGAAATTTGTAAAATTAGTGTATTTTTATACAGACTACAAAAATTAACACTACAATTTAAAAAAATTTAAATTAAAGGGTGGTCCATCAGTTAATGCAATTTTGACTATGTAATTTTGACAATTTGCTATATCTTGGAAACCGTAAGAGCCAAACACTTGAAATTTTCAAAAACGGTAAAACTAAAAAAACCGAAAATTAAAAAATCACCAAACCAAAAAAAAAATCGCCAAAAATTAAAAAAAAATTGCCAAAACGAAAAGAATCGCCAAAACTAAAAAAAATTTCTGGCACTAAAATAAATCGCCAAATTCGAAAAAGTCGCCAAAATGAAAAAAACGCCAAAATGAAAAACACGCCAAAATTAAAAAAAAACGCCAAAAATCAAAAAAAATCGCGAAAATGTCGCCAAAACTAAAAAAATTTTTTTAATAAAAAAAAATCGCAAAAATGAAAAATATCGCCAAAAATAAAAAAATCGCCAAAATGAAAAAACGCCAAAAACCGAAAAAATCGCCAAAACACGAAAATAAAGTGCCAAAACTAAAAAAGAGCCAAAATTTAAAAAAAAATCGCCAAAACCGAAAAAACGCAAAAAACGCAAAAAAAAACCGAAAAAACTTAAAAAACGAAAAAAAAATGTCAAAACTATATATTATATTGGATGAAGTTTGTATTAAATTACATATCTAGTATTCGTGCGCGAGTCAGAGTCGCACTTTACTGAATTTATTATTTCTTGACGGTGGCACTAAACCCCAAATTCAAAAAAGATTTTCCTTGCTATAATATATTTATATATATATTTTTTTAAGAAGTCTAAAATTTTAAAAAACATAAGCACTGAAGTTAAATGGAACATTTCAAAATATTCTAATAAGATTGTACAAAACTGCTGTTATTAATATTGCCTTTGCTGTGAAAGAATGTTTCCACAGCATTGTTTAATAAAAATCAAATTTTGAAAGTCTTGATGTTAAAAAAATTAACTACTACTCCCATCGAGTTCAAAATCTAATCAGCAAGTCAAAAAGACCAACTGCTGCTAATTTGACTAATTTCAGGTGATTTGATTCTTCGTTGACGAAAAAAATTAAATTTTTTATAATAACTTAAAAAGGTTTCGTCATATTGATTTTAGAATTCACTGATTCTCATAGATTCTGAATGTGTATCGGATGCTTCAAATTTGAAGTTTTAGAGATAAAATGCAAGGCCAACAGATTTCTATATTTTTATATACAAAATTTTTTTTAATAACACAAAAAAATTTTAATTTAGTGCTTTTTTACTTAAATTACGCGTTTTTTCCTGGTTTCAGTGCTTTGAAACTTAAAAGTTGACAACAGCGTTACCGTTGAAAATTTTCAAAAAGGGGCACAAAAAGGGGACTTTCAAAAAAATAAGTGGCACAAAAAAAAGATTTCTAAGAAAAAAAGGGGCAAACTTAAAATCAAGGAAAATTAAAGAAACAAACATATTTATTAACCTATTTTTATTAAAAACAAACAATAAAAACAAATTTCTCATGTATAAAAAGTACACAAAAATTCATTTTATGAGAACTCATATAGTAAGTTTATTCGTACGTTTTAGTTGTAAGTAAAAATTCTAACTTGTGGCAGAATTAAGTTTTACTTTCTGTTCTGTTACGAACCAGCTAACTATTTTTTGCTTTTAGAACAGCGATGCCAATTTAACGCGTTTCGCGCTATATTTAGCGCGTTTTAACTATGCCAAACGCGCTTTTTTTCGTCTTAGCGCGTTTAATAAAAAAAAGCGCTAAATTAGCGCGTTTTAAATAAAGTCAATACTATTTTTTCAGTTCAATATTTTTTTAACTTTTTTATATAAATTTAACAATTTTCTAATATCCCAAACTCCGATAAATTTTTTTAAATTAGTTAATAATAATTCAGCTGTCGCAAACAAAATTCGCTTGACCTGGGTTAGAATTAACGCTTTTTAATACTGTAATGACAAATATTTTGAAGTTTGACAACTAAAAATATGTACTACATACAATAACCCAAAAATGTACATAACTTACAAAGCATCTACTATAGCTGAAGTACAAAAAGCATTTGAATCGCAAAACTATTCCACAATTTATATGTTGTTACAAAGTTTTACAAATAAATTAAAAGTAAAAACTAAAAAAAATTAAAAATTATTAAGGCTTTAAAAAAGTTTCTTAAAACAAATTTTAAATATTAAACCTTTATAAGGCCTTAATAATTTTTAAAAATAAGAAAGCTATTCTGATTCTGTATTAAATGATTTCAGTTTATTAAAACATAATGTCGAGGAAGTAATATTGCAAAATCTGAAAAATAAATTGTGATACGAGTACTAACACATACATCGACTTTTATTGAATTTAACTTAGCGCGTAGAAAATAGCGCGTTTTTGCTATAAATAATAAATAATATAATATATATATAATAAATAAATTCAGTAACGTGCGACTCTGACTCGCGCACGAAGGGTTCCGTACGAACACTAGATATGTAATTTAATACAAACTTCATCCTATATAATATATAGTTTTAGCATTTTTTTCGTTTTTGCGGTCTTTTCATTTTGGCGAATTTTTTTTCGATTTTTGGCGTTTTATTTCATTTTGGCGTTTTTTTAATTTTGGAGATTTTTTCGAATTTGGCGATTTATTTTATTAGTGTTAGAATTTTTTTTCATTTTGGCGATTTTTTTCGTTTTGGCGATTTTTTAAGTTTTAACTCTTTTTAGTTTTGACACTTTATATTCTTTTTTTTGAGATTTTTTTCGGTTTTTGGTGTTTTTTCATTTTGGCGAATTTTTTTTCGATTTTTGGCGTTTTTTTTCATTTTGGCGTTTTCTTCATTTTGGAGATTTTTTCGAATTTGGCGACTTATTTTAGTGTTAGAATTTTTTTTTTTCATTTTGGCGATTTTTTCCGTTTTGGCGATTTTTTTTAATTTTTGGCGATTTTTTTATTTTTTTTTTGGTTTGGCGTTTTTATAATTTTCGGTTCTTTTAGTTTTACCGTTTTTAAAAAATTTCAAGTGTTTGCCTCTTACGGTTTCCAAGATGCTATATAGTCAAAATTACATAGTCAAAATTGCATTAACTGATGGACAGACAACCCTTTAATTTAAATTTTTTTTAATTTTAGTGTTAATTGTTGTAGTCTGTATAAAAATACAATAATTTTACAAATTTCAGGTTTCAATACACAATTGTATGTATATTACATGGGATCTTAACATTTTTCGTTGCTCGTTTTGGAACACCCTTTAATTTTTAATTCTCATGTATTTGTTGTTGTAGCGGCTAAGGTTCTACATACTATGTCCATATTTCAGGTCCGTAGCTCTCACGGTTCCTGAGAAAATACCGTGTGACGGACAGACGGACAGCGTAGCGAAAACAATAGGGTTCCTTTTCACCTTTGGTGTACGGAACCCTAAAAAAGCACCAATTTAGTGCCTTTGTAAAAAAAGCACCAACTTGAAAAAAAAATGTGCACTGTTATGACTTAAAAAGCACTAAATCTAGTGCTAAAGGCACTAAACTGACATCACTGATTTATATCGTTGATTGCTCACAATGAAAAAATGAAGATGCCGCAATATTGCCACATTATAATTTTAATACCTACATATACTCATTGTGAATTCCCTAATTGTTAAGAGTTAACAAAATGCCAAAATTCCTCAAAACTTTTAACATATATGCATTAAACACATTCACCACAGCAGGCTACACGAACACACGACTTCAATTGCCGCTAGCAGATTTGTCGCCTCGTAGCCGGCTACTTAATTATTTTGGAGACGGCAGCAGCACCATCTGCAGCTGATATTCAAATACAAATACATTGCTCAGTATTGCCACTTTTATATATTTTGCATTTATAAAAATTAATTGCTCTTTTAAATTGTACTTATTTCACGTGAAAGTACAAAAATTAATCAATTTATTCTTTACATCAATTTTTGGATATTGTTTCTGTTAAATAATATGAAATAATTGTACAAAATCATTCATTCAACATTTTGTATTGAACTGTCAATACTGAATTTTCTCATTGTAGCCAACAACATAGAAATTAGTTTAATTGGACTACAACGACAAAATCAGCATAGACAACAACCTGTCGCCCTGTTGTCTTGCTGTCTTCAAAAGAATCATTCTCATATAAACATGTGTATTCTATCCTTGACATTTGGTGGTCGGTAGCTTGCTGTGGTGAATGCGTTTAATGCATTCTATCCTTGACATTTTGTAGTCGGTAGCCTGCTGTGGTGAATGTGTTTAATGCATCAGATGGAAATTATGTATATGCCTCTACAAGAAAGTCATAAATTGCTGAAAAGGTTACACAATTTTGAAGTGTATGTGTATGTATAAAATGACATGATATGTACTACATAGAACATCCCCCGCACTCTGTTACTCGCTAAAGCTTAATTCAATCGCTAAAATGCAGAACAAATAGAAAATTGAACAATTTTGGCTATGGTACAAAACACTAAAATTTCAACGGATTAAATTTTTGAGCCAATGCCTGATTTAGCAATATACGTTTGAATATTTTATTCGTAGCCGAAAATCGATACATCGACCTTATAGAATTTTAGGGATAGAGATTTAGCTTTATCAAGTTACAGAATACTGGGGCAGATTTCTGCTTTTCCTTATATGTATGTAAGTATGTATCTTTAATCACATTTTATTTTAAAAGTTGTCTTCATTTCAAATATTTGACCAGAAAATTAGTTATATTTTATATAAAATCTTTATATTTGTCTGCTGCAGTCTTACTTTTGGATGCAGCATCATTCTCAGAAAGGCAAACATTTTTCCATTGACTTTTGACTGCTGTGATGTAGTTTCTTGGATTGGACCTACAGCTTTAACCTCAGTTATGCGCTTCTTACTCAATTCATTTAGTGACAGCTTGAGACCAGTCAAGCGGGAAGCAACCTTCGACCATGAATTGTCACCTAACGACATGTACACATATAGGAAGCCACCTCCTTTCTTCCTTAAAGTTACCCTCCAAGAGTGTGCGCTTTGGTTGTTCTGTGATTCGAGGTTTGCCGGAATATTTTCCTTTCCTAATTCATGGGCTTGTGGAACATAATCATGTGCATAATCAGACCAGGGAAAATCTGTTTCATCCACTATGCTCACAGCGAAGTTGCACTTCTGAACGATGGCGCTGATGTTGATTTTCAACCAGGCCGCAGTTTTTCCATTAGTACAGGTTAAAATAGGCCAACCTGTTCTTGTAGAACAGCCTTCGAATTCAGGGCGAACATGCCCTCCTAGTTCTATTACCGTATCAATTATTGCCTCTTGTAGCGTAGACATTTGCTCTGCCGATAGAGGATTGTTTGTTAAGTCATCCGGTACAAAGCCGACATTCACCAACTCTGTCACATGGCCATAAACCGGTTTTAGTTTCGATATGATTTGCTGGTTTGAGTCACTGCTGCTTTGAGTCGTAAGCTTGGACCTCTTGCTTTTGGATTCCTGCTTTTCATCCGACAGTGCTCGTTTCCTGGTATCTTTAGCAACTTGGATAGCTTGTTCCCGACTACAGTCAACTGCCAATGAATTTTCGCAATGAGACTTTTCCGTATTTTTACTTGTTGTTTCTTCTGATGTATTTATTGTTTCCGTAGTAGTAGTTAATTGTGCTGTGTTAAATGTTGTTGCCGCTGTAGTATTTGTTGTTTCTGCTTTATCACTTGTTGTTGCCGCTGTAGTATTAGTTGTTTCTGTTGAAATATTTGTTGTTTCTGCTGTATTAAATATTGTTGTCGCTGTAAAATTTGTTTTTTCTGCTTTATCACTTGTTATTGCCGCTGTAGTATTTGTTGCTTCTGTTGAAGTATTTGGTGTTTCTGTTAAATTATCTGTTGTTTCTGCTGCTACACTTGTTGTTTGATTCGAATTTTCGCTTTAGCAATAGTAAGTTGCATGTGCTTATGATCCTCTATCTTTTTGCTGAACGTACTTTTTTTAAATCAGGGTGGTAAGGAAAATCATGCTTTCTCAAATAATATCGTTTTTTATTTGAGAAATTTGAAAATGTAATACATTCGCAAATTTCGCAACTAAATTTCATGGAGTCCATCTTGCAAATGAAAATACGATTATAAAATAGAACTGTTTTCATTTTTTTGAATTTTTCTATTTGCATTTTCTCTCAAAATTGTAAGTACTTACACACATATGCACATGTATGTATGTATTTGTATGCTTTCCAGGTAAAAATATTTTGCACACACAATTTGCTCTATTTTAAGAGTTTTTTCCACATTTGACATATTGCCATCCCTTTTAAGTCTCTCATCTTCTTAATATGGAAACAGCGTTACCGTTGTGCGACTAAAGTCGCATTTTGCGCCTTTTTCAACTACCTTGCCACTTTTTATGCCCCTTACTTTTAAATCCCCTTTTAGTATCATTTGCATTATTTTGTGCCCCTTTTTGTTCAAAGTCAACTTTCGTTTTTATTTTGGCAATAAGTGTACGCAGATTCGTACAGCTACTACATTAAACCAGATTTTATTTCCTATGTGTCAAACTTAATATAAAAACATACACCTTGGTATGAATTTTTTCATTTGTGTTTTTAAATATACGAGTACAATTGCACACTCATACTTGATAATTCTAACTGTATTTTCGACATCTATTGTGAAAGCCAAATTTAATTAAAGGCTGTTCTGTAAACCGATCGAGTTCAAATCGCACGATTTTAGAAAACTAAAACAGGCAGTTTTTACCACAAAAAATACTTATTTTCGGAGGAAAGTGACTATTGCTGAGTATAAGTTGCAACTACTCGTTTAAGTCAATGGACAAATTGACCAAATTAAACACAAAAAAATACCCAGATTTAGCTATTGCAAGGTTGGTGAGTTACACCTTATTTCATCTTTATAAAAAATTTACCAAAAAAAAAAAGAAAAAACAAAGGGTAAACTTAAATTAGTATTGCTAAAAAATTTTCATATGGACTGAATGTAGACACTTGTCTATTTCTTTATTTCAAAACGATTTGAAAGAATGGATTGCAATTGAAGAACTTATTAATAAATAAATACAGATGTACAATTTCAAAAGAATTGATATTTAAGGTATTGAATAAGTATGCATTATGCATAAAAATAATACCATAAATATATAATCTTCTTCAGAATCGAAGTTTAACATTTTATATCAAAAATTTAAATGGTTAAGTAAATTTTTTGAATCATACTGGTTTTTAAGTATAAAAGTGATATGCCCCAAAAGATGCCCAAAAATTTATTAATGTATTTTTTAATTTTTTGTAAATCTGAAGAACTGGGGCAAATTACGGCATTCAATATCGAACGAATTTCCCATTTATTTTCTATTGGAATTTCGATCAATATCAAATGCCACATTTTGACCAGTGTTTGATTATTATCATAGATTTTATGATTTTTTTTTTATTTAGTAGCTATATATATTACGTTTATACTCGCCTTATTTGTAAATAGAAACTGTATTTGCAAATACTCAACTAGCCGGTATTATAGAAATATATTCACAGTCGTCAAATATAAAATTGTAAAATTAAAAATTTCTTTTTCTGTATACATACATCTCATTTCCAGTAATCAGTAATTGTTCTCGTGAGTTAGTAAAGGTTTATGTTCTGTGCTGTGCCGTTCTGTTTCTAAGTTTTAATAGTTACATTTTATGTTAAAACGTATCACCTGTTTCTGAGCAGAACGGCCACAGTTTTCCACTGAAGCGATGGGTTTGTCTATTTTTATGTTTCAAAATAATTTTATGTTTTTCTGATAAAAATAAAATTTTTAAATTTGTATTTTTTTAAATTGTGACTAATTTTTATTTCATTTATGCTGTCACTTAGAATTACTTAAAATTTTTTGGATTTTCGCAGGTTGAACTTTAACAGAACAGAACGAAACAGAAAAACTAGAGACTTGTGTAAGATTTCTAAAAGCAAAAAAGAGTCAGCTGATTCGTAATAGAAGAGAAAGTAAAACCCAATTCTGCCACAAGTTAGAATTTTTACTTGCAAGTAAGATGTACGAATAAACTTATGTATATGAGTTCTCATAAAATTAATGTTTGTGTATACACAGTATACTTTTTATACATGAGAAATTTGTTTTTATTGTTTGTTTTTAATAAAAATAGGTTAATAAATATGTTTGTGTCTTTAATTTTACCTTTATTTTTACTTATTTAAAATTGCCCCTTATTTTCTTAGAAACCACCTTTTTGTGCCACTTTTTTGATGTGTAAACATCTATACGCTAGGGGGTAAAAATCTTTTGACTTTGATTCTTTGCTGAGATTTCTTTGCTTTTTGCTTTTGCTTTGCATTGTCAAATCGGTGTGAGCTATGTATGAGTGTATTAGTGTTTGAAAGAAGCAATACCAAGCAGAGAAACAAGTCGACCGGCTCGAAGTCGACGGTGCGTTGCCGCCCGTTATTTTTCTGTATATTTCCGTAGACCAAGGGTGAAAATGAACCGTAAGAGCTACGGACTTGAAATTTGGACACAATGTGTAGACATTTGGTCGCTACAACAACAAATACATGAGAGTTAAAAATTAAAGGGTGTTCTAAAACGAGCACCGAAAAATGTTAAAATCCCATGTAATATACATACAATTGTATGTACATATATACACTTGAAATTTTAAAAGTTAGTGTATTTTTATACAGACTACAACAATTAACACTAAATCTAAAAAATTTAAATCAATGGGTGTTCCATCAGTTACTGCAATTTTGACTTTGTAATTTTGACAACTTGCTGTATCTTGGAAACCGTAAGAGCAGAACTCTTGAAATTTAAACTTTTGAAACGGTAAAACTAAAAAATCAATAAAATATAAAATCGGCAAATATAAAAAAATAGCCAAAAACAAAAAGAATCGCTAAAACGAAAAAAGCACCAAATTAAAAAAAATCTCTAGGACTAAAATAAATCGCGAAAAACCGGAAAAATCGTCAAAATTAAAAAAATCCTTAAACAAAAAAATCGCCAATATGAAAAAATCGCCAAAATGAAAAAATCGACAAAATAAAAAAAATTTAGAAAATTAAAAAAAAAACACAAAAAGAGAAACAAACGCCATAACGAGAAAACAGCGATAAAACTGAAAAAAATCGTTTAAACTGAAAAAACTTAAAAAAGGAAGAAAGTTAAATCAAAAAAAAAAAAAAAAAATATCAAAACCGGATGTGCGCGAGTCAAACTCGCACTTTACTGAATTTATTTTAATTGCAATGCGTACACAACAACAAGAACAGCAATAACTAAACGATGAACAACAGGAATTAAAAATTAAAAAGTAAAAGTAAAGGCATTTACCATAGATGAGCACTACAGTACCACTAAAATTTCAGTAAAAACAATAAAAAATTTTTAACAAGTAAATTTTTGCTGATTACTAAAATTTTTTTCTACAATTTTTATAAATTGCCTAAATGATTTGTTGTATGATGAGGTGCATTTAATTTTCAGTAATCAGTAATGCCCGTATTCATAATGAAATTCTACCAAGTGGCTAAATGTTTTTCATTCAAAAGTTTCAAAATTTGAATGAAAAAACTTTGCCACTTGCTACAATTTTATTACGATTACGGCCCTACGATTTTACTGGTAATGCAAATTAAATTTAATTAGCAGTAAAAACTTACTGAATTTTTTTAGTAATCAGTAAATTTACTGCTTACTGCAATTTTGAATGCAGTACATATACATATACTGCAGTGTGCCCATTTACTAACCAAATAAGTTTAATAAAACAAACAAAAACCAGCAAATTAATATGTACATATTTACAATATTGAAAGTTTTGATACTTTTAATTAATTAATTTAAAAAAAGATACTAAAAGCATAAGTACTTCCAACTTAAATAAAAATTTTCATTACTAGATGTTTACACGTCTCCTCTGTGATCGGACTCACATTGCTTTTTTATGAAAATCGCCTTTTTGTGCCCCTTTTTGAAAATTTTCCACGGTAACGCTGTATGGAAATGAACAATAAACATACGAATATTAGCAACTTTATGACCTGAAAATTATTAAATTTAGAAAATGAAATATGTAGGTTGTTGTGTATTCTATGTTACACTTTAACTAAACATAGCTCACAAGGACCATCTGATATAAAATTATGTTAATCATAGTTTCCTCAGAATCATTAAGTGATTAATAATATATACATATACATTAATTGCTCAAGGTCATCTGTATTATTTCGACCTCCTTAACAAGATTTTAATGAATTTTATTAAGGTGAAAAGTAATTCAAAAATGTTCTTGAATTCCACTTTCAATTGTCACTGATGCCAAAAAATATGTTTACTATGGCAATGAAGTAATTTCAGGCAAAAAAAGAATAACTTATAAAACAATAAGTCAAGGCAAGTGTGTTACAAAAACGTATTTGCTTACGTACTTGCCAAGGTAGCGCTTGTTGATATCTACTCGTACATAACTATTCTTTTCTTATATGGAAACGGTGTATACGATTTTTAAATTAAATATTTCTATAATGCGAAATTTTAAAACAACAAAAGTACTATAGTTTTAATAAGCACATCCTAATGACAATTTATTCATCCATATCTAAAGCAAATTGAATGTGCATATCGTTTACCTTAATATAGAAAGGCCTTAACTCATTATTTGTTCGAAACCGAAATTTTTCGACACATTAGATGTTCATCTAACGAAAAATACAAAAAACTCGAATTCAAAAATATAGTGAGTTAGGGCCTTTCTATATTAAGGTAGCGATATATAAGATAAATCTTTTGCTACCCATTACCATATTGATACCGACTACGAAAACTGCATCAAATAAGTATCCATACTGGTGCAATATTGGTGTTTCTGTTTCAACTATGGAAAGGGTGGAAAAGTTGATGAAATGGAAATTTTTTGATAACATATGAAGATCAAAAACTGTGCTATACTATTTAATAATCCTGTACCTCCATACCAACTAAACTAACTTATTTCATATTTTTCGGCTTTTTTTTCAGAAAGATTTAATATACTTACATATTCTTTAACTGATTTTGTAATTATGACTATTCTTCAGCGATATAAGTATTTTATTCTATCTCAATTCACCAAAAATTAATAAGAAAAACGTTGCAAGCTGTCATCGTATGATCATCAATTTGAAACATAATTGTGCTCAGAGCAGTTTTTACAAAAAAAAAATAGATTCCCAAGCTCTGGAATTTATAAAAAAAGAAAAATTAATTTAACCTAGTTACTTTTATATAAAAAAAACTGCTTAAATTTTCCAACCCTGGAATCATCCTTTTAGATATACTTTATGGGTATGGCATATAAGTATTGTAGTAATCACAAGGAATGAAAAACCTATCAGGCATGTTCTGAAAATCACATGTTTGAAATCACTAGTGATTTTAAAAGTAATAATGGTCCTGTAGACGTTCTTAAAATCATATACAATAAATTTCTTTCAGAAATGATAATTAATTCTCTCTACAATAGAAAAGTTAAATAAATTCAGTGAAGTGCGACTTTGACCCGCTCACGAAAGGTTCCGTACGGACACTAGATATGTAATTCAAAACGAACTTTAGCCTATAAAATTTTTATTTTTTGCGTTTTTAGTTTTGTCTTTTTTGCGTTTTTTTTTTTGTAGTTTTGGCACTGTTTTCCTCCGTTTTGTCGATTTTTTCGGTTTTTGGCGTTTTTTTTATTTTGGCAATTTTTTTTATTTTGGCGATTTTTTTCATATAGGCGATTTTTTAGTTTTTTCGTTTTTTCACGTTTTGGTGATTTTTGTCGGTTTTTGGCGTTTTTCTATTTTTCGATTTTTTTCATTTGCACGATTTTTTTGTTTTGGCGCCTTTTTCGCGTTTTGGTGATTTTTTTCGGCTTTTAGCTTTATTTCAATTGGGCGATTTTTTTAATTTTTGGCGATTTTTTCTAGTTTTTGCGATTTTTTCGGTTTTTTTTCATTTTGGCGATGTTTTCATTTTGTCGATTTTTTTGGTTTTGTCGATTTATTTTAATTTTAGAAATTTCTTTTTAATTTGGTACTTTTTCGTTTTAGCGTTTTTTTTTTGTGTTTGGCGATTTTTTTTTGGCGATTTCATAATTTTTGGATTTTTTTAGTTTTACCGTTTTTGAAAATTTTAAGAGTTTCCAAGATATAGCAAGTTGTCAAAATTACATAGTTAAACATGCATTAACTGATGGACCACCCTTTAATTTAAATTTTTTTTAATTTTACTGTTAATTGTTGTAGTCTATAACCAAATACACTAATTTTACAAATGTCAAGTGTCAATATTCATATGTATGTACATACAATTGTATGTACATTACATGGGATTTTAACATTTTTCGTCGCTCGTTTTGAAACACCCTTTAATTTTTAATTCGCTATTCTCCCCCTTTTTTTGTTTTTTGTTGTTGGCCAAGGTTCTACATACTCTGTCCAAATTTCAGGTCCGTAGCTCTTTCTCCTTTCCACCTTTGGTGTACGGAACCCTAAAAAAGAGTGAACAAATATATGCATGACCATTATTAATTTTAAAATCACTAGTGATTTGAAATGTATGATTTTCAGAACATATCTGTATATAAATATATGTACATATGTACCTTTTACCATTTTAGGTGAAGGGTATAAAAATATGTACATTATAACAATAAACATGGATTAGTGCTGTTCTACTTTTGAGCATTTGTTATTTTTGTTGACCAATTGTGTAAAACAAAATTCTGTGCGCTCAATACGAGTATTTCTACCTGCGAAGCATAAAACACACATACATATCTACTTATATATGTACTTACATTTTTGAGAGAAAATGAGAATAGAAAAATTCAAACAAGTGAAAACAGTTCATTTTTATAATCGCATTTTCATTTGCAAGATGGACTCCAAGAAGTTAAGTTGCGAAATTTGCGAATATATTACATTTTCAAATTTGTCAAATAAAAAACGACATTATTTGAGAAAGCATAATTTTCCCTACCACCCCGATTTAAAAAAAAGTACATTACGCAAAAAGATACATCAAAAACAATTTGCTACTGCTAAATCGAATCAAACAACAAGTGCAGCAGCAGAAATAACAAATAATTTAGCAGAAACCAAAAATACTACGGCGGCAATAACAAGTGATAAAGCAGAAACAACAAATATTACAGCGGCAACAATATTTAAAACAGCAGAAACAGCCAGTGCCACAAATATAACTGAAGAAACAAGAAATAAAAATATGAAAAAGTTTCACAGCAAACAGACATTGGAAGCTGACTCCAGTCGGGAACAAGGTGTCCCAGTTGCTAAAGAAACCAAGAAACGTGCACTATCGTTTGAGAAGCAGGAACCCGAAATCAAAAAGACCAAGCCTACCATTCAAAGCAGCAGTGACTCAGACCAGCAAACCATATCGACATCACATCGCCATGTGACAGAATTGGTGAATGTCTGCTTAGTACCGGATGAATTATCAAATAATCCTCTATCGGCAGAGCAGATGTCCAAGCTGCAAGAGGCCATAACTGATGCGGCAGTTGAATTGGGCGGAGAAGTTCGCCCTGCATTCGAAAACTATACTGCAAGAAGAGGTTGGCTCATAATCACTTGCGCTAACAGAAAAACTGGCGATTGGTTGAAAGTCAACCTTAGTACCATCATCAAAAAGTGCAACGTTATGGTCAGTATATTAGAACAACCTGATTCGCCCTGGTCTCACTATGTATGTGGTTATTTTCCGCAAAGCCAGAAATTAAAAAACGAAAAAATTCTTGCAACAATTGCGGCGCAGAACAACTTAAGCGCGAATCTTTGGAAGGTGTCATTAAGGAAGAACGAAGGTTCTTTGCTGCATATGATAATGGCAGTAGATAGTAATTCATGGTCAAAGGTTGTAGAAGCAAATGGTTGGATTGCTTACCGCTTCACTCACCTGAAGCTGTCACTAAAGGACATGTGCAAGGAATTTATAAGTGAGGATAGGGTGCTGAGGCCAATACAAGATGCAGCATCGCAGCAAACAAAAACTAGTGAAAATTAGCTTTGCATTTATGTGGATGATGATGATCATAATTTTTGATCCATTTCGATGAATATGTGCAGAGGTAGACAAGATCTGTATCCACATCGTTCCAGAAAGCATTAGTAAATTTAAAACTAAATTTAAACTAATTATCTATTTTAAATCTTAAACTTTTACACAAAACTGTATTTAATGAATTTCTATAAAACTTCATTGTACTTGTATAATTGATAATACAACTAATGGGTGTGTTCATTTACTGTTCTAGCAGAAACTTGCAACGAGAGATTAAGGCAGAAATTTACAAAATTACTCTCTCAAATATGAAAAAGTAAATGAACGCTTTACTCGTAAAAAATTGCAAGAAACTATGGATGAAAATCATGATACAATTGTACTTTTTCTAATGTATTTTGGATAATCGTGTTTGATAATGTTTTACATTACTAAATTTTTAAAAATTGACATGTAATATGTAATACTTTACACATTTCCATGTATTATTTAGTAATTTTATGCTTTTTTTAATAATTTTTTAATTCTATTCGGGGCGTTTGTGTAAATGCAAACGAACGTTTCTATCGAATATTAGCATTGGAAACAAAAACAAATTTAAGCTTAGTTAGCATTTAGACGAACAGACCCTAAATTAACAAATACAAAAACACAATTTCCATCTCTGATCAAATACGATAAACAAACAAAATTCCTTGACAATAAAATTGAATTTATGTAGCTTGGTGAAAGAAAAACAATAAATTAAGGAAATGAATAAAGAAATTCACATTTTTGAGTTTTCCTTTTGCAGATATGTACATATTTTTGAAATAATTAATTTGACAACAAAACACACAACAGGCGGTTGGATAATTCTTGTAAGTAAAAATTTTACTAGGCGCTCTTTCTATGCAAACTTTTTGAGTTAATGAACACTTTCCAGTAAAAAATTATTACAAATTCCTAACAATTTTTTGTAAATGAACAAACCTAATAAATATGTATGTATATAGATAAACAAAAGGTTTTAATAAAAAAACTTATTTAATTGCAAGAAAAATTTAATTATTCATATACAACATTTTCATGCGGGACTTAAAAGAAGAAAATAATCTTTCAAGTTTTATATAAATATGCAGATTTGAAAGACAAGCTGATTTGATTGGTGACTTTTTCCTTATTGTCCTTAAATTATGAGTTTAAGAATATCAAATATATGGAAAGTAGTTTTTGTAATTTCAAAGTAAGAATATTTGCTAAGACTAGGGCAACGGTTATTTTTTAGGAAAAGGCGCACTCGTGTGACATTTTTGGTTTAATTCTGAGAAACGATAAACTTTTTATTAGCTTTATTAAAATAATATTAACTATCATGGTATTTTATATTTTTAAAAAAAAAATTTTAATCATTTAGAAAATTAATGTAATTGAAGGAAAAAATAAAATAACAACCTCCACATTAGTATTTTCTTTTTATTTAACAACAACCATACTGATGTATATATACATCAGCATGCAAAATCATTCCTTGAATTCTTATAATGAACTATAGAGAGTAGTTAAACATTTCCAACATATTTGTAATAAATTATGAAGTATGAAATTTTAAGAAACAGTTATTTTGTGCATTTAAGCATAACGGCACATTACATTTTCGGCGTGCCCACTGGGTTGTGGCCGCGCACTACGGTATTTTGCAACGTAATATGTTTGCAAATATAGGCCAGTGATCTTTTCCGTCTTTTCTTACATCTATGGATGGCATAGGGTGAGGTGCTCCTCTCGATTTTTTTTTGTCTGTAAGCTGGTTTTAAGCGAACTATTGCTAGGTCTACCTCTTTTGTTTCCGTTTGTCTCTGATCCTATTTTTCAGAGAGAATCAGCCAATTCATTTCGAAACTGGCCAAGATTTGGTAACTGTTTACTGGAGACACCTTTTGCAATGGCGTTTTTCTTCATGAGTTGCCAAGAGTTTATTACTGCAAGGTCCAAGCAAAGGTACCACTTTCCGGTTTTGACCCTTATACGATAGCGACCTAAGTAGCTTAGGTCAACTCCACCCATATGCATGTTATATTCTCCTAAAAATGCTGTAGAATAAAAAAGAACCTAATGTAAAAGCAAAATATATTAGGTAGAAGAGAATACGGATACAAAATTTGACAAGCGCTCGGTAAATGTTTATTTTTTGGCTCATCTGGTAGTCTATACTTTTATCTTCTTATCCGGATTAATTTCCAAACCGGTCAGCATATCCCGCGAGATTGCATAGCACAAATAGCTTGAAGCCCCACTTGTGGGGCTTGTTTGCCAAGTATTGTTGTAGGAAATGGCCTATTTTAGTTGAACACATCTGATCGTCTATAGACAGGCGTTGGTCGATAGGTATAGATGAAAATGGTGCATTTAAATGGTCTTGGACAGGTCTGATCTTATGTAAGCGATCGTGATTTGGGTGATTCCGTGGCAGATGTTTTTCATTGTTGTTAAAGTGTAACACACTCTTTAAAGTTTCAAAACGGTTTACGGGCATAGCACTATTTATTGGTTCAAAACCATACTTTCCGTCTCAACAAGAGCGAACACTCGGAAAATGTTGAACGGACATAAAGACCAATACTCCCATGAATTTTTTTAATTCTTCAACAGTGTCACGAAAGAGAAAGCAATAATTTGCTTCCCTCAGTTATTAGTTCTTCCAAATCAGAATTCTTTTTTGCTGGGATTATTGCAATTAAATTATTTTATAACGTGTATGGATTCCCGGTAATTTCTAGAAGTATGTTCTAAATGCTGAATAGACAAAGTTTATTTTAATTTTAAAATTATTTGGCAATTTGGCTCTAATTTCATACGTATATAAGGTTCCTTGTACAATCAATAGTGTTTTTGCGTAATAGCAATTTTTTCTCACTGTGAAAGAGAAAGTTGGTCTTCCTCTGTATTTCATCCAGATGAATTTATATTCTGCAAAGGAAACTTTGCGTATCTAAAGGGGTGCAATCAGACAATAAAGTGGAAAATGCTTATTTGTTGTTTTGTATAAAGCCACCAGAGTATCACAAGTTATTATTTAGTGGATTTGTAAATCGCGCTAAATTCACTAAAATCAAAGGTAAAAAGGCACCAATTTAGTGCCTTTTTAAAAAAAGCACCAAGTTGAAAAATTCCAGACTGTTATGAATTAAAAAGCACGAGATCTACAGCGAAAACGACTAAACTGGTACGCTGCACTCGAAGCACGAAAGCTTCGTGCAAACGACAAGATTCATAAACATGATTCAGAGAGCGAAGCATGTGATTCAAGTCGCCGTCTAAAGGCAGAATTACCCGACTGTAAATGTAAATGTGTCAGCTGATCGAATCTGTTGCATGAAAAGCTGCTAATGCTTACCTGACTGAAATGGGACGTAAATGTAACGTCTGAACCTGCAGAAAATAGAATTTCATGACGACGTTACGTGACATTTGTAGACAGTGATGGGATGTATGGATGTATATTGAATGAGAGTGTGGCACAATATCCCTGATTTGGTACTTTTGTTTCTTTTAACAATTTGATTGGTTAATTTGTATACGTGCATGGCATATTTAATAAATTTAGTTTTCTAAGTTTTTTTTTATAAAATTTAACCAAAGCCTGCCAATCGTATGTGTTTATTTTTTGTTATTATACATATACATATCTGTGGACATTTGACAAAATGGCTTCTCTCGAGATAAGAAAATTTTCCAAGATTTTTATAGTATATATAATATTTTAATGCGCTTTTTTGCTCTAATCCGCGTATTTCTACCTCCTTTAGAACTCAAGATATACAATCGACTAGTCGACCTCTTTCGGATTTTTCCTCAATTCCAATTTGACAAAACGACTTCTTTCAGAGAATAGAAAATAATTTTAAGATCCAAACAAAAAACTGATAACTGACATTTGACAAAATAGCTTGCCTCCATTTAGTTCTAGCACATTTTTACCAATTCCTTTTTGACAAAACAGCTTCTTTTGAAAGAAGTTATTTTGTCAAAAGCAAAGTTAAAAAAACTTCCCACTTGTCTGAAACAAGTTGATTTTTTAACCAGTTGATCGCCAGCCTTCGTTGCGACAAGACGTCTTGTATCAATAGAGGTTCATTTAAAAAACGAAAGTTGTAAAAAAAGTTAAGTCTTATCTTGACACAAGTGGTTTTCTAAAAAGGATAAAGGAAAAAAGAAGCTGTTTATTTTACAATAAATTCAAATACATATGAGTGTACTGAGGTAAATAATAGCGACTATGGACAAAAGTAACGATGCTAAGAGCTTGGAAAATATAGAAAATGATGAAGACGCTTTTCACGAAACTGATTTCGATGATTCCGATTTCATTCCATCAGAAGGTTCGCATCTGGATGCATCTTCGGAGAGCATTAGAGATATGGCGGCTGCTATATTAGAAACTAACCTTATGGAATCAGACGTGCCACAATATAGCAAAGAACAACTTGTTGATATGCCTACAACATCAAAGAGCTCGAATAAATTAAAAAAAAATTGGGAAAAGAATACTACACATATCGGAATAAAAAAGTCCCTGCCAAAATATTTGATGCAATAGGACAGTGTAAAAAATGTGTCACAACAAAATTACTTCTCAGCAGCAAAAAGACATATTTGAAAAGTACTGGAATCTGGGTAACTATAATAAGCGTCGTCTTTACATTTCGAACATGATTGACATTGAAACTAAGAAGTCCGAGACTTTAGTGAAAGCATCAAATTCACGGAATCGGCAATATGTTTATTTGTACCATGTCGAGGTACATGGACAGAGAAATCGTGTGTGCAAAAAGTGTTTTTTAAAAATATATGGAGAAACGGACTCGAGCATCAAAACCATAAATAAACATAAAATAAATCAATTATTTGGTGCGCTCATAACGGCTGACCTACGTGGCCGACACGAGCCACTTCACAAGCTACCGATTCATAAATACAATGAAGTAGTAGAGCACATAAATAGTATTCCCAAGTACGAAAGCCACTACAGTCGTCGTCATATAGCTCAATTGTATTTTCAGCGCGGTCTTAATTTTGCAACTTTATAACCTTATAACTTTTTTCTGTTAGAGCAAGTGATTATGAGCCAACCTCTTCTTGCAGTATAGTTTTCGAATGCAGGGCGAACTTCTCCGCCCAATTCAACTGCCGCATCAGTTATGGCCTCTTGCAGCTTGGACATCTGCTCTGCCGATAGAGGATTATTTGATAATTCATCCGGTACTAAGCAGACATTCACCAATTCTGTCACATGGCGATGTGATGTCGATATGGTTTGCTGAGTAACTGGCGGTTCTGGGGCAATTAAAATTGTTAAATTGTGGCTGAAATTGTTAGATTGTGGGCTGAAATTGTTAAATTGTGGCTGAAATTGTTAAATTGTTGCTGAAATTTTAAAATTCTTGGAAATTTGTGTTTTCGGCGGCGCTTTGATGTTTTTTGTTTACATTAGGAGTTTTTTTGTTTACATTAGGAGTTTTTTGTTTACATTAACTTTGTGTGAACGGGTGATTTTTTTTGGGTTACATTAAGTGTGATAACGGGTGATTTTTTTGAGGTTTCATATGAGTGTATATGCCTACTGCAATACATGATAATTTTTCCTAATGCCTACTGCAATACATGATTATTATTTTTTTCAAATGCCGACGGCAAAAAATGAATATAATATTTTCAAATGCCGACGGGAAAATGATTTTTCCTAATGACGACGGGAAAACGTGAAAGTTATTTTTTCTAATGCTAATGTAGGTGTTGCTAGACTGTGGGAATTTAAGGCTGACCGTGATTTGAGTGGGTGGCGTTGTTGCCGTAATATGTAACCATAGGAATTTGCGGATGTGTCTGTCTGTCTGTGAGAATTTAGGTGAGGGTTTGATTGGAAGGGGCGGGGTGTAGTTGAGGTAGATCGATTGCGTGTGTATGTGTGTGTATGTGTGTGTGTGTGTGTATGTGTGTGTATGTGTGTGTGTGTGTGTGTATGTTTGTGGGAATTTCAATGTGTGTATTTCTGTAGGAGCTTAGGGCTGATTGTGATTTATGAGGGGTGAGGTGTTCTAGTAATATGTAACCGGGGGAATCTGTGTGTATCAATGGGGATTTGTGGATGTGTCTGTCTATAGTAGTTTAAGGCTGATCGTGATTTGAGGTAGGTGAGGATGTTGTTGAGGTAAATTGGTTATTTGTATGTATGTATGTATGTATTTTTGTAAGAATTTAAGATGATTGTAATTTATTAGGGGCGAGGTGTTCTTGTAATATGTAGCCGTGAGAATCTATGTGTATAGACGTCTGTAGAAGTTTAAGGCTATCTGTAATTTCAGGTAGGTGAGAATGTTGTGTTGTTGAGATTAATCTTATATATTGTATATGTATGTATGTATGATCATGGGAATTTGTGTATGTATATCTGAGGGAGAATTTAAATCTCGTCATGATTTGCAAAAGGTGGGGTGTTGTTGAAATTTTCTTGGATATTTCTTATATGAATTCTGCTATGTGTGTGTGTGTGTGTATTTGCGCTAATATTTATATGTATGTAGATAGAAATAAATTGTTTTCAGTATCGACATTTAGTACTATAAAATACTATCATATGTCTGGACTTCCCTAATCTTATTATGTTTTTATACTTACGCTTGTTTTATATTTTCTCATACTTAAATTTGTCTCGCGTTAAAGTCTGCCTATATGAAATTTGTTTATATTACAGATTTTGTTTATTCCAATCTTTGAATACATTTTTTTTTGTCATTGATCTCTTTTGTTCTTCTTGTTGTTGGTGTTGTTGTTGTAAATATTCGTCTGTGTATAGATGCGATATATTCAGTTTTTTTTTATTTGAAAATAAAAACGTTTTAATTTTTATCTGCGTTTACTTAAAAGTTTGTGAGGATTTTCTGTTTTTAAGTAAAACTGAATTCCTGAAGATATATACTCTATAGTAATAGCAACTATAATAGAAATATTCCTTATACTCAATTTACATTTTTTAAAGTTGATGCAACGTTAGTAAGTTAACGTTAGAAATTTTTGGGGTACATAATTTTTTCTAACTATAGACTTTTTTCTTCACTTTCTACATTTGTTTTCGAAATCTTGCTTTGCTTTATGAAAATGTATAAACATTTTTAAATGAAACTGATCCGGCACTCCAGCTTATATACTGATAGTTTTTTTTTTTTTTGGTAGTCAACTTACTTCTTTTTTTATTTTTATTGATAAACATTTTAAATCAAAAGGGAGCTTTATATTGAAATTATTATTTTCATAATTGTTGAAAACAATCACTAGTTTTTTTTTTTGTGATGAAATCATTTGAAGTTGAAGCTGATATCTTTGCTTACTGTCTTAAATTAAAATTTTATTCAATAGAATAAAAGGAGCTTTTTTCTTAAATTCTGATGCAGTTAAGATCGGATATGAGACTGAATTTAAATGTACTTTTAAATTAGTCACAATGAACAAACTTATTTTCTTGTTGAAAAGCGATCATCAGAAAACGAAGTGGTTTTCAGAGACTTTAGGTATACCCTTTCGACGGTTCCTCTAGGATACAAGATGACTTTGTTTGACGAAATTTCTGTTGCTTTATACTGATAATATTTTTACATTAATAAGGTACATATATGTTTGTTTTATGAAGGGTGAGCACCTTTCACTTTTATTTGTTGTCCTATATGATTTTTTTTAATTTTATTAAAGTTCAGCGTATTGTGTATATATTTCTGAAATGTTTAAGTGTGTTTTGTGTTTCCATCGGACAGAGTGTACGTATTAGTTGGTCAGTCACTCTATATTTTTATTTATTTTTTTCTTCTAATGTGCCACTCCTTTTTTCAGATTTTACTACTTGGAATAGAGTATTTTTGTCTAATTTTTTGGTGGGTATATACATTAGGTATGTAGAAATTAGTTTACTTACAAAGAAATGTATGTTTAATAAACAACTATTGTAGCAAATCGATCTCAGCAATTCACCGTCGGTGTTTTCATAAAATGTTAGAAACAATGAAATATCTATGTTTGGGAGAATTTTTTTGCCTCAAGTAGGTATTTCTACATGAGGTTTGCTGGTTGACTCCTATCGCATTCATATGTAATGATTATACACTTAAAAAAGGTCATCATCACCATCAATCACTCCGGTATACAATACATTCATGAGTTGGGTTGATCCAGATACAATTGCTGTCTCATCACTTTCTAACAGCTTTATATATTTTGCTAGTATGCATGCCTCAGCATGCTTCTATCGATAGTGACGTAAGAGTCCGAGATGTAGTAGTGTTACAATTAAAAATCTTTACTATTAGAATTTACCAGATCGCTCTTTTGAATTTTTGCAAAGTAGATACATATGTATGTATGTATTTAAGTGACCACAAAATCATAAAATTTCTTTGCTTACAAAATTGTATGACGTGAGGATTTTTTTTTTTTTTTTGAAATTATTCATGCTTCGGCATGCTTTCATTTTTTTTTCTGTAAATTTATTTAATACTCATACAGATATAAAGTAAGATCTGTTTGCAGTATGCATGCTTCAGCATGATTCTAGTTGAAGCGTATATTCACTCACTAAGTTTGCTTGATACTTATTCATACACATGTACGTTCTTAAAGATTGGATATCAAAGTCCAACTTCCGTAGTTTATCTATATTTTCTAAAGATCTGATAGCTAAAGAAATAAATAGAGCGAAGATCTTCTATAATAATCCCATTTTCATATTGTAAAATTTTGCGTTCTAACGCTTTCGATGGGAAAATGTACATACAACTTTATAAAAAGTGATAATATGATGTGCTGCTGAATATTGCACTATGTTATAGTTTATTTTAAACACTGAAGTTTTAGCAAATTTCATTCAGACCAACAAGTTTAGAGAATTCCACTACATTTAGCTAATTATCTAATTCCACTACATTTAGTTAATTACCTTTCTTAAGACCCATCATTCCTAATCAATCCTACAAAAAAACTAGATTTTTCGTTTTAATTTAACTTTTATTTTTATTAAATTCAACATTCATTCTTCAAATTACTTTATACTGTATTAAGCAGCTTTTTCTCATTTGTTGAGTTAACTTTAATCGTAAACATTTTAATGGTGAGATAAATTTTTCTATTTTATACACTAAGTAATTCCTTATATATGTATACCAATCCTTTTATATGAACCATTAAAGCTAATTCTTTTCACATCATTCCTTTTAATGCTCAATTAAATTATTGTACTATTGATGCTTTCATATTAAGTAATGTTTAATCTTCTATTTATGTACGAGTTTTCCAAAGTATTTATTAAAAAATTCCTTAGAATCATCTGTTTGTAAGTTTTTTTTTTTTTTTGGTACCCGTACCACTTCAAAAATATTTTCCATTCCTTGGTTTTTGGAGTGCAGCTTTTATTTTCAGCTGTACTACAATTTGATAATATGTCAATTACACTCAAAAATCAACAATTTCTATTTTCTGTAGAATAGTTCTCCATTTCACCTAACTTAGCTCCATAAAACTTCATAAATTCCTGTCATTGCATCTCTACAAGCACAAACAATTTTCGAGTTTTAATATGGAGTTCGTTTACTAAATTTCTTTTTAAAGACATTGAGTTGTTTTATAGATTTTTTCGATAGTGTGGTAATCTACATGTTGCACTTTCAGCTATTTATACTAACATGTAGTTAATTTTCTAATCTATATACTGGGTGTTTTTTATTTAGGTATAGAACTTTAAGTCGGCATCACTTTTTTAACTGGCGGCCATTTTGTCAGCTGTCAAGTGATTAATATTTAGTTTGGTTTGCCATTTCATCATGAACAGGTTGACAAAAGAACAACGCTTGCAAATCGTGCAAATTTATTTCGAAAATAATGGTTTAGTTCGCGAAGTTTACCGCAAGCTCCGTCCATTTTATGGTCAACATAATCGTCCATCAGAGCAATTAATTCGGTTAACCATGGATCGTTTTCGCACTACGTTTACTCTATGTGATAATACGCATCCGCAGAGACGTCGAACAGTGCGCACCGAAGAAACAATTGCCGCTGTAGAGCAAAGTGTTGAAGAGGACCCGAATGAATCGATTCGCCACCGTGCACAGCAATTGGAGCTTTGTCCATCAACTTTATGGAAGATTTTGCGCAAAGATCATGGCTTGCGACCTTACAAGATCCA
Source organism: Tachina grossa (assembly GCA_949987645.1). Taxonomy (NCBI): domain Eukaryota; kingdom Metazoa; phylum Arthropoda; class Insecta; order Diptera; family Tachinidae; genus Tachina; species Tachina grossa. Next base: position 127,667,178 of record OX465276.1, on the reverse strand, counting down.
GCTTGTGCAAGAATTAAAGCCGCGAGACCATGCAATGCGTCGTGATTTTGGTGTATGGGCCGAAAATGAGATTGATCTCGATGCTGATTTTCATCGCAAAATTTTGTTCAGTGATGAGGCTCATTTTTGGTTGAATGGCTACGTCAACAAGCAAAATTGCCGCATTTGGAGTGAAGAGAATCCACATGAGACCCTTGAGACGCCATTACATCCACAAAAACTGACTGTTTGGTGTGCTCTATGGGCTGGTGGAGTCATTGGGCCATACTTCTTCCGAAATAATGCTGGAGAGTCAGTTACCGTTAATGGAGACCGGTATAGAGCCATGATAACCGACTATTTTGTTCCCGAATTGGATGGCATGAATGTGGATGAGTTGTGGTTCCAACAAGACGGCGCTACATGCCACACAGCGCACGTCACAATCGATTTATTGAAGGAAACATTCGATGAGCGCATAATTTCGCGGAATGGACCTGTCAATTGGCCACCAAGATCGTGTGATTTGACACCATTGGATTATTTTCTTTGGGGATATGTGAAGTCGCTCGTCTACGCCAACAAACCAGAAACGTTAGGGGACTTGGAAGCCAACATTCGTGGCGTTATTGCCAACATACGGCCCCATATGCTCGAAAAAGTGGTTGAAAATTGGACCTGTAGAATTGGCTTTATTCGAGCCAGCCGCGGCGACCACATGCCCGAAATCATATTTAAACATTAATGGCATAAAATTATCCTTCCAATAAAGCCAAATTAATGGACATTAAAACGATTTTCTTGTGTTTTATTTCAATTCGAAGTTCTATACCTCTAAAAAAACACCCGTTATTTAATCGTACAGCTCTTCAATTTATTTTTAATTATTTAATTTTTAGAATTGCTTTTCAATTTTATAACTCTCTTCCTTCTCTAATTTTATTTCACGTTGTAGTCCACCAATATGCATTTGAATATATTCTTGAATTATATCAATGCCTTAAGCTATATTATTAATTTGTTCTTTAGTTTGTCGATTTCAGTTTCCAGAAAAATTAACTTATATCATCGTTCTCTGACGGAGAACGATGATGATTCTGTATGCATACATTAGTAGTAATTAAAATCTTTTTATAGATTTCGAGTTCAAATTTATCATAATTTATTGGTATTTTATCAAATATTAGAGAAAATAGTCCTAGTGTTAGAGCCCATATTTACCACCAACTTGTATTTTATCTTCCTTCAGTTTGAGGTTACTATCACCATTAGTTTGTATCTAATTTATTTCTTCCTTCCAATACTGATAAGTCTTCGGAATTGGAAGTCTTTGAATACAAATCATCGTCATCATCATTCTCAGTATTAGCATCATTAAATAAGATGGTATTATCAAATATTGTTCCTTCTGCTAGTTTCTTTGGTGTACTTGTCTCTATCTTGACTAATGGTTTCTCATGCTTTAAACTTGTATATTTTCAACTTCTGTCTTGATTTTACTTTCTTCTTTCATAAGAATTCTTTTAATAATTTTAGAACTATTTTTGAATTCTTCTGTTATAGGTTTAAATGTATCTTTTAGTTGCTCACTTGTATCTATTTCACCAGTTTTTACACTACGAAGCTTTTTCTTCATCACATTTCTTGTCAACACCAAATGCTTTAAATCTTTCTCATCCATGTTTGCTAACAGCAAATTCAGGTATCGGCTACTAGATCAGCTTATCAGGAGCTTATCTGGTTTTCAGATCAGCTTATCAGGAGCTGGTCTAGTTATCAGATCAGCTTATCAGGAGCTGGTCTGGTTATCAGATCGGCTTATCAGGAGCTGGTCTGGTTATCAGATCAGCTTATCAGGACCTGATCTGGTTATCAGATCAGCTTATCAGGAGCTGGTCTGGTTATCAGATCAGCTTATCAGGACCTGATCTGGTTATCAGATCAGCTTATCAGGACCTGATCTGGTTATCAGATCAGCTTATCAGGTAACAGATCAGGCTATCAGGAGCTGTTCAGATTTTCATTTCAAGATATCTGAGTCAGATTTAGTTATCAGTGTACAAGTAGCTAGCCATTTATAACATTTATATACATGAAGTTTAAAGTCAGATGAAATACGAAAAAGTAAAGTTTTATGTAGTAAAATTATTTTCTATAACCATCATCGTTTAATTCAATATCTTTGCGTATAATCAAAAATTCATATTTAGCCTTTCAATATGCTTTATATTTTTCTCACCTTACTTAAACATTAAAATTACATTATGATGATCTCTTATCAAATGTTTGGTGATTCTGGTGGAAGTTTTAAACAGCATTTCAAATGTTGTTTGAGCAAAATTCGCTAAAATTGTATTCATAATAGAATATTAGCTTAAAAACGTTTTTTAACTTGCGTAAATCAACAAATCTTATAAATTAAATGCACCCATACTTAAAATAATTTTGAGCTGACGTCGTTCTAGTTTTGCTTCTTGTTTATTTATATTTTTAACTTTGTCTGTATGTATGTATGTATGCATGTATTAAGAATTATGCTTATGTTTGGCAAGGATGAGTCATCATTCTTCTGTCGCCCCATACAAAAATATACACGTACACGTACATATGTATGTATATTATTCTGCTTTCCACATGCAACATCAGCAAATATCATAATTGAAATCTATTAAGCGTCATTACCAGAAAAAAATTACTGTATAATAACCCATTCCTTTAATTATGAAATTATGTAATTTCTTTAACTATTCATATTTGTAGTAGTATATAGATAATTTTAGTATAAATATATGTTTTTAAACCTCAGATAGTAGTAGAAAAAAAAAACTTACAAACAGATGATTCTAAGGAATTTTTTAATAAATACTTTGGAAAACTCGTACATAAATAGAAGAATAAACATTACTTAATATGAAAGCATCAATAGTATAATGATTTAATTGAGCATTAAAAGGAATGATGTGAAAAGAATTAGCTTTAATGGTTCATATAAAAGGATTGGTATACATATATAAGGAATTACTTAGTGCATAAAATAGAAAAATTTATCTCACCATTAAAATGTTTACGATCAAAGTTAACTCAACAAATGAGAAAAAGCTGCTTAATACAGTATAAAGTAATTTGAAGAATGAATGTTGAATTTAATAAAAATAAAAATTAAATTAAAACGAAAAATCTAGTTTTTTTGTAGGATTGATTAGGAATGATGGGTCTTAAGAAAGGTAATTAACTAAATGTAGTGGAATTAGATAATTAGCTAAATGTAGTGGAATTCTCTAAACTTGTTGGTCTGAATGAAATTTGCTAAAACTTCAGTGTTTAAAATAAACTATAACATAGTGCAATATTCAGCAGCACATCATATTATCACTTTTTATAAAGTTGTATGTACATTTTCCCATCGAAAGCGTTAGAACGCAAAATTTTACAATATGAAAATGGGATTATTATAGAAGATCTTCGCTCTATTTATTTCTTTAGCTATCAGATCTTTAGAAAATATAGATAAACTACGGAATTTGGACTTTGATATCCAATCTTTAAGAATGTACATGTGTATGAATAAGTATCAAGCAAACTTAGTGAGTGAATATACGCTTCAACTAGAATCATGCTGAAGCATGCATACTGCAAACAGATCTTACTTTATATCTGTATGAGTATTAAATAAATTTACAGAAAAAAAAAAATGAAAGCATGAATAATTTCAAAAAAAAAATCCTCACGTCATACAATTTTGTAAGCAAAGAAATTTTATGATTTTGTGGTCACTTAAATACATACATACATATGTATCTACTTTGCAAAAATTCAAAAGAGCGATCTGGTAAATTCTAATAGTAAAGACTTTTAATTGTAACACTACTACATATCGGACTCTTACGTCACTATCGATAGAAGCATGCTGAGGCATGCATACTAGCAAAATATATAAAGCTGTTAGAAAGTGATGAGACAGCAATTGTATCTGGATCAACCCAACTCATGAATGTATTGTATACCGGAGTGATTGATGGTGATGATGACCTTTTTTAAGTGTATAATCATTACATATGAATGCGATAGGAGTCAACCAGCAAACCTCATGTAGAAATACCTACTTGAGGCAAAAAAATTCTCCCAAACATAGATATTTCATTGTTTCTAACATTTTATGAAAACACCGACGGTGAATTGCTGAGATCGATTTGCTACAATAGTTGTTTATTAAACATACATTTCTTTGTAAGTAAACTAATTTCTACATACCTAATGTATATACCCACCAAAAAATTAGACAAAAATACTCTATTCCAAGTAGTAAAATCTGAAAAAAGGAGTGGCACATTAGAAGAAAAAAATAAATAAAAATATAGAGTGACTGACCAACTAATACGTACACTCTGTCCGATGGAAACACAAAACACACTTAAACATTTCAGAAATATATACACAATACGCTGAACTTTAATAAAATTAAAAAAAATCATATAGGACAACAAATAAAAGTGAAAGGTGCTCACCCTTCATAAAACAAACATATATGTACCTTATTAATGTAAAAATATTATCAGTATAAAGCAACAGAAATTTCGTCAAACAAAGTCATCTTGTATCCTAGAGGAACCGTCGAAAGGGTATACCTAAAGTCTCTGAAAACCACTTCGTTTTCTGATGATCGCTTTTCAACAAGAAAATAAGTTTGTTCATTGTGACTAATTTAAAAGTACATTTAAATTCAGTCTCATATCCGATCTTAACTGCATCAGAATTTAAGAAAAAAGCTCCTTTTATTCTATTGAATAAAATTTTAATTTAAGACAGTAAGCAAAGATATCAGCTTCAACTTCAAATGATTTCATCACCAAAAAAAAAAAAAAACTAGTGATTGTTTTCAACAATTATGAAAATAATAATTTCAATATAAAGCTCCCTTTTGATTTTAAATGTTTATCAATAAAAATAAAAAAAGAAGTAAGTTGACTACCAAAGAAAAAAAAAACTATCAGTATATAAGCTGGAGTGCCGGATCAGTTTCATTTAAAAATGTTTATACATTTTCATAAAGCAAACCAAGATTTCGAAAACAAATGTAGAAAGTGAAGAAAAAAGTCTATACTTAGAAAAAATTATGTACCCCAAACATTTCTAACGTTAACTTACTAACGTTGCATCAACTTTAAAAAATGTAAATTGAGTATAAGGAATATTTCTATTATAGTTGCTATTACTATAGAGTATGTATCTTCAGGAATTCAGTTTTACTTAAAAACAGAAAATCCTCACAAACTTTTAAGTAAACGCAGATAAAAATTAAAACGTTTTTATTTTCAAATAAAAAAAAAACTGAATATATCGCATCTATACACAGACGAATATTTACAACAACAACACCAACAACAAGAAGAACAAAAGAGATCAATGACAAAAAAAATGTATTCAAAGATTGGAATAAACAAAATCTGTAATATAAACAAATTTCATATAGGCAGACTTTAACGCGAGACAAATTTAAGTATGAGAAAATATAAAACAAGCGTAAGTATAAAAACATAATAAGATTAGGGAAGTCCAGACATATGATAGTATTTTATAGTACCAAATGTCGATACTGAAAACAATTTATTTCTATCTACATACATATAAATATTAGCGCAAATACACACACACACACACATAGCAGAATTCATATAAGAAATATCCAAGAAAATTTCAACAACACCCCACCTTTTGCAAATCATGACGAGCCTTAAATTCTCCCTCAGATATACATACACAAATTCCCATGATCATACATACATACATATACAATATATAAGATTAATCTCAACAACACAACATTCTCACCTACCTGAAATTACAGATAGCCTTAAACTTCTACAGACGTCTATACACATAGATTCTCACGGCTACATATTACAAGAACACCTCGCCCCTAATAAATCACAATCATATTAAATTCTTACAAAAATACATACATACATACATACAAATAACCAATTTACCTCAACAACATCCTCACCTACCTCAAATCACGATCAGCCTTAAACTACTATAGACAGACACATCCACAAATCCCCATGGATACATATTACGTCAACAACCCTGCCCACCCAACTCATGATCAGCCTTAAACTCCTACAGACATACAAACACACAGATTCCCCCGGTTACATATTACTAGAACACCTCACCCCTCATAAATCACAATCAGCCCTAAGCTCCTACAGAAATACACACATTGAAATTCCCACAAACATACACACACACACACATACACACACACACACACACACGCACACATACACACGCAATCGATCTACCTCAACTACACCCCGCCCCTTCCAATCAAACCCTCACCTAAATTCTCACAGACAGACAGACACATCCGCAAATTCCTATGGTTACATATTACGGCAACAACGCCACCCACTCAAATCACGGTCAGCCTTAAATTCCCACAGTCTAGCAACACCTACATTAGCATTAGAAAAAATAACTTTCACGTTTTCCCGTCGTCATTAGGAAAAATCATTTTCCCGTCGGCATTTGAAAAAATTATATTAATTTTTTGCCGTCGGCATTTGAAAAAAATAATAATCATGTATTGCAGTAGGCATTAGGAAAAATTATCATGTATTGCAGTAGGCATATACACTCATATGAAACCTCAAAAAAAATCACCCGTTATCACACTTAATGTAACCCAAAAAAAAAATCACCCGTTCACACAAAGTTAATGTAAACAAAAAAACTCCTAATGTAAACAAATAACATCAAAGCGCCGCCGAAAACACAAGAATTTTAAAATTTCAGCAACAATTTAACAATTTCAGCCACAATTTAACAATTTCAGCCCACAATCTAACAATTTCAGCCACAATTTAACAATTTTAATTGCCCCAGAACCGCCAGTTCCCTACTACTCAGCAAACCATATCGACATCACATCGCCATGTGACAGAATTGGTGAATGTCTGCTTAGTACCGGATGAATTATCAAATAATCCTCTATCGGCAGAGCAGATGTCCAAGCTGCAAGAGGCCATAACTGATGCGGCAGTTGAATTGGGCGGAGAAGTTCGCCCTGCATTCGAAAACTATACTGCAAGAAGAGGTTGGCTCATAATCACTTGCTCTAACAGAAAAAAGTTATAAGGTTATAAAGTTGCAAAATTAAGACCGCGCTGAAAATACAATTGAGCTATATGACGACGACTGTAGTGGCTTTCGTACTTGGGAATACTATTTATGTGCTCTACTACTTCATTGTATTTATGAATCGGTAGCTTGTGAAGTGGCTCGTGTCGGCCACGTAGGTCAGCCGTTATGAGCGCACCAAATAATTGATTTATTTTATGTTTATTTATGGTTTTGATGCTCGAGTCCGTTTCTCCATATATTTTTAAAAAACACTTTTTGCACACACGATTTCTCTGTCCATGTACCTCGACATGGTACAAATAAACATATTGCCGATTCCGTGAATTTGATGCTTTCACTAAAGTCTCGGACTTCTTAGTTTCAATGTCAATCATGTTCGAAATGTAAAGACGACGCTTATTATAGTTACCCAGATTCCAGTACTTTTCAAATATGTCTTTTTGCTGCTGAGAAGTAATTTTGTTGTGACACATTTTTTACACTGTCCTATTGCATCAAATATTTTGGCAGGGACTTTTTTATTCCGATATGTGTAGTATTCTTTTCCCAATTTTTTTTTAATTTATTCGAGCTCTTTGATGTTGTAGGCATATCAACAAGTTGTTCTTTGCTATATTGTGGCACGTCTGATTCCATAAGGTTAGTTTCTAATATAGCAGCCACCATATCTCTAATGCTCTCCGAAGATGCATCCAGATGCGAACCTTCTGATGGAATGAAATCGGAATCATCGAAATCAGTTTCGTGAAAAGCGTCTTCATCATTTTCTATATTTTCCAAGCTCTTAGCATCGTTACTTTTGTCCATAGTCGCTATTATTTACCTCAGTACACTCATATGTATTTGAATTTATTGTAAAATAAACAGCTTCTTTTTTCCTTTATCCTTTTTAGAAAACCACTTGTGTCAAGATAAGACTTAACTTTTTTTACAACTTTCGTTTTTTAAATGAACCTCTATTGATACAAGACGTCTTGTCGCAACGAAGGCTGGCGATCAACTGGTTAAAAAATCAACTTGTTTCAGACAAGTGGGAAGTTTTTTTAACTTTGCTTTTGACAAAATAACTTCTTTCAAAAGAAGCTGTTTTGTCAAAAAGGAATTGGTAAAAATGTGCTAGAACTAAATGGAGGCAAGCTATTTTGTCAAATGTCAGTTATCAGTTTTTTGTTTGGATCTTAAAATTATTTTCTATTCTCTGAAAGAAGTCGTTTTGTCAAATTGGAATTGAGGAAAAATCCGAAAGAGGTCGACTAGTCGATTGTATATCTTGAGTTCTAAAGGAGGTAGAAATACGCGGATTAGAGCAAAAAAGCGCATTAAAATATTATATATACTATAAAAATCTTGGAAAATTTTCTTATCTCGAGAGAAGCCATTTTGTCAAATGTCCACAGATATGTATATGTATAATAACAAAAAATAAACACATACGATTGGCAGGCTTTGGTTAAATTTTATAAAAAAAAACTTAGAAAACTAAATTTATTAAATATGCCATGCACGTATACAAATTAACCAATCAAATTGTTAAAAGAAACAAAAGTACCAAATCAGGGATATTGTGCCACACTCTCATTCAATATACATCCATACATCCCATCACTGTCTACAAATGTCACGTAACGTCGTCATGAAATTCTATTTTCTGCAGGTTCAGACGTTACATTTACGTCCCATTTCAGTCAGGTAAGCATTAGCAGCTTTTCATGCAACAGATTCGATCAGCTGACACATTTACATTTACAGTCGGGTAATTCTGCCTTTAGACGGCGACTTGAATCACATGCTTCGCTCTCTGAATCATGTTTATGAATCTTGTCGTTTGCACGAAGCTTTCGTGCTTCGAGTGCAGCGTACCAGTTTAGTCGTTTTCGCTGTAGATCTCGTGCTTTTTAATTCATAACAGTCTGGAATTTTTCAACTTGGTGCTTTTTTTAAAAAGGCACTAAATTGGTGCCTTTTTACCTTTGATTTTAGTGAATTTAGCGCGATTTACAAATCCACTAAATAATAACTTGTGATACTCTGGTGGCTTTATACAAAACAACAAATAAGCATTTTCCACTTTATTGTCTGATTGCACCCCTTTAGATACGCAAAGTTTCCTTTGCAGAATATAAATTCATCTGGATGAAATACAGAGGAAGACCAACTTTCTCTTTCACAGTGAGAAAAAATTGCTATTACGCAAAAACACTATTGATTGTACAAGGAACCTTATATACGTATGAAATTAGAGCCAAATTGCCAAATAATTTTAAAATTAAAATAAACTTTGTCTATTCAGCATTTAGAACATACTTCTAGAAATTACCGGGAATCCATACACGTTATAAAATAATTTAATTGCAATAATCCCAGCAAAAAAGAATTCTGATTTGGAAGAACTAATAACTGAGGGAAGCAAATTATTGCTTTCTCTTTCGTGACACTGTTGAAGAATTAAAAAAATTCATGGGAGTATTGGTCTTTATGTCCGTTCAACATTTTCCGAGTGTTCGCTCTTGTTGAGACGGAAAGTATGGTTTTGAACCAATAAATAGTGCTATGCCCGTAAACCGTTTTGAAACTTTAAAGAGTGTGTTACACTTTAACAACAATGAAAAACATCTGCCACGGAATCACCCAAATCACGATCGCTTACATAAGATCAGACCTGTCCAAGACCATTTAAATGCACCATTTTCATCTATACCTATCGACCAACGCCTGTCTATAGACGATCAGATGTGTTCAACTAAAATAGGCCATTTCCTACAACAATACTTGGCAAACAAGCCCCACAAGTGGGGCTTCAAGCTATTTGTGCTATGCAATCTCGCGGGATATGCTGACCGGTTTGGAAATTAATCCGGATAAGAAGATAAAAGTATAGACTACCAGATGAGCCAAGAAATAAACATTTACCGAGCGCTTGTCAAATTTTGTATCCGTATTCTCTTCTACCTAATATATTTTGCTTTTACATTAGGTTCTTTTTTATTCTACAGCATTTTTAGGAGAATATAACATGCATATGGGTGGAGTTGACCTAAGCTACTTAGGTCGCTATCGTATAAGGGTCAAAACCGGAAAGTGGTACCTTTGCTTGGACCTTGCAGTAATAAACTCTTGGCAACTCATGAAGAAAAACGCCATTGCAAAAGGTGTCTCCAGTAAACAGTTACCAAATCTTGGCCAGTTTCGAAATGAATTGGCTGATTCTCTCTGAAAAATAGGATCAGAGACAAACGGAAACAAAAGAGGTAGACCTAGCAATAGTTCGCTTAAAACCAGCTTACAGACAAAAAAAAATCGAGAGGAGCACCTCACCCTATGCCATCCATAGATGTAAGAAAAGACGGAAAAGATCACTGGCCTATATTTGCAAACATATTACGTTGCAAAATACCGTAGTGCGCGGCCACAACCCAGTGGGCACGCCGAAAATGTAATGTGCCGTTATGCTTAAATGCACAAAATAACTGTTTCTTAAAATTTCATACTTCATAATTTATTACAAATATGTTGGAAATGTTTAACTACTCTCTATAGTTCATTATAAGAATTCAAGGAATGATTTTGCATGCTGATGTATATATACATCAGTATGGTTGTTGTTAAATAAAAAGAAAATACTAATGTGGAGGTTGTTATTTTATTTTTTCCTTCAATTACATTAATTTTCTAAATGATTAAAATTTTTTTTTACAAAATATAAAATACCATGATAGTTAATATTATTTTAATAAAGCTAATAAAAAGTGTATCGTTTCTCAGAATTAAACCAAAAATGTCACACGAGTACGCCTTTTCCTAAAAAATAACCGTTGCCCTAGTCTTAGCAAATATTCTTACTTTGAAATTACAAAAACTACTTTCCATATATTTGATATTCTTAAACTCATAATTTAAGGACAATAAGGAAAAAGTCACCAATCAAATCAGCTTGTCTTTCAAATCTGCATATTTATATAAAACTTGAAAGATTATTTTCTTCTTTTTAGTCCCGCATGAAAATGTTGTATATGAATAATTAAATTTTTCTTGCAATTAAATAAGTTTTTTTATTAAAACCTTTTGTTTATCTATATACATACATATTTATTAGGTTTGTTCATTTACAAAAAATTGTTAGGAATTTGTAATAATTTTTTACTGGAAAGTGTTCATTAACTCAAAAAGTTTGCATAGAAAGAGCGCCTAGTAAAATTTTTACTTACAAGAATTATCCAACCGCCTGTTGTGTGTTTTGTTGTCAAATTAATTATTTCAAAAATATGTACATATCTGCAAAAGGAAAACTCAAAAATGTGAATTTCTTTATTCATTTCCTTAATTTATTGTTTTTCTTTCACCAAGCTACATAAATTCAATTTTATTGTCAAGGAATTTTGTTTGTTTATCGTATTTGATCAGAGATGGAAATTGTGTTTTTGTATTTGTTAATTTAGGGTCTGTTCGTCTAAATGCTAACTAAGCTTAAATTTGTTTTTGTTTCCAATGCTAATATTCGATAGAAACGTTCGTTTGCATTTACACAAACGCCCCGAATAGAATTAAAAAATTATTAAAAAAAGCATAAAATTACTAAATAATACATGGAAATGTGCAAAGTATTTCATATTACATGTCAATTTTTAAAAATTTAGTAATGTAAAACATTATCAAACACGATTATCCAAAATACATTAGAAAAAGTACAATTGTATCATGATTTTCATCCATAGTTTCTTGCAATTTTTTACGAGTAAAGCGTTCATTTACTTTTTCATATTTGAGAGAGTAATTTTGTAAATTTCTGCCTTAATCTCTCGTTGCAAGTTTCTGCTAGAACAGTAAATGAACACACCCATTAGTTGTATTATCAATTATACAAGTACAATGAAGTTTTATAGAAATTCATTAAATACAGTTTTGTGTAAAAGTTTAAGATTTAAAATAGATAATTAGTTTAAATTTAGTTTTAAATTTACTAATGCTTTCTGGAACGATGTGGATACAGATCTTGTCTACCTCTGCACATATTCATCGAAATGGATCAAAAATTATGATCATCATCATCCACATAAATGCAAAGCTAATTTTCACTAGTTTTTGTTTGCTGCGATGCTGCATCTTGTATTGGCCTCAGCACCCTATCCTCACTTATAAATTCCTTGCACATGTCCTTTAGTGACAGCTTCAGGTGAGTGAAGCGGTAAGCAATCCAACCATTTGCTTCTACAACCTTTGACCATGAATTAATATCTACTGCCATTATCATATGCAGCAAAGAACCTTCGTTCTTCCTTAATGACACCTTCCAAAGATTCGCGCTTAAGTTGTTCTGCGCCGCAATTGTTGCAAGAATTTTTTCGTTTTTTAATTTCTGGCTTTGCGGAAAATAACCACATACATAGTGAGACCAGGGCGAATCAGGTTGTTCTAATATGCTGACCATAACGTTGCACTTTTTGATGATGGTACTAAGGTTGACTTTCAACCAATCGCCAGTTTTTCTGTTAGCGCAAGTGATTATGAGCCAACCTCTTCTTGCAGTATAGTTTTCGAATGCAGGGCGAACTTCTCCGCCCAATTCAACTGCCGCATCAGTTATGGCCTCTTGCAGCTTGGACATCTGCTCTGCCGATAGAGGATTATTTGATAATTCATCCGGTACTAAGCAGACATTCACCAATTCTGTCACATCGCGATGTGATGTCGATATGGTTTGCTGGTCTGAGTCACTGCTGCTTTGAATAGTAGGCTTGGTCTTTTTGATTTCGGATTCCTGCTTCTCAAACGATAGTGCACGTTTCTTGGTTTCTTTAGCAACTGAGACACCTTGTTCCCGACTGGAGTCAGCTTCCAATGTCTGTTTGCTGTGAAACTTTTTCATATTTTTATTTCTTGTTTCTTCAGTTGTATTTGTGGCACTTGCTGTTTCTGCTGTATTAAATATTGTTGCCGCTGTAATATTTGTTGTTTCTGCTTTATCACTTGTTATTGTCGCCGTAGTATTTTTGGTTTCTGCTAAATTATTTGTTATTTCTGCTGCTGCACTTGTTGTTTGATTCGATTTAGCAGTAGCAAATTGTTTTTGATGTATCTTTTTGCGTAATGTACTTTTTTTTAAATCGGGGTGGTAGGGAAAATTATGCTTTCTCAAATAATGTCGTTTTTTATTTGACAAATTTGAAAATGTAATATATTCGCAAATTTCGCAACTTAACTTCTTGGAGTCCATCTTGCAAATGAAAATGCGATTATAAAAATGAACTGTTTTCACTTGTTTGAATTTTTCTATTCTCATTTTCTCTCAAAAATGTAAGTACATATATAAATAGATATGTACATATGTGTGTTTTATGCTTCGCAGGTAGAAATACTCGTATTGAGCGCACAGAATTTTGATTTACACCATTGGTCAACATAAATAACAAATGCTCAAAAGTAGAACAGCACTAATCCATGTTTAATGTTATAATGTACATATTTTTATACCCTTCACCTAAAATGGTAAAAGGTACATACATATGTACATATATTTATATACAGATATGTTCTGAAAATCATACATTTCAAATCACTAGTGATTTTAAAATTAATAATGGTCATGCATATATTTGTTCACTCTTTTTTAGGGTTCCGTACACCAAAGGTGGAAAGGAGAAAGAGCTACGGACCTGAAATTTGGACAGAGTATGTAGAACCTTGGCCAACAACAAAAAACAAAAAAGGGGGAGAATAGCGAATTAAAAATTAAAGGGTGTTTCAAAACGAGCGACGAAAAATGTTAAAATCCCATGTAATGTACATACAATTGTATGTACATACATATGAATATTGACACTTGGCATTTGTAAAATTAGTGTATTTTGATATGGACTACAACAATTAACAGTAAAATTAAAAAAAAAATTTAAATTAAAGGGTGGTCCATCAGTTAATGCATTTTTAACTATGTAATTTTGACAACTTGCTATATCTTCGAAACTCTTAAAATTTTCAAAAACGGTAAAACTAAAAAAAATCCGAAAATTATGAAATCGCCAAACCAAAAAAAAAAAAATCGCCAAACACAAAAAAAAAGTCGCTAAAACGAAAAAGTACCATATTAAAAACAAATTTCTAACATTAAAATAAATCGACAAAACCAAAAAAATCGACAAAATGAAAAAATCACCAAAATTAAAAAAACGCCAAAACCGAAAAAAATCGCGAAAACGAGAAAAAATCGCCAAAAATTAAAAAAATCGCAAAATTGAAAAAACGCTAAAAGCCGAAAAAATCACCAAAACGCGAAAAGGGCGCCAAAACTAAATAAATTGTACAAATGAAAAAAATCGCTAAATAGAAAAAATCGCCAAAACGTGAAAAACGCCAAAAACTAAAAAATCGCCTATATGAAAAAAATCGCCAAAATAAAAAAATTGCCACAATGAAAAATCGCCAAAAACCGAAAAAATCGACAAAACGGAGGAAAACAGTGCCAAAACTACAAAAAAAAAACGCAAAAAAGACAAAACTAAAAAACGCAAAAAATTATTATTTTATAGGCTAAAGTTCGTATTGAATTACATATCTAGTGTCCGTACGGAACCTTTCGTGAGCGGGTCAAAGTCGCACTTCACTGAATTTATTTAACTTTTCTATTGTAGAGAGAATTAATTATCATTTCTGAAAGAAATTTATTGTATATGATTTTAAGAACGTCTACAGGACCATTATTACTTTTAAAATCACTAGTGATTTCAAACATGTGATTTTCAGAACATGCCTGATAGGTTTTTCATTCCTTGTGATTACTACAATACTTATATGCCATACCCATAAAGTATATCTAAAAGGATGATTCCAGGGTTGGAAAATTTAAACAGTTTTTTTTATATAAAAGTAACTAGGTTAAATATATCATATATATATCGCTGAAGAATAGTCATAATTACAAAATCAGTAAAAGAATATGTAAGTATATTAAATTTTTCTGAAAAAAAGCCGAAAAATATGAAATAAGTTAGTTTAGTTGGTATGGAGGTAAAGGATTATTAAATAGTATAGCACAGTTTTTGAACTTCATATGTTATCAAAAAATTTCCATTTCATCAACTTTTCCACCCTTTCCATAGTTGAAACAGAAACACCAAAATTGCACCAGTATGGATACTTATTTGATGCAGTTTTCGTAGTCGGTATCAATATGGTAATGGGTAGCAAAAGATTTATCTTATATATCGCTACCTTAATATAGAAAGGCCCTAACTCACTATATTTTTGAATTCGAGTTTTTTGTATTTTTCGTTAGATGAATATCTAATGTGTCGAAAAATTTCGATTTCGAACAAATAATGAGTTAAGGCCTTTCTATATTAAGGTAAACGATATGCACATTCAATTTCCTTTAGATATGGATGAATAAATTGCCATTAGGAAGTGCTTATTAAAACTATAGTAGTTTTAGGGTTTTAAAATTTCGCATTATAGAAATATTTAATTTAAAAATCGTATACACCGTTTCCATATAAGAAAAGAATAGTTATGTACGAGTAGATGTCAACAAGCGCTACCTTGGCAAGTACGTAAGCAAATACGTTTTTGTAACACACTTGCCTTGACTTATTGTTTTATAAGTTATTCTTTTTTTGCCTGAAATTACTTCATTGCCATAGTAAACATATTTTTTGGCATCAGTGACAATTGAAAGTGGAATTCAAGAACATTTTTGAATTACTTTTCACCTTAATAAAAGTCATTAAAATCTTGTTAAGGAGGTCGAAATAATACAGATGACCTTGAGCAATTAATGTATATGTGTATATTATTAATCACTTAATGATTCTGAGGAAACTATGATTAACATAATTTTATATCAGATGGTCCTTGTGAGCTATGTTTAGTTAAAGTGTAAAAATACACAACAACCTATTTCATTTTCTAAATTTAATAATTTTCAGGTCATAAAGTTGCTAATATTCGTATGTTTATTGTTCATTTCCATACAGCGTTACCGTTGAAAATTTTCAAGAAGGGGCACAAAAAGGCGATTTTCATAAAAAAAGCAATGTGAGTCCGATCACAGAGGAGATGTGTAAACATCTAGTAATGAAAATTTTTATTTAAGTTGGAAGTACTTATGCTTTTAGTATCTTTTTTTAAATTAATTAATTAAAAGTATCAACACTTTCAATATTGTAAATACATATGAATTTGCTGGTTTTTGTTTGTTTTATTAAACTTATTTGGTTAGTAAATGGGCACACTGCAGTATATGTATATGTACTGCATTCAAAATTGCAGTAAGCAGTAAATTTACTGATTACTAAAAAAATTCAGTAAATTTTTACTGCTAATTAAATTTAATTTGCATTACCAGTAAAATCGTAGGGCCGTAATCATAATAAAATTGTAGCAAGTGGCAAAGTTTTTTCATTCAAATTTTGAAACTTTTGAATGAAAAACATTTAGCCACTTGGTAGAATTTCATTATGAATACGGGCATTACTGATTACTGAAAATTCAATGCACCTCATCATACAACAAATCATTTAGGCAATTTATAAAAATTGTAGAAAAAAATTTTAGTAATCAGTAAAAATTTACTTGTTAAACATTTTTTATTGTTTTTACTGAAACTTTAGTGGTACTGCAGTGCTCATCTATGGTAAATGCCTATACTTTTACTTTTTAATTTTTAATTCCTGTTGTTCATCGTTTAGTTATTGCTGTTCTTGTTGTTGTGTACGCATTGCAATTAAAATAAATTCAGTAAAGTGCGAGTTTGACTCGCGCACATTCGGTTTTGATAATTTTTTTTTTTTGATTTAGCTTTCTTCCTTTTTTAAGTTTTTTCAGTTTAAACGATTTTTTTCAGTTTTATCGCTGTTTTCTCGTTATGGCGTTTGTTTCTCTTTTTGTGTTTTTTTAATTTTCTCAATTTTTTTTATTTTGTCGATTTTTTCATTTTGGCGATTTTTTTCTGTTTTTTTTTTGGGTTTTTTTCATTTTGGCGATTTTTTCTGTTTAGGGGGTTTTTTTATTTAGGCGATTTTTTCATATTGGCGATTTTTTTGTTTAAGGATTTTTTTCATTTTGGCGATTTTTCCGGTTTTTCGCGATTTATTTTAGTCCTAGAGATTTTTTTTCGTTTGGTGCTTTTTACGTTTTGGCGATTTTTTTTTTGTTTTTGGCGATTTTTTTATATTTGGCGATTTTATATTTTATTGATTTTTTAGTTTTACCGTTTCAAAAGTTTAAATTTCAAGAGTTCTGCTCTTACGGTTTCCAAGATACAGCAAGTTGTCAAAATTACAAAGTCAAAATTGCAGTAACTGATGGAACACCCATTGATTTAAATTTTTTAGATTTAGTGCTAATTGTTGTAGTCTGTATAAAAATACACTAACTTTTAAAATTTCAAGTGTATATATGTACATACAATTGTATGTATATTACATGGGATTTTAACATTTTTCGGTGCTCGTTTTGGAACACCCTTTAATTTTTAACTCTCATGTATTTGTTGTTGTAGTGGCCAAATGTCTACACATTGTGTCCAAATTTCAAGTCCGTAGCTCTTACGGTTCATTTTCACCTTTGGTCTACGGAAATATACAGAAAAATAGCCGGCGGCAACGCACCGTCGCCTTCGAGCCGGTCGACTTGTTTCTCTGCTTGGTATTGCTTCTTTCAAACACTAATACACTCATACATAGCTCACACCGATTTGACAATGAAAAGCAAAAGCAAAAAGCAAAGAAATCTCAGCAAAGAATCAAAGTCAAAAGATTTTTACCCCCTAGCGTATAGATGTTTACACATCAAAAAAGTGGCACAAAAAGGTGGTTTCTAAGAAAATAAGGGGCAATTTTAAATAAGTAAAAATAAAGGTAAAATTAAAGACACAAACATATTTATTAACCTATTTTTATTAAAAACAAACAATAAAAACAAATTTCTCATGTATAAAAAGTATACTGTGTATACACAAACATTAATTTTATGAGAACTCATATACATAAGTTTATTCGTACATCTTACTTGCAAGTAAAAATTCTAACTTGTGGCAGAATTGGGTTTTACTTTCTCTTCTATTACGAATCAGCTGACTCTTTTTTGCTTTTAGAAATCTTACACAAGTCTCTAGTTTTTCTGTTTCGTTCTGTTCTGTTAAAGTTCAACCTGCGAAAATCCAAAAAATTTTAAGTAATTCTAAGTGACAGCATAAATGAAATAAAAATTAGTCACAATTTAAAAAAAAAATACAAATTTAAAAATTTTATTTTTATCAGAAAAACATAAAATTATTTTGAAACATAAAAATAGACAAACTCATCGCTTCAGTGGAAAACTGTGGCCGTTCTGCTCAGAAACAGGTGATACGTTTTAACATAAAATGTAACTATTAAAACTTAGAAACAGAACGGCACAGCACAGAACATAAACCTTTACTAACTCACGAGAACAATTACTGATTACTGGAAATAAGATGTATGTATACAGAAAAAGAAATTTTTGATTTTACAATTGTATATTTGACGACTGTGAATATACTTCTATAATACCGGCTAGTTGAGTATTTGCAAATACAGTTTCTATTTACAAATAAGGCGAGTATAAACGTAATATATATAGCTACTAAATAAAAAAAAATCATAAAATCTATGATAATAATCAAACACTGGTCAAAATGTGGCATTTGATATTGATCGAAATTCCAACAGAAAATAAATGGGAATTTCGTTCGATATTGAATGCCGTAATTTGCCCCACTTCTTAAGACTTACAAAAAATTAAAAACATTATTAAATTTTTGGGCATCTTTTGGGGCATATCACTTTTTTACTTAAAAACCAGTATAATTCAAAAACTGTACTTAACCATTTAAAGTTTTGATAAAAATTGTAAACTTCGATTCTGAAGAGAATAATACATTCATGGTATTATTTTTATGCATAATGCATACTTATTAAATACCTTAAATATCAATTCTTTTAAAATTGTACATCTGTATTTATTAATAAGTTGTTCAATTGCAATGCATTCTTTCAAATCGTTTCGAAATAAATTTAAGGCAGACAGCATGGACAGGCAAGTGTCTACTTTCACTCTATTTGAAAAATTTTTAGCAATGCTAATTTAAGTTTACGCTTTATGTTTTTTTTATAAAGATGGAATAAGATGTAACTCACCGACCTTGCAATTGCTGAATCTGGGTATTTTTTGCGTTTAATTTGGCCAATTTGTCCATTGACTTAAAATGAGTAGTTGCAACTTATCATCATTACCTTTTTAAAATATGCACATTAATTAAATTTGGCTTTCACAATAGATATCGGAAATACAGTTAGAATTATCAAGTATTGAGTGTAAAATTGTACTCGTATATTTAAAAACCTTACGCAAATGAAAAGATTCATACCAAGGTGTATGTATATTTTTATATTAAGTTTGACACATAGGAAATAAAATCTTGTTTAATGTAGAAGCTGTACGAATCTTCGTACATTTATTGTCAAAATAAACACTAAAGTTGACTTTGAACAAGAAGGGGCACAAAATAATGCAAATGATACTAAAAGGGGATTTAAAAGTAAGGGGCATAAAAAGTGGCAAGGTTGAAAAAGGGGCAAAATGCGACTTTAGTCGCACAACGGTAACGCTGTTTCCATATTAAGGCTCAATCAGACGTGACATAACCAGTGTGGTATCTCTACGAAGACCAAAAGCACATTAAGCTGTTGCAAAAAGGGTAAAAAGCGCAAAAAATACGAAAAAGAGCGTAAAAAAGCACCAAAATATTTTTTTTTAATTTTAATACATTAAGGGCGACTTTTTGGGTTTTTTAGTTTTTTTTTTAGTTTATTTCTATAATTAATTAGTTTGATATTTTTGAGTGGTAGTTTAAACTTCTTATTATTTGTAGTATTACCATACTGAGGAACAAAATAGTGGCAACCAGCGTTGCAGTTTTGGTTAATTGTAACCAAAATTGGTTACTTTTTTTCCAATGTGTACTTGTGTACTTTTTTTCCATTTTGGTTACTTTTTTTCAACAAAAAAATAACCATTTTTATTCATATATGTAGTATGTGGTATGTTAAATTTGCACATAACTAATTATCTTGATAAAAGATCACAATTTAAGCGTTTTTACTACGTTGTAAAGACAACACTGGATAATCAACATATCTTTTAAAAAAATACATGTCTGTCTCTGAACATAACAAGCCTGGTTTCAAAAATCAGATGCATTCAAACACTATGTAAAAAGTTAAAAGCGAATTTTTTTATTTGAGAGCGTAACAAGCAGGGAACGAAGCCGACCGATCTGTGAGTCGGCTAACACCCGCCGCTGGCAAAATTTCTAAATTAGAAGTAAATGATGATATGGACCTAGTTGAATTTTGGGACGCGGTTTCAAAACATACAAATGGATTGAACGAAAAATGTTTTTATGATTTAATTAATTTAATGTAAAATTTAATGTCACTGCCACACAGTTCGGCTGCTGCTTAATACTTTATCTATACAGTCATGTGTTTTGATAATGAATGTAATTAAATTACATATTCTTTGTTGTTACTAAAAATATTTTGGTTTGGGATTTCTAATAAATAAAATAGATGCACAGTTGAATAAAGATGCTTGTTTTGTAAAGGTTTTTGTTTGAGGTTTTTAAACTTGTTATGTTTGTATATTGTGATTCTCAATATAGTATTAAGAGTCTTACTATAAATAATTATACGGAGTTTGTTAACTAAATTCAAAGATTTTTTTGGGTTGAAGTCTACTGACGAGTTCTACAAGCGGGAACAAAATGCATGTAGACAATTGCTTAGCCATAAAAACAAGCCAATTTTTGAAATTTCTAATAATTTACCTGAAGTATTTTTTTTTACAAAATTGATTTTATTGATTGTTAATTATAATAACTACTAGTTCACAGAAGCTATTTGTATTGAAAACAAAAACAAAGCACACAAAATTTGTTTTTGTTTTCATTATAAATAGACACCTGAGAATTTTTACATGGCTTCTATAAACTGGCAGTAAGATATACTTTTAAAACTTGTTTTTTTGTTCCACTTTTATTTGCAATCTATTTTACAATATTTAGCAAATTCAATAATTCAAGCAAAAAAATATCACATTTGTTATTATCTACATTAAGTTAATAAACTATATATACATACATACATACATACGTGAAGTACAAATTTAAATGTAATGGTCATTTATATTATACCATTTCATATATTAATATGTGTATGTATATTTTTCAACTGAAGTACAAATAAAACAGTATTTTAAATACATAATAATTGTGGTTACTTTTTTCTGCATTTGGTTACTTTTTTTTTGTATTGTGGTTACAAAATATTTTTGGTCGTGGCAACGCTGGAGGCAACATTTTCTGTGTATAAGTAATGCATGCTATCAAAACACTTTGATTTTTTGTGGAAAGAAGAAGAAACTGTCATGTTTTATTATTTACAAGTAAAATATTGCGCGTGTTAAGGGAAATAGATAAATAATATAAAATATATATATTTATTTATGTGTTTTTAAATTATTTTATAATATAATTTTTACAAAAAGTTATAAGTTTCACAAGTGTATGTTGTCAATGTTAATGTATGATTAAACCACCACGATTGCCCGCTTAAACTAGCAAGTAAAGCATATAATCGACTACCCAAAAAATCACAAATGAAGATTAAGGTTAATTTAATCTCTAATCTTGAACTCAAAAAGCCGCCCTAAGCCATTTAAAAAGGAGAGTTTAGAGTGTAAAAGCTCAAACATAATTTAAAATTTTTGCTTCGAAATAAACAAAGTATTTGAGATGTAATAACAGAATTTATTAACATATTGATTAAAACAAAATCTTGTTTAATTTAATAAAAATAAGTATGTGAAAACAAATAATAAAAAAAACATGAGTCAAATAATTGAATATGTTCTGCATTCCACGTGAAATTAAAAGTGTGGAATTGCCGTAGAATTGTTGTTGGAAATATGTATTTACAACAACAATGCTATGGCAATTCCGAACGATTTAATTTCACGTGAAATACAGAACATACCCGCATATAGTAGCATATACTCGCATACATTCGTACATACAATAGTAGGTGAAGCTTAGGCTTAGATTAAGATATGTATGTTACTGAAAAATCATTTACACATAAAGAATGCATTAAAAGCGTCACTCTTTTCTTAAGTACTCTTCAATTAAAAGTTTTTATTTTTGTGATATTCACCCTTATTCCAGTTGTCAACATTGACAGCACGTCAATACGATATGAAAAAATTGGGAGTTGGCTACGCGCTGTCTAAAACAACTGACTGCTATTGATAACCTCATGCTTTCAATCGAAATCGGCCCTTAAAATTTAACCACCCTATAGTATGATTAAAAATTTGTGTAAGCTTTAACAAATGTGTTATTCCATACTACTTTCAATCAATTATTATGCAGAGAATTATGTGGTACTTTCCAGTTACTTCCGTTTTTTATTTTCCAAAAAAAAAATTAAATTTTTTAATCCCAATTATGAAAAGTTTTCTAGATGTTTTTAACATAGTTTCCGTTATTGTCATTAAAACCAATTTAATAAGCCTCAATTAAAATGTGCTGATATTAGCTCTTAAAAGTATTTTAGTTTTGTAAATTAATAATATTTTTATTTAACAAAAAAGCACCAAAAGCACTGTAAGAAATTGTTAAAAGCACTGTAAATAGCCGCTTTTTAAAAAAGGGTATTAGCCAAAATTTCGCGTTTATGAAGAGGCAAAAAGCACCAAAAAATACCCGAAACGCACCAAAATACCATCACTGGACATAACCATAGTCATAGAGAGCAGTCGTTCGAACTATAGCATTGCACAGATACATATTTATCGTTTTCTGTTACTAGTTGTAAATGTTGATTTTTTAAGCAATTATTGTATGGTTGGGCAATGAGCAAATGAAAACAACACATTTATTTGTTTTTGTTTTCTAACGCAAATAAGATACATAAAACTGTTTTTACCATAAGTGCCTTATAATGTGTTAAGAAAAAATATATTTGGCTGATGAATGAAAGCAAAATTGCACATACATATGTAAGTAAATGATACATGTACATGAAACACATGCATTTGTAATTACTCTCAGAGCAAAATTGTCTCTTTCTCTCTCTATACATTGGCTGCGCCACAAAATAACACAACGAACGTCCTCACATACATCTGCACATCATGTATTTGTTTCAATAGTGGTTTTTTCATATATTTGTATTACAATATGTATATTTTGAGCAAAAACAGATCAAACAGTTGCTCACCAGCAATGCAATAAGCAATTGTTATTTGTTTTCAATTGTATATTAATTTGAAAAAGCACGTACACACAATAACTCTTACACTAGTTCTGTCGCTTAGGTACACTACAATTATACGGTACATAACATATGATTTTGGCTATACAAACGAGTATACAAATGCAACCCTTTAATATGTACATATGTATGAATATGTAAAATATACATAGATATGTGCGAATGTATTAAAGCGTCCCAAAAAACTATTTTTATTTAAAAACAATACCAATAAAAATAAAAATAGGTACGTATAATCATAATAATTATAATGATAATAATAATATAAATATTTTTTATAATTATAATTCGTTGTAATACGGGTATGAAGCTTAAATTGTAATTTCACTAAATGTCAAAGTCATTACAATGTTTGTAAGTATAAAATAATGATTTGATACCATTTAAATAAGTTTGGTACTTTTTCCATACTATCAAAAATGTGAAGAAGTTGAACTCTCATCAATGTTTCGAACAGCTGTTTTTCATTTTACTTAATTTTTTTTTACTCATAAGCACCCAGCAACCAATACATAGGTCCTGTATGTGTACATATGAATGTGTTTTTGTTAAAAAAATACATACATACATATGTATATTGTTTGTGAATAAAACTAAATTATTATGAGTAGGTACGAACATTAAAAAGAAAAGGATAAAACGAGAAAGTGAAGATTTGATTGAAATGCTACTGCAAGCATACACATTCCTGGAAATTAAAGAGGTAAATACTTCGTCTTTCCGATGAAGTTGCTCAAAAGCTGTTCTGGTAATGTACAATGAAAAATATTACGGTTGAGCGTTACAGCTGGTATTAAAATTATTATGATTGAGTTCATTTAAGTAAAATAATAATAATTTTCAAAATCTCCAGGCGCATTTTCGTTGTAAATGGTGTGTTATTTCAAAAACTCAATTAGTTTTTTCCAACAGGGTAAAACTTGCCATCAATAGAAAGTAAATTAAAACAGTTTCAGCGGAATTATTAAAAAAATCTTGGATTAATTAAAACATTACTTTTTTATATACTATTATATACTTATAAGTTCTAATGCATACATACATACTCGTATGTATGTATATTCACACAAGTCCGTATACATATGTATGTATGTACATTTCAATCAAAATGAATTCCATGAATTTAAATATTATACATACATACATATGTATATGAACTTTCGCGTTTGACTTGAAATAACTCGCATTTTAAAATCAAAAATGCGTGTTTGCTGGGCACAAAGCAATTACCGTGTATGTATGTGTGTACAAAGAAGTTTTTTTGTTTGTGTCGAAAACACATGAGACGTTTTTAAGCATTCTATAAGCGCTCAAACGTTTACATTTACATTACATTTACCTTACATCTGCGATTTCTACAGTCGGGTAATGGAGCCTTAAATTTCATGAAATTTGTTACACGCAACTTTTTGTATTTGCACCGCTATAGAAGAAAATTTTATATGAAAAAGGACGTAGAATAAATCTTTGATGGAATTTGTGGCAGCTTTTTTGGTATAAGATGCTTCTTTAGCCCTCCTTTGACAAATAAACAATTTTAATGCAACTAATTTCATGAAAAAAATGTTTCTGTTAACTAAAATTGAAATTTTTAAACAGAAATAATTTTTAGTCAGGCTTGAGTTCAGTAATTTCGATTCTTTTTATTGAATGAAATATTTTATTAATTAATGTGAGTTTCTAAAGAAGAGAATAAAAATTAAATTAGACTTTTAAGCTGGGGGAAATACCGATATTTTTCTGTGCAGCAACGCACTTCATCAGCACCCTAGTCTATCTACTTGGGTAGAGATTGTTATTAACATCAGCTATTTAACGTACATAAATTCTAATGAAACGGAATGTGAGAAATGATTGTTGTGTACAATCGGTATTTCCCCCAGCTTAAAAGTCTAATTTAATTTTTCTTCTCTTCTTTAGAAACTCACATTAATTAATAAAATATTTCATTCAATAAAAAGAATTGAAATTACATCATTAAATATATTAATGATTTTCTGGTTACATCTAGCCGAGTCGGGCACATTTCCAGAAGCAGCACGTGTGAAATTCTCATGCCGTATACTATTTGCTTTAGATTATTTTATTTCATTGTAAAATTCAAAAATATTTTAATAACAACTAATCAATAAGTTTAAAAATTGGATTCAAACTTAAATGTACACGAGTAGTTTAAAAAATTGAAACAGTTTTGCGTAAATTTAAACATAGATATGTATGTACATGTAAAAAATTCGTTATTGTCGAATATAAAAATATTAAAGAGGTAAGCTATGTATGTATATACATGAAATTAAGGCAGAATTAGTTTTTACTTTCTGTTCTGTTATGAATCAGCTGACTCTTTTTCGTTTATAGAAATTTAATACAAGTAATTAGGTTTTCTGTTTCGTTCTGTTCTGTTTCGGTTCAACCTGTGAAAATCAAAAAATTGTTAAGTATTTGTAAGTGACAGCATAAAATAATAATAAAAATATTTTGATATAATTAAAAAAAATTAATTTTTAAAACAAAAATAAAACTATATTGAAGTTTATCAATAGACGATGCAAAACTCTTCGATTTAGTGGAAAACTGCGACCCTTCTGGTCAGAAACAGTTAATAAATTGCTACATAAAAAGTAAGTACTCAAATTTAAAAGCAGAACTGCATAGCACAGAACAGCAACAGAAAGTAAAGACTAAATAAGCCGTTAGTATCTATCATGTTTTGGCATGTATGTATTAGAGGCCTGCGTAAAAGGTCTTTAAACGTAAATACGTCATGATTTTTAAATGTATTCACGTCGCATGTAAATTATTATATTAATTATTATTATTATATTATACTAAACCAATAATAAATGCAGCCGTACTAACACTCAAAAGAAGTACTGTTGATTAGTGTATGCTTGTTATTTTTCATATTGTACGTTTGAGTGTGTGTGTAATATGTAGATGGTAAGCTACATATTACGTGATTAACCGCATACAACTAATGATAATGCTTGTGTGTGCCTTTGCATGTGCGCAGAAAAATAAAAATCATACACATACATGCATGACGTTTGTACACGCGCTCATGCGTAGAAGGAAGCAAGTATCACAAATTCTTCCGTCACGAAGTATTTTCTTCTTTACTCTTATACCTTCAATACTCAAACAAATTTCTTGCAAACAGTGTTGTTAACGTTAGTTTTATAAGATTTCGCTGTGGTAAAGCATTTGAAAAATCCCTCTTGAAAGTTCTTATAAGATGTCTTATGCAGGAGACTAGTATGTATGTAGGTTTTAAGCGACAAAAATTAAAGTTTTCAGGAGAAGGTTTTTTTTAATATTCAAATATGTTTTTGTTACGTACAAAAAAATGTTCGCTTACGATAAAATTTTATCTTAAAAGTTATTAACAATTTTAGCATTTTGATAATTTTAAACGATGGATATTTATGGGCCATAAACTTTTAATTTCAATAAAGAAGTCAATTTTCGATAACATGTCGCTTACGGTAATATCGAAAATATGGTTCGATATTCAAATATGTTTTACATGGGTGAATTCTCGCTTACAATACAATTTTACAGCCCCTAGCATTAAACACGTTCACCACAGCAAGCTACCGACTACCAAATGTCAAGGATAGAATACACATGTTTATATGAGATTGACTAAAATGAAGACAACAGGGCGACAGGTTGTTGTCTATGCTGATTTTGTCGTTGTAGTCCAATTTAACTAATTTCTATTGGTGGTAATACCCCCAATAATGTCAAAGATTTTATAAAAATTTCCAAAGCGGTAGCGCCGAATCTCCAAAAATGGCAAGGCGGCAACACTTTTGCTTATTTCCGCCACGAAAAGTCTCTACCGCGGGAATTTCACCCACCGCTGGCTAACGAACCACATCAAAAAGCTCAAAGTCTACTTGCACGTGCAAGAACGCTCATGTCCCGTATCACTTTTGTAATCCGCGAATATTTTTGGCATCCGCCAACCGAATTCGAAGATTTTTACACCACGGTATTTCATCAGAATTCACGCTTTCCGACGATATAATTATCATTAATTGTTTTTAATTTTAACGCGTCTTTACAAAATTCCGCTATACTCCGCTTATAATGTACGTCCGTACACTCCGAAGTCCAGCAAACATGTGAGTAGATAGGGACAGATGTGCTACAGATTTAAGTGGGTACCTGCCATTACGGCATAATCCCGGTGCTCTCAACAACGGGTTGCTTTCCTGCGCCCCCATGCATAACAAGTAGTGTAGCAAGTTATAAAACAAGCTGTATGACAAGTTATGCATGAGTACCATCCGACAACATTCATTTGGACATGATATCGTCTCAGGGTAGGGGCGGAGCCTTTCTAAAACTCCTTCCTAGATATGGGTCGGCGCACCCGGTCACAATGCAACTCCACAACGAGCGAAACGCTCTACCCGCGATTTTGGGTACAACCGCAACCACCACGAATCTCCCCAAAGGGCCGACCCAAAACAGGCAGAAACCGAAGTTTCTGAGGCTCCTGACACCGTGGTACCAGATTAAAGGCTCTGGTTAGACTTCGTAGCCGAGACTACTACCAGTTGCAAACCCCAAACGGCTCCGGGAACTAGGGACCCGTAAAAGCGAAATAAAAATAAAATAAAAACGCATAAAATAAACACAAAAATAATGGAAGAAACACAAAATTTAAGGCAAAAAGAAAAATAAAAATTAAAATAACGCCATCAATGATAGCACCAAAAAAGACACCAACACGAACAATAAACAACCACCCTCACGGGTGAGCAAAGGCCGTATATGGCACCAGCAAAAGACAATACGAACAAAACAATGACAATGCCGCCCTCACGAGCGATACAATGGGCGGGGTAATGACCCAACAAAACAAAAACAACAATAAACAAAACAAAATATCAAGGCAGCAGGGGAGAAACAGGAATAACAGCACATGCAACTAGAAATAGCCCAACAGAAAAAGGTAACAGTATCAGTAGAATATAGCAAAGAGAAGATGGTCAACAAACCATCAACGGCAATACAAAAACTCAATGGCAGAAACTGGAAGCTGAAAAGCAGACACGACGGTAGGAAAGGGGTGCGGCGGCAGGAACCCGTTATTACGGATGGTGCTCCTCCTATTAAAAACGCCACGCGAAAATTCGGCCAACCTCCGAAACGTCCAATAAAACACAACTCACATCCAAACGCGCGCCATCCCAAACCACACCTATACTATCCAAATCCCTAATGTCATGATAGTCAAGACACACCGTCAGTATGTGCCTCCAGTCCTCAAGTCTCATCCCACACCCACAGTCCGGTGTCTCGGAAAGACCCCTCCTAAACAAAAACTTATTAAAGGAACCATGTCCCGTCAGCATGAAGCCAAGGCTAAGACCAAAGTCAAAGTCCGGGTATTCACGAACAAAGTTAGCGTCATGTATAAACTCATACGTGACCCTCCCTTTGTCACTCTCTGCCCATCGTGCTCTTCACCGAGAAACAAGATGTCCATTCGATAGCTCCCTGACGTCCCTAACATCCCTACCACCACATCAGCAGTAGTAATCCAATCACACGCAAGAAGTGGTAAGCCCCTCTTTACCTTGAAAGCAATAGCACGAAGTATTACCTCCAAGTCAAGAGGAGCCGCAGCAAGCAAGACCTGAAGAGCATCAGTTGACAAAGTATGACAAACTGGCATACAGCCGAGTAAAGCAATCCTTTACAAGACAACACCTTGTTTCTGCCAGCAACAGACATAGCACTCTCCTACCACACAGGTGCACCATATATTGCACAAGCAACAAACAGTCCACCATAAATAGTACGTACAGTACGTCTACTGAGGCCCCAGTCACTTCTAAGAATGCGTTTAACTTTACCTACTATGGCAGTCAGCTTTTCGTGAACCTCCCGCGGGACATTTCTTCCTTCAGGTTCATGTCGTATAACTCTGCCACGAATTCGGCAGTAGAAATCTTTTGCATAAGTCAGTTTCTACAACTCTGGCCACGTATTCAGTAACTCGCTAAAACTAAATCTCTATCGCTTAAAATCTGTAGAGTCAATTTATCGATTTTCGGCTATAAATACAACTTTCAAACTTGTATTGCTAAATCAGACATTGGCTCAAAAACTTATTGCGCCAAAATTTTAGTGTTAGATTTCGTTGCTAAAAATTTTTAATTTTCTATTTGCGTAGCATTTTACCGATCGAATTCAGCCATAGCTTAGCTAATAATCAAATTTGCTTAAGAATATATTCATTTCTCTTACACCAATTGATTTTTTTCATTTTTCATCTAAAAGTGTGTGTTTCTTTCCATAGCATTTCATATCAGGGTTGTATGCAGGTCATTACAAGAATATATAATATATTAAAATAATTTAAAGATTTATATTATTTAAAAATGCAAATGACAAATTAAAATATGTATTTCTAATATGTATGGTATATACATATGTACTTAGTTATGTATGTATGTGTAAAAGTTAAAACTTTAATATAAAAGTGAAACCTATTACACATGTGCGACGCATACAAAAAAATCCATGATTTCACTATATTGGCAACATTGCCATTGCGAATTCATAACAAAAGAAAGCAGCATGAACAAAAGTCGTTTCAATGAACAATCTCTTTGTGTTAACAGTATGAAACGAAACGTTTTCACTCACAGTATGATAAAAGCAAAAGTTTGTTGTGTATTAACATATTTATTCGGAGTTGGGCTTTAGTAAACAAACATTTCAGTAGTTTCATGGATGAAATTGTTCATGCAACCCTGTAGTACATATATAGAAGAATATATTTTTTGAAAGGACACTTTTGTCTATGCAAGAAACCTTTTCTTAAACTTCTGCAAATACCACCAGTTAGAGCTGCAAAACTATCGATAGTCGCTCCACTCGATAGTTTCGATAGTTTTATGTAAAACTATCGATAGTATCGAATAGTTTTATAAAAGTTGCCACATAAACTACATTTGACTCGAAAAAAAATCCAGAGTCCTCAACATTTTCATTAGTATATAAAAATATATCAAGCCTTTTTTTTCGATTTTATCGTAAGCCGCACATTATCGAAAATATACTTTTTTATTGAACTTATAATTTTATGGGCCTATCCGTGGTTTAGAATTGTCAAAATGCGAAAATTGTTGATAACTTTTAAGACACTAACTGTAAAGTTTTATCGTAAGCGACAATTTTAACCTTCTAAAAATTAAATTTTTATCGCATACGATTACATCGAAGATTAGGCTGGATATGTAGGTATGTAGGTACAATTAAAAAAAAATTTTGTAGGGAAACACGCTAGGGTATGTCAAAATAAATCCGAGACGATTGGCGGCCGTCGCGATATCAGTACCACCAAAATTTATCTTTGTGTCGACGATGTTGAATTTATTAAGATACTTGTGACTACTATTTGTCGAATAACACTTGGATTTATAAATAAATTCATATACATACATATGTATTTAAGTACTTATGTATACAGAAGCAGGGATGCGGTGTCATATTTACAAATTGTACTAACTTTCAAAAAAAATTTAAATTTTTTCAGTACGATTGTACATAATTCTTTATTTATATTTTTTTAATACTTGTACTTTTTAATTAACTAAAAATCAATTAACAAAACGCCAGAAGGTGCACAAAGAATATTAGTTGCTGGGATCTGAATATAAAAGTAACATTTACGATATACTACGTTTATAACCTTTTTTTTATTCGATTGTTCACAGTCGATGCAAATAGTCGGCTTCTCTCCTTGGTACGAAAATAAAATTTCCACATTTGCTGATGAATTTGGAATAAATAAAATTCCTCCAGCAATTCTTTAAGTACCGGAAAACATCGTTTGATTTACATAATTTTCAAATACCTTCGAGCTAAAGATTAACCCCCTTGTGCAAAAAAATAAGTGAACGTTAAAACCGGTTTTTCTATGGAAATTTTTTTTAATGTACACTTCAAGCACGCATTATTTTTTGCATAAGGGGGTTAATATATTTTAATACTATTTGTGACATGTAATAAATATAAAGAGATTCCAGTAGTGCTAAATGGGTCATTGCGTTGCTACGGTACTTTTGGCATTCAAATAGCGCCAAAATTATACAATTGTACCAACTTTTGTATCGCTGTACAAAAGGTTAAATCAACGACGGATAATTTGCTTCAAAGCTGCCGGATACTGTTTACTGACTTCGATTATTTTTACTCTTTTAATTACTTGTTTTTTTTTTACCGATAGTATCGATAGTGAAAAAAACTATCGATATTTCATTTACAACAAAACTATCGATACTATCGATAGTACTATCGATAGTTTTGCAGCTCTACCACATGTATTTGGTGGATTTAGTGTTAATATATTCTGCAGTTTAATATAAAAAGAAGTTTTTATGTACATAATTATATTAAGAATATTTAAAAATGTAAATGGATAAAGATGAGGAATTCAGAACCATGTATGTTCAGTTTGACTACAATTTATTTAATTTATTATAAAAACTTTGTATAATTTTCAAATGTTATTTAAATTTTTGGATAGTTTTCATAAACTTTAATGTACGCGGACAGAATTATGAAGTTCTTTTCCATATACATTTTTTTTTAATTTTGCAGAATAAAATAGACCTCCAATTAAATGTCCATAAATTTCACATACAATAGATATTCGTATTCGCGAATATCATTTTAAATATTCGTATTCTCGGATATCGTTTTAAAAATTCGAATCAAATTCTCGAATATCAAAAGTTGACATTCGGCAGATGTATGTACATAGTATACATACTCACTCGTACATAATATATGTAGGCAACACGTATGATCAATTAAATAAAGAAATGAGAAAAACATACGTATTTTTGTACAAAATTAGTAATTTTTTTCTGTTACGTAACATTTTCATTTCATTTTTTGGGATAAGTTTAGTTTTTGCGTTTATTTTTAATTTGCGGTATAGTGTATTACATACCGTTGAAAATTGCTTGGGACGTTCATATCTTTCGGATCCGTTGAGGGGTTTGGGAATCATAGGCGTGTCTGGGTTTTTGGTGCCTGGGGAGCAGTTGTTTGCTTGCCGGCGTTGCGCCAATCGGCGGCTTTGTTTGTCTGGTGTACAACGTTGCCGCTGTGGTAACTTACCACATCGGCGTTGCTGTTCTGTTGGTTTCCCTACACACAAAAAATCATAGGTTACATTTCCTAAAATAATGGTATAATTTAACTAAGTGAAAGGGTAGAATGGAATTTACAAAGTTTTTTAGGTAATTTGACAAAAATTTTGTTTATTTCTATGTTCGAAAAATCAACAAAAATTTTAGTTGAAACTCCTTAACGACTAGGTAAATTCATACTTTTGTTTTCTGTGAAATTTCTAAATAGCAAAGTAAATTTATACATATATAATGCTGCAAATTATCATGGATTTTAGTTATATTAACTATTTATAGTTCGATAACTGTCATGGATTTAAAGAATTTTTGATTTTTTAAAAAAAATTATTCTTTATTTATTAATTTATTTATCTACATACATATATGTAAAATCGAAAAAAAAACACCACGAAAATAAAACATTTAAAGGTAATGCTAAGAACACAACTTGGACGAACGACAAATTTTGTCATAAAAAATAAAACACATTCATGCATATACAAATTAACAGAACACTGCCGTCGAACGAAACTAGTCGTGCGTGACGAACTATCTGATTTATTTATTTCTATTCTCTAAGCCGAAGAAAGAACAGTTTTCTCTCTCTTTGCACAAACACTAAGCAACTTTATCAATTATAAGAGTTCTTATTTATTCGTCCTTGTTGTGCTTCACACGACGAATTTACTCAGCGAATTATTATAGACGTATTCGTCACCGTCCACGAAATTAGTCGTTCGTTTCGTTTCAGTTGTGTTCCTGGCATAAGACCACGTTTGCCGGCAATCGTAAAGCAGCTCTGAGTTGGTAGAGACCATTAAAACTTGGTATGGGGATCTTCCTATGCGAAGGTATAGGTCGTCTGCAGCTTCTGAAGGAAACACCTTTGTATATACAGGATACACTGGCCATTTGCGCACTTGCTTCTATACCATTAAAAAGTAAAAACGGAAAGCAAGGAAGAGAGAGGACGTTTGCCGGGCAAAGCTAGTTTATCTATAATAATTAAAAAGAATTATTTTACATATTTTTTTACATACCTTCTTGCTTAAAAATTTACTTTTGATAATAAAAAAGAAAACATTTCAACAAAAATTATTTCGAAAAATATACTTATGTATGTATGTACCTTATTCTAAAGCAGCCCATACACGATTCAATTCAATTTTCAATTGAGTCGGTTGTTGTCCGAATCAAAGCGTGTATGGCTTTGTCAATTGATTAGTTTGGCAGTTTCCGAGTTGGTTGAAGAAAAATCAATAGATTTTGATTTTTCATGTTGACTAGTAAATCTTTCAATTCGATTGTGCTGTGTGTGTTCGAGTCTCTTGATTTGCTGTCAAAATTTATGTTTGTAGCTTTATTTTGTATAGAAAAAGTTATGTATTTTTAAAATTGTATTTAATTTCATTGAATTCTAAATAAAAAATATTAAAATTAATGAATTAATGCAATAGAAGTTTTAAATTTTAAAATTTTTAATTGTGAAAAAAATATAAATTTGACAGTTGAATGAAAATCTTTCAATTCAGTTTATGAAGTGTGTGGCCAAGAATCAAATCAATTCAAAGACTCAATTCACAATTGAATTGAAACGTGTATGGGGTGCATAATAGTTTATATTAACTTGGAGTTTAGGTAATGTGTAATCTATAAATTACCTAACTGTATAGTTAATAAAACCCAAGTTTTTTATTTTCATATTAAAACAAGTTACCTATGCCAGCTTAGTTAATATTACCTATTATATTTTTTTATGTGTAGGATTTTGGGCAGTTTCGTTCAAGTTTTTTCGGCTACTGTATAAAACAGGATCGGAACCATTTTTTGCGGTTTTTATTAGGGGTTTTCCGGTTCTTGATCGGGTTTGTGCGGTTTTTTTCAGTTTTTCCCGGTTTTTAACGAATTTGTCGGCTTTTGTGGGTTTATTTATGTTTTTCGTCGGGCTGATTTTCTTTTGCCATGGTAACTGGCAAGAGGAAGGGCTGTGATATGGATATCTCCGATATGGCATTGGATGACCATTCCTTTCCCTTGCCACTCTGTATGACGTCTGTGCGAGCTCAAGTGGATGATACCAGTGCCGTGGATGGGGCTAAGGCCAAAACGAAGAGGCAGCAGACGGGGTCACCGAAGACCCAGAAGAAAGTGCGTGCTGGTGCTGCCGTTATAGGCGATCCGTTTGGTGACGATGAAGTGCTGGTCAGTGCTGTCTCTGACATTAAGGAGAAACTTCAAAAGAGGATAGTGAGCCACCAGAAGAAGAAGGCTACTTCTGGATTTTCGCAGGGTGATCCTATTGGTGATATGATGGCGGTAATTGGCGGGCTGACGGATTTTTTGCTAGAAGATAAGGTGGATAGTGGCATTGCTCGTGGCGTAATGTAACTTTTGGCTAGGTATGAGTCGCTTATGATGCGGCTGCTTGCTGAAAATGAGCGGTTGCGGGCACGCCTTGACATGCTGGACGCTGTTACTTCCGCCACGATGCGTAGTGTTGCTGCCCGGGTGCCCAATAATGTGGCGCCTGTTGATGCTCGTGGTGCTGCTGCTGGTGTTTCTGTTGCTTCTGCTCCAAAGGTGAAACTAGTTGAGACTTGGTCTGTTGTTGTTCGTGGTAACGGTGAATCTTCCAAGGACGTCGTCGACAAGGTAGTCCACTTGTAGTGCGAGTTCATGGTATTCGGCCATTGAAAGACAGGGTGCTATTATCCGCACCCCATCTGTTGCTGAGAGGGAGAAGATTGCGGCAAATGTAAAGTTCGCTGATGAGGTTTTGGATGCTGAAGTGAACGACAAGCTGGGACCTAGGGTCGTCGTACAACGTGTACATTCGGAGAATTCTACTGCCAAATTCATGGAAGAGTTGTACGAGATGAACCTTAAGGATGAAATGTTTCGCGGGAGGTTCACAAAGAGCGTTCGCTTAGTATCGAAGCCGTGCATAGTAAAGGCTGGTGGTCAGATGAACGTCATGCTTGAGGTCACCAATAAGGTGATGGATGTGATGGTGTCAAAGGGAGTGTACATATAGTGGTTCCCCTTTGTAGCACGGCCACAGAATCCTGTTATGGCATGCTGCCGCTGCCTTGGTTTCGACCACCATGTGGGCGAGTGCAGAATGCGGGAGGATGTTTGCCGTCTTTGTAGTGAGTTAGGCCATATGGCCTCCCAGTGCTCCAACCCGATGCGCTGTAAGAATTTCGCCTTTAAAGGATCCGTTACCCGACTGTAGAAATCGCAGATGTAAGGTAAATGTAATGTAAATGTCAACGTTTGAGCGCTTATAGAATGCTTAAAAACGTCTCATGTGTTTTCGACACAAACAAAAAAACTTCTTTGTGCACACATACATACATACACGCTAATTGATTTGTGCACAGCAAACCAGTGAAACAAGCCGAGACCATTTTATCGGCGGCGGCTGCCTGACCAAAAATTGCCGGCGGCGGCGGCTCGTTTAATGTAGTATCGCCGGCGGCTGAAATTCGGCTTATGGTAGAATTAAAAACATACAGGTATGTGAAGGAAAACGAAAACGGAGCAATTTTGTAAGTTCTTTTTAATGCTCTTTTAATGCAATTTTTATAATTTTTGTTATCAAATTCTGTTCAATAGAGAAATTTTATAGCAAAACGTATAGAATTGAATTTAAATGGCATAGAAAAGAACTCGACTGTATTTCTGCAACTCGACTATAATCTGCAATTCCATTTGATGTCTTGATTTGGAACACTTCTTTCACCTTTTCTTTTTTTTTTAATGAGCTGCTGGTAATACTTTATATCTTTTTGCACACCAGCAAATTTCTAGTCAGAACTGGATGAATCTGATTCAGGCAGGTCTTTTTCTTTTTTATTAAAATAAAAATTTAAACCTCTGCATTTTTTAATCACACTTTTTTTCACTTATTAAAATGGCTTCTTGAAAAATGGAATAAAAACTAACGGCTTTATTTTTACATACAATAGAGATGCAAAAATTAGTATCTACAAACATTTATGCCAGTCTCAATCAAAAAATTATCGGCTGAGCTGATAACAACGGCAGCTCTGATCAAGCCGGCTGAGCTTTTGAGCCGATTTTGGTCGGCGGCGGCGGGGTTTATTAGAAATTCACTGGCGGCGGCTAGCCGCCAAATTCGAACTGGTCGGCTTGTTTCCCTGCAGCAAACACGTATTTTTGATTTTAAATTGCTGGTTAATTGAAGTCAAACGCGAAAGTTCATACATATGTATATGTATAATATTTAAATTCATGGAATTCATTTCGATTGAAATGTAAATACATATGTATACGGACTTTGTTTTTTCTAAATTACAATTGAGAATTTCTGTATTACAATTGATGCTTTCTGAATTTAAATTGATAATTCCAAATTACAATTGACGCTTTAAAATAGATTCGTATATAATAAAATTTGTTCTTTTCTAAATTACAATTGATGATTTCTGAATAACAATTGATGCCTTCTGAATTTTAATTGATAAATTTTAATTACAATTGACCCTTTCTGAATTTAAATTGGAATAATTTGGTTTTTAAGGTAGCCTTCCTTACAATACCCTCTACAAGAATCAGTTGGCAGGACATTCTTATTTCGAAAAAAAATTATGTTGTGCATTGTTATTATACATTTTGCATGAACGTTGCTTCAGAAGCACTGAAAAAACTTATTTGAACAACAAAATATATAAAATTTGCATTGTGAATTTATACGTTTTAGATGATAAGTCTGAAATACTTGGCAAAAAAATTAGGCTTGAAGAAAAGTTGAGCAAGTTGTCAACGTATAAAAATAAAAGTCGATCAAGCTTAAATGCGATTTCCAATGATAATGCGTCATCCACTTCAAATATCGATCCTAATCCAAAAACTGCATCTCAAGGTTCAACATCTGAGAAAATAAAACCCAAGTATAATGTAGTCGTACTAGGAAAAACCAAACATAATAAAAGTGATTACAGTTCAATCAATCCAAATGCAGCTAGTTCTGCTGAAATTTCAACACACTTTGATAAAAATAAAAAATCGGAGAGTAAATTTCTAAAACGTGGCATCAAAGTTTCCGCTGATAATTCAAATAAGGATACCGCATTTTATTTCCATACTTATACTGTATCTGATACCAGTTCGTCAAAGTCTAAAAGAAAAAGCTTAAATAAGTTTTCAAATGCTGATTCGTCATCCATTTTAAATATCGATTCTTATCCAAAAACTGACATCAGCTCCACAATGTCTTCTTTAAATATCGATCCTTATCCAAAAACTACATCTCACAGTATAACATCTGTGGAACATAAATCCAAATCTAATATAGCTGTGTTTGAAAAAACCGAACGTAATAAAAATGAGTCCAGTTTAATCAATCCAAATG
The DNA here is from genome assembly GCA_949987645.1 of Tachina grossa. NCBI lineage: Eukaryota > Metazoa > Arthropoda > Insecta > Diptera > Tachinidae > Tachina > Tachina grossa. The sequence continues at coordinate 127,629,163 of OX465276.1, read as the reverse complement.
AAGCAAATTATTTCCCAACACATTTTGATAAAAATGAAACATGTGAGAGTAAATTCCTATCAAGTAACACCGAACTTTCCTATGATACCTTTGATAAGGACACCGTATTTCATTCCGATACTTAAATTGCATATGAAACCAGTTCCTCAAAGTCTGAAAGCAAGAGTCTAAATACGATTTCCAATGGTGATTCTTCATGCGCTTTGAATATCGATCCTCATCTAAAAACTGATACCAGTTCGTCAACGTCCAAAAGCAAAAACTTAAGTACGATATCCAATGTTGATTCATCATCCACTTTAAACATCCTTCCTTGTCCAAAAACTACATCTCACAGTATAACATTTGTGGATAATAAATCCAAATCTAATATAGTTGTGTTTGAAAAAACCGAACGTAATATAAATGAGTCCAGTTTAATCAATCCAAATGAAGCCAATTATTTCCCAACACATTTTGATAAAAATGAAAAATCTGAGAGTAAATTCCTAGAAAGTAACACCGAACTTTCCGATTATACTATTAATAAGGACACCGTATTTCATTCCGATACTTATGTTGTATATGATACCAGTTCGTCAAAGTCTGAAAGCAAGAGTCTAAATACGATTTCTAATGCTGATTTGTGATTCACTTTAACATCTCAGGAAATAAAGCCGGACAACTTTAATGTAATCAAAACAGCAAACTTCGTCAACAACGCAACTAACTACCTAAACAGCACAACACTATCAGATAATTTGGAATCAAAAAGTAGTATAGATTTATGCTCAGCGTACGAAGATAAAAGTTTTACTTTAGAAAGTATTTCTGACCTTTTCTCAAGTACACCTGAAACAATCTTCAATAGGTCGAAGGGTGTCGATTATCGAAATGAATTAGAAAATATTAAAGATATTCCACTTATTGCAAACCAAAGAATCGTTCCCTACTCTGATTCCGATACTTCCATTTCTGATACTAGTTCACCAATTCAAACTTATTCAACTAGCACCAGTTTGTATTGCGGGAATCCTAAAACTTTAATATTGCACTCAAACTCAATTGATAAAAGTAATACAACATCAACAGGTAGTACTTACAAAAATATATTTTTAAGTGATGCTACGGACGTTCAAACTGAAACATTTACCAAAGACTGTGTATATTTAGAAAATTTAACTGCAAGAAACTTGGCCAACGTTAAAACAACTAAATATCTCTGTAGTACAGCAATATCAGAAAATGTTATCAACTCTGGTAGTTTTAATGATGTAAGTTCGACACGTGACAAAAGTTCTGCTTCGGAATACATACCAGATCAAACTTCTAGCATGTGTAAGGACATTTCTGTGAGCGCTGAAGATACTGTTAAGCAAAATAAATCGTTGAATGTAATAGATGATCCTCTGAACGTAAATGATATAATTGTTCCCCATTCCAAAACCAAATTAAAAAGACATTTTTGCATTTTTTGTAAGGAACTTAAGTGTGCAATAGGAAGATATTTATTTTTAAAACACAAGAATGAAGCAGAAGTAAAAAAAGCTATTGCTTTACCTAAAAGAAGTAAAGAACGTTTGGAAATTATATCCACACTGAGAAAACAAGGCGATTTTGAACACAACACATCTTCAAATCACAATACAGAAGTTCTTATTGTCAGTCGACGCCAGCATAGTAAATTTAATAATACTGCTGATGACTACGTTTGTTGTAGAAAGTGCAAAGGCTTTTTTTTCCAAGAGAACGATTCGTATTCATGTTTCATCTTGTAGTAAGTCTGAGGGCAAAAGAAATAATTTGATCGAAAGCCGTAGATTGACACAGTACATTCATTCGGTAGCCAATACTGCGTTAAAAACTAAAATATTTCCCATTTTGAGAAAAGATGCTACCGCTCGAGCAATAAGATATGATGAACTTGCAATAAAATTTGGAAATAAATTGGCGGAAAAGCATTCTGTGCACCAACATGACATGATAAGAGCAAACTTGAGGCTACTTGGTCGTTTCATGATTGAGATAAAAAAACTGGATCCCGATATAAAGGAACTTAAAGATGTTTTCTACCCAAATCATTTCGGCAAGTGCGTTACAGCACTTCGAAATGTTTCCGAGTGGAATGAAGAAAATATGGGATTTAATTCTCCATCTACGGCTCAAAGTTTGACTTCCTTAATAAAAAAATGTGGTAAGAAACAAAGGACAGAGCTAATAAAGCTCCGTAGGCTCGATCTTAAATCGGAACTCGACGATTTCTTGTTGTTATGGGAAGAAGATATTTCATCAGTTATCAATAAAAAAGCCGCCGAAGATCAAACAAATAAAAAGAGAATAAAAAAATTGTTTTACCCTCAAAAGAGGATATTAAAAAGTTGCATACACATTTGAAAACAAAAATTCTTGATGCTATGAAACTACTTTCCGAAAAATTTCGCCTCTCTAGTTGGACTAACTTAGTTCAAGCTACACTGATGCTAATACAAATATTCAATCGGAGAAGGGCGGGCGAAATCGAGCGACTAACCACAGAAAATTTCGACAGTAAAGAAGTAATCACAGACAGTATGGACAAAGACATATTAAAAAACTTTTCGGAAAACTCCATAAAGCTTGCAAAACAATTCATTAGGATCTCATTGCGTGGCAAGCTTGGTAGAACAGTAAGCATCCTGTTGTGTCCCATGTCCGTAAAAGCAATTGAACTTATAATGAAATTTAGAACAGATGCAGGTGTAACTACAAATAATAAATATATCTTTGGCAAACAAACTAATTCACAATTATCAAAACCTTACTACCGAGCATGCCCATTGCTTAAAAAGTTTTCTGAACAGTGTGGAGCACGAATTCCAGAAAGTCTGAGAGCAACAATGTTACGGAAACATATTGCGACGTATACATCGATGCTTAATATTGAAGAGGCATCTATAGAGAGACTTGCCAACTTCATGGGTCACCATAAGGACATTCATAAATCTATTTATAGAATGCCTGTTCCTGTCGCGGAAATCATCTGCGTATCAAAACTTTTGATGGATGCAATAGAAAATGAAGTGGATGACGACAATGTCGAAGCGGAAAATACGGAATATTTAGAAATCATAGAAGAGGGTTCAGCAGACTTTGGCGATAAAGAAACACATAATCCGGAAGATAGTATATTAGAAGGATCAAAAAGTTCTAGTTCAACGTCTCGTAAAAAACTTAAAAGCAGTAAGTAATATGAACTGGAGGTTTACTCATAATACTGAGGAGAATTACATAACTATTATTTAAATATAATATTTTGATAATTTTTGTATATACATGTGTACACACATACTCGTATGTTAGAGTATATACAGTGCGACCTCTTAAAGAATGTAGTATTTAGAAGTACATAAATATTTAATACTTAAGATTAAAATTAGCAATAAAATCAAACGTAAAATAAACTAATGCTGAGTATACACTAGCAGGCATGTTCTGGAAACCATATTTTTCAAATCACTAGTGATTTTAAAAGTAATAATGGTACTGTAGACGTCTTTTAAATCATACACGACAAACTTCTTTCAGAAATGATATTTGATGCTCTATACAATAGAAAAATTAAAAAAAGAGCGAACAAATATCTGCATGACCATTATTACTTTTAAAACCGCTAGTGATTTAAAAAATGTGATTTTGAGAACATGTCTGTGTGACATTTTGTGACATCGCAATTGTGTATACTAGTATAAATGTTTGTCATTTCCGATATTTTTCGTTGTGCGGGATCGCTTTCCACATAAAAAAATAATGTAAACGGCTTGCACACATTTTTAAAATGACACCACAAAATGACAACATAACATATGCCAGATGTGTACTCAGTATTATGCTTTTTCATTTAGTCGGAAAATAAATACTAATACACATACCAAATCAATACTAATACACATTCAAATCATTATTAAGTACTTGTGCTTCCAGATAATAATTTACCTTAAATAATTTTCAGTTTGCGATGAAAGTTTCGTGTTCTCTTAATATATAATTATATATTTTACTGAAGTAGTAAATTTGTTTAGATGACTATAAACAGCACTACAGTAGTTTTCGTTTATAGTCACTACCGCTTATTACCACATTAATGATATAGCCCATATTTAATGTTTTTTGTGACTTTTGAACTTAATTTCATTCAAAAAGTTGACGATATAGTCCATTTAGTATATAGTCACATTTGACATATATGCACCAGCTTTGTGGTAGTCAAAATCCAAATTGTATGCAAACAATTCGCGTTATAGTCACACAAATTTTCAACAGAATTTTTTTAGATATTTATTTAAGTCATAAACCAAAAAGTAAATCTAAATTTCAACCTCCATCTACTGTTTAGTAGAAGAACATGTCTTTAGAACAAAACATTGTTGCATAAAAGGCCAGACAAATGTGCCTTTTAAGTACAACATTGTTTTGTAATTGACATAATTAGATTGTATGGAAATTCTTTTATATACCTCTGCGTGGCATATAAAAAAATTAGGCTTACAGTCACATTAGCGATATAGTCCACAATTTCTGTGCAATTTTGAATGTGACTATAAGCGAAAACTACTGTATCCACTTATTTTCCGTATGTAATGGGGTCTAATCGTCGCTTTCAATAACGAGCTGATTCGATCACGTTTTTTTCAGTTAGAAATCGTGGCATTCGCTATCGATCAATGTAGTAACATGGTTCGATAACGCAAACAGAAATACGTAATCGAATCAAATCGTTATGGAAAGCGACGATTATACCTCCGGACTATCTAATTGCATGAGTTTTAATATAAGTATCCGTTACTACACCATTTTTCATTTAAAGTGAGAATGTTGGGAATAAAGTTTAGAATTTCAATTTGAAATTAAGAAAATTCCAATCGAAAACTCTAATCCAGATCCACTCTTACGACTGATTGCCTATTCTCAATGAAAACTATTTGTTCCAGAATACGCTCAAAAAATGTACCGAACGTGGATCCCAAAAACTTGTATTTTTATATAGAAGAGATAATTAGTACGATTTACAAAGTCATGTACAACTATTGGAAATTGAAGTACATTGCGATATGCAGCATCCTACAAAGGTTTACCTGTCTTTTATTGATCTATATGATATGGCTGTTGGTCAAGTACATTGTTTTCATATACATATGTCCATATATTTTTTAAATAAAAGATGTATAAATAGTTTTGCTGGATCCTATATTAAAAATTCCGAATTTCTTTTAGAATTTTCTTAATGTCAAATTAAATTTTCTCAATTTTAAATTGAAATTCTCAATAATAACTTAAATTTTTTCGATTTAATCAAAAAATGGTATAGTTATTTAATTTTTATTTGTATAACAAGATTTTCTTATATGTAGAAGTGGTAATGGGCAAAACAAAACGGTCCAGATGGAGCAATTCCGAAAGAAAAGCTATTTACGCCATATTTGGAGACTTACAAAAGTTAGAAAAACTTCCCAGCCTTCAACAATGCGTTGATGCCATAAAGCAATCAACCATTCTTAAGAGGAGGACACCCCAGCAGTTGAAGAGCTGGATTGATAATCAAAGGAGATACCAAAATGACAAAAGTAAGTTAATAAGAGTTCTTTTTAAACTCGCACGCTAAAATATATGCATATATATAATTATTTTTTAATTATTTCAGATGACTCGATAAGTGACGAAATTAACTAGGTGTCCATTCCTTGCTAATTTAAATTGCAAATCGTCGTATAATGTAGTTTTAATTCACTATGTAATCCAGGTTTCATTTCCAATGAAAATTATACGGAAAAACTCGAATCGGTGTATGAAGTGTTTTGTCCTTAGCTTAATATATGTAATTATGAATATACTGATAAGATATAGAAAATCTTCTTTATGTCATGTATGTATGTATGTATGTAACAACAAAAAAATTTAATATTACCCCTTTTAGACACGCAAACTTTATTTTGAAAAGCCGTAATTCAGCTGGGAGACAAACAGAAATAGAAAGTATATCTCCCTCTGGCTTTTACGCAGCTGAGTTAATCCTTTGCAAAGTTAACTTTGCCTGTCTTAAAGGTGTATTTGAAAAAAGAAATAGTTTTTACAAAAGAAATATAATGTCATTACCTTGTAAGATGATATGTCGTTTATCTCGAATGTGCATGTATTTTAAACTAAACTCACCAACTCACGAAGGTTCAGTTTATCTGTGCTCGTTCGACTTGTGGCACTATATATATACATTAGTGTCCTGCACAAGACTATTTATAAGACCTTTCAAGACATGAGAAATTTTTTCAAATGCTTTACTGCAGCGAAATATTCAAAAAGAATCGCTAAGCAACACTGTTGGCAAGTAATTTTTTTTTTGTTGTTTGTCTTGCCAACAGTGTTGTTTAGCGATTCTTTTAGAATATTTCGATGTAGTAAACCATTTGAAAAAATCTCTCATGCCTTGAAAGGTCTTATAAATAGTCTTGTGCAGGACACTAATATACATATGTACATAAAAACAAAAACCAAATTTTTATTTTTTGCTATTCCTATACATAAATGCAATTGCGCTACAAGTCGATCGCTGTTGATATAGGGTAGTTGCCCATAATCTTTTTTAATATTGATATCAAAAATTGTTAAAATAGCACGCAGGGTGTTGGCTAAACTGATGTAAAATATTTAACTCGTTGTTGCCTACGTATTAAAATAATTTACTGATTTAACTTTTAAAATGAAAATAATTCCATCTCTGCTGGGAAATCCCTTTTTGAATAGCATAATGCTAGGAACTCAACTGGGACGAACGACAAATTTCGTCCATGTCGACGAATTCAGCTCTTATAATTGATAAAGCTGGTTATTGTGTGTGCAATGAAAGAAATAATTGTTTATTCGTCGTCTGTGAGTGTAAAAAATAGAAATAAATATATTGCAGAGTTGTCATGCAGGATGAATTTCATTCGACGACAGTGACGTGTAAATTTTCATATGCATCAATGTGATCATATGAATCAACGAAAAATTCCTCGCCCGTCTCAGTTGTGTTCCTAACATAAGTTGGAATAGAAAATTCAAAATGCGATTTTCATCAAATGGTTAAAAATAATATTGTTTTGTAATTCTGATCTCTTAAAAAAAAATAACTACAGGTTTTCAAGTGATTTTTTAAATATAAATTGAAAATAAAAATCTAGTTCATAGTACCTATATATGGAAAGAATATGTTATTATAAATCGTGCTTAATTAACAAGATGGTAAACTCAAAATTTTTAAAATTTCACATTTGGCAAGAATTCGTTGTTAGTTGAATCATCTATCAATCTAACAACTAAAAATTTCAACGTATTCCGATTACTTTTTTGTTGATTCAATTTTTTTCTTCATGATTTTAATTCGACATGTGATTCTTTTTATGATAAAGTTGCTAATTTTTTTTAATTGTGACCTAAACCGATATTCTTCCCAAATAATTGCAAAATTTTAAAATGTATACTGATTTTCAAATTCTGTTAAAATGTAATCACAAATAGTTTTTCGTCTCTGCTTAAAATCTAAAAATTTTGAGATAATACATTCTTGTTGATTGAGTGCAATATGTATGTGCACATATTTGTCCAATTGACAAGGCTTGATCAATTAAAGTACTTAGTTTTTAAAAATACAACTTCAAACAAAATCTCTCAAACTAAAAACATTAAGAAATGATTTGTGTTTTGTAACAGATTTCGTTAAAATTGTCTTTCTTATTGTTTTATTATTTTTAGAAAATGCAAAAATATATGTTATGCTTTATTAACATTAGCCCAATTCACAATCTTGTGCAAATGGTCTTGATAACCACCACTAAGAATTGTTAAGTGGTGAGTATTAATATACTATACCATTTTGCAAATGCAACGATGCAAGACAATTTGGGCAAGATTGTGAATTGGGCTATTAAGAATATCTTGTTATAAAATAACACAATTGTATATCTAATTTTGTTTAAATCATGCAATAATTCTTATTTTTTGATTTACAAATAACGATGAGTTTTAATTATATTGAACTTTTTTCGCGTTTATGTTTGAAAATCGAATCCATTTTTTTTTATTTTTAATATGGTTAAATCTGATCATATTAATTTATAGTCAAAAATTAAAATACTTCACTCTGAAATTTAAAAACTAGATTTCGAAACTAAATTTTTTTTAGTTATTTGTGAAACGAAAAGTAAGAATTGTATTACGCCACAATTAAAAGACAAAAATAATTAATTTACATCTTCAAATAAAAATTTAAATACAATGATTAAAAGTTAATTGTTCTCATCTGAATGATATTTGATTTTTTTCTTTTTTAAAATTTTAAACATGTAACGTAAGTATACATATGTATACTATACATATGCCAGGGAACGGCTGTTTTATTTAAAAAATACTTTAACCGTTTTGGGTATTTATATCAGTGTCATAATGTCTTACCACCATGCAAAAAATTAACGTGTGCTTCTAGTGTACGTTAAAACCGGTTTTTGTATGAAAATTTTGTTATAACGTACACTTCAAGCATACGTAATTTTTTTTTTTTTTGCATATGGGGGTTAATATTTGAATATAGCTTAAGTTGTAATTAAGAATATTTAAAATAAAATTGGAAAGTTTTAATTTGAAATTGAAAGAATTCAAAATATTTTTTATGATTTGAAGTTTTTTAATTGAAATTCACAATTTCATTTAGAATTTTCTCAATTTGAAAATTAAATTCTCAATTACAATTGCAATTTCCTCAATTTCAAATTGAAACCAACAATTTCGTTTGGAATTTTCTCAATTTCAATTTCTTAATGCCATTTAGAAATTTTTTTAATTTCAAATTGAGTATCTCATTTTTATTTGCGAATTTTTCAATTTCATTTGGAATGTTCGCAATATTCATTCTTAATATCAAACACTTTTCAGTATTGTTTTATAAATATTTCATATACGTACATACTCTCAAATGACACATGAAAACGCCGAGACATTTAATTTTGGGCTGTAAAATGGCATACTCCAATTTAAAAGATTAGCTTAAAATCAAGAGATATTCAATTTTTAGGCTTGTGTTGTCTCGCAAGCTATTTTTATGCTATACATATGTATATGGAAAAAGGCTTCGAAAAGTTTTAAAATAACGTTATTTATTGTTTATTTTTCGAAACTTAACTATCAATGATATTTTCAGCTGAATAGAATTCAATTATTTTCAGTTTGTGACACTATTTAGTCTAATTTTATCAAATATATTTCAATAAAATATCACAAAAAAATCGTAAAATTGGTCAGATATGGATTAAATAGTAAAACAAACAAAAAATAAAAATAAATTAATTTTGCTGGCCGGAAGGTAGAATTCCATCATAGTACGAGTTGAAAAACTATTGTTTCCTAAGTCCCTATTTACACTATGCAAGTCTTATTGCTAAGCTGGTTAGTTTATTAGGAGAGAGAGACTGGGGAAAAGAAACGCTGCTGTTCCCCTCGTCTCTCTCTCCCTGAAACTAATCAGCTTAGCAATAAGACTTGCACAGTGTGAGTTGGGACTAAAAAGATGTTGGGAAAAATTAGACTTTTGGAAACGTACATTTTCCGAAGGTACTAAATTAATATTCAAAGTACTCATTAAATGCCACTGTTCAAGAATGCACTAAATATATCAGGTCCTAATAAATAACTCAGATTTAAAATGTTTCAATTATATAAATTAATTTACCCCTTTTGTTCCTTTGTATGTACATACGTACATACTTATGTATATATGTACATACATATCGATCCCTTAATATAAAAAGGGCGTATATCAATTTTTTTGTCGTAGCCAACTTATAATTACATAAGTATGTATGTATACCCATTTACTTACATAATGAATGCTTATTTGTAAATTCATTTAATAAACAAAAATACCAAAAACTTTTTATTAACTTCATTTTTATTCTTGTTCAATTCACAGTCAAAACAGTTTACAAATATCGTGGTTCTGTTTGAAAAATAATCAAACTTGTTTTTTCAGATACATATACTATGTACATACATACAGAATACAAAGTTCATATTTGTACACCCTTAACTCTTTTAATTAAATAAATAGCTATAATACTTTTCTTTTTCTTGTACGAATTTATAAAATGAGGCTCTAGTTAACAAATCAAATAATCCAAATGATATTTCCATCAATAATTTTATAGAAAACAGCAGAATTCTCTACATATCCTTAAGAAGCAAAATATACATTCGTGCAATAAAATAATCCTAAAGATTTATTTAAAAACTAATTTTAGTATAAAAAATTGCTTAATTTTTCTTTCTTAATTGTATAAAATTCTAATCTGATTTTTAAAAAATCTAATGTGCACGAATATGAATTTTGTTACTTATGTAAGTTCTACTTTTCCTTAAAAAAATTTAATAAAATATATTTTTAGTCAACTCTTTCATTAAATACGACCTCTTTAAAGAATACTCGTGTCTTGCAAGAAATAAGTAATTTAAGCAGTTGAAAATATTGCAGTGAGGTTTTTGAGGGTGTACGAATACGAATTTTGCATAGTGTACATCCATAAGTACATCGAATCCAATGAAACAACAAGGTTTGTTAACATATAAATACAGTGTCAGAAAAAAGTAATACACCAATTGTACAAATTTAACTTGAAAACAAAATATACGGGTCTGTTCTGCAAATTATGACATGCCAATTAAATACATATAATAGATCATTGCTTTTGTTAATTGCGTGGTTTATAGCGTTGGTAATTGGAATAAACTATCTGAAACGTGCTTTAAAATAACCATAATTTGCAGAAAAGGCCCGATAGATTTTACAATTTATACACTGCATTGTTCTTAATTCTCTGATTAATTATAAAAGCTACAGGCCCAAAAATATCTAATTCAATTAGGATAACTACATACTTATGTAAGTTATTATTATTATTAGAAAATGGGAAGGTGTACTGACACTTTATAGTTTCAGTGTATAGCTTTTTTTGTTTAGAGATTTTGTTACTACAAATCTGCAAGTTCACGTTCTTTGTTTAATGATGTTGCAACTGAAAGTAAAAAAGTTGATTAATAAATGTGCATTTATACAACATACATCGCTCATTTACTCAAAGAACGTCGTAACTCAAAATGTGGAATTTTAAGATAATGATGCAGAATTAATCCACACATTTTTCTTCACATTGCGCTAAAATATCTTGTTTACTTAACTTTTTTCCATTAAGTTCTGTGTAAATTGAACACTTCAAACTTGTTTTCTTCCAAACTGGTTTTTTTAGTTATGAAGTTCTTTGAGTAAATGAGCGACAAATAAAAAATACATTGACTTTAATTTTTTTGATTCCTTTATACCTTCCCTTTGTTAAGCTGGTAGACACAAATTTTGTGAACTTTTAAGATAGCGAAATTCTTTTCATATTTGGATTTAAGACACTCATTGGGTTTAAACGTTCGCTTAGCATTTTTTTTCTGCTATTGTGGTATTGCATTTACCAACAAATGCTTCAAAAGTTTTTTTAGATTATTAAAATTAATAAACGGCGAGAAAAAGTAAAATTTCAAATATTGAAATAATGTTCCAAAAATACTAACCTTTTTGATACATTTGCGTAACGCGATGAGCTGCTGGTACCTATTGAACTGTTGTATGTATTGTATTTGTAAGCCTGTTAAGCAGCATCAGCTATTCAAGGTGGCCCAGCCCAAACAATATAAAGTGATGGAATAGTGTGTTGTTGTTGGTGCAGCTCAGCGTAGAGTATTACGCATTTGTGTAGGCACTTTAGCACCCAAGAAATGTTGGCCTGGTCTCAAGTTAGGCACAAAGAAACCACAACTGAAATTAAGTGGGAATATTTGGCCAAGTTGCTACATTGCTTTACGAACTTCTCGATGAGGTAATGACGAGTTCCATGTGGCCTTACTTAGATGGAATGAATTTGTTAAAGAATATTTTCTTCACATTCAATAACATGCCACTTACTTACTTTATTTGCTCCCTCTTCAAAAATGTACTAAATACAAAACCTTTAGATGAGTCCTTATTATTCGTATCAACTTTGCAGATCAATATTCTTCCAAATGACGGAAAAGTATTAAAATGGCTTTGTTTTCAATGCCTGTATCAAATTTATTTATAAAATCTTTAAATTATTTAAATATTGCACAAATTGCGGCCTAACAATTGACAGTAAACAATTGAGGAAGACCACTAACCTTTAAGTACACGATCAAAAACATAGAAATCACAGTTTTATTACACAAACACAAATGAAATACACAAATACTAAAAATAATCCACTTTTAAACATTTTGATTGATAGAAATTGCTTTTTAAGCACTTAGAAAATAGTTTTTTCACTAACAACTTAACTTGCATTGGGGCGAAAACTAGAAACATTGCACAGCTGAAATTTAAAATGAACAATAAATTCCAAAGTCGCACTATTACTTGATTTGAACGCCGGTATTGATTACGATAAAAATCGCAAAATCGCTAAAACCAAAAGTAAAATATGGTAGTGCGGTAAATCAAAACATTTTATAAAGTTTAAAAATTTTTGCACTTCTGAATAGTTCACAGATAAATAACAGAGCAAAGGAGTAATAATACACATAGTAAGGTTGTTTAAGATGAAAATCTAAAAATGTATAAAGGGTTTTCAAATTAATAAGCTTTTAAAGTATACGTGCAATATGTGATTAAAGTGAAAACGGTTCTTAAAGTATGGAAATGTTCTCTAATTATGGACCTAATCTAAAAACAGTTTTCTTATTCTGCCTAACACACAGGCACACACACACACACACACACACACATATATATATATATATATATATATATACAGGGTGGGCCAAAAGAAACCAAGGGGTGTAAAAGTTTAATAACTTTTTTGTTTATTAACTTTTTTTATTTTTTCTTTCAGATTATATAATATACAAAATGGAAATTTTTTTACACTAAGTATGAAAAATGATGTCTCTTAAATGACCACCGTTTTCAGCTTCGCACTGATGGGCTCTTTTTAGAGCATTTTCCATAACATCTTTCAAAACTTGTGGCTGTAGCGTTCGAATTTCTGCAACAATGTTTGCCTTGAGTTCAAGGATTGTCTCTGGCTTGTTCACATACACTCGCTCCTTCAAAAAACCCCAAAGAAAATAGTCGGGTGCTGTCAAATCTGGCGATCGCGCTGGCCGAATAATTTCCGAATTTCGAGAAATTATTCGCTCCAAAAATTTCACTTAAAAGTGCCATTGTGTCTCGGGCAGTATGGGCAGTGGCTCCGTCCTGCTGAAACCACATACCAGGTCTGTTTGCAAGAGCAGGACGTAAAAAATTTTCTATCATAAACCGATACCGCTCTCCATTTACGGTTACAGCACTTCCATCTTCATTCTCGAAGAAGTAGGGCCCAATGACATTTTCAGATGTGATCCCACACCATACTGTACACCTGATGGGGTGCAATTGGCGTTGATGAATGGCTCTTGGATTTTGAGAACCCCAGAACCTACAGTTCTGCTTATTAAGAAAGCCATTCAAATGAAAATGAGCTTCATCACTCATAATCAAATTTTTAATAAAGTTGATTTCATTTCTGGCCAACTCTTGAAATTTAACTGCAAAATTTAGACGTTGCCGATGATCTGCGGGTTTTAATTCTTGGACCAATTGCACCTTATATGGGTATAACTGTAAATCTTTTTTTAAAATGCGCCGTAGTGACGTACGAGACATTTCTAGCTGAGCAGAACACCTTCTGCCAGATGTTTCTGGTGCTTCGTTAACACTTTGCTGTACTCGTTCAATATTTTCCGCAGTGCGACTTAAACGTGGTCTACCGGTTCGAGGCAAATCTCTTACGCTGCCATGTTGGTGATGACGATTAACTAAGCAACGAATCATCGCTTCAGAGGGCGAAATTCTGACGTTAAAATGTCGACGATATGCTCTTTGCGTTAAAATAATTGATCTCTGGTTTAAATAATAAAATTCTATTGTTCTGGTTCTCTGTTCAGTTGTGAACCTCTCCATTATAAATTCTCCAAGTGTTGTCTATATAATCTGACAGAAAAAATATAAAAAAATTAATAAACAAAAAAGTTATTAAACTTTTACACCCCTTGGTTTCTTTTGGCCCACCCTGTATATATATATGTATGTATATTATGTATATTTTTTAACAAATAGACATGTGTACATATATAGGACTTTTGTTTGATGTGTGTTTATCAGTATAAAAAAATAAAATAAAATGCAAAACAGCTGTTCGAAACATTGATGAGAGTTCAACATCTTCACATTATTTTTGATTGTTTGGAAAAAGTACCAAAATTATTTACATAAATGGTATCAAATCATTATTTTATACTTACAAATATTGTAATGACTTTGACATTTAATTTAAGCTTTATTCTTGTATATATACACAACGTATTATAATTATAAATATATTTATATTTTTATTACCATTATAATTATTATGATAATAGGTACCAATTTTTATTTTTATTGGTATCATTTTTAAATAAAAATTGTTTTTTGTGTGCTTGAATATATGTTTGTACGCATATATGTATGTATGTATATTTTACATATTTTTACATAGGTAAACATAACAAACACATACACAACCCACAAAGCGATTAGCTTGTCTGCCTGTATTAGAGAGCTGCGTGAACAGTCTTGAAATGTAAAAACGTCATATTGTTAAATGTATTCACGTCGCATATATTATACTAATACCTGATTTACATTAAGCATTTTTTTCATGAAATTAGTTGCATGAAAATTTTTTATTTGTCAATAGGAGGTTTGGGGGAGCACCTCATATAGAAAAAGATGCCGAAAATCCATCGGAGATTTATTCTACGTCCTTTTTTATATAAAATTTTCTTCTATAGCACTGCAATTAGCAAAAAGAAAAAGTTTCGTGCAACAAAATTCATGAAATTTCATGAAAAAATGCTTAATGTAAATTAGGTATAAACCAATAATAAATGCTGTCGTACTATAAGCGAAGCACGATGGATGTGTTGGTGTATGTGTGTATCAGTTGTAACAATCGATGTCGCAAGACAGCTTGTTTGTAACAAACACTCAAAAGAAGTACTGTTGATTAGTGTGTGCTTGTTATTTTTCATATTGTACGTTTGAGTGTGTGTGTAATTTGTATATGGTCTCAGTTGGCCACGTCTTTAAGACATCTTTGTCGACGGCTACAAGACAATGGTAAGTCGTAGAAGACATATTAAAGACAACTCCATACAAATCGTTGACGAAATTTTCATACAAATGGCGGCGAGGTCACACAAGACCAGATGAGCGACATTGTCGCTCAGATTGTCCTCAACAAGGCTTTATTGAAGACAAAACGTGTGACACTGTCGCTCAGATTGTCATCAACAAGGCTTTATTGAAGACATAACGAGGGACATTGTCGCTCATATTGTCGTCAACAATGCTTTATTGAAGACACAACGAGGGATATTGTCGCTCAGATTGTCCTCGACAAGGCTTTATTGAAGACAAAACGTATGACACTGTCGCTCAGATGGTCCCCAACAAAGTTTTATTGAAGAGAAAACGTGTGACATTGTCGTTCAGATAGTCATGAACGCCGATTTCTGTTAAATTGTCGATTAGAAAACTTAATCTACAGACGACATGTCGTATATGAATCGTCGAAGACAATGTCGTCTAGGACGATTTGGACAACTGGGGTATGCTATTATGTGATTAATCGCATACAACTGATGTTAATGCATGTGTGTGCCTTTGCATGTGCGCAGAAAAATAAAAGATCATACACACATACATGCATGACGTTTGTACACGCGCTTATGCGTAGAAAGAAGCTAGTATCACAAATTCTTCCGTCACGAAGTGTTTTCTTCTTTACTCTTATACCTACAATACTCAAACAAATTTCTTGCAAACAATGTTGTTAACGTTTGTTTTATAAGATTTCGCTGTAGTATAGCATTTGAAAAATCCCTCATGTCTTGAAAGTTCTTATAATATGTCTTGTGCAGGAGACTAGTACATATACACATGTACATACATATATTGACAAAAAATAAACACATACGATTGGCAGTCTCTGGTTAGATTTTATAAAAAAAACTTTGTTAGAAGATAAAATTTATTAAATATGCCATGTAGGTATACAAATTAACCAATCAATAGCTTAAATTATTAAAAGAAACAAAAGTACCAAATCAGGGCTATTGTTCCACACTCTCATTCAATACACATACCAGGGTTTAAAAATTAGCTTTTAAAAATTTTTAGTTTAAATATGACTATTATGAAAATATGAATTGTTTGAATTTTTGACAAGGTGCATAATAAAAATATTCAAGTGCATTTGCATATTACATATATGCGCAAATAAATATTTTATACCTTCACACTATTTAATATTTGCCATAGCAATCAGAACAGAAATATTTTTGTAGTAATA
Source organism: Tachina grossa (assembly GCA_949987645.1). Lineage (NCBI taxonomy): Eukaryota > Metazoa > Arthropoda > Insecta > Diptera > Tachinidae > Tachina > Tachina grossa. The sequence goes on along the minus strand of OX465276.1, from coordinate 127,612,691 downwards.
TTTTTCTATGCACACAAACTGAAAATATATCCACAATAATAATGGGTGTTTTTTATTGAGATATAGAACTTTAAGTTGGCATCACTTTTTTAACTGGCGGCCATTTTGTCAGCTGTCAAGTGATTAATATTTAGTTTGGTTTGCCATTTCATCATGAACAGGTTGACAAAAGAACAACGCTTGCAAATTGTGCAAATTTATTTCGAAAATAATGGTTCAGTTCGCGAAGTTTACCGCAAGCTCCGTCCATTTTATGGTCGACATAATCGTCCATCAGAGCAATTAATTCGGTTAACCATGGATCGTTTTCGCACTACGTTTACTCTATGTGATAATACGCATCCGCAGAGACGTCGAACAGTGCGCACCGAAGAAACAATTGCCGCTGTAGAGCAAAGTGTTGAAGAGGACCCGAATGAATCGATTCGCCACCGTGCACAGCAATTGGAGCTTTGTCCATCAACTTTATGGAAGATTTTGCGCAAAGATCTTGGCTTGCGACCTTACAAGATCCAGCTTGTGCAAGAATTAAAGCCGCGAGACCATGCAATGCGTCGTGATTTTGGTGTATGGGCCGAAAATGAGATTGATCTCGATGCTGATTTTCATCGCAAAATTTTGTTCAGTGATGAGGCTCATTTTTGGTTGAATGGCTACGTCAACAAGCAAAATTGCCGCATTTGGAGTGAAGAGAATCCACATGAGACCCTTGAGACGCCATTACATCCACAAAAACTGACTGTTTGGTGTTCTCTATGGGCTGGTGGAGTCATTGGGCCATACTTCTTCCGAAATAATGCTGGAGAGTCAGTTACCGTTAATGGAGACCGGTATAGAGCCATGTTAACCGACTATTTTGTTCCCGAATTGGATGGCATGAATGTGGATGAGTTGTGGTTCCAACAAGACGACGCTACATGCCACACAGCGCACGTCACAATCGGTTTATTGAAGCAAACATTCGATGAGCGCATAATTTCGCGGAATGGACCTGTCAATTGGCCACCATGATCGTGTGATTTGATACCATTGGATTATTTTCTTTGGGAATATGTGAAGTCGCTCGTCTACGCCAACAAACCAGAAACGTCAGGGGACTTGGAAGCCAACATTCGTGGCGTTATTGCCAACATACGGCCCCATATGCTCGAAAAAGTGGTTGAAAATTGGACCTGTAGAATTGGCTTTATTCGAGCCAGCCGCGGCGGCCACATGCCCGAAATAATATTTAAACATCAATGGCATAAAATTATCCTTCCAATAAAGCCAAATTGATGGACATTAAAACGATTTTCTTGTGTTTTATTTCAATTCGAAGTTCTATACCTCTAAAAAAAACACCCGTTATTTTACGCAGTACACAGATTTCAATTTTTGCATATTAGCTTGTGTTATAGTTTTGTGACTGCAAAATATTGTAGCACACAAAAATATGCATAGAATAATATTTCAACTCTAAAAAATATTTCGCCATTCAACTACTCTGAAAAATATGTTAAGTGAAATATGAGAAAATTTAAATATTTGAGAAAAAAATATGTAGATATGCAAACAAGAAATATTGTCATTTTGAAAATATTTTCAAGAAATATTTTGAAGAAATATGCATATTTATGGCAAAAAATATTTCTGACTCATTATGATGCGTGAAATGGAATGATTGAAGATTATTGTGGGCATTTGACTATGTGTGTATGTTGTATATTTATGTGTGTACGTATGTTAATTAATTTACGCAAAGTTTATTATCATTATTTTTATTAATAATAATAGTAATAATTATAATAATTTTAATTATTGCTTTTTTTAAATATATATTACTTAGAATGTGTAAGTAAATAAAATGTTCACTAAGGAAACATTTCCTTCTTGTTCATCCTAGATAGTCCTAAATAGTAAAACTACAATTCATATTAGATATTACTAAAAAATACGTTAAATAGGACAAACTTGCCCTTAAGTTATCGCTTACTTTAGGTTAAACTAAAGTTGTAATAATGAAAAAAACTTTTTATACGTCCGATAAAATCATAATTTTAAATAATTAATAAGCTCTTCCCAAATCAAATGTCAATGCAGAATTATCACAATTATATCTGTAGGTTTTTCTTCCAGCACATTGTAGATATTGGTGTTTTATTATTTTATTATTTAAATTTATAAAACCAAATTCTCGACAGACAAAATTGATGAAAATGTTATTTGGGAACTCATTTTTTATATTTTTTTTTACAAATATTCACATGCTTACAGATTTGCTGCCTCAGAAAATGTGTTCAATTCGGCTAAAATTGTCTCATTTGTCATTTCGGAACAAAATTTTGTATCAAAATTTTACGGCATGTAGCCACTACTAGTAATTTTAAAAATGTAGCCAACATGCTGAAAATTTCCGAGACGTCATCGCCACATATGCATGTGGCTTTTTACATGCCGTGTAGTATAGGCTTAAGGCATGCGAATAAAATGAAGCTTTTCAAATATTTTTCATTCCAAATGATATTTTACATTCCAAATGATTTAATTCGAGAAAGAAGAACTAAAACCAATAATAAAGTAAGAAGCATCACATTGAAAAATATTACAGGCAACAATTAACATTCCGCATTCTTGGGGAATTTATTTCTTTATTCATAAATGAAAATTCCAAATGCCTCGATGTGAATTCGCACTGATATTTTTGTTATTTGTATTGCATTCCAGTAATAAATAAATAAAAAATGGACACTTATGGGAGATTAACAAAAAAAAAAAAAAAAAGATGCTTTTAAACCTAAAAAACCAAAAAAAAAACCAAAAAAAAAAATTATGAAATCAAATGTGCCTTTAATTATGGAAGTGGTATAAGTCATATATTTCCTTGGTCGAGATAATTAGTAGTTTACCATTGAACAAATCAAAAATTTTTTTTATTATACATACCCTTTGCCAAAAAATGGTTTTTAGACTGGTGGGTCAGAAATGGTCGAAATAAGCTTGGTATTGAAAATCAACAAAATCGAGCTCACAGTTTCAGAGCTGGGAAACCTAAACTTCATTTTGCCATACAAAATAACTACTGAAAAGTAGTTTTTATTATTTTTTTATTAAATAAACTTATTTTATACTTCAAATTGAATAAAATTGGTATCTCACTTTAAAAAAAGATTTTAAAAAAATCAAAAAAATTAAAAGGACGTTTCCAGGGTTGGAAAACTTTAATTTTTTTTATACAAAAGTAACTTACTAAAACAAATTTTTCCTTTTTTCTAAAAATTATACATATGTTATGTTCTTAAAGTGCAGAGATTGATGTAAGAAATCAGAAAATCAAAAAAGATGATTTTTTATTTATTTTTATTAAATAAACTTATTTTATACTTCACCACGAATAAAATTGGTATTTCAAATAAAAAAAATTTTAAAATTTAAAAAGACGTTTCCAGGGCTGGAACACTTTAGCTTTTTTCTTATACAAAAGTAACTTACTAAAACAAATTTTTCCTTTTCTTTATAAATTAAACATATCTTACATTCTTAAAAGAAAAAGATTAGTGTAAGAAATCAGAAAAATCAAAAAGGATGATTCCAGGGTTGGGAAACTGGAACTTTTTGTGATATATTAAAGTAACTAAGTCTAATTAATTTTTATCTTTTCCTTTATAAATTATACATATTTTACGTTTTGGAATAAAAAGTTTGGTTTGAAACATTATAAAAGTAAAAATCACATCTCCAGAGTTGGAAACTTTGAACTTTTTTCCTAGATATTAAAGTAACTAAATAAAACATTTTTTTTTTTGGAATTCCCTTTTTTTATCACTTAACACACTTTCTATATTTTTTTAAGAACTACTATATTGATAAAAGGAATGAGAAAAATCTAATTTGATGATTCTAGGGTTTGAAAATTAATTTTTTTTTGCACATAAAAGTAACTAGGTCAAATTACTTTATGTATGTGCTTATGTATGTATCTCTATACTACATAAACGCACTTTGGTAAATGTATATAAGATTCGGCACAGACGAATATAGCACTCTCACTTGTTATGCAACATTTTAGTTTAACTAATATTTTGAAGTAAAAATACATACGACTAAAGCCTGCAGTATAGGGCATGTAAAAAGCCACATATGCATGTGGCACTGACGTAATTTTGACGTCATCTCGAAGCTACATTTGCTACATGCCATGTACTAGTAATATATGTAAGTATATAAATTTAGATATTCACATGCTTACAAATGTGTTGCCTCAGAAAATGTGTCGATTCGGTTACATGTATCACATTTATATTTTGGAACAAAAATACTATCAAAATCTTACCGTATATAGCCACTACTAGTAATTTTAAAAATGCAACCATCATGCTGAAAATACCCGTGACGTCATAGCCACATACGAATGTGGCGTTTTACATGCGCATGTGGTTCTGACGTAATTTTGACGTCATCACAAAGCTACATTTGCTACATGCCGTGTACTAGTAACATATGTACATGCAAATATTCACATGCTTACAAATTTTAATGAACTGAATTATATGGCATCTCCAAGTAAGTGCATTGCAGAATGGAAAAACGTTTGTTTACAATTATATTTTTTATTTGATAATAAGACTCGTAATTTTCTATTTAGGTGTGGGCAGACCAAAAAAAAGTTGTACGCCAGAAAGCTTTACAAAACTTAAAAGAAAAATAAAAATACACCGGCGGTGGTCCAAGTAAGGAACAAAAGCTTTCTGCGAAAGAAGAAAAATGAAAGAAAGCCTCTGTTAAAGGAGTGCCAGTAAAATCTTTTTACCTCAGTTCTCACAATATACATATGTAGACTTTCCAGCATCGTTTGTTTCTGATTTCGTAATCTTGGATGATAAACCAGACATAGTAGAGAGCACAGAAGAGCTTAAAGATATTAAGTCGTTACCTTATCCAAAAATTCGGTCAAAAAATTTGAGCAGCTAAAAAATGGGCGAGCAAAAAGACTTGGTTAAAAATTCATACAACGCACTTGAAGCTGAACTCGAAATACAAAGGGAGCTATTGGAAACGATAAAATTGGTGGTAGTAAACCACAAGGAGCAGGAGCAAACCCCAAAAAAATATAAAGATCACTAGACAGAATAAATGACCTAGGCAAAAAGCATTTTGTAAAAATAGAAAGCATGAAACGCGAAGAAATCCAAAAAAAAACGGCGCCGCAACAATTCATAGAAAATCTGAGAGTAAGAGAAGTAGAATACAAATTGGAAAAAAAAGATTACAAATGCATATGCAAGAATACGCAAATAATAATAATCAGATTTATTTGCAAGACTTGTTCCTTTTTTAACTATTTTTTTGATTTAACATGAAATTGTTTTCCAATTGAAACAAAAAATTAATTATTATATTTTATTTGCACACATACATATGTACTTATATTAACCCGCCAATGGTGACGCAAATTTGACTTTGATCAATATTGACGCCGGTCTTACGCACCGGAATTTTCAACTGAAGATTTTTGCAAATTTTTTATTAATATTTCATGTTTTTTTTTTAATTTATGCTCTTTGAGAATAAAGCAAAGATATTTAATCAATTTAAGCTCTTTTATTTCAATATTAACATTAAAAAAATTGTTTTATTAGAGCATTAAGAACAACAGCGATTTTAGTAATACATTTTTCAAAATTAAGAAAAAAAAAAAAGCAATGTGAGTCCGATCACAGAGGAGATGTGTAAACATCTAGTAATTAATTTTTTTTTAAGTTGAAAGTACTTATGCTTTTAGTATCTTTTTTTAAATTAGTTAATTAAAAGTATCAAAACTTTCAATATTGTAAATACATATGAATTTGTTGGTTTTTGTTTGTTTTATTAAACTTATTTGGTTAGTAAATGGGCACACTGCAGTATATGTATATGTACTGCATTCAAAATTGCAGTAAGCAGTAAATTTACTGATTACTAAAAAAATTCAGTAAATTTTTACTGCTAATGAAATTTAGTTTGCATTACTAGTAAAACCGTAGGGCCGTAGCAAGTGGTAAATTTTTTTCATTCAAATTTTGAAACTTTTGTATGAAAAACATTTTTAGCCACTTGGTAGAATTTCATTATGAATACGGGCATTACTGATTACTGAAAATTCAATGCACCTCATCATATAACAAATCATTTAGGCAATTTATAAAAATTGTAGAAAAAAATTTTAGCAATCAGTAAAATTTTTTTTGTTTTTACTGAAACTTTAGTGGTACTGCAGTGCTCATCTATGGTAAATGCCTTTACTTTTGCTTTTTAATTTTTAATTCAGTTGTTCATCGTTTAGTTTTTGCTGTTCTTGTTGTTGTGTACGCATTGCAATTAAAATAAATTCAGTAAAGTGCGACTTCGACTCGCGCACATTCGGTTTTGATATTTTTTTTTGATTTAGCTTTCTTACGTCCCTTTTCACAATGTATGGTTAAGAGTTAACGTGAACTTTAACTGCAAGTTCTTCATACAAAACTTGCCGTTAAAGTCTCTGTTATCTTTTAACCAGACATTGTGAAAAGGTACGTTAATTTTTTAAGTTTTTTCAGCTTAAACGATTTTTTTTCAGTTTTATCGCTTTTTTTCTCGTTTTGGCGTTTTTTTTTCTCTTTTTGGGTTTTTTTAATTTTCGCAATTTTTTTTCATTTGGTGATTTTTTCATTTTGGCAATTTTTTTTGTTTTTTTTTGGATTTTTTTCATTTTAGCGATTTTTTCTGTTTTTGGGGTTTTTTATTTTGGCGATTTTTTCATTTTCGCAATTTTTTTCCTGTTTTTTTTTGGGTTTTTTTCATTTTGGCGATTTTTTTCTGTTTTTGGGGTTTTTTTATTTAGGCGATTTCTTCATTTTGGCGATTTTTTTGTTCAAGGATTTTTTTAATTTTGGCGATTTTCGCGGTTTTTCGCGGTTTTTCGCGATTTATTTTAGTCCTAGAAATTTTTTTTAATTTAATGCTTTTTTTCGTTTTGGCGATTTTTTTATATTTGGCGATTTTATATTTTTTTGATTTTTTAGTTTTACCGTTTTTGAAAATTTCAAGATACAGCAAGTTTTCAAAATTACAAAGTCAAAATTGCATTAAAAAAAACCCGTTGATTTAAATTTTTTAAATTTAGTGTCAATTGTTGTAGTCTGTATAAAAATACACTAACTTTTAAAATTTCAAGTATATATACATTCGTACATACAATTGTATGCACATTACATGGGATTTTGACATTTTTCGTTGCTCGTTTTGGAACACCCTTTAGTTTTTAACTATCATGTATTTGTTGTTGTAGTGGCCAAATGTCTACATATTGTGTCCAAATTTCAAATCCGTAGCTCTTACGGTTCATTTTCACCTTTGGTCTACGGAAATATACAGAAAAATAACCGGCGGCGGCGCACCGTCGGCTTTGAGCCGGTTGACATGATTCTCTGCTTGGTATTGCTTCTTTCAAACACTAATACACTCATATATAGTTCACACCGATTTGACAATGCAAAGCAAAAGCAAAAAGTCAAATCAAAGTCAAAAGATTTTTACCCCCTAGCGTATACATAGATGTTTACACATCAAAATAAAAAAACACATATTTATAAAGGAAGATAATGTTTTTAAGTCTTTCAACATTAGGAACTTTTACAAAATAAATAAAAATAAAAAAGTAATGAAAAGTATATACTTGGTTATTTTATTCGCATACACGGTGCCACACGGTCTCATGTACCGGGTTAGTAAAAAATACACAATGTGTGCTCACGGAACAGTTACGTCATTGACTAATAGTAGGAGATGTTCAATGAGGTAGCTGCTCGAAATTGCAACCAAAAATAATAACGGGAATAATGGGCCTCATGCATAAAACGTGAGCTTGAGCTCTGACTCGTTTTTTTGAGTAAAAGGTGCTTGTCGTATGTATGCATAATAAAATTTGATGAATTTGCTTTTACTCACTGCTTACGTTTGAACTCGTCTTGCTGAGTTTGAACTAAGGTAGATGAGCATGTACTCATTTTCATATGCATAAAAACAAGCTTTTGCTTTCTTTTGTGAGCTCTTGCTCAAATGTTGTTGAGCATGCTTTATAGTTGACTCGCGTCCACTTAAAATGGAATCATGGCTGAATATTTTGTACCGCAAAGAAATACAAAATGTTATCAACAGCGTAAAAGATTTAGCAAGTGAGGATAAAAAATTGTACAGGTTTGTATTCTTAATTATTATTTTTTTTTATTTAATTAATAATAAAATGATAAATACATAGGTTTGATGATAGTAGCATCTGCTGGTTGGCTAATTACTTTTTTGAGGAGTCAGAAGAAACACTTGGTGGTGCCCTCAGCAACTATGATAAAATTAAACTGTATTTAAGATTTTGTGCCGATCCTGGAATCCAAAATTGTATAGCCACAGATATTGGAGTCCATCAATCAACTGTGTCGCGAACTATTGCGGAAGTTGCGAAACTTATATCTGCCAAAGCAAGCGAGTGGATAAAATTCCCGAAAGATGCTGATGAAATAAAAGATGCTCAAATGAAATGGCAAGGAAATTATTGCTTTCCATTTGCAATTGGAGTGATTGATTGTACGCATATAAAAATTAAAAAACCCTCAAATCAAAGCGATGAGTATATTTGTAGAAAAGGCTTCCACTCTATAAATGTGCAGGCAACTTTTGATGGAAAAGAACTTTTTACAAACGTTGACATATCCTGGCCTGGTTCAGTTCATGACTCACGTATCTTACGAAATAGCGAGTTATGTGGAATTATGCAAAATGCCACAAACGATGCATTACTTCTCGGGGATGGGGGCTATGGAATATGCCCATGGCTAATGACACCATTCCGGAACCCAACAACTGACATAGAAAAAACATTCAACAAAGTGTTTACAAGGGAACGTGTCATTATAGAACGGTGTTTTGGGCAATTGAAGTAAAGATTTTCGATACTTCAATACAAAATTCGTGTATCGACGGAGTTAGCGCCCTACGTAATAGCCAGTTGTTTCATTTTGCATAACATAGGTAAATTTTTAAAAGACGATTATATCCTTATAAATGACGATTACAACAATAATGATGTATGCCAATTAGAAAATGATATCGAACAACAAAGAGCAAGAAATTCAGAAGCTGGAAAAAACAAAAGGATGATGATCGCAAATTTGTTATCAAATTAGTTTATTATACAAATAATATAAATGGAAATCTTAAATATTTTTTTGGTCTATAAAAATAAAAAAATGTAAATACATTTCATTGTTTTATACAAACTAAAATATTATACAAATTAAATATATATTAATAAAAATCAAAATTCATGTAATTGCAAGTTTCTTTCCACAAGTTTTTCTTGCAAAATTTGCATTTTTGCAGAAAGGACTTTGTTTTGTTTTAACAAAACAAGCCTCTGCAGACTTTGAAAAATCAAATCTCTTGTCTCATCAGTTTCATAGCGACTCAAAACTGCTGTTGACTTTTTGTTAACCTTCAAAACAAACAACATATAGCAAAATGTAAAATAAAATAAAAACAAGTAAGAGTGCTATATTCGACTGTGCCGAATCTTATATACCCTTTACCAAAGTGCGTTTATGTAGTATAGAGATACATACATACTCAAGCACATACTTACGTTTATGTACAAAGAAAAAAATAATAATTTTCAAACCCTAGAATCATAATTTAAGATTTTTCTGATTACTTATACCAATCTAGTAGTTCTTAAAAAAAATATAGAAAGTGTGTTAAGTGAAAAAAAGGAAATTAAAAACAAAATGTTTTAATTAGTTACTTTAATGTCTAGAAAAAAAAATCATAGTTTCCAGCTCTGGAGCTGTGGCTTTTATTTTTATAATTTTCTATACCAAACTTTTCTTTCCAAAACGCAAAATATATATAATTTATAAAGGAAAAGATAAAAATTAATTAGACTTAGTTACTTTTATATATCAAAAAAGTGTAAGTGTCCCAACCCTGAACTCATCTTTTTTGATTTTTCTGATTTATTACACCAATCTCTTTCTTTTAAGAATTTAAGAAATGTTTAATTTATAGAAAAAAAGGAAAAATTTGTTTTAGTAACTTACTTTTGTAGAAAAAGTTAAAGTTTTCCAACCCTGGAATCGTCTTTTTAATTTTTTTATTTGTTTTTTTTTTGTTTTATTTGAAATACCAATTTTATTCGTTATCAAGTATAAAATAATTTTATTTAATAAAAATAGATAAAAAAATTAGTTTTCGGTAGTTAATTTTTTATATCACAAAGAATCCTCCTTTTTGGTTTTTTTTTTTGATTTCTTACACCATCTTTTTTTTAAAGAATATAAGATATGTTTAGTTTATAGTAAAAAAGAAAAAATTTGTTTCAGTAAGTTACTTTTGTATAAAAAATAAGATTTTCCAACCCTGGAAACGTCATTTTAATTTAATTTTTTTTATTTTGAAATACTGAAGTATAAAATAAGTTTATTTTATAAAAAAAAATTAGTTTTCGATAGCTAATTTTTTATATCACAAAAAGTGTGGATTTTCCAACCCTGAAATCAAACTTTTTAATTTTTCTGATTTCTTATACTAATCTATTTCTTTTAAGAATATAAGATAACTTTAATTTATAGAGAAAAAGGAAAATTTTGCTTTAGTAAGTTACTTTTGTATAAAAAAAGTTAAAGTTTTCCAACCCTGGAAACATCTTTTTAATTCTAGAAGGTTAATCTTTAATTTGAAATACCATTTTTATTCGTACTAAAGTATAAAATAAGTTCATTTAATAAAAAAAAAAAATTTATTTTCGGTAGTTAATTTTTTATATCACAAAAAGTTTCAGTTTCCCAACCCTGGAATCATCCTTTTTGATTTTTCTGATTTCTAACATCAATTTCTTTCTTTTAAAAACATTAGATATGTTTAATTCATAGAAAAAAAGGAAAAATTTGTTTTAGTAAGTTACTTTTGTATAAGAAAAAAGCTAAAGTTTTCCAACCCTGGAAACATCTTATTAATTTTTTGAAGTTTAATTTTTTATTTGAAATACCAATTTTATTCGTGGTGAAGTATAAAATAAGTTTATTTAATAAAAATAATTAAAAAAATTAGTTTACGGTAGTTAATTGTATATATCACAAAAATCGTAGGTTTTCCAACCCTGGAATCGTCCTTTTTGTTTTTCTGATTTCTTACATCAATCTCCTTCTTTTAAGAACATTCCATATGTTTAGTTTATAGAAAAAAAGGAAAAATTTGTTTTAGTAAGTTACTTTTGCATAACAAAAAAAGTTAAAGTTTTCCAACCCTGGAAACGTCTTTTTAAATTTTTAAATTTTTTTTATTTGAAATACCAATTTTATTCATGGTGAAGTATGAAATAAGTTTATTTAATAAAAGTAATTAAAAAATTAGTTTACGGTAGTTAATTGTATATATCACAAAAATCGTAGGTTTTCCTACCCTGGAATCATCGTTTTTTTTAATTTTTTTTTATTTGAAATACCAATTTTATTCGTGGTGAAGTATAAAATAAGTTTATTTAATAAAAATAATTAAAAAATTAGTTTACGGTAGTTAATTGTCATGCATAAAAACGAGTAAAAGCGCTGAGTTGAAGCAGGTGAGCAATTGCTCATAAAGTCGAGTTCTATCAAACAGCAACAGCAAATTCATCAAATTTTATTATGCATACGTCAAGCACCTTTTGATCAAAAAAACGAGTCAGAGCTCAAGCTCACGTTTTATGCATGAGGCCCAGTACCCCACCTTTATAGTTTAGGCCGAATTATAGTGTACCACCAATCTCCACAAACAATCAGAAACTGGAATTGTGGATGAGGAAGCCATTCCATGGTAGACACCCGAACGAAGCATGCCAAGCTCATGTTGACACCAGATCGTCGAACTTTTGGTTGATTTCAGGAAAATTATTTCCTGAAACCGAAGGGTTTATGATGGCAATCCAAGATCAGGTAATCCCAACGAGAAACTAACTGAAAACTATAGTAAAGGATGTGAGAGTAATAAATGAATCCTGCCGATACGGTTGCAATGCAATTGAAACGATACAACATATAACATCAGGGTGTACATCTTTAGTTGGGACAGAATATATTGATCGCCACAACTCACTTGTGAAAATCTTACACCAGCAAATGGTACTGAAGCACTCCTTATCATCAAATGCAGAAGTACCGTACTATAAATACCAACCTGAGGCAGTACTAGAAAACGAGGCATACTGGCTACATTGGGACCGTACAATTCTGACAGATCGAAGTATAACAGCAAATAGGCCAGATATAATGCTTATGAATAAACAACGACGGGTGGTATGGCTCATCGATGTTGCAGTACCAAACAACAGTAATATGCAAATAAAGCATCATGAAAAAATCCGTAAATATAGTGTGCTAATTGAACCCATAAAAAGACAATGGAATATAGATATCGTGAGAACAGTCCCTATAATCATCTCAAGTACAGGATTGATACCGAAGTCTATATACGATGGATTAAAGGAACTAGAGATGCCAGAAAACCTATGGCAGATAATGCAAAAAGCGGTTGTGATAGCGACAACAAGAATCGTCAGAAAGTTCATGGGAACATAAATTAAAATTAATGTTTAGTATATTTAGAATTGCGCTGTGATCTTCAATAATCTGTGCTATTTTAAACTTTAAGTTGAATTTTATCCAATTTTTTAATTGAGAATAAAGATGAATAATAACAATAATAATAATATTAATAATAATAATTATAATAATAATAATAACAATAATAGTAATAATAATAATAATAATAATAATAATAATAATAATAATAAATATAATAATAATAATAATCATAATAATAATGATAATAATTATAATAAATATAATAATAATAATAATCATAATAATAATGATAATAATAATGATAATAGTTATAATAATAATAATAATAGTAATAATTTATTATTTATTTATTTACATATATACAAAACAAGTTAGTTTGGAAAACATTAATAACCTTGGGAAGCCCTTTGGCTTGTCTGTAGGTAAATATAAAGTTTAATAAGTTAACAAATTTATATAAATTTTTTCATAATTGGCTCCTTAACTAAAATTTAAAAAAAGTTCATTATATAAAATATAAAATTTTATGTAAGTATGCTTATTTAATTTATACGTGTTTAATATCATTTCATATTATGTTCGCATCTTGTTTGCTAGCTGTTGCTGTTATTGGTGATTTCATTCTCTGCAATTTGTTGTTACTACCGTCTCTAATTATGTTGTTGTTGGTTCTGCTATTGCTATTTACGTAGTTGCTAATTGTATTTTTGCTGATTATTTAGCTTGCTGATCATGTTTGCTGATTATGTTGTTTTTGGTTATGTTGTTGCTGATTATGTTGTGGCGAAATATGTTGATGCTGATTATGTTGTTATTGTTTATGTTGTTGCTGATTATATTGATGTTGCTTATGTTGTTTGTTGAATTATGTTGTTGCTATTTATGTTATTGTTGATTATGTTGTCTGTTGATTATATTGTTGTTGATTATGTTGTTATTGTTTATGTTGCTGCTGATTATATTGTTGTTGATTGTGTTGTTTGCTGATTATATTGTTGTTGATTATGTTGTTATTGTTTATGTTGTTTCTGATAATATTGTCGTTGATTCTATTGTCGCTGATTACGTTGTTTTTGGTAATGTTGCTGATTATGTTGTTGCATATTATGTGGTTGTTGATTATCTTATTATTGATTATGTTGTTGCTGATTATGTTGCTGCTGATTATTTTGTTGAAAGTATAATAAAGTTTTAGTAAAATTGATGAGCTTCTGTCACATGATGATAATGAATAATCACTGCGTGTTGATGAAATTTTTTTTTTCAAAATTTTGTTCTTATGGATGTTGTTATTAATAATTCGTAGTGAATCAGAAGGTATGTTGTTGAATATATTAGGGATGACAACTGGCAATGTTCTACTTTCGTACTCATTTCTGTGGCTTTGGATTTGAAATCTTCTTTCTTCATTCATTCGAGTTTGATAGTTATGGCTGATTGTATGTAAAAATCTGGAGTCATTAAAAAAGTCAATTGCAACTGAAATTTTGTAAATATTTTCAACGTTAAGAATATGAAGATCTTTTGTAATACTGCGATTGTTGCTTCGATTTGGCAAGATATTAGAGATTTCTTGCGATGGATATTCTTCTTGATGATTAGCCATTCTGTGCGATTTCAGTAACTTTAATAATTGATTTTGTGTTTCCTGAAGTTTTCTGCAATGCGTTGAAGATCCCCAAGCTATTATACCATGACATATGTAGGATTCAGCCAATGAAAAATATATCTGTCTCATAACTTCAGTACTGGAGCAAAAACTTAAATGATACAGTACATATGACGCTTTTCTTAATTTTTTACGAACTTCTTCAGTGTGCTCGCGCCATTTAAAATTATGATCTACATATACACCAAGGTATTTATATGTATTGACGAGTTCAATTATCGTTTCGCAATTGTCATTATTGTAGTTAAAATCCATCAATTTATTTTTATGTAGACATTCCGTGTTATGGAATTTAAATTTTAAATCAGCATAGCTAAAATGTGGAGGTTTAATATGCATTAACTTCGTTTTTGATGGATTAATAACCAATCCGTGGTCTTGGCATCATCTTATTGCCATATCAAGTTGATGTTGCATTATATTAACGGATATCTTTAGGTCCTTGTGAGCTACAACTACGGCGGTATCGTCAGCATAAATAAGCAAATGTTTGAATAAATCTTAAAGCATTGATAAGTTCGTTTGAATATATTAAATAAAGAAGTGGTCCCAGTTTGGATCCTTGTGGTACACCATGTTCTACAACAATTTCCTCACTTACATTATTATAAATTTTCACGCAATATTTTTTCAAAGATAAATAGTTTTTGAACCATTCCAAGCAATTCCCTCTTATGCCAATTTTCTCCAACATTAAGATCAATTTACTGTGACAAAGTGTCAAAAGCTTTACTAAAATCGACGAATAACGTTAAGCAGTGATGATTTTTGCTTAGTTGATCATTAATATAGTTTGCAAAATTGCCAAGTAGCTTATTGATGCTTTTATTTTTCTGAAATCCGAACTGATTTGCATTTATTATGTTATATTTATCTAAAAAAATTTTTAATCTTCTCCCTATTATTTATTCCATTATTTTTTCAAAAACTGATAAAATGGGAATCGGTCGGTAATTGTTCACATCGGATTTTTCTCCACTTTTAAATATAGGTCTCACGAGTGATATTTTAAAGCTTTCTGGTATTGTTGACTGATTCAGTATAAGATTGATAAGCTTAGTAATTATTGGAGTTAAGACAGTAGTGTTATTTTTCAAATCTATTGGCCTTATTGCATCAAAACCAAGCCCTTTTTTTAAACATTGAGAGTGTTCAAGATATTAAAGATTTCTATTTATCAGTGTTGTGTAAGTATAAGGAGTTTTGAAGTGTAGGTTGTGGCTTGTCAAAAGTTTGAATTTCACAAGAGTGTACGATTTTTTCAACATTTGTTTTAAAATTAACAGCAAAGTTATTACATATATCCATTATATTAGAGTTTTTAAAATTTTTCAGTATAGCTTCATCTATCATCGCTGTTAATTTATTTATTAATTGCCACGTTATCCGAATATTATTTCTATTTTCATAAAATTTTTGCTTATGAGGTTTTAGCGTATATTAATTTTTTGTTTAACGTATTTCTGTAATAATAATAATAATAGTAATAATAATAATAATAACAATAATAATTAAAATATTAATAATAATAATAGTAATAATAATAATAGTAATAATAATAATAATAAAACATACTAACAATAATAAAATTTTGAAATTTCCCTTATAAACTATGGGCAATGAGGGATCGACTTGTAGAGCTGGCGACCATCAAATTCTCATATTCACTTTCATCTCCTTCTTCTTGTTCATCGGAATCGCTTTTTGACGCAGACTCAAGCTGTGTCCAATTATTTTTGTAAAAAATACACATGTTGTGTAGTGCACAACATAGATTAATTAATAATTTTTGTCACTTTTGCGGGAGAATAATGAAGCCCTCTAGACCCAATCAAGCATCTAAAACGATTTTTCAAAACACCAAAACAGCGTTCAACTACATTCCGCAGTTGACAGTGCTTATCATTGAATTTCTTTTCGTGAGGTGCTGTTGAATTTCTATAGGGCTTCATTATGTACAGCTGCAGTTTGTAACCACCATCACCTGCAAAGAATAATAAATAGTTATATTTAATAAAACTTATGTACATATTAGTGATGTAACGAATGTCAATTTTTGATATAGAACAGGGATAACTATATTCAAAGATTGCAACCTATGTGCCTTATGGAGTGGGCCATAGGTTCATTCTAAAAGGGTGCATGGGGGCGTTGGTCTGGCGTCTAACCCACATCCGGTGCTTTGGCACACGTGAGATTAGGCCGTAATGGCAGGTACTCACGTAAAGCGATTGCACATCTGTCAATTTTTGATATTCGTGAATACGAATATTTGAAACGATATTCACGAATACGAATATTATATGCAATATGAAATATTAAAAAATTGTTATGAAAAAGGACTTCACACTCTTGTTGGCGTACTTTAAAGTTAATAAAAAGTACCAAAAATTTTAATGATCGTCATTAAATAATATTTGAAAATGATACAAAGCACAAATTTCTATAAAAAATTAATCTATTTGTACAAACTAAAATTTTTAGTAATTTATTTAAATTTCGTTTAGGATTTATGCATTTATTTATTTAATTTATTTGGAAAAATATTCGTATTCGCCTGAAAATGCCCGAATATTCGACAATTCGAATACGAATACGAATATTCGTGCATCACTAGCACATATTTATTAGTAGCCTTCTACAATATACATACATTTGCATGTATTGGAAAAAAATTAAGGACTTAACACTAATACTTAATAATAATGATAATAATTTTGTTTACACACAAAAAAATATAAGGGGTAATATTAACTAAGCTTGCATGGGTAATTTTTTTATATGAAAGTAAAAAACTTGGGTATTATTAACTATGCAGTTAGGTAATTTGTACATTACACTTTACCTAAAATCCAAGTTAATATAACTATTACAATAAGAAATCTTCTTCGAAATTATTTTGATTGAATTCATTTCTATTTTATTGTCAAAGGAAATTTTTGAGACAGAAGGTACGTATACTTGAAATATTAAAAATTTTTAATTTTGTATAAAATTATTATTTTTAATTACTATAGATAAACCAACTGAGGCCGGCTATATTCATTGTATTTGTGTCCTGTTGTCTTGCGCCACCACGAGAGTAAACTTTGCATAAAATTCTGCCCAATAAAGTTGATCCCAAATCAAAGAAATTAAATAAGTTATTGGAATTACCCGCCAAGCATCCAGAACTTTTAGATGATCTGGGTATAGCTCAACTAAAGGACGTAATCTTGTACGGGCCACCTGGTATAGGTAAAACACTTGCTCGCGCTGTAGATCACCACACTGAATGTACGTTTATAAGAATTTCGGGAAATTCATTGGTGATGTTTCTCGTATGGTACGTGAGTTTATTCTTTATAGCTCGAGAGCATGCGCTGAGGTAAATAGTGTTTGTATGCATTGTGTGAGAGGTGTGTTCATGTTTCACAGGAAGAATTTGAAATAGACGTGGTGAAAGTTATTCAGAAGGATTCCGAAAAGAATCGGCGCTTACTCTGTAAATTGAATCGATTTGCAATCGTACGAACAGGGCCAAATATGCTTATTACATTTGTTTCCTATTATACATTTACATAATATGTACATACCTACACATAGCATACATACATATTACAATACTTTCTAATAAATTATTTAAATGCAACAATTTTTCAATTATTATTTATTATCCATGAAAATTATCGAATTATAGGTAGTTAATTTAACCAAAATCCATTATAATTTGCCGCATTATATATGTATAAATTTACTTTTCTATTTAGATAATTTACAAAAAATAAAAATATGAACTTCCCTAGTCGTTAAGGAGTTTTATCAAAAATTTTAGTTGATTTTTCGAACATAGAAATCAACTAAAATTTTTGTTAAATTATCTAAAAAACTTTGTAAATGCCATTCTACCCTTTCACTTAGTTAAAATTATACCATAATTTTTGGAAATATAACCTACGAATTTTTTTGTGTGTAATTTATACAAAAAATCACTGTCGTAATAATAATGGTAAAATGATTCAATAAAAACATTCTTGATTACATATCAGTAGTTGTGAACTGCCAATTCGGCCCCAATTAAAATTGTTAAATTGTTGCTGAAATTGTTAAATTTGGGTAATTAAAATTTGAAAATTGTTAAATTCTTGGAAATTTGTGTTTTTTTGTTTACATAAGGAGTTTTTTGTTTACATTAGGAGTTTTTTGTTTACATTAGGAGTTTTTGTTTACATTAAGTGTATGTCTGTCTGTCGGTCTGTCTGTCTGCCTGCCTGACCGTGGGAAGTTTGTGTGTGGAATATTTTGTGTGAATGTATTAAGGCGGTTCATAGTTTGGCGGTTTTTATGTGTGTATATACAGACGAGGAAAATCATGAAAATGATTTTTTCTAATACCAATTGTGAAATAGTTATTATTATTATTATTAATTTTTCCTAATGTCTACGGCAAAACATGTTTATTAATTTTTCCTAATGCCGACGGCAAAACATGAATATAATTTTTTCAAATGCCGACGGGAAAATGATTTTTCCTAATGACGACGGGAAAACATGATTATTATTATTTTTTTCCTAATGCCTACTGCAATACATGATTATTATTTTTTTCAAATGCCGACGGCAAAAAATGAATATAATTTTTTCAAATGCCGACGGGAAAATGATTTTTCCTAATGACGACGGGAAAACGTGAAAGTTATTTTTTCTAATGCTAATGTAGGTGTTGCTAGATTGTGGGAATTTAAGGCTGACCGTGATTTGAGTGGGTGGCGTTGTTGTCGTAATATGTAACCATAGGAATTCGTGGGTGTGTCTGTCTGTCTGTGAGAATTTAGTTGAAGCTTCGATTGGAAGGGGGGGGGCGGGGTGTAGTAGAGCTAGATCAATTGCATGTATATATATATGTGTGTGTGTGTGTGTGTGTGTGTGTATATGTGTGTGTGTGTACGTTTGTAGGAATTTCTATAGGAGCTTAAGGCTGATTGCGATTTATGAGGGGCGAGGTGTACCAGTAATATGTAACCGAGGGAGTCTGTCTGTTTGTATTTCTGTAGGAGTTTAAGGCTGACCATGATTTGGGTGGGCAGGGTTGTTGACGTAATATGTATCCATGGGGATTTGTGGATGTGTCTGTCTATAGTAGTTTAAGGCTGATCGTGATTTGAGGTGGGTGAGGATGTTGTTGAGGTAAATTGGTTATGTGTATGTATGTATATATGTATTTTTGTAAGAATTTAAGATGATTGTGATTTATTAAGGCCGAGGTGTTCTTGTAATATGTAGCCGTGAGAATCTATGTGTATAGACGTCTGTAGAAGTTTAAGACTATCTGTAATTTCAGGTAGGTGAGAGTGTTGTGTTGTTGAGATTAATCTTGTATATTGTATATGTACCTATGTATGATCATGGGAATTTGTGTATGTATATCTGAGGGAGAATTTAAGGCTCGTCATGATTTGCAAAAGGTGGGGTGTTGTTGAAATTTTCTTGGATATTTCTTATATGAATTCTGCTATGTGTGTGTATTTGAGCTGGTATTTATGTGTAGGTAGAAATAAATTGTTTTCAATATCGACATATGGTACTATAAAATACTATCATATATCTGGACTCCCCTAATCCTAGTATGCTTTTATACTTACGATTGCTTTATATTTTCTCATGCTTAAATTTGTCTCGCGTTGAAGTCAGTCTGTGTGAAATTTGTTTATATTACAGATTTTGTTGATTTAACTACATTCGTCTTCTTTGACTGAAAGAGTTATCTACACACAGAGAAAAACCAACTTGAAATCAGTAAGAACCATGCTGAATTAATAAGAACCATTAGCGAAGGTTTAGTCATATTGAAATTTCTTATTTCAATATGGACAAAATATTAATTTACAGTATTCATTTATTAAACTCATTAGTTTGTAGATATCTCAATATACATTTTCTATTATATTAAAAATTATTGAATTAATGTGATGAATTCTTATTTTTAAGCTGCAGATTTTCCCTGAGTGTATGGATTGTTTATATTTGCATTGTGCTTTAACTAAACGACGCTTCATATATTTTCATGATGTAGGTCTAATAAATACTTAAGCATTGATAAGAAATTTGATATGTATACATACATATCTACAAATTGATTTTATGTATGTATGTATGTATGTATGTATGTACATATATATGTACATACAAATAAGTGTTCAACTCAATCTTTGAATACATTTTTTATTTTATTTTTTGTCATGTGATGTCTGTTGTTGGTGAAATTAAAAACATTTTAATTTTTATCTGCGTTTACTTAAAAGTTTGTGAGGATTTTCTGTTGTAAGTAAAACTGAATTCTTGAAGATATGTACTTACATACTCTATAGTAATAGTAACTATAATAGAAATATTTCTTATACTTAATTTACAGTTTTTTAAAGTATAGGGTATAAAATTTTTTCTAGCTATAGCCTTCTACATTTATTTTGGAAAACTTGCTTTGCTTTTTAAAAATGTATAAACATTTTTAAATGAAACTGATCCGGCACTCCGGCTTAGGTACTGATAGTTTTTTTTTTGTTGTTAGTTAACTTACTTATTTTTTATTTTTTATTGATAAACATTGGAAATCAAAAGGGAGTTTTATATTGTAATTATTATTTTCATAATTGTTGAAAACAATCGCTGCTTTTTGTTTGTTTTTTGCGATGAAATCATTTGAATTACTTTTGCAACTTTACGCGTTTATAAAAATTATGTTATTTTCTATATTTCTTAATTTATAAGACTTTTAGACTTTGTCCTTTAGGGGTTATATATTCTATTATACGATTATGAATAAGAATGCAGTAAGCTGATGTATTTGCTTACTGCTTCAAATTAAAATTTTATTAAATTGAATAAAAGGATTTTTTTTTTCTTAAACTCTGATGCAGTTAGAAGCGCTGGAGATTCTTTCATATAACAGCTTTTTTGAAATTTTTGATACATAGTATAATATAGAATTGGATAACATTTATTTTTAATTTTTATGTTAAGAAGTACGGGTATGAGACTGAATTTAAATGTACTTTTAAATTAGTTAAATCATAATGAACAAACATATTTTCTTCTTTAATAGCGATCAACAGAAAACGAACTCGTTTTCATATAATTTAGGTATACCCTATCGACGGCTCCTCTAGGATACAAGATGACTTTGTATGACGAAATTTCTGTTGCTTTATACTGATAATATGTTTACATTAATAAGATACATATACATATGTTTATTTTATGAACGGTGAGCACCTATGGCTTTTATTTAATGTTCTATATGACTTTTTTTTTCATTTTATTAAAGTTCAGCGTATTGTATATATATTTCTGAAATGTTTAAGTGTGTTTTGTGTGCCCATCGGGCAGAGTGTACGTATTAGTTGGTCAGTCAGTCTCTATTTTTATTTATTTTTTTTTTCTTCTAATGTGCCACTCCTTTTTCAGATTTTACTACTTGGAATAGAGAATTTTTGTCTAATTTTTTGGTGGGTATATACATTAGGTATGTAGAAATTAGTTTAGATACAAAGAAATGCATGTTTAATATACAACTATTGTATCAAATCGATCTCAAATAACTCAGTTACCTCTACCAGCAATTCACCGTTGGTGTATTCATAAAGTGTTAGAAACAATGAAATATCTATGTTTTGAGAGAATTTTTCCCCTCAAGTATTTCTACATGAGGTTTGAGGGGTCAATCACTGTCGCATTCATATGTAATGATTATTCACTTAAAAAACGTCATCATCACCATCAATCATCTCCGTATACAATACATTCATGAGTTGGGTTGATCCAGATACAATTGCTGTCTCATCACCTTCTAACAGCTTTATATATTTTGCTAGTATGCATGCCTTAGCATGCTTCTATCGATAGTGACGTAAGAGTCCGAGATGTAGTAGTGTTACAATTAAAAATCTTTACTATTAGAATTTACCAGTTCGCTCTTTTGAATTTTTGCCAAGTAGATACATATGTATGTATTTCATTGACCACAAAATCATAAAATTTCTTTGCTTACAAAATTGTATGACGTGACGATTTTTTTTTTTTTTTTTTTTTTTTAAATTATACATGCTTCGGCATGCTTTCATTTTTTTTCTATAAATTTATGTAATACTCATACAGATACAGATATAAAGTAAGATCTGTTTACTGTACATTTTAAAATTTATGCATGCTTCAGCATGATTCTAGTTGAAGCGTATATTCATTCACTAAGTTTGTTTGATACTTATTCATACACATGTACATTCTTAAAGATTGGATATCAAAGTCCAATTTCCGTAGTTTATCTATATTTTCTAAAGATCTGATAGCTAAAGAAATAAATAGAGTGAAGATCTTCTATAATAATCCCATTTTCATATTGTAAAATTTTGCGTGCTAGCGCTTTCGATGGGAAAATATACATACAACTTTATAAAAAGTGATAATATGATGTGCTGCTGAATATTGCACTATGTTATAGTTCATTTTAAACACTGAAGTTTTAGCAATATTTCATTCAGACCAACAAGTTTAGAGAATTCCACTACATTTAGTTAATTATCTTTCTTAAGACTCATCATTCCTAATCAATCCTACAAAAAACAACACAAACTAGATTTTTCGTTTTAATTTTATTTTTATTAAATTCAACATTCATTCTTCAAATTACTTTATACTATATTAAGTAGCTTTTCCTCATTTGTTGAGTTGACTTTAATAGGAGACATTTTAATGGTACGATGAACTTTTCTATTGCATGCATTGAGTAAATCTTTATACATACCAATCCACTTATATGAACCATTAAAGCTAATTCTTTTCACATCATACCTTTCAATGATCTATTAAATCATTCTAATATTAATGCTTTCATATTAAGTAATTTTTAATCTTCTATTTATGTATGAGTTTTCCCAAGTATTTATTAAAAAATTCTTTAGAATCATCTGTTTGTAAGTTTTTTGGTACCCGTACCACTTCAAAAATATTTTCCATTGCCTTGGTTTTTAGAGTGCAGCTTTTATTTTCAGCTGTACTTTGAGAATGTGTCAATTACAGTCTTCAAAAATCAACAATTTCTATTTTCTGTAGAATAGTTCTACATTTCACCTAACTTAGCTCCATAAAACATCATATATTCCTCTCATTACATCTCTACAAGCACAAACAGTTGTTGAAATTTAATATGGACTTCGTTAACTAAATTCCTTTTTAAAGACATTGAATTGTTTCACAGATTTTTTCGAAAGTGTTGTGATCTACATCTTGCACTTTCAGCTATTTATACTAACATGTAGTTAATTTTCTAATCTATATATTTAACCGTAAACTCTTCAATTTGTTTTTAATTATTTACTTTTTAGAATTGCTTTTTCAATTTTATAACTGTCTTCTTTCTCTAATTTTATTTCACGTTGTAGTTCCTCAATTTGCATTTAAATATATTCTTGAATATTAATGCTTTAAGATATATTATTAATTTGTCTTGTATTTTATCTTCATTCAGTTTGAGGTAACTATCAACAATAGTTTGGATCTAATTCATTTATGCCTTCCAATACTGATAAGTCAGTATAAATGTCTTCAGAATTGGAAGTCTATGAGTAAAATCATCGTCATCATCATTCTCAGTATTAGCATCATTAAATATGATGGTATTATCAAATATTGTTCCTTCTACTAGTTTCTTTTGGGGTACTTGTCTATATCTTGAGTGAAGGTTTCTCAGGCTTTAAACTTGTATATTTTCAACTTCTGTCTTGATTTTACTTTCTTCTTTCATAAGAATTCTTTTAATATTTTTAGAACTATTTATGAATTCTTCTGCTATAGGTTTAAATGTATCTTTTAGTTGTTCACTTGTATCTTTTTCACCAGTTTTTATACTACGAAGCTTTTTCTTCAACACATTTCTTGTCAACACCAACTGTTTTAAAATTTTCTCATCCAGGGCAAATAACAGGTATCAGCAATCATATCAGCTTTTCACGAGCTGGTCTGGTTTTCAGATCAGCTTTTCAGGACCTGGTCTGGTTTTCAGATCAGCTTATCAGGACCTGGTCTGGTTTTCAGATCAGCTTATCAGGAGCTGATCTGATTTTTAGATCAGCTTATCAGGAGCTGGTCTGGTTTTCAGATCAGCTTATCAGGAGCTGGTCTGGTTTTCAGATCAGCTTATCAGGAGCTGGTCTGGTTTTCAGATCAGCTTATCAGGAGCTGGTCTGGTTATCAGATCAGCCTATCAGGAGCTGGTCTGGTTTTCAGATCAGCTTATCAGGAGCTGGTCTGGTTATCAGATCAGCCTATCAGGAGCTGGTCTGGTTTTCAGATCAGCTTATCAGGAGCTGATCTGATTTTTAGATCAGCTTATCAGGTAACAGATCAGGCTATCAGGAGCTGTTCAGATTTTCATTTCAAGATATCTGAGTCAGATTTAGTTATCAGTGTACAAGTAGCTAGCCATTTATAACATTTATATACATGAAGTTTAAAGTCAGATGAAATACGAAATAGTAAAGTTTTATCTAGTAAAATTATTTTCTATAACGATCATCGTTTAATTCACTATCTTTGCTTATAATCAAAAATCCATATTTATCCTTTCAACATGCTTTTTATTTTTCTCACCTTACTTAAACATTAAATATACATTATGATGATCTCTTATTAAATGTTTGGTGATTCTGGTGTAAGTTTTACATAAGTAGAATGAATCAACATTCTTATCTCTCCCCATACAAAAATATGCTTCCCACACGCATCATCGTTAAATATCATATTGGAATTACTTTGGACTGAAATAACAGATTCACTATCGGTAAATTTTGTAATATCTTATTAGTTTAATTGATGAAATTAATTTATTCAGGTATTCATATTTGGATGGATAAAAAGATTTTGAGTATAAATAAATGTTCTCAAATTTAAGTCCATTAGGACTTTCTAGCAAGCCAATCATAGTTTTTTTTTCGTAATTTGACAGGTCAACTATTGTTGCACGAATAGAATTTGATATAAGGGAACTATGATTTATTTTTGAACTATCGTTCGATGAATCATCAATATTTCGTACCAAGGTATTTTAGGTTGTTTTACTAACCGCATGTATGTAGCTAAATACATTTTATAAATATTATCTCTTATTATAAAAAAATAAACTAATACAGCTATACCATATCGGAAAATATTTTCTGAAATCGTATAGCTGCATTAGTTTATTTTTTCTATAATAAGAGATAATGATCCACACTCATAATCAAAACAGCATAAAATATCCTTTGTTTTGACTATGAGTATGGATCAATATTTATGAAATGCGTTTAGTTACAAAAATGTGGTTAGTAAAACAAAGTATATTTTAACAGCCTTATTTATAACACTTATTAGGGCTTTATAAAGACTTTTTAAGAAAAAATTTTAAAAAAAAATTTGTTTTAAAAAGCCTTTCCAAAGCCTTAATAAGGCTGTAAGAGTTTAAAATCAGTATTTTTTATGATAATACTGATTTGAAACTCTTAAAATATTCTTTGTTTTGACTATGAGTAGGGGCCATTATCTCTTATTATAGGACAAATAAAATAATATAGCTATACGATTTCAGAAAATATTTTCTGATATCGTATAGCTACATTTTTAATTTTTCTATAATAAGAGATAATATTTATGAAATACATTTCATAAATATTGGCTCATACTCATAGTAAAAACAACCTAAAAATACCTTGGTACGAAATATTGATGAATCATCAAAATTTCATACCATCCTATATTTATGTTGTTTTACTAATCGCATTTTGTAAATAAATGCATTTCATAAATGTTATCTATTATTATAGAAAGAATCAAATAGTATGGTTATATGATATTAGAAAACATGATTTCTGATATCATAAAATCATACTATTTTATTTTTCTATAATAAGAGATAATGACTCATACTCATAGTCAAAACAAAGGATATTTATATGCTGTTTTGATTATGAGTATGCGTCAATATTTATGAAATGCATTTAGTTATAAAATGCGGTTAATAAAACAGAGTATATTTTAAGTGTTTAAAACCACCATTTTTATGGTAATACCGGTTTTAAACACTTAAAGCATACTTTGTTTTGACTATGAGCATGAGCTGATATTTATGAAATAGATTTTATAAATATTGACTCATACCCTTAGTCAAAACAACATAAATAATTCTTGGTACGAAATATTGATGATTCATCGAACGATAGTTCAAAAATAAATCATAGTTCCCTTATATCAAATTCTATTCGTGCAACAATAGTTGACCTGTCAAATTACGAAAAAAACGCTATGATTGGCTTGCTAGAAAGTCCTAATGGACTTAAATTTTGAGAACATTTATTTATACTCAAAATTTTTATATCAACCTAGATATAAAGAAATTAATTACATCAATTAAAATAATAATATATTACAAAATTTACCGATAGTGAATCTGTTATTTCAGTCCAAAGTAATTCCAATATGATATTTAACGATGATGCGTATGGGAAGCATATTTTTGTATGGGGAGAGATAAGAATGTTGATTCATTCTACTTATGTAAAACTTACACCAGAATCACCAAACATTTAATAAGAGATCATCATAATGTATATTTAATGTTTAAGTTAGGTGAGAAAAATAAAAAGCATGTTGAAAGGATAAATATGGATTTTTGATTATAAGCAAAGATAGTGAATTAAACGATGATCGTTATAGAAAATAATTTTACTAGATAAAACTTTACTATTTCGTATTTCATCTGACTTTAAACTTCATGTATATAAATGTTATAAATGGCTAGCTACTTGTACACTGATAACTAAATCTGACTCAGATATCTTGAAATGAAAATCTGAACAGCTCCTGATAGCCTGATCTGTTACCTGATAAGCTGATCTAAAAATCAGATCAGCTCCTGATAAGCTGATCTGAAAACCAGACCAGGTCCTGATAAGCTGATCTGAAAACCAGACCAGGTCCTGAAAAGCTGATCTGAAAACCAGACCAGCTCGTGAAAAGCTGATATGATTGCTGATACCTGTTATTTGCCCTGGATGAGAAAATTTTAAAACAGTTGGTGTTGACAAGAAATGTGTTGAAGAAAAAGCTTCGTAGTATAAAAACTGGTGAAAAAGATACAAGTGAACAACTAAAAGATACATTTAAACCTATAGCAGAAGAATTCATAAATAGTTCTAAAAATATTAAAAGAATTCTTATGAAAGAAGAAAGTAAAATCAAGACAGAAGTTGAAAATATACAAGTTTAAAGCCTGAGAAACCTTCACTCAAGATATAGACAAGTACCCCAAAAGAAACTAGTAGAAGGAACAATATTTGATAATACCATCATATTTAATGATGCTAATACTGAGAATGATGATGACGATGATTTTACTCATAGACTTCCAATTCTGAAGACATTTATACTGACTTATCAGTATTGGAAGGCATAAATGAATTAGATCCAAACTATTGTTGATAGTTACCTCAAACTGAATGAAGATAAAATACAAGACAAATTAATAATATATCTTAAAGCATTAATATTCAAGAATATATTTAAATGCAAATTGAGGAACTACAACGTGAAATAAAATTAGAGAAAGAAGACAGTTATAAAATTGAAAAAGCAATTCTAAAAAGTAAATAATTAAAAACAAATTGAAGAGTTTACGGTTAAATATATAGATTAGAAAATTAACTACATGTTAGTATAAATAGCTGAAAGTGCAAGATGTAGATCACAACACTTTCGAAAAAATCTGTGAAACAATTCAATGTCTTTAAAAAGGAATTTAGTTAACGAAGTCCATATTAAATTTCAACAACTGTTTGTGCTTGTAGAGATGTAATGAGAGGAATATATGATGTTTTATGGAGCTAAGTTAGGTGAAATGTAGAACTATTCTACAGAAAATAGAAATTGTTGATTTTTGAAGACTGTAATTGACACATTCTCAAAGTACAGCTGAAAATAAAAGCTGCACTCTAAAAACCAAGGCAATGGAAAATATTTTTGAAGTGGTACGGGTACCAAAAAACTTACAAACAGATGATTCTAAAGAATTTTTTAATAAATACTTGGGAAAACTCATACATAAATAGAAGATTAAAAATTACTTAATATGAAAGCATTAATATTAGAATGATTTAATAGATCATTGAAAGGTATGATGTGAAAAGAATTAGCTTTAATGGTTCATATAAGTGGATTGGTATGTATAAAGATTTACTCAATGCATGCAATAGAAAAGTTCATCGTACCATTAAAATGTCTCCTATTAAAGTCAACTCAACAAATGAGGAAAAGCTACTTAATATAGTATAAAGTAATTTGAAGAATGAATGTTGAATTTAATAAAAATAAAATTAAAACGAAAAATCTAGTTTGTGTTGTTTTTTGTAGGATTGATTAGGAATGATGAGTCTTAAGAAAGATAATTAACTAAATGTAGTGGAATTCTCTAAACTTGTTGGTCTGAATGAAATATTGCTAAAACTTCAGTGTTTAAAATGAACTATAACATAGTGCAATATTCAGCAGCACATCATATTATCACTTTTTATAAAGTTGTATGTATATTTTCCCATCGAAAGCGCTAGCACGCAAAATTTTACAATATGAAAATGGGATTATTATAGAAGATCTTCACTCTATTTATTTCTTTAGCTATCAGATCTTTAGAAAATATAGATAAACTACGGAAATTGGACTTTGATATCCAATCTTTAAGAATGTACATGTGTATGAATAAGTATCAAACAAACTTAGTGAATGAATATACGCTTCAACTAGAATCATGCTGAAGCATGCATAAATTTTAAAATGTACAGTAAACAGATCTTACTTTATATCTGTATCTGTATGAGTATTACATAAATTTATAGAAAAAAAATGAAAGCATGCCGAAGCATGTATAATTTAAAAAAAAAAAAAAAAAAAAAAAATCGTCACGTCATACAATTTTGTAAGCAAAGAAATTTTATGATTTTGTGGTCAATGAAATACATACATATGTATCTACTTGGCAAAAATTCAAAAGAGCGAACTGGTAAATTCTAATAGTAAAGATTTTTAATTGTAACACTACTACATCTCGGACTCTTACGTCACTATCGATAGAAGCATGCTAAGGCATGCATACTAGCAAAATATATAAAGCTGTTAGAAGGTGATGAGACAGCAATTGTATCTGGATCAACCCAACTCATGAATGTATTGTATACGGAGATGATTGATGGTGATGATGACGTTTTTTAAGTGAATAATCATTACATATGAATGCGACAGTGATTGACCCCTCAAACCTCATGTAGAAATACTTGAGGGGAAAAATTCTCTCAAAACATAGATATTTCATTGTTTCTAACACTTTATGAATACACCAACGGTGAATTGCTGGTAGAGGTAACTGAGTTATTTGAGATCGATTTGATACAATAGTTGTATATTAAACATGCATTTCTTTGTATCTAAACTAATTTCTACATACCTAATGTATATACCCACCAAAAAATTAGACAAAAATTCTCTATTCCAAGTAGTAAAATCTGAAAAAGGAGTGGCACATTAGAAGAAAAAAAAAATAAATAAAAATAGAGACTGACTGACCAACTAATACGTACACTCTGCCCGATGGGCACACAAAACACACTTAAACATTTCAGAAATATATATACAATACGCTGAACTTTAATAAAATGAAAAAAAAAGTCATATAGAACATTAAATAAAAGCCATAGGTGCTCACCGTTCATAAAATAAACATATGTATATGTATCTTATTAATGTAAACATATTATCAGTATAAAGCAACAGAAATTTCGTCATACAAAGTCATCTTGTATCCTAGAGGAGCCGTCGATAGGGTATACCTAAATTATATGAAAACGAGTTCGTTTTCTGTTGATCGCTATTAAAGAAGAAAATATGTTTGTTCATTATGATTTAACTAATTTAAAAGTACATTTAAATTCAGTCTCATACCCGTACTTCTTAACATAAAAATTAAAAATAAATGTTATCCAATTCTATATTATACTATGTATCAAAAATTTCAAAAAAGCTGTTATATGAAAGAATCTCCAGCGCTTCTAACTGCATCAGAGTTTAAGAAAAAAAAAATCCTTTTATTCAATTTAATAAAATTTTAATTTGAAGCAGTAAGCAAATACATCAGCTTACTGCATTCTTATTCATAATCGTATAATAGAATATATAACCCCTAAAGGACAAAGTCTAAAAGTCTTATAAATTAAGAAATATAGAAAATAACATAATTTTTATAAACGCGTAAAGTTGCAAAAGTAATTCAAATGATTTCATCGCAAAAAACAAACAAAAAGCAGCGATTGTTTTCAACAATTATGAAAATAATAATTACAATATAAAACTCCCTTTTGATTTCCAATGTTTATCAATAAAAAATAAAAAATAAGTAAGTTAACTAACAACAAAAAAAAAACTATCAGTACCTAAGCCGGAGTGCCGGATCAGTTTCATTTAAAAATGTTTATACATTTTTAAAAAGCAAAGCAAGTTTTCCAAAATAAATGTAGAAGGCTATAGCTAGAAAAAATTTTATACCCTATACTTTAAAAAACTGTAAATTAAGTATAAGAAATATTTCTATTATAGTTACTATTACTATAGAGTATGTAAGTACATATCTTCAAGAATTCAGTTTTACTTACAACAGAAAATCCTCACAAACTTTTAAGTAAACGCAGATAAAAATTAAAATGTTTTTAATTTCACCAACAACAGACATCACATGACAAAAAATAAAATAAAAAATGTATTCAAAGATTGAGTTGAACACTTATTTGTATGTACATATATATGTACATACATACATACATACATACATACATAAAATCAATTTGTAGATATGTATGTATACATATCAAATTTCTTATCAATGCTTAAGTATTTATTAGACCTACATCATGAAAATATATGAAGCGTCGTTTAGTTAAAGCACAATGCAAATATAAACAATCCATACACTCAGGGAAAATCTGCAGCTTAAAAATAAGAATTCATCACATTAATTCAATAATTTTTAATATAATAGAAAATGTATATTGAGATATCTACAAACTAATGAGTTTAATAAATGAATACTGTAAATTAATATTTTGTCCATATTGAAATAAGAAATTTCAATATGACTAAACCTTCGCTAATGGTTCTTATTAATTCAGCATGGTTCTTACTGATTTCAAGTTGGTTTTTCTCTGTGTGTAGATAACTCTTTCAGTCAAAGAAGACGAATGTAGTTAAATAAACAAAATCTGTAATATAAACAAATTTCACACAGACTGACTTCAACGCGAGACAAATTTAAGCATGAGAAAATATAAAGCAATCGTAAGTATAAAAGCATACTAGGATTAGGGGAGTCCAGATATATGATAGTATTTTATAGTACCATATGTCGATATTGAAAACAATTTATTTCTACCTACACATAAATACCAGCTCAAATACACACACATAGCAGAATTCATATAAGAAATATCCAAGAAAATTTCAACAACACCCCACCTTTTGCAAATCATGACGAGCCTTAAATTCTCCCTCAGATATACATACACAAATTCCCATGATCATACATAGGTACATATACAATATACAAGATTAATCTCAACAACACAACACTCTCACCTACCTGAAATTACAGATAGTCTTAAACTTCTACAGACGTCTATACACATAGATTCTCACGGCTACATATTACAAGAACACCTCGGCCTTAATAAATCACAATCATCTTAAATTCTTACAAAAATACATATATACATACATACACATAACCAATTTACCTCAACAACATCCTCACCCACCTCAAATCACGATCAGCCTTAAACTACTATAGACAGACACATCCACAAATCCCCATGGATACATATTACGTCAACAACCCTGCCCACCCAAATCATGGTCAGCCTTAAACTCCTACAGAAATACAAACAGACAGACTCCCTCGGTTACATATTACTGGTACACCTCGCCCCTCATAAATCGCAATCAGCCTTAAGCTCCTATAGAAATTCCTACAAACGTATACACACACACATATACACACACACACACACACACACACACATATATATATACATGCAATTGATCTAGCTCTACTACACCCCGCCCCCCCCCCCTTCCAATCGAAGCTTCAACTAAATTCTCACAGACAGACAGACACACCCACGAATTCCTATGGTTACATATTACGGCAACAACGCCACCCACTCAAATCACGGTCAGCCTTAAATTCCCACAATCTAGCAACACCTACATTAGCATTAGAAAAAATAACTTTCACGTTTTCCCGTCGTCATTAGGAAAAATCATTTTCCCGTCGGCATTTGAAAAAATTATATTCATTTTTTGCCGTCGGCATTTGAAAAAAATAATAATCATGTATTGCAGTAGGCATTAGGAAAAAAATAATAATAATCATGTTTTCCCGTCGTCATTAGGAAAAATCATTTTCCCGTCGGCATTTGAAAAAATTATATTCATGTTTTGCCGTCGGCATTAGGAAAAATTAATAAACATGTTTTGCCGTAGACATTAGGAAAAATTAATAATAATAATAATAACTATTTCACAATTGGTATTAGAAAAAATCATTTTCATGATTTTCCTCGTCTGTATATACACACATAAAAACCGCCAAACTATGAACCGCCTTAATACATTCACACAAAATATTCCACACACAAACTTCCCACGGTCAGGCAGGCAGACAGACAGACCGACAGACAGACATACACTTAATGTAAACAAAAACTCCTAATGTAAACAAAAAACTCCTAATGTAAACAAAAAACTCCTTATGTAAACAAAAAAACACAAATTTCCAAGAATTTAACAATTTTCAAATTTTAATTACCCAAATTTAACAATTTCAGCAACAATTTAACAATTTTAATTGGGGCCGAATTGGCAGTTCACAACTACTCATATCGAGTGTTTCTTTTCCCTTTTAAATAATTGGACTTGAAATAGTTACGAGCTGCACTATTTTCCCACACAAAGGCATCATGGTTACGTCCGGTATGTCTTGCGTCTACGAAGTTTATTACCATATTATGATCACATATCTGAAAAGTGGTTTATAAAAAATTATTTAGTAATATACATATATTTATACATAAATAATACTTACCACCATTGTGTTAATACTGTAAAAGCCTTTATAATTGTGCCCTTAATTATGAAAGTGGTCTAAGTCATATGCATTTTTGCTTCGAAATATTAAATAAATCTTTAAAAAATTGCAATAAATAGTTAATAAATATTAAATACATATATATTAATCGAGACAATAACAACTCTAAATTAATATGTTGCATAATAAAAAAATATTTTTTCATTTGTTCAAATGTTATCTAGTAAATACATATGTCGACAAGACAAATATATACATGACTTAGACCCTTTTCACAATTAAGGGCATAATTGTGGTATAGATGCATTAAACTTTTCCCTGGAGACTTTATACGTTTTTATATGCGTACCATCAACGCACCCCACAATGCTGGGCATACACCTTTACTATAAAAACTTTCCTTAGCTTCATTTTCTTCTTCTATACTTTTAGCCAAAAGTATCCATTTGGAACAAAGGACTTCTTCAAATATGTCCAAGCATTCTTCTATTGCTTTGGACACGTGCGATTTGCACATTGAACACGTCCATTCATTACCAATTGATGATTGGTAGCCACCGGTAGCAACAAAAGAAAGGAATATTGTGAGTGTTGTTGTTTGCAAAATGTGGGTGTTTCTGTGCCATGGTTTTAATTTTGGTTTCAACTAATTTTTTTTCAATACATGTATTTATTTATTGTATCTTCATATGTGAACTAACAATAAGTATTCAAATCTTAAATCTATAAAAAAAATTATTAGGCCCGACCAGAGTCGGACATAAACTTAGTGATAGTTAGAAATAATACATAAGTAGTAATAATCAAAAAGGAAAAATAAATATATTATTAAGCAGTCCCATCTGGAGTATTAAGTATAAGAGCCCTTGTGTGCCTCTTTTAAAGGCGGATGTGTCCAGTAAAGTTCAAAATATTACGAGCAAGTGGATTAGGACTCGGACTCGAGTTTTGTTAAATATTTGCCTGCGTATTTTGCAATTTCTTCAGTCACTAGTGGCATATTTAAATCACGATGTACATTTGAATTTTTTATGTACCATGGATCCGATGCTATGAACCGTAAAATTTTGTTTTGCTTTCGTTGGATTTTCTCGATACTGGAAGCTGAAGCAGTGCCCCATAGTTGAATTCCGTAACACCATATTGGTTTCAAAATCGACTTGTATATTAAAAGTTTACAATCTAGACTGAGTGTTGAGTTTGTACCAAGCAGCCAATGTATCTGAGTTAGTTTTAGTTGCATTTGTGTTAGCTTTGAGTCAATACGGTGTTTCCATGTAAGCAGACGATCAAGGTGTATACCAAGGTATTTCACATGTGAATGTTGAGGAACAACTTGACTGTTGATTCTAATGGGGGACAAGTATCTTTTCGTAGGGTAAAGGTTTTATGTACGCACTTCTGTTCGTTTACTTTTATTCTCCATAAGTTTAACCATAGCTCAAGCTATGTTATATGTTCCTGAAGATATCGGGATGCCTCATGAGGGTTTTCGTGCATACTAAGGCAGGCTGTATCATCGGCAAATGTAGAAGTATGGATATTACTGCTCACAGGCATATCACAAGTATAAATCAAATACAATTTAATTAATATACTCCCTTGAGGTACACCGGATAAGATAGTTTCGGGCGTACTCATAAATTCTCCTTCCTTAGAATGTTATTTGGTAGATATGTCTTCAATTTTAAAATTAGGCCATCATAGGGATGAAACGATATGAGTAAATACAAGTAGGTACTCGATACTTTTTCTCAGAAACCAAGTACTTTTGGTATCGATACTTTACTACCGAGTACCAAGTAGGTATCGGTAAAATGTACTCGTATCGGTCAAAAATACTCGTTTCTTATTTGCCACAACAATGTTGAACATGACGTTAGTTTAACAAAATTTCATTTGTTCGTATTAAATCTAAATTCATGTTTAGAATATATCTGTGGCAAAAAGGAAAAAGTGCTTAAGTCGGGATAAGCTGTTTTTATGTTGATGGTACCCATGTTATCTCCGTATTAGAAAGTATCCCTGGGCTAAAGCTCATTTATTTTGTGCGCTTTTTTAGGAAGTTATAGCTATACTTCTTATCTTTTTTCCTCCTATAATCTCATATGGAATATAGCCTTACTTTAGCTTATACTTTAATATATTTCAAATCGAATATATTATTTATAGTGTATAACGAAGTTTTCTAAAAGAAATTTAAGCGAATACCAAACTTCCTAATTTAACTGTAAAATAAATACTCGTGGATTTCCGAAAATCGACTTGAAAGTTTAAAAGTGCTCTTGCAGTAGAGCAGTAAAATATGACTCAAGCACTTTTTCCTTATTTTATTTACTTTTGTTTCACTACATCAAATCATATGAAGAACTTGACCGATACAAGTATGTATCGATGCTTTTTTTCGATACTGAGTAGGTATCGATACTTTTGAACCGATGCCGTATCAAGTAAAAGTATCGATACCTTGGTGGTATCGTTTCATCCCTAGGCCATCATGCCAAACTTTATCAAATGCCTGAGAAACATCAATAAACAGGGCAGAACAATACTTCTTTTCTTCAAATGCTTTCCTTATAAATTGAACCAATCTGTGCGTTTGTTCAATGGTACTAAGTAGTAGGGAACTGGGCATTCTGGATCAATTAAAATTGTGAAATTGTTGCTGAAATTGTTAAATTGTGGGCTGAAATTGTTAAATTGTTGCTGAAATTGTTAAATTGTTGCTGAAATTTTAAAATTCTTGGAAATTTGTGTTTTCGGCGGCGCTTTGATGTTTTTTGTTTACATTAGGAGTTTTTTGTTTACATTAACTTTGTGTGAACGGGTGATTTTTTTTGGGTTACATTAATTGTGATAACGGGTGATTTTTTTTTTGAGGTTTCATATGAGTGTATATGCCGACGGCAATACATGATTATTATTTTTTTCAAATGCCGACGGCAAAACATGTTTATTAATTTTTCCTAATGCCGACGGCAAAACATGAATATAATTTTTTCAAATGCCGACGGGAAAATGATTTTTCCTAATGACGACGGGAAAACGTGAAAGTTATTTTTTCTGATGCTAATGTTCGTGTTGATAGACTGTGAGAATTTGGACGTGATTTGAGTAGGTGGCGTTGTTGCCGTATTATGTAACCATAGGAATTTGTGGGTGTGTCTGTCTGTCTGTGAGAATTTAGGGGTGGGTTTGATTGGCAGGGGGCGGGGTGTAGTTGAGGTAGATCGATTGCGTGTGTATGTGTGTGTGTGTGTGTATGTGTGTGTGTATGTGTGTGTGTGTGTGTGTTTGTAGGAATTTCAATGTGTGTATTTCTGTAGGAGCTTAGGGCTGATTGTGATTTATGAGGGGTGAGGTGTTCTAGTAATATGTAACCGGGGGAATCTGTGTGTTTGTATGTCTGTAGGAGTTTAAGGCTGACCATGATTTGGGTGGGCAGGGTTGTTGACGTAATATGTATCCATGGGGATTTGTGGATGTGTCTGTCTATAGTAGTTTAAGGCTGATCGTGATTTGAGGTAGGTGAGGATGTTGTTGAGGTAAATTGGTTATTTGTATGTATGTATGTATGTATTTTTGTAAGAATTTAAGATGATTGTGATTTATTAGGGGAGAGGTGTTCTTGTAATATGTAGCCGTGAGAATATATGTGTATAGACGTCTATAGAAGTTTAAGACTATCTGTAATTTCAGGTAGGTGAGAATGTTGTGTTGTTGAGATTAATCTTATATATTGTATATGTATGTATGTATGATCATGGGAATTTGTGTATGTATATCTGATGGAGAATTTAAGGCTCGTCATGATTTGCAAAAGGTGGGGTGTTGTTGAAATTTTCTTGGATATTTATTATATGAATTCTGCTATGAGTGTGTGTATTTGCGCTAATATTTATATGTAGATAGAAATAAATTGTTTTCAGTATCGACATTTGGTACTATAAAATACTATCATATGTCTGGACTTCCCTAATCTTATTATGTTTTTATACTTACGCTTGTTTTATATTTTCTCATACTTAAATTTGTCTCGCGTTAAAGTCTGCCTATATGAAATTTGTTTATATTACAGATTTTGTTTATTTCAATCTTTGAATACATTTTTTTTTTGTCATTGATGTCTTTTGTTCCTCTTGTTGTTGGTGTTGTTGTTGTAAATATTCGTCTGTGTATAGATGCGATATATTCAGTTTTTTTTTTTTATTTGAAAATAAAAACGTTTTAATTTTTATCTGCGTTTACTTAAAAGCTTGTGAGGATTTTCTGTTTTTAAGTAAAACTGAATTCCTGAAGATACATACTCTATAGTAATACCAACTATAATAGAAATATTCCTTATACTCAATTTATATTTTTTAAAGTTGATGCAACGTTAATAAGTTAACGTTAGAAATTTTTGTGGTACATAATTTTTTCTAACTATAGACTTTTTTCTTCACTTTCTACATTTGTTTTCAAAATCTTGCTTTGCTTTATGAAAATGTATAAACATTTTTAAATGAAACTGATCCGGCACTCCAGCTTATATATTAGTTTTATAGTTAGTTTTTTTTTTCTTTGGTAGTCAACTTACTTCTTTTTTTATTTTTATTGATAAACATTTAAAATCAAAAGGGAGCTTTATATTTAAATTATTATTTTCATAATTGTTGAAAACAATCACTAGTTTTTTTTTTTTTTTTTTTTTTTTTTTTTTTTTTTGTGATGAAATCATTTGAAGTTGAAGCTGATATCTTTGCTTACTGTTTTAAATTAAAATTTTATTCAATAGAATAAAAGGAGCTTTTTTCTTAAATTCTGATGCAGTTAAGATCGGATATGAGACTGAATTTAAATGTACTTTTAAATTAGTCACAATGAACAAACTTATTTTCTTGTTGAAAAGCGATCATCAGAAAACGAAGTGGTTTTCAGAGACTTTAGGTATACCCTTTCGACGGTTCCTCTAGGATACAAGATGACTTTGTTTGACGAAATTTCTGTTGCTTTATACTGATAATAT
Organism: Tachina grossa; assembly: GCA_949987645.1. Lineage (NCBI taxonomy): Eukaryota > Metazoa > Arthropoda > Insecta > Diptera > Tachinidae > Tachina > Tachina grossa. The sequence continues at coordinate 127,574,226 of OX465276.1, read as the reverse complement.
GTTTACATTAATAAGGTACATATGTATATGTTTATTTTATGAAGGGCTATTACCTATGGCTTTCATTTGACGTTCTATATGATTTTTTTTTCTCATTTTATTAAAGTTCAGCGTGTTGTGTATATATTTCTGAAATGTTTAAGTGTGCTTTGTGTATCCATCGGACAGAGTGTACGTTTTAGTTGGTCAGTCAGTCTATATATTTATTTATTTTTTTCTTCTAATGTACCACACCTTTTTTTCACATTTTACTACTTGAAATAGAGAATTTTTGTCTATTTTTTTTCTGGGTATCTACATACATTAGTTAAATATGTGTATGAATTTTTAAGAAAAAATTTTAAATAAAATATTGGAAAAAGAATTAATTATGTGAATGGTTTTTATTTCTTTATTAGCTTTACTTCGCTAGATCAAAAAAATTTTTGTTTTTGCTTATTTGCAAATTCTTGTTTTCATGTCGCTTAAACATGTACAGTCTTGTTTTCGTATCGCTTAGACATGCACAGTCTTGTTTTCATGATGCTTAGACATGCACAGTCTTGTTTTCATGATGCTTAAACATGTACAGTCTTGTTTTCTTTGAGAGGTTATGCACAAGACAAATTGAATTTCACAATGTTATGAAATTCCATTAAAAGAGAAACAGTTTAGACAATCGGATAAGTCCTTATATTTTTCACTACATACAAGTTTCTGTTATTTTATATTCGAATAGATGAATCCTAACTTTCCTTTAAAAAATAACACAAAACAAAGATAAATTTAGTTTAATTTTATTTATATTAATAATACATTTTAATTTAATTTTATTTATTTTTATTATAATGATGGAAACATTTCATAATATCCAATTATTAAATTTTCTAATATACTTTTACGCAAAAAATATATTGTACATCTGCAAGTATCTGGTCCTTCCTCACACTCAGGATTATACCAAGGACAGCTTCTGAAGTGGCCTTCTGTGTTGTCTTCATCTTCCATGATACCATATTCTTCGTTCTCATCCAGCATATTTTGAAAAAATTTGATCATCTCCCAATGATCGAAAAGCCTGAAGCTTTCAAAATCTCTTATAAATTGGTTTAGAGTACGTCTGATTTGACTCATTTTATTTGCTTATAAGTTAATGAATGATGATTGTTTGAAGGTTCCTTTAAGACTAATTTCCTCTTTTAAATTTTTAAAGTAGTATCTCTTGATCTTTAAAATATCTATACCATCATCTATATTCCATACCTCTTTTTTAGCACTCTATCTCTCTCTACCCCTTTTCTCTCTATAACTGTCTCTTTCTGTCTATCACTACCCCTCCACTTATTCACTATTTCACCATATTTTCGATTAGCCTTCTTGAAGTCGTCATCGCTACTTTCAAGATCATTTTCAGTTAAACATTCAAAGTGCGGAGAAGTAAATGAAAAAAAAAATAAATAAATAAAACAAAAATGGAGTCTACAACAAATCTAACATCAAAATTTAATTCACTAAAAAATAAAACCTTAATCCACATAAAGGAGCTTGAAACATCAACTAAATACACCATTCGAAAAGTGTCAAGAGTAACAACAAAATATGGGCCAACACTAAAAGTTGAAATGGAAAACCACATAATGTTCCTCCCAAAGCGATATAATGATTTAACCGATGCTGAAATTAAAGAACTCTCGAGCGGATCATATTGCTTAAGTAGAGAAGGTGAACAAAACTTAATTGTTGAAAGCGAGCTGAGTGAATTTCTAATTCAAAATTCCCAATTTCCAATTTGGCAATAATATATAATAATTTTGTATTTTAAATTATAAATAAAAATACATGAAAGAGTTTTGTAAAATATAAATGTTTGTGCTTTTTTATTTAATATTTTCAGTTATTTCATAAAGAAATTTAAGACATAAATGACCACAGGTAAATGTATTGAAATTCTAATGTTGATTATAGTTGTATTTTATATTTCTACCAAGATATTTGACTACTTCCGAAGGAGGTTGTAAGTTTCCAAAGCTGTCGAAATATTCTTTTTCATTGTTGTTTTTATAATATGCTACCCAATGTGTACCAGGTCCTGTTGATACGTCTAAATTGATTATTCCACATTCTATTTTCTTTGTTCGTTTTGGTAGAGTATTCAACATGAAAACTCCTCTAAAATATAGAATATTTATAGAGAAACGGTTTATGTCCACATCAGATAGTGGTCTGTTCGTAGCATCTCTAAGAGTTTTTTGATTCCTCTTTGTAAACTAAACCATAACCCTTTTTATATGGTTTTAAGTAAAGTCCCTTTCCAACTGCTATAGATTCCATCGCTCTATTATGTCTAATTGCTTCATCAAGTTGATTTTTTGCATTCTTTGTTGCATTAACAGCTTTAGCTATAGCAGCACCTCCAGTTGTTAGACTACCAATTGCACCCAGAGCAGTTAAAATCGGTATTAGAGGCAAAAACCCACCAATTTTTGGTACACGTATTACATGTGGTACTATAATTTGAGATTTTCTTCCTTTTAATGATTTGTTGATAGTTTTTCGGGCAATTTTAATTGCTGAGTTAATATTTAATGGTTTTTCCTTCTTTAGTATTTTTGTTGCAGCTCTAATTGATGTTCTAAACAGTTTTTTATCATTTATCTTGTTCTTTTTAACATTTTTCTTTTTCTCCACACCCATACCAAATTTTGTTTTGGCTTTCATTGCGTTAGTAACCATATAGGCAAATGATTTTTCAGCAATACTACTATCTTTTGATAAAACTCGATCCCAAGCTGAATTTTCAAGTATTTTATCAGCTTTATGTCTAATGCTTAAATCCTTACAAGCAGAGTCCAATAAATTAATTCCTTTGTCACCTCAATTTAAACGTTTTTGTAGTTTTGTTTCAGGTCCACAATACTAATATCCGGGAAGATAAAGTTCACCAGTTAGAGAGTTTATTCTTTTTATCTACTATACCTCCTCCAACGAAGGTGTTTTTATGACTAAACCTTTTCTGATATTGTATAACTATATCATCTAATTTTGTCGATAATAACAGGTAACATTTATAAAATCTATTTAGTTCGTAATATTGTTCCTTCTACTATTTTTTTTTTTTTTTTTTTTTTTTTTTTTGTTTACTTGCCTCTATCTTGACTGATCGTTTCTCAGTCCTTAAACTTGTATATTCTGAACTTCTGTCTTGATATTACTTTCTTCTTTCATGCGAATTCTTGTTTTTTCTTTTCATATGACTTAAACATGCACAGTCTTGTTATCGTTGAAAGGTTCTGTACAAAACAAATCGAATTTCACAATATTATGAAATTCCATTATATTTCATTAGGTATTTTCTTATCGACACCAACTGCTTTAACACCATCTCATTTACGTTTGCTAACAGCAAATAGTACAATAGATGTCAGCTATTAGATCAGCTTATCAGCTATTAGATCAGCTTATCAGGAGCTGGTCTGGTTTCCAGATTAGCTTTTTAGGCATCAGATCAGGTTATCAGGTACCTGGTCTGGTTTTCAGATCAGCTTATCAGGACCTGGTCTGGTTTTCAGATCAGCTTTTCAGGACCTGATCTGGTTTTCAGATCAGCTTTTCAGGACCTGGTCTGGTTTTCAGATCAGCTTATCAGGACCTGGTCTGGTTTTCAGATCAGCTTTTCAGGACCTGGTCTGGTTTTCAGATCAGCTTTTCAGGACCTGGTCTGGTTTTCAGATCAGCTTATCAGGACCTGGTCTGGTTTTCAGATCAGGCTATCAGGACCTGGTCTGGTTTTCAGATCAGCTTATCAGGAGCTGGTCTGATTTTCAGGTCAGCTTATTAGGAGCTGGTCTGATTTTCAGGTCAGCTTATTAGGAGCTGGTCTGGTTTTCAGGTCAGATGAAATAACTAAAGTCTATCTTTTATTAGCAGTATTTTTTTTTCTATAACGAAAATCGTTTAATTCAATATATTTGCTTATAATCAAAAATCCATATTTATCCTTCCAACACTCTACAAATTTTTTAAAACTTGTCAAAATTCATATTACTGCCAACATGAACCTTGTAAACATGCTTCATATTTTCCTCATCTTACTTAAACATTATAATTACATTTGCATTGTCTCTTATTAAATGCTTATAGCCATATTCATAAAAATTTTAAACAGCATTTCAAATGTTGTTTGAGCAAAATTCGCTAAAATTGTATTCATAATAGAATATTAGCTTAAAAACGTTTTTTAACTTGCGTAAATGAACAAATCTTATAAATTAAATGCACCCATATTTAAAATAATTTTGAATTGACGTCGTTGTAGTTTTGCTTCTTGCTTATTTATATTTTTAACTTTGTCTGTATGTATGCATGTATTAAGAATTATGCTTATGTTTGGCACAAGTAGAATGAGTCATCATTCTTCTGTCGCCCCATACAAAAATATACACGTACACGTACATATGTATGTATATTATTCTGCTTTCCACATGCAACATCAGCAAATATCACAATTGAAATGTATTAAGCTTCATTACCAGAAAAAAATAAATGTATAATAACCCATTCTTTTAATTATGAAATTATGTAATTTCTTTAACTATTCATATTTGTAGTAGTATATAGATAATTTTAGTATAAATATATGTTTTTAAACCTCAGATAGTAGTAGAGAACTGGGCATCCGGCGTAGATTAAAATTTTTAAGTTTAATTACCCATAACCCCGACAAAGGACACCCAGAAATTATTACACAACCCAAATCACTGAAAGACTCAAATTTCCACGGTCATGCAGACAGACAGAGAGAGAGAGAGACAGACATACACTTAATGTAAACAAAAACTCCTTATGTTAAAAAAAAACATCAAAGCGCCGCCGAAAACACAAATTTCCAAGAATTTTAAAATTTCAGCAACAATTTAACAATTTCAGCAACAATTTAACAATTTCAGCCCACAATTTAACAATTTCAGCAACAATTTCACAATTTTAATTGATCCAGAATGCCCAGTTCCCTACTACTATCTGAGGTTTAAAAACATATATTTATACTAAAATTATCTATATACTACTACAAATATGAATAGTTAAAGAAATTACATAATTTCATAATTAAAAGAATGGGTTATTATACATTTATTTTTTTCTGGTAATGAAGCTTAATACATTTCAATTGTGATATTTGCTGATGTTGCATGTGGAAAGCAGAATAATATACATACATATGTACGTGTACGTGTATATTTTTGTATGGGGCGACAGAAGAATGATGACTCATTCTACTTGTGCCAAACATAAGCATAATTCTTAATACATGCATACATACAGACAAAGTTAAAAATATAAATAAGCAAGAAGCAAAACTACAACGACGTCAATTCAAAATTATTTTAAATATGGGTGCATTTAATTTATAAGATTTGTTCATTTACGCAAGTTAAAAAACGTTTTTAAGCTAATATTCTATTATGAATACAATTTTAGCGAATTTTGCTCAAACAACATTTGAAATGCTGTTTAAAATTTTTATGAATATGGCTATAAGCATTTAATAAGAGACAATGCAAATGTAATTATAATGTTTAAGTAAGATGAGGAAAATATGAAGCATGTTTACAAGGTTCATGTTGGCAGTAATATGAATTTTGACAAGTTTTAAAAAATTTGTAGAGTGTTGGAAGGATAAATATGGATTTTTGATTATAAGCAAATATATTGAATTAAACGATTTTCGTTATAGAAAAAAAAATACTGCTAATAAAAGATAGACTTTAGTTATTTCATCTGACCTGAAAACCAGACCAGCTCCTAATAAGCTGACCTGAAAATCAGACCAGCTCCTAATAAGCTGACCTGAAAATCAGACCAGCTCCTGATAAGCTGATCTGAAAACCAGACCAGGTCCTGATAGCCTGATCTGAAAACCAGACCAGGTCCTGATAAGCTGATCTGAAAACCAGACCAGGTCCTGAAAAGCTGATCTGAAAACCAGACCAGGTCCTGAAAAGCTGATCTGAAAACCAGACCAGGTCCTGATAAGCTGATCTGAAAACCAGACCAGGTCCTGAAAAGCTGATCTGAAAACCAGATCAGGTCCTGAAAAGCTGATCTGAAAACCAGACCAGGTCCTGATAAGCTGATCTGAAAACCAGACCAGGTACCTGATAACCTGATCTGATGCCTAAAAAGCTAATCTGGAAACCAGACCAGCTCCTGATAAGCTGATCTAATAGCTGATAAGCTGATCTAATAGCTGACATCTATTGTACTATTTGCTGTTAGCAAACGTAAATGAGATGGTGTTAAAGCAGTTGGTGTCGATAAGAAAATACCTAATGAAATATAATGGAATTTCATAATATTGTGAAATTCGATTTGTTTTGTACAGAACCTTTCAACGATAACAAGACTGTGCATGTTTAAGTCATATGAAAAGAAAAAACAAGAATTCGCATGAAAGAAGAAAGTAATATCAAGACAGAAGTTCAGAATATACAAGTTTAAGGACTGAGAAACGATCAGTCAAGATAGAGGCAAGTAAACAAAAAAAAAAAAAAAAAAAAAAAAAAAAAATAGTAGAAGGAACAATATTACGAACTAAATAGATTTTATAAATGTTACCTGTTATTATCGACAAAATTAGATGATATAGTTATACAATATCAGAAAAGGTTTAGTCATAAAAACACCTTCGTTGGAGGAGGTATAGTAGATAAAAAGAATAAACTCTCTAACTGGTGAACTTTATCTTCCCGGATATTAGTATTGTGGACCTGAAACAAAACTACAAAAACGTTTAAATTGAGGTGACAAAGGAATTAATTTATTGGACTCTGCTTGTAAGGATTTAAGCATTAGACATAAAGCTGATAAAATACTTGAAAATTCAGCTTGGGATCGAGTTTTATCAAAAGATAGTAGTATTGCTGAAAAATCATTTGCCTATATGGTTACTAACGCAATGAAAGCCAAAACAAAATTTGGTATGGGTGTGGAGAAAAAGAAAAATGTTAAAAAGAACAAGATAAATGATAAAAAACTGTTTAGAACATCAATTAGAGCTGCAACAAAAATACTAAAGAAGGAAAAACCATTAAATATTAACTCAGCAATTAAAATTGCCCGAAAAACTATCAACAAATCATTAAAAGGAAGAAAATCTCAAATTATAGTACCACATGTAATACGTGTACCAAAAATTGGTGGGTTTTTGCCTCTAATACCGATTTTAACTGCTCTGGGTGCAATTGGTAGTCTAACAACTGGAGGTGCTGCTATAGCTAAAGCTGTTAATGCAACAAAGAATGCAAAAAATCAACTTGATGAAGCAATTAGACATAATAGAGCGATGGAATCTATAGCAGTTGGAAAGGGACTTTACTTAAAACCATATAAAAAGGGTTATGGTTTAGTTTACAAAGAGGAATCAAAAAACTCTTAGAGATGCTACGAACAGACCACTATCTGATGTGGACATAAACCGTTTCTCTATAAATATTCTATATTTTAGAGGAGTTTTCATGTTGAATACTCTACCAAAACGAACAAAGAAAATAGAATGTGGAATAATCAATTTAGACGTATCAACAGGACCTGGTACACATTGGGTAGCATATTATAAAAACAACAATGAAAAAGAATATTTCGACAGCTTTGGAAACTTACAACCTCCTTCGGAAGTAGTCAAATATCTTGGTAGAAATATAAAATACAACTATAATCAACATTAGAATTTCAATACATTTACCTGTGGTCATTTATGTCTTAAATTTCTTTATGAAATAACTGAAAATATTAAATAAAAAAGCACAAACATTTATATTTTACAAAACTCTTTCATGTATTTTTATTTATAATTTAAAATACAAAATTATTATATATTATTGCCAAATTGGAAATTGGGAATTTTGAATTAGAAATTCACTCAGCTCGCTTTCAACAATTAAGTTTTGTTCACCTTCTCTACTTAAGCAATATGATCCGCTCGAGAGTTCTTTAATTTCAGCATCGGTTAAATCATTATATCGCTTTGGGAGGAACATTATGTGGTTTTCCATTTCAACTTTTAGTGTTGGCCCATATTTTGTTGTTACTCTTGACACTTTTCGAATGGTGTATTTAGTTGATGTTTCAAGCTCCTTTATGTGGATTAAGGTTTTATTTTTTAGTGAATTAAATTTTGATGTTAGATTTGTTGTAGACTCCATTTTTGTTTTATTTATTTATTTTTTTTTCATTTACTTCTCCGCACTTTGAATGTTTAACTGAAAATGATCTTGAAAGTAGCGATGACGACTTCAAGAAGGCTAATCGAAAATATGGTGAAATAGTGAATAAGTGGAGGGGTAGTGATAGACAGAAAGAGACAGTTATAGAGAGAAAAGGGGTAGAGAGAGATAGAGTGCTAAAAAAGAGGTATGGAATATAGATGATGGTATAGATATTTTAAAGATCAAGAGATACTACTTTAAAAATTTAAAAGAGGAAATTAGTCTTAAAGGAACCTTCAAACAATCATCATTCATTAACTTATAAGCAAATAAAATGAGTCAAATCAGACGTACTCTAAACCAATTTATAAGAGATTTTGAAAGCTTCAGGCTTTTCGATCATTGGGAGATGATCAAATTTTTTCAAAATATGCTGGATGAGAACGAAGAATATGGTATCATGGAAGATGAAGACAACACAGAAGGCCACTTCAGAAGCTGTCCTTGGTATAATCCTGAGTGTGAGGAAGGACCAGATACTTGCAGATGTACAATATATTTTTTGCGTAAAAGTATATTAGAAAATTTAATAATTGGATATTATGAAATGTTTCCATCATTATAATAAAAATAAATAAAATTAAATTAAAATGTATTATTAATATAAATAAAATTAAACTAAATTTATCTTTGTTTTGTGTTATTTTTTAAAGGAAAGTTAGGATTCATCTATTCGAATATAAAATAACAGAAACTTGTATGTAGTGAAAAATATAAGGACTTATCCGATTGTCTAAACTGTTTCTCTTTTAATGGAATTTCATAACATTGTGAAATTCAATTTGTCTTGTGCATAACCTCTCAAAGAAAACAAGACTGTACATGTTTAAGCATCATGAAAACAAGACTGTGCATGTCTAAGCATCATGAAAACAAGACTGTGCATGTCTAAGCGATACGAAAACAAGACTGTACATGTTTAAGCGACATGAAAACAAGAATTTGCAAATAAGCAAAAACAAAAATTTTTTTGATCTAGCGAAGTAAAGCTAATAAAGAAATAAAAACCATTCACATAATTAATTCTTTTTCCAATATTTTATTTAAAATTTTTTCTTAAAAATTCATACACATATTTAACTAATGTATGTAGATACCCAGAAAAAAAATAGACAAAAATTCTCTATTTCAAGTAGTAAAATGTGAAAAAAAGGTGTGGTACATTAGAAGAAAAAAATAAATAAATATATAGACTGACTGACCAACTAAAACGTACACTCTGTCCGATGGATACACAAAGCACACTTAAACATTTCAGAAATATATACACAACACGCTGAACTTTAATAAAATGAGAAAAAAAAATCATATAGAACGTCAAATGAAAGCCATAGGTAATAGCCCTTCATAAAATAAACATATACATATGTACCTTATTAATGTAAACATATTATCAGTATAAAGCAACAGAAATTTCGTCAAACAAAGTCATCTTGTATCCTAGAGGAACCGTCGAAAGGGTATACCTAAAGTCTCTGAAAACCACTTCGTTTTCTGATGATCGCTTTTCAATAAGAAAATAAGTTTGTTCATTGTGACTAATTTAAAAGTACATTTAAATTCAGTCTCATATCCGATCTTAACTGCATCAGAATTTAAGAAAAAAGCTCCTTTTATTCTATTGAATAAAATTTTAATTTAAAACAGTAAGCAAAGATATCAGCTTCAACTTCAAATGATTTCATCACAAAAAAAAAAAAAAAAAAAAAAAAAAAAAAAAAAAAAAACTAGTGATTGTTTTCAACAATTATGAAAATAATAATTTAAATATAAAGCTCCCTTTTGATTTTAAATGTTTATCAATAAAAATAAAAAAAGAAGTAAGTTGACTACCAAAGAAAAAAAAAACTAACTATAAAACTAATATATAAGCTGGAGTGCCGGATCAGTTTCATTTAAAAATGTTTATACATTTTCATAAAGCAAAGCAAGATTTTGAAAACAAATGTAGAAAGTGAAGAAAAAAGTCTATAGTTAGAAAAAATTATGTACCACAAAAATTTCTAACGTTAACTTATTAACGTTGCATCAACTTTAAAAAATATAAATTGAGTATAAGGAATATTTCTATTATAGTTGGTATTACTATAGAGTATGTATCTTCAGGAATTCAGTTTTACTTAAAAACAGAAAATCCTCACAAGCTTTTAAGTAAACGCAGATAAAAATTAAAACGTTTTTATTTTCAAATAAAAAAAAAAAACTGAATATATCGCATCTATACACAGACGAATATTTACAACAACAACACCAACAACAAGAGGAACAAAAGACATCAATGACAAAAAAAAAATGTATTCAAAGATTGAAATAAACAAAATCTGTAATATAAACAAATTTCATATAGGCAGACTTTAACGCGAGACAAATTTAAGTATGAGAAAATATAAAACAAGCGTAAGTATAAAAACATAATAAGATTAGGGAAGTCCAGACATATGATAGTATTTTATAGTACCAAATGTCGATACTGAAAACAATTTATTTCTATCTACATATAAATATTAGCGCAAATACACACACTCATAGCAGAATTCATATAATAAATATCCAAGAAAATTTCAACAACACCCCACCTTTTGCAAATCATGACGAGCCTTAAATTCTCCATCAGATATACATACACAAATTCCCATGATCATACATACATACATATATAATATATAAGATTAATCTCAACAACACAACATTCTCACCTACCTGAAATTACAGATAGTCTTAAACTTCTATAGACGTCTATACACATATATTCTCACGGCTACATATTACAAGAACACCTCTCCCCTAATAAATCACAATCATCTTAAATTCTTACAAAAATACATACATACATACATACAAATAACCAATTTACCTCAACAACATCCTCACCTACCTCAAATCACGATCAGCCTTAAACTACTATAGACAGACACATCCACAAATCCCCATGGATACATATTACGTCAACAACCCTGCCCACCCAAATCATGGTCAGCCTTAAACTCCTACAGACATACAAACACACAGATTCCCCCGGTTACATATTACTAGAACACCTCACCCCTCATAAATCACAATCAGCCCTAAGCTCCTACAGAAATACACACATTGAAATTCCTACAAACACACACACACACACACACACACATACACACACACATACACACACACACACACATACACACGCAATCGATCTACCTCAACTACACCCCGCCCCCTGCCAATCAAACCCACCCCTAAATTCTCACAGACAGACAGACACACCCACAAATTCCTATGGTTACATAATACGGCAACAACGCCACCTACTCAAATCACGTCCAAATTCTCACAGTCTATCAACACGAACATTAGCATCAGAAAAAATAACTTTCACGTTTTCCCGTCGTCATTAGGAAAAATCATTTTCCCGTCGGCATTTGAAAAAATTATATTCATGTTTTGCCGTCGGCATTAGGAAAAATTAATAAACATGTTTTGCCGTCGGCATTTGAAAAAAATAATAATCATGTATTGCCGTCGGCATATACACTCATATGAAACCTCAAAAAAAAAATCACCCGTTATCACAATTAATGTAACCCAAAAAAAATCACCCGTTCACACAAAGTTAATGTAAACAAAAAACTCCTAATGTAAACAAAAAACATCAAAGCGCCGCCGAAAACACAAATTTCCAAGAATTTTAAAATTTCAGCAACAATTTAACAATTTCAGCAACAATTTAACAATTTCAGCCCACAATTTAACAATTTCAGCAACAATTTCACAATTTTAATTGATCCAGAATGCCCAGTTCCCTACTACTGTACTATGCTGACTTCTAAAACCAAGTTGATGGTCCGGTATGCACATTGTATCTGTTAGACAAGGGGAAAATTTTGTCATGAGCAGCTTTTCGAAGAGTTTTGACATAGTTGACAGCAAACTTATTGGCCGATATGACTCTGCTTTGGTAAGATCTTTGCCCGGCTTGGGAATCATTTTGAACTTGGCAAGCTTCCAGTGTTGTGCATAATACTCCAGTCGTAATATGGCATTAAAAATGAACAGCAGGATTCTTATTGTAATATGCGGCAAGTTCATCAGCATCTTGTTACTAATTCTATCAATACCTGGAGCTTTCTTCGGTTTGAGTTCAGCAATTCATTTTTGTACATCACGCATCTTAAACTTTAAGGGTTAAAGGGGGTAGAGCAACTACATTCGGCAAATCAGCAACACCACTACATATGTTTGGCGTAAAAACGGATTTTAAGTGCTCAACAAATATTTTACATTTTTCGGCATCGCTTCTTGCCCAACTTCCGGTAGATGTGCGCAGAGGTAGCTTAAACTCAACGGGTGTTTCAAGCTTTCTAGCAGCGCACCACAAGGAGTAATTTGATGCTTGTGTGACATCAAGACCTTCCAGATAATTTTTAAGAGATGCAGTTATTTCAGATGCAAGCAACTCGTGGAGTCGTTTAGCACACTCTTTAAATCTGATTTTATTTCGGGGTGATCTGTGCTGTTGCCATTCCCTTCTAGCTCTTCTTTTTTCATACACGAGACGTTCAATATCCCTAGAATAAATTTGATTAAACCCAGTCGGCGGATGGGAGGTAGTGGCATGCTCAGCAGCCTGTTTAATATTTTCGTTAAGATTGGCAATGCTAGATTTAATATAATTGGGTGTTCTTAGCGTTATGTTTTCCGTGCAATGACTACCAAGATATTTTTTGAATCCCAGCCAGTTAACACGATTGATTATCTTCATAAATGGGTGAGGTGAGTCACTTCTTAGTGAGTTACAGATTGAAACGATAGTCGGAGAGTGATCGGAGGAGTGATCTAGAGAAGCTACAACATGAATTAAATCCCTAGAAATATTTTTCATTGCGCCAAAATCTATAACATCCGGAATTTTTCGTACGTCAGTAGGCCAGTAAGTGGTCTCCCCACTCGAAATAACATCCAATCCCATTTTTGAAATTGTATTAAACAAAGCTCGACCTCTTGGTGTTACAAGGCGCGAACCCCAGTACGTATGTTTTGCATTGTAGTTTCCAGCTGCCACGAAACAAGATCCAAGCGATTTGTAGAACTTTTTATACTGATTTTCGGTAACTGAAAATCTGGGAGGTGAATAAATTGATGATATCACGAAATTCGAACAACAATTTTCTACAAAAATATTCGTAGCTTGCATATATTCTTCACTAACGTTGTCAAAGATATAGTGCTTGAGTCTTGACTTAATTAGAATTGCAGATCCACCGCATGCTCTCCCTCTAGGGTTTTGTGTCATATTTAGTGTAGCCATTAATTTTGAAACAGCTTCTCGAAGTCAAATGAGTCTCAGAGACCAACATTATGTCAATATATTTTTCCGTGAGGAAGTGCTCAAGTTCATTTTTATGATGGCGAATGCCGTTTGCGTTCCAGAAACATATTGTTAACGTGTTCATGGTTTGTTAAATAATGCTCGAAGCAGAGTATTCTGCATTTGTAGCATTTCTTGCATCATGCTAGTCATATTTGTTGTAAAGTTGTTGATAGTTTGCACAAGATTTTCAATAGTTGCTTCAAGGCGATTAAAATTAAAGTATGAGTTTGTATTTGTTGATTTATTTTGCGTTGAAACATTTTGTGTCGGAATAGAACTAGCCTTAGCAGCATCGGCATACGATACATGTGAAGTAACTGGTTGGCTCATTTGAGCAAGATTGGCGGAGTAAGCGTTTACTGATTGGACTGGAGCTAATTCTGGGGGCAAATTACGGCTCTCGTTATCGAACGAAATTACGAAACATTTCCATATAAATTCTATTGAAATATTTCGCAATTTCGTTCGATAACGAGTGCCGTAATTTGCCCCCTGGTTTTTGTCTCATAGTTTGTTTAACGAAAGAATATACAGGACATCCTCTGTAGTTAGCGGTGTGATTACCTCCACAATTACTGCATTTTTTATCACTTTGATCTTTTGGCTTATTGCAACTAGCAGTGCCGTGTAATTCGCCGCACACAACACAAACAGTAGGTAAATTGCAGTAAGTTTTCGTATGGCCATATTCTTGACAATTATGGCACTGTACGAGCCCAGAACGCTTGTGTGCCTCTTCAACTGTGATTTTTCGGTATAACAGGTATTTTATGTTATAAATTTGGTACGTCTCATTTTTTTTTCAATTTTATATCATTAGGATCAAGTTCAAGACCAAATAGGGGTTGGGGAATCTTCTCCCTATTTATTATATTGGACACATTTTTTAACTTAAACCCCTGGAGGACGAGTGCATCTTTTATTTCTTCGGGAACAACATAAGAATCTATGCCCTTCAATACGATCTGCATGCCTTTACCGCTCTTAAGCTGGTATGTGTATTCAGCAACCATTTTGCGGAAATCTTTTTCGTCATAAATTTGGATTTTAGTTTAATCGATGGTGCCACGTTTTATTGGAACAATGTGAAATTTATTCTCACCAACGACCGAAATTAATTTTTTAATAAGGGCATTTGAATTTTTTTTTTCTCAAATAGATTGGTGGCGGCTTGGATGTTTTATTCGAGGATACCTCGGGTTTGTCGTTGTCATCTTGCAAAATTTTAAGGCGGTTTTGGCGATTAGTCGAGGCTGCCCTGTTATCCTTAGACATTTTTGGAGCAGATGAAATTTTTGAAGAATTCGGGCTTCGCCCACTCTTTACCACGGTTATATATCTGTCCATTCCGACTTGTACCTTGAGTTTCAGTTTTCATATTTCAGTTCACGCTATCAATTTTCTGTTAATCCAAAAAACAATCCATGTTCATTGCCATAAGGGCATACTTGTAACGAAGATATGGTTGTGACAATACTTAAATTGATTGCATCAGCCGAGCGTATGCTTTTGTCATGACTAATTAACTGATTGGTTAACCCAACCGAATAAAATATTACGAATTGGATTTTACTACCAACTTTTGGTATTAGCAACTAAAAAATTTTCGTTCTATATTAAAATTAAAACTTTCAATCAGTTGCTGCAACTAACTGGAGGTTGGGTTTACTATTATAGTTTATAGCAGCAAATTAAAAAATTAACTTTTGTGACTTTCAAAGATATTATGATTTGTGAATTCTCAAATGGTGTTTGAAAGTCCGTGCATAAGATAACAGGTTTGTGGCTTTTCAAAATGTGTATTTGAAGAAATGTATATAGACATGCTTCACCATTAGGAAATAAATTGCAATTAAAATAAACTTATGACAATATGTCAAATAATAAATTTCTTAAATTGTGTATTTTTATTTGCGTTTATTGTTTATTTTTATTTCAGCAATGAAGGCCAATTCTTCTTTTACAGGTACCAATTATGATATTGTTTTAATTATATTAACCAAATTTTCGGTAGCAAGAATAACATTTATTTCAAATTCCATACTGTCAACCAATTTTTTCTGTTGCTGCAACTATTGGGTTGAGGGTTATAATTAAAATATAGTGGTACCACAAGAAAATTTCAGTCGCTATAGCAGAATTCTATGATAGTTGCTGCAACTGCCAAAATTCAATTGGCAACAAATTCGGTTGTCACAACGAATCTGTTTTCTGTTTCTGTTGATACCGTGAACTGAAATATATTTAATGAAAATTATATCTTATTGGACTAACCGTTTTCCAACCAATCTTTTTTCTGGGTGTATGTAAGCAAAATTCCGCTAATCGACTGTTCGCTATGAAGGTACCACGAGAACTGATCAACTTTAAATAATTCTGCAAAACTTTAAATAATTCCTTATTTCTTAGTTTGCTACGAACTTACACACAAAATATTATTAAATTGCTCTTACTATTAAAATTTTTTTTATTGATAACAACTTACCTTTCTTCCGGAATTTCCAGAACATTAGAAGTATCTCTAATATTCCTGCGGTATAAGCGAGTGTCCTCATTTGCACTCTCGCTAGATTTACTGGAGAATGCGGATTCCACGGACGAAAACATTATAAAAGAAAAAAACAAAGCAGATTCTTACAAGTGTTTCTTTGTGTATGAGTACATACATATGTACATATGTATGTATTTAAGCTTAACTAAAAAGGGAAATACTTGGGATTGGATGTCCAGTTTATCTTATAAATAACACTGTTCATGAGGGTTGTGACATTTTATTTTAAGGGCCTGTGTCAAACGGTAGCAAAGTACTAGTGTAAGTAAATTTTTGACACTTCTGAGGTGAATAAAATTTAACTAGCCCTGGAGCCTAGTAGAAATTTTGACACAACAGGTAAATTTTTGACAAGCTGCAATAAAAAGCATGGTGTCATAAAATTTAAATCCACCGCCGTCGCTTCGAGCCGTCGCCCAATACAAAGATTTTTACGTCTTTTAAGTTTAATTAGACTGTGAAAAAATCATTGTTTATTTTAGTTTGCGAAAAATTTTGCATTATATATATAATATTATATAATTTTTTGCTACAAGAATATTGTTTTATATAAAAATGTCTTCTTAAAAATTTGTTGGTAGCCGGCGGCTTGTAGTAAGGCGAAGCAAAACCGCCGCCATCACTGTGTTGCGGCTAGTGGAAAAGTAACTTTTTTCCGATTATTTTTTTCAGTGTTTTTAATGATGCAATTTTGTCACAGACATTCCAAGTAAACAAAAAATACATAAAGCTTATTTTTATGTCGGGCCGTTGATTTTTAATTGATTTTAGAAGTAAAATATACAAAATTTTCACGAAAAGAGGGGATTTCAGGGCTGTATTCAAAATGATCTCATTTGATTTTGGTGACAGATATTTTGATTCGGAAAAAAATCTGCCTTCGGACAAGTATCTTCTGTAAAAAAAAGGAATGTCGTTTGAGACATTTTCATATGCATTTTTTTTTAGAGCGAAAACCCGACTAAAGGTCCATTTTTCCTTAAAATTTGGGTTAGGTAAGCAATATCTAAAAAGTCCCAGAGAGTCCCAGTTCCAAACCACTACAGAAATGTTACATAATTTGTTTTCAATGAACTGTGAAAAAATCAGCTGCCCATACCTGCCCTCTTGGGAGTTATAGCGATTTTAGTATATCACTCTCAGTATTTATTCCATAGAAATAGAACGGAAATTCTCGGAATCACTTATTGAATAATTTAATCATATTGGTTTTCGGGTGACTTTCCGTCATCCCACGTCAAATTTTTATTATTTTCAGACCGGTTTCGGCTAATCGTCATCTTCAGTGTTTTCTTTTTTGTCACTAATTAGTCCGCGTGTGTGTCCGTCTTTATATAGTGTTTTCTTTTAGCTTGTGGTGGTACCTTTCTCTCTCTCTGTTGTTTTACTATTTTATTCTCTCTCTTTCGCTCTCTCTCTCCCCCTTTGTTTTTATGGCGGAATGCGGCCTTTACGTCGTTATCTTTCTCCACTATGCATATAAAAGTGCAATGAAGTTCACTGTGGTTTCCATTATAATTTTGACAGTCAAGAATTATGGAATACATTAAAATTTCCTATCAGCAACTGCATGAGTTGATGCAACAGAGTAAAACTAGAAACGTGGAGGATGTTTTGGAATTGCTTGATCATGAGCATGGAGTGAAAAGTAGTTTAATATTTCCAAACATAAAAGATAAATTGAAAAAGTTCCTCAATAAGTACAATGCACGTCTTCAAGAGTTTAACAGGATGTATGAACGGCTTGGAGCTACGGACTGGATTCAAGAGGTCTATATTGAAGTTGGAAATCATCCAACTACTTCAAAACGAAAACCCGAACCTAAGGAATTTACATTATGCTGTGAGAGTATCTTCAAAGTTTTTTTTTTTATTCTACATCTATTCTAGCATTCCACAAAAATGAGCATAACTCTCTTAAAACTGAAGCTATTGACTTCAAACCGGTATCAAATTAAACCTTTTATTGCCACCTTTCAAATAAGAAATGAAATAGATTTTGGTTTTATATAAAATTTCAGAGTTATTCAACAAATATTGAAAAATCATGAAAATTTGACGTTTATAATTCTTGTTCGGACCACCCTATAATTTATTTTAAAAACTAATCATAGGGTGTTTATCAGAAATAAAAGAAGAATTAAAATAAATTTTTTTTTAATTTTTCGAACAATTTTTTTTTTTTATTTTTGACTTTTGTTGAAAATTTGACCCAAAAATTTTTTTCGGTGTAAATTTTTTTCACTCATTCTGTTTGGGATTTCATTCTGACCAATCTGTAGAAGTTTCTCATCGATACAATTAAAATTACAGTTTAGGCAATATGATTTCCAAAAAATTCCGGTTTCGCAACACTGTGCGCCACAGCAGTTGTTTCATCAGCTTCTTTCTATGCTCAAGCGAATTTGTCAAAATTTTACATTGTCAAAAAAGATATCATTTGGCACAGCAGAAAAATGAAATTTTTCGCCCACAGGCAAATATTTTTTTACCATAGTACTTTTCTACCGTTTGGCACACGCTCTAAGATGTAGAATTATTTAGATTTATTTAAAATATATGTAGATAGAGTTGGGTAAAAATTGCCACAATAATATAGTACGTAGCTTTAAGCGAGAGTTAAAAATCTTTATTTTATGAATAAACAAGATTTTTTATCGTAATAATGAAACTTTATTTAAAGTTGGTAGCCTATCGATTGATGTGTAATCGGTTACACTTCTTAATCGGTTAAATATTCTTAAATATGTAAATATTCTTAAATGTGCGCATGTTTATGTAGGTACAATTTAATTTAAACATATGGATAGTGTTGGATAAAAAATTATGCGATATTGACCTTTTTTACAGAACACCATCGATACGTATTTAAGATTTTAGTGAGACTAATCACACCTATAGTTACGGTGACCATATTTTTCAACAAGAAATAAAGGACATTTACAAATGTAATAAAAATTAAATTAATTAGGCAATATAAAATTTTACGGTTAATAACATCGGCTCCAGGGCAGACAGAAAAAATTATTCCCAAAACAATTTCAAACAAACGTGTGTTTTAAAATATAATTTAGTTTCAGTAAATATTATTTACTGTTCCAGTAAATTATTTGTTCCAATTTTATTTTATGTAAAAAAAATGTATAGAACGAAAATTATCTATATAAAGCAAAATTTGTAAAAAAAAATTTAGATTTATTTTTTAATCCCCGACTAAAAAAAGGGGTGTTATAAGTTTGTAGTGTGTGTCTGTCCGTGTCCACGTACAAGCCAAGCGGCTGGACCGATTTTCATTTAGTTTTTTGTGTTTGAAAGATGACTTGATCGAGAGGGTTCTTAGCTATGTTTGAAGAAAATCGGTCCAGCCGTTTAGAAGATATAACATCTTTTCTGAAAAAAGTCGGGGGTTTTTAACATATTTAATATTTGTTATTTTATTTTTATTTTTTTTTTTTTTGGCATCGGTTTGAATTTTTCATTAACCCGAGTTTGCCCAAGTTTGGACCTTGTGGCTCCACCCCCTTGGATACACAATCCCAATTCCAGACTTAATTCCACTTTTTTTTCAAAATCCCCCACTGTGCGATGCTAAGGAATTCTTCCTTAAGATGAGCTCGCACCTCGCTGCAGTTCCAACTAAAGAAGTCATGAGACGTACCGGGGTAGGAGGCATCAACATACTGAATCCTCAGCTCATGATCACACATCTTTAAAAAATGTCTTGCTTAAGTATAAACTATCAGTGTTTGAAATAGCACATGAAACTTACCAACATTACATTTAAACATATACATTTCTGTTGTAATATACTTAAGTGCTTGTTAATAGAAGGTGTAATTATGCGGACATGGGTTCCGTCAACACATCCTATTACTTTGGGGATGCCATGTTTAACATAAAAAGATAATGCAATTTTTCGTTTATCTTCTTCTGTTCGGCAGAAAAAAATCCATATCGGTCATAAGTGTTGATTACTTCTGTTATAGTTTTGCTGAAGACTACTCTAAGCTAAAGATACATCCGAATCCTTTTGTTTGATACCCACATTCAGCGAAGAATCGTAAAGCAGCACTCAATTTTATAATTAGGGAAACCCCAAATGACTTAAGTTGTGGTTGGGTGTTGGGATTTAGCACTTCTAACAGATACTTGAAAGCGGGTTTATTTACTCGATAATATTTTTCGAACGTTTAAAATTAAACGAAATAAAAACGCATGCAAAAATAAGTAAGTTTTTTATGTATTTAAAAAGTTTGGGGCAACTCGAGGGGTTGCTGGCATCCCGTAGACATCTTCTTTTAATTTTTTGCTGTACTTCAGCGTATTCCATTTCAGCAACATTAATCATAAACGCAACACTAAACATATTTTTCGCTTTTTTCACTTTTTTATTTTTGTAAGAATTTTGTGGTTGTTTATTGTAAAATTTAATTGCAAAATTTTTCACAAAACGAAGCTGTAGAAAAACAGCTGATTTCGATTTTTCGAATTCCCTTTCCCTTATTATTCTCTTCCCAAACTGCTTGGAATTGGAGAATTTTATTCTTGGGACAAATGAATTCCCAGGGAACTCTATTCTCTGAGAATTCTTGGAATTGGGGTGATAGTAGAGCAATAACAAAAATAAAAGGAGCAAACATAAAGAAATTTTACTTCATAACAAAAACAACAGTTTCTCCGAGAAAATAAAGATTATTAAAAATAAAGCTAACATTTATAGCAAACTGAGTCTTTAAAAAATACTTATATGTACATACATATGTATACATTTATTTAGTTTATTGCGTTTATATACATACTTATGTAAATATGTATATCAATTGTTTGATTTCGATAAGTCGTGGCTGGATTTTTGGCTTTTCGATACATCAGTTACAAATTTGCAAAAACAGTTTTTTCACTTAAAAGAAGTAAAGACTTTGCTCATTTTGACAGTTTTTAAATAAAAATAAGACATTAAAATTCAATGAAATGATTGATTTATTATAAAAGGAATCAAGTTTTTTGTATACATAGGCAGGGTTACCGTTCATCCGACTAAAGTCGCAATTTGACCCTTTTTTTAGCGGTCTGCGACTTTTTGTGAGACTTTTTTTTATGACCGACTTTTGCTACTTTTTTGATTCTTGTTACTTTTTACCCTTTTTTTGTAAAGATTCTCACAAAACACATTTAGTAAATTAAGATTTTCTTATCAAAAAATAGTCAAAATAACGCCGTCATAATTTAAAAGCCATTCACAGATTATTGTTGATTTGGAAGCACTTTTATTATTTTCTATTATATTACTTTTTTGCAAACTTGTCATGTGTACAATGTATTTAAGAAATTTTTCCCAAATTTTCAGTAGAAATTTCAAAGAATAGTTTTAGCAAAAAAGCTTTTTAAAATAAAAATTGTCGTTTTGCAGTGCTTATTTTACAAAAATAATTTTTAACTGCCGAGTCAATGAAAGAAAAAGTTGCGTAATTCAACTGTATATTTTATAAAATATGCAATAAGCTTTTTGTTTTAATTCAATGATCTTTTTTAATAAAAAAAAAAACGTTTCAAAAGATGTGCAACTTTTATTTACTCACGCGACTTTTTTGTGCGATTTTATTTTTATAAAACGACCTTTTGTGCGACTTTTCAAAAATTCCCAGCGGTAACCCTGTACATAGGTACATACTTCATGTGTATGTACGAGTGTATCATATGGAAATACTCAAAGGCTATAGACTCTTCAATCTTACTATCATCTGGCCATAATACTGTTATAATTTCAAACTGAAAACTTTTATACACGTCATTGCTATTTATTCGAATATTTACATCATTAGGTATGTATTTCATAGATCTCACAACACAAACTTTCTCATTTTAGACCGTTTTTTATATGAAGCAATGCGTTAACCGCTTGTAAGGACATTCTGTCACGTATTTTAGACTTAAATAAATTTATGGAGCTAAAAATGTGTTAAACTTCTGAATTTGAATATGGAAGTGACAGAAGTTTGATTGCAAGTTTTCCTAATGCCTCAAACGTATTTATGTCAAATGAATCTTTATAAGATTTTACTTCATCCCAAAGCTCGACAGTAGAGTCAATGTTTCTCCATTGCACTAAGTCAATCATTCTCCATCCATTGTCTATACTAGATAAAGTTTCACTATTAGACTCTATTTGGATAGCTAATGGCATTATGTCTTCTTTGTTATGTGACAAAACACTTTTTACGATGCTATTTTTTTAATACTAAAGTTTGAGGGTAATCTGGCACGTTATTCTTCAACTAATCTTCTCACAAAATTTATTGAATTTTTTTTCAATATTCAATTCAATGTTTTTTAAATGGCAGGCTTCGTCGAAATAAAACCATGTTGAAAAAAGTTTCTGATAAGGTAGTATTTACATATATCGCCAGTCAAGAAATCGAAGTCACTTTCAGGTCTAATTATTTTTGTAATAAAAATTTTAAGAAGACTGTGTAAATCTTCAAATAACATTGTTTGGTCGGTGCTTTTAGCTTCAAATGCCAGATTAACCCTCTTAACATCTCTTAAAGCATCTCATAAATAAATCAAGTATCTATAATTATTAAGATCATGTGCTAAATTCATTTGATCACGACTTTGTTGAAATTTTGTTCCACAGTGTAATTAGTATCATCGTTAAACATGGCTTTTATTTGATTCCATACATAGCACTGCTGAGTTATTGGTAATGTGGTAAATAATGTTTTAAGTTCAAGCCACATTTTAGTGGGCCTTCATTATCGGAATTTATCAGCTTATATATTTTTCATACGCCAATTAGTATATTAAAAATCTTTAACATTTTTTCTATACCCTCAACTATGCCATCGACTGTTTCAGCTTATAAGTCCGTTAAAGCCAAAAATGTCGTTTAAAATTTTTGCCGTGTTTCACTATAATACCTATGTAATTACAATGCCTAAAAGTTTTGTCACCGAAATATTAGTGCTCTTTCATCGTTTATCAAACTATAATAAGAACTTCCAAAATCACTAAAGCCCCGTTCAGACTATTATACAAGTATTAATACTTTCATCACATTTTTACGATACAGAAATCTAAATACATTCGTTGCGACTGTCAAAAAATCTAACGTAAAATCTCATATTGTGTTCAGACTACACACTTCAAATAAAATGTGTAATAGAAGCAGAAAACAAAACAGCTGTTCAATGAAAATATCTGTGCTATTTATTGACTAGCGGCGGCAAAGCGGTTTCATGTAGGCGGGGACGTGCCGACACTTGAAAAAGTTCAGCAGTTAAAAATATTCTATGTAAATAACAGAAAAAAAATTTAAGAAAATATATTACAAAATCGTTAAAAAAAATTACGTCAACGAAATATACTTCCATACGACTAACTTATTCAAAATTTTGAGCCAATATACATATGACAAAACATTACATCAATGATGACACGCTATCGGCGGCGAAACAGCCGAGTTGGAAATTTGGTTAGTAGAAAAATGCAACGTTGATCTAATAAAAAGTATTACAGCCATCCCTAAACAAAAGCGGCAAGCGTTTTTTAGCTGTCAAAAGTTCTCATGTCCATACATTTTGTATGGAGCATACCGAAATAACGCGACGGCAACGCTTTGCTATTGGAAAATCCGATTTTGACATCGCGTTTCACAATGAAGGTAGTTGCAAAAGAAAACAATTACCTTTTGGTTTTCATCATCAGCGTTACCATATGTGAAGATTTAACTTATTTTCGAAGTTTTTCGGGATGTTAAAAAGACTAAAAGATTTCTTTGTTAAAAATAAGATTTTTATGAATATGATACTTGGAACTTGGATACTTGGAGTTATATTTCTTCTTTCCGTCATCGAAAGTATGAATTATGTGCATACATATGTGTATTTATCTTATACATGTGCTATTCAGTAAATAAAATTATATTTACATATATACACACATATACTAGTTGAACCCGTCAAACGTTGTTGTATCCTCAATAATTTATTTTTTAACTCATTTTAACACATTTTTCATTTGGCCCTTAATAATGTTATAGAAACCTTGTTCTACGCAAGGATGAATACATCCTGCATGACTTACGATCAAATGACCGGTCAATTGACTGATACTACTCTTGTAGGGTTAGTTCGTTTGAAACAAAATAAATTTTTCCTAAATTGGAATTCAGTAAAATCAATGCATATTAACATATTTTGAGTAAGATTGGCAAAAAAAAAAAAAGATTTTTAATGAGAAAAAGAGATGTTTTTATATGGCAACGCTGACCATCATCCTTAACACAAGCAAGTTTTCCAAATCTTCCATTTAACTAATTTTTTCAAAATTATTTATTATTTTATTTTAATTTAAATAACAAAATTTATGTAAATATTAAATATTAATAACAAAATCACAAACAACAATGTCGTCCGTCCGGCTGTTAAAATAATCAGGGTTGTTTTATTTATTTGTTTCACAACCCTGTTTTTATAGTTTTGACATAACGTTGCCGCTTTTTCTTAGGTGTGGCATTTCAGCGTTAAAGCTCAGCGGAAAAAAACGTTCCGCTTTCGTTTAGAAAATTTTCTAAAAACGAAAAAGTCTTATGGGATGTTAAGATTTGTATGTTATTATTTGCCACTTTGATGACATTTTGCGTTCAGGCTATCGCACTTGCACGTATTATTTGAGTTTTTGACAAGTATAAATACAAAGTATAAAAGTCTGAACGCGGCTTAGGCAAATTTTTTTATTATGCATGAGCATTTTGTTTTATGTAAAGAAAAACCACTAACTCTACTGTCTCCAAACTGTGAGTTACAAATACCTGAAAGATGATTTGTATTCGAAAAAAAGCAATGTGTGCCAATAGAAAGTGCTAATTTGCCCTGAGCCTTCTGCTTTTCATTCGCCAGATTGAAAATTTATTTTAGGCTGCATATTGCATTTGTCACTAAATAGACTTAAAACTGTTTTGCGTTGTAGTGTTCCGTATCAGATCTGCATACCTTGCAATCACTTCGCACTTGCAATAAAAACAAGTCGCTTTTTTCATTATTTGCGCAAGGATGAATGCACGCTTTCAGGTCGCTTTGGGTTTCCCAGATCTTCCTATATTTTTGCTTATAAATTCCCTTTTCGGCATACATTTCTTTTAACTTATTTATTATAATCAAAACAATAATATATGTATATCACTATATTTTAGACACAATTGCTGTTGAAGTAGTCCAGAAGTTGTTTGGGAAGCACTCACTCCTCCCATGATGAACGCATCCATAGGATGAGGCATACACAAAAATAGCAACGGATACTATATTTTTGCATATTATAAGTTTTTTTCTCCAATGCACATAAATATAATAAATTGCATAAAATCGAAGCAGTTTAATCTGTAAAATAAAAATATGCTCTTATTAATTATGCTTGTAAAAAGACAAATGGACGGAGATAACTTACCAAATTAAATATTCATAAATTTTTAAGGAAAAACTTTTGGGTGATGACTTTAAAAATGAATTAGTAAAGCGCATTATTCACGGTCAAAATGCATGACCTGCATTATAATAATATTAGTGAAATTTTGTTTGTATGTGTCACACCGAAGATGCTTGAAGCAAAACCTAACTTTTTTGATTTTTGCACATGCATGTATGCAACACAAACATAAGAAGATAAACTACTCAAAATATTGGGTTATACAAAGAACCCTCAAATTCTATACGTAAAAAGTTTTTGTATGTAGTTTGACAATTGCCTTACAATTAGCTTGTAGCAAGATGCTATTAATTTATCGTGCAATGCATGCACGGGTATGCTGAGTTCTTCATGTACACGTATACGATACTTGTGTCATACATTCTGACCGTGAATATTGCCCTTAAAAACCATTAAAAATATTACTAACCTATGCTGCCACACATTTGTTCCCACAAAAAACTTCTTGATTTAGCTCGAAATTAAAAAACACGCAAGTACAAATACAAAGTTTTTGTTGCCAATATCTTTAAAAAGAAATAAGTATATATACTTATATTCTTTAATTACTTACCTGTTAAACAAAATATTTAGCCAAAGTTTAAGGCTATGCTTTTAACGTCCCTTTTCACAATGTATGATTAACGTGAACTTTAACTGCAAGTTCTTCATAACAAACTTTCCGTTAAAGTCTCTGTTTTCTTTTAACCATACATTGTGAAAAGGTACGTAAGACTATATTTTTAGTTTGTCGCGTGCTGTTGATTTTTTTTTTAAACTTCAAACGTGCAAAATGGCTCGAATACTTAAGAATGACGTTCATATTTTTGCAAAGTCGTAAATAAAAGTTCTATTTACGGAGTTTGACACTTCTAAAAGCCAAAATACATATATGTACATATATTACTTCATAACACTTGGCTCAAGGCGAATTAATAAGAGGTGATCTTGACGGTTCAGGTAACTATTTTTTGCTTCTTGTACATTTTTATACATGAGATGTCAAAATCTATTTACATACATATGTATATTGTCAACGCTTATTGTTTTTGAATTGAAATTTGAATTAAAACGAAAAAATTGGGAAAATTATAAAACTAATCTTTAATTGTGCAAAAAATTGTGTATTTTGATTTTGTGTTGCAAATAAAAATAAGTCATACATTGATTTCTCTAATTGTGTGCGATAATTATTAAATTAATAACGATTTGTGAATTTGTAAAATAAATTATTTTGTTCCGCATGCCAATAGACGATAAAAAAAGGATAAAGTGGAGCGAAATTTGTGGGAAAAACTATACTCGTACCTCCCATTTATGTTTTGACCACTTTCCATCGAGTAGCATTATATACCCGAGGAACAAAATGTTGCTTTTGCCAAATGCAGAGCCATTTGTATATAAAAGTGTAGTGGTCGAAGTTCGAAGCCATGGTATGGAAAATTTAAGTACTGAGTAAGTTAATATTGCATAAGTATCTTTTAATTTAACATAAATATTTTATGAATAAAAAATAAAGAACACAAATACATACATAGTATGTATGTATTACATATTTTTTACATAAAATCTTAGACCACATTGCTTATATGGAAGTAACTTCGATTGAAAAACCATCTTTTTTTCTCTTGGGAAGAGCTCACTTCAACATAGGATTTGCCAAAAACCGTGGAAATTAAAAAACCGCGGTTTCCGGTTTTAAGCTATTAAAAACGGTCGGTTTCGGTTCGGTTTCGAATTTAAAAATATACATGTATATAAATAAATAGGTATGTATGCTGAAAAGATAAATGATGATTTAAAAATAATCATCCCTATCGTGAAAACAAATGGAATTTTTCTTCCCTCGAAGTGAAAAATGCTATCTTGAATATCCCATGAGTTTTTTCCCCGCTATCAGTCTACGTAAATGTAAAAGAGGTAAGAATTTTTATAAAGCTTAAAAAGTAATTGAAAATTGGACTTGTTTAAATTTAATAAAAAAGTCACATACATTTTAGGTTATAAATGAAACTTATTTACTCATGGAGGTGATTCTGTTGATTTAGCTATTTTTTAAGTAAACCACCGCGGTGCAACATGAAATTTAATGTCTGTGACCCAAAGAGATTCATACTCTATGAAAAAAATGTGTTACAGGGAATAAATAATTTTAACTTTTAAAAATAAATAATTTTAACTTTTAATATATAATTCGAAGAAAAATATCGAAATTATTCGATGTAATACTTTAGTTCATCAGCAAAAATAAAGTGAACAAATTCACGTGAAAAATATCCTGCCTTATCGTAGTTGGCGTATTGCGAATACTACTACGACTGTTTGGTAATAGATTAAAGGAGACTTCAACAGTTTTTCTTTAATCTATTATTTGAAATACGCCGAGCACGAAAAGGCAGATTATACATGATAAGTGGAATAAAAAAAGTTAAAATATTTCTGGAAAAAAATTCTTACTATAGGGGTGATAAAGTTTTTCTGGTTTGTATTCAATTCAGGTACTTATATGAGAAAAGGAGCATTTAGTAGTGAGTATGTGTATAAAAAGCTTAAGAATAAATAAATTCAGTAAAGTGCGACTCTGACTCGCGCACGAAAGGTTCCGTACGAACACTAGATATGTAATTTAATACAAACTTCATCCTATATAATATAAAGTTTTGGCATTTTTTTCGTTTTTGTGATCTTTTCGGTTTTTTTGTTTTGGCGGTTCTTGGGTTTTTTCAGTTTTGGCCATTTTTTAAGTTTTGGCTATTTTTGTTTAGTTTTAACACTTTATTTTCTTGTTTTGGCGATTTTTTCGGTTTTTGGCGTTTTTTCATTTTGGCGATTTTTTTTATTTAATTTTTTTTTAATTTTGGCGATTTTTTTCGTTCTGGCGATTTTTTTTTAATTTTTGGCGATTTTATTTTGGTTTGGCGATTTTATAATTTTCGGTTTTATTAGTTTTACGGTTTTTGAAAATTTCAAGTTTTTGGCGATTTTTTTAAGTTTTGGCTCCTTTTTTAGTTTTGGCACTTTATTTTCTTGTTTTGGCGATTTTTTTCGGTTTTTGGTGCTTTTTCATTTTGGCGATTATTTTATTTTTGGCGATTTTTTTCTTTTTGCGATTTTTTTTTATAAATTTTTTTTTTAGTTTTGGATTTTTGGTGTTGTTTTCATTTTGGCGTTTTTTTCTTCATTTTGGCGATTTTTTCGAATTTGGCGATTTATTTTAGTGTTAGAAATTTTTTTTTTTTAATTTTGGCGATTTTTTTTTAATTTTTGGCGATTTTTTTTTCGTTTGGCGATTTTGTAATTTTCGTTTTTTTAGTTTTACCGTTTTTGAAAATTTAAAGTGTTTGCCTCTTACGGTTTCCAAGATATAGCAAATTGTCAAAATTACATAGTCAAAATTGCATTAACTGATGGACCACCCTTTAATTTTAATTTTTTTTTAATTTTAGTGTTAATTGTTGTAGTCTGTATAAAAATACACTAATTTTACAAATTTCAAGTTTCAATATACAATTGTATGTATATTACATGGGATTTTAACATTTTTCGTTGCTCGGATTGGAACACCCTTTAATTTTTAATTCTCATGTATTTGTTGTTGTAGCGGCCAAGGTTCTACATACTGTGTCCAAATTTCTGGTCCGTAGCTCTCCTTTTCACCTTTGGTGTACGGAACCCTAAAAATTAATATAAGTAGTAGGGAACTGCCAATTCGGCGACTATTAAAATTGTTAAATTGTGGGTGAAATTGTTAAATTTGGGTAATTAAAATTTGAAAATATGTTAAATTCTTGGAAATTTGTGAAATCTGATACATTCGAGGGTGGTTCGATAAGTACTTTAAATATTTTTCGAGGGTGGTTCAATAAGTCTGTCTTTTTCCTAATGCCTACTGCAATGCATGATAATTTTGCCTAATGCCTACGGCAAAACATGATTATTATTATTTTCAAATGCCGACGGTAAAACATGATCATTATTTTTTTCAAATGCCGACGGCATAACATGATTATTATTTTTTTCAAATGCCGACGGTAAAACTTGATTATTATTTTTTTCAAATGCCGACGGCAAAACATGATTATTATTTTTTATCAAATGCCGACGGTAAAACATGATTATTTTTTTCAAATGCCGACGGCAAAACATGATTATTTTTTCTAATGCTAATGTAGGTGTTGCTAGACTGTGGGAATTTAAGGCTGACCGTGATTTGAGTGGGCGGCGTTGTTGCCGTAATATGTAACCGTAGGAATTTGTGGATGTGTCTGTCTGTCTGTGAATATTTATGTTAAGGTTTGATTGGCAGGGGTGCGGGGTGTAGTTTAGGTAGATCGATTGCATGTATATATATGTGTGTGTGTGTGTATGTGTGTGTGTGTGTATGTTTGTAGGAATTCCAATGTATGTATTTCTGTAGAAGCTTAAGACTATCTGTAATTTCAGGTAGGTGAGATTGTTGTGTTCTTGAGATTTATGAGGGGTGAGGTGTTCTAGTAATATGCAGGGAATCTGTGTATTTCTATGTCTGTAGGAGTTTAAGGCTGACCATGATTTAGGTGGGCAGGGTTGTTGACGTAATATGTAGCCATGGGGATTTGTGGATGTGTATGTCTATAGTAGTTTAAGGCTGATCGTGATTTGAGGTAGGTGAGGATGTTGTTGAGGTAAATTGGTTATGTGTATGTATGTATGTATTTCTGTAAGAATTTAAGATGATTGTGATTTATAAGGGCGAGGTGTTCTTTTAATATGTAGCCGTGAGAATCTATGTGTATAGATGTCTGTAGAAGTTTAAGACTATCTGTAATTTCAGGTAGGTGAGAGTGTTGTGTTGTTGAGATTAATCTTATATATTGTATATGTATGTATGTATGATCATGGGAATTTGTGTATGTATATCTGAGTGAGAATTTAAGGGTCGTCATGATTTGCAAAAGGTGGGCTGTTGTTGAAATTTTCTTGGATATTTCTTATATGAATTCTGCTATGTGTGTGTATTTGAGCTGGTATTTATATGTAGGTAGAAATAAATTGTTTTCAATATCGACATTTGGTACTATAAAATACTATCATATAACTGGACTTCCCTATTCCTAGTATGTTTTTATACTTACGATTGCTTTATTGTAATTATTATTTTCATAATTGTTGAAAACAATCGCTGCTTTTTTTTTTGTTTTTTTTTTTGTTTTTTGCGATGAAATCATTTGAATTACTTTTGAAACTTTATGCGTTTATAGAAATTATGTTATTTTCTATATTTCTTAATTTATAAGATTTTAGACTTTGTCCTTTAGTGGTTATGTATTCTATTATACGATTATGAATAAGAATGCAGTAAGCTGATGTATTTGCTTACTGCTTCAAATTGAAATTTTATTCAATTGAATAAAAGGAGTTTTTTTTTTCTTAACTCTGATGCAGTTAGAAGCGCTGGAGATTCTTTCATATAACAGCTTTTTTGGAATTTTTGATACATAGTATAATATAGAATTGGATAACATTTATTTTTAATTTTTATGTTAAGAAGTACGGATATGAGACTGAATTTAAATGTACTTTTAAATTAGTTAAATCATAATGAACAAACATATTTTCTTCTTTAATAGCGATCAACAGAAAACGAACTCGTTTTCATATAATTTAGGTATACCCTATCGACGGCTCCTCTAGGATACAAGATGACTTTGTATGACGAAATTTCTGTTGCTTTATACTGATAATATGTTTACATTAATAAGATACATATACATATGTTTATTTTATGAAGGGTGAGCACCTATGACTTTTATTTAATGTTCTATATGACTTTTTTCATTTTATTAAAGTTCAGCGTATTGTATATATATTTCTGAAATGTTTAAGTGTGTTTTGTGTGCCCATCGGGCAGAGTGTACGTATTAGTTGGTCAGTCAGTCTCTATTTTTATTTATTTTTTTTTTCTTCTAATGTGCCACTCCTTTTTCAGATTTTACTACTTGGAATAGAGAATTTTTGTCTAATTTTTTGGTGGGTATATACATTAGGTATGTAGAAATTAGTTTAGATACAAAGAAATGCATGTTTAATAAACAACTATTGTAGCAAATCGATCTCAAATAACTCAGTTACCTCTACCAGCAATTCACCGTTGGTGTTTTCATAAAGTGTTAGAAACAATGATATATCTATGTTTTGAGAGAAGTTTTCCCCTCAAGTATTTCTACATGAGGTTTGAGGGGTCAACCACTGTCGCATTCATATGTAATGATTATTCACTTAAAAAAGGTCATCATCACCATCAATTATCTCCGTATACAATACATTCATGAGCTGGGTTGATCCAGATACAATTGCTGTCTCATCACCTTCTAACAGCTTTATATATTTTGCTAGTATGCATGCCTTAGAATGCTTCTATCGATAGTGACGTAAGAGTCCGAGATGTAGAGTGTTACAATTAAAAATCTTTACTATTAGAATTAACCAGTTCGCTCTTTTGAATTTTTACAAAGTAGATACATATGTATGTATGTATTTCATTGACCACAAAATCATAAAATTTCTTTGCTTACAAAATTGTATGACGTGAGGATTTTTTTTGAAATTATACATGCTTCGGCATGCTTTTATTTTTTTTCTATAAATTTATGTAATACTCATACAGATACAGATATAAAGTAAGATCTGTTTACTGTATATTTTAAAATTTATGCATGCTTCAGCATGATTCTAGTTGAAGCGTATATTCATTCACTAAGTTTGTTTGATACTTATTCATACACATGTACATTCTTAATGATTGGATATCAAAGTCCAATTTCCGTAGTTTATCTATATTTTCTAAAGATCTGATAGCTAAAGAAATAAATAGAGTGAAGATCTTCCATAATAATCCCATTTTCATATTGTAAAATTTTGCGTGCTAGCGCTTTCGATGGGAAAATATACATACAACTTTATAAAAAGTGATAATATGATGTGCTGCTGAATATTGCACTATGTTATAGTTCATTTTAAACACTGAAGTTTTAGCAATATTTCATTCAGACCAACAAGTTTAGAGAATTCCACTACATTTAGTTAATTATCTTTCTTAAGACCCATCATTCCTAATCAATCCTACAAAAAACAACACAAACTAGATTTTTCATTTTAATTTTATTTTTATTTTTATTAAATTCAACATTCATTCTTCTAATTACTTTATACTATATTAAGTAGCTTTTTCTCATTTGTGGAATGTTTAATCGTAAACATTTTAATGGTGAAATGAATTTTTCAATTTTATGCACTAAGTAAATCTTTATATATACCAATCCACTTATATGAACCATTAAAGCTAATTCTTTTCACATCATTCCTTTCAATGATCTATTAAATCATTCTAATATTGATGCTTTCATATTAAGTAATGTTTAATCTTCTATTTATGTATGAGTTTTCCCAAGTATTTATTAAAAAATTCTTTAGAATCATCTGTTTGTAAGTTTTTTTTTTGGTACCCGTACCACTTCAAAAATATTTTCCATTGCCTTGGTTTTTAGAGTGCAGCTTTTATTTTCAGCTGTACTAAACTTTGAGATTGTGTCAATTACAGTCTTCAAAAATCAACAATTTCTATTTTCTGTAGAATAGTTCTCCATTTCACCTAACTTAGCTCCATAAAACTTCATATATTCCTGTCATTGCATCTCTACAAGCACAAACAATTGTTGAGATTTAATATGAAGTTCGTTTACTAAATTTCTTTTTAAAGACATTGAGTTGTTTCACAGATTTTTTCGAAAGTGTTGTGATCTACAGGGTGGGCCAAAAGAAACCAAGGGGTGTAAAAGTTTAATAACTTTTTTGTTTATTAACTTTTTTTTATTTTTTCTTTCAGATTATATAATATACAAAATGGAATTTTTTTTACGCTAAGTATGAAAAATGATGTCTCTTAAATGACCACCGTTTTCAGCTTCGCACTGATGGGCTCTTTTTAGAGCATTTTCCATAACATCTTTCAAAACTTGTGGCTGTAGCGTTCGAATTTCTGCAACAATGTTTTCCTTGAGTTCAAGGATTGTCTCTGGCTTGTTCACATACACTCGCTCCTTCAAAAAACCCCAAAGAAAATAGTCGGGTGCTGTCAAATCTGGCGATAGCGCTGGCCAAATAATTTCCTAATTTCGAGAAATTATTCGCTCTCCAAAAATGTGACTTAAAAGTGCCATTGTGTCTCGGGCAGTATGGGCAGTGGCTCCGTCCTGCTGAAACCACATACCAGGTCTGTTTTCAAGAGCAGGACGTAAAAAATTTTCTATCATAAACCAATACCGCTCTCCATTTACGGTTACAGCACTTCCATCTTCATTCTCGAAGAAGTAGGGCCCAATGACATTTTCAGATGTGATCCCACACCATACTGTACACCTGATGGGGTGCAATTGGCGTTGATGAATGGCTCTTGGATTTTGAGAACCCCAGAACCTACAGTTCTGCTTATTAAGAAAGCCATTCAAATGAAAATGAGCTTCATCACTCATAATCAAATTTTCAATAAAGTTGATTTAGACGTTGCCGATGATCTGCGGGTTTTAATTCTTGGACCAATTGCACCTTATATGGGTATAACTGTAAATCTTTTTTTAAAATGCGTCGTAGTGACGTACGAGACATTTCTAGCTGAGCAGAACGCCTTCTGCCAGATGTTTCTGGTGCTTCGTTAACACTTTGCTGTACTCGTTCAATATTTTCCGCAGTGCGACTTAAACGTGGTCTACCGGTTCGAGGCAAATCTCTTACGCTGCCATGTTGGTGATTACGATTAACTAAGCAACGAATCATCGCTTCAGTGGGCGAAATTCTGACGTTAAAATGTCGACGATATGCTCTTTGCGTTAAAATATTTGATCTCTGGTTTAAATAATAAAATTCTATTGTTCTGGTTCTCTGTTCAGTTGTGAACCTCTCCATTATAAATTCTCCAAGTGTTGTCTATATAATCTGAGAGAAAAAATAAAAAAAATTAATAAACAAAAAAGTTATTAAGCTTTTACACCCCTTGGTTTCTTTTGGCCCTCCCTGTACATACATGTTGCACTTTCAGCTATTTATACTAATATACTAACATGTAGTTAATTTTCTAATCTGTATATTTAATCGTAAACTCGTCAATTTGTTTTTAATTATTTAATTTTTAGAATTGCTTTTGCAATTTTATAACTGTCTTCTTTCTCTAAATTTATTTCACGTTGTAGTTCCTCAATTGGCATTTAAATATATTCTTAAATATTAATGCTTTAAGCTATATTATTAATTTGTCTTGTATCTTATCTTCATTCAGTTTGAGGTAACTATCAACAATAGTTTGTATCTAATTCATTTCTGCCTTCCAATACTGATAAGTCAGCATAAATGTCTTCAGAATTGGAAGTCTATGAGTAAAAATCATCGTCATCATCATTTTCAGTTTTAGCATCATTAAATAAGATGGTATTATCAAATATTGTTTCTTCTGCTAGTTTCTTTGGGGTACTTGTCTATATCTTGAGTGAAGGTTTCTCAGGCTTTAAACTTGTTTTTATACTACGAAGCTTTTTCTTCATCACATTTCTTGTCAACACCAAATGCTTCAAATCTTTCTCATCCATGTTCGCTAACAGCAAATAACAGGTATCAGCTACTAGATCAAGTTATCAGGACCTGATCTGATTTTCATATCAGCTTATCAGGAGCTGGTCTGGTTATCAGATCAGCTTATCAGGACCTGATCTGATTTTCAGATCAGCTTATAAGGAGCTGGTCTGATTTTCAGATCAGCTTATCAGGAGCTGGTCTGGTTTTCAGCTCATTTTATCAGGAGCTGATCTGATTTTCAGATCAGCTTATCAGGTAACAGATTAGGCTATCAGGAGCTGTTCATATTTTCATTTCAAGATATCTGAGTAAGATTTAGTTATCAGTATACAAGTAGCTAGCCATTTATAACATTTATATACATGAAGTTTAAAGTCAAATGAAATACAAAAAAGTAAAGTTTTATGTAGTAAAATTATTTTCTATAACGATCATCGTTTAATTCACTATCTTTGCTTATAATCAAAAATCCACATTTATCCTTTCAACATGCTTTTTATTTTTCTCACCTTACTTAAACATTAACAGCCGTATTCATAAAATTTTTAAACAGCATTTCATAAGTTGTTTAAGCAATATTCGCTAAAATTGTATTCATATTAGATTTTTAGCTTAAAAAACGTTTTTTAAACCTTGCGTAAATCAGCAAATTTTAAAATAGAATTCACCCATGTTTAAACCATTTTTAAAATGACATTTGTCATTTTGCTTCGTGTTTGTTTACATTTTTAGCCTTGTGAATTATAGTGGTCATAATATAAAAATTATTTAAAAAAGATAAAACAAAAAAAAAAAAAAAATCAATGGATACGCTATATTTAATAAGAGAAATAGGTAAGTATGTATGTACATATGCATATGTCAGTGTTTTTTTTCATTTTTTATAGAAACTATTGCTGAAGTTTCAAATGAAATCCAAAAGAAAATTTACAAAGAAAGGAGCGATCCGCTCTCCATTCCCGATTATCAGTTTAAACAAAAATATAGATTTAGCAAAGAAACTGTTTTAAAAATTGTAAACTTAATAAAAGCTGATATATCTGTAGAACGCAGGGGATGCGGAACGTCGCCAGAACTTCAGCTTTTGGTAGCTTTGCGTTGTTGGGGAAGAAGGGAAGTATGTACATACATATATTATGTAAATAAAAGTTTAATATTAAAAAATTGTGCTT
Organism: Tachina grossa; assembly: GCA_949987645.1. Lineage (NCBI taxonomy): Eukaryota > Metazoa > Arthropoda > Insecta > Diptera > Tachinidae > Tachina > Tachina grossa. Next base: position 127,537,845 of record OX465276.1, on the reverse strand, counting down.
CTAGTTTCAGGATGATGCCGGAGACCTACATGGTCTTTCTCAACCTACAGTAAGCAGGATATGTGCCAAAGTTGCTCGTGCCTTAGCGAAGCACGCTAAAACTTTCATCAAAATGCCATCAACTATTGAAGAGCAATCTAAAATAGCCAAGGATTTTAAGCAGATAAGAAGCTTTCCTGGTATTATCGGAGCTATAGATGGAACGCATATAAAAATTAAGAAAACTGGCGGTGACTTAGCACAATACTACATAAATAGGAAGGGATTTTATTCCCTGAATGTGCAGGTAACAAGTAAAATTTATAATATTAGGTAAATATGTTTAATTTATTTGTATTATATATGTGTGTAGGTAGTTTGTGACGCCCATCTTAAAATATTGGATATAGTGGCAGGATGGAGGGGCAGTACATATGACTGACGGATTTTCAATGAATCGAAAATCAAAGAAAGATTTGAAAAAAAAATGAATTCAAAGGACGATTGCTTGGTGATTCGGGCTATAAACTGACGCCGTACTTATTTACTCCACTGTACAATCCGCAAAATGAAAAAGAGCAGAAGTATAATATTGCTCATATTGCAACACGTAATGCTGTAGAGCGTTGCTTTGGAGTGTGGAAGCAGCGATTTCGATGCTTACTTGACGGAATGACAGTTAGTTTTCCAAACGTTAAAGTACTCATTGTAGCTTTAACTGTCCTCCACAACATTGCCATTGATGATAATGACACTGCTCCAGGTAAATACCAGCTTGCACACACATGTATATCATAATGATAATATTCTATAATATACATAATATAAATTAATTTTTCAAACATATCAATATAATCTGAATTGTAAAAAACGAAAATTTTATAAGTAACAAATGGTCTGTATAAGCTTTATAGTGCCTAGACATGCTCAAATTGTATTGATGTGTTTACAAAAGTTGTCCAGCTTTACCCTAGCTACGACTTCGCGAAATATTGTTACCAAAAATCAGGAGTCCCTGGAAGTTATTCTGAAAAAAACAAAAAATTGTTTTTTGAATAATTTTTTTTGTAGAAATCCGCTTTTTTCCCTTTTATTGTGCCTCCCGGAGGGGTAAAGGGTAAGACCGACCCACAGTAATTTTTTATCTTCAACATTTCCTCATACATTTGTCTTCGATAGGTACGCCCTAGGGGCAATTAGAGCCTTGGGAGTAAATTTTATAAAAATTTCCCTTTTGTATGGGAGCCACCTTAATGAGTCGAGATAGGACATAGGTATGTTCGGAGGAAATGTTGAAGATAAAAAATTGCTGTTGCTTTTTGATGTTGTTTTATTGTGAAGATAACGGACTCTCTAAAAGCTACTGAGGCAAAAAGATTTGATTCGATTAGGCTTATTATGTTAATTATTACCACTATACAAAATTTGAAGTTGTACTCAAATTTTATTAGTTTACTGTATATATAGTCTTAAAAAATATTTACATTAGTTTTAAAATTAGATAAAAAATAAAAATAGTTAAAAAAATTAAATAGAATTTTTCTCTTTATATCTTCTTAGACTTCACTTAATTTCGTTTCATTTCTGTAAAGAATCCCAATTGAAAAGAATATTAACTGAAAAGTATAGCTTAAAATAATCAATATTTGGACTTATGCTTTTGCTAAATCTTGTGAGTTCTATTTCATATGTATTTATATACAATTAAACTTCATTAAAATTGTTCAAACAAATATATAAATACATTCCTACACACATACCAAGTAATTTGTTTTCATAAAACATCCTTTTTGCCCGCAACATATCGTGCTCTTCATTCAGATTTATTAGTCTCTTTTCCTCTACCTCTATCTGCAATTCCTTTATTTCTTCTTCTTTCGCTAGAATTCGCTGCTTTCTCTTCTCGCAATCCATTTTTGGCTCATGCAGTTCCCCTTTGCGTTGGATATCTGAATCGGCTAATTTTCTAATGCTATCCTCTGTGAGGTTTTTTTTTGGCTGGTGTTTTCTAAATACAATATAATATTTACATATAGGTATAGAATTATTTTATAAACACATAATTTTAAACTGTTTTGTTAATTCAAACCTTTTTAAATATTGGGATGGATTTTGGCGTTAATTCCGATACTTCGCACATATGTTTTGGGTCAATCTCAATGATATCATCAACCACAACCTTATTTTCATCTTCAAGAATCTAAAAATACATATATTTAGTACATACGCATTTAGAAAAAGTTAAATTATTTTTAAGAAACAAACCAAATCAATATCAGTCCAGCCGTTTGGTCTGTACATGGACTCGTACAGACACACAGCCACATACTACAAAAGTGTAATATTTTTTACGTATGTACATACCTCTAGATTAAATTCATCCATAATAAAATCGGAATCGAATTTATTTTCATCAATTATGAATTCATTCGGCAACTAAGAAGCTATATCAGTACTGCTTGCAGCCACTTCTTGCGGCTGTGGGCCTCCACCAGTTTTAAGCATCTCCTTGCGGTGTTGAGAAACATCTTTTCTGGCTGATATTTTTGTTGCCGCCCATTGCGTCTTTAATTGCGTCAAGTTTCTTTGACCGCCCGTGCACAAGTCGTTGAAACTAACACAAAATAGTAATTGATAAAGATTTCCGTACATTACACTAATTTCAAATTACACATATGTATGTATGTATGTACATACCTGTCTGCTACATCAAGCCAAGCTTTTTTCTTGGCCCGGTTGGTATTTGTGTCGGTGTTTTTGTTCTCTATCCGGCTGACGTTCTGTCTAATAAGATCTTTCAGCAGCATCTACAAACAAATTTTATGATAAAACCATTAAAAACTATACAATATTCTTTCCAGCACATGTATTTACTTACCTTATCCTCCTCATTCCAATTTTCAGAACGTTTGCGCTTATAAAAATCTTTTTTGTCCATTTTTTCCACTTTTTATATAATTTATGAGCAAACAACCAATAAAAATAATAGTTCTAGTGCACAATTATCTAGTGATGTACAAACACTCAAAACAAATAAAATAAAACTCGTTATTCTAGTGCTTCTAAATTTGCAATAAAAAAATTTATATAAAAAGCACTTTTTAGTAAGATTCGTTGTGAACTGCTTTCATTTTTAATTAAATACAAGTTGGAATACATTTTTATTTTATAAAAACAATATTTCTCTGAAAACCGACAAACAAACTATTATAAACACGAGTACTTTGTGAATTAATAATCGCTGTTGTGCAGAACTAAGATGCAAGTGACAAATAAAGAATACAGGGTTGCCACGATATTTATAGAAAATCAAGTTAATTGATTTTTAGTTAAAATACTTACATATTTTGAATACCAATATTTAAAAAACCTTATTGAGCCTTAAAATGTTTTTTAACTAATAAGCTTTTTAAACCTCAATCAACTTTTTTTTATGACTACGGCTGTAAATATACATTATCATGATCTCGTATTAAATGTTTGGTGATTCTGGTGTAAGTTTTACAGAAGTATAATGAATCAACATTCTTATCTCTCCCCATACAAAAATATGCTTCCCATACGCATCATCGTTAAATATCATATTGGAATTACTTTAAACTGAAATAACAGATTCACTATCTGTAAATTTTGTAATATCTTATTAGTTTAATTGATGAAATTAATTTATTCAGGTATTCATATTTGGATGGATAAAAAGATTTTGAGTATAAATAAATGTTCTCAAATTTAAGTCCATTAGGACTTTCTAGCAAGCCAATCATAGTTTTTTTTTTGCAATTTGACAGGTCAACTATTGTTGCACGAATAGAATTTCGTATAACGGAACTATGATTTATTTTTGAACTATCGTTCGATGAATCATCAAAATTTCGTACCAAGGTATTTTAGGTTGTTTCGACTAAGGGTATGAGTCAATATTTATAAAATCCATTTCATAAATATCAGCTCATTCTCATAGTCAAAACAAAGTATGCTTTAAGTGTTTAAAACCGCTATTACCATAAAAATGGTGGTTTTAAACACTTAAAATATACTTTGTTTTACTAACCGCATTTTATAACTAAATGCATTTCATAAATATTGACGCATACTCATAATCAAAACAGCATATAAATATCCTTTGTTTTGACTATGAGTATGAGTCATTATCTCTTATTATAGAAAAATAAAGTAGTATGATTATATGATATCAGAAATCATGTTTTCTAATATCATATAACCATACTATTTGATTCTTTCAATAATAATAGATAGTATTTATGAAATGCATTTAGTTATAAAATGCGATTAGTAAAACAATATAAATATAGCATGGGATGAAATTTTGATGATTCATCAATATTTCGTACCAAGGTATTTTTAGGTTGTTTTTACTAATTATGAGTATGCGCCAATATTTATGAAATGTATTTCATAAATATTATCTCTTATTATAGAAAAATTAAATAATGTAGCTATACGATATCAGAAAATATTTTCTGAAATCGTATAGCTATATTATTTTATTTGTCCTATAATAAGAGATAATGGCCCCTACTCGTAGTCAAAACAAAGAATATTTTAAGAGTTTCAAATCAGTATTATCACACAAAATACTGATTTTAAACTCTTACAGCCTTATTTATAAAACATACTAAGTCTTTGTAAAGGCTTTTTAAATCAAATTTTGATAAAAAATTTTTCTTAAAAAGTCTTTATAAAGCCCTAATAAGTGTTATAAATAAGGCTGTTAAAATAAACTTTGTTTTACTAACCACATTTTTTGTAACTAAACGCATTTCATAAATATTGATGCATACTCATAGTCAAAACAAAGGATATTTTTATGCTGTTTTGATTATCAGTGTGTGTAACTTATACTAGAATCACCAAACAAGAGATCATCATAATGTAATTTTAATGTTTAAGTAAGGTGAGAAAAATATAAAGTATGTTGAAAGGATAAATATGGATTTTTGATTATAAGCAAAGATAGTGAATTAAACGATGATCGTTATAGAAAATAATTTTAATATATAAAAGTTTACTTTTCCGTATTTCATCTGACCTTAAACTCCATTTATATAAATGTTGTAAATGGCTAGCTACTTGTATACTAATAACTAAATGTGAATCAGATATCTTGATATGAAAATCTCCTGATAGCCTGATCTGTTACCTGATAAGCTGATCTGAAAATCAGATCAGCTCCTGATAAGCTGATCTGAAAACCAGACCAGCTCCTGATAAGCTGATCTGAAAATCAGACCAGCTCCTTATAAGCTGATCTGAAAATCAGATCAGGTCCTGATAAGCTGATCTGAAAACCAAACCAGCTCCTGATAAGGTGATCTGAAAATCAGATCAGCTCCTGATAAGCTGATCTGAAAACCAGACCAGCTCCTGATAAGCTGATCTGAAAATCAGACCAGCTCCTTATAAGCTGATCTGAAAACCAGACCAGCTCCTGATAAGCTGATCTGAAAACCAGACCAGCTCCTGATAAGCTGATCTGAAAATCAGACCAGCTCCTTATAAGGTAATCTGAAAATCAGACCAGCTCCTGATAAGCTGATCTGAAAACCAGACCAGCTCCTGATAAGCTGATCTGAAAATCAGATCAGCTCCTGATAAGCTGATCTGAAAACCAGACCAGCTCCTGATAAGCTGATCTGAAAATCAGACCAGCTCCTTACAAGCTAATCTGAAAATCAGATCAGGTCCTGATAAGCTGATCTGAAAACCAAACCAGCTCCTGATAAGGTGATCTGAAAATCAGATCAGCTCCTGATAAGCTGATCTGAAAACCAGACCAGCTCCTGATAAGCTGATCTGAAAATCAGACCAGCTCCTTATAAGCTGATCTGAAAACCAGACCAGCTCCTGATAAGCTGATCTGAAAATCAGATCAGGTCCTGATAACTTGATCTAGTAGCTGATACCTGTTATTTGCTGTTAGCGAACATGGATGAGAAAGATTTAAAGCATTTGGTGTTGACAAGAAATTTGATGAAGAAAAAGCTTCGTAGTATAAAAACTGGTGAAATAGATACAAGTGAACAACTAAAAGATACATTTAAACCTATAACAGAAGAATTCAAAAATAGTTCTAAAAATATTAAAAGAATTCTTATGAAAGAGGAAAGTAAAATCAAGACAGAAGTTGAAAATATACAAGTTTAAAGCCTGAGAAACCTTCACTCAAGATATAGACAAGTACCCCAAAGAAACTAGCAGAAGAAACAATATTTGATAATACCATCTTATTTAATGATGCTAAAACTGAAAATGATGATGACGATGATTTTTACTCATAGACTTCCAATTCTGAAGACATTTATGCTGACTTATCAGTATTGGAAGGCAGAAATGAATTAGATACAAACTATTGTTGATAGTTACCTCAAACTGAATGAAGATAAGATACAAGACAAATTAATAATATAGCTTAAAGCATTAATATTTAAGAATATATTTAAATGCCAATTGAGGAACTACAACGTGAAATAAATTTAGAGAAAGAAGACAGTTATAAAATTGCAAAAGCAATTCTAAAAATTAAATAATTAAAAACAAATTGACGAGTTTACGATTAAATATACAGATTAGAAAATTAACTACATGTTAGTATATTAGTATAAATAGCTGAAAGTGCAAAATGTATGTAGATCACAACACTTTTGAAAAAATCTATGAAAAAAAATTTCTTTAAAAAGAAATTTAGTAAACGAACTCCATATTAAATCTCAACAGTTGTTTGTGCTTGTAGAGATGCAATGACAGGAATATATGAAGTTTTATGGAGCTAAGTTAGGTGAAATGGAGAACTATTCTACAGAAAATAGAAATTGTTGATTTTTGAAGACTGTAATTGACACAATCTCAAAGTTTAGTACAGCTGAAAATAAAAGCTGCACTCTAAAAACCAAGGCAATGGAAAATATTTTTGAAGTGGTACGGGTACCAAAAAACTTGCAAACAGATGATTCTAAAGAATTTTTTAATGAATACTTTAGAAAACTCATACATAACTAGAAGATTAAACATTACTTAATATGAAAGCATCAATACTAGAATGATTTAATAGATCATTGAAAGGAAAGATGTGAAAAGAATTAGCTGTAATGGTTCATATAAGTGGATTGGTATATATAAAGATTTACTTAGTTGTATAAAATTGAAAAATTCATCTCACCATTAAAATGTTTACGATTAAACATTCCACAAATGAGAAAAAGCTACTTAATATAGTATAAAGTAATTAGAAGAATGAATGTTGAATTTAATAAAAATAAAATTAAAACGAAAAATCTAGTTTGTGTTGTTTTTTGTAGGATTGATTAGGAATGATGGGTCTTAAGAAAGATAATTAACTAAATGTAGTGGAATTCTCTAAACTTGTTGGTCTGAATGAAATATTGCTAAAACTTCAGTGTTTAAAATGAACTATAACATAAAGCAATATTCAGCAGCACATCATATTATCAGTTTTTATAAAGTTGTATGTATATTTTCCCATCGAAAGCGTTAGAACGCAAAATTTTACAATATGAAAATGGGTTTATTATAGAAGATCTTCACTCTATTTATTTCTTTAGCTATCAGATCTTTAGAAAATATAGATAAACTACGGAAATTGGACTTTGATATCCAATCTTTAAGAATGTACATGTGTATGAATAAGTATCAAACAAACTTAGTGAATGAATATACGCTTCAACTAGAATCACGCTGAAGCATGCATAAATTTTAAAATATACAGTAAACAGATCTTACTTTATATCTGTATCTGTATGAGTATTACATAAATTTATAGAAAAAAAATAAAAGCATGCCGAAGCATGTATAATTTCAAAAAAAAAATCCTCACGTCATACAATTTTGTAAGCAAAGAAATTTTATGATTTTGTGGTCAATGAAATACATACATACATATGTATCTACTTTGTAAAAATTCAAAAGAGCGAACTTGTTAATTCTAATAGTAAAGATTTTTAATTGTAACACTCTATATCTCGGACTCTTACGTCACTATCGATAGAAGCATGCTAAGGCATGCATACTAGCAAAATATATAAAGCTGTTAGAAGGTGATGAGACAGCAATTGTATCTGGATCAACCCAACTCATGAATGTATTGTATACGGAGATGATTGATGGTGATGATGAGCTTTTTTAAGTGAATAATCATTACATATGAATGCGACAGTGGTTGACCTCTCAAACCTCATGTAGAACTACTTGAGGGGAAAAATTCTTTCAAAACATAGATATTTCATTGTTTCTAACACTTTATGAAAACACCAACGGTGAATTGCTGCTAGAGGTAACTGAGTTATTTGAGATCGATTTGATACAATAGTTGTTTATTATACATGCATTTCTTTGTATGTAAACTAATTTCTACATACCTAATGTATATACCCAGCAAAAAATTAGACAAAAATTCTCTATTCCAAGTAGTAAAATCTGAAAAACGGAGTGGCACATTAGAAGAAAAAAAATAAATAAAAATAGAGACTGACTGACCAACTAATACGTACACTCTGCCCGATGGGCACACAAAACACACGTAAACATTTCAGAAATATATATACAATACGCTGAACTTTAGTAAAATGAAAAAAAAATCATATAGAACATTAAATAAAAGTCATAGGTGCTCACCCTTCATAAAATAAACATATGTATATGTACCTTATTAATGTAAACATATTATCAGTATAAAGCAACAGAAATTTCGTCATACAAAGTCATCTTGTATCCTAGAGGAGCCGTCGATAGGGTATACCTAAATTATATGAAAACGAGTTCGTTTTCTGTTGATCGCTATTCAAGAAGAAAATATGTTTGTTCATTATGATTTAACTAATTTAAAAGTACATTTAAATTCAGTCTCATATTCCTACTTCTTAATATAAAAATTAAAAGAACATAAATGTTATACAATTCTATATTATATGTATCTAAAATTCCAAGAAAGCTGTTACATGAAAGAATCTCCAGCGCTTCTAACTACATCACAGTTTAAGAAAAAAGCTCCTTTTATTCAATTGAATAAAATTTTGATTTGAAACATTAAGCAAAGACATCAGCTTACTGCATTCGTATTCATGATCACATAATAGAATATATAACCACTAAAGGACAAATTCTAAAAGTCTTATAAATTGAGTAATATGGAAAATAACATAATTTTTATAAACGCGTAAGGTTTTAAAAGTAATTCAAATAATTTCATCGCAAAAAAACAAAAAAAAAACAAAAAAAAAGCAGCGATTGTTTTCAACAATTATGAAAATAATAATTACAATATCAAACTCCCTTTTGATTTTAAATGTTTATTAATAAAAAATAAAAAAAAAGTAAGTTAACTGACAACAAAAAACTATCAGTACCTAAGCTGGAGTGGCGGATCAGTTTCATTTAAAAATGTTTATACATTTTGAAAAAGCAAAGCAAGCTTTCCAAAATAAATGTAGAAGGCTATAGTTGGAAAAATTGTATACCCTAACAATGTCAAACGTTGCATCAACTTAAAAAAAAAAAAAAAAAAAAAATGTAAATTAAGTATAAGAAATATTTCTATTATAGTTACTATTACTATAGAGTATGTATGTACATATCTTCACGAATCCAGTTTTACTTAAAACAGAAAATCCTCACAAACTTTTAAGTAAACGCAGATAAAAATTAAAATATTTTTAATTTCAACAACAACAGACATCACATGACAAAAAATAAAATAAAAAATGTATTCAAAGATTGAGTTAAACACTTATTTGTATGTACATATATATGTACATACATACATACATACATACATAAAATCAATTTGTAGATATGTATGTATACATATCAAATTTCTTATCAATGCTCAAGTATTTATTAGATCTACATCATGAAAATATATGAAGCGTCGTTTAGTTAAAGCACAATGCAAATATAAACAATCCATACACTCAGGGAAAATCTGCAGCTTAAAAATAAGAATTCATCACATTAATTCAATAATTTTTAATATAATAGAAAATGTATATTGAGATATCTACAAACTAATGAGTTTAATAAATGAATACTGTAAATTAATATTTTGTCCATATTGAAATAAGAAATTTCAATATGACTAAACCTTTGTTAATGGTTCTTATTAATTCAGCATGGTTTTTACTGATTTCAAGTTGGTTTTTCTCTGTGTGCAGAGAACTCTTTCAGTCAAAGAAGACGGATGTAGTTAAATAAACAAAATCTGTAATATAAACAAATTTCACACAGACAGACTTTAACGCGAGACAAATTTAAGCATGGGAAAATATAAAGCAATCGTGAGTATAAAAGCATACTAGGATTAGGGAGTCCAGATATATGATAGTATTTTATAGTACCAAATGTCGATATTGAAAACAATTTATTTCTACCTACATATAAATACCACCTCAAATACACACACGTAGCAGAATTCGTATAAGAAATATCCAAGAAAATTTCAACAACACCCCACCTTTTGCAAATCATGACGAGCCTTAAATTCTCCCTCAGATATACATACACAAATTCCCATGATCATACATACATACATATACAATATATAAGATTAATCGCAACAACACAACACTCTCACCTACCTGATATTACAGATAGTCTTAAACTTCTACAGACGTTTATACACATAGATTCTCACGGCTACATATTACAAGAACACCTCGCCCTAATAAATCACAATCATCTTAAATTCTTACAAAAATACATACATACATACACATAGCCAATTTACCTCAACAACATCCTCACCTACCTCAAATCACGATCAGCCTTAAACTACTATAGACAGACACATCCACAAATCCCCATGGATACATATTACGTCAGCAACCCTGCCCACCCAAATCATGGTCAGCCTTAAACTCCTACAGACATACAAACACACAGATTCCTCCGGTTGCATATTACTAGAACACCTCACCCCTCATAAATCACAATCAGCCTTAAGCTCCTACAGAAATACACACATTGAAATTCCTACAAACATACACACACACACACACACACATACACACACATTCACACACAATTACACACGCAATCGATCTACCTCAACTACACCCCGCCCCTTCCAATCCAACCCTCACCTTAATTCTCACAAACAGACAGACACATCCGCAAATTCCTATGGTTACATATTACGGCAACAACGCCACCCACTCAAATCACGGTCAGCCTTAAATTCCCACAGTCTAGCAACACCTACATTAGCACTAGAAAAAATAACTTTCACGTTTTCCCGTCGTCATTAGGAAAAATCATTTTCCCGTCGGCATTTGAAAAAACAATATTCATGTATTGCCCGGCATTAAGAAAAATTATCATGCATTGCCGTAGGCATTAAGAAAAATTAATAATCACTATTTCACGATTGCTATTAGGAAAAATCATTTTCATGATTTTCCTCGTCTGTATATACACACATAAAAACCGCCAAACTATGAACCACCTTAATACATTCACACAAAATATTCCACACACAAACATCTACGATCAGGCAGACAGACAGACAGACAGACAGACATACACTTAATGTAAACAAAAACTCCTAATGTAAACAAAAAACTCCTAATGTAAACAAAAAACACAAATTTCCAAGAATTTAACAATTTTAAAATTTTAACTACCCAAATTTAACAATTTCAGCCCACAATTTAACAATTTCAGCCACAATTTAACAATTTTAATTGGGACCAGATTGGCAGTTCCCTATTACTAAGATGCTTTGCATTTATATAGTAGTAATGCTCTTGTAGAGGCCCATAATGAAAGGGTTCTAAATTCAATGACAACTGAAGGGGCAATTGTTGATGCTTTGGATGAAGTTTTTGGCGAGCCAAATATAGCGTCCAAAAACCGCGCATTAAAAGCTTTTTCATCTTTACCTATCGCACAAACTTATGGGCTACCTGAAAAATTAAATTTAAAAATAGCAGCTAGATATATGGTAACATTTAATTTAGATACTGAGGATGGACTTGTAAAGGATGTTTTTTATTGAGGTATATAACTTTAAGTTGGCATCACTTTTTTAACTGGCGGCCATTTTGTCAGCTGTCAAGTGATTAATATTTAGTTTGGTTTGCCATTTCATCATGAACAGGTTGACAAAAGAACAACGCTTGCAAATCGTCCAAATTTATTTCGAAAATAATGGTTCAGTTCGCGAAGTTTACCGCAAGCTCCGTCCATTTTATGGTCGACATAATCGTCCATCAGAGCAATTAATTCGGTTAACCATGGATCGTTTTCGCACTACGTTTACTCTATGTGGTAATACGCATCCGCAGAGACGTCGAACAGTGCGCACCGAAGAAACAATTGCCGCTGTAGAGCAAAGTGTTGAAGAGGACCCGAATGAATCGATTCGCCACCGTGCACAGCAATTGGAGCCGACTAACCGACTATTTTGTTCCCGAATTGGATGGCATGAATGTGGATGAGTTGTGGTTCCAACAAGACGGCGCTACATGCCACACAGCGCACGTCACAATCGATTTATTGAAGGAAACATTCGATGAGCGCATAATTTCGCGGAATGGACCTGTCAATTGGCCACCAAGATCGTGTGATTTGACACCATTGGATTATTTTCTTTGGGGATATGTAAAGTCGCTCGTCTACGTCAACAAACCAGAAACGTTAGGGGACTTGGAAGCCAACATTCGTGGCGTTATTGCCAACATACGGCCCCATATGCTCGAAAAAGTGGTTGAAAATTGGACCTGTAGAATCGGCTTTATTCGAGCCAGCCGCGGCGGCCACATGCCCGAAATCATATTTAAACATTAATGGCATAAAATTATCCTTCCAATAAAGCCAAATTGATGGACATTAAAACGATTTTTTTGTGTTTTATTTCAACTCAAAGTTCTATACCTCTTAAAAAAACACCCTATAAATGAAACAACGGGACGATTGAAGGACATTGAATGCGGTGTTAACAAAGTAACCGGCGAAAGAAGACCGCTACGATTATGGCTATATCTAGACGACTTAAACGCTGGCAAAAATAGGGAGAAGATATTTTAGTAACCAATACGCAGAATATCTTAAAAACAATTGGACACCTCTTGGATGTGCTGCATATAGTGTTTTTCATACGGTATTTCTCGGGATCCCGCACAGGTTCTGGGAAAGAAATCTCGGGAAATTTTGTGCGGGAATTCCCGGAATTTTTAATTTTATTATGGCAACTTTAGTTTTTATGTACACATTCGTTATTCACTTTATGAATGCGATGGTGCACTAATAAGGTGATGGTAAAAGGACAATAGCTAAAACTATACAAAAGCTAAGGCAACACTTTGGTTGCGTTGCTAGTTGCCGAAATGATATTACAGATGGCAACTGGCAACTGGCAACTAACAGCTGGTAATTTCAGTTGCCATATGACAACCACAAATTTGTAGTTGCTACATAGTTTAAAAGCAAAAAAATGGAAAAATTAAACAGTAATTGCAATATATTTTTATTTTTGAATTTCTTCTATGCATATCTAAAGAAAATAAAAAGAGATTGTTCAAACTTATTTTAGGCAACAACATTTACTCACAGTAGAGGCGGTAATTCTAAAGAGCCGTCTAATATATTCAACTTTTGTACTTCCTTCTCTTAACCATTAATTAATTCCACTTAACTAATAATTTTTATGATCACTGATGTTTTTAAACACTTTTACTCAACAATTTTCTTTTTAGCACTTGTATTTCTTACATTTTAAATATTTGTTTGTATTATTTTCAGTTGCCAATCTGTCATAATCGTATTTTAGATAACTTTTTGGCAACTGGAGAAAATTGCCATACATAATACCAGTTTTAAGCTCAGTTGAGTTGCTAGTTAACTCGGCAACTAAATTTCGGTTGCCATCCATAATCGACCCATTAGAGGCTTTTTTTTTTGCCAAAAGCGAAATGCGACGTTCAAAATTTAATTCTACAACAATTCATAAAAGTAAAAAGAAATGCACAAGGAAATAAAAGAAAAGTTACAAAATAACTACAGATTCTCTTTGGTAAAAAGAACGATTTTATTAATGTTTATTTTGTACTAAAGTCCTATTTCCAAAAAAATATTTGGTAAATTTTTTTAATAATATAATTTGTTTTTTTTTGCGTTATATCAATGCATTTGGCTTTGCATTTACATACAATATTGGTATTTATGCATTACTTTTGTATAAAGAAATGTGTTTATAAAAAGTTGTTACTTAATCGATCTCATGAATTATAATTTGTTTTTTGTTGAAATAGGTTAAGTGAAAAAATATTTTATACTGTTTTGCATTGGGCGGGAATTCCAGGGAAACCGAAAAGTCGTTCCCGCTTTCCCGGGAAATGAAAAAGTCCGGGAAAAGAAAAACTCTAGTACATGCGTAAATTGTCGCTTACGATAAATATTACAGCCTGTATTTTAAAAGCTATCAACAAGTTTGCAATTTCGATAATAAAAAAGTTAATTTTTTATAACATGTCGCTAAGGATTAAATCGAAAATAGGGCTTGATATGTATTAATGTGTGATATTCGTAAATTTTGGTATTTAGCTATAAACACAATAAATTGTCATTCAAGAACCATAGTTTATATGAACATCAAGTGCCAACATTAGAATTATATGAAAAGAGATTTGTCACTATTCAAGTGATTTTTGCACTACATATTTAAAAGCAGATTTGGCACGAAATCAAGATTTCCAAATCCCATCACTAATTGACATTTCAATAACGTTTACGCAGGTCTCTAAAGCATACATGAATATGAATTTTGCATAATGCATATTAGAGACCTGCGTAAAAGGTCTTTAAATGTATATACGTCATGATTTTTAAATGTATTCACGTCGCATGTATTATACTAAACCAATAATAAATGCTGTCGTACTATAAGCGAAGCACGATGAATGTATTGGTGTACGTGTATATCAGTGTTAACAAGCGATGCCGCAAGACAGTTTGTTTGTAACAAACACTCAAAAAAAGTACTGTTGATTAGTGTATGCTTGTTATTTTTCATATTGTACGTTTGAGTGTGTATGTAATATGTAGATAGTAAGCTATTATGTGGTTAACCGCATACAACTAATTTTAATGCATGTGTGTGCCTTTGCATGTGCGCAGAAAAATAAAAATCATACACACATACATCCATGACGTTTGTACACGCGCTCATGCGTAGAAAGAAGCAAGTATCACAAATTCTTCCGTCACGAAGTGTTTTCTTCTTTACTCTTATACCTACAATACTCAAACAAATTTCTTGTAAACAGTGTTGTTAACGTTTGTTTTATAAGATTTCGCTGTAGTAAAGCATTTGAAAAATATGTCTTGAAAGTTCTTATAAGATGTCTTATGCAGGACACTAATGCATATTTACACTTGTGTGCAGCATACATACATACATACGTATATGGATGCAAATGAATGAATATATACTTACATATATTATCATAAATGTTCATATGCCCTAATTTTTCGGATCCGAACCATATATGGGATATCATGTATGCTTCATACATATTTTTTTTAGCTGGTTATACGTACGTTGATATTTGCAATCCAACACACAAATTTAAAGCTTCTTTATTTAATAATTTAACAGAAATTAAATAATAATTTAACAACTTCATATAATTTTTTTTTTTAGAAATTCATTTAAAAAATTAACATAATTGTACATGTGTATATATATATGTACTTGCATACATACATATGTAATTTTGTTTATAGCACATTGTCAGATATCTCCTTAAGCTGATGAGTTATATCCATGTTTCCCATTGCTTCTTCATAGCGTTGACGATCGTCTGGATCAACAGGATACCAGTCATTTGGTCTACAGCAGCGTTGGAATCGCATTTTAAAAGAACCTATGTTCTTCCACATAAAATACGCGGCGTACCCTGGTATAAAAAACCAGGGTATTACAATAAAGATTACAGCGAAAATGGCTATAACGCTATGCGATATCATGTGTTCGTAGTAGGCAACAAAAATGCCAACCATCTAAAAAAAATAGGTATAGAGAGCTGTTAATTAAATATTTTTCAAAAAAAATGGATAAAAAATCCCACTTATAAAACGATATGCACTCGTATCGTTTGTAGTTATAATGGGGCTAGTAAGAATGTCATATTTCAAGTACGACGATTTCACGTTAACGTTCCAATGTGCTTTAGTCTATGACACTTATGCCCATTTCTTGACTTAGTAATCAAACTGTAGTTATTTTTAAGTTCTAATTAATACGAAATTATGTTTTTGAGTGCATAGTTAAATAATAATTAAATGCCCAACCTTGTGTAATTAAGTAGTATTTAAGTTTTATGAGCGCATCGTATGTTTTTATGCGTGTGTGTGTGTTTATTGCAAACATACACATGAACATCATGTGGTTGGGTTGTAAACATCATGTGGTCGTGTTAGGACGAATTTTGTTAAATTTGCATAAATACATAAGATAAACAATTCATAGTTTCATATCATTGTATAAATAAATAGAAAAATGCATTCTGATACTCCTTTGGTTTCATAAAATGTGTTTTTATGCAATTTTAAGTTTCTGCATTTTGATAACCTAAACAGCTGTTCTTTGGAAAGCTTTCCATAATATTTGGAAATTTTTGAGTGCTGCCGTACTTTGAACGTAATTTAATAATAACTTTAATTAACCACTGAAAAAATGAAATCTTATTTAATTACAACTTAATTTTAAATAAAAATTAGCTAATTACGTACTTAATTTTTAAGTTAAAAACTAGGGGTTATAGTTAATTAGGACCAATACATACATATGTATGTATATCGAAATATCGTTTCAAAGAAAAGTGATTCAAATAAGTAAAATGTTCCTTTCAAACAATTAGAAACTATTTATACGCTGCAAGAACAACCAACAGCTTGAAGATAATCATACACGTTTCCTATAATCTAATAAAAAATTTTAATAGACCTAAGTTATAATCGACATGCACATGCGCATACATGTGTGCACATACTACTGAGAACAGAACTGTTAATTTTAACCCTAACCATCCTGACACGTGTACCCTGGTACCCGAACATACTTTGAAGCAAAATTTTTATTTAAACTAAATAAAATGCAAATTTGATGTTCCGCAAGTTCCTTCATAGAACCAATTTTTCAAAAAAATTTCCCCATCTAAACCATTCCATTTATGTTATTGGCATTTTCCTTATTTAATTCATTTAACACAACCTGAAATTTATTTTTACACCAAAATAAACTGCAACGTAAATCCAGCCCGCCACCTGTGTAATTTCACACACTCAACTGGTCATCCAGTTAACCTAAATTTATGCTGCGCATTTTGACTCCTTATGGGTTAAGGTATTTGAAAGCTATACCTCACTCAATTTAATAATGAATTAAATAAACAGCTTATTTAAAAAAAAAAGTTAGGACAAAAAATATCAACTTAAATCACTTCATCGTCCTTAACATCGTTCAATGTTTGCGTTATATCTGCGTTTCCCACGCATTTGTCATACTGCTGACGATATTCTGCTTCCATGGGATACCAATCAGTGGGATGACAACATCTAAAGAAACGAGTTTTGATTGAACCCATTGTTTTAAACATGCAATAAATAGCATATCCGGGTATAAGCAACCACGGTAGGCCAATTAATAATATTGCGTAAGTATCAATGAAAAAATTCGAAAAGTAATGCTCCCAAATGGAAATTTCTATAGATATAGCCTGTAAGAAAAATTAAATATGAATAATATTGTTAAAGGCTGAACTATGAAACATAAACGGTTAACACCACGACAGGCAGGGAAAGAGACAGAGATATGAAGAAAGAATAAATAAGCAGGATACAGAGATAAAAGTAGAATAACCTTTCATATAGAGCTGTAAGATTGTGACGGAAATATGATTGCTATAACAACACAACACAAGCAAAACCCATTTTCTCAATATCAATACCGTAAATCATCTACATTAACACACGATTTCAGTTTTACATTTATAAACATACACAATTTCGAAATAGATATTAGTTTATTAGTTATCTGATGAGATGCTGTAAATATAGTTGTGATTTTCGTAAGAAATTGTAAAATAAATAATTACAGAAAATTTTTAATAATTCAACATTATAAAACACAGTATATTGAAGTATTAAATTAACAACATTTTTTAAACTAGAAGTTATTGTTGAATAAATTGATCAAAGTAAGGTTTGTTCTACAAAATGGCTAAAGACAGGGAAAAATACAAATATTTTTTCATCAACTACAGCTGCGCTGAGAATTTCAGTTTGTTTAGTTTAACATTATCATAAATAACGTTAATACCATTGAAATTTAATAGAAATACAAATCAGTACATTGAAATAGAAAAACAGAAAGGAAGTGAGTACATATTGTTTTTAGGTTATGTCAGATGAAACTTAAAACGTAAGTGTTAAAGCAAAAACTATAAATCGTCTGTAAATTGCCTAAAAAAAATTAAGTGCAGTCTGTCAAAAAAAAAAACGTTAAAAGGTAAAAAATGGTTGCCACTAAAATCGCTGGGAGAATAATCTTGGGTTTCTAGTGTTAGACCAAAGCTAGTGGTTGGTGTGATGCGGTCAGACAGACACTATTCTAGGTGCTGTTGCTATACAACAAAGTCATTACGGCAAAGAGCTGAGATAGCTCTGAGTACCCCAGTAAGGTACTTGACGTAGTACATGGATAACTACTTTGATCGAAGATTGCAACCTATGTGCCTTGCGGAGAGGGGCACATAATTCATTCTTATGGTGCATTGGGCCGATGATTAGCGTCTTAGCTACAGCCCCTGAATCCCCAAACCGGGTTGTGTCTCGACTAACGGTTTTGGTCCGTTCTAAGTAGATGCTGTTGGCTTGTGTGTCGGCTAAACTGTTGCTGACTACCAAAAATCCAAGATTTGACAATTTTAAGTTGGAAGATTTGCATAATTTTTTTAAATATTTCTGGTTATTGAGTAGGTAAGTGAAGAATTTATTTTTGCTTTTGTTGGCGTTTATCCCTCTGGTGCGGTCATGGCTCCAAACGGAGCATTTTGTCCATAAGAAAGAAGGCGCCGAAGGGTGACAAAGAGGAAGGTGCGTCAATGTCGCTGTCGGAATCTATGTTGCCGCCTGCGTCTAGGAAGTTAATACGTCATAGTGACACGGACAGCGAGGAGTTTGTTAAAGAGTAGAGGGTGAAACCTAATTCACCCAAAACTCGTCGGCAACCTGCTGCTGCTGATAGTGGTGTCACTGCTGATGAAGCCGTTAGTGGCGCTAATGGTGCAGTTGATGTTGCTGTTGGTGGTGAAATGTTTTATGAAAGGTTGGAGGAGGGGAACGTGACTGTTACATGCTGCCTCTACGAGCCACCGAGCAAGAAAGAAGGTGAGGCTATGCCCTGGTGCTGTTGGTATTGGTGCCGCTGGTGAAGTTGTTGTCACTTCAGCTCGATGATGGAGGTAATGTTGGCGGATGGTTTTGACAGGAGGGCTGTTGGGAGGTTGGTGACTCGGATTTCAGAAGGTGGTGAGAGAAGTTGAGCCAACTCTTGGGGGCAGATCACATCTGACGAATTTATGGGAGAGCTGTTCGATATGAATTTGAAGGAGATGATGTCCACAGACGGTTATAGAAGGGTATAACAGTTTCAGTTTACATAAATTTCTTACATGTTGCGCAGCCACAAGTGCGACTGCTCGTTTTGACGTTTCTTTATTAATTATTATTTTATCTTATCAATTGTATTCTACAAGCTAACTTACACACTAATACATAAATAATATTGTATTCAGCGTGTGTGGATAATTGTTTCTTAACAATAACAAACGAGTCATATTACACAAAATGTATGCAGAAAGCACACAGCGACTTAGTCAATCACACTACAAGGGCAGTTGGGATGATTAGTGTTCCATGGAATATTGGTGATGAAGGGGAGACAAACGTGGTGCTCGAATCTTTTGAAAGGGTGACTGACTAGCTGCAGACTATGGGAGTAAACATGAAATGGTTCCGTTTCACTGTTCGGCCCCTTGACACATCCGCTTCGTGCTACAGGTGCCTCGGATTCGACCACCGTGTACGGGATTGCTGTATGGCCGACAGTGTGTGTAGGAGGTGAGGAATAGCTGGTCACGTTGTGTATAGATGTTCCAACGAACTGAGGTGTCAAAACTGCTCTTTCAAGGGACTGCCATCTAACCGTCTTATGATGTCGACTGCGTGCGCTGCGTACGCGGCAATGATTTCTAGGGCGAACGCAAGACATTAATCATGGATAGAATCCCTATACTGGACGAAGACTACGTAGAGTGTACTTTAGTTAGCCGTGTTCGGTGGGGTGTGAGCATTGCTGTGGAGGGTCGGTTTGGGCATTTGCTCTTGGCCAGACTTCAGATTCAGAACTTCGTGCGATGTATTATGCTTAGCGAATGGCTGGTCGCAAATGGTGTTTCAGTGTTAAATGAGGGTAGTGAATTATATACTTTTGATTGTCCAATGGGCACCAGTGATATTGATGTCACACTTTTGAATGTTGTCTGTCTTTGACTTTAGGTGGAGGGTACATGATAACGCAGGGTTAGTGACCACAATCTTATTGATAAAGGAGTAACTTACCATTGTCGCACCACTTAGAAGGTGGCGACTCCACAGTGTGTACTGGACCAACTATGAGGAATCTTGGAGGGCAGAAGTTATGACACAATCGCTGGAGAGTTTCATAGCGCTTGCGGTAGACAATCAGATTGAGCAGATAGAACGGTAGATTTGTACCATTATCGACTTTTTGCTTGGACGATGTCGCATGACTAAAGCAAGTAAGGTCACATCAGTTAGATACGATTCGGAGGAATTTCAGAAGCCTTATGAGGTGATTCCAGAGGGCGAGGCGTTCTAATGCTGACAATTTGACTCAGTGTACGTCTAATTATCTTGCTGGCCTTAGAACATATAAGGCACGGATTGTCAACGTAAAAGATATGGAATGGAGGAGCTTTGTGCGGAGAGCAGGGACGATCCTTGGGGTAAAATGTAAAGTATTTGCCGGGGTAGGTTTAATCAGGCGGACATTGAATGCCTTAAAGTTGACAGCGGTATGCTGTCTTCTTGGAAGGACTGTACTGGCGCTTTGCTGAATGCCTTTTTTCCTGACGCGGAGGTCGGTAACCTTCCTGTTATTGGGGAAGGAGCAGGTCCCCCAAATTTGGACAGGTCTGAAGTAGCTGACAGTGTTTGTCAGGTCCGAGGTAGGAAATCCCCAGGTATGGATGGTATGACTGGAGAGATGTGTAAAAGCATCTGGAAGGCCATTCCTGAGTATCTGGAGTCAGTTTGTGGAAAGTGTCTGAGTGTGGGCTATTTCCCCAGGGCTTGGAAGACCACTCGTGTTGTCGTTCTCTTAAAGTCACTTGATAGAGTTAGGAGCGATCCTCACTCTTCTCGGGGCATCAGTCTCCTGTCAGTACTTAGAAAAGCGCTGGGGAGGATAATTGTGGAAAGACTGAAGGAGGACGTCGGTGCGACCCTCTTTGCGTGCCAGCGACACTGTTTGGAGAGACATTACAAGTGGTTGTCTGCAGGGTTCCACTTGTGGTCCTTTGTTGAGGTTGCTGGAGCGGTCTTTCAAGCTGTACGCATATGCTCATCTTGATCAAAATCCAGTCCCTTGCTAAGCTGGAGAGAAAGAGACATATGTGCAATATCTTTCCGTGAGCACCTGCCATTACGTTCTTATCTCACGGCTGCCAAAGCATCGCGTGCAGGTAAGACGCCAGATCATCGCCCCCATGCACCCTTTTAGAATGAACCTAAGGCCCACTCCTCAAGGCACATAGGTTGCAATCTTTGATATAGTTATCCCTGTACTATATTCAATTACCTTGCTGAGGTAATTTGAGTTATCTAAACTCTGCTGCTATGTCCGTGCCCATAGCAGCTTCTGTTGAATGGCAACAGCACCTAGAATAGTGTCTGGCTGACCGCGTCAGACCAACCACTAGCATTGATTTCACACTGGGAAGCCGAGACTATTCTCCCAGAGATTTTGGTAGCAACCACAGCCACCACGATAATTCTCCGGCTTCCACGCTAAGGTATTGTTTATACACCCATAGCGAGGTCCCCAAGAGAATTCCTCAACCATTGCCGGCACAGCTCAACCACTCATCCGAGATGAACCCAAGCCTGTGTCCCCAAAAATCCAGTGCCTACTCCACACATACCAAAATCATCCCTTAAACCCCATGGGGTAGGACGAACTCGGCATTTTAGCAAAGGATCCTGAGGACCGCTACATGCACTCAAAACTTCAAAGCAGCTCGACTGACGGGCAACCGGCACCAGAAGTAGCCTTTGGTCAGACCTCGAAGTTCCACCATAAGGGCTTCACCTCTATCGTCTTTTGAACTCAGGTTCATTTCTAGGTGACGCTGCACCTAACTGACATCAACAGGAACCTGTCTTCCTTTTATAAATATGTGCACATCCTTTGCTCTGTTGCCAGAGATCGGGTATTAACACGCAAGTTCTATGGGTAATGTACCATAGGCAAGTCAATGGAAAAAGCCACATCACCCCAGCTGGGGCCCGGGGTTGCCACACCCGTAGTCAAAAATAGACTCCCCTGTGGGGAGAAAAAGAGCCAGCAGTCTATGCATGATGTGAGTAATTGGGGTAGCCGTAGTGGGTTTGATTTGGATAAGACTGTGATGATGCTGCTCAAAGGCCGGTTATCACATGACCATCCGCCAGTCATTCGATCTGGTAGCGTTAGTCTCAGATATGCACCTCAGGTCAAGTATCTGGGAATTATGATGGGTGAGAGGATGAACTTCTTGTTCATCCAAGTCATGTACGAGACAAGTTGAGTACCGTTGTAGGTAAAGTTAGACGTTTCCTTAGAAGTGACTGGGGTCTCAGCAGGAGTGGTACTCGTACCATATATGGTGGGCTGTTTGTTGCCTTTGCAGCATATGGTGCGATGTGGTTATGTCTGATCCTGGCCGTAAAAAGCTACTTTCATATCAGAGAATAGCTATGTTAGCTTGCTTGCCAGTCTGCAGAATAGTTTCAACAGATGTTCTTCAGGTCTTACTGGGTGTAGCACCCCTTGACTTGGAGTTGATACGTCCTGTGATCATCTTCAAGCTCAAGAAGGGAGTACTACTTTCCTTATTTGATTAGATTACTGCTCAGGATATAGTATATAGTGATGTTGGGCAAATTGGGGGAATTGAGAACTGGAGACAAATGCTGACTGAATGCCCCTTGTACAGTGACATTAGAGATCTAGATAGTATGGGAGTCACGATCCATAGTGGGTTAGATTATGACTTTTGTAACTTATTTTGTTGGTCAGCTTCAAGAGCATTTCTAATAAAACTATTTTTTTATTTTAATACATAGCTGTTTTATTTCAATATTTCGTGATATACATATATGAAGTCTACTCTGGCTAACTTCTGAATCAATTAAGATATCTTTAAACGATTTGGTGGGTGAATGAACGACACATTAGCTGCTACAGTGGTGAAATAAAAAAAATTCAAAAATCTACACATCTACCGATCACGTCAGAGCGCAACGATGGCTTGATAGTGTTAAAAATTATTTTTTAATTTTTTTCAATTTAATTTTTTGTAAAAATACTTTAAAAAATACTGGGTTCGGTTTTTATGGAAATTGTTTTAATTATAACACCAGTAATTTTAAAATCACAGACGAAGAAAGTAGTGGACGTGTGGACAGCGAGGAAATGCATTCCGAAGTCAGAAAACGGTGATCGTTAAATGAGCGGTTGTGAAAAAAAATATATTCAAACTTTTTCTTAGTACATATCAGCTTTTATTATGATTAGCAAAGCGAAACGCATGTAAATTTGTTTACTCATATATAGACACGCTTTATATGCGTTTGCAAATGCTCGTTTAGGAAATTCTATTGAGAGATTAGACTTCGTGAAAGGCAGTCAAATTAGGAACCATAAACTGAGATTTCTTCCATGTTTGACAAACTAGCATTAAAGATATAATTCCGTTCCAACATTGTAGTATCTACATTAAGAAGCTTTGCAAACAAGATTGTGAAAATGGGTTTTAGTTAAATAAAAAACACATGTAAAACGAAGTCTCCTTTAAAGAGTTAGAATATAAAGGTTTTAATTCATACTCTTCTAAAATGAGCTTGGTTGTTAGAAATTTTTTTACACAAATAAATATTCATACAAAATATATGCACATATATCGTTTCCTAAAATGCAAAAAGGACAAAAAATTCAAAATCGAGTTTTTGATTGATTGATATGAATGCCATTTTACTTAAATGTAACACTTTCACGATAAAAATAACGGCGGTGCGAAATAAGACCCCAGGACATAAGGCCCCAAAGTGCAAAATGCAAAATGACCCCAAACTGAAGGTTATTTTGCATTATGAAATAAAACTAGAGATGTGCAAATGTTGTGATTTTATCTTGCCACGATAAATTTATAATTAATCACGCATGAGTGCGTGAGCGTGACTTAAAAAAATTACTCGTGCGTGAGATATTTCTAATAAACACGCGCGAATTCTCACGCTCTCACGACATATCATTCCTGCATAGGTGATATACTATACCATTTTGCAAATGCTACGATGCAAGACCATTTGCTCAAGATTGTGAATTGGGCTATTGTTATAATTTTTTCAGGCGTAGTAAACTGGCTCATTGAAATTCAAAAATACCAATATTGAAAAATAAAATTTTAATATATTCATTTTAATATATGTTTTACGGTATACAACTATATTTTCCCAAAATTTTGACTTTTTCCAGAAAATCTGCGCGTATGTCAACATTTATGAAAATTAAATAATTAAATGTTATAGTTAGAACTTTCAAAATCTACCGTCACAATTTTTTGTAAACGATTAAACACGAATTTTTTTTTTTTAATTTACTATTTTAGAACATTGCTGATGTAGGGTACATGTCAAAAATACAAAATAATTTGCTCTAAACACATTCTTAATGCATTATCTTCACACTATGTCACTATGTAATTAAAAAGAGAATGTATTAAACAAAGCTTTTACAAAACTTAAAATAATGAAGATACTTAAAAACCCACATGCCGTTTTCAGAGAAATTTTAAAGTTTTAATTTTGCCTTTTCTCGATTTCACGAAAGAATATAATTATTAATAAATTTTGTTCCTATATTTATTTAAAATTTTGTCAAATATTTAATGCTGTCTTTTAATTTCAAATCCAACAATAAACTAAAAATTAATAGGCGAAATACTAAAAAAAATCAAGGCAAACAATTTTTTTTTGTCTCAGGTAAAATATTTTATGAGAGATACGGAAACACATATTTGGAAATTAATTATTAAGAATTTCAAGTTTATCTCAAAATACTTTATCCGGTAAAAATCTGATAATTTTTAAAAAAGTTAGATACAAGCCTAGAAGTTTATTTGGACCACTGTAACTCCTGTCTAGCTTAAGCCAGAAGGCTGTCATGACGTGTGTTATAAAGCTTGAGTCCTCTACGGGTGTTAGAAGTTTCATATAAATCCAATCAGTAGCTTAGAAGTTCCAGATTTATTGCCATTTACTTTGTAAAAGTCCCCAATGTGCAATTTAAATTTTACATATACACGTGGATACATACATATTTATGTGTAATAACCTATTTTTCAACCCAAAAAAAAGATACAAATTGGATTATATACTTTTTCGTGAGCGTGCGTAATCGTGATAAGCTGTAAACCAATCGTGCGTGATTAAGAATATTTGGTTCGTGAGCGTGCGTGATCGTGAAAATTTTCAATATCATTCGTGCGTGAAAGTGCGTGAGTAAAATATTTTTCTGAGTGAGCGTGCGTGTCGTGAGTCAAAAAACATGAAAAATATTTCATTGTGAAGTAGGTTTTATTTCAAAGTGAAGAGAACAACATAACTAACGACCTTATTATAGGCGTACAAAGGGCATTCCGGAAGAGGAGCAATGCCCCCTCAAATGAATTAGTTTGTCACCATAGAATTATTAAGAATTGCCTGTAACTATCTATTGTAATATTACTCATGATAATCACCAGTGGTAATGGTCCCGAACTATAAATAAATAAATTTTCCAACACTCTTCTCAATTTTAAGTAACTTTAATGTGCAATATACAAATTAAGAAATTAATTTTTCAGTAATTTTTTCAAAAGTATATAACCCATTAAATCTTCCACACTACATCTTCAATGAGGGCAATAAGCTCCGTCGAAATTTGATACAAATTTATTTTGCATAAGCTGCAGATTTTCAAATATTTGCAAGGCAAAATGACAACATTTGCGATTTCGTCCCTGACAATAATTTCTCCTTCTTCGATATCTACTGGTGTTGATTTTTCACTATTGTCAACCTCAAAATGTTCCTTCTCTGAGTTTTCTGCTTCTTCGAAAAACAGCTACAGCTGATATCATGTAGTTACATACTACTTAACTTGAATTCACTATTCTTATTTAATTATAGTATCACAATACCTTTTAAGAAAAAGAATTGCAATTGTAATTGAATTTTTATTTCAAGTAAATCCTGGAATGTTAACAATAGTAAAATTAAGGGAAAGGTATATATTTGAAACATCGCCACAACTACGAAATGAAAATAGATCCTAAAAAATAGTGCAAGAACGCCCCAAAATGTTTTCTATGCAAGCATTGAGGTAATTTTTTATTTTGTACTTTGGGGTCTTATTTCCTGGGGTCTTATTTCGCACAGCCAAAATGACGCTTTTATTAACAAAACAAAATAAAAAATAAGGCGACGTACCTACAAATTTCTTTAGTTTTATTTTTAGGTTTTCGCTTCTGTAAAAGTATTTTTTTCTTAGTTACGCCTTTTTGCATTTTAGTTAACGATATGTATGCATGAATAAGAACTTACCAAAGCCAACAACATTCCCAAAGGGGCTACGAATCGTAGAATATTTATTTTCCATGTAGAGAAACGTTCGTCAATCATAAATTCTATATCACGTTGGAAACGCACACGTCCATATATCCACAAGACAATAAGTAGTAACAGCAAATTAATTGCAGTTTGTGTAATGCAAGTATCAGTTGATAAAGCAGTGAAATATGTAACACCATGCTAAATTGATGTTAGCAATGTGAGTTATAAAATTATAATAACGTCATAAGTTGGTTTTAAAGCTTACATTTGAAGTGAAATACAAGGATATTGCTGCTGTAACGGCAATTAGACTCATGCAAATTTCCATTTTCCGCTCTCGTAGGGCAACAAACTCATCGAAAATTGTAGTCAGTATTGTGTACAACTGGATAATCTGGAAATTAAATTTTAAAAATATCTTAATAGGTTACCTTTAAATTCATTGAAAAAAGTCGAACATGGTACATTAGTTTATACAATATGTTATTTTTTTTATTATTCCGCATGATTATTGTTAAAAGATTAATTAACTACTGCGTACCGCGACCAAGTTCCGGCCTATGCACGTAGTGTGTTTCAGAGATGGGATTGAGAATTTTAAAATTGTACCAATAACCTTTAAAAATGTCACCTTAATTGTACTAAAAGATTTTTTTAATTTATTTTTATTAGAATAATCGTCTATGTTCCGGCTACCGAATGGTTTTTACAAATATCCTTGTGAGTTCGGATGCTAAAGCATATACATATCTACACCTATTAAAGTTGAGTTTTAGAATATAAAAATTAATAGCATGTGCTATAGCATCCGAATTTAAGAGAAAAATAATTTGGAAATGGAACAGTTCACATTGTTGGATTTTTTTCGTTGCGTTTTGCTTTCAAAATGCAGTTTTTAAGTGAGAACAACATACATATGTTTCA
The DNA here is from genome assembly GCA_949987645.1 of Tachina grossa. NCBI lineage: Eukaryota > Metazoa > Arthropoda > Insecta > Diptera > Tachinidae > Tachina > Tachina grossa. The sequence goes on along the minus strand of OX465276.1, from coordinate 127,509,975 downwards.
TTGTTCAAAAGTGAAAATTGGCATATGCAATTGTTTGAAAATAAATGCAATGTGAAACTGGGAAGATTCCTTAACTGTACTACATTCACCATTGAAGTACTGTTCTACTTTTCGAGTAGAACGAAAAAGTACAATTGTACCAATTTCGCCAACCCTGGTGTGTATATTTACACGAAGGCATTCCTCGTATTTTTACTCTTCTCATAACTTTGTGCGCCTCAATCGTAAAATTATTAAATTTAAACCACAATTAGAACTAGTTCATGTTATCTCATAATAATACCAGAGATATCGCGCCATAACCGCTAAAAAACTTAAGAGACACATATTTTGGACTTGGTTTTTTTACGAAAATTTACAGCCTTATTATGTTGTGGAGAGCTTAGAGTTACCAACCAGAAAATTCGGAAACCTCAGAAATTAAAGCTCAAGCTGCTCTATTTAAAATTTGCATGCACATTGCACTTATGCAAACCTTTAATTTTGCGTTTTCAAAAGTGGGCACATCCTTCTGTTTTATCTACTTCATGCTATATATGTGTGTATACTATATATGTATGTGTTAATATATTTAGAAGAGTAGACGGGGTCATGCCCACTAAATTTTATGCCATATTTTATATATTTCTATCCAGACGACTCTTTAAGAAAGTTCGCAGATACTGGGGACCCTTGCAATGAACAATGGTGAATTTTTTAGGTGCACAATCCTATAACCATCACGCTCTAAACCATAATTTTACGTAGCTCTGCCCATTTCAACTTGCACAGTAATCACAAAATAGAAATATTTATTACAAATTAAAAATTTAAGGTTTAAAAAGTTTTATTAAAGAGAACTTTGTAACATCGGCCAATTTTCTATCCAAAATTTCGGCCACTTTTTTTATCTCACCACTTTTGGTGAGATAAAAATTTTGACCAAGTTCTTCCTTGGCACAATACCTATCAGTACAATCGGATATATGTACATTATATAAAATTGTAAGTCCTAGTTTACACTATAGAAGTCTTATTGCTTACCTGATTATTTTTTTTTAGAAGAGGCGAGGGAAAAGAAACGTTTATGTTCCCCTCGTCTCTCCCTCAAATTAATCAGCTTAGCAATAAGACTTGCATAGTATAAACTAGGACTAATCATCAGGGTGTGATATCATATTCAGGCAGCCTGCTTATTTCGCAATATAGAGGAACGTTTCAGGGGGTCTACTCTGTATTTCGAAGAGAAAGAGAATTTATATATAACATTACAATTCGAAAATATTCGCTTTTGTTTCCAATTAAAGAGTAGACACATAGATGTTACGATCTCATCTTCTTGCATTGTAGACCCTTAGATGAAACGTACTCATCTTTTTCCAGTATCAGTTGTCAATACTGTAGACCGTAGCGCAAGTTTAATATAGTATTTTTGAAAATTTCGAAACCATTTAAGTGTCATCTTCTACTTATTCATATCGATTTGCAACTGTTTGTACTAGAGATGAGCGCTTGTCGAATTTTTCCACCACAACACGACCGGAACTCGAGTTCCAAGATGTCCATCACGTACGAAACATACACGCTAAAAAATTTCCCAACATGAAACTGCACAACACGCACGAAATCAAATTAAACAGCAGAAAAATCATTTTTATATCAAACTAAGGACATACATACATATGTATTTTTGTTTAATTTCAAAGCTTTAAGGTCAAGAGACCCCTACACTATTAATAAATGTGCGTGTTTGACGATACAAAATATTAAATTTTTCTTTACTGAAAATTTATGCAAAAATATTTTACAACTAAAATCGTTTAGTATTTTATCGTTTTAATTTTGCTCACCACGATAAGAACCGAACAGGCACCAATTCACCTTTTCTGTCATGAACACTTGTTGTTGAATCGTGCATGTTCATTTCACTAACACGACACGCGCAAATCTTTAGTTTGTACTACTTCAATTTATTTAAGTAACGAGAGGAACTACCCCTTTTAGACATGGAAAGTTTACTTTGCAAAGTCTTAATTCAGCGGGGAAAAATAAAGAAAGAAAAAGTATTCCTCCCTCTGTCTTTCACACAGCTGAATTAAGACTTTGCAAAGTAAGCTTTGTGTGTCTAAAAGGGGTAAATGCGTTTGAATCATTCGATTCAAAATTTTCCACAGGAGGATACTCAAAAACCAGATGTATTTGTTTATGGATATATAATGATCAATTCGTTCAACACTCACAATTAAAAGCATGCCTGCTAAAAATAGCATAAAGTAAAATATTATTGACCAAAAATTTGCCAAAGCCATGTGCGACATGGCACTACCACACGACAAATATAAAGTCCAAACTTGCTCCAATTCTGTATAATAGTTACCCTGTGTTACTTCTGTAATTGGAAAATAGTTTGATTGCAACAATTTCAACAGATATTCTAAAAACTTACCACCAAAGTATATTTCAGTTAAATGGGCCAATAAATCTAAACCAATTATTATACCCATTTGTCCGATACCAATTATCCAACTCTGTTTCATTATGTTGGTTTTGAATTTATTAAAACTAGATAAAACCACAAAGAGACCCCAGCCAGGTCCAAAGGCTGACAGACCATAAATTGGTATGGAGGCAATACCACCTACAAGGTCCGATAAAGTTGGCATGAAGAAGCGTTTATAAGCGTGACCAGAACCGGGTAAAAAGCTAAATCGTATTAAGACCACTATCAAAAGTCCACAAAGAGTCCAAATTGAGTAGCGAATAATTTTACCAAGCTGCAATAAAAAAATGTTTACATCCAATTAGTTCGTTAGCGGTATATGATGTCTACGAATTAGATATTTTCCGTAAATAAATTTAGGGCCATTTTTACAACTTGCCAATAGCTAAAGTTAAGGTGTTATCCGACAGATAATTCGTTTTTCACTATCATGAGTGCACTTTAAGCTAAAAGTGGCTACTAAGCTAAAGTGAACCCGATTTGAACTTTAATTTTTAACGTAAGGTTTATGAATTTGAAGTTGCCATATTTTCTGGCCTGTCAAAGAAAAAATAATTATTTTAATTTAGATTTCCAAGCTAAAAAATAAAAATGGAAAGCAACCCACGATTGTTTTATATTAACGAGTTAGAAAATATGTTTGAAGAAAGTCAGCCTCTAAGTAGATCACCAAAAAAATATCGCGAGCAAGTGGACTATCTTGAATATTACGATGAAAGTGAGTTTGTGCAAAGATTTCGAGTAACGAAGCAGACGTTCCAATATATTTTAGGAAAAATTGGGCACTCTTTACAGTCAAGGAATCAGAGGTTTGTACCAATATGTATATAATTCGTGTTACCTCAATACATTTTCTTCCAGGCTTTATTCCGTATCACCTCAGACTAAATTATTAGTAGCGCTAAGGTTTTACGCAAGTGGAAGTTTCTTAATTACAGTGGGTGATTTTTGTGGTGTTAGCGTCTCTACAGCAGGTCGTATAGTTAAGGAAACAAATCATTTGCATTAGCTGGTTTATCGAAAAAATATATTCAATTCCCTTCCGATGCAAAAGGAATGCAGCAAACAGCGGCTGATTTCTTTGCAATTGCAAAGTTTTCAAAAGTTATTGGCGCCATTGATTGCACCCACATCCGCATTCAGTCGCCAGGAGGAAACACCGGAGAAATTTTCCGTAACAGAAAGGGATATTTTTTCCCTCAATGTTCAAGCAGTGTGCAATTCTAAGCTTATGTTCTTAGATTTGGTTACTAGGTGGCCTGGTTCAGCACACGACAGCAATATATTTAAAAACAGCTGAAGAAGCATGGAAGAAGGCCATTTCCAAAATTACATTATCTTAGGTAATTCTGGATACAAGCAATGCAACTATATGATGACCCCCTTACAGAATCCACGTACAAGACCAGAAAATCTTTACAATGAGTCTCAAATTCGTACTCGAAACACGATTGAAAGATGCTTTGGTGTTTGGAAGCGACGTTTTCCAGTATTATCGACAGGTTTGCGGTTGACTAACGAGACTAAAATGGCTGTCGTTGTTGCATGTGCTGTTCTTCACAATATTGCTATTATTGCAAAAGATCCACTTCCGTCAACACAAGATACGTTGATACTAGAATCTCCAGAAGAATTTGTCTCAGACAACACCACAGGATATAACCACATTCTAAGCAATGCCAATTCACTGCCAAGAACTCTTTTAATTGAGAACTACTTTACACAGTAAGTTCGTAACTTTTTATTTGCGCTTTAACTTAACCATAAATATGTATCGTAAATCAAAGTAGCTGATTACCATGTATTTTTGTCCTCTGAATTTAAAAGGAACCACAAGACATTCAACTGACGCTAGTTCTAGAATTAAAATTAATTTTTTATTTGTAAAAATCATTGAATTTGTTATACATTTCGCTAAATATTTCAAGAATGGTCATCAAAATCTTAAACACTTTATGGAACACTCAACTCGAATCTGCACTCCATTACTTTCTATCAGCTCTAGTTTTCGCCAGAGCTGTAAATGAATAATTCATTTTTGAATTTTGCAGAATAAGTTGTAATTTGTTTTCAATAAAAATGAATTTGTTAAAGTGAATTGCAATTCATTTCCAATTCGTTTGAATTGAGTTGATTTTGAATAAATTCAAATGAATTAGAAAAAAAAAACAATTCATTACAAGCTCATTTGAATTAAATTGATTCATTATTCTCATTCATTTGAATGAACTCAAAATCAATTCAAACTATTTTTTATGAATTAGACCCTGAAAGTTTAACCCAAAAAAATAAAAATTTGACAAAAAAATATTTTTTTGTTTTTAAGAATGCTTAAAAAATAAAAATATTACAAAGAGCTCATTTTTGATTTAGTAGCTTGTAGCTAAATGTATTCAAAAATAAATTGAGACCATTTTTATTGAAATTGGCGCACAACTTTTTATTTTATTTATAATTCAGTGACAGAACTGAATTGATAAAAACTAAATTTTCATACAACAGAAATTTCTGACTATGATTTTATACATATATATGTTTATAGATTTTATTAATATTTTATAATCTTTTCTTATTATACTTTCAGTCTTTTACAGAATTCATCAGACGACTAGATAACCACATTAATATGTAAAAATAACAAAAAATTAAAAAACCAAAGAAAAATTTATCTGAAGTGTAATTTGAGAAAACTTAAAATAACATTACTACCCTGTTTATGGATGTCGAAGGAAATATTTCTTTATTAAGGTACCGACACATTTGGCAAACATTTACCAAAAAAAATCGTAACCATTAAATACTAATGAAAACCCTATAAATTGACAATTGCATATTAAGTTACACACTATTCAACTGCATATGCAATTATCTGAATTTATAGGTTTTTCATTAGTGTTTAATGGTTACCGTTACCTTTACAATTTCATTTAGAACAAAAACAAAATCTGAAATTTTGTTTTAAATCTAATTGTACGAAAGAAAGAATTCCTTTGACATCAATAAACAGGCCGTAAGAAATTCAAATTTTGATTCAATTTCCATATTTTGTCGTTCTCAAATCAACTGAGTTTGGTAGTGTTAGGGTATTTTATTTCTATAAAATTTCACGAGAATTTGTCTGCGTTAATTTTTGTTCGTCTCTCAGGCGACCAAACTTAGTTGAATTGAGAACGGCAAATCAGGTCAATAACTGGTAAGTAAATTTTGTAAATATGTACATATGTAGATATGAATGTAAATAACTACATAGTAATACTAAAGAATAAAAAATGAATTAAAAATAACTAAAGAAAAATTAAAATTTTAAATCTAAAATGAAAAACAGGTTCTATAGTATATGGTCTATAGAATCTATTCATACAAAATATTTTGATTTTTTGCAGCTACTTCCATCTGCAGGATTTCATTCCTTAATTTTAAAGAGATGAGCTCCTGTTCATGTTTCTCCTGCGCGCGAGTATTTTCATCTCTATAAAATTTTTGTTGGAGAATTGTTAGTTCTATTCTTTCATCTTCTAAAGTTCTTTTTCTTTTCGCACCTACTACTAGCTCTTTAGATTTAGTTTGCTTTAAACTTGTTGGCGTCCAATTTGACCAGTCAGTCTTTTCCTCTATAGAAACAATCTCTTTACCAAACTGGAAAAATTAATATGCAATATTAATAAAAAAAAACTGGGTATAAATATACATATTTATAAAACATACATCTTCATTGCTCACCAGCTTCCCTTCTTCAACTTTTTCAATAGAGGTTTCGAGAAGTTTGTAGCCATCACCATCATCATCAATTACTGAAAAATAAAAATGTTATATACATATGTACATACATATGGATATCCAATAATACGACTGCAAAGCAATATGTTATTTTCTTAAACATATTAATAATGTATCAATACAGTATTTATGTACATATATTTATGTATGTACTATGTAGTGTACCGTATTTAATACATTGTGTAATTCATTGCATTTGCATATGAAAACAAGTAACAATGTTTTAATACAAACCCATGTATTTATACATACTTATGTACATACATATGTACCTACCACAGTCGCTATCATGCACATTTACTAGTCCAGTGGCTGAATCTCCCAGCATTGCAGCTATTTTTGCTGATACGGTGCTAACTTTAGTGGATGACACTCCTCCACCTGTGCGGTACGTCTCCAATTTCTGTGAAGCAATTTCCGTCTTGGACCTACGCTTAATCACCTCGTACTTATCACGCAATGTCTTCCAGTGCCGGTACGTGCCACTCGTTGCTGAAAACTCTTCTTCAATTTTCCTCCACGCCTCTTCCTTTTGCCGCCATATCACGGCGTCTAATACGTTTTTGTAGGCATCCACCAATTCTACCAACAATACCTCTTCTTCATTCGTATAATTTTTGGCCCGCTTTCTTGAATTTTTGTCATTTTTCACCGACATTTTTGTTTTATTAATATTATTCACAACTCTTTACCATTCCAAAACATAAACAAACAAGACAGTCGTTGCCACTATCTACTTAATGATGCCACTATGTAATGTCAACTTTTATAAAGTTTTTTTAAGGTTTTTTCTGTGGTACTGCCATATATTTGAAAAAACAAATTTTATTTTACAAGGAAGTTGTGATAATGAAACATTTTAAAGTTCACTTTATTCCCTACTTTAGCTACGGTTACCTTTTACTACCAGCTGCATTAAAGGCAGGTTGTAATAATGGCCCTTAAAGGCATAAAAGCTATTTCAGATTATGTACATGTACACAGTTACCGTTAGAGTTTTTTGTTTTCTTCTGCGAATTTTTATTTTTTTTTTTTGCTTTTAGCTGGTACCCATTATTATTAGATATTTTTAATCCCATTATTTTAAATTAATTTTATATACCAGCACTGATTACGAGGCTACCATGCGATTGGTTCTACTATTCTACTATTTCTAATTATAGAAATTCAAGATATAGAAGCTCATCTGTATAATTTAATACAATCAACTCCGGAATAATAAATATTCACTTTAACACATTAACGATATGACGAATGGTTGAACAAAAAAATGTATCAAAAATAAATAAATTCAGTAAAGTGCGACTCTGACTCGCGCACGAAGGGTTCCGTACGAACACTAGATATGTAATTTAATTCAATCTTCATCCTATATAATATATAGTTTTGGCATTTTTTTTCGTTTTTGGGGTCTTTTCGGTTTTTTTGTTTTGGCGTTTTTTCGGTTTTGGCGATTTTTTTAAGTTTTGGCTCTTTTTTAGTTTTGACACTTTATTTTCTTGTTTTTGCGATTTTTGGCGTTTTTTCATTTTGGCGATTTGTTTTATTTTTGGCGATTTTTTTAATTTTTTGCGTTTTTTTCATTTTGGTGTTTTTTTTTCATTTTGGCGATTTTTTCGAATTTGGCGATTTATTTTAGTGTTAGAAATTTTTTTTAATTTTGGCGATTTTTTTTTTAATTTTTGGCGATTTTTTTTTTGTTTGGCGATTTTATAATTTTCGGTTTTTTTAGTTTTACCGTTTTTGAAAATTTCAAGTGTTTGCCTCTTACGGTTTCCAAGATATAGGAAATTGTCAAAATTATATAGTCAAAATTGCATTAACTGATGGACCACCCTTTAATTTAAATTTTTTTAAATTTTAGTATTAATTGTTGTAGTCTGTATAAAAATACAATAATTTTATAAATTTCAAGTTTCAATATACATATGTTCATACAATTGTATGTATATTACATGGGATTTTAACATTTTTCGTTGCTCCTTTTCACCTTTGGTGTACGGAACCCTAAAAAGACGATTATTGATTCAGTACGTTACCATAATTTTTCTATACGAGCATGTTCACATGCTCGTTTTAGCGGAGTACAAAAGCGGCCATTTCGAATAAATACGGAATATCAAAATCTGCCCTTAGTGCATTAAAAACATGGAAAGATTTTTTTTCAAATGCTTTAGTAATTAAGAAAAGTTGTATGAATGGTTGTTAGCATAACGCAGAAAACAGTCAAGCAGCTATAAAAAGTAATTTCAGCTGACTGCAATTACTCCTCGGTTGTGCTGATGTGTAGGAAGGCCCTAAATATGTTATGTGCTGGTAGACAAGTACATATATTCTGGGTCCGGGGACACGGGAATCGAGGGAAATGAAATGGCCGATAAACTGGTCAAAAGGGGAATTCAATCACCGGCTGAGGAAACGGTATATGTCCGAAATTCAATTCAACACCTTAAAGATATCCTAGACTCTAATATGAGGGAAAAAGCGGAGAAATATTGGCGTGCGACGAAAACTTGTAACACTTCTAAAATCATGTTGAGCTCCTATGATCCCAAATTGACTAAATTCCTTTTATCACTAACTAGAAGCAACTGCAAACTTCTAGTGGGGATAGACTTGCCACCTTTTGAAATTTCCAAAACGAGACACTACTTACAAAAAATAGAAAAATTTTGGAATTCAAACAAATTCGTTTATAATTTTTAACCCCCGACTAAAAAAAGGGGTATTATAAGTTTGTAGTGTAGGTCTGTGTGTCTGTCCGTGTCCACGTAGAGGCCAAACGGCTGAACCGATTTTCATTTACTTTTTTTAATTTGAAAGATGACTTGATCGAGAGGGTTCTTAGCTATATTTGAAGAAAATCGGTCAAGCCGTTTACAAGATATAGCATCTCTTCTGAAAAAAGTCGGGGTTTATAAAATTTTTAATTTTTGTTATTATTTACCAAAACCAAACAAATAGAAAATTAAGTATAAAAATAGTTAATCAGCTCAATTAAGAATTTTCCCGGGGAGTTTTTTCTCTTTCCTATCATTTATTCCCGGGGAATAATCCTCCTATTCTAAATAGTCGGGGAATAAGCAAATATGGGAGAGAGTAAAATCTGGATCAGCTGTTTAAAGTTTACATATTTTTCTGCATTAACGCAAGAGTTCAGCCATAGAAATTTAAAAAAAAATTAGGTTTTCATTGCCAATAAGATTGTGTGTTAATATAAATATATTTTATGCTTAAATAAAAAATAATATATATAAAAATAATATAATAAAAACTAAATAGCGTAACCATATATAAGCATGCGGAATAACCTTATGCTGAAAAAGTGGAGCTAAAACTGCCAATTGTGCAGCCATTGGATTAAATTTTCAATGCATAAAGTCAAAGGAAATTGTAAATTTTATAGTTTTTCTTATCGGTCTTGATATTAGAGGAAAAGAAGTCTTCCATTTAAAGTAAGGGAGGCGCGCAATTTTAAGTGTTTTAGTATTTTTTTCTAAAGGCAGAAGTAGTTCATATTTTTGAAGTTGATGTGCTCAGGGCTTGAATAAAAATGCCTAAAATAAAACAAAATTCTGGTGCTTATTTAAACTTTTTACAACATTTTTTCTTTGATTTTTAAATTTTTGCATTAGTTCCCTTCAAAATGTTTGGGGAGAAAGCTTTAAAAAAATTCTTGCTCCCCTTCATATTTAGAGAACCTAATTTTTTCCCGGGGAGTTTTTTCTCCATCTCCCTTATATTTAGAATACCTATTTTTTCCCCAAGGAACTCTTGATTCATAATAGGAGGAATGGGAAAAAGGAAAAAACTCCCGGGGAATAGCTATTCATAATTGGGCTGTATGTGTTTTTTGAATTTGCTCGTTTATCATTGAAACTCCTTAAAATTTTACTGGAAAAATTATTGCAAGCTACTACAATAAGCACTCATATCATCGTCCGGCGTATTTCTTAGCCAACTTTTTAAATCCGGTAACTTTAACCGATCTAGTTGAAACTTACAATGCCTTTTAGTTCTATTTTTTTCCTTTTCGTGTGTTACTGCCGATTTACTTACATCTGCAAGTCTTTCTCTGTTCATTTTCGTATGAAAAGTCAAAAAAGAATCAAAATAATCGAATGTTGCAAATCAATTGAAATAATTTCGGTGTTGCTAATAAAAAATAAGTTAGTGGTACGAAAATAGTTGCGAAAGATCTTGTTTTTTTGTGACAATTAGTGAAAAAGTTTGTTTAATTACAATACTTTTCTATAATATAACGAAGAAAAAGTTCGTAGTTTTCCTCAAAACGGAACAAATGGCGTCCTGTTCAGAGTATGACCGGGACACGAGACATTCCACTTTATAACTGGTCTGTCCCGACGAAAACTGGACGGTTGGCAAGTCTAAGTGGGGGTATTAACTGGACACTGCTGGACGGCTTCGTATGCTGTCCAAATAGGACGAGTACTTGACGGTACCTGGAGGAAATGTAAGGAACTTGGGGAAACAATGAAACATCTACTGTGTCACTGCCTGGCTCTAAGCCGCACTAGATATAACTATATTGGTGCTCACACTGTTTTTTTTTATTGCTAAATTTTTTTTAATCTGTGTGGGAGTCATTTGATACAGGCACCACGAACTAGGCTGCCGTACTCACAGGTTATCTTCTCATCTGCTGGTATCGCTAAGGATCAATCCCGGTCTATGCGAGGTCTTTGGACCACCCAGATAAACCTAATCTAATATAACTATAACGCAAAAAATTCCATCCGATAAATGGAGTAGGATTAAGAACTATACGGCGAGGTGTATACCGGCGTATTAAATGCAAGTTGTGGATGGCTATGCAGATTTGAGAAACGGTATGGATTACGACTTATGAAAGAGTTTGGTGGAAAGCTGTCATCAAGATATGAATTAGAGCCATTTGAAAGAAAGCTATGGACAATTACACCAGAAGAGGGCTTAAAACTAGGGATGTAACGAATGTTCGCATTCGCAAATGATTCGCTTTGTTTTGCTATTTGCATTCGCATTTGCATTCGCTAAACTGTATGCGAATATTTCAAGCGAATACTAAAGACAACAAAATTTGTACTTCTTTTACGAAAATAGTTTACGATTCCAAACAAAGCTTTAAAATTTTAGCGGAAAACTTTTCTATGAATGATAATTATCACAATGAATCCACAATCTAGCTGTTTTGTAGTCTGTTCAAACCTTTGGAAAATAGTTGAGTATCATTCATTACTTCGTACAGAAAATTTTAAATGCTAACATTATTAACCAGCCCTTGTTTGTTGTAAATTCCATGCGAAACAAGTGCCACGCATATTATTTCGCATGAAATCTTAAAATGTTGAAGATATATATCATATATTTTTGTCCCAAGATAAAAATAGTACTATTTTTCCAAGATTTTTCATGAACAATTCATTCCAATTTTCTTAATATATATTTTGACAGCATTTCAAATGAAATGTTGAACAGAGTACCAGGCTTTAGGGCCAAAGTACGAATGGGTTGATTGATTTGTAAATTTTTTTAAATTAAACACTCAATTTAAAAAAAATGCTATTTGTATTGCATCTATTTATACATATAAATACATAAATACAACTTCATGTTCTTAAAAAAATTAAGTTTCATGTGATTTTTATCGTATTTTAAGTATTTGCATTCGTTTTCGCATTCACATGCGCTAAACTGGTATTCGTTACATCCCTACTTAAAACATCACTTAAATTTTAATACTTGTGTTTGAATATGCTTTCAGACTAAACACTTGTTCATGCTGGAGAAGCAACTGCTACAGAGCGAAAAATAAAAAAAGGAGAGAATAATAGCTATTTTCTGCGCAAAATGCATCGGGTAAAAAAGATTACTCCTCTTCTTGTTGAAAAAGCAAGAAAACCTAAGAAGTACAATTTTACCTGACTTTGAAATAAAGTATTTTTTATTTAAAATCAACTTAAATTAATTAAATTACATATACGTGCAAAAAACTTCGCTAGATAACAAAGTTTAAACTATAACAAAACATAATATGAAATTTTAATGGGCATGGACCTGACCACTTTTTAAAATGCAAGATTGTCTTTTTCTTAGCTCAGGTTGTCTGTCAAGTGAAATATACTATTGAGCTTAAATGGGCATGGCTCCGCCCATATTTTCAACATCGAGATTTTCTCATTACGAGAGCGCAATGTGTGTGCTAATTTTGCAGCAATCAGATAAGTAAAAGATAAACAAATTAAAGACAATATTATTTGGCTTCGCCGACCACTTTTTTCTACAATGCGATCAAATAGAAACTACACCCTCTGAAGGCTTCATTAGTCTTTACTTTTTTTTGCTGTTCTGTGCCGTTCCTTTCTGTATAAAATATTTTGCAATTACTTTGTCTGTGAAAAAAAATCAGCTGGCAACCTATAGAATTGATTACACTTGTACACAAAATATCACAACACACTAATACATACACACCTTTGGCTGTCACTTAACGTTGAATTCTATTTTCTACAGATTCGTCCGCAACAGAACAGAACGAAAAAATAAAAACAACCACACATATAGATTTTCAACTCAACAGAAACAAAACAGCTGATTCAGAACAGAACAGCACGTACAAACTAATTCTGCCTTCAGATCAAAAGGAATTTTTGAAGTGGGTCAAAAGGGTAGCGAGCTATGAAATAACAAACATTCAAAAACTAAAGACGAATTGATAACATCCTCATTTCTTGAAGGCGATTAAAGGCTTCTAAATCAGTGAAACTTTAAACGCTGGTTTAGTTGAACTAAACTCAATTTAATATGTGGTTTAAACTAGAAGTGAGCGCAAGCTATGAAAAAGTACACAGTATTGCATTTTTTTTAAAGCAAATAGTGTTTGTAGTGGTGATCGTAATTGAGTGTGAAACAAAAATAGAGAACAAGGAAACAAACAGCACACAAAACCATTGTACAACAGTTGAATAGACAGTTGTGTCAAGTGTGCAATATTTTTATTGTACACTTCATAGTGCACAATACTTCATTTCACGAACTAAAAATTTCATAAAATATTAAGTGATAATAAAACTTTTTACAATTATATTCATTGAGAAATATATTATTTTTGTTTTATTATTTATTTATTTTATTTTTTAGTCTTAAATTAATAAATTATAAAACTTAGAACCAGCGTGACCATTTTAGCAATTTGCAGCTAAATTTTGCATTTTTTTTTGTTGAGTTAGCTGCAAAATTTTTAATTAGGATTTTAGTTAGGATTTTTAGGGTTCCGTACACCAAAGGTGAAAAGGAACCCTATTGTTTTCGCTACGAACGTGAAATTTAGACAGAGTATGCAGAACCTTGTCCGCTACAACAGCAATACTGGCACTTTAAATTTGTAAAATTATTGTATTTTTATACAGACTGCAACAATTAACCCTGCGTTTACACATGCAAGTGTCTTGCATGCAAGCTCTGTGTACGTATTATCAACGAAAATTTCTCACAAATGCCTGTCTTGCAACTTGCATGTTTGCCTTTTAGTGCAGAGTTGTCCATAACATAAAAAATTTTAATTTTAAGGGAACCAGATAGTGTTGAACTTTATTCGTATTGTTTCCATGTTATTTATGTCTAAAAAATTAATAAACTGCTAGATTTATGAATATTTAAGAAAAAAAAATTATTAAATTAGCTTTTAAATGTAGTTAAAATGAGTAAAATCTCACTTAACACTACAATGAAATCCAGTTAATTTGTGCTAAACTATTAATAGGGCAACACTGTTAGCTAACTTTCCATTTACTTGCTACAAGTTCAACAAGTCACTGTCTTGTAAAATTCCTTGGCAGTTGAGTTGGAAGTAGGCTGCAAGTGCCGAAAGTGTAGATGTGTTAGTAAAAGAGTTTGAGTGTATTGAGTTTTTCGAACTTGCACTTGCACGTGTAAACCCTAGGTAACACTAAAATTAAAAAAAATTTAAATTAAAGGGTGGTCCATCAGTTAATGCAATTTTGACAACTTGCTATATCTTGGAAACAGTAGGAGGCAAACTCTTGAAATTTTAAAAAAACGGTAAAACTACAATAATCGGAAAATTATAAAATCACCAAACCAAAAAAAAATCGTCAAAAACCAAAAAAATCGCTAAAACGAAAAAAAGCACCAAATTAAAAGAAATTCTAACACTAAAATAAATCGGCAAAACCGAAAAAAACGACAAAATGAAAAAATCGCCAAAATGAAAATAAACACCAAAAACCGAAAAAAATCGGCACAACGCGAAAAGACGCCAAAACTAAAAAAAATAGCCAAAATAAAAAAAAATCGCCAAATTGAAAAAACGAAAAAAATCGCCAAATTGAAAAAACGCCAAAAGCAGAAAAAATCGCCAAAATTAAAAATTAAAAAAAAGACCAAAAAGAAAATCGGAAAACGCGAAAAATGCGCCAAAACTAAAAAATCGTTAAATGAAAAAAACGGCAGCAAAAACCGAAAAAATCGACAGATCTGAGAAAAAAGTGCCAAAACTAAAAAAGCGCTAAAAAACGCCAAAACTAAAAAACGCTCAAAACCGAAAAAAACCCACAACAAAAAGAAACCAAAACTCTTTATTATATAGGCTAAGGTTCGTATCGAATTACATATCTAGTGTTCGTACGGAATCCTTCGTGTGCGGGACAAAGCCGCACTTCACTGAATTTAATCAATTATTTATTTAGCTTTTTCCAGCATTTTTTGTTAAGTGTGTAGATTATACACTTTTTAACAATATAATTTTTTCAACTTTCGGTATATTAGTAATTTTGACGAGTAACCAATTTGATGATGTATTTGTAACACGAAAAATGATTCATTTGCTTATAAATTTATAAGTTGATGTAGGTACTAAAACTGAGAACAAGATACTTGCTTGCTTAATCTACACTGAAAGGAAAATCATTCATTCAGAGAATGAAACGGTTTCATTAAATGTTCTGCACTATATTAATTAAACTTTTCATTAATGTAATGAACAATTTCATTCTATGCATGAAATCTTTCAATCTCTGCTCTTCATGTGTTCTTCATAGTTCATTGTATTAATGAAAATCGTTACATTGTTTAAACGAATTTTCTTTTTGAAGAATTTGGGGCAAATATAAGTAACTAGCACAAAATTTGTCTTCTTACTGTATAAGTATGTCAAACATAAATAAATCAAAAGTTATTGTTTTTTAATTATTTCTATTTCTTATTCTTCTAATCCCTTTTAATTTCAAAGCAATATGGTCGTCATAAATGCAATGAAATCATTTCATTTATACAATGTAATATTCTTCATTGTATAGCAGATATCTCTCTCTTTCTCTTTTTTTTTATCCATTCACGTTCCTCAACTCAATACAAGCACAAAAAGGTTTTGCCAAACATCTTATAAAGATGCTTGTTTTGTTAAGATTTTTGTTTGATTCTTTTAAACTCATGTTTGTGTATTGTGATTCTCAACAACATATTAAGAGTTTTACTACTGATGAATTCCTTAAATTTTAAATGTTTTACGTTAATAAATACATACATATGCATATATATTAAGTACACATGGATTTGTATATATTAAATAAAATAAAAAAATCTATATACCTTTTATTAAGTAGGTGGTTCGGAAGGGATATGATATCATGTTTTTAATAGAAAATTTTCATTATTTACTGCTTATATTTCATTATATTTATGAAATTTTCTTTATATAAATGAAAAAACTTCATTTATAGTATGTAAAAACTTCATTAAATCAATGAAATAACTACATTATATTCATGAAAAAGTTTCATTGAACTAATGAAATAGTTTCATTCTATTTATGACACAACCGCCAAAATTATCTTCATAAATATAATGAATCATTCTACATTGATCCAATGAAGGGCTTCATTAGCTGAAACATTTCATTAATACAATGGAGAATTTTATTGTCTGAATGAAGGGTTTCCTTTCAGTCTACTTGATGTACATTCAGGGTGACCGATGACATTTTTCAAAAAGTGGCACCAAATATGGGATTTCTGGAAAAAAAAGGGGCAGCATTAAAAAAACGAGACAATACACTAAACTTCTTATTTTTCACGGTTTGTGAACACTTCTACTAGGTACTAAATAAAAATTTTAAATCCATTTAATTTTTCATATTAATATTGCAACAATATACATATAATAATATAATATAATAATATAATAATATAATTTTAATTAAATATGTGTGTGTAGAAATATACACGAACATTTGCTATTTAATTTAACGATATTTTAAAAATAACAACCATATTAAAATCGACCGAAAAAATTACAAAGTTGTAAGCAATGGAGTGAATAAATCCAAGTCCCATACTTTCCGAATATTTTGTTTTTTCAATGCTTTATGAGTTCAGTTGCTCACATGCAAATATATTGAATTTATTATTTATTTTTATAAATTTTGACCTTGTTATTATTTGGATTTATTCACTCCATTGCTTATAACTTTGTAATTTTTCGGTCGATTTTCTTTAAGTTGGTCTCATGTCTTACGTACATGAACAGAAACCAGACGTTTTTTTAACGATTTGTACTTTTCTGTCGGCATAGAATCACTGTAAAATGCTATTTTTTCAAAATGTGCCCTATTTTCATCGATATATTTTGAACCGCTTTAGTAATCAGTGATCCGATAATACATATTTATTCGTCATCTAAATACATTGCATTTCAATACCAAGAGCGACCCAATCGGACATTTCTAGCTCGAGATATGATTGGTCAAGTGAAAAAAGATCGAAAAAATGGAAAAATTACTAGTGTTATTTTATAAAAAATAATTTTTAAATATTGCTTATCAATGAAATGCATGTTAATAAAGGCTTGTTTTCCAAAAACCAACAGCGAATTAACATTTTTGCTTTGCATTTATTGATTTTTAACTATTAGTGCATAATGCATTATGCACAATGAAAAACTGAAAGTTAGCATAAGTGATAAAATTTAACTAGGTTTTAACGATTTCCATCATACAATTTTACATAAACAATTTGCCCAGAATGTATTTTTAACTAACAACTTCATCCTAGCGTGGTTTTTAATGTGAAACTATATAGCAAAGCTCGTTAACACATTCAGTTTTGACACTTAAGTATGTATGCTAAACACATGGCAGGTTTTCCAGAATTTAAAAAAAAATTGGTTCATTCAAAGGAAATATGTACAATAAAAGAATAAATACCAAAAATAAGCACTTTAAAAGAAACAATGTAATTAAAAACAAGTATGTTTTAAATTTTAGCATTAGGTTTTAGCACTATAATTATTTTTTAGCTTTTTTTGAAAGTCAATTTAGCTGCAAAACTTTTTAGGATCTGGTCACACTGCTTAGAACAGTAGCATGCGAACTAACACGCTCAAATAATCTACGACGTACATTCTACGTTGTTGTTTTTTCTTTTACATATACACATAATTTTACACTTGTATGCTAATTTTACAATTGTCATTCGGTGTGCACTAGTGAAATGTGCTTCGACACAACAATAACTGATGCCCTCGCTTGGCAGATAAACAAATGCTGTTGCATGCTTTTTATTAGATTGAATACCATTTTTAGTGTTCTCATAAAATCAAGAGCACTAAAAAGAGAGAACAATTCAATGATGTACATCATGAAGGCTAAGCAACCAAGCACACTTTTGCACAACTCTAGTTTAAACTCAACAGGAGTACCTTATGTGTAGTTTAAAAAATAATACTTAGGCAGCACTAGAATAAATGTCAAAAACAGATGTTTAGCAGCAGGCTTTCTGTTTTTTGCACAATCAAAATGTTCTACAGGAAAAATCGCTGTCAAATAACCAAAGCCCGTAATAACATAGACGGCAGTAACTTTAAATACTCTCTAATTTTATTGTTTGCATTTGTTCCTTCAGAAAAAAATAAATTATAATTTTTTTTAGTATGTCTTCAAAAAATAAATAAAATGACGTTAATGTAATATCCACGGTTAAAAATTTAGTTAATATCGTGCAGAATACATTTAACTTCTAAATGGCATTAGAACAATACGGCGCGAAAAGTAACCGGTGATGGTGGCTAAGACCAGTTAACATGTCCAAAGATTCCATGGGATTTTTTAAAATTTGCGCACAAGAAATTAAAAATATGGACGAAGAGCACTTTTTTAAGGCCACAAGAATGAATATATCAAAATTTAATTTGTTACTAACATTACTCAGGCTAAAATTAGAAAAGTTTTGAAGAAGGAGCCAATTGATCCAGAACAACGGCTGTCCATTACATTATGGTAAGTATTGTGTTTAAAGAATATTTTTCTATGTACCAGCATTATGTAGTATGTTACGTACGTTACTATTTATATGAATGCTGCAGCTTCCAAGTGTTGGCTTGGGCATATAAGATAGGGTTGTCTACAGCAAGAGAGATCGTATATGAAACATGCCAAATTATATGGGATAACTTACATGAGATTTACTTAGCAAATCCTAATATAGTGGACTGGTTAAAAATAATGTAATCTTTTTTGGAACAAACAGGCCTTCCTCACTGCTTAGGTGACATATGTACATATATGGAAAGCATGTTCGGATAACATGGAAAGTGGATCGTTATATTTTAATTATAAAAAATACTTCAGTATTGTTTTAATGGCGGAATGTGGATGTCGGGGCTTTGGGAAGCCAGAGTGATGTGACAGTGGTGTTTTCCGTGAAAGTGCTTTTGGGAAAAATATCATGCAAAATGAAATTTACGCTCCAACTCCCAGGCTATTACCAAATTCTAATACTGTCTTCCAATACTACTTTATAGCAGATAATGCATTTCCGCTTAAAAGAAATATCATGCGGCCTCAATAAAAACTTATCAAAAGCTAAAATTCAGAATTCAAATAGCTTTTGGAGTGCTTTCAAATCGTTGGAGGACTCTTCACACTTCAATAAATGCTCTCCCAAAAAATGTGGACAAAATAGTTTTAGCAATTTTTGAATTTTCCACAATTACACAAATTATTTCATTCCAGAAAACTTTGAAGAACATTTTGATGAATTGGACGACGTACGTCTACTACAATCAAAACATTCATCTTCAGACGATTTCACTTTGCGCAATACTTTAAGACTACTTATTTTCAAATAATATAATATAATATATACATATGTATATGTATATACAGTGGCTACAAAAACTATTCGCTCATCAATACAATATTAAAAGAAAGCCTCACAAAGGTTAATCCCTTTAGATGACATGATCTTTACTAATTTATTTTAATTGATGCTAGAGTCCTCTATTATCAACAATAAATTAAAATACTTATATTTTTTATTTATATCTACAAAAACAAATTAAAAATTAATTCAAGTTAAGAATATGTTATCCAAAAAGTATTCGGTCACTTTGAGAGCATTTCAAACCAAAGGGCATCATATCATAACTAATATTTAGTTGGACCTCCATTTCGCTTCAGGACCTCTTCTAAGCGTCTAGGCACTGAATCGACGAGTTTTTGTGTGACATGTGCTGGTATTTTTTATTTTAATGAATGGCTTTTTTCTAGCAACTCTACCATGGAACCCGGCTTCATATAGAGCGTTTCGGACAGTATTGACTGAAATACTCTTTCCAAATTCAGCTTCAACTTCACCGGTTAATTTCACGGTACTTTTACCGGGGTTATTTCGGACTCTTTTAGTAATTATACGCTTTTCTTTATCGGTCAACTTTGGAGGTCTACCCAACCTTTTCTTATTTTTGAAGTTATTGCCCGATGAATGCCGGTCAACTATGCTTTTAGTGGTAGAATAAGACCTATTAATTTCGTAAATTTATAATAATTTTTCTTTCTTCTTCAGTTGTTTCCTTTTGTTTTCGCCCCATTTTAGACTTTTAAATTAAATAAATGCAATCCGTCAACTGCAATAATTTCTTGTTTACATAAGTTGCATGTTTTTAAAGCCTACTATGCATTTTGGACAAAAAAAAATCTCTTAAGACCTCCATTCATTTCCTAGTTTAAGTAGTATTAATATTCAATGAGCGAATATTTTTTATAGTAAATATTCTTACCTTTAATTACTTTTTAATTTATTTTTATAACTTTCAATAAAGTATTATTACTCTTATTTATTGTTTTTAATAAAGGACTCTAGCACCAATTAAAATAAATTAACAAAAATCATATCATCTTAAGAGATTAAAATTCATGAGGCTTTCTTTTAAAAATATACCTAAGAGCGAATAGGTTTTGGAGCCACTGTATGTAGTATATGTAAAAAATAAAGTATCATAAATTAATAAATTAAATATATATATATAATAAAATATCATAAATTTTTGTTTATTTCGTAAAAATATAAAAAAACAGTTCTACTGTTGTGATATATAATGAAATCTTAATTGAAAATAAATATACATACAAGTTACAAATAAGTTTTCTAATTCAATTAATAGATAAATAATCAGTTTAAATAATAAGGTAGTGATTGATTATACATACTTTCCATTTTCCTCCACAGACCTGAAAGCTCACAGAACTAATTTTAGATTTCCACTAGCGTTAAAAACATAGTATCATTTTCCATTTACATAGCTTACAGCATTTTTTATTTTTCACTTAATTTTAAAGAATTTAATACTAATTAAACATGGTTTTATTAAGGGAATAATATAAACGATGCTGTAAATTATGCAACTAGAAAATGTAACTATGTAAATATTTTTAAAACTATGTACTAAAGATGTGAAATTTGTTGTTTGATTTTTAAGCTCAGCGGATGAAAAGAAAATATTCACCCTTATTCTATTTGGCGTCGGCAACATCGTCGTCAATTTTGAAACAAAATCAATATAACACAACATCAATGCTAACTTTGTATTCCCTAACAGTGTTATGACGACGTTGCCTGTTTATCGATAAATACAATACACATATCTAATATTTGAGTCAGCTGATTCATTTTGTTTACTATTTTCGGTAAAAGTGTTTCTGAGTAAATAAAAGCTTTGTAAGTAAATTAAAATTAAATTAAAAATGTTTTTTCTTTCCGATTCGGATTCCAGTGACGAAGAAAATAAAAATAAATTAAGAGTGGAAAGAAGACTTCTCAGACAGAAGTCATGCATTTTTCAGTTACCCGATGAAAAGTAAGTGATACATTGAAAGTCATATTTTTGCAAATAATGAGTAATGTGAATTGTTTTAAGATTTGAAAGTTATTTTAGGCTGAATAAAACATCATTTAAGGATGTATTGGAGACAATAGAGCCTCATTTAAAAAAAGGCAGCCGATCAACGTTCATTCTAAGCACCATAAAATTGGCAGCGACATTGCGATTTTTGGCTCAGGGATCGTACCAGCTCAGTGTCGGAAATGATTTTAACCTGGGATTATCACAGCCTGTGGTCTCAAAGATTTTGTCTGAGACTCTTGATATCATGGAAAGGAAAGTTTGTCAAAAATGGATAAAGTTCGACATGACAGATGCAGAAAAAAATGAAGCTAAATTACATTTTTTCCAAAAAACAGAATTTCCAGGTGTTATTGGGTGTGTGGACGGAACCCACATTAAAATTTTTAGCGCCTAATAAAGAAGAGCAACATCTTTATTTTAACCGCAAAGGATATTTTAGCTTAAATGCCATGATAGTAAGTTTTCAATATATTTTTTCGTTTTATTTTATATTTACATATAAATATTTCATATCAACATACATAGATTTGTGATCGTAAAATGCGCATTAGATTTTTGGATGCGCGGTACCCAGGATCCAGCCATGACTCCTTAATTTGGAACGTGAGTCATGCAAAGCGAATACGCTATGACTCAAATGACCATAATTCGTGGCTGTTAGGTAAAATTTTAGTACAACATAAAATAATGTACATATATGTACATATGCACATGTTATTAAAGTTTTTTTAATCATGACCCCATATCGCTCGGCTTGTGAACGAAGTGCAGAGGCTATTTTTAATTTAAAACATGCTAAGGCGAGGAACGTAGTAGAAAGAACTATTGGTGTGCTTAAAAATAGATTTCGTTGTCTCCTTGGCGCACGTCAACTTCACTACACACCCGCGAAAGCTACTAAAATTGTAAATGTATGTGCTGCGCTGCACAACATTTGTATTGCATATGGCTTAGGTATTGAAAATGATGAGACACAAAATTACCCAAATGATATTGAATTGCATGATGGTCGTGAAGCTATCCAAAGTACTGAGGTATTTCAAATAAGAGAACAAATAAAACAAAGTTTTCTCTAATTTCAAATCAGTCTCAATTTTTATTTTAACAAATAAATTAAAATATACCGCACAAAAAAAAAGAAAAAAATCAATTGATCTTACACATCTAATAAAAACATTTAAAATAAATAAAAAACTTAAGGAAGTAAACTAATAATTTCAATATATTAAATAAAAATAAAATAATAACATAAGGCACAAAAAAACAAACAAAAAATTGAATTTTCATATTGAAAATATTTGGTATGAACATACATACATACTATATACATATCGTTAACTTAATACGAAAAGGCTCTAACTCATATTTTTCATAGTTTACAGGAGGAGGAAAAAACGAAATAAAAAATATGTAATATTGATGCAATTTTTTTAGAAGCAATATTATGTGCTTATGTAAAGTGTTTTTAATAAAAATTGTGTTTAAAAAAATTTTGTATCAATATTGCATCTTTTTTTATTAAGTTTTTTCCTCCTCCTGTAAACTATGAAAAACATGAGTTAGGGCCTTTTCGTATTAAGTTAACGATATGTATAAAGGGAAAAAGTAAACAAAAGAGATAAAAACAAAACACGATTAAATTTTTCCAGTTTCCTACTAGCCGTTAAGTAATTCAAGCTCCTTTTCTTTGATGGACAATTCAATTCGTTTAATTTTTATTTCCGTCTGGTACATTTCTTCCTCTCTTCTACTTCTTTCTATTTCTAATTTTAATCTTTTTGATTCCATATCTTTTATGTCTCTCAAACTTCTTTTCATTGACGAAATGGTATTTGAAATTTCCGTCAATATCCTAGCCTGGTCACTAGTATGCCTTTGGAGCAATTCATTCCGTTCTACAGGATCTTTTTTTGTCGTAGAGGATCTTCTTTTTTTGAAGTGTTTTGATAACTGCTAGTTGAGGGTGCTGTTGTTGTTGATGCTGCTGTTGTAGTTGATGGCGCTATTGTGGTTTATGGTCCTGCGGTTGTTGCCGAAATCATAGTTGGAACAGCTGTGCTACTGATGACGGGGGATATTTCCTGAAATAACCGAAATATCAACAACACTCTTGCAACTGGTCATATTAAGGCAATGTGACTTACCATTTCAAGTAATTCTACCATATGAAAATCGTCATTGTCTTGCATGTGTGGAAGCTCGCATTCATAATCATTCGATACCCCTTGGACCATACCTTTAGGGTTGATTATTTTCTGAAATTGCAGCAGATTCGCCACAGCTTCCTCTAAAGGGCTCAGTACTAATTGTTTATATACCCCGCCACCAGTCGCTTTGCACTCAGCTTTGTTTGTGACCATTTTTTTTTTAACTTTGAACTTCAAGTCACGCCAGATCTGTAAAAAAAGTTCTATCATACATTATACTTTCCCAACACACTATTTACCTTACCTTTTGCCATCCATCACTAGTTCTAATTGGTGGACCGAGGGCATTTAGTGCAGTCGCAACACTTTCCCACTGTTCCTTAAAATTAGTAGGAACATTGCCCCTGCGGAATCCTATAGCAAGAGAAGTATTCTTTTCCAACTCTTCCACAAGCTTTTCAAATTGGCTGGGGTTGGTAATTTTAATTTTGTCCATTTTATATTTTTCAAGTTTTTTTTTTTAATTTTAAAATGAATATGTATGTTATTTACTTTGGTATTTCTTATATTTCACTCTTTTACTATTTAAATTTTTTTTTCAAATATGCTTGGGTATACAGACAACAGAACACGATATCAAAAACACTAACGACAGAATAAATGGCAACATCAACATCAATTTTTCTAACAGAATACGATACATACGTTGCCAGTAATCGATAAATGGCAATACTATCTTCGAGAATACCGATTTGCAAAAAAACATCAAAAACGACGTCGTGTTATGTTGCCGACGCCAAATAGAATAAGGGTGATTATAAGCAGTACTGATTGTTGTATGTTAAGACTTTTTAAAACTTGCTATATTCACTTATTTTCAAGTTTACCAGTAGTGCGATTCACTAAATATTTTTTTTAACGATAATCGTATCGTTAAAATAATTATAACTAAAATATATCGAATTTGCTATTCAGTAACATTTTTAACGATATTCGCTGTAGGTTAGTGTCAGCTGTGTCTAGAGATGCTAATCGGGGCAGGTTTTTAGAAATCCCGGGCCTCGGGATTTAGTGATGGAGTCTCGAAATCCCGAACCGGGACCCCGGGATTTTCGGGACTAACAAAATCCCGAAAAACAATTTTAACAAAAGTGCGTCTTTATATTAAAAATAATATTTTTATTTAACAATCTATTTTTTGCATATTTAAAAGGTGCATACACACGAACATATGTATGTACATATGTATGTATGTATGTACACTTGTACTTATATAATTCAGACTTTTAATTAAAATATTAAACACCAATGCCGTTTTCATTTCTAAAACAATTTCACATTCTTTATTTTTTGCTATAAAATTTGACGTTCGTATGATAAAATAATTTCTGATAAACTCTCTATTTCAAAAAACCATTTTATTGCAAATATTCATTTCATATAATATTTTTTCCTAGAAAAGATGGTGTTCTGTGGCAAAAAGGAAAAGTGTTTGAGTTGAGATAAGCTGATTTTGAGTCAAAGGTACCTCCGTAATCTGCACATTCGAAAGTATGCCTGGTTAAAATCTCAATCAATTTGTGTGATTTTTCAGGAAGTTATAGCGCTATAACTTGCAACTTATCTTTTTTAGACTTCTAATCTCATTTGGAACAATAGCTTAATTTAGAATACTTTGGTATATTTTCACTTAAATATATTAATTATAGTGTGTAAAATGATATTTGCTTAAAAACTAACGATTAACAGAGAATTTCCCGATTTAACTGTAAAAGAAACAAATTTCTGAAAATCGACGTGAAAGTTTAAAAGTGCTCTCCTGCAAAACATTAAAATATTACTTAAACACTTTTTCCTTTTTGGCACAGATATACATATATTATGTACTCGTATACACAATATAATATCTAAATGGTGTTTTTTATTGAGGTATAGAACTTTAAGTTGGCTTTACTTTTTTAACTGGCGGCCATTTTGTCAGCTGTCAAGTGATTAATATTTAGTTTGGTTTGCCATTTCATCATGAACAGGTTGACAAAAGAACAACGCTTGCAAATCGTGCAAATTTATTTCGAAAATAATGGTTCAGTTCGCGAAGTTTACCGCAAGCTCCGTCCATTTTATGGTCGACATAATCGTCCATCAGAGCAATTAATTCGGTTAACCAGTGCGCACCGAAGAAACAATTGCCGCTGTAGAGCAAACTGTTGAAGAGGACCCGAATGAATCGATTCGCCACCGTGCACAGCAATTGGAGCCGACTAACCGACTATTTTGTTCCCGAATTGGATGGCATGAATGTGGATGAGTTGTGGTTCCAACAAGACGGCGCTACATGCCACACAGCGCACGTCACAATCGATTTATTGAAGGAAACATTCGATGAGCGCATAATTTCGCGGAATGGACCTGTCAATTGGCCACCAAGATCGTGTGATTTGACACCATTGGATTATTTTCTTTGGGGATATGTGAAGTCGCTCGTCTACGCCAACAAACCAGAAACGTTAGGGGACTTGGAAGCCAACATTCGTGGCGTTATTGCCAACATACGGCCCCATATGCTCGAAAAAGTGGTTGAAAATTGGACCTGTAGAATTGGCTTTATTCGAGCCAGCCGCGGCGGCCACATGCCCGAAATCATATTTAAACATTAATGGCATAAAATTATCCTTCCAATAAAGCCAAATTGATGGACATTAAAACGATTTTCTTGTGTTTTATTTCAATTCAAAGTTCTATACCTCTGAAAAAAACACCCTATACTAAAATAATTATTCAAAGCAAATCTTTTATTTCAACTTTTTATAACAGGGAGTTTGTAATAATTTTTAATATAGAAGATGACAGCCAAAAACATTATTTATGCAAAAACAGGATTCAGAAAATCCCGAAAATCCCAGGCTTTTAAATTTAAAAATCCCGGGCTCCGGGACTTGCATAATCCCGAAAATGCCGGGATTTCCGGGCTCGGGATTTCCCGTTTAGCATCTCTAGCGGTGTCGCTATTTAAGCGACCATAATTTATGTGCTGTTAATTTTATCAACAAAAATCAACAGAAAATATCAGCTGCGTACTATCGTTAAAAAGAAGTTACAGAATCACACAATCGTTATTGCAACCGACAAAATGCATAGACCGAAATTGCGATTATCGGATCGTTAAAAAATACTGAATTGCAGTACAGGGCACAATCAGTACTTTCAATTTCATTGATTTGCTGTTTCGTTAAAGTAGAATCTTGTATTTGATTTGCTAATGATTCAAACAAAAGCGAAGTTGAATTGACTTTGGGCTTTGTAAGTTTCGATGGACGCTGTTGCTGCACTTAAAAATGTTTCCATCTGTTGGATTCAGTTTCACTTGAAACATCGATTGTAGTATCTACCGAACAGCAAACACCTTCTTTTAATGTGGACATCATCTAGAAAACGTAGGCTGTCACCATATTTGTATGGTTTGCAAAAAAGAGCCTCGCTTCCAGATGGTTCGTTTTCTTTTAGTTTGTGATGTTTGTACGAATCCCAGAAACTTTTCCATCTTCTTCTTTCTTGATCCCCTAATAACATTAAACAAATATTTGTAACAAAAAATAAAAAAGTGTAACAAAAATTACACTCAACTGTTATCCCGACAACTTTGCCAACTTGAACCAACAAGTCTTGTTTATAATAAAAGTTTTTGTACAACTGATATTGCAAATTGTATTTGCAATTGTGTTTCCTAACTTCTTCGATTAATTTTTTATTAATATCGGTAATTTTTTTAAAATTTGGGCTCAACAAATTAATTTATTAAATTTTTTATATCTGAACATATATTTATACGGTCCACACGCTAATATATTTTGTCGGCAATAGAATTTTGACAATTGTCACGGCAATAATTGCCAAGATTATTGTTCGTGTGGTCTAGATGCTATATTAACTGCTTTCATGGTTTTACTATGTTAGGTATAGACACGGAAATGTTAGGTATAGACACAGAAATACATAAATAAATGAGTAAAGACGAAAAAATGGGCGCATCTTAATGATCTTCCTGCCTAGTGGACATTTTTTATTGTTTTCAATTGGAAAATGGAGTGAAGAGGGTGGTTGGGTCAAACATATCCACGTTGTCATCAGGATTTTGTAACTTTCCCTTGACAACTGAGATACTTATGTTGATTATATCCTGTATACAATCCATCCTTATGTCCGCATGAAAGACGAGGTCAGCTTTTTGCCTCTTCCGTGATGTGGTCTTAAGCATATGGATGCTGGCCATGTCTATCATATCGTCAATATTGATTGCTTTATAGTTTGGTGTGATAGCATGACAACGCTTTCCAACATGTGAAATTACTGACGAGCAAAATAGCTCAGATAATATTCAAGGCAATCAAACAAAATTCGGCGTGAAATTTTTCCCAGGGAAAAATTCCAACTAATAAAAAAATAATATGGAAAACAAAAAATTCTAGGCTTAAAAATTTTTAAACGCACTTAAATTTTACCAATTCCCATAAAAAAACACAAAAAATTCTAATCGGAAAAGGGAGAAATTGTCCTGATTAACAATCAAGTGCGTAATATTATATATTCCTTGTATTTAGAAAGTCAGCGTTTGGTCAATCAACATTAGATGTAATCAGATGGTCACTTGACTTCATCTGTCAATTCCAGTGACTACTAACAGGCCTATTCAATATTATAATCAATATGGTTTTCATCATACACATCATGACCAGAGAAGTCGTCATGAAGAAATTGTTTTTGTGTACATAACACAGCTCATAAAGTCTGCGTTCACCGTAATAACATGTAAACGTTTGAGATTAAATGTATGCCCCTATACGGTTTACAACTCAACTAAGTTTAGTTGAAATTTTAACAGCTTAACCTTAAAACAACTTAAATGTTTTTTGGCATTCTGATGTACAACTAATTTTAGTTGTATTCGAAACAAAGCTCGAAAAGAAAAGGTTTTTATCTGTGATAAGTTTTTTGAAACCAAAGTATCCATCACAAAACAATTTTAAATAGTTTTAGTTTTGGCCTTGTATTTTTCTCTTTAGATTTAGTATTTTATGAACGTGGCAACAATATTGGCTGACAAATGGGATTGGTTGGCGTCTGGAGTATTGAAGCAAAGCTAAAACAACACTCGAAACAAAAACCAAACTACAACTGATAAAAAGCAGTTGTCTCATGGTGAAAAAAGTTGTAAATCATAATAAAAA
This sequence comes from Tachina grossa, assembly GCA_949987645.1. Classification (NCBI taxonomy): domain Eukaryota; kingdom Metazoa; phylum Arthropoda; class Insecta; order Diptera; family Tachinidae; genus Tachina; species Tachina grossa. Next base: position 127,481,149 of record OX465276.1, on the reverse strand, counting down.
TTTTACAACTACAACTAAACTATCCATTTAGTTGTAAATCATGATAGGGGCCTCAGTTTTTTTCAAAGAAAACCTTAATATATTTTTTAGATATCCACGCTGCTTTAATACTTTACTAAGTCTATTTTACATGAAATTGACCAACTTCTGTGCTTCCTCAGCTGTGACTTTTGCCCAATCTGTATGCATAACACTTCGAAGTGATTCAGGTATGTGATGGAAAACGATCGTTTTCAAAACGATCATTTTGAAAAATTGTGATGAATTCCGATCGATTTTGAGTACAATTTTCGAGCCAATCTCAAACAACTGACTTCTAAAAAGCACACTTGAAGATAAAATATAAGCCATATAATAGAGCTGTGAAAATAACGGCCTCACCGATTTTTTGCACAGTTGTCTCAGTTTGTTCTCCTAAGTGTCCACTTTAATAATATATGACCGTTTGGCATGACAGTTGAACAGTGCTCCTGGGAAAATTCATCCACGGTTTTTTTTTGTCATTTTGGACTTGCCCGATTTTCTCGAAAACGGCCTCACCGATTTTTTGCACGGTTGTCTCATTTTGTTCTCCTAAGTGTCAAACTTAAGAATATATGACCTTTGGCATGACAGTTGAAGAAATTCATCCACGATTTTTATTTCATTTCCCCCTTGAATTCCCAAAATCGATGCTAACATGTTGATATATTTTTAAAAATACCCACGATTTTTCCTAATTTTTTCCCCGGTTTTTTAATTCCCGAAATAGACGCTATTTCGTCGACGCTATCTTGGCACACGTTAAACGCCCAATTTTATGCGTTTACAGATGGTTTCAATACTTCTCCGATTTATAGGTTTGCTGGCTTAAACACATTTTAAACAAAAAATAGAAATTAACTTGCACTGATTTATTAGCTCTAAAAAACTAAATGCATACTACAGGGTATATAAATCAGGGTGGCGCAGAATGAGCTATATGGTTTGAATTCTTTATAACTTTTTTAATTATTATTCATTCTTTGTTTTTTCATCATTTTGTGAAGAAGACTTGGGGAATTAATTATGAATCATTACATGATCGAACAGCGTACAAAAAAAGTTGAATTTTATTTTTCAAACCAACAGTCTATTTGTTGAAACGCACTATTGCGAGCACAAGCGATTTAAGCTGGCCTCCACGTTCACCAGATTTAACAGCTCCTGACAGTTTTCTTTGGGGATATTTGAACGAAAGAGCGCACGTTAACAAACCAAGAACCATACTACAACTCAAAACCAATATTCGAAATGAAATCATGGCCGTTATACCCGAAATTTCGCTAAAAATTTTGGAAAATATGATAAAAAGAGCATGTACATATGTGCGAAGCAGCAAATGAACATCACTTACAGAACATCATTTTTCAAAAATAAAAGTCAATATTTTTGTACGTTACTCGATCATGTAGTGATTCATAATTAATTTCCCAAGTCTTCTTCACAAAATGCTAAAAAAAAACAAAGGAATAATAATTATAAAAGTTATAACGAATTCAAACTAGTCTCCTGCACAAGATATCTTATAAAAACTTTTAAGACATGAGGGATTTTTCAAATGCTTTGCTACAGCGTAATCTTCTAAAACAAACGTTAACAACACTGTTTGCAAGAAATTTATTTGAGTATTGTAGGTATAAGAGTAAAGAAGAAAACACTTCGTGACGGAAGAATTTGTGATACTAGCTTCTTTCTACACATAAGCGCGTGTACAAACGTCATGCATGTATGTGTGTATGATCTTTTATTTTTCTGCGCACATGCAAAGGCACACACATGCACTAACATTAGTTGTATGCGGTTAATCACATAATAGCTTACCATCTACATATTACACACACACTCAAACGTACAATATGAAAAATAACAAGCATACACTAATCAACAGTACTTCTTTTGAGTGTTTGTTACAGACAAGCTGTCTCGGCGTCATCGCTTGCCACAACTGATACACACATACACCAATACATCCATCGTGCTTCGCTTATAGTACGACAGCATTTATTGTTGGTTTAGTATAATACATGCGACGTGAATAAATTTAAAAATCATGACGTTTTTACATTTCAAGACTGTTTACGCAGCTCTCTAATTCAAACCATATAGCTCCCCTGTCGGAAAATGAGTTAGCTTAAAGTTAAGTCATGGTTAAGCAAAAGTGAGTCACAACTGACTCAAAAGCTAACTCATTTACATTGCTAAAACTATTCAGTTTTTATACGTAATGTCCGCAGTGCGAGTCAGTACTCACTCACTTTGCAGCAGTATCACCTAACCATGAGCTAGCTCATTACGAGTTAACTTGTGGTGTATCAAAAATTTGTGCACTGTGAGTTAACTATGAATTGACTAACTTATGATTAGGTTTAATAATTTAGCTCAAGATGAATCAAAAATTAGTGCACTATGAGTTAACTATGAATTAGCTAACCCACGATTAGTTTTAATAATTTAGCTCATGGTGCATCAAACATGAGTGCACTGTGAGTTAGTTTAAGAATGGCTATTTCGTGGTTGGAATTATTATTAAAATTTTGACTTTTATTTATTTTATTTTGAAATTTTATGTATTTCTTTTTGTACTTTTATTGAGATCTTTTTGTATTTTTAATTAAAAGCATTAGTTTATTAATAAAAAATTATTGCAATATTTTTAAATATTAGAGTTCTTTTTCTTTAAAAGGCAAACTGCTTGAAAGTGACGCTTCTTTATTAATTTGAATCCGATTCGTATGGCTCTTTCTGGGTTCTCTTCTCCAACATCTCGAACAGAATCTAACAAATTATTCGAAAAATGTTTCCAGTATTAATTAACTTATCTTCTTTTGAAAAAAAAAATGTAATCTAAAAATCTGAATTCATTTCTTGACCGATTATGTATATGATACGTATCCATTAAAGCATCAAAAACTTTTTTGTATTCTTTTAGGGATAATTTTCCATGCACGCCATTTACATTTCCATGCACGCCATTCATCTCATATTGGAAAACATTTTCGTTTTTTCTTAACTTTTGCTATTTTACGTAAATACTTACGTTTCACTTTTTTATTTAATTTGAATTATCACTTTATTATATTATTTTCTTTAATTCTTTCTCTAAAATTTCTTTCAATTTTATATTTTTCAAGTATGTCACACAGCACTTTCAACAAATGTTTATATATTACGGGATTCACATAACTAAAAAAAAAAATGTTGACAATCCACCTGTTTAGAAAAATCACATGCACAGAGAAATTCAGCTCTTTTTTAAAAACAAATATTGCAACATGGTTTATTTTTTAAAAGTCTGACTCATCTTTGCATAAGTTTTGAGTTAGTTTATAAGTTAGATATAAATAAGATAGCCAAAAGTTAATTAATTTTTAGTCAGTTCATCAAATCCCGACAGGGTCATTCTGTGCCACACTGATTTACACACATACATATGTATAAAGGGTGTTTTTTATTGAGGTATAGAACTTTAAGTTGGCATCACTTTTTTAACTGGCGGCCATTTTATCAGCTGTCAAGTGATTAATATTTAGTTTGGTTTGCCATTTCATCATGAACAAGTTGACAAAAGAACAACGCTTGCAAATCGTGCAAATTTATTTCGAAAATAATGGTTCAGTTCGCGAAGTTTACCGCAAGCTCCGTCCATTTTATGGTCGACATAATCGTCCATCAGAGCAATTAACTCGTTTAACCATGGATCGTTTTCGCACTACGTTTACTCTATGTGATAGTACGCATCCGCAGAGACGTCGAACAGTGCGCACCGAAGAAACAATTGCCGCTGTAGAGCAGTGTTGAAGAGGACCCGAATGAATCGATTCGTTAATGGAGACCGGTATAGAGCCATGATAACCGACTATTTTGTTCCCGAATTGGATGGCATGAATGTGGATGAGTTGTGGTTCCAACAAGACGCCGCTACATGCCACACAGCGCACGTCACAATCGATTTATTGAAGGAAACATTCGATGAGCGCATAATTTCGCGGAATGGACCTGTCAATTGGCCACCAAGATCGTGTGATTTGACACCATTGGATTATTTTCTTTGGGGATATGTGAAGTCGCTCGTCTACGCCAACAAACCAGAAACGTTAGGGGACTTGGAAGCCAACATTCGTGGCGTTATTGCCAACATACGGCCCCATATGCTCGAAAAAGTGGTTGAAAATTGGACCTGTAGAATTGGCTTTATTCGAGCCAGCAGCGGCAGCCACATGCCCGAAATCATATTTAAACATTAATGGCATAAAATTATCCTTCCAATAAAGCCAAATTGATGGACATTAAAAGGATTTTCTTGTGTTTCATTTCAATTCAAAGCTCTATACCTCTTAAAAAAAACACCCTATATATGTACTATGGAAATGTTTTTATAAAGTATTTGTTAAAGAAAATTGACTTTTTTATAAACTTTACTTACCATTTCAGTATTGAAACATTTATAAAAAATTAAAATCACCATGATCCAAACTAAAATCGAACAAATAATCAATTGCCATGACATGGCAAAATCAACATCATCGTAGGTGAACAGATTGATGTCATTAAATAGAGTTCTGTTAGTTAAAAAAAAGTGAGTTTAAATTATCTTGCTACATAATAAATTTATTATTAAATAACTGAAATCTTACTTAAAATACAACACTGAGGGAATGTGATGGTTTACAAACTTATAAACGCTTGAATTTGTAGCTTCCGTCCCGTTTTGGATATATATATTGCAAAGCTGAAAACATAGATTTTGTTCAAAAATCTTATATCCCAAATGTTGCTTAAAGAAATTAATAGTTACATTTGTCTCTTCCTGTTCTGTTAAGTTCGTCGCCCATTTCTTAAAACCTTCACAGCTCCAGGGTAAGGTGGGCTGCATAGAAGCGAACATGTAAAGTAGAGGTACCATAGCGAAAATACTGTAATAGGAAAGCACGCAAATATTTAAGGCCAGCGTTACATAGCCGATGCCTAGAAAAAACGGATATTATAAATTAATTAATAAGGCTAAAAAAATAGATCGGATGTTTTTTTTCATATAAACCTTTAAAAAGGGGTGTTAAACGAAATGCTGAGATATATCCACTGCTGGAAAATTGTCCCAAAAACGATTGTATCACAATAAATGGTATTATGTAGAGAAATAAACTTAATAAATAAATTGGCACGAAGGCAACAACTGAAAAGAGAAACAAAATATATGAGATATGAAAAATTAATGAAATATTATATGTAAAGGGTGTCCCAACAAGAACGCAAGATTTAAATTTTAAGTAAAACACAGATATTTAAAAAAAAAATCGTGAAACTTTATTATATCGTAAAGTAGACAGAATGAGGTTATGTATGGAACAACATACGGGGAGATGGCCGCCGCGGCTTTGCTGGCACACGCGCGATCTTTTAATGAAATTTTCAATGACCATTTTGCGGTATTTCATTAATGCAGCGTCCAATTTCCTCTTTTAAGGCTTGAGTCGTCGTCGACTTATTCGCGTAAACCATCGACTTCAAAAAACCCCAAAGAAAAAAGTCTAATGGTGTTAAATCGCACGATCTAGGCGGCCAATTCTGGTCTCCAAAACGCGAAATAACACGACCGGGAAATGACTGATGCAGCAATTGAATTGTTTCTCTGGCTGTATGACATGTGGTGCCTTGTTGAAACCACATGCCCTCCACATCCATTTCTTCAATTCTAGGCAAGAAATAACTGGTTATCATTTCACGATACCGAACACCATTGACTTTGCGCTTGACCTGCCTCATTTTCATAAAAGAAAGGTCCAATGATTCCTCCAGCCCAAAATCCACACCACACAGTGGCACGTTGCGGATGCATTTGCTTCTCGTGAATCACTCGAGGATTTTCCTCACCCTAAATGCGACAATTCTGCCTATTGACGAAGCTATCAAATTGATCGCAATTTGCGAACTGTAGCCGCAAAACTTTCACCATTTTGGTAAAACAATTTCACAATGTGAATGCGTTGTTCATTCTTGTAGCGCTCCATTTTTACTAACCTCGTACCTTCTACTAGCAAACAATAACAATTGTTCAAATGTCAAACAATGACACTTCGAATGGCGCCAAATTTAAATCTTGCGTTCTTGTTGGGACACCCTTTATATCGCACACTAAATCATAAACAGTCACAACTGAAAATTAACGAAATGTTGTTTTCATAAACCAGTTTGCTGAACAAATCTCTAACGGCCGCAAATTGCCCGCCCCAATAATGGACTTCCTTGGAAGCTCATTTTTTACTGGGAATCAACGATATAAAAAAATCTTAAGTTTAACATTCGTTAACGCACTAATAATCCCAAATTATTATTTTACTTATGTAGTAAAATATATATTTTATTTTTGTTAAAAATACATTGAAATTGATTATTGAGGGGTTTAGATGGATCCTATGCGCATTTCACTATTGCTAATGCTGATCATCAGGGAACCGTTACCCAAAATTTTTCTATATTAAACTTTTATTTAAACAAATGAGAAGCTCAACAAATAATAAAGTTGAAACAAGAATTCAATAATCAACATGCTTTTTATTTTCTTACTTACTACATTGGCTGACTTTTTTCAGCTCTAATTGTAGTTGTAAAAAGTATGTAAAGGAAATAAATGTAAATTATTATTATTGTTTACTTGTTTAGTAAAAAATTTTTTATTAAACATACATATATTGAAATTGATTATTGGGGGGTTTGACGTGATTGCACCCTACTAAAATACTTGTGTTGCAACACTCTATTCTGGAATACCCTACAAGAAATAAATGACTGAAACTAAGCCAAACAAAATTTGTTCACTAACACATTTGCAACAATTTTACATTGAATAGTGAAAGTCCATTGACTAGTCATTTGCTCGGAAGTGATGATGGACTTATTTATTAATTATAGTTGCTGTACTCTAGCATATACATATATTAAAGGGGAATAAAAACAAAACAGCAATAATTTATGTTACAAAATAGAATTTTTAAAACAAAATTTAAAATTTGTGAAACATACATACGTATACTTTTATCAAAATATAATAATAAATATAAAAGATAAGTATATAATACAAAAAAAATAAAATGATTAAAAGAAACTACCAAGGAAAAAAATTTGTTGCCATCAAACGGAAAGGAAAAAATTCACGCAGAACATGTGCAAAGTGTAAGCGAAAATTGAATTCCTGGCCCAATTGCATCTACATCTACAAATGCAGGTGAGTTCAGTGACAAATGTAATGTAGGTCCTATAAGAAACGATCCTATATGTATGAAGGAAAAAATAAAGTTAATGAAATTAATAATCTGTGTTTTGGGCATCGGGGAATGGATAGTTGTCAAGAACCTAGGGCAGATTGCTGTTAGCTTGGAGTCAGTTGAGGCTAATGTAAGTTTTTAAAATTTCAAACTTTTCCTATTTTTTATTATTCTAACAAATACATAAATTTTTTTATAAGATTGTAACGAAGGCAAAGATACTGGCTCAGACAAAGCTTTTAATGGAATGTAAGGTTTATTTGAAAAAGGTGGAGGAGTTCAAAACGCCGACAAAATTTGAGGAAAAACGAGACAAACAGAAAAAAAGCCGTATCTTCCGTCTCGTGACACTTCTGTATGTTTTGTGTTCGTGTGTTAAGCATAACTGAACAATGGACCAAGTAGCCAGCATGCTGACCTTGCGGTCCGTTGCAGGCGTAAAAGAAATCGCGGAGAATCTCGAATCAGAAGATTTCGCGCAAACAACGGTAACAAAGAAACTTTTCTGTAATATTTTAAAATAAATTTTTGTTACCTTTTCACAGATGCAAGGGACATCGGAGGACGACAGTAGTATCATCCGCTCTCTATTTACAAATGACCTGCCTAAAATGTATAATTGGGATAGGAGGTGGGAGAAATATGCATTAGCTAAGCTAGGCATTGTGAATAAAATTCTAATAGGTATACATGTACATAAATGGATTAAATTTATTCCTAATTATACATCTTAATGCAATATTTCTTCTACAAATTTCAGATGTTTTTCAAAAGCAAGGCGCTTTGCAATTTGAGAAAAGTGTACAAAAGACTGTTAAACGGAGCCACCACCGTAACAAAAAAAAAAAAAAAAAAAAAACCTGTAAAAGGATAATAATAATAATAACGTTTTTTTACTTGTTTTTTCTTGTTTATTTTTAAATTTCTTTGTTTTGAATTAACATTTTGTTTTCTTGCTGTTTTAGAACGTTTTTATTGCTAATTTTCATGTTCCTTTATTTTTCTTTGTTTTCAGTGATTTCGTTGTATTTTTATTGTTTTATGTTATTATTAATTATAATTGTTAATTTGTTACTTGTTAAAATATTTTTAAATTAAGTATAATAAAAGCTAGAAATAATTAAAAAAAAACTACCTTAATTTAATAATCAGCTCTAAATGGTTTATACATCAAGGGTGACTAATCAACTGTGAAGGGTATATTTATTAGTAATGATTAGTCAGATGTGTATAAACCAGAGCTGTTATATTTCAATTACGATTACTAATCAATTAGATTACATTTTAAAAAGAATTGTACTGATTATATATGTAATCCCTTTAAAAGAATTTCTGATAAATAATTGATTACGATTACTAATAATCGAAAAGTAATCTGAATTACTAGAAATTACAAATCAAATCAAAAAGAATCAAAAGTAATCAAAAAGAATTAAAAGTAATCGGATTATTTTTTTAATAACTTTTAATTATTTTTGACTATTTTTTGTAATTTCAAGTAATTCAGATTACTTTTCCAATATTAGTAATCGTAATCAATAGTAACCGTGCGAAACTGAAGATAATTGTAATTTAATCATTACTCAAGCCGCGTTCAGACTATTATACTTTGTATTTATACTTGTCAAAAATTCAAATAATACGTGCAAGTGCGATAGTCTGAACGCAAAATGTCCTCAAAGTGGCAAATAATACGATAAAAATTTTGACGATAATAATTTTCATTAGATCAGGGTTGCATTTTCACACAAACCAAACTTCCAAGTCGGCTGTTTCGCCGCCGATAGCGTGTCGTCATTGATGTAATATTTTGTCACATGTATATCGGCTCAAAATTTTGAATAAGTGAATCGTATGGAAGTATATTTCGTTGACGTAACTTTTTAACGTTTTTGTAATATCTTTTCTTAAATTTTTTTCTGTTATTTACATAGAATATTTTTATCTGCTGAATTTTTTCAAGTGTCGGCACGTCCCCGCCTGCATGAAACCGCTTTGCCGCCGCTAGTAAATGAATAGCACAGACATTTTCATTGAACAGCTGTTTTGTTTTCTACTTGCATTACACATTTGATTTGAAGTGTGATGGTCTGAACACAATATGTGATTTTACGTTAGATTTTTTTGACAGTCGCAACGAATGTATTTAGATTTCTGTATCGTAAAATGTGATGAAAGTATTAATACTTGTATAATAGTCTGAACGGGGCTTTAAGCCGCGTTCAGACTATTATACTTTGTATTTATACTTGTCAAAAATTCAAATAATACGTGCAAGTGTGATAGTCTGAACGCAAAATGTCATCAAAGAAGCAAATAATACGATAAAATTTTTGACATCCCATAAGACTTTTTCGTTTTTAGAAAATTTTCTAAACGATAATACTTTTCATTAGATCAGGGTTGCATTTTCACACAAACCAAACTTCCAAGTCGGATGTTTCGCCGCCGATAGCGTGTCGTCATTGATGTAATGTTTTGTCATATGTATATCGGCACAACATTTTGAATAAGTGAATCGTATATTTCGTTGACGTAATTTTTTAACGTTTTAGTAATATCTTTTCTTAAATTTTTTTCTGTTATTTACATAGAATATTTTTAACTGCTAAACTTTTTCAAGTGTCGGCACGTCCCCGACTGCATGAAATCGCTTTGCCGCCGCTAGTAAATGAATAGCACAGACATTTTCATTGAACAGCTGTTTTGTTTTCTACTTGTATTACACATTTGATTTGAAGTGTGATAGTCTGAACACAATATGTGATTTTACGTTAGATTTTTTGACAGTCGCAACGAATGTATTTAGATTTCTGTATCGTAAAATGTGATGAAAGTATTAATACTTGTATAATAGTCTGAACGGGGCTTTAACAGCTATGGTATAAACACATGCATATGTGTATGTATGTACATATATTTTTATACCCTTTACCAAAAATGGTAAAAGGGTATATATAGGTTTGTCATTCCGTTTGTAATTTCCAGAATATTAATAAGCGAGCCATAAAGTATATGTATTCTGGATCCTTATGCATAGGGAAGACGAATAAGCGATGTCCGTCTGTCTGTACGTGAAATCGGTTTTCCGAAGCTCCCAGAAAAGCTAGAGACTTCGTTCTTGAACTGGTGTATCAGAAATGGTCGAAATAAGATTGGTATTGAAAATCAGTAAAATCGAGCAGACGGTTTCAGAGCTGGAAAACTTAAACTTCATTTTGCCATACAAAATAACTACCGAAAACTAGTTATTGTTATTTTTTTATTAAATAAACTTATTTTATACTTCAGTATGAATAAAATTAATATTTCTTAATAAGAAAAAAGTTAAAAAAAATTAAATAGACGTTTCCAGGGTTGGAAAACTTTAACTTTTTTTTACAAAATTATACAAAATTAATTTACTAAAAGAAATTTTTCCTTTTTTTATAAATTAAATATATCTTATATTCTAAGAAGAAAGAGATTGGGTTAAAAAGTCAGAAAAATCAAAAAGGATAATTCCAGTGTTGGGAAACTTAAAATTTTTGTGATATAAAAAATTAACTACCGTAAACTAATTTGTATATGTTTTTATTAAATTAACTTATTTTATACTTCAGTACAAATTAAATTGGTATTTTAAATTAAAAAAGAAAGTTAAAAAAATTAAAAAGACGTTTCCAGGGTTGGAAAACTTTATTTTTTTTTTCTTATACAAAAGTAACTTATTAAAACAAATTTTTTCTTTTTCTCTATAAATTAAACATATCTTAGATTCTTAAAAGAAAGAGATTGGTGTAACGAATCAGAAAAATCAAAAAGAATGATTCCAGGGTTGGGAAACTTACACTTTTTGTAATATATAAAAGTAACTAGGTCTTACTATTTTTTTTACTTTTTAATTAAATGATCTTATTTTATACTGCAGCACACATTAAATTGATATTAAAAATTAAAAAAAAGTTTAATACATGAAAAAGACGTTTCCAGGGTTGGAAAACTTTAACTTTTTTCTTATACAAAAGTAACTAACTAAAACAAATTTTTTCTTTTTCTCCATATATTAAACATAGCTTATATTCTTAAAAGGAACATATTGGTGTACGAAATCTGAAAAATCAAATAGAACGGTTCCGGGCTGGAAAACTTACAACATTTGTGATACATAAAATTAACTACCGAAAACTAATTTTTATTTTTTTTTTATAAAATTAACTTATTTGATACTTCAGTACGAATGAATTTGGTAATTCAAATTAAAAAAAATTTAAAAAATTAAAACGACGTTTCCAGGTTTGGAAAACCTTATTTTTTATACAAAAGTAACTTACTAAAACAAATTTTTCCTTTTTTACTATAAATTAAACATATCTTACATTCTTAAAAAAGATTGTTTTTAAGAATGCAGAAAAATCAAAAAGGGAGATTTCAGGTTTGGGAAACTTACACTCTTTGTGATATAAAAAATTAACTACCGAAAATTAATTTTTTTTTTATTAAATAAACTTATTTTATGCTTGAGTACAAATAAAATTGGTATTTAAAATAAAAAAACCATTAAAAAAATTAAAAAGACGATTCCAGGTTTAGAAAACTTTAACTTTTTTTTGTGAAAAAGTAACTTAGTAAAACAAATTTTTCCTTTTTTCTATAAATTAAACATATCTTAAATTCTTAAAAGAAAGTAATTGGTGTAAGAAAAAGAAAAATCCAAAAGAATGATCTCATGGTTGTGAAACTTACACTTTTTTCGATATATAAAAGTAACTAAGTCTAATTAATTTTTATCTTTTCCTTTATAGATTATACATATTTTACGTTTTAGAAAGAAGTTTGGTGTAGAAAATTATAAAAATAAAAACCACAGCTCCAGAGCTGGAAACTTTGAACTTTTTTTCTGGATATTAATTAAAGTAACTAAATAAAACATTTTTTTTAAAATTTCCTTTTTTCTTTTTTTTACTTAACGCACTTTCTATATTTTTTTAAGAACTACTAGATTGATATAAGGAGTCAAAAAAATCTAATATTTTGTAGATAAAAGTAACTAGGTCAAATTATTTTTTTCTTTTTGTTTATACTTTATGTATGTGCTTATGTATGTATCTCTATACTACATAAAAACACTTTGGTAAAGGGTATATAAGATTCGGCACAGCCGAATATAGCACTCTTACTTGTTTTAACTTATTCCGTATTGTTATTAGTAATATTTCTTAGTCCCTGTCCACACTTGCAATTTTTGTTGCAGCAATTCTTGAGTTTATTGGTCAGAGATGTCAGAAGATTGGGGAGGAGTACACAGTTTCATGTGCTCGGCAATTCTCTTTTGAATTTAAATTCGTAATTGCTAATTTCAAGTTGTTAGTTGTATTAGACGTTTTTTATAATTTTATTTCTTCAGTTGTATGAAAAGCAAAAAATAACAAAAAGTAAATACAAATGTTAATTTTTCAATGAAATTTGTGGTGTAATAACTTTTTTTAATGCATAATTGCAATATTAGAATTTCGTAATGTTTTTACCGATTACTGAAAAAATTCATTAACGGCCATATGTATAATCAAAAATTGGCATGAAGTTAGCATAAGTGACAAAATTGAACTAAGTGTTGACGAGTTCCTCTATACAATTTGATATTAAAAATCACCGCATAATGTAGTTTTAACAGAGGATTACATCCTAGCATGAGTTTTAATGTAAAAGTATATGGCAAAACACGTTAAGATCATATTCAATTTTGCCACTTATGCTAACTTCATGCCAATTTTTGATTATACATATGGCCGTAAATTTTTACTGCTAATGAAATTTAATTTGCATTACCAGTAAAATCGCAGGGCCGTATTCATAATAAAATTGTAGCAATTGGCAAAGTTTTTTTCATTAAAATTTTGAGACTTTTGTGTGAAAAACATTTAGCCACTTGGTAGAATTTCATTATGAATACGGGCATTACTGATTACTGAAAATTCAATGCACTTCATCATATAATTAATCATTTAGGCATTCATTTAGATTCATTCATTTAGGTAATCAGTAAAAATTTACTGGAAATTTTTTTTTATTATTTTTAATGAAATTTAAGTGGTATTTCAAAGTGCTCATCTATGGTAAATGCCTTTTCTTTTACTTTTTAATTTTTAATTCCTGTTGTTCATCGTTTAGTTAATGCTGTTCTTGTTGTTGTGTACGCATTGCAATTAAAATAAATTCAGTAAAGTGCGACTTTGACGTACATACATTCAGTATGGAGCATTTTTTTGATGTGGCTTTTTTCCTTTTTTTGAGTTGTTTTTAGTTAAAACGATTTTTTCAGTTTTGTCATTGTTTTCGATTTGGAATTTTTTTCTCTTTTCGGGTTTTTTTTTTTCATTTTCGCAATTTTTTTCAATTTGGCGAATTTTTTTCATTTTTGGAATTTTTATTCTCTTTTTGGGGTTTTTTCATTTTGGCGATTTTCTTCTGTTCTTGGGTTTTTTTTAATTTTTGGCGATTTTTTAATTTTGGCGATTTTTATGTTTAAGGGCTATTTTTCATTTTCGCTATATTTTATTTTGGCGATTTTTTTCTGTTTTTGGTTTTATTTTTATTTTGGCGATTTTTTCATTTTGGCGATTTTTCCGGTTTTTCGCGATTTATTTTAGTTCTAGAAATTTTTTTTAATTTGGTGCTTTTTTTTGTTTTGGCGATTTTTGTTTTTGGCGATTTTTTTAGATTTGGCGATTTTATAATTTTTTAGTTTTACCGTTTTTGAAAATTTCAAGAGTTTTGCTCTTACTGTTTCCAAGATACAACAAGTTGTCAAAATTACAAATTCAAAATTACATTAACGCATGGAACACCCTTTAATTTAAATTTTTTAAATTAATGTTAATTGTTGTAGTCTGCATAAAAATACACTAACTTTACAAATTTCAAGTGTATATATGTATGTACATACTAGAGACCTGCGTAAACAGTCTTTAAATGTAAATACGTCATGATTTTTAAATGTATTCACGTCGCATGTATTATACTAAACCAATAATAAATGCTGTCGTACTATAAGCGAAGCACGATGGATGTATTGGTGTACGTGTATATCAGTGTTAACAAGCGATGTCGCCAAGACAGCTTGTTTGTAACAAACACTCAAAAGAAGTACTGTTGATTAGTGTATGCTTGTTATTTTTCATATTGTACGTTTGAGTGTGTGTGTAATATGTAGATGCCCTGCAGTCAGACTGGGGCCAAGTGTCTCTATGTCAACACTAAAATTCTAGTAGTAGTTACATTGTCTACAATTTCTCTTCTATTCGTCAGTATAAAAGAAATAGAGAAAACAGATGTGGTGTATTTCTGGTGAATTTTGCAACAACTTGTCAATATACATAAATTTGTGTGTACGTAAGGTATAGAAATGTACCAGTAAATGTCTGGCTGGTATGTCTCCGTGTTCCCATAAGAACTATAAATTCACTTCCTAGTCCATTGTTTTAGTGTTACTAGTAGATTTTCAATGACAAGCACATGCTAAATGTCTATAGCATAAAGTATTGTATGGGGAATAATTGTAGGAGTAGTACTGGTGACAAAGTCAAAAGCGACTCAGTACATTTTCACTATTCGCACTTTCTGCAGGGTGGTAAGCTATTATGTGATTAACCGCATTCAACTAATGGTAATGCATGTGTGTGCCTTTGCATGTATGTGCGCATAAAAATAAAAGATCATACACACATACATGCATGACGTTTGTACACGCGCTCATGCGTAGAAGGAAGCAAGTATTACAAATTCTTTCGTCACGAAGTGTTTTCTTCTTTACTCTTATACCTGAAACAAATTTCTTGCAAACAGTGTTGTTAACGTTTGTTATATAAGATTTCGCTGTAGTATGCATTTGAAAAATCCCTCATGTCTTGAAAGTTCTTATAAGATATCTTGTGAAGGACACTAGTACATACAATTGTATGTATAATACATGGGATTTTAACATTTTTCGTTGCTCGTTTTGGGACACCCTTTAATGTTTAACTCTCATGCATTTGTTGTTGTAGCGGCCAAATGTCTAAAGTGTAGACTCTACACACTGTGTCCAAATTTCAGGTCCGTAGCTCTTACGGTTCTGGAGAAAATACCCTGTGACAGACAATGTAAAATTTTGACAAATTCGCTTTAGGATAAAAAAATTTGACTACAAGTCGCCGACTATCATCAATTTTTTTAAAATGAAATTTTTATATAAAACAATATTCTTTTATGTAAATGATGCAAAATTTTTCACAAATTAAAATAAACAATTCATTTTTCACAGTCTAACTACATTTAAGAGACGTAAGAATGTATGTAAAAGGCGACGGCTAAAAGCGACGGCTAAAAGCGACGGCGGTGGATTTAAATTTTATGATACCATGCTTTTTATTGCATTTTGTCAAAAATTTACCTGTTGTGTCAAAATTTCTACTAGCCCCCAGGGCTAGTGAAATTTTATTCACCTCAGAAGGGACAACAATTTACTTACAGTAGTACTTTGCTACCGTTTGGCACAGGCCTTACGTTCCTTTTCACAATGTATGATTAAGAGTTTACGTACATAAGTAAAATAATAATTTGGGATGATTATGTAGAGCGTTAAAAAAAATTAAAATTTTGTTTGTTAACTAAAAATTTAGAATAATACCTACATATGTATCAGAGAACAGAATGAAACCATTGGTATTTTCTAATAATTCATAAATTCGTTGCTTTTGCCATGCATTTATCGCTACATTTACACATGAAAGTACTTTCTTGAAATTTCTGTATACGTATTATAAATAAAAATTTTAATGAAATAAATGACTTTCATGAAAATTTCTTGTTAATTTTCATAGTAAAGTGAAAGTTCATTTTAAAAATGTCGTCGAAAAGTAAAGTTGAAAAAAATGTCTTGTTCACTTCTTAACTAGACTTACCCAGAAAATTACTTTACATCTCCATATCTCTAACTTTCACTGCTTTGCATTTGAACTTACTTCAATAAGGCCCAAATTCGCAGTCTAACTCCCGTTGCTTAACTAACAAAATCACCTACACAAATTTATATGGCAATTAATTGGGAATAAGTATTATTATTAATATTTTAATAATATTATTGTTTTAAAAAGGCATGAATTGTTTTCTTCATGTACATTTGAACGCAAGATATTATAATTATTTAAATATTTGTACAAAATAAGGATCATTTATTATAACTATTTGTCATAATCCTGTATATTTGTACAAATCTTTAAAGGGGGTAACACTGTTAACCTTTTTTCATTTTACTTTCTGAAAACATTAAAAATTTACTTTCTTGAAAAAATCGTTGAAAGCTGACTGGAAATTAAAAACAATGTGAGTGTGGTAGTAAAAAATTTTTATTGTATTGCTACTTTCTTGCAATTAGTTTCATGTGTAAATGGTAGGTATGCGACAACAATAACAAATGAAATTGCGATTTGTTGATTGCTCATACGCACTCTGTTGTTACAATGTCGTTTTAAATAAAAGTTTGCATTTACGAATATACCCAAAGTCAATAACATCATTTCAGTTCAATATTTTTTTAAATTTTTTTTATAATCCCCGTAATTTCTACATACATATGTATATGTAGATATCTCTTAAGTGTCCAGGAGACGTACAAAAAAACCCATCAATCACATAATTGTGTGCGTGCAGTCGTTTCTTTTCGGCTACACGTACACGTTGTCGGCACTGATTGATGAGAATCAAAAAATTTTGATATTTTTATTTGACGGCTGATTATTTGTACGTCTCCAAATCTGATTGACAAAAAAAATGTCATTTGCTTTGTGTTATTTGTTCTGTGACGACATGGAGAAGTGCGCGGATGAAAAAAATTAATTTGCACTTTATGAAAATGTACCATTGATCTTTGTAAAAAACCAAACAATCAAAAGACTACAAAGAGTTTTATGATTATTATAAATATTATATTCTCTAATTTTTCTAATCTTAATGGGTAGTGTGAATAAAAAAATTACTTAAAAATTGTTTTTAAAACCCCAAATACATATGTATTTATGTATGTGAATTTTGTGTTTAAAACAAATTTTTAACTAAAAAGCAAATACATACGAGTATGTACATATTTTTTTTAATTCACACTACCCAATGTCTTGTTTTTGTATTGAAAATCGTTTGTTTGTTTCGAAATTTTTTTAAGGAAAATATGTTTGTTTTTTTAGAATGGTTTGAAAAATTAGAATTATTATTGATATAAACAATAATAATAATAATAATAATAGATGAAAAATTAGAGTGGAAGATATAAAAATTATTATTTAGCTCTGTATATATGTTTAATGTGCTTTTTTATACAAAGATTTCATAAAGTTTTAATGCCGCTAATAACAAAAAATCATCATCCGATGAAGACATATATGCCATCGCACACAACGAACACAAAATTAAAATGCTGATTGACGATTTTATTTGTACGTCTCCGAAAAATCATCAATTAAACGACACTAACACATTCTTCCCGATTGATGGCTTTTTTTGTACGTCTCCTGGACACTTTAGGGCCATTATTACAACCTAAAGATAAAGTTCCTAATAGTTAACCTTAACATTAGCTAACGTGAACGATAAAGTGACCATTTTTCATTATTACAACTGTTCGATAAAATAATTAATACAAGCGATGTATTGTGGCAACTGTGGTGTACATACAGGCTACTTTGACTGTTAAAATGCTTAAAGTTCACTTTGAAAGTTACCATGAGGATACACCTGCTGTTAGCTTATCAGTCACTTTTACATTAATGTTTACTTGTAATAATCAAAATATATTTACCTGTCAGATAACATCCTAAAATTAACTATTTGTAAGTTGTAATAATGGCCCTAGTGTCCAGGAGACGTACAAAAAAAGATAAAGTTCCTGATAGTTAACCTTAAGATTAGCTAACGTGAACGATAAAGTGACCATTAATTTGTTTCATTATTACAACTGTCCGATAAAATAAATAATACAAATGATGTAATGTGGCATTATTGGTGTAGATACCGGCTACTTTTGACTGTTAAAAGCTTAAAGTTCACTTTGAAAGTTACCATGAGAATAAACCTGCTGTTAGCTTATCAATCACTTTTACATTAATGTTTGCTTGTAATAAACAAAATATATATTGATGTTTAAAGTAGGGATGAAACGATACGAGTAAATACAAGTAGGTACTCGATAATTTTTCTCATAATCCAAGTACTTTTGGTATCGATACTTTACTACTGAGTATCAAGTAGGTATCGGTAAAATTTACTCGTATCGGTCAAAAATATTCCTTTCTTATTTGCCACAACAATATTGAACATGACGTTAGTTTAACAAAATTTCATTTGTTCGTATTAAGTTTAAATTTATGTTTAGAATATATCTGTGGCAAAAAGGAAAAAGTGCTAAGTCGGGATAAGCTGTTTTTAAGTTGACGGTACCCATGTAAACTCCGTATTAGAAAGTACCCCTGGGCAAAATTTCATTTATTTTGTGCGCTTTTTTAGGAAGTTATAGCGCGATGGCTTACTTCTTATCTTTTTTCGTTCTATAATCTCATATGGAATATTACCTTACTTTAGCTTATGCTTTGGTATATTTCAAATCGAATATTTTATTTATAGTGTAGAACGAAATTTTCTAAAAGAAATATAAGTGAATACGGAATTTCCTAATTTAACTGTAAAAGAAATACTCGTGGATTTCCGAAAATCGACTTGAAAGTTTAAAAGTGCTCTTGCAGTAGAGCAGTAAAATATGACTCAAGCACTTTTTCCTTATTGTATTTACTTTTGTTTCACTACATCAAATCATATGAAGAACTTGTCCGATACAAGTACGTATCGATGCTTTTTATTCGATTCTGAGTAGGTATCGATACTTTTGAAGCGATACCGTATCAAGTAAAAGTATCGATGCCTTGGTAGTATCGTTTCATCCCTAGTTTAAAGTTTTTTAAACGCACTAATACAGGTATGTGATAGAAATCGTTTTCGATTTAAAATCGACTGAAAAACGTAAAAAGTTGTGATGCACACATTTATTTCGATTTCATTCTGGGGGCAAATTACGGCACTCGTTATCGAACGAAATATTTCAATAGAGTTTATATGGAAATGTTTCGTAATTTCGTTCAATAACGAGTGCTGTAATTTGCCCCCCGGTTATGTTTTAAATCGAATTCGATTTTATTTCCCATCTTGTTCTATGAAAATATTAGTAAAAAAAGATGTGATGGAAAACGAAATTTGTGTTGTTTTTGCGTTATTAAATCGAGCAAGCATGAGTTGACGATTTAGAAATTATTTTATATCTGAACAAAATTTTC
Organism: Tachina grossa; assembly: GCA_949987645.1. NCBI lineage: Eukaryota > Metazoa > Arthropoda > Insecta > Diptera > Tachinidae > Tachina > Tachina grossa. The sequence goes on along the minus strand of OX465276.1, from coordinate 127,461,531 downwards.
CTGCAATAACTTGTGTGAAAATGTAAGTAAAATGCTTTAAAATAATTAAAGGCAGATGATATTACAATAAAAGGAATTTTTTATTTAAATTTATTTTTAAAGAAAATTTATTATTTGACATATTGTCAGAAGTGTACATAAAATAGTTGAAATTTATTTGCTAAATAATAAATTTCAACTATTTTATGTACACTTCTGACAATATGTATGTCAAATAATAAATTTTCTTTAAAGTTCAATTAATGTTTTATTTTTCATTTAGCCTTGTAAATACTTTTATTGTTATCCAATGGATTTCTAATTGTATAAGGATGTAGAAGAATAAAATGGGTTCACCTGGATATAAATTATTTGCTGGGTTTCGTATCAGTTTCAAAGCCTACTAAGCTTATTTTTTCTTTTCTGATTTTCAAAAGTATTATTATTTTATGGATTCTCATATAGTTTTTGAAAGTCTATGCATAAAGTAAGAGGTTTGTGACTGTTTAGGATTTGTGGTTAAAGTCTACTGATGATTTGGTTCAAGCGCCAATGAAATACGTATATAGACATGCTAAACTACCAGCAAATAAATTTTAACTAAATTTATTTTTGTTTGAAAGAATTTAATTGTATGTACATATGTTGAACCCGATCAGCAAAAATCTGCCGCCGACATGTATTGAAAACACTTAGTCGCCGTCGATATGACGATTTTATTCCAAGACTTTTCTATGGTTTTAAAATAAAAGTTTTTCATTATAAAACCCGGTGTTTGAAATGAAGAAAAAATATGCCATTGCTTACAACAATTGCTTCAGCAAATCACGATCCAATGATTTTCGTTTCGCCGTCGCCGAAAATATCTTTGGCAAACTGCAGCCGGTTTCTGCATTATTGGCTTCAATTTCAGTTAGCAGCAAAAAATATAAAGGAACAAATTGATTTTTTTGTAACCAACTGAAAATGAAACAAAGTTGAAATATGAAATCGATGCGTTTTCTGTCACACCAAAAACAATTTTCTACGTTTTGAGCTTGCGATTTCATTTCAAATCGAAGCGATTTCCATCACATACCTGATAATCCCAAAATTAATATTTTACTTATTGAGTAAAATATTTTTTTATTAAAAATACATTGAAATTGATTATTGAGGGGTTTAGCTGGATCCTATGCGCATTTCACTGTTGCTAATCAGCGTTGTCAACTTAGTGCGTTTCGCACCATTTTGGGTGCTTTTTGAAATTTTTTGTGCGAAAAATTCCCTGCGTGGTGCGATTTTTTTAAAATTTCGGTGCGTTTTTTAATTTTTGGTGGCACCAACGCAAATTTAACACAACAGTGGGTTAAAACGAAAATTATTGTTGTGAAACTTACCAACTTCCTGATAGTGTTAATTACCATATTAGTAGTAATGATGTTTGTAAAACATATAATCTAAAATGAAAATATTAGCTTTATTAATTTGGAATAATTAATTTTTGGTCTCTTTTTAAAAAGTTTTAAGCCGAATTTATAAAATTAATGCACAAAAATGTCCATCCAAAAATATTTTTTTATTATGCAATTATTTATATTAATTAATTAATAATTAATTAAATTAAATTAATTATTAATTAAATTAATATAAATTTCTTTTACTATATCGAATCAAAAATGCGTATAACTTAGACCACTTTCATAATATATGTAATAATTTGTTGTTTTTTTTTTTTGGTTAAGTTTTTTTAATTATGTACATATGTATATTGTAAAAGACTGTTTGTTTTTATTGTTATAATTATTTTTATATAAACTTCTGATAAAAAAAAATATTTGAATAAAATGATATATAATTAACTTTTATTAGTTTTAAATCCTTTATATTAATCGTTGATCTATTTAAAAAGTTTTGTACAGAGTTTATGAAATTAAGAAAAAATATCATCTATGCATGTAGTACAAATGAATATTAAAAAATTTGCTAAGTTTTTTAGGTTTTATTTTTTTGAACCCTGAACTGTAAAACCATGTTTTAGTGTTAAATTTTTTACACAAAAAAATAATTTCTTTAAAAAAACCCTGGTGCGTTTTTTTGTAAATGGCGCGTTTTTTCTCCACTTAGGTGCGTTTTGAAATTTCAAAGTTGACAACGCTGTTGCTAATGCAAATCATCAGGGAACCTTTATAGCCTTTTCACACTTACTCACATCTTTCATCTTTCATCAATTTGGCAAGATGATAACATCTTCCCATAAGAATTATACAGGGCTGAATGTTTAACATCTTTCAACATCTTCAAAAGATGTTCCTATCTCACTTTGTTTCATTCAACATCTTTCGATTATTTTAGTGTCATCACTAGAAAAAATGTATACAACTATACATACATGCATACATACTATAAAAATGTATACATATGTATGTATGTATGTATGTATGTATATCTACATATGCATGTACATATGTACATACATTCAAAGCTACATTTTGGAATATTTTTCCCAAAAAAAGATCCGTAATTACTCTAAGACTTTATTATATAAATATGTATGTATGTATATGTATGCATATAATAAAATCTGTTATATATTTTTCCAAAACAAAATAAATTAGATAAAAATAGTTGCAAATGTCTACGCAAAATCTTTGCGGATAAAATTTTTAATATTTCTACATCATCATTGTCCGCTGGCATAATTTCTACATAATTTCTAGCATTATTTGTTTCTGCTCCTCAGGAGCCAGCAATTAAATCAATTTCTACTGAATTTTTAAATTGCATTTTATTATTTAATTATTGGTTGCTCACACTCGTAAAAATAGTATTACAATACATGACAGATGAAAGATGAAAGATGTTGTAATGTGAACAGGTTTTTTCAATTTTCAACATATTCCATGTATTCCTCAAAGATGTGAGTAAGTATGAAAAGGGTATTACCCAAAGTTTCTTAGAACAACTAGAGTTATTATGTTATAAACTTTTATTTAAACAAATGAGAAGCTCAACAACAAATAACAAAGTTGAAACAAGAACTCAATAATCAACAAGTTTTTTTATTTTCTTACTTTACCATTAATACATTGGCTGACTTTTTTTCAGCTTCAAATTGTATGTAAAAAGAAAATAAATGTAAATAACAACAACAGCTATTTAAGTATAGAGTGTTGCCACACAAGTATTTTTTTGACCAGGTGCAGTCAATTTAATAATTAGTGTTTTTTACGGGAATTGTTAAAATTTAAGTTTAAAGTTTTTTAAACGCACTAATAATCCCAAATTAATATTTTACTTATTGAGTAAAATATTTTTCATGTGTAAACATCTATACGCTAGGGGGTAAAAATCTTTTGACTTTAATTTCTTTGTTGATATTTCTTTGCTGACATTTCTTTGCATTGTCAAATCGGTGTGAGCTATGTATGAGTGTATTAGTGTTTGAAAGAAGCAATACCAAGCAGAGAAACAAGTCGACCGGCTCGAAGCCGACGGTGCGCCGTCGCTGGTTATTTTTCTGTATATTTCCGTACACCAAAGGTGAAAATGAACCCTAGGAGCTACGGACTTGAAATTTGGACACAATGTGTAGACATTTGGCCACTACAACAACAAATACATGAGAGTTAAAAGGGTGTTCCAAAACGAGAAACGAAAAATGTTAAAATCCCATGTAATATACATACAATTGTATGTACAGTCAAATCCGATAATTCGTAGTAGCAAGGAACCGGCAATTTCTTACGATTTAGCGGGGTTTTTTAATTTATTTACTAAAACTATTAAAAAAAACATAAGAAACAATTGTTAAAAATAAAGTACAAAATAAAAATTTGTTGTTTTGGTAACACCGACAGAGTTTTATGCGTGCGCTATGATATTTTTCGTTATTATTCATTAGCAAACTGATCTTAAGAAAATAAACACACATAGGCAAAAGCAAAAATCCACACAAAAAAAATTGTGGAAAACAAAACATCATTCTTTCCAAGAATGATAAAATAAAGATTACGCCTTGCGCATGATTTACCGTTTGATGACTTAGTAGTCCTCTCGCAAAGGTTACCAAGTCTGTATCATATGTGAAATTTATAATTTCTTGCAAAAAATTAATTTATTTTGTTGTAGTTGACAGCCCTGTGATTAATTTACTCAGAGAGATCTTTAAGAAAAAAATTATATGTTGTTGCTTAAAAGCTGCAAAACTAAGAAAAATAAAAAACAAAATAAAAATAAAGATATAAGAAAGAGAGCAAATATGAAATGTGAGGTTGTGTGTGTATAATAGTTCTATAGTTGAATTTTACTAACCAATGAGAACACAGGCTGAGTGACGTCAGAATTCCATCATGCGCAGAAATGTATTTTTATTCTTGCGCGCTGGCGTAATCTTTATTTTATCATTCTTGATTCTTTCCATGTTTTTGCTGTTTTTTATTACGAATTATAAGTGGTAGTTAGCAAAAAATCACGATTTATAAGAGTTAAAGAAGATTTTATTTGAAACAAAAATGCGAATTAGAGAGGGGACCAAAATGTATGGAAATTTTATGAATTAACGAGATTTTTCAAGGGACCTTTAGTTTATTACGAATTATCGGGAATTACGATTTATCGGGGCACGAATTATCGGGATTTGACTGTACATATATATACTTGAAATTTTAAAAGTTAGTGTATTTTTATACAGACTACAACAATTAACACTAAATTTACAAAATTTAAATCAATGGGTGTTCCATTAGTTAATTCAATTTTGACTTTGTAATTTTGACAACTTGCTGTATCTTCGAAACCGTAAGAGCAAAACTCTTGAAATTTTCGAAAACGGTAAAACTAAAAAATCTAAAATATATAAAATCACCAAATATAAAAAAATCGCCAAAAACAAAATCACCAAAACGAAAAAAAGCACCAAATTAAAAAAAATCTCTAGGACTAAAATAAATCGCGAAAAACCGGAAAAATTCCCAAAATTAAAAAAATCCTTAAACAAAAACATCGCCAATATGAAAAAATAGCCAAAATGAAAAAAATCGCCTAAATAAAAAAACCCCAAAAACAGAAAAAAATCGCCAAAATGAAAAAAACCCCTAAAAAACATAAAAAATCGCCAAAATGAAAAAATCGTCAATATGAAAAAAATGCGAAAATTAAAAAAACCCAAAAAGAGAAAAAAAAAACGCCAAAACGAGAAAAAAGCGATAAAACTAAAAAAATCGTTTAAACTGAAAAAACTTAAAAAAAGGAAGAAAGCTAAATAAAAAAAAATGATCAAAATCTCGTTGAACCTTCATAGTGAAGAGACATTAAAGCGGATTTTTTTTACATACATACATACGAAACAAATATAAAAAAAACAAAATCAAAAATTATACAAAAAATATTCGTAATACATATTCACCTTGATAAATAAGCTTATTGGCTTTACTAATATTTTTTACATAGCAAGAAATAGCAAAAACAAAAAAAAAACCGTAAACACAAACAAAGTTCCCTTGAGGAATAATACTCTGTATGAGTACCTCAAAGGAAAAAACTTTTGAAGTGAGTTCTAACGGCAGAAATGCTTATTTTACTGTGAGTTCTGAAACTCTTAATGAAAAAAATATAAATAATAAATCTGATGAAAATCTTTTTTTAACGGCAAAGCCAATTTTTCGTCAGCGATCAACTTCGCTTTGTCCAATGCCAACTAGTGAATCGTTAACATTACCATTGCCTAGTACTTCTTCATTTAAGTCTGCGATATCATCCGCATCGGGCTCGCCTTCATCACTAAACCAAGTTATCACTACAGATAACAGTAGCTCAAAACCCAAGGTACAAGTGGGAATAGACAGATATATAACAGTGGTAAAGCGTGGGCGAAGCCCAAATTCTTCAAAAATTTCATCTGCCCCAAAGATGTCTAGGGATAACAGCGCATCATCTACCAATCGTCAAAATAGTTTTTCATTATTGCAAGACACCGACGACAACCCTCTACATCATCGCAAAAGTCTTTTAAGCCACCACCTATTTATCTGAGAGAAAAAATTCTAACGCGCTTATAAAAAAACTACTGTCGACCATTGGTGAAAATACTTTTCACATCATTCCAATTAAACGAGGTAATATTGATGAAACTAAAATCCAAATATATAATGAAAAAGATTTCCGAAAAATTGTTAGTGAATTCGAAAAAAATAAAACAAATTTTTACACATACCAACTTAAGAGTGCTAAAGGCCTACAGATAGTATTAAAGGGCATAGATTCATATGTTGAACCCGAAGAAGTAAAATGTGCACTTGTCGACCAAGGATTCAAGGTAAAAAATGTTACCAACATATTTAATAGAGAAAAGGTCCCCAACCCCTATTTCGGGTTGAACTGGAGCCGAATGACATACAATTGAAAAAAAATGAAGCCCATTCAGTTTATAACGTAAAGTATCTCTTACATCGAAAAATCACAGTTGAAGAGCCACGTAAGCGTTCAGGTCCCGTACAGTGCCATAATTGCCAAGAATATGGCCATACGAAAACTTACTGCAAGTTACCTACAGTGTGTGTTATCTGCGGTGAATTGCATGGTACTGCTAGCTGCACTAAGCCAAAAGATCAAGCAGAAAAAAAATGTAGTAATTGTGGAGGTAATCACACAGCTAACTATAGAGGGTGCCCTGTATATTCTTTCGTTAAACAGGCTATGGGTCAAAAACCCAAGTTAACTCCAGGTCTACAAGTAAACCCGTACTCCGACACTTTTACTCAAATCAGCCAACCAGTTACTTCACGTGTATCGTATGCTGATGCTGCTAAGACTAGTGCAATTCCCACGCAAAATTTTCCACCGCCAAATAATTCGACGAATTCAAACTCAAGCTTTAACTTTAGTCGCCTTGAAGCTACTATTGAGAATCTGGTGCTAACTATAAACAACTTTACTACAAATATGACAAGTATGATGCAAGAAATGCTGCGAATGCAGAATACACTGCTTCAAGCATTAGTTAATAAACCATGAACACGTTAAAAATATGTTTCTGGAACGCAAACGGCATTCGCCAACATAAAAATGAACTTGAGCACTTCCTCATGGAAAAAATATTGATATAATGTTGGTTTCTGAGACTCATTTGACCTCAAGAAGCTTATTTAAAATAAATGGTTACACTTTATATGATACAAAGGACCCGAGAGAGAGAGCATGTGGTGGATCAGCAATTCTGATTAAGTCAAGACTCAAGCACTATGTCCTTGACAACGTTAGTGAAGAATATTTGCAAGCAACGAATATTTTCGTAGAACATTTTTGTGCGAATTTCGTGATATCATCAATTTACTCACCTCCCAGATTTTCAGTTACCGAAGATCAGTATGAGAAGTTCTACAAATCGCTTGGATCTTGTTTCGTGGCAGCTGGTGACTACAATGCAAAACATACGTACTGGGGATCGCGTCTTGTTACACCTAGAGGTCGAGCCTTGTTCAATACAATTTCAAAAATGGGCTTAGATGTCATTTCGAGTGGGGAGCCTACTTACTGGCCTACTGACGTAAGAAAAATTCTAGATGTTATAGATTTTGCCGTCACGAAAAATATTCATAGGGACTTAATTCATGTAGAGGCCTCTCTAGATCTGTCCTCCGATCACTCTCCAACAATAGTTACAATTTTCAACACACTAAGGAGTGATTTAACTAACTCATATGTGAAGATGATTAATGGAATCAACTGGCTGGTATTCAAAAAATATCTTAGTAGTCACTGCGTAGAAAACATTCAGCTTAGATCATGCGATGATATTGAATTTAATATTGCCAATCTTAACGAAAATATTAAACAGGCTGCTGAACACGCCACTACCTCCTATCCGCAGACCGGCTTTAACAGAATTTATTCTAAGGAAATTGAACGTCTTGTATGTGAAAAAAGGAGAGCTAGAAGAGAATGGCAGCAACACAGATCACCCCTAAATAAAATCAGACTTAAAGAATGTACTAAACGACTCAAAGAGCTGCTATGGTCGGAAAAAACTGCACTACTGGAAAAGTATTTAGAAGGTCTTGATGTAACGTCCGCATCTTTATGGCGCGCTACTAGAAATCTTAAACGACCCGTTGATCTTAAATCACCATTGCGTACTGCGACCGGAGGCTGGGCAAGAAGTGATAGTGAGAAAGGTAACTTATTTTCTGAGCATTTAAAATCTGTATTCACTCCCAATTCATGTACGGGTGCTGCTGATTTACCGTGTGTAGTTTCTCTACCCCCTCGTCCCTTAAGGTTTAAGATGCGTGAAGTACAAAAAGTAATTACTGAACTCAACCCGAAGAAAGCTCCAGGTATTGATGGCATTAGTAACAAAATGCTCATGAACTTGCCTCATATTGCAATAAGAATCCTGCTATTTACTTTTAATGCTATTTTAAGAATGCAGTATTTTCCACATAACTGGAAACTGGCCAAGATCAAAATGATTCCAAAGGCGGGCAAAGATCTTACCAAGACTGAGTCATATAGGCCTATAAGCTTACTATCTACAATCTCAAAGCTTTTCGAAAAGCTGCTCATGACTAAATTGTCCAAAATTTTAACTGATAATGGGTGCATCCCGGACCATCAGTTTGGCTTTAGAAGTCAGCACAGCACGATTGAACAAACGCATAGACTGGTCCAAGTTGTAAGAAGAACATTTGAAGAAAAGAAGTATTGTTCTGCTCTCTTTATTGATGTTTCTCAGGCGTTTGATAAAGTATGGCACGAAGGCCTAGTTTTAAAATTGAAGACATATCTGCCAATAAACATTCAAAAGCTTTTGGAAAGTTATATTATTGATAGGAAGTTCACTGTTGTGGAAGGAGAGTTCACGAGTGTGCCCGAAACTATATCTTCTGGTATGCCCCAGGGTAGTATTCTGGGTCCTGTCTTGTATTTAATATATACTTGTGATATGCATGTGAGCAATAATATCCATATTTCTACTTTTGCCGATGATACAGCCTGTATAAGTGTGCACGAAAACCCTTATGAGGCATCCCGCAATCTCCAGGAACATATCACTCAGCTGTAAATATGGTTGAACTTATGGAGAATTAAAGTCAATGAACAAAAGTGTGTCCATATAACGTTCACCCTAAGAAGAGATACTTGCTCCCCCATTCGAATCAACAATCAAAATATTCCTCAACATTCCCAAGTGAAATACCTTGGTATACACCCTGATCGAAGACTTACATGGAAACATCATATTGACTCTAAATTAACTCAGATGAAACTTAAGTTAACTCAAATATATTGGTTGATTGGCAGAAACTCAACACTCAGCCTAGACTGCTTTTATTACACAAGTCGCTTTTGAAGCCAATATGGCGCTACGGAATTCAGTTATGGGGCACTGCTTCAGCTTCCAATGTCGAGAGAATCCAACGAAGGCAAAACAAAATTGTACGGTTAATAACATCGGCTCCATGGTACATCCAAAATTCTATTATACATCGTGATTTAAATATGCCACTAGTGACTGAAGAAATTGAAAAATACGCAGGCAAATATTTAACAAAACTCGAATCACATCCTAATCCGCTTGCTCGTAATATTTTGAACTTTACTAGACACATCCGCTTAAAAAAGAGGGACACACGGGCTCTTATACCTAACACTCCAGATGGGACTACTTGAAAATACTTCCCCCCCCCTCCTTTTTTTTTGATTATCACTACTAATGTATTATTTATAACTACCACTAAGTTTATGTCCGACACTGGTCGGGCCTAATAATTTTTTTTATAGATTTAAGATTTGAATACTTATTGTTAGTTCATATATGAAGATACAATAAATAAATACATGCATTAAAAAAAAAACAAAAAAAAAACCGAATATGCGCGAGGGAAAGTCGCACTTTACTGAATTTATTTTAATTGCAATGCGTACATAACAACAAGAACAGCAACAACTAAACGATGAACAACAGGAATTAAAAAGTAAAAGTAGAGGCATTTACCATAGATGAACACTGCAGTACCACTAAAGTTTCAGTAAAAACAATAAAAAATGTTTAACAAGTAAATTTTTACTGATTACTAAAATTTTTTTCTACATTTTTATAAATTGCCTAAATGATTTATTATATGATGAGGTGCATTGAATTTTCAGTAATCAGTAATGCCCGTATTCATTATGAAATTCTACCAAGTGGCTAAATGTTTTTCATACAAAAGTTTCAAAATTTGGATGAAAAAACTTTGCCACTTGCTACAATTTTATTATGATTACGGCCCTACGATTTTACTGGTAATGCAAATTAATTTTCATTAGCAGTAAAAATTTTCTGAATTATTTTTTTAGTAATCAGTAAATTTACTGCTTACTGTAATTTTGAATGCAGTACATATACATATACTGCAGTGTGCCCATTTACTAACCAAATAAGTTTAATAAAACAAACAAAAACCAACAAATTCATATGTACAGGGTGGGCCAAAAGAAACCAAGGGGTGTAAAAGTTTAATAACTTTTTTGTTTATTAACTTTTTTTATTTTTTCTTTCAGATTATATAATATACAAAATGGAAATTTTTTTACACTAAGTATGAAAAATGATGTCTCTTAAATGACCACCGTTTTCAGCTTCGCACTGATGGGCTCTTTTTAGAGCATTTTCCATAACATCTTTCAACTTGTGGCTGTAGCGTTCGAATTTCTGCAACAATGTTTGCCTTGAGTTCAAGGATTGTCTCTGGCTTGTTCACATTCACTCGCTCCTTCAAAAACCCCCAAAGAAAATAGTCGGGTGCTGTCAAATCTGGCGATCGCGCTGGCCAAATAATTTCCGAATTTCGAGAAATTATTCGCTCTCCAAAAATTTGACTTAAAAGTGGCATTGTGTCTCGGGCAGTATGGGCAGTGGCTCCGTCCTGCTGAAACCACATACCAGGTCTGTTTTCAAGAGCAGGACGTAAAAAATTTTCTATCATAAACCGATACCGCTCTCCATTTACGGTTACAGCACTTCCATCTTCATTCTCGAAGAAGTAGGGCCCAATGACATTTTCAGATGTGATCCCACACCATACTGTACACCTGATGGGGTGCAATTGGCGTTGATGAATGGCTATTGGATTTTGAGAACCCCAGAACCTACAGTTCTGCTTATTAACAAAGCCATTCAAATGGAAATGAGCTTCATCACTCATAATCAAATTTTCAATAAAGTTGATTTCATTTCTGGTCAACTCTTGAAATTTAACTGCAAAATTTAGACGTTGCCGATGATCTGCGGGTTTTAATTCTTGCACCAATTGCACCTTATATGGGTATAACTGTAAATCTTTTTTTAAAATGCGCCGTAGTGACGTACGAGACATTTCTAGCTGAGCAGAACGCCTTCTGCCAGATGTTTCTGGTGCTTCGTTAACACTTTGCTGTATTCGATCAATATTTTCCGCAGTGCGACGTGGTCTACCGGTTTGAGGCAAATCTCTTACGCTGCCATGTTGGTGATGACGATTAACTAAGCAACGAATCATCGCTTCAGAGGGCGAAATTCTGACGTTAAAATGTCGACGATATGCTCTTTGCGTTAAAATAATTGATCTCTGGTTTAAATAATAAAATTCTATTGTTCTGGTCCTCTGTTCAGTTGTGAACCTCTCCATTATAAGTTCTCCAAGTGTTGCCTATATAATCTGAAAGAAAAAATAAAAAAAAATTAATAAACAAAAAAGTTATTAAACTTTTACACCCCTTGGTTTCTTTTGGCCCACCCTGTATTTACAATATTGAAAGTTTTGATACTTTTAATTAATTAATTTAAAAAAAGATACTAAAAGCATAAGTACTTCCAACTTAAAAAAAAATTTTCATCACTAGATGTTTACACATCTCCTCTGTGATCGGACTCACATTGCTTTTTTTTATTAAAATAATAGCTGGATCCTATGCGCATTTCACTGTTGCTAATGCAGATCATCAGGGAACCTTTACTCAAAGTTTGTTAGAACAACTAGAGTTATTATGTTATAAACGTTCATTTAAACAAATGAGACGCTCAACAACAAATAACAAAGTTGAAACAAGAACTCAATAATCAACATGTTTCTTTATTTTTTTACTTTACCATTAATACCATTGGCTGACTTTTTTTCAGCTTCAAATTGCATGTAAAAAGAAAATAAATGTAAATAACAACTACAGCTATTTAAGTATAGAGTGTTGCAACACAAGTATTTTTTTGACCAGGTGCAGTCAATTTAATAATTAGTGTTTTTTACGGGAATTGTTAAAATTTAAGCTTAAAGTTTTTTAAACGCACTAATAATCCAAAATTAATATTTTAACACAATTAAGTTTCTGTTTTTTATTGTAAACTCCTGAATTTTTATACTCATTTTTTTATTCTTCTATTTTTTATTAATAAATATTAAAAATTGGTACCGTCATGGTCTAAAAAGTACATTTTATTTTCATAGTTGGTACAAAATCCAAGAAATCATTTTCCTTCCCTGCTATGCAGGGTACAGCTCATCAACATACTTATTTAATGATACCTTTGGACAATCCTAGAACAAATGCTAAAAAATCATGGAAAGGAAAATGTAATGGTATTTGGAAAATTTACATGAATAATAATCACTACATGAAATACTGAAGTATATTTATTTGACATAATGTCTTTATTTAATTTCAAAAATTGGCTTGTTTTTATGGTTAAGCAATTGTCTATATGCATTTCATTCCCGCTTGTGGAACTCGTCAGTAGACTTCAACCCATAACAAAATCTTGAGTTTAAAAAACTGGGCGGGGTAATGCCTATAATATTTAAAACTACAATTCGCACTAGAGAACTGAAAATTTGATAAACAAATACATTAGGATCAGGGAACACCCAAAAAAAAAACCCCCGGAAGTTTCAATCAGGGACCGGGAACACACCATTTAAACTCAGAATTAAGAATGTTAGATAAGGCGTTCGATCGATTTTGTTGAAGCTTTTCCGACACACTGCAGTTATCTAAGGCAACAGCTGATAAATAATATTGTTAGTTTAAAAAAGCAGGCTTCGTAAGTACGTACATATGTACCATGAGAGAACGAGGTTTTTTATAATTTATTGATTTAAACCAGCCCAGTCGTGAATATATTCAAGAAATTTCTTTCTTTCTCGAGAAAAGAAGTAACAAGTGGCAGCTCTGCATAACGAAGCCAGAGGGTCCAGTTTGTAAACAAGTATTAACAGTTAGGATTTCTTTTGATTTACTTTTAATTTTAGTGCATATTTTTAATGCATATATTAGGTTTTATTGCGCATTTTTTATGCGCATAACTTAGTTTTTATAGTGCATGAAAATAACAGGCCTGATTATAATATTTTTCATGAAACTTGTTCATTTATTAAAAGCTGATTTAGAGAAGATAGTGACAAAGAGAAAATGGTGAAAAAATTTATATGATTTGTTTCTCCACGCCTCTTACTGACAGCAGTACCAACTATTTATAACCAAAACGCGCTGCTCCCCTTCACAAAACACGATATAACGCGCTAGATTACAGCATTGTCAGCTATTTATGTATAGCCAAAACGCGCTATTTTCCTAAGCGGTCGATGTACTCGCATGTACATATTAATAAACACAATTAATTTTTTCCTGGTAACTCATTTTTAGTGTTGCCGATATTTCTTCTTCGAAATTATGCAGTGTCAAACTTTTTTACAACATATAAATTGTCGAATAGTTTTGCGAAACAAATGCTTTTTGTACTTCAGCTAGAATAAATGCTTACGGCCTAAATAGAAGAAGTTGGCATAAGTGGCGAAATTGAACCAATTGTTAAAGAGTGTTTCTCCATACAATCTGATTATCGATTATCCGATCGAATCCGTGAAATTTAATGGCAAAACTGGTTAAGATCATGTTAAATTTAGCTTCTTATTATAACTTCATGCCAGTGCATGTTATTGATTTTTTTTTTGCAAAACGCACATAGTTATTAAAACGCGCTAAATTGACATCACTACTTACTGATGAGTAAAAAAGTTTCGTGCACCTCAATTCACAAAAAATTTCATGCTTTCAATTTATTATTTTTGCAATTAAAAAGCTTTATTTTAAATTGATATAAAAATACAGATATCGTTGTGATTAGAATTTCATAAAATATTTTGCTAATGAAATAAATAAATTATTTAATTAAATTAAATATACATACAATCTTTAAAAAGGTCGGGTCAATTTGTTTGTTATTATTATTATTTTAATCCTAAGTGATAATCTTTAATTGGCATATAAAATTGCGCCAGAAAAAGCTTTTTAATTAATGCACTAAAAATGAGGGTAATAGATTAAGATGAGCTAAGGTCTAATATTTAGTTCGTCTTAGAGATAGACTTTATTACTTATGTAAGTTTATTATGTACGTCAAAAAGTAATAAATTATAATTTGAAAAGGTAAAAACACGCTTTAATACCAACAATAGAAGAGTTTGTGTTACAATGTTGGGAGCCGCTGTCGCTGAACCTTTAATTAGACTTGCCATAACCCTAGCCATACAAAACAGCTATTCGAGCTAAACTAATAGGCATCACGCCTTAACTCCTCTCAAGTGCTATTGCGACATCAATAAATATTTTTCTTTAAAAATCTAAGGGCAGTATGTCCCCAATGGCTCATCTCCAATAATAAGGTCGCCATTTTCGCAAGAGGACCTGGCCGATGTTACATACCATTTACACATGCCACTATAGTGGCATGCCATTTCGAAAAACTCAATACACTCACGATTTTTCACTAACACACTCAAATTTTTCGCAATGGCAGCCCCAGTAGCAGCAAAATTTGCATGCGAGTGAAAATTTGGCAGTTGCATGCCATTGAATGTCAAAACGAAGAAAAGTGTTACCCTGTTATACATTTGATGCAAATTTATTGGATTACTGTGAAAATTAAATTAATATTTTAGCTTGTTAAATGTGTTATTATGATTTATAACTTGATTTGTGTGTGAAAAACTGGAGTTTGTTAATTATAAAGAACTAATATTATTAAAATAATAATAATAATAATAAGTGTTAATAGTTTCCTCAAGAATGTGCCTTTGTGACGTACTAGGTAACTCTATTCTATAAACAAAAGGAAAAGTAAACATGGAAGCGAGACTGAGCCAGCTCGCTTCGACGACATTTTTAAAATGGAGTGGCAATGGCATGTGTAAACAGCAAAGCAAATGGCAAGAGATTCGACTTTTTCGAACAATTTTTCGTCGATAATACGTACACAACACTGGCATGCCACTAGTGGCATGTGTAATTGCAGTGTTATGCTGTATTATCCACCCTTCCATGATATCTCATAAATAAAAGACATCTTGATTATTGAGGTCTTGTTTCGACTTTGTTATTTGTTGTTGAGCTTCTCATTGGTTTAAATGAAAGTTTATAACATAATAACTCTAGTTTTTCTAAGAAACTTTGGGTAAAGGTTCCCTGATGATCTGCATTAGCAACAGTGAAATGCGGATAGGATCCAGCTAAACCCTTCAATAATCAATTTAAATGTGTTTTAATAAAAAAAATATTTAACTTAATAAGTAAAATATTAATTTGGGATTATTAGTGCGTTTAAAACATTTTAGACTTAAATTGTAACGATTTCCATAAAAAACACTTATTACAGAAAAAATGTTTCAATGTTTTAAGTCTTCCACAAAATCGCCGTAGTCGAAGCCATAATACGACACTCGTAATAAGGCCCATTTACATATTTATAAAAATATAAAATTATATATACATATATACATATGTGACAGCGCATAGAGAAAGATTTAAGGGTAAAAACCTGTTTTGTTCAGGAGAGCCATTTTAAAGATTTAAATACGTGTATCTTTGGTGTACCATCACTGAATAAAATGCGCATATCTCTGGGAGCGAAAACTTTTGGGGCATGTCATCGGTCTCATTCGATGCTCAGATGTTGTCCACATCAAAAAAAAAAAAAAAGTGAAAATTGATTTTTTACCCTTAGGTCCCTTTATCTCTCTCTCTCTCTCTCTCTCTCTATATATATATATATATATATATATATATATATATATATATATATATATATATGTATATACAAATTAATATACCATATAATATAATGCAATGTAAAAGATTCAAAAAGAAATTTTTTACAGATAGAAAAATATTTAAAAAAAATAATAAAAATACTAATAATAGATCACACACCTTTATAAATGAATATAGATCAAAATATGAACATAGTGAAATGAATATAGAAAAATTAACGGATTGACAAATTTAAGTCCAAGAAAAGAAGTCAGTCGTAAAGCAGCTCTGGGCGAGTCAACATCACGCGTCGTTGGCAATTATCTATTAAGTGCAACCAGTGCCTCGTTTCTGTAAGGAATGTGAGAACTTTTCGAGTCGAGAAAATTGTTATCATCCTGTGAAACACAGGGTGAGTAAGAAAAAAAACTGTATTTTTTGATATTTTTTGTAAGTTTGTATAAGTTTTTATTTGAGTAACCCTGTGTAAAATAGGACAACCAATATAATTATTTAATTTATCTGGATGCGAGAACTTCTCACAAGTTAAGGTGGAATTAGTAAAATCGTATCGTGATGTTGCGTGTCAGCTGACAAAAACCGTACCATATACAATGCATGTTACTAGTTACAAAATATGTGTTGGTAGCACTGCTGACGTAGGAATCTGCAGAAAACAGATTTTTCTGTAGCGAATGTCAAAAACGCCGCATTTAATGCCAGACAAAAAAAAATGTGCTGTGCAAACTGTTACATTTTCTATAACTTGTGCACAAAGTTGAACGATACGGCAAGCTGTAAAGTATAATGATACGATTTTACTAATTCTACCTTTACAGAAATGGGGTACAGGCCACTGGTGTTTATTGGCCTTCGAGAGTTTTACGTCTCACACTGCATGTGATTAATGGTTGGCGTCGGTTAACGGTACCCTTTGCGGTATCCCGTTGATTTCCATTAACCACATGCAAAAACAAAAATAAAGATAATAAAAATAAAAAATATTGAAAATTAACTATACTATTTGGAGTTTAACCTGGTATTTGTGAATGATTTATTCCGCCAACCTTATTTGATTAATCGCATGGGTTTGATAGTTGGCGTCGACTAGCTGTACCGCGTTACGGTTGTTGGTTGCTTGCTGCCAACCACATGCAAAGGATTCAACATATCCCTACTTTTGGGATGACTATATAATTATTTGGAATTTAACCTGGCAGTTTGTGAATATTTGAATTCCGCCAACCATATTTAGAGTTAAAAAAAAGAAGTTATGTATATTACGTAAATTTACCAACCAATTGAGAATATGATGTTTGAAAGTAGATCTTGACAAATTAAATTTCTTTAACGGGAGAGACAGGGTGTTCCAAAGCTTGCATGTTCTAACCACAAAAAATCGATTGTATGTAGAGTTCGCTATTCGAGGCAGAATTAATACTGGATTTCTAGTAGAGCTTGAAAAGTGAAACATGTTAAGCAAGCCCATAGGCGATTGAGATGTAATGATTTGATAAGTAGTAATTAAGAGTTAAATTTTGGTATAATCAGAAAACGAGCTTTTTAAAAACTGGATGCAGAACCCCGAGATGTGGGCAAAAGTTCATAGTCTTAATATGTATCTGAAAATTCTATTAACAATGGGATTACTTCTTCTAAAGTTGATTGCTGTAGTACCACTGTACACATTCAGACAGTAATAGTGTTGTAAAAAGCGGCTACTTTTGAATAATCAGTACTACTTGATACTTTTTCAATTGGGTACTCGATACTACTCAATACTTTATACATGTATGTATGTATATGGGAAGTTAAAAATTATTATTTTATTGATAATGCAATATGGAAAAACAAAGATTAAATACAAGTATATTTAATTTATAACAAATGAAAATAAATAAGTTTGAAGATTAGTTTTTGTCCATAAAATTTTTTTAACGTACTCCTAAAACTTCTTGTGCATTAATCTCTTAAATTATCTTCTAAATATTTTTTAATAAACATTTTTTTCTCACAATTCATGTTATTACTTAGTAATTGTTGAAATGTAGAAATAAAATTTTACCGACATTGAAAGAATTTAAAATATTTTTCATGTTTGTGAGGACCTGACTTGCTGGTTATATTGTATCACGTGCCTTCCTTCCACTATTCTAAAGGGTCACTTTTTCTGTCCAATAGTATTTGTTAATGACTGAAGTAGTTTAATACTTGTTGATATAAATTACCTTCTTACTTTTCAAAACAGGGTAGCATCGTCAGATTGCATGTTTCTTATAGGAAATGTCAAACACCATACAAAACTGAATATTCGAAAAATGTTTATGGATACCCAAATAAAAGCATGCTTTTAGGCTTATACCTACATAATCCAAATTTGACGTTTAGATTGGTATAATGACATTAGTCACCTGGTATAGTGCTGCCACCTAATAAATGCGCCTTGAATCTACCTTGTGCTGGCAATTTTTTATTGCCAGTACATTGTCAGCACATTGCCAGATCGGACAATATTGTTAGATGTGACAATCGTCTGTACATAGCTTAAGTCTCTTAAATTTATTGCCGCTTTCTCAGTAGGGACATTACAAAAGTTATTTTTTCTTAATAGTTTTAAATTTTTTTGCAGGCAATTCATTATGAATAGAATAAAGTAAACGGTACAAATATCAAGTTGTTCATCCACGTTGTTGGTGGAAAATATATTATTCATATCATAACACGAAATAAGTTCACAAACTCTTGCCACACTAATTTTATCCTAGTCTTTGTGTGTCCTTTCTTCAATCACCATTATAGGTTCAGCACAGTGTTGCCAGAATTTCTAAGCATAAAATCTGCAAAATTTAACCAATTTTAACGAAAAAATCTTCAAAATCTGCATTTTATTTTTAAATCTTCAAAAAATCTTCATGGAAATTTTTAAAACAACGTTTCTTATATTTTATTCAAAAAATGTACATAAATATGGATGTACATTTGTAATATAAATATTTTTTTATTAACCCATATTTATAAAATTTAAAACCGGCCTAAATGTATTTTATTTAAAGTTTTTAGGAAAAATGCTCTTAAAATATCTTTCAAGCACATTTTATTTTTTATGAGTATAAGCCTTTAATGTATGAAGAATGTGCATTTCGTTTCTGCTTAAAAAACTCATCAACAGACTTCAACCAAAAAATTTGTCTCAGCTTGAGCTCTCACAAAATTGTCAAGACACTGCAATAACACTAATAAATGGAGTCTATACATAATGAATTTTTCTCTTGATAACGATTTGACTTTTATCATGATAAAAATTTATCAGGTATAGACTCACTGTATTAGGTAATATTCATAAAAATTATTTTGGATTACAAAACGTTTAACAAACAAATTTCCATGCAAAGTTTGTTTCGCAAACCTTTTGTAAACCAAAACTATTTGTTATGAATACGGCAGAATAAGCTTAAAAGGTTCAAGCAAAAATCTTTACAATCTAACATCTAGGATTTTGAATCCACTATTATTTTCTCATTACCTTTTTACAATTAATTGCCACATTGGTTGAAGTCTACTAATGAGTTTGGCTTTTCACACGCAAAGTTTACTTTGGAGTCTTGAGTTTGTTGAAGAAAAAAGAATATATCTTTTCTCTTCTCTCCTACAAACTCAAGACTTTGCAAAGTAAACTTTGCGTGTGGAAACCCGTCTTCAGGAGAAGCGAAATGCTTTTAAGCAACAAACAAATAAAAATTATTTATAGATATATGCGCAAATAATATAAAATAAATGAGAAGAGAAATCGAATATATAAAAAAATTACACAAAAAAGTCATTTAATATGTTGCATAAATATCCAAAGGACTTCGAATTTTTGTTTTATTCAAGTTCACTTGACTGAAATTCTTTCGACATTTGCAAAGGAATGTGGTAAAGACATTACATATTGTATAAACTTAGGGCTGCAAAATTGTAATCAGAATAAGTTCGTTTTATATCAGATATTCGTTTTTTTAATGATGTCTTCTAATTTCAAAAATTGTAACTCCTTAAACTATGAGTCGTTCACACATAAGACAAACAAGAAGTAATAGTAATTCACTATAATTGGAGTTGAAAAATCTGCGTTTTTAGGCCAAAAATCTGCAAATCTGCATTTCGTGTTTTTGGAAGGTAAAAATCTGCAAAATCCAGATAAATCTGCATTTCTGGCAACCGTGGTTCAGCATCATAGGAAAGATAAACAAAAGCATGATGAGAGAGGGATGGCACCAGGACCTGGCCAGAGAATTAAAGAGATACTACCATTTTGAATACTAGAATGTGTAGGCAGAGAATTATGTATATATGAAAAATTATTGCTCGAGCATAAGTTACTAGGAAGCTTAGATTTTTATTTAATAAATAAGTTGTTATTGAAGTCGCCAAGGATAGCTATACTTTCATAGCGACAACATAAATCACCAAGGATTTCTCCCAAGACCATTATGTTACCATGTAGTGCATAAACTACTCCCACTAGCATTTTCGAGTTACCAGTATTAGTTTCGATAAACATACACTCTACACTTAATGTATCGGATTTTTTAAAGACAACCTTTTCAGCTAATCCATTACGTATGAACAAAGCCCACCAAATTATCAGCAATGTTTGGTTTTAGCCAAGTTTCAGAGACGGCTAAGATATCTATTAATGAATCTTCAATTTAAATTCATCAAACTTAGAATTACGCAGACAAGGATTATTACTTTGAGCTACATAATTTTCAACATGTGCTAAAATTTGACAAATTTGATCTTAGATGAGAGTTGTTGCTTATGATCACACCTAAATTACCCAATGGAGAATAATTTGATGCCATGTTACTGTAGTATTAATAATTGAAATTTATTTGAATGAAGAAAATGTAAAAAAATAATTGTAATAAAATAATATCCGTCCGAAAATGGAATACAACTCTCATGTATGGGCCGGCGCTTCAAAGTCTATTTTGGGGCTGCTCGACCGCGTACAGGAGAGGGCGAAAAAGCTCATCGGTGACAGTAGGGTATCCAACTCTATTGATTCATTGGAGCATCGACGCAATGTGGGGTGCATTTCATTGTTCTATCGTTACTACAACGGAATGTGTTCTAATGAAATTAGGGAACTTGTTCCTGAAACCCGCACATATGTACGTACAACACGTGCCTCATTTAGAGCACATCCTTTTGTGGTCGATTGGCCAATGCATCGCACTACGCATTACAGAGAAAATTCCTTTTTTAGCCGCACTGTTCGTATGTGGAATCAACTACCTGCGGAGGTCTTTCCTGTCACTACCAGCGTGGGAAGATTTAAATCAAATGTACACAGACACTACTCCCTCTATCCTCCTTCCCTATAACCTATTTTCCTAGTTCTAGCACAATGCACTGCATGAGTAGGGGTTATCCCCTGAGTGCTGGTCCTATTAAAAAAAAAAAAAAAAAAAATAATTGAAATAAAACAAAAAAAATTATTATATACCAATGCAAAGCAATGAGATCAAAATAAAAAAAAAAATGCGAAATGTACAATAAAAATAGATAAAGTAATAACTTAAGGCAAAGTTCATCAATATCAAGTGTTTTAAAGGAATTATCATTTAGAGTTAATCTGACCCCTAGTCTTGTCCGAACTTATAAGGCGAAATTTGGAGATTTTATTTTCATTGCGGAATTTACGGCACTAGAATAGGAGACGATCAACTTTAGTCGTATGATGATCATTCAGAAATATTCTTTTATTAATATCCGTATTAATATTTAGGCACGAATTTCTTGATTTAAAATAGTTTCTCATAACTAGATAACGTTTGGTGATACTATTAATAAGGACAGTGTTAGCACGGTTAATGAAAAAGCAGTTTTTATATCAGAGGTATTAATATCCACCTGTAATTCTTTTAATATACGAATTACAATATTTTCAACATTTTCTTTAAAGTTGATAAAACCAGATATTAGAATGTCGGATCTATTTAGCCGTGAAGTGTTTAGTTTTGTTCCTCTGACACTTTAAGCTTGCTGGCAGTCGAATTCTGTATGTATTTCACACTAGTTTTGCAATTAATAATGCCATTTTTAAGCTCAGTGAGATTAGAGTTAAGTTCATCTTTAACCTCAGACAGGATAACATCAAATTTAGTCTCGATATCCACAAGCCCATTACGTAGTTCTTCGCGAAGAGAGTACAATTCAGGATCAACACGATTTGTTTTGCAGGATTCGCAAACAAAGTTAAGGCTATCTTTGGCCTTAGAAATTGAAGCTAAATGATCTGAACTAATCCCAACACAGTTTCCGTAGAACCATTTAGCACAAGGAAGAAAGCAAATACTACCTTGCGACTTAGAGATGTACCTACCACAGAAGAGCAATGAACACATGTAGGTTTCATTATATGGCATGATGAAAAATTAGACGGAAAAAACAACTGGTAGACGATAGGCGGAATTAGAGGTTATGTTGAGTACCCAAAAAGCGCGATCTAGTATATTAACTTCTTAAATGATTTATTTGATTGAATATTTATATTTGCATTATATCGGATAGTTATACTTTAATGATTTATTAATATTTATGCGTTTAAACAGAGTATATGTACACTTTAACTATTATACAGGTAACAATATGTCTTGGTTCAACCACTACTTTTATAAATCAAATGAGATTTTTTTTTGTTATTTTATTTTTTTTAAGGACGAGTGAGACAACACTACTTCGTAGTATGTATGTATATGTAAGTATGAGTTAAGAAAATAGCGACATTGAAAGATAAATTTTTTAATATGCTAGTTGTTTTCCAATATTTCTAATGTGTCATGCACGATCAACTTGATTATACATAAGTATATTAAATGCACTTTCTATTAGTTTTTAAACAAATTTTATGATCAAACAATGATAATTTTAAACTATTTAACAGAACCCATTGCGTACACACTAGGGATGCCAAACGGGAAATCCTAATCCAGGCATTAGGCCAGACCCTATAACACAATTAAGCTATTTTTTAGGTTCTTTAAAGCTGTAAACAAACACGTTTGAATTTTCGCATTCAGTTTATGCACATACTTTATAAGGTGGGCGCAGAAGTTGTGTTATCCGAAGGATAACGGACATTTAAAGCTGATTAAATGTTCCTTAATGCCATTTTTTTTAATTGTGAATCACTACTGATGGATGCCCCAGGGATGGATATTGTTATTTTAAAAGAAACGCAGTGTTGCATATATAAATACAATGATTTGTATAAATCATGCTGGTGGAAACATACTATTATCCATATGCAAAATGTATGGTAAATCATATATAAATTTACATGATTTGTTCAAATCATCATGATTTGTCTAAATCATGCCGATGGAAACCTAATATAACTATGTAATTTGAGTCATTTGGCATCGAGTGATAGATTTGATCAGCAATTCCTGCTATGAGAGTAACTGCAGCCACTATTATCGATAAATTGGGATTGCAATGAGTAAGCAGTAAAGTTGACGTTAAAAGAGACATTTTTCGGTGTTGGTAAATCTTTAATTAATTCGATTTTCTGATTATTCGGGTATATGCCTTTGGAGTCGACAATATGACTAAGGTATTTGACGGAAGATCTAAACATTTCACACTTACGTCAATTAACAGCATGTTTTTCGAAAATGAATAAGTGTATACGTTTTTTAAAATAACGAATGAAACCATGTTTTCGTTTTTAAAACATTTATTTATTTTCATGTGTGCGACAACAAAAGAGCTTTCTCAGTTTTCCACACTCAGAAAATTTTTTATGTAAAATTAATTAAAAATCAGTCTACACATTTTTCATTTGAATTTAACGAAAATGTTATTCTATTTTTAATGTTAGAATGTGAACTGACTTAAAACAGTGAAAACTATTTCTTACTTTTATTTTTTACTATAAATTACAAAAAAATTAAATAAACGAAAAAATCAAAATGGCTTTTTCTAAAGGGTGTTTTTTATTGAGGTATAGAACTTTAAGTTGGCATCACTTTTTTAACTGGCGGCCATTTTGTCAGCTGTCAAGTGGTTAATATTTAGTTTGGTTTGCCATTTCATCATGAACAGGTTGACAAAAGAACAACGCTTGCAAATCGTGCAAATTTATTTCGAAAATAATGGTTCAGTTCGCGAAGTTTACCGCAAGCTCCGTCCATTTTATGGTCGACATAATCGTCCATCAGAGCAATTAATTCGGTTAACCATGGATCGTTTTCGCACTACGTTTACTCTATGTGATAATACGCATCCGCAGAGACGTCGAACAGTGCGCACCGAAGAAACAATTGCCGCTGTAGAGCAAAGTGTTGAAGAGGACCCGAATGAATCGATTCGCCACCGTGCACAGCAATTGGAGCCGACTAACCGACTATTTTGTTCCCGAATTGGATGGCATGAATGTGGATGAGTTGTGGTTCCAAAAAGACGGCGCTACATGCCACACAGCGCACGTCACAATCGATTTATTGAAGGAAACATTCGATGAGCGCATAATTTCGCGGAATGGACCTGTCAATTGGCCACCAAGATCGTGTGATTTGACACCATTGGATTATTTTCTTTGGGGATATGTGAAGTCGCTCGTCTACGCCAACAAACCAGAAACGTTAGGGGACTTGGAAGCCAACATTCGTGGCGTTATTGCCAACATACGGCCCCATATGCTCGAAAAAGTGGTTGAAAATTGGACCTGTAGAATTGGCTTTATTCGAGCCAGCCGCGGCGGCCACATGCCCGAAATCATATTTAAACATTAATGGCATAAAATTATCCTTCCAATAAAGCCAAATTGATGGACATTAAAACGATTTTCTTGTGTTTTATTTCAATTCGAAGTTCTATACCTCTGAAAAAAACACCCTATATAAGCGGATTGATTTATTTTTCACAAGAACGAATCTTGACTCCCGTACAAAGCAAAGATGTTTCCCTTGCTTCTATAAATTTTCTGTGAAAGATACAACACCAAATTCAGTATAAACAAATAATTTTTGCTTTATTTTCCACAATTTAACTATCAAACAAATCACAATAAAATTAAGTATTGAGTCAAAATAAAGTACATGCCATGAAAATCTGTTTTAATTGGTAAATGGATTTCCAATTGGATGCTAAAATCAATTAAAAATTAAATTTATTCATAAAATTTAAAATTAATTTGAGATGAATTTTATTTAAAGTTTTTCATAGAAATTTTTTTTAATAGATATTATTTTTTGTATTCCTTCACTGTAATAATTTTGTGAGTGTGAATTTTTGGTTATACCTAAAAAGCTCTTTTTATGTCAAAACGAAAGCTTTAGAATATGTTTTATGTAAATCAAATTTTAAACGTTATCGTTTATAAGCGAAACATAAAAACGAAAGGGCTTATGTTTTCTAAAAACAGGCTGTAATAGTGAAACCGTATTCTTGAAAACGTTTAAAAACTTGCAAGACATTTATTCCACACAATTTAGTTTCTAATGCCTTTTGGAAAGCACCCGGAGTCGACAGAACTCCAAAATGCAGTCTATTATATTCAAATAAACCTTTATGCCGTTAAATAAAAATAAAAAAACAATTTGAGTCCGATCACAGAGAAGGAGGAGTAATGAAAATTTTAATTAATTAAAAGTATCAAAACTTTCAATATTGAAAATACATAGGAATTTGTTGGTTTTTGTTTGTTTTATTAAACTGATTTGGTTAGTAAATGGGCACACTGCAGTATATGTATGTATATGTACTGCATTAAAAATTGCAGTAAGCAGTAAATTTACTGATTATTGAAAAAATTCAGTAAATTTTTACTGCTAATGAAATTTAATTTGTATTACCAGTAAAATCGTAGGGCCATATTCATAATAAAATTGTAGCAAATGGCAAAGTTTTTTTCATTAAAATTTTGCAACTTTTGTATGAAAAACATTTAGCCACTTGGTAGAATTTCATTATGAATACGGCCATTACTGATTACTGAAAATTCAATGCACCTCATCATATAATAAATCATTTAAGCATTTTATAAAAATTGTTTAAAAAAAATTTAGTAATCAGTAAAAATTTACTGGTTAAAAATTTTATATTATTTTTGCTCATCTATGGTAAATGCCTTTACTTTTACTTTTTAATTTTTAATTCCTGTTGTTCAGCGTTTAGTTGTTGCTGTTCTTGTTGTTGTGTACGCATTGCAATTAAAATAAATTCAGTAAAGTGCCGTACATTCGTTTTTGAGCATTTTTTTGATGTGGCTTTTTTCCTTTTTTAAGTTTAAACGATTTTTTCAGTTTTGTCGCTTTTTTCTCGTTTTAGCGTTTTTTCTCTTTTTGGGGCTTGTATTTCATTTTCGCATTTTTTTTTCATTTTGGCGATTTTTTCATTTTGCGATTTTTTTCTGTTTTTGTGGTTTTTTTCATTTTGGCGACTTTTTTCTGTTTTTGAGGTTTTTTATTTTTGGCGTTTTTTTAATTTGGTGTTTTTTCGTTTTGGGGACTTTTTTGTGTTTGGCGATTTTTTTTAGATTTGGCGATTATATAATTGTTGATTTTTTAGTTTTACCGTTTTTGAAAATTTCAAGAGTTTTGCTCTTACTGTTTCCAAGATACAGCAAGTTGTCAAAATTGCATTAACTGATGGAACACCCTTTAATTTAAATTTTTTAAATTTAGTGTTAATTGTTGTCTGTATAAAAATACACTAACTTTACAAATTTCAAGTGTATATACATATGTACATAAAATTATATGTATATTACAAGGGATTTTAACATTTTTCGTTGCTTGTTTTGTAGCTCACACCGATTTGACAATGCGGTGTGTATCTTACTCAAAACTTGTGATTGTATTGTGAAAAAGATTTTTAGCCCCTAGCGTATAGATTTATACTAAGCAATTCATAATTTCAGGTTCAAGTTGTTTTGTCTCTACTGAAAAAAGTGACAATTATGAAAACGAAAGTAATGATCATCTCAAAGAAATAAATTAAAAAGCAGAACTGCGCACTATTACGGTAAAAAATTTTGTTTTTCTTATACATTCTACGTAATATAAGCCCACTGATAATTAATATGCATCGATTGCGTGTATCAATTTATTTTGCTTTTTAATATGTGCATACGTACATATGTATATTCACACAATTGTATATAAATGCACATACCTTGGTACACATTTGTTGTTATAATGCTTAAATAATTTAAAGCTGAATTCAGCCATTGTTTCCGAACAAAATTTTTGTCCAGACCAAAATTTTTACTGAGAGTTTTCTGCAGCACGATTCATCCATTTTGAACATTTTGTCTGGAAAATCAAAGCTACCATATGAAATACGTGTATAAACGATGTGTATTAATTTTACAAGTGGTAGCTTAACGGCGTATTTTTTATTGTTTAATGCAATTTCTTCATTCAACTCCATATGTATATGTTTTGTTTTTCAATTTTCCTTTATTTCTATTGTAATTAATACAATTTAATTTATTATTTATATAACATGATGTGGCAGCCCCAGTTCAACTATGGCTGAAAAATTAAAATACTTGGCAGCTCAGTTCGATTTTGTCCGGACAAAATATAAAATTCAAACTGAGAGTTGTTCGTAAAAAATATTTTCTCTCTCTCAAGAAGAGATAAGTCAAACTACATATAAAAAAAATTTTGTCCGGACAAAAATTTTGTTCGGAAACAATGGGTGAATCCAGCTTAAGTCTCGTCGCAATTGCAAATTTTTTTAATTAATTTTTTTTAAGATTTTTAAACTTACCACTGGATTCCATCATAAAGAACCACGACATTGAGAATACGTCTAAACGAAATGCCAGGCCCAAGCCAGCATAAATAAAATCATTAGGATGGGCCCAGTAGCCTCGCTTGGTATCCGGTAAGAAAGGCCTACGGCCACTTTCGTATGATGATTCATATACCATTTTCAAAGTAAACTATCTGTGGATATATGTATGTATGTATATACTTATGTATGTATTTTTTGGAATTCATAAACTAAAAGTGAGCAATTAAGTAATTTCTTTAAAACAATGTACGATTCTTTTTCTTAAAATTTTATCTACGAAATATATGGTATGAACTTGACATTGAAATTCAACTAAATGTAAACATATGTACATACATATGTATGTATGTACAAAACAAATTATTATTTTTTCTTTCTTTTAATTAAAACAAATCATTTTTTTGCATGTGTACTAATAAATATTGTAGGTTTTTATGGTATAGTACATTTGAGGAAAACTCATTTGTTTGTAGTTAGAACTCTTAATTACGATTAGACTCGTTTTTTTTAATAGTTAATATGTCACTGCACAATGTTTATTTTTACAGTATTTTTGAGTAAATACTTATTTATATGTAATTTAAAATTATTTTCAAATATTGCTTAATTTGTTCGTTTAAGTTTTAATTAAAAACATTAACTTGTTCTAATTAGTAGAAGCTTTGGCAAACGACTAATAAGTAACGATAGTTTCAAATAAAAAAAAACACAAATTTGCGATGCAATTTGAATACTAACGGACACAACATTCTCACAAGCACCAAATAGCTAAAAAAAAACAGAGATACACTCTACACATTTTTGTTTCATTTTCGCTCTCTTCAAATTATTTCATAAATAACAGAGATGGAAAACTATATGCAGTTGTATTTTCTTTTTAAAAGAAAAAGTGGGCAAATTTATTAGGTTGATCAGAGAGTAGCTAGTTCCACAACTTGTACGATGAACTTATACAGGATCCTAAACATTTTTCAACTATACAAGAATGCAAATTAACACTTTTTATTACATTCTAAAGAAAATTATAACTAGGCTAGGACATTTTTTTAAACACTCATACAAATAGAAATAAATAAATTTAAAAATCAAAGAACCCGACTATCTAAAAATTAATAATATGTTTTCACGGACTTAAAATCAAGTAGGTTTAAGCAGATCACTTCATAGTGTTTCCACTGAGCTTGTGAATGATTTGTTGTTCCAATTTTCGTATTCAGTTTATGTACGTGCTTCATAAGGTGGGCGCAGCAGCTGTAATGGAAATTTTATTCCATAAAAGATTGATTAAATATTCCTTAATGTAATATTTCCTAAATTGTCAATCACTATTGATGGATGACTAACGTGACCAGATGGTTTTTGCAAAAAGCGGGACATGATCGATCAAAAAGCGGGATTTTGAAGAAAATAGCTCCAAAAAGCGGGTTTTTAAAATAAAAAACTTGGAAAGCGGGATGTCTAATATGCACACACATTTTTGCATGTACTTTGGAAACACAGTTTTCAACTCAAAAGAAACATTTTAAATAAATAAAAGTATTTATACAAAAATTATTTATCTACATATCGATGGCTTAATATAAAAAGGGCCTAATTCAATTTTTTTTCGAAATCGTGTTTTTAATGTTTTCTGGGCGACAACGTATAACTTAATCCTCCTTGAAGATCTTAGTACGTTACAGTTCAAAATCAAGGACTTATGGCAACTTTAAAAACTATTTCTGCATGTAAATGCTTTAATTTTTCTTCAGTTTTTCGCTTCTCCTGTAAAATATCGAAAATTCTAGTTAGGCCTTTTTTATATTAAGCCATCGATACATAAATAAAAATTAAATGTCGTTCGTTGGTAATCGCATCAATTAAGCGTCTGCACCGATTTCGCTATTTTTTTAACGTTGCACTTCTATTATACTTATTTTTATTTTGAAATATCTTTCAGCAAGAAACGTGAAACTTTGTGTGATTAACGATTTTTAGATTGTGCGTTCTCTTACAAAAAAAGTTCGAATTAGACATTCATAAAGAAAAAATATTCACTGTGAGATATCTGAAAAAGTAATATAGTGAGAACCTTGAAATATTGTAGGGATAACTCTGCTGATATTGTGCATTGTCTCTGTAAACAATTTTATAATTTAACAAGTAGGCGTGGTGCCTCACATATAGTGCAAATTTTTGATTGTCTTCAAAAATAAAACCAGCCCACCGATCTTGCTGATTTATTTACAGAGTATTACTGATGGTCTAGAAGAAACAAGAGGCTATGGTTTCAAGATATCTTGGAAGCCAAAACAGTAAATTTTTTAATTTTTTTCGTATTCGCCAATAACGAGAATAGTATTATGAAAAATAGTCAATAATGGACCAAAAAGTGTGTCACGTCCCAAGTAAATTAAATTTAAGTTTTTTATTATCTTCGTATCTGCTACGAATACAAACTTGAAATTCATCTGATTCTGACAACAATAGAAAATAATAGGGATTGGAGAAGTGAGCATGGCTCCTCTCAAATCGAGAATATGTTTATTTCAAACATATCTTTAAAATTAATGCAGTGTGAATTTTGAAACTCTTCGTGACTATTTATGTTAATAATGAGGATTCTATTGTACAAAATAGTGAAGGTTGAACGGCAAGTGTGGCACTTCTAATAAAAAAATTTATTTTCATCTCGAATCGTTTATGGGGTGTAGCGGAGCACATAGTTAATCAATAACCGCACTTAAAAAAATATTTAAAATGAATTTTTATTAGTTACATTTTAACAAAAATCGAACAACAGATTGAATCCTTCAAAACTCTAAAAAGCGGGATAGAAATTCGAGGCGGGATCGACCTGTAAAAAGCGGGATAATCCCCCCGAAAGCGGTATGTCTGATCAGGTTATGGACGACCCAGGGATGGAGTTTGTAATTTTAAAAGCAACGCAGGGTTGCATATATAAATTGAGTTCAAAAAATAGTATTTTCGACATTATTTAAAATAAATCAACTGTTTTGAGGTGATTTATCCATATGCAAAATGTATGGTAAATCATGTATAAATAACACGATTTCCAGAAAATCATCATGCCGGTGGAAACATACTATAAGAAGACTAAGAACATTTGAAGATTCTATTTTAAAACTTCCCGACTGTAAAATTCACCATGTTCCAAACAAATGGACTTGTTGTTTTCTCTTTCGGTAGTCGGGTTTTTTGATTTTTTAACTTTTTAGAGTCCCAGCAACTCTTATAAACAAACATGTGTATATATGTATTAAATGTAAATATTTTTGTAATCCCCTTTTAATTTTTTTTTAATTTGATAGGTTTCTTAATTTTTTTAAACATAATTTTATGAGACGTTCTAGCCAGTTATCAAGAAATTTTAAATTTTTTATTCCTAATTAAATTTAAACATAACTTAGGCCGGGTTTCCATCTGTGTGTCATGCGCCACA
The DNA here is from genome assembly GCA_949987645.1 of Tachina grossa. Classification (NCBI taxonomy): domain Eukaryota; kingdom Metazoa; phylum Arthropoda; class Insecta; order Diptera; family Tachinidae; genus Tachina; species Tachina grossa. The sequence goes on along the minus strand of OX465276.1, from coordinate 127,430,291 downwards.
CGAGCGTAAAAAAGCGTAACCACTAATTACTAATGAAAAACTTTTAGATTCAGACATGTATTTATTCAGTTAAATAGTTTCATACATAACTAATAGACAATTTTATAAAATCCAGCATGACTGAAGACTGTTTAAATCAATAAATACATGTCTGAATCAAACAGTTTTTCATTAGAAATTAGTGCCAAAAGCACCAAGTTGGCATCGCTGACTACAACGTCTTAGAAACCTTTACACAACCTGCATTATAGCACACACTCTCATTTAGCTTCGGTCGCACTCTGACATCTTTTGAGCGATCACATAAGAGAACATAAACCGTTGTTTTTAGCCCATTGTACCGCTATCTCATATACTCCGAGTAGCTTCTAGCGGTGACTCTGTGATCAGCCCATAAAAAACACTGATTATTAACTTGACTGCACCCGGTCAGAAAAATACTTGTGTGGCAACACTCTATTCTTAAATAGCTGTTGTTGTTATTTACATTTATTTTCTTTTTACATACCCTTACGACTACAATTTGAAGCTGAAAAAAGTCAGCCAATGTATTAATGGTAAAGTAAGAAAATAAAAAACATATTGATTATTGAGTTCTTGTTTCAACTTTGTTATTTGTTGTTGAGGTTCTCATTTGTTTAAATGAAAGTTTATAACATAATAACTCTAGTTGTTCTAAGAAACTTTGGGTAAAGGTTCCCTGATGATCTGCATTAGCAACAGTGAAATGCGCATAGGATCCAGCTAAACCCCTCAATAATCAATTTCAATGTATTTTTAATAAAAAAAATATTTTACTTAATAAGTAAAATATTAATTTGGGATTATTAGTGCGTTTAAAAAATTTTAAACTTGAATTTTAACAAATCCCATAAAAAGCATAGCTAATAAATTCTCGGGCGTAGCGGAAAATATATTTTTGCCAAACAAAACAATGAATAAACTCATTAATTAGAACGTTTTTAAATTAGGAGAGCGTTTCGAGTTGTTTCTATGGGGACGGAATCTTGAAAATTGAACTGAATATCAGGTTGCGTGTTTCTTACGTCGCTTTTGCTTATTGGATAGTTTGACATGGTGGGGACGATATGTATGTACATATATCACTATTTGACTTAAATGTAATAGCATTAATATTTTTTGTTTCTTAAGGCTTACGGAAATTTGCTATAAGGGAAGGTCATAAGGATTTTTTGAACTTTATTGTCTATTGAGAGGACATAGTTGTGCAAAATTCGTGGTTTGTGTTCGTGTTCATGTATTGCAAGTCATTTATGTATTTAAAACAAAAAAAAAAAAAAACATTTTTATTCACAACACAAACTACATTACAAATATTAGCTTCTTGTTGGGGAATAAATGAAACATGCTAAAGAAAAAAATCTTTCTATTGATTCTGATGGGCACATACTAGTACTAAATTCTATGGCCGGGCTTACATCTATGTGTCTTGTGCCACATAAGCGGAAAAAACGTAACCACTAATTACTAATGAAAAAGTTTGATTCAGATACGTATTTATTAATTTAAACAGTTTCATACATAACTAATAGACAATTTTGTAGAATCTAAAATGATTAATGGAAATAGTTTAAATCAATAAATACATGTCTATATCAAACAGTTTTTCATTAGTAATTAGTGGTTACGTTTTTTGGGCATTTGGCACAGAAGAAATGCCATGTAAACTTAGCCTATGAATACTATTTTCATATTTGGATAGCTTTCAAGAGTGATAGTGTCTTTGCTCTTCACATTGAGGAACCTGACAAATTCTAGCTCCAAATTGGATTACCTAGATTCATCATCAGCCATATGCACTAAAACAATAAAGTCTTCTATTTCTGATATTTCCAGGTGCCATTTGAATTTTTATTGTAATTAATTTTTTATTTTGTGATGTATAAGGAAAGGATTTTCATGCATTTAAAATCACGTTTTATGTACATAAAATATGCAGTCAAAATATAAAAATATGTATTTAAAACTAATAAAATATGCAGCATTTATCAACTTTTTTTTTAACATTTAATAACATTAAAAACTTAAAAAAGATGCTTAATTTCTTTCTTAACAAACATTTTGTCATTAAAAACTTAAAAAAAACATAAAAAGTTCATCTTCAATGCTTTATTAACAAATATTTGTCAAATCATATGAAATACAAAGTAAATATAAGTAAAACTTTTATTTACATACGTTCATGAATGAATAAAACAAACGTTCCACAGCCTTTTGCCACGTTCCCCATCTAGTTACTATAGGATGTATCCATATCGTATCAATGGATATTTTTCATTAAAGGCTACAACACGCACTTTATATCCACATGAAAAGAAATTAAACAAGCTTTTTTGGGTTTAACGGGGCTACTATCCCATGCTCTTGTTTTTTTTGTTAAGTTTCAATGGTATTGGTATTCTTGACTTAAGCCAATGTATTGAATTTTTTAAATGAGTTGAAGGAGTCCTACGGTGTTTTTGAACTACAAATTGGTTGGAAAATAAGTAGTTAGTAGTCAATTAAAAAGTCATGCAGAGATGGCCAATTGACTACCGCCTATGACATGCCTATGTTAAAATAGTGAGTAGGTTACAAGGAAAAAATTCACTGAATCAACCAGATGTGGTTATTACAAAACCAGTTTGAAGTTACTTATAAATGGGTTTGAGTTCCTATAAGGTTATTTCACCTTGTACAGATATTTTATAACTACTGGAGACTTTTTTCAGTCAATTGAAACAAAAATTAATGCTCTTATCATGGAATTATTGATATTTCTTATTTCTTACAAATTGTAATTAATTTTTAGCTGTTTTGACTTACCAAGTTTGCTGACTATGTCAAAAAACTGGTAAATATTTTATTTGTTTGCAAGGACATATTTCAGAATGGGCTATAGGTCTGTGAGTAGAATCGCTTAGACACTAAAAATATGTATGCCCACATGTTAAAAATATTTTTGCTGCAATAAAATAATAAGACGGCTTTTACACACATACGTTTTACTTTGTAAGGCCTTGAGTTCGTCGGATCGAAGGAAAAAAGAGTTAGATTTCTCCTCTAACAAACTCAAGTTTTCGCAACGAAGATTTTGCATGTATAAAAGCCGCCCGAGACATTGCATGTACTTTATTTATGGTCCTTCGACACTAATTATGATTGTCGATGCTTACGACAATGCTAACAATCTCTATTTTTTGATACTGTGTTGTGAAACCAAGAACTATCAATTGGACCTATTAAAACATTAGCAAATAGGTGAGAAGAGGTTTAGTTTTAATTCAACATTTAAATGCTATAATTAAATTCCCTCACATTATTTCTATTGATTCTCTCGGGGTAAGACAATTTTCCAAGATTTTTATAGTAAACATAGCATTTTAATGTGCTTCATTTGCTCTAACTCCAGTACTTCTACGACCTTTACAATGCACGGTATGCATCGATATCTTTCAGATTTTTGCTAAATTTCAATTTGACAAAACAACTTATTTCAGAGAATTAAAAATAATTTGAAAATATACATAAAAAAAAGAATTACTGCCATTTGACAAAACAGTTTGTCTCCAATTAGCTCTAGTACATTTTTACCAATCCCCTTTTGACAAAAAAGCTTTTTTCGAAAGAAGTCGTTTTGTCAAAACCAAGGCCTATTTATCAGGTCCTGATGATATTCTGTGTTTTCGTGTTTTAACTGGTAAAAGCTGTTTGCACCATACACTTTAGTTCATGTTTGTGTGTGTTTCTGACAACTGAAACACAAAGTTGTTTTTTGTGTTGCTGTGTTTTTGTAGAGTTGCATAGACCTATTAAATAGGCCTTGGTCAAAACTAAAGTTTGAAAAACTTACCACTTGTCTTGACTTAAGCTACTGAGATCGTTTTCTAATTCAGTCAGAACAATTTTGACAATACGACTTGTATGGTAGTAGTTAATTTTTTTGTTTAAAATCCATTTGATAAAAAAAATCTTAAAATGTTCATTAAGTATTTGTGTATAATATCCAAGCATAAGATTTCTTTCTTTTTCTATACAATAACTTTTGTTAGTCACTTTAACAGCTTTTTCGCTCTACTGAGTAAAGTTGTTGATTTAGAATGCAGGCATTTTGGTAAATTTTTATAGATTGTAATTATGCTTCTAACAATTAAGTAGATTTGATCTTAACAAGTCTATTTAAAATACCTATTTTCCATGCCTGGCTCATATGAATAAATCTTCTAAAAAAAATATTCTGTTATCAGACATGATTAATTAAGATTTCTAAATGGTACTTTTTTGCAATCAAATGTAAATCCTAATCTAATTATATGTAGTCCCCAAAGAAGGTAATTATCAAAATTGCATGTTTAAGAATTTTTTTTTCTTCCATGAAACCCATACTCACTATTCTACAAAACCGCACAACTTACGAAAAAAATACAACCCTGAAGTGCAATTCACTAACTTGTTTAACGATAATCGCATCGTTGAATTAAGTATAACGAGAATTTATCGAATTTGCTATTCAGTTACATTTTTAACGATAATCGCTGTAGGTTAATGTCAGTACCTGAATTCTATAACTTTTTGCGAACCGAAAATCGTAATATTTATCAACAGATTTATTCGCTTGCGATAACGATAATGTGATTCTGTATCTTCTTTTTAGATAGTCTCCCGCTTTATCTTATTCACCATTTAATTCAATATTATGTGGTATCTCTGTATAGAAAATGTTAAAACAAGCGAAAAGCACAAGGAATAATTAAGAAAAACTCAACAAATTAGATCTTGTGACTTATTTTTTTTTTCTCCAACCGAAACCGAATATCGTTAAAATATGTTACTGAACAGCAAAGTTGGTAAATTTTCGTTATATTTATTATAACGATACGATTATCGTAATAAAAATTACTGAATCCAGGTACAGCTGTGATGTTATTTAAGCGACAATAACTTATGTGCTGTTAATTTTATCAACAAAAATCAACAGAAAATATCAGCTGCGTACTATCGTTAAAAAGAAGTTACGGAATCACACAATCTTTATTGCAGGCGACAAAATGTATAGAAAAAATTACGATTGTCGGATCGCTTACAGTTACTGAATCGCAATACAGATCTGATGAATTATTATTGTCTTTTGAAAATGTTCATCACATCAGGGTCGTATTTTCAAAAACTTGCAGGATTGTGTGGGATAGTGAATCACGGGTTTAAGGGCCCATCATAATTGAGTTTGATTATTTCTAAAACTTTTCGAGCAAAACCTGAAACTGTAAATATGCTTTTACTCTGTTTTTTTTTTTTTTTTGATATCACTGCCTCCGCTTTCATCATATTACAGTCCTAAACGATCTGATCGTAAGGCTATTGTTTGAGGGGCGAGGAAGCGCTTGACATTAAAAAAACTTTCACTTGCATCAAAGAGACCTCCACCGCCAGAAAAACAATATCTTTGAGAAGAGTCAAAGTGTTCGTTAACGATACAGTAGTTTTCGCTTATAGTCACATTTAAAATTGCACAGAAATTGTGGACTATATCGCTAATGTGACTATAAGCCTAATTTTTTTATATGCCACGCAGAGGTATATAAAAGAATTTCCATACAATCCAATTATGTCAATTACAAAACAATGTTGTATTTAAAAGGCACATCTGTGTGGCATTTTATGCAACAATATTTTGTTCTAAAGACATGTTCTTCTACTAAACAGTAGATGGAGATTGAAGTTTAGATTTACTTTTTGGTTTATGACTTAAATAAATAACTAAAAAAAATATGTTGAAACTTTTTGTGACTATAACGCGAATTGTTTGCATACAATTTTGATTTTGACTACCACAAAGTTGGTGCATATACATATGTCAAATATGACTATATAGTAAATGGACTATATCGTCAACTTTTTGAATGAAATTAAGTTCAAAAGGCACAAAAAATATTAAATATGGACTATATCGTAATGTGACACTAAGCGCTAGTGACTATAAACGAAAACTACTGTATGTACATATTATATTGCTTATATTTCTTCTTCAGGTAATAAATACGAGCGCCATGAAGTGTTGCCATATTTATTTGATCAAGAATCTTCAAGTCGAGCAAAAAAAAAACTTTTTATGACCAAAAATCTTTTTTGTTATTTTATTTAATGAAAATGAGTTAAAATTTATTTTGTTTCTTGTGAAATATTAAAAATAAAGCCAAATAACACAAAATATTTAATATATAGAATATGTGTAAGATCATTATGAAGCAAATCAGAAAATTTGTAAGCAGTTTGGTCAAAAAATCCCTCAATAATATATTAAAAGTAATAAAAGTAAAATTTTTAAAAATCTTATTTTAAGATAAAAAATCTTTTTTGTCGCTTTAACATGTCTAAAAACTTCAAAACTAAGATAAATCTTCACATATGGTAACACTGGCGCCATGTTTAGTTCTCTTTTATACACTTAACAACTGACACAAATAATGCAGATGACATTTGTAGCGGGGCAGAACATACATTTAATTCTGTCTTGAAATTTTCTTTTCCATATACAATGACAACAATTTCCTTTCCGCCCTTTAAAAAATAATGATATAAATTTCATACTATTTTTAAGAAATGGATATTTTATTAGAAGAAAGTACTCAAGAAATTTAACCGGCATAATGTCATAAATGATGCATCCAAGTGGGTTTCTTGCTTCGAAATATTAAAAGAATATTAACCAAATCTGGATAAATATTTAGTAAATTTATATTAATCGAGACTAGAAAAACTCTTAATTGAAATGTTGCATAGTATAAAAAATTTCTTTTCTTTTGTTCAAATGTAATCTAATAAATATCTCGTACAAACAAATATATGACTAAGACCACTTTCATAATTATATCCTGTATTAGTTATTAGTGAAGGTTTCTGCGAACAGTTGATGTATGACTATACGATGGAAAATTAGGGGGGGGGGGGGGGGGAATTAAATGAATTTGTCCCTTGGTGAACATAATTGAACATAATAACCCAGTCAACATAGAGTTTTCGAAGGTTGAAAAGGTATGAAATTGCCTCTGCACATAAGTATGTATGTATATTGTTCTAAAATGTTTCTCTTTGGCATGTATGAGCCTTGATGAACATAGTGGCTTCAGCCACAATGTAAGTTGAACGCTCTCCATCGATTCCAACTTTAATAGATAATGGGCATAAAATTAAGTCCATTTTTGTCTGATTAACTGCCTCGAGTATGCTAATTTCTTATTTTGTTTTATAAATAGAAAGCTCTAAAAAATAATCTTAATAGTTCGCATGCATGAGTTCATTGTCATTGCTCATCCCTGATTTCGATAGCACTCGTTCGTGTTTGAGTACAAATTTGCATCCGATCTCTTATCGCAACAAAAATACAACAACTGTAACGAAAAACGCAATACACAATGTGTATTACACATCAATATTTTTTTTTAATGATCGACTGTGTAGAATTTAAAGCACCATGATCAACCATTTTCTCAACGTCATCATTGTCACAGTCTTTATCATCATTATGGTCATTTCATGTTCATTACCATCACTGTTGCCAGATTTGCATTTTTCTCTCGGTATTTTGCAGATATTCACTGCCAAATTGCAGTTTTTCTGATACGCTTGTGTAACACCATTATTTCTTGATTTTCCTTACCCCGTAAAAGAAATAACCATGGTGTTACTGTCAGAAATGTACATACATATCTATGTATGTATAAGAAACACTATTAAATAAGTAGCTTTTGGCGTTTAACTTTGCCGTAACGATTCCACCAACATAACAAACGAATCTGTGCAGATATGTAAGGCTGACTTCATAAATGCAGATTTCAATGCAACACTGAAATGCGTAGTGTTCATAAAAACAGCAAAGTTATTTTTGGCAATGCCGCGAGTTCATTATTGCAAAGCAATGCTTTTCAATGCGCAACATCTTTCAAATTTGTGCATTGTTTTCATTTATGATTAATTTTTCCTTGGTATATTTTTTATCGAAAGTAGTTTTGAAAAGATTAGCGCATGTTTGCTGAACATTCATTAAAAAAATTAATTTTACAAAATTTATACTTAATGAAACAACTTAACAATTTAGCGCGTTTCTGGAACGAAAACGGCATTCGCCAACATAAAAATGAACTTGAGCACTTCCTCACGGAAAAAATATTGATGTAATGTTAGTATCTGAGACTCATTTGACTTCGAGAAGTCTTTTTAAAATTTATGGCTACACTATATATGATACAAAGCACCCTAGAGGAAGGGCTTGCGGTGGATCAGCAATTCTAATAAAGTCAAGACTCAAGCACTATGTTCTTGATAACATTTGTGAAGAACACCTACAAGCAACAAATATTGGCATTAAAAGTTTTTGTACAAATTTTGTTATATCATCAATTTACTCCCCTCCCAGATTTTCAGTCACTGAGAATCAATATGAGGATTTCTACAAATCTCTTGGACCTTGTTTTGTAGCAGCTGGCGACTACAATGCTAAGCATACGTTCTGGGGTTCGCGTCTTATTACCCCCAGAGGTCGAGCATTGTTCAACACTATTTCAAAAATGGGCTTGGATGTCATTTCGAGTGGGAAGCCCACTTATTGGCCTACTGACATACAAAAATTCCGGATGTTATAGATTTTGGCGTCATAAAAAATATCTCTAGGGATTTAATTCAAGTTCAAGCTTCTCTTGATCTTTCGTCCGATCACTCTCCGACGATCATTACAATTTGTAGTCCCTTAAGAAGTAAGTTACCTGACCCATATGTGAAGATGATCAATCGTGTTAATTGGCTGGGGTTCAAAAAATATCTCAGTAGTCATTGTACGGAAAACATTACGCTTAGAACATCCGATGATATTGAATCTAACATTGCCAATCTCAGCGAGAATATTAAACAGGCTGCTGAACATGCCATTATCTCCCATCCGCAGACTGGGTTTAATAAAATTTATTCTACAGACATTGAACGTCTCGTACGTGAAAAAAGAAGAGCTAGAAGGGAATGGCAACAGCACAGATCACCACAAAATAAAATCAGATTTAAAGAGTGCACTAAACGACTCCAAGAGTTGCTTGCGTCTGAAAAAACTGCATCTCTTAAAAATTATCTGGAAGGTCTTGATGTCACACCAGCGTCTAATTACTCTTTGTGGCGCGCTGCTAGAAAGCTTAAAACACCCATTGAGTATAAGCCACCTCTACGCACATCTACCGGAAGTTGGGCAAGAAGCGATACTGAAAAAGGTAAAATATTTGCTGAGCACTTAAAATCCGTTTTTGCGCCAAACATATATACTGGTGTTGCTGATTTGCCGAATGTAGTCGTTCTACCCCCTCAACACATAAAGTTTAAGACGCGTGATTTACAAAAATTAATTGCCGAACTCAACCCGAAGAAAGCTCCGGGTATTGATGGAATTAGTAACCAGATGCTTATGAACTTGCCTCGTATTGCAATGAGAATCCTATTGTTCATATTTAATGCCATTTTATGACTGGAGTATTATCCACACAGCTGGAAGCTTGCCAAGGTTAAAATGATTCCAAAGCCGGGCAAAGATCTAACCAAGGCTGAGTCATATAGGCCAATAAGTCTACTATCAACTATGTCAAAGCTTTTCGAAAAACTGCTCAAAACAAAATTGTCCCCAATTCTAATTAGTAGTGGGTGCATACCAGACCATCAATTTGGTTTTAGAAGTCAGCATAGCACCATTGAACAAACTCACAGACTGGTTCAATTTATAAGAAGAACTTTTGAGGAAAAAAAGTATTGTTCTGCGCTCTTTATTGACGTTTCCCAGGCATTTGATAAAGTGTGGCATGAAGGCCTAATTTTAAAATTGAAGACTTACTTACCAATAAACATTTTAAATATTTTGGAAAGTTACATTATTTCCCGTAAGTTCACTCTTGTGGAAGGAGACTTTACGAGTAGGCCTGAAACTATTTCATCCGGTGTGCCACAGGGGAGCATACTGGGACCAGTTTTATACTTGATTTATACTTGTGATATGTCTGTGAGCAGTAGTATCCACACTTCCACATTTGCCGACGATACAGCCTGCCTTGGTATGCACGAAAACCCTGATGAGGCATCCCGCAAACTCCAGGAACACATTAGCCAGATGGAGCTTTGGTTAAACTTATGGAGATTTAAAGTCAATGAACAAAAGTGTGTCCATATAACGTTCACCCTAAGAAGAGATACTTGCTCCCCCATTCGGATTAACAATCAAGTTGTTCCTCAACATTCACATGTGAAATATCTTGGTTTACACCTTGATCGACGACTTACATGGAAACATCACATTGACTCTAAGTTAACTCAAATGAAAATTAAATTAACTCAGGTACATTGGCTGATTGGTAGAAATTCAACACTTAGCCTAGACTGCAAACTTTTAATATACAAGTCGCTTTTAAAGCCAATATGGTGTTACGGGATTCAACTATGGGGCACTGCTTCAGCTTCAAATGCAGAGAAAATTCAACGAAGGCAAAATAAAATTTTACGCATGATAACATCGGCTCCATGGTACATCAAAAATTCAAATATACATCGTGATTTAAATATGCCACTAGTGACTGAAGAAATTGTAAAATACGCAGGCAAATATCTAACAAAACTCGAGTCACATCCTAATCCGCTTGCTCGTAATATTTTGAACTTTACTGGGCACATCCGCTCAAAAAAGAGAGATACACGGGCTCTAATATTCAACACTCTAGATGATGAAGCTGCTTGAAAACACTTTTTTCTTTTTGTTGCTTATCACTACTTATGTATTATTAATAACTATCAATAAGCTTATGTCCGACATTGGTCGGGCCTAATAAAATTTTTTTAAAAATTTAAGATTTGAATACTTATTGTTAGTTCATATTTGAAGATACAATAAATAAAAAAAATATGCATTAAAAAAAAATAAATGAACTAAAATGTATTTCATTGGCTGTCAAAATAGTGGTGCCATAAAGTATTGCTTTGCCTTGTAAATTAATTTCTTTGCAGTGTTGGATTCCAAGCTGCATTTATGAAATCAACCTAAATCATAAACAGTCACAACTCCAACATATGGAAATGTTTTGGTTTTTGATAAACAAGTTAACTGAATAAAGCCCGCAAAAAGGTCCGCCCCGAAAGTTGGCTTTCCAGCCCTTTTGCAATCTGTGTAAAAATACATTTTACAAGCATATGGTATATGGCAATATTTTAGCTCTTCTAATCAACAACATTAGTCTTAGAGGAAATTTTTTGACTAAATTAATATTTTAGAAAATAATGAAGAAAATAACCAACAAAATACTAAACATTCTATATACCAAAATTATATTTATGTATATGAAAATTATTCATATTAAGCATGTACAATAAGAGCTTATATTTATATATTAAATTATTTCATACATATACATCTAGTCAGAAGAAAACTATAGTAAAATATATTGAATAAATGGACTTGAGGGGCAACTTTGAGGGCCGGACGCACCCCCTAAAACACAACTTATCGCTATGCAAAATGTTTTTATTTTTTACATAAAACTGAAGCGATTTTGGGGAAGAGAATATAACAAATAAAAAAAATTATCCATACAACTAACGGCCACTCTAATTTAAACATACTATGTGCATAAATATGTATAAATTTGTTTAAGTTTTGTGTATAAAACTTGTGCATATACATACTTACATACATACATATGTATGTATTTCCCTCTTGTTAATGCTTACTTTTATTAAACAATTTATAATATCAGCATACATACTTATGTTTTTGTGCAGCAAGATAATTTATGTTAATTTAAAAATTAAATGAAAACAAATTCAATATTAATATATATTTTTTTTTGTTGCAGACATGTTAAAAATAATTTTTCTGATTTTTTAGCGAATTTTTGCAGGTTTTTTGGAAAAATTTTGTGACAACAGTGATTGCCATCGTTTCAATTCTCCCATCTGCCTACGAGCACAAGATTTTCAAAGCACAACAAAAGCAAGTGCAAATTTGTATGCAGTTTTGCTAAACAATGTCATACTGCGGTTGTCTTCCTACTCTGAATGTGAGCAAGCAATTTTAATTTGCACATGTTTCCTCAAAATTCCAAAATGTTTTTATATCTTATAATTTTTCATTTTAATTAATATTCGCAACAGCTATTTGAAAAAAACACTGTTGTTGGAAAAATCTAGTAAGTTCAAGTTTAATAAAATGAATTCTTTCTTGAATATTCTGATGAAGGTGCAAGTGCGAGAAGCTATTAAGTAGTACATATACAAGAATGATAAACTACAAGATTACGCCAGTGCAAAAAAAATAGTAGACGTGTGACGTCAGGCACACTGCATTTCTATTGGCTGATAATTTGGTTTATTTTTTTTTTTTATAAAACTCTTTAAATCTATTTTGACTGCAGGATTGCCAACCGCTATACAAGTACTGGTTTTGCTAAGTTCGGTGAAGAAAAGTGGACATATAATAATCCCACTTTTTTTACTTTTGCAGTTACTTACCAACAATAATACAATATTGTTTTTGCTGTAGGTACATATTTACCATTTTTTTAATATTATCCGTAATTAGATAATTGATTTTTAACCGATATACAAAGTCTTAAAATGCTTATTTTTGTAGTTTTTTTTTTGCATATTTTCTCCTAAGACAACATTTAACAAAAAATATCATCTGAAAGAGTTTTTCAAGCCGCACCCAATAGTGCATTAAACTTTACCATTCATAACATCAGCAATACGTTAAAAATTAATATTTTTTAAGGGTTTTTATAGCAGCGTGTATAGAGAATATTCTCAAAAAAGTGCAACCACTTCTTAATACAGACTTATGTACATACATACACACATATTTTTATAAATGTATATATACATACAGATATGTAAATATGTCATTCCTTTTGTAATTTGTATAATGTACCTGCTAGAAGGGATGTTATGCCAACAAAATGTTAGTACCGTTCACACTGAATTTGTTATTTGTTTATTTGCTAAAATTATGTACCATTTTTGATATTTTGAAATTTTACTTTCTAATATTTTAAACAAAAATATTATTAAAAAAATATTACTAAATAAACAAATAACAAATTCAGTGTGAACTACATATATTAGAAAATAGCTATTTAAAAATATATCATAATTAGAGTCCTTAGTTTTGGTATGTTTCGATTTGGTGCTATGTATTAACACAGAAAATATTAAATAACTAATAAAATTCAAAATTAATAAAACAAGTTTAATTTCAAAAATTAAAAGAAAATCTCTATAACAAATAAGAAGAATATTTTTGTAGAGAAAATAAAATAATAGAATAGAATTTGTTGCGATTTCTTGTTTAAATTTCTTAGTTTCCCATACTTATGCTTTAAGTTTTTCATTTGATTTTTCCCAGCCTTTATGGCAACTCTTACAATAGACGTGTGACGTCACGTCTAACGGTAAACTCTCTGATTGGCGTAATCTTGTAGTTAACATTCTTGGTACATACATATGTATGCACATATGTATGTATAAAAATTTGAATTATTACATGCAATGAGTTTTATGCCCAGAAGATGAACCAGATGGTTTAAATGATTTTTTTGACGTTGACGTTGATCAATCTTAACTCTATTTTCTTAATTATTTTTATGATATTCAAAAGTTCATTATTTTAATCAGCATATTAGAAGTACATATGTACATATACTGGTCATAATACTGGTCATATGAATTTAATTTCTTATTGATTTTTTTAAACCCTAGAACCATAATGTACGTAAATTTTACGTGTAATCCTTTTTAAATGTATGTACTCGTATATGAAACAAGTGTTTGGCGTTCTAAGCCCGTGTTTACATCTAAGTGAGATGTGTCCAAAAAACCGTAACCACTAATTACTAATGTAAAACTGTGTGATTCAGACATCGAAACAAATATCTTTTTTCACTCTATTATAAATAGGAAGCCAATCAAAAAATTAAATCAGTCTAAAATTGGAATGGAGAGTCATCAGACCTCTAGCTACAGGACACAAAAAATACGTGCGCCAAAAAGCAATGCCAAGAGAAGAAAGGCTGATACTAAATCGGCCTTACGTGCTTTAAATAACAAGACTTAATTCAACCGTAGCTAAAGCAGGCGATGTGGTAGCCGATACATACGCAAAAGTTTTCTTTAACTATCGGCAAGTCAACCTACTTTATACTTTAGCCTTTATAGTGTTTTCACACTGAAAGTTAAAACCTGGTTTTAACGTTAAAACCATAAACAGCTGATTTTGCATTCACACTCCAAGTTTGTTAAATTCAGGTTTTAACTCACAGGCTGTCTAATAACTTTGCTCAAAATAAAATAAATCTCCTGCCGAAATACGTGTATTTGTTGTTGCATTTTTTCTGCTTTTTAATAACACTTATTGGACATACTGTTCAACTGTTTTCGTTTGTATAAAATACTGAGATATTCCACAATGCGCTCTAAAATGGAAGTTATTTTATATATTAAAAATAAAATTTTTTTAAAATATGGAACTGCTTATAGAGAATGAAGAAGTGCTTGGAAATATTGTTAATAATATAAAAATGCACAAATACATTATAAGTTGAACCTTTTTTATAGGCAGATGAATGTCAGTCATATTGCCTATTCTCACTTTATACAGTTTTCGTTGTTTTCCTTCCAAAAAACTCTTTTTTTCCCATAATTTTTGGGTTATTGTTGCTGCCAAGAATGATAAAATAAAGATTACGCCAGCGCTCAAGAATAAAAATACATTTCTGCGCATGATGGAATTCTGACGTCACTCAGCATGTGTTCTCATTGGTTAGTAAAATTCAACTACATATAGAACTATTACACACACACAAACTCACATTTCATATTTGCTCCCTTTCTTATCTCTTTATTTTTATTTTGTTTTTTATTTTTCTTAGTTTTGCAGCTTTTAAGCAACAACATATAATTTTTTCTTGGATATCTCTCTGAGTAAATTAATCACAGGGCTGCCAACTGCAACAAAATAAATAAATTTTTTGCAAGAAACTATAAATTTTACATATGATACAGACTTGGTAACCTTTGCGAGGGGACTACTACGTCATCAAACGGTAAATGATGCGCAAGGCATAATCTTTATTTTATCATTCTTGGTTGCTGCTGCATCCATTTTTAAGTTGAAAATTTTTCAAGCGCCATCTATTGTTATTCACTGGCATAAACATTATCAGCCGCTGTCGGTCATTTCAGCTTGGCAGCACTGAATTTATCACAGCGAAAAGAAGGTTGCATTTCATAAAACCAATTCAAAAATGGTTTTAATTTGGTTTTAACAAAAGCAATTTGTATGGTAAAACCAGGTTTTAACAGTTGGTTTTAAAGTTAAAATCAACTTTTATTAAAACCATGTCAGTGTGAAAACACTATTAGCTTCAATCACGTACACAAAAGATACAAAAAAATATGCTTTCAGAGGTTGAGATGCCGATGATGATAAAATAAACAGAAGGAGCTTGGCAGAGGAGGATCTAAGAAATTATATTCTGGAGTTAGTTTTGCCAACCGAAGAATTGGAAGCACTCTTAAAGGACATCAATAATCAAGAAGAAGACCTCTTCGAAGGAGTTAGTTGGAGGCTCCGGAGTACCAAGGAAGGTGTGGTACATTTTCCAACCTAGCAGGCGTAAAATTAGGGTCACAGTTAAAATTAAAAAAAGTGACCACGAAGTGCTTGGGCAAAGTTAAAAGCTTTTCGTTGTAGCTAGAGTAGAGTTAAAGTAAAACATATTTTTATTAAATAAAGTGAATTTTGAATTGAATTAATTTTTTTACAAATAATTATTAGAAAAAATATATTTATGTATGTATACAAACGTATAAACTTGAAATGCCGTTGGAATAATTCTAACAAACGACATAGCTAAAAGTGTTATTGGATTTATACCCAAATCAGATAGAACCATGATGTTGAAAATAGAGGCCAAACCACTTAATATAAATATTATTAACTTTATGGTATAACATCAGACAAAAGTAATGAGGAAATCGAGGAGTTCTATGATGAAATCGAGGAATTAACGAAACTAACAAAACAGCATCAGATAACCACTATCCAAGGCGACTTTAACGCAAAAGTAGACAAAGATGCGATAACTGGAGCCACCGGAAAGTATGGTCTAGGAGAAAGAAACGAGAGAGGTGACAGACTTATTCAATTCTGTCCAGAATACAAAAAAAAAACACATTGTTTTGCTTACCACCTAGAAGACTCTGCCTAGAAATCCCCCAGGACAGAGTTGGAAGTATAATAAGAAATCAAATTGACTTCATTCTTATCAACAAACGCTATTGCACTTTAGTAGTGAAGACTTCTACTTACAAAGGAGCGGTCGTACCATCTGACCACAATATTTTTGTTACAAATAAAGGGTGTCCCAACAAGAACGCAAGATTTAAATTTGGCGCCATTCGAATTGTCATTGTTTGACATTTGAACAATTGTTATTGTTTGCTAGTAGAAGGTACGAGGTTAGTAAAAATGGAGTGCTACACGAATGAACATCGCATTCTCATTGTGAAATTGTTTTACCAAAATGGTGAAAGTTTTGCGGCTACAGTTCGCAAATTTGCGATCAATTTGGGGTCACAATAATGCTCCAAAAGAGTCAACTGTAAAGAGATTAATGAATAAATTTGCCGAAACTGGGCCTGTTAGTGATGTAAAGACAACCCCGCGCCTTCGACCAGTTCGATCGACCGAAAATGTCGGAGCTGTACGTGATGATGTCGCTCAAACGCAGGTCAAGCGCAAACAGTCAATGGTGTTCGGTATCGTGAAATGATAACCAATTTTTTCGTGCCTAGAATTGAAGAAATCAATGTGGAGGGCATGTGGTTTCAACAAGACGGCGCCACATGTCATACAGCCAGAGAAACAATTCAATTGCTACATCAGTCATTTCCCGGTCGTGTTATTTCGCGTTTTGGAGACCAGAATTGGCCGCCTAGATCGTGCGATTTAACACCAGTAGACTTTTTTCTTTGGGGTTTTTTGAAGTCGGTGACTTACGCGAATAAGCCGACGGCGACTCAAGCCTTAAAAGAGGAAATTGGACGCTGCATTAATGAAATACCGCAGCATTTATGCAAAACGGCCATTGAAAATTTCATTAAAAGATCGCATGTGTGCCAGCAAAGCCGCGACGGCCATCTGCCCGATTTGTTGTTCCACACATAACCTCATTTTGTCTACTTTACGATATAATAAAGTTTCACGATTTTTTTTAAATATCTGTGTTTTATTTAAAATTAAAATTTTGCGTTCTTGTTGGGACACCCTTAAGTATGCATATATATGTGTTATTTAGAAGAAAACAATGTAAAGAAAAGGAGCTTTCCAGTTTCCATTCCCAGTCATTGTTTTCTCATTTTATGTGTTAACAAAAATAGTATAATTGTAGAAAATTAACTAGTGATGTATAAACACTTAAAACAAACAAAATAAAGCTCGTTATTCTTTATCTGCAATAAAATAAATCACATAAAAAGCCCTTTTAACAAAGATTTGTTGTGAACTTTTTTATTTTTTTATTAAATACAAGTTGGAACACATCTTTTATTTTATAGAAACAATATTTCTCTGAAAAGCGACAAATAAACAAATATGCGAGTTAACAATCGTTGTTTTGCAGAACTAATATGCAAGTGACAAAAAATGAATACAGTGTTGCCACGATATTTAAAAAAAATCAAGTTAATTGATTTTTAGTTCAAAAACTGATTATGAATACCAATATTTAAAAAACGTTGTTTAGCCTTAAAACGTTTTTTAATTAATATGAATTTTAAACCTCAATCAACTTTTTTATACCCTTTACCAAACAATTTGTCATTCCGTTTGTAATTTCCAGAATATTAATAAGCCAGCCATAAAGTATATCGCACATTCAGTTCAATAGTGACATAACTCAAAAAATTAGTTTTTTGAGTTAATAATCCAGAATAATAATGCATTTCGTATTTTATCTTGCATACAAATTTCATAACTATAAATAGCTTGTACATACTATCACCTCCTGAGAGAAGAATATTTGTTCATGCCTTCATAGAGTTGTGTGTAAATTGAAAACTTTAAACGTGTTTTCTGCAAAACTAGTTTTTTTGAGTTATGACACTATTGAACTGGATGTGAGATATATTCTGGATCCTTATGCATAGGGAAGACGAATAAGCGATGTCCTTCTGTACGTACGTGAAATCGGTTTTCCGAAGCTCCCAGAAAAGCTAGAGACTTCCTTCTTCGACTGGTGGGTCAGAAATGGTCCAAATAAGATTGGTATTAAAAATCAACAAAATCGAGAAGGCGGTTTCAGAGCTGGGAAACTTAAACTTCATTTTGCCATACAAAATAACTACCGAAAACTAGTTTTTAATAATTTTTTATTAAATAAACTTATTTTATACTTCAGTATAAATAAAATTGGTATTTCTAACTAAAAAAAAAATTTTTAAAAAATTTAAAAAATTAAAAAGACGTTTCCAGGGTTGGAAAACCTTAACTTTTTTTGTTATGCAAAAGTAACTTACTATAACAAATTTTTCCTTTTTTTTCTAAAAACTAAACATATCTAATGTTCTTAAAAGAAGGAGATTGATGTAGGAAATCGGAAAAACAAAAAGGATGATTCCAGGGTTGGAAAACCTACGATTTTTGTGATATATACAATTAACTACCGTAAACTAATTTTTTATTTATTTTTATTAAAAAAACTTATTTTATATATCACCACGAATAAAATTGGTATTTCAAATAAAAAATTTAACTTCAAATAATTAAAAAGATGTTTCAAGGGTTGGAAAACCTTAACTTTTTTTCTTATACAAAAGTAACTTACTAAAACAAATTTTTCCTTTTTTTCTATAAATATAACATATCTTATATTCTTAAAAGAAAAAAATTGGTGTAAGAAATCAGAAAAATCAAAACGGATGATTCCAGGGTTGGGAAACTTAAACTTTTTGTGATATAAAAAATTAACTACCGAAAACTAATTTTAATTTTTTTTAAATAAAAGTATTTTATACTTCAGTACGAATAAAATTGGCATTTCAATTTAAAAAAGTTTAAGACAAGTTTCCAGGGTTGGAAAACCTTACCTTTTTTAACTTTAACTTTTTTTCTTATACAAAAGTAACTTACTAAAGCAAATTTTCCCTTTTTCTCTATAAATTAAAGATATATTATATTCTTAAAAGAAAGAGATTAGTATAAGAAATCAGAAAAATCAAAAAGCTTGATTTCAGGGTTGGAAAACCCACACTTTTTGTGATATAAAAAACTAGCTACCGAAAACTAATTTTTATTTATTTTTTTATTAAATAAACTTATTTTATACTTCAGTACGAAAGAATTTCATATTTCAAAATGAAAAAATTAAAAAAATTAAAACGACGATTCCAGGGTTGGAAAACCTTATTTTTTATACAAAAGTAACTTACTAAAAGAATTTTTTTTCTTTACTATAAATTAAACATATCTCATATTCTTAAAAAAAAGATTGTGTAAGAAATAAAAAAAATTAAAAAGGAAGATTGCAGGGTTGGGAAACTAACACTCTTTGTGATATAAAAAATTAACTACCGAAAACTAATTTTTATCTCTTTCTATTAAATAAACTTATTTTATGCTTAAAAATGAATAAAATTGGTATTTCAAATAAAAAAACAGTTAAAAAAATTAAAAAGACGATTCCAGGGTTGGAAAACTCTAACTTTTTTGTACAAAAGTAAGTTACTAAAACAAATTTTTCCTTTTTTTATAAATTAAAGATTTCTTAAATTCTTAAAAGAAAGAGATTGGTGTAAGAAATCAGAAAATCAAAAAGGATGAGTTGACGGTTGGGACACTTACACTTTTTTGATATATAAAAGTAACTACCCAGCTAAAAAAATATGTATGGAGCATATATGATATCCCATATATGGTTCGGATCCGAAAAATGAGGGTATATGGACATATATGATAATATATATTCATACATTTTCATACATGAATGTGTATTCCCTATATAGTATGCAAAGTTCATATTGATTCAAAAAGCGCACAGCTGTGCAATTAACTAAATTATTAAAATTATTTTTTTTTGTAAGATTTTGTGGAGAAAGTTTGTGTTTAATGAAACATTTGTTCGAACAAAATGATTCGAAACGAACTAAAAGACATTTCATATTCGACATTTTAAGAGAAAATGTGAATCGATTATTAAAAACACATAAAACACACAATTGTACACAGCATATAATTTAAGAAATCAGATTAAAAACTAATGCAATTATAAAAGAAAAAAATAAACCGTTTTTATACTAACACTAGTTTTCAATATTATTTTTTTCAGTTATATGAATTTTGTTTAATAGCTGCATTATCTTTTTGGTTATTTGATTTATTAAATAGACCCACATTACATAAAATCAACAAAAAAGATTTTTTTTTGTTACACGAGTTTTTATATTTTAAACCTTGAGGCTCTACGCATATAAACTTTGCATATGCGTATGTATTTTCTAACAGACTTCCAATTCACTAGTGATAAAAAAGATGGAAAAAGATCGAATTAATAAAATTCAAGCTTTTTTGATTGCAAATGCGATCTTATGTGAGATATTATGTATGCATGCATTTTTATATGGCGCCATATATTACATCTTATTTCTATAAATGGATTCACATATGAAGAGCTTCATAATTAAATTTCCATATATGAGCTCATATATTGTAATACATTTCATATATTAGTCCATATATTAATTCATATATAATAGTTTTGCCATGTATAATCCCATATATTTCCATACATGAATTCATACATACTTATACATATATAGTTATATACATTCATATATTAAAAATATATGGACCATATATAATTTTTTTAGCTGGGTATATATATTTATTATTTATTTTTTTTTAAGAACTACTAGATTGGTATAAGTAATCAGAAAAATCTAAAATTATGATTCTAGGGTTTGACAATTATTATTTTTTTCTTTGTACATAAAAGTAACTACCCAGCTAAAAAAATATGTATGGAGCATATATGATATCCCATATATGGTTCGGATCCGAAAAATGAGGGTATATGGGCATATAAGATTGTATATATTCATACATTTTCATAGATGTATGTGCATATATTCCCTCTACAGTATGCAAAGTTCATATTCATATTTTCTTGATTCACAAAAGCTCACTGCTGTACAATAATTTAATATATGTACTAAAATTACTTTTTTTAAATTTTGAACAGAGAGGTTATATTTAATGAAACATTTGTTTGGACAAATAATGAAAAACGAACTAAAAGTCATTTCATTCCTCATTTTAAGTCAAAAGGTGAATCAATTATTTAAAAAACACAAAAATCATATTCGTACATAAAATTTAATTTAAGAAATCAGATTAAAAACTAATGCAATTAATTATAAAAGAAAAAATAATCGTCTAACAATAGTTTTCAATATAATTTTTCGCAGTTATGTATATGAACTTTGTTTCTTATCTAGAGAATTCTGTTATTTTCTATAAAATTAATGACTGATTATTTGATATATTGAATGGGGCCAAAATGTATAAAATCATAAAAGAATGGTTTTTTTAACAAAGTTTTAAGTTTTTAAACGTTGAAGGTATGCATGTAAACTTTGCATACCGTATATATTTTTTAATGGATTTCCAATTCACCAGTGATAAAATACCAAGCTTTTTTGATTGTAAAAACGATCTTATGTCTGATATCATGTATGCATACATACATTCTTATATGGCTCCATATATTAAATCTTATATATATGGATCCACATATGAAGAGTTTCATAATTAAAGTTCCATATATGAGCTCATATATTATAATACATTTCATATATTAGTCCATATATCAATTCATATATAATACTTTTCGCATGTATAAACCCATATATTTTCATACATGAATTCATACATACTCATATATAATTATATACATTCATATATTAAAAATATATGGACCATATATAATTTTTTTAGCTGGGTATGTGCTTATGTATGTATCTCTATACTACATAAACGCACTTTGGTAAAGGGTATATAAGATTCGGCACAGGCGAATATAGCACTCTTACTTGTTAATGAATACGGCTGTTAAAAATTTACAATATGATGTAAAGTTTTGTTATGTATCGAATGCGTACTTAAGACTAGATCGCATTAATTTAAATCTTGAGTAAAGAATTATACAAATTGAAAATTTAGTTTTTAATTATAATATTATTAAAGAAAAAAGTTTAAGTTTATCAAATAGCGATAATAAAGAATCTCAACTATTTTATGCGCAAACTATACTTGCATCAAATTGCGATATTGCAATACATGCATACACATATGAAATAATATTTCATGTTTGTTAAAAAAATTTATTAAATCCCATTTGGGACTTAAACAAGATCATTGTTAGACTATTTAATGTCTCTCATTATTAAAAAAAAAAAACACTTTTTGTTTTAAATTTGAAACTATAATACAAGTGTATATTAATTTAAATAACAATTTGTACTTGCTCTTCAATATG
The DNA here is from genome assembly GCA_949987645.1 of Tachina grossa. Lineage (NCBI taxonomy): Eukaryota > Metazoa > Arthropoda > Insecta > Diptera > Tachinidae > Tachina > Tachina grossa. The sequence continues at coordinate 127,407,690 of OX465276.1, read as the reverse complement.
CATCAGTTATGAGGCTCTGGGGTATTACAAAATTGTACATGATCATATAAAATTAATTTGTTTTAAAGTACAGTGGTATGTAAAGCAAAAGCAAGTGTTACGAATACATACTACATATGTATATCACTTCTAAAAGCCAATTTGTGACTTGGTAATTAAACTGTAAGTTTTATTTAAGTACGAAACTATGTTTTTCATGTTTAATTAAATTGGGGTACACACTATCGAACATGAGTGACAGTTTTGCTCAAATTTTACATTGATCGATAATTTGAACACGAATTTCGTCAGTCAACCATAGAATTTTTTGTGGTTGAGTGACAGTCAGAGGCCATATTGGTTTTTGACTGATAGTGTGAACCAAAAACCGCCAGTCAAGAGATATTTTTGTAACATAAACAACACCAGATGGACGCGGAAAATTATTTTTTAAGAAATTTACATATTTTTATGAAATGCAAGGCTCTGTGTATGTTAAAGACAAAATGTTAACACAAAATCGTGCGAGGAGTTGTTAGAGATAAGAAAACATTAAAATAAATCATTAAAAATTTTGTTTGCAATAATGCGCATTTAGTTGTGTTTTTTCTGTGTTTGTATGTCCAATTGTTTTCTTGAATGAAGGTTTGAGTGAACAGCTAACACTATCATTCAAAACTGATGAATTTTTTTACTGTCACTCAAGTTCGATAATGTGTACCCCACTTAATACTTAATGCTATGTTCTAGGCGCACGGCAGTTCGCCAGGCCAAGTTCTGGCCAATGCACGCAGTGTGTATATTTAAGGCTCAGTTAGCCGACTGTAATGTAATGTAACTGTAACGTAGAAAACAGCTGATCGACATTTTTATATGAAAATTAGGTTACGTTAAATTACATCTCTATAACCATTTTCATTACTTTTCACATAACAAAATCGATCAGCTGTTTTTACTGTTGCAGTTACTTTACATTACAGTCGGCTAACTGAGCCTTTACACAAAGCCATTCGAGCTGTTTTTACCCCCCTCATAACATAACACTCATCAAATTGATGAAGCACTTCCGCTATAGCTAGCGAGCTAAAATTTGGTACACGAGAAGATCTAGGTGAGCAATGAACCAAAAAATCTGAAAACCCGAAAATTTTAACCAGGAGGGCGGGGCTACGCCCATAAAAATTAAAATTTATGCTATTGAGCTGAAATTCGACGCAGAGCTAGGTCTAGGTGAGAAATAAAATAAAAAAATCTGAAAACCTGGAAATTTTTGGCAGGGGGGCGGGGCTACGCCCATAAAGGTCAGAATTAAAAATGCTAATCTGAGGCGCTTCATGGAAACTATTTTATTGAAATTCGGCATATATACTACGGTAATGCAGGACTATAAATTTTTCATTAAAAAAGTGGTCATTGATACGCCCATACAATTTAAACCTCATTTTAATGCCCTGCGGCTCAGCATATTTAGATATACTATTTATCTAGCTATTATTATCCGTTTGTAACGAAACTAGACACGAATAATAAGCACTGACCCAAAAAAATTTTGACTTTGGAAAAATGGGCGGGGTTACGCCCATAAAAATTAAAAATTGCGCTAAGCAGCTGAAATTTGATATACAAGTAGGTCTAGGTGAGAAACCAACTAGAAAAATCTAAAACCACGAAAATTTTAGTTAGTGGGGCAGGGCTGCGCCCATAAAACTTTAAAATTAAAAGTTGCGCTATGGAGCTGAAATTTGATATACAAGTAGGTCTAAGTGAGAAACAAACTAGAAAAATTTGAAAACCCAAAAAATTTTAACAGAATGGGCGGGGCCACGCCAATATTGCTTTGAACTTAATACTTAATATACAGCTTTTAATTCAAGCTAATTTAGTGAAATCTTGCATCACCTGATCACTCCCATAAAATGTTAGCCTTGTGTTTAATCTACATCGGTGTAGCGTATTTTAGAAGAAAATTAGCATGAATTATAAGCGCTGCTCACAACAAAATTTTAAGTTAGGAATAGTGAGGAGAGGTAATGCTAATAAAATCTAAAGATATAATTCGCGCTAGAGAGCTGACATTTTATACACTAGTAAGTGTAGCTGCGTAAGCCAATGTGAAAATCTTAAAACAAAAAGTTTTACCAGATATGCGGGTCCACGACGTTAAAACTCCAATTCGCACTAGCGAGCTTAAATTTGATACAAAAATAAATCTAGATAAGAGATCACTAATAAAAATCTGAAAACCCAGAAGTTGCTATCAGAGGGCGGCGGAAACAAGCACTTCAAATTCAAAATTAACATACATTTTATTAAAACTTTTCATATACATTGCACTTATCCAAAAAAAAAAATTCCCTATTTTGAAAAGTAGCCGTGGCTTCACCCATAAATCTTAGCTTTTTCATTCAGGTACTTCGGCTTAGCAGTTTTTAATTTAACACTCCGGTCTTTCTTATTAACTTTTTAATACCAAACTTTGCATGAACCATAAGCACTAGCAGATGTAAGAGTCAGCGGGGCCAGGCTCATAAAAATTTTAGTTAATATTATACTATAGAGAGCTGACATTTTGTAGACAAATAGTAATTGATTTACACAATCGGAAAATCCAAAAATTAAAAGCACCAGCTACCCTATGGAAACTTTGCATACACATTGGGCATATCCTTTTGATTTATGTACTTCGGCTAAGCAGACTTTAATATGTAAATATATTGAGAAAATAGGCGGGGTCATGCCCACTAAAATTTACGCTGTATTTTACATGTTTCTTCCAGTCGACTCTTACCAAATTGCACACACACTGGCGACCCGTTGCAATGACACAATGGTACATATTTAAGGTCGACAATTCAACAGCCATCACCCTCTTACCCATTATTTTATGTAACTCTGCCATTTTCAACTGGCACAGTGATCATGAATAGAAATAAAATACACTAGAAATTTTAAGTTTAAAAATTGTTATTATAGAAATCTTTTCAAAAAGTAATCAGATCCTCACAAAAACATAAATGTGAAGAACGGCCAAGTTCCTATCAAAAATTTCGGCCATTAAAAGTTGTGAGATATACATTTTGACCAAGTTCTTCTTTGCCACAATACCTAACACAGAAATATATTATGTATATACAAATATATTATGTATAATATAATATAAACTTGTATTTTTACCTTTCCAAAAAAGGAGGGAATAATGTATAAATGTTCATTTCCTTATATTGATAAAAATGTTGTCAAGTTGGCAGATTATCTAGAAATTATATGACACCCTTACGATTACAAATTTTTGTCATACATAATATATTTCTGTGTTAGGTATTGTGGCAAAGAAGAACTTGGTCAAAATTTATATCTCACAACTTTTAATGGCCGAAATTTTGGATAAGAACTTGGCCGTTTTTCACATTTATGTTTTTGTGAGGATTACACTTTTGTGTTTAAAGCAAGATTTTTAAGAAACTAAACACAACACACATTATTTTTGAGATGTTTAAAGTTGACGTTTTGTCAGTAAATTATTGTGTTTGTAACAAATTTCGAACAATTATGTTTTATATTCGTTTAATATTACAGTCAAATCCCGATAATTCGTACCCCGATAAATCGTAATTCCCGATAATTCGTAATAAACTGTCGGTCCCTTGAAAAAATCTCGTTAATTCGTAAAATTTACATACATTTTGGTCCCCTCGTTAATTGGTAGTATTTTTTCAAATAAAATCTTCTTTACGTCTTATAAATCGTAATTGTTTGCTAACTACCACTTATAATTCGTAATAAAAACAACAGAAACATGGAAAGAACGATTTTTTGTTTACCGCTATTTTTTTCCGTGAGTTTTTGCTTCTGCTTGTGTGTGTGCGCACGCATAAAACTCAATCGGTGTTACAAAAACCACAAATTTTTATTTTATTTTTAACAATTTTTTTAAACTTTTTTTTATCGTTTTAGTAAATAAATTGAAAAACCCCGTTAATTCGTATTTATTTTATTTTAACCCCGTTAAATGAAAACCCCGCTAAATCTAAACCCCCTATAATTCGTAAGACATGGCCGGTCCCTTGCGATTACGAATTATCGGGATTTTACTGTATTAAACAACAAATGCTTTTGTAAATAATTTAATGCTTTTTGAGCAATTAGTTGTGTAGAAAATAATGTTTTCTAGTGCCGCCATTTAATTAAATCACAAAGTTGCCATAGCAGTGAACATACTCCATTTACGTGTTTAGCGAAGTGTTTAAATCTAAAACATCTCATTTGAATTGTTTAACAAAACAAGTCAATGTATGATAAAACATTTTGAAATCATCGTATTTGAGCTCTTAAACACAAATGAGACGTTAAACATGTAAGTGTGAACATATTATAAATGCCCAACATTGTATATTTAAATTCTATTTAATTTTTTGCGCGTACTAGATGTTTTTGTGCGTGCGTGTGTTTATTGAAAAATTATCCATGAACATTTTGTCGTGTTAAAAAGAATAGCGTTTAATTTTCATAAACATTTAACATATGTATCTCAAACCACGGAGTAAATATATAGAAAAATGCTCGCTCGTTTGGTTTCATAAAATGTGTTTTTATGCAATTTAAATATTCTATATTTTGATAACCTAACTTTCTTATTCATGTTAAACAGCTGTTGTTTGGAATGCTTTCCACAATATTTGGAAATTTTTAGTGCTGCCGTACTTTCAACGCAATTTCGTAAGAATTTTAAGTAACCACTGAAAAAATGAAATCGTATTTAAATTCAATTTAAATTTAAACAAAAATTAGATAATCACGTACTTAAATATTAAGTTAAAAACTAGGTTAAGCTAATTTAATTTTGTAAAAAAGAGTTTTCGAGATATGCTTTAAAAAAGTGATTTTTTGCAATTTTTTCGGCTATTGACATAAATCTTGTAAAGGGTTTACAGAAAGTACTTTTTATATAAATTAAATTTGGTCGTTTTTACTAAATGGATTGTTGTTAAGGTAGCTGGCCCTAAGCTTAAATTAGACGTACCATACCATATTGCTATAGCCAAGTTAAAAATTAATTTTTCAATTTAATGAATCATCCGATTAGCTTAATCTTTTTCGATAACAAAATTTATTTCCGAAGTTGGTGATTTACGATTAATTGCTTTTAAATCCTTATACCTCGTTTCTTTTAAAGATTAAGATGACGTTGCTGTGCGTTATTTAAGTATGTATGTCCAGGAAATTATCATGGCTGTCAAAATCTGAATTATCCATGTCAAATACTTATTTATACATTTTTTGCACTGTAAATATGGTTTAATAATAATATTCACTGACTGTTTAAAACGCACATGGTTATTTCAACTCAAATTATAAAATGCAATTTTTGTATGAATATTGCAAATTTTTAAAGTAAAAGAAATGATATAGTGACCTAAAAATTATTTCATAAAGAGGTATATTATTTAAAATAAATTTTCATACAAAATTTTTCTTATTAAGCCTTTATAAAGCCTTAATAATTCTTATGAATAAGGCTGTTAAAGTATACTTTTTTGATAAATATGAGTATGGCCCATTATGTGGAAATTATATTTTACTTAACAGTCAGAATATAGGCATATACATTCTAAATTTTCACAACTTTATAAAAAAATTTCATTTCTTAAACTGTTTTATTAATTCATTTACACATCTGCCTAACATTTATTAAGTTACATGAGATTATGTATAATCTGACGATATATTATAAAAATGCTTATTTTTCCTATTTCATTCAAATCGTTTCATGAAAGCCAGTTTGAATGTTGTTGTACCTTAAAATTTTCAATAATTTCATTGATTGGAAATTTTTTTCAAGCAATATTTGTTTATTGATATTGCATAAACTGGCAATACCAATGAATTTTTTTTATTGCGATTGCAATAATATTTGTATCAATAAATTTGTAGAAACAATATTCCGTGCCAACCTTATACGTTGTTGCGTTAATGTCAGTTGAAAGAGACGAAGTTTAACGTATGACGGATTCATTGTGCCCCGTCCTTAAGACAATTGAAACTAGTAAATATAAAAAATAAGAGAAAGAGAACAGGTTAAAGAAGAAAATCTGGGAGCAAAAGCGCTGAAAAGAGATAATGAAAATAGTGAACAATATTCTATTGAAATATTGGACGAAATATGTTCCACAGGTATATAATTTTTTAAATATTTAATTTTTTGCTGCACGTTATCAATCAAAATCCAAAAAAACTACAGAAGATGTTGGTGCAAACAATTAAGTATGTGATTACTAAAAATAACTTAAAATTGCTTCGTTTTTTCCATCACTACCTACTGTCAAAATATTTCGTTTATAAAAAGTTCTTGCATAAAGCTTAAACACTGTATACAAATCGTTCTTGTAGTTTTTTTGGACCCATAAACATAAAATAAGTTGAGTGATTTCGAAATATGGTTACTATAGTATAGTTATAATTATAACAAATTATTCTTAAGCTGATGCCTGTGTGGCGTAGGAATAAAACAGTACAAATGAATTTGAAATGTGGTTTTTGTTTTTTTATATACATTATAAAAATTTTTGATATGAAAAATAAATATGTGAATATTTAGCACAAACGCTTTAATTGAACATAATAGCAACAATAGTTTTACTTATAAAGGGTCTCCCAACAAGAACGCAAGATTTAAATTTTAAATAAAACACTGATAATTAAAAAAAATCGTGAAACTTTATTATATCGTAAAGTAGACATAATGAGGTTATGTATGGAACAACATATTGGGCAGATGGCCACCGCGGCTTTGCTGGCACACACGCGATCTTTTAATGAAATTTTCAATGACCGTTTTGCATAAATGCTGCGGTATTTCATTAATGCAGCGTCCAATTTCCTCTTTTAAGGCTTGAGTCGCCGTCGGCTTATTCGCGTAAGTCACCGACTTCAAAAAACCCCAAAGAAAAAAGTCTACTGGTGTTAAATCGCACGATCTAGGCGGCCAATTCTGGTCTCCAAAACGCGAAATAACACGACCTGGAAATGACTGATGCAGCAATTGAATTGTTTCTCTGGCTGTATGACATGTGGCACCGTCTTTCTTCTGCATAGTGAATTTGGAGACACCAATTTGCTGAGCTCGGTGTAGAATTGAGGTGGATGTAGTTTGAGCGACATCATCACGTACAGCTGCGACATTTTCGATCGATCGCCCTGGTCGAAGGCGCGTTGTTGACTTTACATCACTAACAGACCCAGTTTCGGCAAATTTATCCGTTAATCTCTTTACAGTTGACTCTTTTGGAGCATTATTGTGATCCCAAATTGATCACAATTTGCGAACTGTAGCCGCAAAACTTTCACCATTTTGGTAAAACAATTTCACAATGAGAATGCGTTGTTCATTCGTGTAGCACTCCATTTTTACTAACCTCGTACCTTCTACTAGCAAACAATAACAATTGTTCAAATGTAAAACAATGACACTTCGAATAGCGCCAAATTTAAATCTTGCGTTCTTGTTGGGTCACCCTTTACAATACATAAAGAATTAAGGACATTTGCAATTTCTTGTCTTCTTCTTCGTCCTATTTCTCTGAAGTTATTTGTGGAGTCTGCATCATGATCTTCTTCATCTTCTTGGAAAAGTTCTGTCGCTTCGGGTTGCATTTCTAAATCATATTTTAAAAAAATTGCAATATTGTGTAGTACTGCGCAACTTACAATCACTGCTGCAACCTTGTTGAGTGCTACACGTACTTTGTACTGTAAAATAGGGAAACGTCTTTTTAGTTGTCCAAAGCAGCGCTCAATTACAACACGATTTTTTGCGTGATGTTTGTTGTAGCATATTTCTTCTCGATTTCTGGGTGTTTTAAATGGTGTTAGTAACCAAGGTCGAATGCCATAGCCGATATCACCTAAAATAATCGCATCGCTACGCTGATTATTCATAAAGTTGAAAATACGTGACCGTTTCATGATTCGGCTATCGTGTACAGATCCTGGCCAACTGCAGTCAATTGACGTGAATTCTACGCTTGCATTGCAAGTTGCTTGCACATTTATGCTGCAAAAACCCTTGCGGTTAACGTATTCATCCCCATGATTTGGTGGCTTTTGTATTGCAACATTTGTGCAATCTATTGCGCCAATAGCACAAGGAAAATCATATCGCAGTTACCACTGCTCTTGATCGAGTTTAATTTGTTCGGTATTCGCCGGAAATTTAATCCACAGATGCGCCTTATTCATGACTTTCTTCAAAACTAGTTTTATGGCGTTTTCTTTTCTGAGCAATATGCTGCACGGCCACTTTTCAAAACAAGAAATTTTTACTTTGGATTAGTGGAATCTGTATGAAATGTTTCAATAAAATTTAAGTTAATTTTGAGTTTACAGTGCTTGTCCCGCCTCCTGATTGAAACTTCTGGTTTCTTAGATTTTTTTATTGATATCTAGCGCGAATTATACCTTCAAATTTTATGATCATTACCCCTCGTAATATTTTAAACTCACAATTTTGCTGTGAGCAGCACTTATGATTCATGCTAATTTTCTTCTAAAATATGCTAGACCGAATTAGATTAAACATGAGGTTATGGTAGTGATCAAGCCCACTTTTTAAGGTGATAGTTTAAAGTCTTGTATACGTGCAACGGGTATGCAACTTTTATATCGAATTTTAGTTCCTTAAGGCAATTTTTTATTTTTATGGGCGTAACCCTGCCCACTTTCCCAAACTCGAGATTTTTTCGGCTTAATGCTAAGTCTCACTATTATTGTAAATAAAAATTGAGTTAATTTGTTTCATTATTTTGAATGTCTATTAAGGCGTTATTTCCTTTTTAAAATTGGGGGTTTATTTTATATGAAATAAGTCCCTAAAAATTAGGGCATTATTTCGTTTCTGTTTGGGGCGTTATTTCATTTCTTTGGGACTTATTTCATTTTTAAAATCGGGGACTTATATCATATGACACAAGACCCCAAAATTTGGGGACTTATTTCATTTTGTTTTTGGGGACTTTTTCCGTGGGGACTTATTTCATGCCGCCTTAAATTGTATGGGCGTCTCAACGCCCACTTTTTTAATGAAAAATTTATAGCCTTGTATGATCGCAGTATGTATGCCAAATTTCAATAAAATATCTTCCATTAAGCGCCTTAGATTTGCTTTTTTAGTTCTGGCCTTTATGGGTGAGGCCCCGCCCTCCTGGCTAAGATTTCCGTGTTTTAAGATTTTTTTAGTACAAATTTTAATTTTTATGGGCGTAGCCCCGCCCCCTGGTTAACATTTTCAGGTTTTCAAATTTTTTTAGTTCATTGCTCACCTAGATTCTGCAAAGTAAGTCCCGGCTCAACACTTCAACTTTTGTTGACCAACTCGTAATTCAGATGTAAAAAAGACGGAAATATAAATAAATCTTTTTTTTTTATACAGCTGAATTACGAGTTGATCAACAAAAGTTAAAGTGTGTGAACCGGTACTAAGCTTTGCGTTTCGAAAAGGGGTGCAATCAGTGATGCCAACTTTTGATATTCAAAATGCGAAACAATTCTTAAAGAAAGGGGTCAAATTTTTAGAAAAAAACGCAAAAAGGGGCTAGTTTTAAAATGTTTCTGTTGAAAATCAAAACCACAAACGCATTTCCGAAAATTAATTTATTAGAAAGCAAATAACTACCATGAGATGAAGAAATACTTAGTTTGATATATAACATTTCAATAAGGTACAAACATATTTCAAATTACATTTCAATAAGTTGCATACGCATATTAAATAGGGTTGTTATCCGTCCTCTTTTTCCCGGACACTGTCCTCTTTTTCGGAAAGCGTCCGGGAAAGTCCTACTTTTTAAAGAAATTTTTTCGCTTTTGCATTGCTTGACAAATTGTGTTTATTAAAAGCTGAACTAAAAAGGGAAGTAATTGGTATTGTATGCTCAGTTTATCTAATAAATAACACTGTTCATGAGGGTTGTGGTATGTTATTTTAAGACGTAGAATTATTAAGATTTATTTAAAATATGTATGGAGTTGTGTAAAAATGGCCAGAATAATATAGTACGTTGCTTTAAGTTTTAGGAGTTCAATATCTTTTTTTATGAACAAACAAGACATTTTAACTTAACAATGAAAGTTTATTTAAAGTCGGTAGCCCTATCGTTTGATGTGTAATCGGTTGCACTTTGATATTTGAAGTGCTATTTCTGTACGTTTATCAATGTAAATATTCTTAATGTGTAAATACTTATGTGGGTACAATTTAATTTAAAAAAATTTTGGGGTAAAAGGATCCAATATTCTATGTAAAATTGTGCGCGATTGATACTTTTTGCAGAACACCATCGATATTTATCTAAGATTTTAGTGTTACTAATCACCCCTATCGTGAATAATATGTGAAATTTTTGTTCCCATGAAATTTTCATTCCCTATGAAGAGAAATTTGCTATCTCGAGTTTAATGGTGAATGTAAAAAACGGGAAGACTTGTAAATCTTAGAAATTATTTGAAATTATGAAATTGTAAGAAACAGAAATGTTTTTATGTTTTCAAATTTTTTTTAAGCGCCGTGGAAAATATGATTTAATATATCATCACCAAAAAATTTACTGAAGGTAAACCAAGTGGGTTCATATTCATATTTACTGCTTTTATCCTACAATAAATTATTTATAACTTTTAATATATAATTAGAAGTATAATATTGAAATTACGGGATGTATTTAGTCAGTCCGCCTGCAAACATACACGGCAATTATGAATAAAGTTGCTCCCTTTTCCAATTCGAATTTTTTATTTTCCCTATTACTTGCTATTGTTTTAAATTGTTCCCCGGCAGAAATTTCTCGCGGATTTTTTTTTTTTTTGTATAATTGCCTTCACTAAATGAAGAAAACCAAGGGAAAAGGGAAAAAATCCCCATGAAAGATATTATTCACGAAGAAAGGAACTAAAAAAGAGAACAGATTTCTAGGGAAAAGGGAAATATTTCGAGGGAAAAACTGTTTACGGTAGGGGAGAATATTATTGGCAAAAAACAATTTCTTTTTATTTTTAATACATACGTTTTTAAGCAAATGTCCGGGTTTTTCCCTCTGCTGTCCTCTTTTTATAAATTAAGCGATAACAACCCTATATTAAATAATATACACATACATATCGATGGCTTAATATAAAAAATGCCTAACTCGAATTATCGATATTTTACAGGAGAAGCAAAACACTGAAGAAAAAATAAAGCACTTACATGCAGAAATAGTTTTTAAAGTTGCCACAAGTCCTTGATTTTGAACTGTAACGTAGTAAGATCTTCAAGGAGGATGCAATTATATGTTGTCGTCCAGGAAACATTAAAAACACGATTTCGAAAAAAATTGAGTTAGGCCCTTTTTATATTAAGCCATCGATATACATATGTATACGTAAGTACATTTAGAATTGGTCGTTATTAAATAAAAATCTGTTTTGAGGCTATACTGTATATCTTTCAAAAAATTTTGAAGAATTAAAACATTGCTTTTTATTTTTAAATTGGTGAAGCAAACTAACAGAAGGAAGTGAGTAAAACAATGCTGTCACGTTCTTTAATAAGACGATATTGCTAGATTAAAGGAAAAAAAGTTCGTACAAATTTAAATGTATCCAACAGTCATTAAATAACAATACCACGCATTTTGTGCATTAGTGTCCCTTTGTGTTGCTGTAGGAAAGTTCAAGTAATGACGGCATAGTCACTTGTCACTGAACTATACCGACTTCAGCAGATACTACTCCTAATAAATATCGAGCGCCCTCCTTCGTTATGTAGCAGAATCATCGGCAAAGTAAAATAACCGATAAAATGGCTACTAAACATTGCAGTATTCAAAACGTGCAAAGAGCAGAGTTGTCTTCTATATCACTATCACTTTCCCAAAGAAAGTAACACCTAGTAATAGTAGTAGGCATTCATTGCCTGTTACTTCTCTTAAAAGAAAACAACGATTAAAATATCAAACAAAAATTAAAAAGGTGCTAAAAGGGCTGAAAGGTAGTTGTAAAAAGTGGTAGATTAGCGCGTTTTTAGTTTGGGGCCATTTTTTTTCGCGTTTTGAATGACTGAAATCGGGGTAAATCTAGCCCGAATAGGGCTAAGTTAGTTAGCATCAGTGGTTTTGCTTTTTACATTTATTTTCTTCCCATACAACCCTCTCTCATGGAAGATTTACCTTGCAGTCTTAATTCAGCTGGGAGAAAGTCAGCTGAATGAAAACTTTGCAAAGTAAACTTTGTGTATGTAAAAGGGGTCATACATACTACATGTACATATTTACATACATACAACATGTTGATTATTGAGTTCTGGTTTCAACTTTGATATTGGTTGAACTTTTCATTTATTTAAATGAAAGTTTAACTTAATATCTCTAGCTGTTCTAAAAAATTTTTGGGTTAAGGTTCCCTGATGATCTGCATTGAAATGCGCATAGGATCCAGCTAACAATCCCTCAATAATCAATTTAAATTAATTTTAGATTTTTTTTATATGAACATTTCCACAGAAAGTTCCCCCCCCCCCCCCACCCCCCCACTCGAAAGAAAATTATTTTTTTAATATACAAATATTTTTTTTCTAGCCCCAGCTAAAAAAATATGTATATGGTTCGGATCCGAAAAATGAGGGTATATGGGCATATATGATAATATATGTATACTCATGCATTTTCATACATTTAATTATGTGTAAATATTCGCTATACAGTATGCGCAAAGTTCATATTCATACTTCCTTGATTCAAAAAAAGCATTGCTTGCAATAAATAATATGTATTACTAAAATTACTTTAAGAAGTTGAAAAGGGGCGTTGTATTTATTTAATGAAACATTTCTTTGGACAAAATAATTAAAAACGAACTAAAAGATATTATATTTATCATTTTAAGAAAAAAGTGAATCGATTATTAAAAAAACACAAAACTCATATTCATACACAAAATTTAATTAAAGAAAGCAGATTAAAAACTAATGCAATTAATTATAAAATAAAAAATAATCCGATTTCATACTAACACTAGTTTTCAATATAATTTTTTGCAGTAATATGAACTTTGGTTCGTAAAAATATCTAGAGTATCCGTTATTTTCTACAAAATTAGTGACAGAATTATCAATTTGATTATTTGATTTATTAAATAGGGCCACAATGTATAAAATCATACAATTGTTTTTTTTATGTAATAAAAATTTTTTTTTTTTAAAGGCATATAAACTTTGCATACCGCATGTATTTTCTAATAGATTTCCAATCCACCAGTGATAAAAAAAGAGAGAAAAAGATCGAATTAATTAAATGCAAGCTTTTTTGATTGCAAAACCGAGAGATATCATGTGAGATATCATGTATGCAACCATTGTTTATATGGCTCCATATATTAAATCTTATTTCTATATATGGATCCACATATGAAGAGCTTCATAATTAAATTTCCATATATGAGCTCATATGTTATAATCAGGGACAAGGACTTCATGCATTTAAAAAAGGTATTTTAGGCGCCTAAAATATGACATTAAAAACGCAAGATATGCACTAATAACAATAAAATATGCACATATTTTAAAAATTTTTTTGTTCAAAAATTGTTTTAAACTTACATTCAACTAATTAAAGATGTAAAAATATTTTATTTTCTCAAGAGGTGCGAATACAAACCTTTTATATTAAATTTGTACACAAGATTAAATATCGGGTGTTTTTTTTAGAGGTATAGAACTTCGAATTGAAATAAAACACAAGAAAATCGTTTTAATGTCCATCAATTTGGCTTTATTGGAAGGATAATTTTATGCCATTAATGTTTAAATATGATTTCGGGCATGTGGCCGCCGCGGCTGGCTCGAATAAAGCCAATTCTACAGGTCCAATTTTCAACCACTTTTTCGAGCATATGGGGCCGTATGTTGGCAATAACGCCACGAATGTTAGCTTCAAAGTCCCCTAACGTTTCTGGCTTGTTGGCGTAGACGAGCGACTTCACATATCCCCAAAGAAAATAGTGCAATGGTGTCAAATCACACGATCTTGGTGGCCAATTGACAGGTCCATTCCGCGAAATTATGCGCTCATCGAATGTTTCCTTCAATAAATCGATTGTGACGTGCGCTGTGTGGCATGTAGCGCCGTCTTGTTGGAACCACAACTCATCCACATTCATGCCATCCAATTCGGGAACAAAATAGTCGGTTAGTCGGCTCCAATTGCTGTGCACGGTGGCGAATCGATTCATTCGGGTCCTCTTCAACACTTTGCTCTACAGCGGCAATTGTTTCTTCGGTGCGCACTGTTCGACGTCTCTGCGGATGCGTATTATCACATAGAGTAAACGTAGTGCGAAAACGATCCATGGTTAACCGAATTAATTGCTCTGATGGACGATTATGTCGACCATAAAATGGACGGAGCTTGCGGTAAACTTCGCGAACTGAACCATTATTTTCGAAATAAATTTGCACGATTTGCAAGCGTTGTTCTTTTGTCAACCTGTTCATGATGAAATGGCAAACCAAACTAAATATTAATCACTTGACAGCTGACAAAATGGCCGCCAGTTAAAAAAGTGATGCCAACTTAAAGTTCTATATCTCAATAAAAAACACCCTTTATTAGTTTTCCGCAGAATTGTTTCACTACTTTCGGCTTCAATAGCAGAAAATGTCCTCTTGAAATTATCTACCAAATGACAATTTTTATTAAGTTTTTTAGGTGTGTGTGATTGTACAATCCTTCTACAATTCTACAACAATGAAAGCGAATTAATTTGAAATTTGAATTTTTTACTAAATATGACACACAAATTGTAATTATACCAAAATATGAGACAAAAATATGCATTTATGACCAAATTATGCAAAAATATGAATTTTCAGCAAAATATACAAAAATATGCACTAACAAATCGATGCCATTTTCACTCAAATTCAATGTTTCGTAAAGATATTTCGTTCTTGCCATTATCAGGTTTGAGGGAAAAAATATGCATTTGCATGAAACCCCTGTCCCTGGTTATAATACATTTCATATATTAGTCCATATATGAATTCATATATAATACTCTTGCCATGTACAATCCCATACATTTCCATACATGAATTCATACATATTCATATATAGTCATATACACTCATATATTAAAAATATATGGACCATATATAATTTTTTTAGCTGGGACGTATTAAAAAATTGAGATATTTTTATAAAATAGATAATGTATTTTCAGCTTGTCTTGTTGGTTATTATCAGAAAATTGGTGAGAAAAGTTGAACATGTATTTGTTCTTGCTTTTAGCTACTGTCAACGACATATCTCTTTGGTAATAATTGTTTATACATATGGAAATTTATTTATTTATAGTATGTACATATTCTGCAAAGTAAATTTGCAGAATATGGTTGCACAAAAATGGACGGTTGACTAAGACCATATGTCCATGATGTTATTAACAGTATTCTTAAAAATGTTTTTGTGACTGACTGTACACGACCTATGCCTTCACATAGGAAGTAGCAACGTGGTTGTTAAGGAAATTCCACAAAAGAACCGCAAGATTATACGGTAATCCGTGGCAGATCAGTCAACCAGTGCGAGTGAGACGCAAAACTCTCGAAGGTCAATAAACAACAGTGGCCTGGTTGCATTTAAGAGATAATTGCCAACGACGCGTGATGTTGACTCGCCCAGAGCTGCTTTCCGACTGAGGATATGTATATTTATATTATGAGTGCACAAAGCTTAAAGTCATTCTATCAACAAACAAATTAATACCAAAAAAAAAAAACAAAGCTCGATCGATTAACAGCCAACTTTTAATTTTATTTTGTCCATGTGCCACTGTCGCGGTCTAGTAATTAAAGCATTACTTGTTATCAGTGCTCGGCGATCGTTCCAATCAGGTGGCTGAAATTTTTACTCCAAATTTAGATTTAGTGGCCTCAACTAATTTATTATAATTATTTACATTTAATACGCACACACTAAATATAGGGTGTTTTTTTAGAGGTATAGAACTTCGAATTGAAATAAAACACAAGAAAATCGTTTTAATGTCCATCAATTTGGCTTTATTGGAAGGGTAATTTTATGCCATTAATGCTTAAATATGATTTCGGCATGTGGCCGCCGCGGCTGGCTCGAATAAAGCCAATTCTACAGGTCCAATTTTCAACCACTTTTTCGAGCATATGGGGCCGTATGTTGGCAATAACGCCACGAATGTTGGCTTCCAAGTCCCCTAACGTTTCTGGTTTGTTGGCGTAGACGAGCGACTTCACATATCCCCAAAGAAAATAATCCAATGGTGTCAAATCACACGATGTTGGTGGCCAATTGACAGGTCCATTCCGCGAAATTATGCGATGGACGATTATGTCGACCATAAAATGGACGGAGCTTGCGGTAAACTTCGCGAACTGAACCATTATTTTCGAAATAAATTTGCACGATTTGCAAGCGTTGTTCTTTTGTCAACCTGTTCATGATGGAATGGCAAACCAAACTAAATATTAATCACTTGACAGCTGACAAAATGGCCGCCAGTTAAAAAAGTGATGCCAACTTAAAGTTCTATACCTCAATAAAAAACACCCTTTATATATTTATGGGTTTCAAAGTGTCCCGTTCGCTATCGCAGGTGTAATTTTTTTTCAAAAAAAAATTTTTTTTTTATTATTTTAACATGCACATTTACTTATGTATGTGTGTAACAATGTAGATGGGTAATGATTTGCACTTAAATAATATTTGATAATTTACTCACTTCCAATTTCTGTTATGATTACTAAAAACTAAAATATATCTATAAATCTATGTATATCTTTGAACATTTATAAGGCAATAAATATGAACGTTTTCGAAGTTAACCCTTTCGGCGCAGCCCAGAAAAATTTTGTTTTATAATTTTCTTTATTATTAGCACTAAACTAAGAAATTTCGAAAATCTTAGACTTCTAGGGTTATCGGATGGCTAGACATCGGAAGTTGCTTAAAACCAACTTTGGGCCATCAACGAAGTATTTCGTGGCATTGAAAAATTAAAGCAAACTTTTATTTCTAATTTATTCCTAATAATATAATATTTCTGTACTACAATAAACACCACATTTCACACATTTTTATAGGGATGTTCTTGTCTTGCCAAGGCGGCATCGAATTTAACTCTCTATATCAACTACTGAAAACTATCATCATATCCCTTCGAAATCGGTGGATTCCATGTTGACATTGGAGCTGCAACTAAGTAGATGCAAAAGAAGACGGAGACGACGTCACTGAACTTTTTTCATCTTGCTTATAAGCAATACATATATTCATTACGTTATTCTCGACGATGTTGAGATGCTTGAAATATAAACTACATTAATTGGTTAATGCCGATCCCAAAGCTCAGTACTGTTTAGTAGAGCGATAATTGATTTTATCAAGCACGATAAACGAACAAAATATTGCTGGGTAACAGTACAACTTTTCTAATTTATCTTTTTATCAATATTTTTTTACACCTTCTCTTGTTAAATCTGCATGCTTGTTTTTTAAATTATATTCTCGCAAGTCTTTTTATTTAATTTTTTTTTTTACTTTTTGCACAAAAATTTCAACAGCTACCTTTAGCCCGACTTCGAATCGAAAATACGTCGAAGTTATGTTGATCGCGACATTGCTGATACTTTTTGTTGTTTTTCAATTTTAAGAACTATAATAAAATAATTCTATGTGTTGTTTGATAAATTTGTTACGATTGCTTAAAAAGAAATGGTGCTAAAAATCCAAGATGCTTATAAGCAACTTTGGGGTCGTATGGGTTAATAAAATCTTAACTTTTGAATTTTCGAATAATTATTGTTTGAATGACAACACTATCAAAAGCTCAGAGGAAAGGGTGGGGGCTGTTGTTACGGAGAAGTCTGCTGAAGATGACATGGTGCTGGTCAATGCTGTGAAGGAGACTCTTCAGAGGAGGAAAGTTAGTCGCCAGAAGAATAAATTGGTTTCTGGATTGTCGCATGATGTTCCTATTGCGTAAATGAAGTCGATTACTAGCGAGCTGATGATTTTTAATATAATATCATATTGGGACGAGGGATTGGTGATAACCGCCGAGAATAAGTGATTGAGAGGCTGCGTTGATGGTCAGTTCGCCTGGCGCTACAACCGTCCACGCACTCGGCGTCTGTTTTTGCCGATGGAGCTGCGGCTATTCATGTTGATGCTAGTCCTGCCTCTCCAGTGGTGAAGCCACTGTGGTTCTTGGGACAGGTGCCTCTTCCAAGAATATTGTCGATAAGGTAGTAGGTTAGGTTGCACCCACACTTGGTGTACGGGTGCATGATATTCGGCCATTCTGCTGCTGCAAGGAAGAATTTTGCGGCAAATGCCAATTCGCTGAGGTGGGTTTGGACGTGAAAGTGAATGACAAATTGGGACCGGCGGTAATCGTGCAACGCTTATATTCGGAAATATCTATAGTGGACTTCATTGATGAGTTGTACGAGATGAATCTGAAGGATGAGATATCCCGTGGCAGGTGTACGATCGCTTTGTAAAAAACCGTGTACTGTGAAGGCTGGTGGTCAGTGATGTGATGCTCGAGATCACCATTAAGGTGATGGATGTTAGTGTCATAGGCAGTTTACCTTACGTGGTTAAGCGAGAGGATGTTTGCCGGCATTGTGGTGGGCTTGTCCATATGGCCTCCCAGTGCTACAACCCAATACTCTGTACGAACTGTGCATTCAAGGGCTACTTATCTGAAAATATTATAATATCGCACTCGCAAGACACTAAAGTTATCATGGCTGATTTACGAATAACTCAAATAAATTGCCAGCGATCTTAAACAGGGGGCAAATTACGGCACAAAATTACGAAATTTTTCAAAAGAGTTTATATGGAAATATTTTATAATTTCGTTCGATAACGAGTGCCGTAATTTGCCCCCAGATGTTCCCTATAGACCTAGCGAGCCGCTATTGCCATATTAAATGTACATGTAAACGGTGCTATTCCTTGCGGGTAGAATTCCGCTCATCCTGTGCATGGATACTAATACATCGTTTACCATGTTGTTTTCTAAGACACTGGGATAATCGTCTCGCCATCCGAACCATGAGAGAGGAGAGATGCTGAGTGTATGGATGGTTACCATGATCGTCGGAGTTCTTAACGAGCCGATTTTGTTTTTGCGAGTTTAGTCCTGTGGGCGGTAGCAACATTGACGTAACAGCTGCAAATGGGACGGTGATGATTTTTAGTTGCGAAGTTTTCAAATATTTGCCATTTGCAAATTGCAATATTAAAATGTGTCTTTAATTCTAACCACACGTCCTAATACTTTTTACTGATTTTTCAACGTAATGTCATCTAGGGATGAAAATTTTATTTGGGACAACTTAATCATCATTAATTAATTTATAAATTTGATTAAAAGATTTTTGTCTACTAGAAATTTGTTGAATTAATCCAACAAGAGCAGGAATATGTTGAATTGCAGAGTTTTTTACTTTATTAAAAACGCACAAACTAGACGGAAAAAGCGATTTTGATATACATATGTATGTACATAGATAGCTAAAACGCAATAAGTTTAGGGTGGAATTGGCAATGCTGATTCCGAACAGTTTCTTACTGAGTATGCACTAAAATTGGGAGAGGGCGGATAGCTTGAAAATAAATAAATTTGTGACTTTGAATATGTAAAAAAGGGGAAAAATAAAATTTGAGATTAGAAACAAAATTAGAAGGCGTTTTTTATTTTCAATTGCTTTATGTTACGAAGTCATTGGGGACAAACTTCAATGACACATATCAGCACTACATTAATTTGTAAATTACAAATATGTAATCGAATTTTAGGTTTGAGCCAGTTTATATACACTATAGTTAGCGTAGTTTCAAGGAATAATAGGAAATACACATAGCAAAATTAGTAAAAATCCTAATGGAAGGCAAACTTATCCGAAAACATCATAAAAATTGAGTACTAAGACTAATGAAAAGGGTATTCGGAAATCCATTACACCTTCACAATCAGCAATGGCAATAAACTCAACTCTTGTGATATAAACATGTACATATGTATGTATGTATAAACATATATGTATGTATGCCTGTATGTACATTAGAGTGGTTGTTAGTTGTATGGAGAATTTTTTTTTGATTTCTTATATTCTAATTTTGTTTGTTTGTTTATAGTGTTTTCACACTGACATGGTTTTAATAAAAGTTGGTTTTAGCGTTAAAACCAACTGTTAAAACCTGGTTTTACCATACAAGTTGTTTTTGTTAAAACCGAATTAAAACCATTTTTGAATTGGTTTTAAGTTGGTTTTATGAAATGCAACCTTGTTTTCGCTGTGATAAATTCAGTGCTGCCAAGTTGAAATGATAATGTTTATGCCAGTGAATAACAATAGATTGCGCTTGAAAGATTTTTAACTTAAAAATGGATGCAGCAGCAACAATAATAAAAAAATTATGAAAGAAAGAGTTTTTTTTTATAGGGACAGCAAAGAAAATATTTTCATTGAACTCTGGAAAGTGAAAATAGACAATATTACTGACATTCATCTGCCTATAAAAAAGGTTTATCTTATAATGTATTTGTGCATTTTTTATATATAATAACTTTATTTCCAAGCACTTCTTCATTCTGTATAAGATGTTCCATAATTAAAAAAAATTTATTTACAAAATATAAAATAATTTCCATTTTAGAGCGCATTGTGAAATATGTCAGTTTTTCATATTAACAAAAACTGTTGTACAGTTTGTCAAATAAGTGTTATAAAAAGAAGAAAAAGTACAACAACAAATACAGGCATTTCTGCAGGAGATTTATTTTATTTTTGAGAAAAGTTATTAGACCTTCTGTGAGTTAAAACCTGAATTTAACAAACTTGCAGTGTGAATGCAAAATCAGCTATTTATGGTTTTAACGTTAAAACCAGGTTTTAACTTTCAGTGTGAAAACACTATTATACCATGTTCACACTTATGGTCTTAAACGTGTTTAAGGCAAGTGTTTTAAAAAACTAAACACAACCGTTCACATTACGTTTGAGATGTTTAAGGTTGACGTTTTGTCAATAAATTATTGAATTTGTACAAAATTACGAACAATTATGCTTTTTATTGGTTTATTATTTTCAAACAACAAATGTTCTTGTAAATATCTGAGTATTTTTGAACTAATTACTTGTTTACCAAATAATTTTTGACGTGACGCCATTTAATAACAACACAAAGTTGCCAGAGTTATCAAAAAACGGACCGAACATACTCCATTATCGTGTTTAAGGAAGTGTTTTAATCTTAAACACTTCATTTGAGATGTTTAACAAAACAAGTCAATGTAGGGTAAAACATCTCAAAATCGTCGTGTTTAAGCTCTTAAACATGAATGAGGCGTTAAACACGTTAAACAATAAATTGGCATTTCCAAAGGAATCATTGGTAGACATGGCTCATATAAATACATACATACATATATAAAAACAATTTGTATATATATATATAAAACAGGATGTGTGTATGTATGTATGTATGTATGTAATGTATGGACTCCAAAACGGCTTGGCCGATTTTGATGAAATTCTCAGGGAATCTTCAGAATATTCCAGCGGGTGACACTGTGAAGTCTTATTTTTTATTTTCGGTCTGCGGGCGTAGGGGCGTGGCAAAATCCATTTTTCATATTGCACCAAACTTTTTTTGTTTTTTTTTATATTTTTTGAAAGCTGTTGTCATGTTTTTCAAAACGAGATATCAAACTCTTAAATCGGTTATGTAGTTCCGAAGATATTTACAAAAAACCTATGTTAATAATGATCCAATATCAAAATTTTAAAACTTTCGAAATTTTGCATTAAAAAATTCAAGTTTTCGGTTTATTTACAAAATATTTACATCATTCGATAGCACGATGGGGGTAGCTAAGCACACCGGTGTGTAGCTAGTTATATATAAAAATGCACAAATACATTATAAGATAACCTTTTTTTATAGGCAGATGAATGGCAGTCATATTGTCTATTTTCACTTTCCAGAGTTCAATGAAAATATTTTCTTTGTTTTCCTTCCAAAAAACACTTTTTTTCCCATAATTTTTTGATTATTGTTGCTGCTGCATCCATTTTCAAACGCCATTTATTGTTATTCACTGGCATAAACATTATCAGCTGCTGTCGGTCATTTCAACTTGCCAGCACTGAATTTGTCACAGCGAAACCAAGGTTGCATTCCATAAAACCAACTTAAAACCAATTCAAAAATAGTTTTATTTCGGTTTTAACGAAAACAATTTGTATGGTAAAACCTGGATTTAACACTTGGTTTTAACGTTAAAACCAACTTTTATTAAAACCATGTCAGTGTGAAAACACTATAAACCCGGTTTTTACGTATTTGTTAAACAGATTAACGCGAGCGGAGCAAGTATTTTTGTTTATTTAAAAGCGTTTCTTTTGAGTAGAAAACTGTGTTTCCCAAAGTATATAAGAAACTGTGTATGTGAATATTACACATCCCGCTTTGTAAAAGATATTTATTTTTAAATCCCGCTTTGTGGCGATATTTTCTTCTAAATCCCACTTTTTGATCGATCATTTCCCGCTTTTTGCAAAAGCTGTCTGGTTACGTTATGTATACTAGGGAGCTGCGTAAACGGTCTTGAAATGCAAAAACGTCATGATTTTTAAATGTATTCACGTCGCATGTATTATAACGGGTGTTTTTTTAGAGGTATAGAACTTCGAATTGAAATAAAACACAAGAAAATCGTTTTAATGTCCATCAATTTGGCTTTATTGGAAGGATAATTTTATGCCATTAATGTTTAAATATGATTTCGGGCATGTGGCCGCCGCGGCTGGCTCGAATAAAGCCAATTCTACAGGTCCAATTTTCAACCACTTTTTCGAGCATATGGGGCCGTATGTTGGCAATAACGCCACGAATGTTAGCTTCAAAGTCCCCTAACGTTTCTGGCTTGTTGGCGTAGACGAGCGACTTCACATATCCCCAAAGAAAATAATCCAATGGTGTCAAATCACACGATCTTGGTGGCCAATTGACAGGTCCATTCCGCGAAATTATGCGCTCATGGAATGTTTCCTTCAATAAATCGATTGTGACGTGCGCTGTGTTTCATGTAGCGCCGTCTTGTTGGAACCACAACTCATCCACATTCATGTCATCCAATTCGGGAACAAAATAGTCGGTTACCATGGCTCTATACCGGTCTCCATTAACGGTAACTGACTCTCCAGCATTATTTCGGAAGAAGTATGGCCCAATGACTCCACCAGCCCATAGAGCACACCAAACAGTCAGTTTTTGTGGATGTAATGGCTTCTCAAGAGTCTCATGTGGATTCTCTTCACTCAAAATGCGGCAATTTTGCTTGTTGACGTAGCCATTCAACCAAAAATGAGCCTCATCACTGAACAAAATTTTGCGATGAAAATCAGCATCGAGATCAATCTCATTTTCGGCCCATACACCAAAATCACGACGCATTGCATGGTCTCGCGGCTTTAATTCTTGCACAAGCTGGATCTTGTAAGGTCGCAAGCCAAGATCTTTGCGCAAAATCTTCCATAAAGTTTATGGACAAAGCTCCAATTGCTGTGCACGGTGGCGAATCGATTCATTCGGGTCCTCTTCAACACTTTGCTCTACAGCGGCAATTGCTTCTTCGGTGCGCACTGTTCGACGTCTCTGCGGATGCGTATTATCACATAGAGTAAACGTAGTGCGAAAACGATCCATGGTTAACCGAATTAATTGCTCTGATGGACGATTATGTCGACCATAAAATGGACGGAGCTTGCGGTAAACTTCGCGAACTGAACCATTATTTTCGAAATAAATTTGCACGATTTGCAAGCGTTGTTCTTTTGTCAACCTGTTTATGATGAAATGGCAAACCAAACTAAATATTAATCACTTGACAGCTGACAAAATGGCCGCCAGTTAAAAAAGTGATGCCAACTTAAAGTTCTATACCTCAATAAAAAACACCCATTACTAAAACAGTAATAAATGCTGTCGTACTATAAGCGAAGCACGATGGATGTATTGGTGTGCTTGTATATCAGTATTAACAAGCGATGTCGCCAAGACAGCAAAACAAAACAAACACTCAAAAGAAGTACTGTTGATTAGTGTTTGCATGTTATTTTTCATATTGTACGTTTGAGTGTGTGTGTAATATGTAGATGGTAAGCTATTATGTGATTAACCGCATACAACTAATGTTAATGCATGTGTGTGCCTTTGCATGTGCGCAGAAAAATAAAAGATCATACACACATACATGCATGACGTTTGCACACGCGCTCATGCGTAGAAAGAAGCAAGTATCTCAAATTCTTCCGTCACGAAGTGTTTTCTTCTTTACTCTTATACCTGAAACAAATTTCTTGCAAACAGTGTTGTTAACGTTTGTTTTATAAGATTTCGCTGTAGTAAAGCATTTGAAAAATCCCTCATGTCTTGAAAGTTCTTATAAGATGTCTTATGCAGGAGACTAATGTATACACTACTTGCGAGTAATTATTTACATGTGTACTTGCAGGGTTACAGAGAAAATTATTATTATTATAAAATATAGAAAAAATTAATTTTAGTAAATTATTTTTTATTGTTCAAATTTTCCAACCCTGGAATCACATTTTTAATATTTTTTTTTGATTTGGAATAAAACATTGTAATTCTTACTTAAATGGGTATATAATCGGTTTATTTAACAAAAACAAAAGTTTTGTTTTAGCTACTTATGTTTTTGATGTGTAAACATCTATACGCTAGGGGGTAAAAATCTTTTGACTTTGATTTCTTTGCTGAGATTTATTTGCTTTTTGCTTTTGCTTTGCATTGTCAAATCGGTGTGAGCTATGTAAGAGTGTATTAGTGTTTGGAAGAACCCTGAAGGAAATGTCGATGGTGAAAATGTACTGAGTCGCTTTTGACTTTGTCACCAGTACTACTCTACAATTATTCCCCATACAATACTTTATGCTATAGACATTTAGCATGTGCTTGTCATTGAAAATCTACTAGTAACACTAAAACAATTGACTAGATAGTGAATTCATAGTTCTTATGGGAACATGGATACATACCAACCAGACATTTACTGGTACATTTCTATACCTTACCTATATACAAATTTATGTATATTGACAAGTTGTTGCAAAATCCACCAGAAATACACCACATCTGTTTTCTCTCTTTATTTTATACTGACGAATAAAAGAGAAATTGTAGACAATGTAACTACTACTAGAGTTTTAGTGTTGACATATTGCAGGGAAGCAATACCAAGCAGAGAAACAAGTCGACCGGCTCGAAGCCGACGGTGCGCCGCCGCCGGTTATTTTTCTGTATATTTCCGTACACCAAAGGTGAAAATGAACCGTAAGAGCTACGGACTTGAAATTTGGACACAATATGTAGACATTTGGCCACTACAACAACAAATATATGAGAGTTAAAAATTAAAGGGTGTTCCAAAACGAGCAACGAAAAATGTTAAAATCCCATGTAATATACATACAATTGTATGTACATATATACACTTGAAATTTTAAAAGTTAGTGTATTTTTATACAGACTATAACAATTAACACTAAATCTAAAAAATTTAAATCAAT
The DNA here is from genome assembly GCA_949987645.1 of Tachina grossa. NCBI lineage: Eukaryota > Metazoa > Arthropoda > Insecta > Diptera > Tachinidae > Tachina > Tachina grossa. Next base: position 127,382,036 of record OX465276.1, on the reverse strand, counting down.
GGGTTTTCCATCAGTTAATGCAATTTTGACTTTGTAATTTTGTAATTTAAACAAAAAAATCGCCAATATGAAAAAATCGCCTAAAAAACCCCCAAAAAACAGAAAAAAATCGCCAAAATAAAAAAAAAAACCCAAAAAACAGGAAAAAAATCGCCAAAATGAAAAGAAATTGCAAAAATTAAAAAAAACCCAAAAAGAAAAAAAAACGTCAAAGCGAGAAAAACGCGATAAAACTGAAAAAAAAATCGTTTAAACTGAAAAAACTTAAAAAAGGAAGAGAGCTTAATAAAAAAAAAAATTATCAAAACCGAATGTGCGCGAGTCAAAGTCGCACTTTACTGAATTTATTTAAATTGCAATGCGTACACAACAACAATAACAGCAACAACTAAACGCTGAACAACAGGAATTAAAAATTAAAAAGTAAAAGTAAAGGCATTTACCATAGATGAGCGCTGCAGTACCACTAAAGTTTCAGTAAAAACAAAAAAATTTTTACTGATTACTAAATTTTTTTCTACAATTTTTATAAATTGCCTAAATGATTTGTTATATGATGAGGTGCATTGAATTTTCAGTAATCAGTAATGCCCGTATTCATAATGAAATTGTACCAAGTGGCTAAATGTTTTTCATACAAAAGTTTCAAAATTTGAATGAAAAAACTCTGCCACTTGCTACGGCCCTACCTATGATTTTACTGGCAATGCATATTAAATTTCATTAGCAGTAAAAATTTATTGAATTTTTTTAATAATCAGTAAATTTACTGCTTACTGCAATTTTGAATGCAGTACATATACATATACTGCAGTGTGCCCATTTACTAACCAAATAAGTTTAATAAAACAAACAAAAACCAACAAATTCATATGTATTTACAATATTGAAAGTTTTGATACTTTTAATTAATTAATTTTAAAAAAGATACTAAAAGCATTAGTACTACCAACTTAAAAAAAAATTTCATTACTAGATGTTTACACATCTCCTCTGTGATCGGGCTCACATTGCTTTTTTTTTTTTGAATTTTCAACACCTGTTTATTTTGAACCATTACTTACATACCAGTCTAACCCCCTGCTTGTGTAAAACTTTTGAGTTAAAAATCTTGGCGTTTTTGTAATAGACTAAAGGAAACTTGTACAACTTTTCTTTAATGTACTACAGAAACGCTAAGATTTCTAACTCAAACGTCGTACACAAACAGAGGGTAAGACTGGAGTCTCTAGCTTTTTTGGGAGCTAGGGAACCCCGATTTCACGTAGAGACAGGCGGACGGACATCTCTTATTCGCATATGGGATATTGTGGAAATCATAAACCTATGTATACCCTTTACAATTTTTGGTAAAGTGTATAAAAATTTGAAGTCATTTTGAAGGAATAGCAGATAAAATCGATATTTTTAATTTGCCGATAATAAGCAAAAAAAAAAAAAAAACAAATAAAAGTTTATTTTAGTCATACAAGTCCTTGTAACTTCTCTATAATTTTAGAAAATACTCGCCATAATTAAAAAAAATCGATTTTTTTAATCAGAAATAATTTCTTATTCGTGCTTAACCCCCTGTTTGTGTAAGACGTTTGAGTTAGAAATCTTGGCGTTTTTGTAATAGATTAAAGGAAACTTGTACAACTTTTCCTTAATATATTACAAAAAGGCCAAGATTTCTAACTCAAACGACTCACACAAACAGGGGGTAAGTTCAGTAATTTCAATTCTTATTGAATGAAATATATTTTATTAACCCCCTGTTTGTGTAAAACGTTTGAGTTAAAAATCTTGGCGTTTTTTGTAATAGACTAAATTAAACTTGTAAAACTTTTCTTTAAGCTATTACAGAAACGCCAAGATTTCTAACTAAAACGTCTTACATAAACAGGGGGTAAATAATGTGAGTTTCTAAAGAAGATAAAAAAAATAAACTAGACTCTTATTAGCTGGGGGAAATACCGATATTTTTCTGTGCAGCCGCGCACTTCATCAGCACCCTAGGTTATCTACTTGGGTAGAGATTGTTATTAACATCAGCTATTTAACGTAAATTTCCCCCAGCTAATAAAAGTCTAGTTTAATTTTTCTCATTCAATAAGAATTGAAATTACTGAACTTAAACCCGAATAAGAAATTATTTCTGATTAAAATTCACTACAGTTCAATTAAATCTAAAAATGTCTCATTAAAATCGATTTCTAAAAGAAATTTATGAACTAATTTTGGCCTAAAATTTAAAAGTTATTTACCTTAATTTACATGAATACACTGTTTCATGTTGAAATTCGTATAAAAAGAACAAATTATAAAAATGGGTAACTTCTGTCCCCTTTTCCTAGATGAAAATATAATTATAGAACTGCAAAAAGTATATTTGTCTTAAGATCGTTTCCAATTCGGTGACTAGGCATCGCAAAATAGAACTTCTTGTAAAGACAACCCTATGTAAAAATCATTAGAAATGATCCAAATTTGCACTACTTCCGGATCGAAAACTCTAAATTTTCATTACCTTTTTTACTGGGATGTACCTAATAAGCGATGAAATAATATCCATGAAAGCAGGTAATTGTTGTTCGTATTGCTATCCAGATATCTAAGACGGATTCACACCTACTAATGAAAAACTGTTTGATTCAGACATGTATTTATTTATTTATGTATGAAACTGTTTAGCTTAATAAATACGTGCCTGAATCAAACAGTTTTTCATTAGTAATTAGTGGTTACACTTTTTTGGGCAGATGGAACACATGAAATGCCAGATGTAAACTCAGCCTAAGATCATTTAAACTAAATGCCAACAAATGAATTCTATGAAACTTCATATGCCAAATGATCGCAATTATTAATTCAGGTTAAACTTTTTATGCATTTAAACTAAATGAGGTAGTTTACACGAGAATAATTTTTAAGCCGCACAATTTTTGTTCAATTCATCTGGCATAAAATGTAAACGTATACACAGCTTTGTGTGTGCTAGTGTTTTTCGTATCAGAGAAGCGCATTGAGTAGTAAAAAAGTATGTAGAGTTGTGAATCATGATTTATAATTTCTTGTACTTATGCGCACTCATACTTATTGCAATGTTGTCTATGAATCATATTCACTCTAGACTTGGGTCGAACTCGTTCACTAGTTCATTTTTGCCACAAACCAATGAGGTAGTTTAGACGAGAACAATTTTTAAGCCGCACAATTTTTGTTCTTTTCCAAATTACACAAAATGTATTCGTATACAAATCTGTGTGTGTGTTAGTGTTTTTAGTATTCATGTAACATTTGCTGTTTTTTAAGTTGTGTGTGTATTGGTTTTATGCTGCTAATGCGGGGTTGAAGCTGGTTGAAAAGTTATGCCAACCGCAAAACCACTCTCTTTGCCTCTCTCACCTACAAACTGGCATGTTATGCCAGCACAATTATGCTCGTGTAAATCACCGCAATGATCAAACCCATTTAAATTACATGGGTTTGATCATTGGTTTGTGGCAAAAATGAACTAGTGAACGAGTTCGACCCAAGTCTAATTCACTCGAAAGTTTGAAGTTCTCATCGCATTCATACTTAGCAAGATTTATGACGTTGTTGATTTCGACTCTCTTGAACTTAACGTTTACAGACGATGCAAAATAAAAGCCCAACTATAATATGAATAAGCTAGCTTAAGCAACTGTGCGGTTACATATAAAACGCATGTGGCAAACTATAATGTACTTAACAAACTTTTCGTCAAGTTTCGTCAAATGTCATTTGCTTTAGTAAAGTGCCAAACTGAACGCACATTCCGTAAGGAAACAACTGTTTGTGCATCTTTTAAACTCAAACAAGCAGCAGCAGAAAATATTCATTGATTTTAAATATTTTTTTATTGTTTCTTATTTTAAACACGGAAAATAAAGCAAAACTTTTATTTTCATTGTTTGTTTTACAATACACATATACACACATACACATGTATTTACTTAAGGTGCCTATACACTACATGTTTTTTTTTAGATTGCACCTGTCAAATTTTAGATAATTCGGTAAAAACATGTAGTTGGTGACCTCAAAAAAACATAAGATCAAAAAACATAAGACAAATTTTCAATTAGAGCATGTTCTATTTTCTTATGTGCACACATGTGTTTTCAAATGTCTATGCCATGTGAAAACATTTATCGACGGTTGAGTGTCTCCGATATCATTAGCCGTCCGTTTAAAGTATTTGCATTAGTGATAAATTAATTATTTTTTATCTCATTTTAAAATTTTAATAACAAGCTCCATATTTCGCCGGCACTTCATCAACGCTACCAATGAAATTTCCAGCGGCTTTAATGTTATAATAAAAGCTGTTGTAAACAATCATGGCCGATGTCACGTGTAATTGTACATACAAGTTGGTGACCAAAAATTAAAAACCGTATGTAAATTAATCAAGTTTGACAGACACAAAAAAAAAAACATGTGAATTGTAAAATTGAAAAAAAACACAAGCAAAAACATGTAGTGTATTGGTACCTTTATGTATATTCACTATTGTACTTTTTAGTAGGCAAAACAAATAAAACAAATAATAAGGTGATGGATACATTTATATGTGAATTTTTTTGATTTTTTTGATTGAATTGCATTCATTTAGGAGTTATTAGAAGAAACAAAATTACTACAAAATTATTGACAATACCTAGATGTGCAGCTGTGGCTAAAGAATACTTAAGTGCATGTAAGTACATTATGGCCACCTTAAAGTCACATCTGAATTGTTTAAGCATTTGACACACTTATCGTTCAATTCTGACATTAGCTTAAGCCAGCTTATTCATATTATAGTTGGGCCTTAAGTATTATATGGCAAAGCCAACGTCGTATAAGAACATTAAAAATTTATTCATTATGAGATTACAAATGTGTTTTTTATACACTTTATACTGTTGTAGTTGTTCTATATGAATGAGTTGAATGAGCTGAATCAATATAAGTAGTATAAGTATTTTTCTGAAATTATAAATCCAACTGAGGTAATTTATGAGTGTGATTGTGGTACGACGTCGCACTCATACCCTGCAAATAATGCGACTAGTCCATACATGCATGTAAAGACTAGTCCAAAGAGGAGTAGGAGTACCTCAAAACTACTCCAAATATATGAAAAAAAGGTGGTCGATTTAACATTGCGATGTCCTAGGGTTGGACCACATGGTCGAACTTTGCATTACATCGGACTAACCCAAAAACTACTCCATATGGAATAGTTACAGACTACTCGCATACAATTTGTGAGTGCCTAAGAAGAACGATCATATTCGTTTAAACACGAACACTTATCGTACAGCATTGAATGCTTGTATGAAAACGACATGATCCATCACTGCATTACATTTGACCATGATGTAACTAGTCTGTTTCATCTAGATTGGACCACGTACTCCAATATTATTTGTGGTACTCCTACTCTTCTTTGGAGTAGTCTTTACATGCATGTATGGACTAGTCGCATTATTTGCAGGGTTATAAATCAATATTATTGTGAGTGTGCGTAACTCAGAGTAGTTGATTTTAAATGATGTGTACTCACTTTTATTTGAAATTCTATGAGTCAGTATGAATAGCGAAAACATAATTCATTGCCAAACACTGTTTCGTATTAATTTAACAGTTGGTGTTTTTTAAGTTGTGTGTGTATTGGTTTTATGCTGCTAATGCGGGATTGTAGCTGGTTCAAAAGTTATGACAACCGCAAAGCCACTCTCTTTGGTATGTTATGCCAGCACAATTATGCCCGTGTAAATCAGCGCAATGGAAACATGAAACGCAATCTTGAGCACTGTTGAATTACTGCAAAGTATAGGTCAATTAGATAAAAATGTTGCAAACCATTAACTTTTGCATCTTAGTACAAACAAATTATATGTTATTGCTTCTGTGAAGTACTAAGGCAAAACAAAATCATGGCTTTTTTAAAGCCAAATGTACTGCTTCTAGCTGGCTCATCTCTGTAACATTGTCTAAGTCACAAAAACGCTTCTAGGAAGCAGTAATTTTTCCTGGGTAGTAACAAGCATTGCATGTGGTACGGTTTTTGTCAGCTGACACGCAACTTCACGATACGATTTTACAAATTCTACCTTTAGTGAGATAGTGTCACTTACTTAAGATTTTTGAATCCTAAATAAATACGTTATGCCATCTCTTGTTTATTGTTCGTCGCACTTGAAATTGATTAATGGATGGGCTCATGCAGAACTCCGCCAGCTATGCTACGCAAACTTGCAACTTGGAAAAAATTCTAATTACAAAAATCACTACTGAAAAAGTAAGGGGGTGCGAAAACTATTGCCTATTATTAGGCATTAGCACCAAAAAGCAACGTATTTTATTCAAGCCAAGAACCATTATAACGAAATACAAATTTTTTACAGTTATCGTTATGTTAAACCGTTTCTGAGTTAATGCTCTGTAAAAATATTTTAAGTGCCCAGGAGACGTACAAAAAAGCCATCAATCGATAATAGTGTTTTCACACTGAAAGTTAAAACCTGGTTTTAACGTTAAAATCATAAACAGCTGATTTTGCTTTCACACTGCAAGTTTGTTAAATTCAGTTTTTAACTCACAGGCTGTCTAATAATTTTGCTCAAAATAAAATAAATCTCCTGCCGAAATACGTGTATTTGTTGTTGCATTTTTTCTGCATTTTAATAACACTTGTAGGACATACTGTTCAACTGTTTTTGTTTTTATGAAAAACTGAGATATTTCACAATGCGTTCTAAAATGAAAATTATTTTATATTTTGTAAATAATTTTTTTTTAAATTATGGAACTTCTTATACAGAATGAAGAAGTGCTTGGAAATATTGTTAATATAAAAATGCACAAATTCATTATAAGACAAACCTTTTTTATAAGCAGATGATTGTCAGTCATATTGTCTATTTTCACTTTCCACAGTTCAATTTAAAATATTTTCGTTGTTTTCCTTCCAAAAAACTTTTTTTTCCATAATTTTTTGATTATTGCTGCTGCTGCATTAATTTTTAAGTTGAAAATTTTTCAGGCGCCATCTATTGTTATTCACTGGCATACGTTGCCAGCTGCTGTCGGTAATTTAAACTTGGCAGCACTGAATTTATCACAGCGAAAACAAGGTTGCATTTCATAAAACCAACTTAAAACCAATTCAAAAATGGTTTTAATTTGGTTTTAACAAAAACAATTTGTATGGTAAAACCAGGTTTTAACAGTTGGTTTTAACGTTAAAATCAACTTTTATTAAAACCATGTCAGTGTGAAAACACTATAAGAATGTGTTAAGTGTCCAGGAGACGTACAAAAAGCCATCAATCGGTAAGAATGTGTTAGTGTCGTTTAATTGATGATTTTTCGGATACGTACAAATAAAATCGTCAATCAGCATTTTAATTTTGTGTTCGTTGTGTGCGATGGCATATATGTCTTCATCGGATGATGATTTTTTGTTATTAGCGGCATTAAAACTTTATGAAATCTTTGTATAAAAAAGCACATAAAACAAATATGCAGAGCTAAATAATAATTTTTCTATCTTCCACTCTAATTTTTCATCTGTTATTATTATTATTATTTATACTAATAATAATTCTAATTTTTCAAACCATTCTAAAAAAACAAACATATTTTCCGTAAAAAAATTTCGAAAAATAAGTATTAATTTAATTAATAATTTTAATTTTTTTTATTCACACTACCCATTAAGATTAGAAAAATTAGAGAGTATAATATATATAATAATCATAAAACTGTTTGTAGAGTTTTGATTGTTTGTTTTTTTCAAAGATCAATGGTATATTTTCATAAAGTGCAAAATAATTTTTTTCATCCGCGCACTTCTCTCCATGTCGTCACAGAACAAATAACAGAAAGCAAATGACGTTTTTTTCGTCAATCAGATTTGGAGACGTCCAAATAATCAGCCGTCAAATAAAATATCAAAATTTTTCGATTCTCATTAATCAGTGCCGACAACGTGTATGTGTAGCCCAAAAGAACCCTATAGTCAACCTAGAACCATATGTCTCTATGTCAATACTCTTTCTCCAGCGATAATTGCACTAGTTAAAATGTCGACAACTTTCCATTTATGCACGAGTAGAGATACGTTAGAGACAACAGTTCTAGTGAATTTCTGGTGATATTTTCAACGAACGCGTCAATAGATTGTTTTTCTTTTTTATTATGCTGTGCAATAATATTAAAAAAATATATGTATGTAGACGAGGGTCACTAAAATCTACGAGTGAATCTTCGGTTCAAGTATCTCCATATGGTCGTAAAAGAACTACCTTCTCAATAGTGCTAAAGTCTACTGATAGATTTTGAATGATAACCCTATGTTATTTGTCAATAGGCATTTGCATTGGCTGGGATACACCTAGTCAGTAGCACCATTGACAATGTCACTAGAAAATCACTATAATTTTACTATTGACAACGAGAGAGGAAATATCGACATTGTGGACTAGAGCCCCTAAAATTTACTAGTGAATCTTTGGTGTCAATGTCACCATGTGGTCCGAAAAGAACTACTTAGTCAGTAGTGCTACAGTCTAGTGGTGGATTTTCAATGACAAGCTAATGTTAAATGTCAATAGATGATACCATTGGCTGGGGTACACCTGGTCAGTAGTACTACTGACAACGTCACTAGTACATCACCACAATTTCACTATTCGCACTTTCTGCAGGAAAACGACTGCACGCACACAACTATGTGATTGATGGGTTTTTTTTTGTACGTCTCCTGGGCACTTTAAACATACGCTTGCACAAGATGTTGTGGGGTGGGCGGAACAATGATGGTAAGTAAATTGTGGCGTTAATCCATTAGTCTGAAGATTTCGGTGATCCAAACTTATTTTTTGTTAATCTTAACATTTTTTATGTTCCTACAACCTTGTACATACATATATACATAAATATGTACTAGTGATGCACCAATATCGTATTCGTATTCGAATTGCCATTTTTAATGTGAATACGAAGCATTCGTATTCGTCAAATTCAGGCGAATACGAGTATTTTTCCAAAAAAAAAAATTTATAAATAAATGCATAAATCTTAAACTAATGGCGTTTTCTTTTCTGAGCAATATGCTGCATTTATGTTGCCTTTTACATTTCTTTGTGTTCTTTTCTGAAAAGTATGTATTATTTTAAAAATTGAACGCGTTCTTCTCCCATGATGTTACCCTTAAAAAGAAGAAAAATGCTACACATGTTCAACACTCATTTTCTTTAAAGGGCCATGAGTGCAGCATTATATTAAAAGCTGTTTTTGTTATTGTCTACACCCAGAAAAAAGATTGGTTGAAAAACGGTTAGTCCAATAAAATATCATTTGCATTAACTATATTTCAGTTGACGCTATCAATTTTCTGTTAACCCAAAAAACAATCCATGTTCATTGCCATAAGGGCATAATTGTAACAAAGATATGATTGTGACAATACTTAAATTGATTGCATCAACCGAGCGTATGCTTTTGTCATGACTAATTAACTGATTGGTTAACCCAACCGAATAAAATATTACGAATTGGGTTTTACTACCAACTTTTGGTATTAGCAACTTAAAAATTGTCGTTCTATATTAAGATTAAAATAAAAACTTTCAATCAGTTGCTGCAACTAACTAGAGGTTGAGTTTACTATCATAGTTTATAGCAGCAAATTAAAAAATTAACTTTTGTGACTTTCAAAGATATTATGACTTGTGAATTCTCAAATGGTTTTTGAATGTCTGTGCATAAGATAACAAGTTTGTGGCTGTTAAAACTGTGTGATTGCTTCACCACCACGAAATAAATTTCAATTAAAATAAACTTATGACAATATGTCAAATAATAAATTTCTTAAATTGTATATTTTTATTTGCGTTTATTGTTTATTTTTATTTCAGCCAGGAAGGCCAATTTTTCTTTCGCAGGTACCAATTATGATATTGTTTTGATTATATTAACCAAATTTTCGGTAGCAAGAATAACTTTTATTTCAAATTTCATGCTGTCAACCAATTTTTTCTGTTGCTGCAACTATTGCGTTGAGGGTTATAATTAAAATATAGTGGTACCACAAGAAAATTTCAGTCGCTATAGCAGAATTCTATGATAGTTGGTGCAACCGCCAAAATTCAATTGGCAACAAATTCGGTTGCCTCAACCAATTTGTTTTCTCTGTGTATGAAAAAAAAAATAAGTCATTTTCTAGTTCGTGATTGTTTTATGCCGAAACTTGTTGGAAAATTGTTCTTTTGTAAACGTAAAATATGCAACACTTCTTAAAAATCAGGTGAGCATTTAAAAATGTTGCCAAATCACATGTAGCATATATGTTACACTGTTCTTTTAGAAAAGAAAACACCATAAATTTCAATAAAGGGAACTGTCCGCTCAAGAGAAAGCAATGCGTTGCTTATGGAGCTGTCGGGACCTGTCAAAAGTGTCTGTCTAAAGGCTCAATCAGACGTGACATAACTATAGCCATAGATAACAGCCGTTCGAACCAAACTAATGGGCAACACTGTATTTGATTATAGGTGACTCGCCATAACGACATAACTCTCACCATAGAAACCAATTGAATTTTGGTTAGGTTATGGCTATGGAATTATGGCTATATCACGTCTAATTTAAGCTTAAAGGGGCTGTCCGCCCGTTAGGGGAGATTTCACTGTATTAGTTTGTACGAATTCATTAAATTTTTTATAGAAATTATTAAAATTATTATTAAATATTATTTACTGACGAGCAATAAAATTTTGGGTAGTTTTTATTAACTTTAAAGTACATCAACAGGAGTATGAAGTTCTTTTTCATAACAATTTTTAAATATTTCATATTGCAGGCATAAATATAACCATAATGTAATGTCTATAAATTTCAGATGAAATATTCGTGTTCGTATTCGCGAATATAGTTTCAAATATTCGTATTCGCGAATATCAAATATTGACATTCGTTACATCACTAATATGTACGTATGTAGTATATTCAATGCATAAAATAAAAAGTTACAAAACACTATGCAACAAAAAAAAAAGTTAGATGTTTTCTTAGCTAATTTAGGGTCGCTGAACACGAATATGACACTCATTTATTTTTCTTAAGAAACGTTTTCGAGATATTTCTAAAAACGCGTTTTTTTTTTCTTGAGAACTTTTTATTAAAATTAAGCAAATTTAACGCCGTTGAAAAGATATGTTTTTCCTGTACCAACTAATAGTTATTATAAATGTGCTGATCGGATAAAAATTCACTGAATTACGGCCTTTTAGATTTAAAAAAAAACATTGAAGTTTTTAGGTAAATTCAGTGTTTTAATTGAGCAAAAAAAGGTTCTAATTTTTTTTAAACCTGTATCTCAAATAAAATTTTGTAGCCAACTTATTAAGCCTCGTACGGAGTTCATACGGAATTTCATGTTCTCATACAAACTTTATCTAAAAAAAATTACCTGAAGGTAAATTTCATAGACAAATTTCCATTTGCTAGTACGGACTTTCAAGGGAAAGGTACACGGAATTTTTAAATTCAATCTTAGGGATGTTATAAATATAATTGGAGGCAACTTAAACAAAAATTAATGTTCGTACAATTATTTTTTCACGGAATTTTTGACATTTCTAATTTTCATAAAATTGTAACTAATTTTTACTGCTTTATTCATAAAAAAATATTTTAGATTTATTGACCGCTTATTTGACATATTTCTATGGGAAATTTGTCAAAGAAACTTGTAATAAACCTGAAATATTTTTTATGAATTAGACCGTTAGTGATTTTGTGTGTTGTAAATTCAAAAATAAACGAATTTGTGTGTATGCAAAATAATTCTACACAAAAGGATACACGATTATTTTTCCGTGTAGAAATAAATGTAAATTTACAAACGTGAAATTCCGTAAGAACTCCGTACCGGGCCTTTAGCGTTAAATTTTTATAAAATTAAAAAGTTACGACATATTTACTGAAAATACCAGAATTTGAATTTTCGGATGTTTTCACTAAAAAATTTTAATTTTTTTTAAATCTAAAGGGCGTAACTCAGTCAATTTTTATCCGATCAACATACTATAAATATGGGGAGATAAAGGAAAAAAGCATCTTTTCAGCAGTGTAAAATCTGCTTAACTTTAATTAACAGGTCTCAAGATTTTTGGAAATATTTTTATAAACTGCAAAATAATCACGATTTTCGCGAATATCTCGAAAACACTTCTAAATAAAAATAAATAAGGGCCATATTCGTTTTCAACAGCCTCAATTTAGTTAAAAAAACATGTAGTTTTAGAGGTTGATTTTTTTGTGGCATCCAGCAGTAGTCACCAATTATGGATATTTTCACTAAATATAGCGGAACTTATTAATTTTTCGTCCGATGATAACGATTTAACGCTTTATTAGTTTGGTACAAAATTTCATTTAAGGTAAATGCTTAAAAATTTTTTAAAATTTTTGTTTGGCTTAAGAGCGCAACTTAAAATAGTGAATTTAAGAACTTATACATTAAACACATAGACCACAGCAGGTTACACGACTACAAGTGCCACTGGCAAAAAGTGTTGCCTGGCCCTATTCCACAAAACAACTTATCAACTTTTCACTTTGCACTTATCAAATTTTTTTACAATTTGCAGAACTTTTCGCTCCTCAGAACTGTAAAATTTGATGAGTGAAAAGTTGAAATTGATATGTAAGTGTAATTTGCAAAGTTTTTGCAATTTTTATGCTCTCTTTGCGATTCCTGTTCCACGTACGTTCTCTCTTGCAAAGTGCAAAGTTAATATTGAAAAGTGTAACTTGCAAAGACTTTGCAAGAAATTATGCTTTTTCGTTCCACAATAACTGTAAATTCTATTTTTGCAAAGCAAATTTTGATAAGTTTGTTAAAAATTTGCAAGGTAAACGATCTCTTTTCAAATTAACAAAATAAAATTCATTGATAAGTCTTCGATTATTTTCAAACATAATAATCATAACAATAGAATCTCACATTACGTTCGTATGTACATATGTAGATATAAGAAAAAAGAAAAAAATATTTGAGCTTTAAATTACATATATTATTAGATTATATTTGTATAATTTTGTTTTAAGCATTATTATATATATTCTATTAAAGATAGTAAAACCAATGTAGAATAACACATTGAAAACGTTACGTTCAAAATTTGGATTGGGCTTTTTTAAAACTTCCTCACAGCAGCCTATTTATCTAATAATTAGATTCTAATTTATTAACCTTCAAATTGAAATGTAAACTTTAGTATGTTCTAACCCTCATTAAAGCTGGGTCCAACTCGTTCATTCGTTCATTTTTGCCACAAACCTATGATCAAACCCATGTAATTTAAATGAGTTTGTGGCAAAAATTAACGATTGAACGAGTTGGACCCAGCTCTAACCCCATATTCATAAAATTTAAAATACATTTGAAATGTATTTTATTTTAAGTTGCTCATACAAAGTTTTCTAAAAATGGATTTCAAATAAATTTTATTTTTTATGAATATGGATGCATACATTTACAATAATTTTATAAAAAAAAATTATTTTATTGATTTGAAAACTAGCAAATAAATTACATATATTTTTAATCACATGAAACTCTGAAAATTTTTTCATTTTTATTTTGCGGATAACTTTAACAAGTTCTATTTAGAAATGCAAAGTGAAAAGTTACAAGACAGAAATGCAAAAATGTTTAAACGTTTTCAGGAACACTCTGCACACTCACTTTGCAGGAGAACGCAAAGACTTTGCAAAGAGTGCAATTACTTTACAAAGAGTGCAAGAAATTTACAAAGAGAGCAAAGTCCTTGCAAAAATATACTTAGTGCAAAGTGAAATTTGCAAAGAATATTGTGGAACAGAAACACTTATCACTTTGCCAAAAAATGCAGTTTGATAAGTGCAAAGTGAAAAGGTGATACGTTTTTTTGTGGAATAGGGCCCTGGTAGCCAGCTACTTAATTATTTTAAAAACGGCAATAGCACCATAAGATCCTGATATTGAAGTATATATATATATTATTCAGTGGTGCCGCTTTCAAATATTTCACATATGTATATATAAAAAAGTGTTTATTCAAAAGTATAAAAAGAAATCATATTCTTTTATATTTTTTGCGAATTTTACTATTTACAGGCTTAGTAATTTCTTTAATACATTTAGTAAATTTTTTTTCGCGTTTTTACCAAATTTTTTTTATTTTTAACGGCTTTGGCGATTTTTAATCAACTTCTCGCGAATTGTTGCAAACTTTTTTGATTTTTTTTTAAAATAATATTAGACTTTATTATCATCCCGCTGTTAGCAAATTCTTGCGAATTTTCTGACATTTTTGGCACACCTTACAGTTTTAGCGATTCTTAACCAATATTATGTTTTATTTTTAATTTTGTAATTTTTCACGAATTTTCACTGTTTTTTTTCGCTTTATAAAAATATAATTACAGTAATAATACTATTTTAAAATAATCTGTAAAATTAGAAGAAAACGCATAAAACGTATATATTGTATTCAGATAAAATATTCTTATAAAAAAAAGTGATGTTAGAGCTCTAAATGAAAAGTCCCCAAATCCCTCCCCATGAAATTCTGTCCCCAAATGAGAAGCGAAATCCCCATTTTGGGGACAAATCCCCTAATCTGGTGGCACTGCGGATGATTCCAGGGTTGGAAAATTAAAAGTTTTTTTTTTATAAGGAGGAGTTTGGTATAAGAATATTTCAAAAATATAAAAAGCTCCAGAGCTTAAAAAATTCAACTTTTTTTGGTGTGTTTAAGTAACTAGATAGAACTAAATTTATGCTTTGTTAATTAAACATATTTTTAACCCCGCCCAAAAAAAAGGGTGTTATAAGATTGTAGTATATGTCTGTGTATCTTTGTGTACAGGCCAAACGGATGCACCGAATTTCATTTGGTTTTTTCTGTTTGAAAAATGACTTGATCGAGAGGGTTCTTAGCTATGTTTGAAGAAAATCGGTCCAGCCGTTTAGAAGATATAATATCTTTTCTGAAAAAAGTCGGGGGTTTTTAAAATTTTTAATTTTTGTTATATATTTTATAACGAAATAAATTATTATTACAATCAGAAAAATCAAAACTAAGATTCCAGGGTTGGAAAATTTAAATTTTTTTGGTAAAAATTATGCTCTAAACACTAAACACTGTTTCAAATCGATGGACATACGGTGCACAGTGGTGTGAAATAAAAAAAGTGGTAAAAAGTCGGCAACTTTTGAAGTAGCGAACCGATTTCGATGAAACTTACTATTTTGAAAAGAAGAAGTGTTGAACATTTGAGAAAGTATATTTGGAGGTGTTTTAAAAACAGGGTAGCTCTCTGAGATCCTCAAAGTGGGAAACTGCGGGTATCGAAATTCTTTCGGAGCTTGTAACTTTTGTAAACATCTACCGACAAGTCTCTTTCGTAGGGTAAATGTTATCTGTACGCACTTCTGTTCGTTTATTTTTATTCTCCATAAGTTTAGCCATAGCTCAAGTCGTGCTATTTGTTCCTGAAGATATCGGGATTCCTCATGAGGGTTTTCGTGCATACTAAGGCAGGCTGTATCATCGGCAAATGTAGAAGTGTGGATATTACTGCTCACTGGCATATCACAAGTATAAATCAAATACAAAACTGGCTCCAGTATACTCCCTTGTGGTACACCGGATGAGATAGTTTCGGGCGTAGTTATAAATTATCCTTCTATAACAGTGAATAGATTCAATAGATTCTAATAGATTCATTTAATTTATTAGTAAATATTAAAGGGCTGCGTAAATCGTTCTAAAAGTTTTGTATTCTATTTCACACTACTGCCAAGCAGCCTGTTTTAGTGCAAACATAAATAACAAAACAAAACTAACAAAACATGACTCTCACTAAAATCAATCAAGCATCATTCGAATAGTTTTTCTCTGCAGTTTTGTTAGTGCTTGTGTTCTCAAAACAAGTAGAACATCAAAACGAATAGCGAGAATGAAACAAAACAACAGTAAAACATAGCAGAAACATCGAGTGCACTAGAACACGAGCACAAACATGCAAACTATGTATGTATATGTATGTAAATATGTATATATATATTGGAAATAAAAATTAACAAATTATTATATATAAATGTAATTACATAAGTATGTATGATATTATTTCATAGTAAATAAAACCTCTTTTCAGCTTTCATATTCCTAACGAAGCGCAATGTTTCTTTTATATGGAGAATTATCTTTGCTATCAAAAAATTCAAACATGTTTTGAATGTTCTGTGTGAATTTTGATGTTCTATTTCATTTTTGTTTTGAAAGGCTTGGTTTTACTTCAACATTGTTCTATTGCTGTTTTGTTCTGTACTGCAGTATTCTTATCGTAAAGCAAAACACATCTCTTTTGAAAGTTTTGTTTTAAAATAACGGAGCAATATACACAGGGTGACCGATGACATTTTTCAAAAAGTGGCACCAAATAGGGGATTTATCAAAGAAAAGGGGCAAAATTAAAAAAAATACGAGAAAACTGCACTAAACTTTTTATTTTTAATGTATTTTCATATAACTCACCCTAAATAAAGCGGGTCAAAAAGTGGCAAGGCAGTCGAAAAAGGGGAAAAGCAGTCGAAAAAGTGGCAAATTGCCACTTTAGTCGGTCAGACGGTCACGCTGAATATACACACACATTTTGAAATTAATGAGAGTGCTTGTAAGTCTTTTCTTTAGGGCTTGTGCCACGCTCTACTAAATATGATTTAAATTTTAAAATAAGGCCTTCATACCACACTTTGTCAAAGGCTTGAGAAACGTCAATAAAGAGGGCAGAACAATACTTCTTTTCTTAAAAAGTTCTTCTTATAAATTGAACCAATCTATGAGTTTGTTCAATGGTGCTATGCTGACTTCTAAAACAAAATTGATGATATGGGATGCACCCACTACAATTTAGAATTGGGGATAATTTTGACATGAGCAGTTTTTGCGAAAAGTTTTGACATTGTTGGTAGCAGACTTATTGGCCTGTATGCCTCAACCTTGGTAAGATCTTTGCCCGGCTTTGGAATTATTTTGACCTTGGCAAGCTTCCAGTGGTGTGAAAAATACTGTAGTCGTAGTATGGCATTAAAAATGAAAAGGAGGATTCTAATTACAATACGAGGCAAATTCATCAGAATCTTGTTACTAATTCCATCAATACCTGAAGCTTTTTTCGGGTTTAGTTCAGTAATTAGTTTCTGTACGTCGCGCAACTTAAAATTTAAGGGTCGAGGGGGTAGAGCAACTAAAATTGGTAAATCAAGAGCAACAGTACATGTATTTGGGGTAAATACGGATTTTAAATGCTTTGCAAACAAGTTACCTTTTTCAGTATCACGCCTTGCCCAAACTCCAGTAGAAGTGCACAGCGGTGGTTAAAACTAACCGGATGTTTTAATCTTTTTCGCAGCTCGCCACAAAGAGTAATTAGGTGCTGGTGCGACATCGAGATTTTCCAGATAGTTTTTAAGAGATGCAGTTTTTTCAGTTTTCTTGGAGTCATTTAGTAGAGCTGCAAAACTATCGATAGTCGCTCCACTCGATAGGTTCGATAGTTTTATGTAAAACTATCGATAGTATCGAATAGTTTTATAAAAGTTGCCACATAAACTACATTTGACTCGAAAAAAAATTCAGAGTCCTCAACATTTTCATTAGTATATAAAAATATATCAAGCCTTTTTTCGATTTTATCGTAAGCGGGGCATATTATCGAAAATATACTTTTTTATTGAACTTAAAATTTTATGGGCCTACCCATGGTTTAGAATTATCAAAATGCGAAAATTGTTGATAACTTTTAAGACACTAACTGTAAAGTTTTATCGTAAGAGACGATTGGCGGCCGTCGCGATATCAGTACCACCAAAATTTAACTTTGTGTCGACGATGTTGAATTTATTAAGATACTTGTGACTACTATTTATCGAATAACACTTGGATTTATAAATAAATTCATATACATACATATGTATTTAAGTACTTGTGTATACAGAAGCAGGGATGCGATGTCATATTTACAAATTGTACTAACTTTAAAAAAAAATTTAAATTTTTTCAGTACGATTGTACCTAATTCTTTATTTATATTTTTTTAATACTTGTACTTTTGAATTAACTAAAAATCAATTAACAAAACGCCAGAAGGTGCACAAAGAATATTAGTTGCTGGGATCTGAATATAAAAGTAACATTTACGATATACTACGTGTATAACCTTTTTTTTTTTATTCGATTGTTCACAGTCGATGCAAATAGTCGGCTTCTCTCCTTGGTACAAAAATAAAATTTCCACATTTGCTGATGAATTTGGAATAAATAACATTCCTCCAGCAATTCTTTAAGTACCGGAAAACTTCGTTTGATTTACTTAATTTTCTAATACCTTCGAGCTAAAGATTAACCACCGTGTGCAAAAAAATAAGTGAACGTTAAACCCGGTTTTTCTATGGAAATTTTTTTAATGTACACTTCAAGCACGCGTTATTTTTTGCATAAGGGGGTTAATATATTTTAATGCAATTTTGGAATGTAATATAATATAAAGAAATTCCAGTAGTCTAAATGGGTCATTGCGGTGCTACGGTACTTTTGGCATTCAAATAGCGCTAAAATTATACAATTGTACCAACTTTTCCATCGCTGTACAAAAGCTTAAATCAACTACGGATAATTTGCTTCAAAGCTGCCGGCACTCTTTAGATTCGAATTTTATGTTGGGGTGATCTGTGCTGTTGCCATTCCTTTCCAGCTCTTCTTTTTTCATACACAAGACGTTCAATGTCTGTAGAATAAATTCTATTAAACCCAGTCTGCGGATGGGAAGTGGTGGCATGTTCAGCAGCCTGTTTAATATTATCGTTAAGATTGGAAATGTTAGATTCAATATCATCGGGTGTTCTTAGCTTAATGTTTTCCGTGCAATGATTACTAAGATATTTTTTGAATCCCAGCCAATTAACACGATTAATCATCTTCCCATATGGGTAAGTTAACACACTTCTTAGTAGGTTACAGATTGTAACGATAGTGGGAGAGTGATGGGAGGAGAGATCTAGAGAAGCTTTAGCATGAACTAAATCTCAAGAAATATTTTTCATGACGCCAAAATCAATAACATCCGGAATTTTATGTATGTCAGTAGGCCAGTAAATAGGCTCCCCATTCGAAATCACGTTCAATCCCATGTTTGAAATTGTGTTCAACAACGTTCTACCTCTAGGTGTAATACGGCGCGAACCCCAGAACGTATGTTTTGCATTGTAGTCTCCAGCTGCTACGAAACAAGGTCCAAGGATTTGTAGAAATCTTCGTATTGATCCTCAGTGATTGAGAATCTGGGAGGGGAGTTAATTGATGATATAACGAAATTTGTACAAAAATTTTCGTCACGAATATTACTTGCTTAAAAATAAATATCAGCAAACAAAAAAAAATTGGAAGCGGCTTAAAAAGATCTTACATACGTACTTTTTTTTGAAGATATTGTCTTGGAACAAAATACGAAAATATGCAAAAAACTTCAACAATTGCGCTTTTTTAGACACGGTCCAGCTCACGAACGGTAATCGTTGGACTCCTCAAGTGTTTTGGGAGTACTCATTAAAAATACCCGATCTTTGATTTGAAAGGGTAACAAAGTCGCGTTTTTCATCTCAATACAAGGTTAAGGCCCAACTATAATATGAATAAGCTGGCTTAAGCTAATGTCAGAATTGAACGATAAGTCTGTCAAATGCTTAAACAATTCAGATGTGACTTTTAGGTGGCCATAATGTACTTACATGCACTTAAGTATTCTTTAGCCACAGCTGCACATCTAGGTATTGTCAATAATTTTGTTTCTTCTCATAACTCCTAAATGAATGCAATTCAATCAAACTAACTTGAAAGAATGTCCTAATCTATTAAAAATTCACATATAAATATATCCATCACCTTATTACTTGTTTATTTGTTTTGCCTACTAAAAAGTACAACAGTGAATATACATAAGTACATACATGTGTATGTGTGTATATGTGTATTGTAAAACAAACAATGAAAATAAAAGTTTTGCTTTATTTTCCGAGTTTAAAATAAGAAACAATAAAAAAATATTTAAAATCAATGAATATTTTCTGCTGCTGCTTGTTTGAGTTTAAAAAATGCACAAACATTTGTTTCCTTACGGAATGTGCGTTCAGTTTGGCACTTTACTTAAGCAAATGACATTTGACGAAACTTGACGAAAGGTTTGTTAAGTACATTATAGTTTGCCACAAACGTTTTATATGGAACCGCACAGTTACTTAAGCTAGCTTATTCATATTATAGTTGGGCCTTTAGTCGCTCTAATGTACATATTTATGTATGTACATACGTGCACAACAAACTGTCGGTAGCTTAAAGCATGTGTTATGCCAAGTACACATCTGGCATTTCTTGAAAACAGCTGTTCGAAACATTGATGAGAGTTCAACATCTTCACATTATTTTTGATTGCATGGAAAAAGTACCAAAATTATTTAAATGGTATAAAATCATTATTTTATACTTACAAACATTGTAATGGCTTTGACATTTAGTGAAATTGCAATTTAAGCTTCATACCCGCATTACAACGTATTATAATTATAAAAAAATTTATATTTTTATTATCATAATAATTATTATGATTATACATACGTACCTATTTTTATTGTTATTGGTATTATTTTTAAATAAAAATAGTTTTTTGTACGCTTGAATGTATGTTTGTACGCACATATGTATGTATATTTTATAAATTCATACATATGTATGTACATATAAATATGTGTATGTATGTATATTAACAAAAAATAAACAGTACGATTGGCAAACTCTGGTTATATTTTATAAAAAAACACTTTAGAAAACTAAATTTATTAAATATGCCATGTACGTATACAAATTAACCACTCAAAAGCTTAAATTATTAAAAGAAACAAAAGTACCAAATCAGGGATATTGTGCCACACTGTCATTCAATATACATAAATCCCATCACTGTCTACAAATGTCACGTAACGTCGTCATGAAATTCTATTTTCTGCAGGTTCAGACGTTACATTTACGTGCCATTTCAGTCAGGTAAGCGTTTGCATAGCTTTTCATGCAACAGATTCGATCAGCTGACACATTTACATTTACTGTTCTACATTTACAGTCGGGTAATTCTGCCTTAACTCTGGGTGGGAGAACACCTTTTCGCGTCGTCGTAGTTATTTTTTAATTGCGGCCAGGCATTTTTTTGTTGTCTTGCTTTCGAGAATTTTGCGGCTGTCGCATTGTTTAATGTTTTTTTCCACGATTAACCGTAATTAATTGCGGTTCTGTCTGGAATTCTTCATTGACATATGCAATCGTTTTGTTTGTTAACTACATACTCATATGTATGTATAACTGTTCGTGATTTGTGACATTTTGATGACCTGTTCAACCTTTTATATTATACTAACTTTTTAAAATTTTGGAACAATAAACTGGTGTAGACAACATTGAATACTCTATGAACTGGATAATAAACTGATTTGGAACATGTAATTCTAATCTGACGATAGCATTTTGTTGAAGAACCTGGTGGAGACCAAATATAATACTCGGATGGTGGATAGTGTTTGTGTTGGGCATAATTGGCAATTTGTTGTAGAACCTGGTGGAGAACCATATATAACTCGAATTTGAAGAGAATTTTGACTGGTGGAGACCATTTAAACTCTAGGAGTGGACTCTAGGATTCTCTACTTCCCATGTGAAGGCGTGGGTCGAATGAGGCCTTGAGAAAACTTCTATTTGTTGAAGAACCTGGCACTTTGCTCCTAGTAGCTAGCCATAAACTACGAAACCCCACAAAAAAAAAAGTGGTTTTAATTTGGTTTTAACAAAAACAATTTGTATGCTAAAACCATGTTTTAACAGTTGGTTTTAATGTTAAAACCAACTTTTATTAAAACCATGTCAGTGCACTGAACCAAAAAGGTACATAAATTCAACGAAAATATTCGTTGATTCAACGAATTTATTCCTTATTTTTCACCTAAGGAACATGTTCTTTGAATTCAACGTATGCCAATCATTGGCTTGTTGAATTCAACGTACCAATTCGTTGAAGTTAAGAATCCATACGTCGAAATCTTACGTAAATTCATTAAAACTATATATTTATACTTTGAATTTAATGAAATAGTTCCTTGAATTTAAGGAACCTATTTCTTGATCCAATGAACGCATTCATTGATTTTTATGTATTTATTCCTTGACCCAATGCACCTATACATTCAAAATATCACTTTAATAAATATAATAATAGACAAGTTCATATTAAATTGAGTATTTTATTTAAAAATTCAGATAATAAGAAATAATTTATGTATGTATATATATATATATATGTAAGTATGTATGTATATAAAAAAATTTGGTTATGATAATATCATAGTCTACTAAATTATTACTGCCTTATTTATAAAAATTATTAAAGCTATATAAAGGGTTAATATAGAAATCTGTTTTATAAACCCTTAATAATTTTCAGAAATTAGACTGTTAATTTATAATTCATGTATAAATTTAAAAATGCAGTTGTTAGTTTAAAACGAAATAAACTCCGACTTAACCAAATTATTCAATATTTCTATCAAAGCTTTATCTTTGAAGTTGTTCTCTTCGCGAATCGTTCCAGCCAGTTAAAGAAAACTCCCTCACGTTTCCCAAAAGCAACGCCAAAGTCTTTGTCAATCTGAAATATAGTTATACATATTTATTTTGCAATAAATACTAAAGTATAAAGCAGTAAAGATTTATATACTCACATATCGAAACCTACTCGGTTTCCTATACTCGGGCCATCTTTTAAAAAACTTCGGCTAAAGTGGAAGGTTGGTTTACTTCATTAATTCTGCCTGTCGAGTGCTATTTAATTTATCTGCACTCGAATTGTCATATCTGAGGCTTATAATGCAAACCTCTGCGTTGGTTCAGAATCTTTAAAATTAACATACATAAATATGTATAGTATATGTATAAAATTATACTATCTAAATAGTATTCAAAATAATTACTTACATAAAACTTGAGGATTTGAACCAATAATTTCAGGAGTAGATGCATCTGGAACTTATTTTCCAGCTTTATAGTAGCTCAGCAAGTTCCTGATATACGGGATATTATACAACTATATTTCTTTTTGCAATTAAAATTAATTATAATCACTTCTTATTATTAACTTACTTTTTGGCACTTTTTTATTTTAAACTTTCTTTTTTAACTGCGCATTAACTTATCTGTTAAACGAAGAACAACAACTGATTGCTCTTTGTTTATTTTTTTCTTTTCATTATGTTTTTCCCCGTTATAAAACAAGGAACTAGTACATTGAATTGAACCAAGTAAAACAAAAATTCAAATGGTGGTTCCTTGAATCAAAGTACTCGTTCATTGAATATAACATCTTCTTCTTGTTTTTGAAGTCAAATTCAACGTACATTACTTAAAATCAATGAACAGGTTCCTTCAATCAATGTATACTTTCTTGAATTTTAATAAACTTTTTTCTTTTATTTATATAAGAAAGAACGTGTTCCTTAAATTCAACGTATTATACGTTAAATCAATAAACTAGTTCGTTGTTAAATTCAACGAATAATATCAAGGAACGGTTTCAACGTTCAGTTCATATCTACAAAAAAATTTTACGTTAAATTTCAAGGAATAGTTTTTTGAAACAACGTATAATACGTTGAATTTCAATGAATTTAAATCAATGAATGCGAGTTCGTTGAATTTATGTAAAACTGTTTTTTCAGTGTGTGAAAACACTATTAGAGTATTTGTGCCGGTTTTATTTATTGTTTGTTTTATTTATTATTTTTTATTCGCTTTTGTTGCCTTTGTTGTTTCAGTTTATTTTATTCATTAGAACTTGTTTTAACTGCTCCAAAATTCTTATGAAAACACAATTTTGCTTGAGGAAAAAAATTAGATAAAAAACCTAACATGAAAGAGGAATACCAAAATACTACAACAGCGCCAAGAAACATCAATTAACAAACTTTTAGTTTCCTTGACAAGGTCATATGAAAAAATTCAAAAGAAATAAAAAAAAACAATTCAAACTTCTCAGATACTCACAAAAACACACAGAGGAATGGTCTGAATTTTGGGTTAAGTGAATTGATTAATGTATTTTTGCAGTTCTTATCGATGTGTTATGGCCAAGGCTGAGTTGCTGTTTCTTGTTTTATCGTGCTTGTACCCTACAGCAGGTATTCTGTGATTTTCGTTAATATCTACATAATTATCATTCAAATAGGCCAAATGCAGACTAGTCAAGCACTGCTCTCCCATCAGACTTAATGTGTCTAAAGGCTCAGTTAGCCGACTGTAATGTAATGTAACTGTAACAGTAAGAAACAGCTGATCTTTTTGTTATGTGAAAAGTAATGAAAATGGTTATAGAGATGTAATGTAGCGTAACCTACTTTTCATATAAAAATATCAATCAGCTGTTTTCTACGTTACAGTTACATTACATTACAGTCGGCTAACTGAGCCTTAATGCATAAAAATATTTACTGTACCTTTAATGATTAAACAGAATACCGGCTTCAACACAATTTCCATACAAATTGACACAAAAAAAACAGCCGCAGAAACCGGTCGTGAGATAGAAACTATTTTATTTTGAGAGTGTTTTTTTATACTCTCACATATCAATGTTCATTCTCACAAAAATGTTACCATACTTTCAATAAATTTCATACATTTTGTAAACAAAACTACAAAGAAAAATAAGCACAAAAGAATATAAAAAAAATTAGAGAGCATTTGAAGTTACTGCCGTCGATGTTATTATGGGCTTGATTATTTTGTAAGCGATTTTCCTGAAGTTGAAGACTTTATTCTGTTTCTACATTTGGGTGGTATAATTGTGCTCATTGCTTGAGATAATACTCAGCAGACTTAACTTCAGTTAAAGCTATTTTTATGCATTATACCTAATGTAACAGGTGCATAAAGCTAAGATTTCATATCCTCTGGGCATACTCCAGCTAGAAAAATATTCTATCAAATCAACAGGATAATATTTCGATTCCTTAATACTTATACCACATGCAAAGAAAAGATATGGTTGTAGAATGGTTGAGAAAACAATATTATGTTCTCTGAAACAAATGTGTGGTCGTTGAAAACTAGTTATTGTTATTTTAAACATTTATTTCGTTACGATAAACAGAGTAATGTTTGAATTTAATAATTACATTATCACATCCATAAAAAAGTGTGATATGGTTAGAGTTTAACAATACAGTTTTGTTAAAAATTTATGACTACAACATAATTTGTATTATTATTTAAAAATACTATGATGTAAATAACAATATAATGTTATCCAAAACCATACTATTTTAATTTAAAAAAAAAAACTTTTTCAGAAACATCTGTCAGTTCGGTATTTCGTTTGTTAGCTATCGGTAGTGCACGGGTGGTGTTAAATAAATTAATAGATAAATAAAGTATAAACAAAAGGGTTGGCCAATAAAAATATATAAACATTTGTGTATCTCTTTATACAGACATGTCTGTATGTCGTGTAAGTATACATTTCTATATATACATTTTATGTCAATAATATTAATTTATTTTTATTTCGAATTTAACGCACAGCTGTTTCTACAATAAAAATATGATTAAAAAACAAAATAGTATTATTACATTAAATAATACTGTGGTCGTATTTAACAATATTAATATAATATTAGATCATGGTATGGTGAGTCTCAATTATATTTTAGTCACATCTTACAATAGTGTTGTCATATTAACAATAATAAGATTAGGTACAACAAAGTTAATTGTTCTTGTAGATAATATTATTATTAATTCAGATAATAATATAGTTAAAGTTTGCTTTTCTATTAACAATAATATGATTTGACTGCAACCATATAATTCAATCATAGTATGTTGCTGTTTGATTATGGTTGCCTCAACCATATTTTTTCTTTGCGTGCACCCATATTTATAGATGGATCACGATTTTCCGTCATGCATCTATGAGTAATTTTACAACATTGGGTCCTACGAGCTTTAAAAATTTACTTTATTTGTATGACACCATTTAGAGACTATTGTCAAATCATAGTTTAAGGTTTCATTCATACTTTTGCCTCCGGCAGGTTTTGTCTTTTGCTGAGTGAGAATGACTGGCAAATTCTGCTGACATTCGCAAAAGAACAGAAGTTTGTCATAGAATCGAAGCTGCTCCTCAAGAAATGTAGTATTACCAATTAATTCCTTAGCACCGGTTTGTCAAAATGTCTCGTTTATTTGCCTGCACACATGATTGCGCCTCAGGAATGAAAATCACAATGTGCTCAAGTTTTATATTCTCATGTTAGCAGTTTCAGTTTCAATTTTTAACATAATTTTTTCTTTCATTCGTTGTTGTTTCTGCTTCATTAGACAATTTCTTAGAAATAGTTATTTTCATTCTTGTTTGATGTTAAAAGTAAAATTTTTGCTTAAATCAATTCTTAAGAAAAACCATTTAAAATTTTAAATTTGAATGGGCTTTAAAAAAAGTACTCATTATTTTTTAAAATTTCTGATTTAATTGAAATTGTTGAACTTTCTTATTTAAGAATAGAACAAAATATAATACATATGATTACTAAGACTGGCTTGGCAGTACTCCATCCGATCAACACAATTTTTTTTTCTCAAAGAAGAAAATATATGAAGAAATTATATGACAACCTTACGATTATAAATTTATATAATACATAACATGTTTCACCAAACTAGAACTTGGTCAAAATTTATATCACACTACTTTTAATGGCCGAAATTTTGGACAGGAACTTGGCCTCTTTTCACATTTATGTTTTTGTGAGGATCTGATTACTTTTTGAAATGTTTTCTATAATAACACTTTTTAACCCCCGAAAAAAAGAGGTTTGTTAAGAGTTTGTAGTGTGTGTCTGTACGAGTCCACGTACAGACCAATCGGCTGGCCCGATTTTGATTTAGTTTTTTTTGTTTGAAAAGTGACTTAATCGAAAGTGTTCTTAGCTAAGTTTAAAAAAAATCGGTCCACCCGCTTGTAAGATATCACATCTTTTCTGGTTATATCGGGGGTTTTTAAAATTTTTAATTTTTGTTATTAAACTTAAAATTTTTAGTGTGCTTTATTTCTATTCATGACCACTGTGCCAGTTGAAAATGGCATATTTACATAAAATAATGGGTTACAGCGTGATGGGTGTTGGATTGTACACCTTAAAAATGCACTATTGTTTCATTACAACGGCCGCGCCAGTGTGTACGCAATTTGGTAAAAGTCGTTTGAAAATAAATATGTATGTAAAATACAGCGTAAATTTTAGTGGGCTTGACCACGCTTACTTTTCCAAATATATATATTTACATATTAAAGTCTGCTTAGCCGAAGTACATAAATCAAATGATATGCCCAATGTGCATGCAAAGTTTAGCTTTAATTTTTGGATTTTCCGATTGAGTAAATCAATTAGGAGTATTTGTCTACAAAATGTCAGATCTCTACAGCATAATATCAACGAAAAAGCTAAGATTTGTGTGTGTAGTCACGGCTACTTTTCAAAACAGGAAATTTTTACTTTGGATAAGTCCAATGTGTGTGAAAAGTTTAAATAAAATTGATCTTAATTTTGACTTTAAAGTGCTTGTTCCCGCCCCCTGAATGCAAGACCTGGGGTCAAATTACGGCATTCGATATCGAACAATTTTTCATACAATTTTAATTGTGTTTGGATGGAAATTTCGCTCGATATCGAATGCCGTAATTTGTCCCCTCGTTTTTGTAGACATTTCTTGGTGATCTCTAATCTAAATTTATTTGTGTATAAAATTTCAGCTCTAGTGCGAATTGGGTTTTTAACGGCCTGGCCCCGCATACCGTATAAAACTTCTTGGTTTTAAGATTTTCCCATTTCAGATCTTTAGTGCGAACTATACCTTTAAGATTTATGAGCATTACCTCTCCCACTATTTTAGACTTATAATTTTGTTGTGAACAGCGCTTATAATTCATTTTAATTTTCTTCCAGAATATGCTAGACCGATATAGAGTAAACACAAGGCTAACATTTTATGGGAGTGTTCACGCCCACTTTTTAAGGTGATAGTTTAGAGTTTTGTATACGTGCAAAGTGTGTGCAAGGTTTGACTAAAATGGATTAAGTTAAAAGCTTTTTTTTTTAATGCATGTATTTATTTATTGTATCTTCAAATATGAACTAACAATAAGTATTCAAATCATAAATCTAGAATATAATTATTAGGCCCGACCACTGTCGGACATAAACTTAGTGATAGTTATAAATAATGCATAAGTAGTGATAATCAAAAAGGAAAAAAAAGTATTTTCAAGTAGTCCCATCTGGAGTGTTGAGTATAAGAGCCCTTGTGTCCCTCTTTTTTAGGCGGATGTGTCCAGTAAAGTTTAAAATATTACGAGCAAGCGGATTAGGATGTGATTCGAGTTTTGTTAAATATTTGCCTGCGTATTTTGCAATTTCTTCAATCACTAGAGGCATATTCAAATCACGATGTATATTTGCATTTTTGATGTACCATGGAGCCGAAGTTATCATACGTAAAATTTTGTTTTGCCTTCGTTGGATTCTCTCGACATTGGAAGCTGAAGCAGTGCCCCATAGTTGAATTCCGTAGCACCATATAGGTTTCAAAAGTGACTTGTATATCAAAAGTTCGCAATCTAGACTGAGAGTTGAATTTCTACCAATCAGCCAATGTACCTGAGCTAATTTTGGTTTCATTTTTGTTAGCTTAGAATCAATGTGTTGTTTCCATGTAAGCCGTCGATCAAGGTGTATACCAAGGTATTTTACATGTGAATGTTGAGCAACAATTTGATTATTGATTCTAATGGGGGAACAAGTGTCTTTTCGTAGAGTAAATGTTACCTGCGCACACTTCTGCTCATTTACTTTAATTCTCCATAACTTTAACCATAGTTCCAGTTGGGTAATATGTTCCTGAAGATATCGGGATGAATCGTGAGGGTTTTCGTGCATGCTAAAGAAGGCTGTATCATCGGCAAAAGTAGATGTATGGATTTTAGTGCTAACAGGCATATCACAAGTATAAATCAAATACAAAACTGGTCCCAGTATACTCCCCTGTGGCACACCGGCAGATATAGATTCGGGAACACTCATGAAGTCTCCTTCCACATCAATGAATTTCCGGGATAGAATATAACTTTCCAATAGCTTTAGAAAATTTATTGGTAGATATGTCTTCAATTTTAAAATTAGGCCTTCATGCCACACTTTATCAAATGCCTGAGAAACATCAATAAAGAGAGTAGAACAATACTTCTTTTCTTCAAATGTTCTTCTTATAACTTGAGCCAATCTATGCGTTTGTTCAATGGTACTATGCTGACTTCTAAAACCAAATTGATAGTCCGGTATGCACCCACTATCAGTTAGAATTGGGGATAATTTTGTCATGAGCAGCTTTTCGAAAAGCTTTGATATTGTTGATAGTAAACTTATTGGTCTGTAAGACTCAGCTTTAGTAAGATCTTTGCCCGGCTTTGGAATCATTTTGAACTTGGCAAGCTTCCAGCTGTGTTGGTAATACTCTAGTCATAATATGGCATTAAAAATAAATAGTAAGATTCTAGTTGCAGTGCGAGGCAGATTCATCAGCATCTTGTTACTAATACCATCAATACCTGGAGCTTTCTTCGGGTTGAGCTCAGCAATTAGTTTATGCATCTTAAATTTTAAGGGTCGAGGGGGAAGAGCAACTACACTCGGCAAAACAGCAACACCAGTACATGTATTTGGGGTAAATACGAATTTTAAATGCGCAGTTAAAAGCTGTATATTAAATTTTTAGTTCCAAACAATATTAGCATGGAAATGCCCATTCTTGTAAAATTTTTTGGGTTTTCAGATTTTTCTAGTTGGGTTTTCACCTAGACCTACTTGTGTATCAAGTCTCTCACTTCATAAGAGCAACTTTTAATTTTTAAGTTTTATGGGCGCAACCCCGCGCTTCTGACTAAAACAGGGTTTTCTAGTTGGTTTCCCATCTAGACCTACTTGCTTATCAAATTTCAGCTCCTTAGCGCAATTTTTAGTTTTTATGGGCGTAACCTTGCCCACTTTTCGAAGCTCAAGATTTTTTCGGCCAGTGCTTATTATTCGTGTCAAATTTCGTTGCAAACGGATAATAATACCTACATACATAGCATATCTAAATATACTGAACCGTAGTATGAACATGAAAATGAGGTTTATATTATATGGGCGTATCAACGCCCACTTTTTTGGTTAAAAATTTATAGCCTCGCATTATCGCAGTATATATGCCGAATTTCAATAAAATAGCTGCCATTAAGTGCCTTAGATTTGCTTTCTTAATTTTTAGCTTTATGGGGGTAGCCCCGCCCTACTGGCTAAAATTTCCGGGTTTTCAGACTTTTATAGTTTATTGCTCAGCTAGACCTAGTTCTGTATCTAATTTCAGCTCACTAGCACAAATTTTAATTTTTATGGGCGTAGCTCCGCCCTCTTTTTTAGTTCATCGCTCACTTAGATCTACTTGTGTACCAAATTTCAGATCTCTAGCTATTGCGAAAGTGCTTAATAATATTGATGAGTGAGTCAGTAGGTCAGTGAGTATGTCTTAAAATATGAACTTTTTGCACCTCCATATCTCCGGATAACTTTCAAACTTCACATATGAGGTTACATGAATTTATTCTAGTTATGGTTTAAACTTTATAATTTTACGATTGCGGGGAACAAAGTTATGAGGGGGTAAAAACAGGTCGAATGGCTTCCTGTAAATATACACACCAGAGATGGGAATTGGAAACCTTGATTTCGTGCCAAATCTGCTTTTAAATAGTGCCAAAATCACTTGAATAGTACCAAATAGTTTTATATACACATTAATACTTTTCGAGCCCAATTTTCGATATAATTGTGAGCGACATGTAGTAAAAAATTAACTTTTTTATTATCAAAATTGCAAAATTGTTGCTAATCTTTAAAATACAGGCTGTAAAATTTATCGAGAGCGACAATTTACGTATGTACTCGTCCAGTTGTCGACATCGACGTCACAATATCAAAAAATTGGGATTTATTTACTCGCTATGGAGAACAATGTTGTGCTACTGACAAACTATACCGTTACCTAAGGTCTAGAAAATAACATAAACCTGCCAACAGGAGTCAGTTGTTTTCGACAACGGGCACACAAGCTCCAATTTATTGTTGTTAAAGTGACGTCGATGTCGCCAAATGGAATAAGGGTAAATGGCCGATATATATGCATCATATATTAATAATTTGCACTTATTTACAAGTAATACAAGTATAAAACATTTTTTACGTTATAGTAACGATTCTAAAGGAGATACTTAAAGACTATAATAAGCCTAAACTAATTTAAATGATGAAATAACTTTTTCTAATTAGATGTATATAATAAGTGACAATTATAGTTTGTGCTTTTTTATGGTTAATATATTGTCGAGTTGTACAAATTCGTGCATGTTCAAAATATTAATAATTGTTGGCTATTTATTTTTAAAGAACTTATGGAGAATTAAAGTCAATGAACAAAAGTGTGTCCATATAACGTTCACCCTAAGAAGAGATACTTGCTCCCCCATTCGAATCAACAATCAAAATATTCCTCAACATTCCCAAGTGAAATACCTTGGTATACACCTTGATCGAAGACTTACATGGAAACATCATATTGACTCTAAATTAACTCAGATGAAACTTAAGTTAACTCAAATATATTGGTTGATTGGCAGAAACTCAACACTCAGCCTAGACTGCAAACTTTTATTATACAAGTCGCTTTTGAAGCCAATATGGCGCTACGGAATTCAGTTATGGGGCACTGCTTCAGCTTCCAATGTCGAGAGAATCCAACGAAGGCAAAACAAAATTTTACGGTTAATAACATCGGCTCCATGGTACATCCAAAATTCTATTATACATCGTGATTTAAATATGCCACTAGTGACTGAAGAAATTGCAAAATACGCAGGCAAATATTTAACAAAACTCGAATCACATCCTAATCCGCTTGCTCGTAATATTTTGAACTTTACTGGACACATCCGCTTAAAAAAGAGGGACACACGGGCTCTTATACCTAACACTCCAGATGGGACTACTTGAAAATACTTTCCCCCCCCCCCCCCCTTTTTTGATTATCACTACTAATGTATTATTTATAACTACCACTAAGTTTATGTCCGACACTGGTCGGGCCTAATAATTTTTTTTTTATAGATTTAAGATTTGAATACTTATTGTTAGTTCACATATGAAGATACAATAAATAAATACATGCATTAAAAAAAAAAAAAAAAAAAAAATTTATTTTAATCAAACAAAGATTCTGTCGGAATAGTAGAATTTGTATTGCTTTTTTGGTTCATAATTTTATATGTATTACGATTATAACAAGATTTATTGATAGATTTCAAAAATCTTTACCATGTATTAAAGATGCTAAAGCTTATAATTGCAGTCCATTTAACATTTTACTTTTTATCAAATTTCGAACTAAAAATATACTCTCCACGCTTGATGAAGAGTAGAGAATAAAAAGTATACCTTGAACGATTCGATAAATATTACTTAAAAAT
Organism: Tachina grossa; assembly: GCA_949987645.1. Classification (NCBI taxonomy): domain Eukaryota; kingdom Metazoa; phylum Arthropoda; class Insecta; order Diptera; family Tachinidae; genus Tachina; species Tachina grossa. The sequence continues at coordinate 127,349,279 of OX465276.1, read as the reverse complement.
TGTTTATTGAAACTATTGTTTACGTATCCATGTCTTCCAAAAACTCACTCACATTTAAGTTCTTGAATTTTTTAAATCTTTAAAGTCTAATATGGATCTGTATGCACTTTTAATTTTTCACGTATTTTATTTCGTTTAGAAGCATTTTTTTTATCAAAAGGAACAGTATTATTTGTGTCTCCACTTAGAACATACTGTTGCACACACTTTGGAAAGCAATTCAAATAATAGTCCTTGAAGTTATGTATATTTAGTTTTCAAATATGACACAAAAGAAATATAAGAAGACTTTATATCTGTTTTTGAATTCTACAACTTTATGCTGGAAAAATAATTTTTGATTATTATTAGTTCAATTTCAGTGGAAGATGAAGAGAATTTCAATCTATATTGTCAACATAAAGATCATTCATTAATATATTTTTTGTTCCAAAAATTTTGACATAAATGACGAAATAAAAAAGCTTCTTTAAAATTAAATGTAGTTCCACATTTTTAGATTCCATTTCGATAATTTACCATTTCAAGGGCAAGATAAATATATAAATACATACATACATTTTGCTTATATTATCCGTTAAACTATTTAATATGAATAAGGTTTTATCGTTGCATTATAACTCGCTCGCGCTGTTCAAAGACTATATCCGCAACAACTTGACGGGACAACCAACGGTTTGGGAAATACTTAAGAATTTCATAAATTTCATAGTTGAAATATTTCTAAAAATTTATAAAATCATTTCTACGACATGAGGTGTTACAAACAAATTTATATATTCATTTTAATAGATCGTCAATGTCTCTGGAAAAACCGTTACTTTTAACTATCAGAACCGAACAGTTGTCAGCCTCAAATCCTACTAAATTTTTATTACTTAAAAACGTAATAAGTACAAGAAGAGTACTTATTATTCTATTAAGAAAAGTTTCCATATATAATGGACAAAAAGTGCCAGAAAAGGAGCAAGAGTGTCACAGTGCCAGGCAACGTCCAATAGTGCCAAAAATGGCACAATTGTGCCACATTTCCCATCACTGATACACACTGCGTGCATTGGCCGGAACTAGGCCTGGCGCACTCCCGTGCGCCTAGATAAGTATGTATTATAAAAGTGATTAAAATAATGGCCTATTTCCCAACTGCAAAAGCAAACTTTCGACTTACAATTTATATTGAAAACAAAAACAAATTTTCATATTTTATTGTTGTTTTCAATATAAATTGTAAGTCGAAAGTCGAAAGGCCATGAGTTCTCATATAATTACAGACTCAATTTTAAACATTTTCATACAAAAATGTTAATTTTTAATTTACAAAAAGCAAACAGCGAAGGTGACCACTAAAAATAAAATGAAAATACATTTGAGCACGCGAATATTTGTACAAAAAAAAATGGAGGAATTTTTTGTTTTGAATTAAAAAACACATTGTAAAAAAAATTATTAGTATTTAAAAAGAAAAAGTGATTAAAATTTGTTTTCAAATGACTACAGACTTCATTTTAAGCATTTTCTTTCACAAATATTAATTTTTACCATTTATTTACAAAAATCATGTAGCGAATGAGACCACAATATATAAAATAATACCACGCCAAAGAAGAAGTAAAGATGATTTGATGACTGTGTGAGCGAGACATACAGAAAGCGCAATTATCTTCCGTCTCGTGACACGTCTAGTCTACTTTGTGGTAGCAGTACCTCGTAAATAATTGCAGCCTTATTTATAAAACTTATTAAGGATTAATAAAAAAATTTTGTATTAAAATTTGTATTAATAACCCTTTATAAAGCCTTCTTAATTTGTATGCATGAGGCTGTTAATTTTTATTAATTTCTCATGAGAATTGTGAAGGCCATCGAGTAATTTTGCTTTATGTCAGCCTCAATTTTAATACGTACTTACTTTATTGTTGATTTTTTTTTCTTAAAACTTTTTTTTACCAATTCAGTTTTTATGTAAAAGTATTAACAATTTATTTAAATTAACTTAAAATAAAGTACATATGTATTTTACTTTCTAATAATAAAAACTCAATATGAGTCAATATTTTTACTTTGAAATTCCCTTTTGATATTTTTTTACAACATCTTTCTGAAAGGGACTATCAACGCAAAATGTTTTAATCTTTTCTTAAGTATTAAGCTGGCTTAACTAATGGCACAGTATGGTACATTCTTCATTAAAAAAATAGTTTTTTTTAAGTGGCTAGAAAAACTTAATTTGGTCCTTAAAATTACAGGAAGTGTGGAGAAATCGATAGAAGTGATAATGAAATAAAAAATAAATAATTTTCTTATACACCTAATTCGAGTCCCGAGTAGATACTGTAAAATTTTGCAGGTTCAAGTAGATTTTTAAGTAAAAAAATTCTGAATCTTTTTAAAATAAATTTACGCTCGTTGTAATATATTTATGTTAGTAATTTTCTTTGCCGAAAATTTGCCAAAATATTCTTCTTTCAGTTCTACCGATATCCCCTTTAAAAATATCATGGCTTTTTAGTTCTCTAATTTTAAGTGACTCGTTCTTAAATATTAATCTGTTCAAAACTTTTCGTCATCAATGTTGGACCTATAGTTATTAAGAGCGTTTGAATTGCGCTTCAGAGTACCAGTTTCACAATCATTATAAGTTTTGGCCAATACCTTAGGGGTATGATTATGAGCGATATTGTTGCGATTCAAAGTACCGGATTTGAAGTTCTTCGATGTAGGCGAAGAGCACATATTAAAGCTCGATTGTCGTTTCACTTTGGGACGGACATCATAAATCTAAAAAATTAATTAAAAAATTTAAAGAACAGTTAATAGATTAATATCTAACAGAAGGTACGCTTACATCTTTGGTGGGTAGACTTGAATACTGATTGGGATATGAGTCGTAGCTGGTGGTAGAAGGTGCGTTATTTTTCAATAGAGCTACTGGCTGTGCATAACGGCGACGTGTCACCCAGAATGTCATGAATATGGTCATAATATATAGCAAAATTACAACAGAAATTATGGAAAGCAGAGTGGAAGTAGAAGCCACTTGTGTACCTACTTTATTCAAGAAAAAAAAAAAAGAAATTATTAGTCTAGTCTTTACCAACTATAAAGTAAACTCACCTTCACATTCACCTGGCACGCAAGCTGTTTTCTCAAATTCTTCGCCACGACATTCCGTTACACTGGGTTCTTCTTCTAAACACTTGCGGTGTCTGAAACGTATGCCATCTTTAGTGCAATCTGACCATTCGGACCAACTACTCCAACCGATGAAATCTAAAAGGGTACACGAATCGCTAAATATCTCCAAAGATCCAAGTTTATACATTGCGAAGCAAACTTACCTTCACAGGGTTTCATTTCACATTTTTCCTCATCCATAGATCTACCATGGCACATTTTCTCATGGCCTCCCAAACATTTGCGTGTTCTCCTCTTTATACCCACTCCACAAGTCACCGAACAAGGAGACCAATCAGTCCAACAGCCCCATTCATGAGATGTAATTTCATTGAAACTAATTGGCGATTCCGGACAAGGGTGCATATTACATACCCTACTTTGTACATGTCTACCACGCAGCTTACCATTGGCATCGTAACTACCTCTGTGTTGTACACCGCCACCACAGGTCACATTACACGGCCCCCATTCACCATGTTCACTTTCGTCTAAAGCAGTCGCCTCATTGTGACGATGACAAACACCATCGCGACAAATACGATTTTCAGTTTTGGCCAAGGATATGTGCATGGATCCTGCGTCTGGAGTGCTGGCACGGCATACAAAACGAAAACGTTTTTCCATCAGTGCATTAGAGCCTTCTGTTTCATCCGTCTTGTTTTGTTGTATTAGCCAAGGGGTCCAACCACTTAGTTTTCTCACCTCAGGACATGATTGCATGTTGCAATCTTCGTAGTCTATACTACAGCCAGGACACTCCATTCCTCCGTTTTGGGGTCTAGGGTCATTGCATTCTCGGCGCCGTATACGATAACCGCCACCGCAGAAAGCACTGCATTCACTCCATTCGCCCCAAGGACCCCAACCACCATCAATCGCCACTAACTTAGGGGCAGGACAAGGCGGCAACTGACTGCAATACATTTCAGCCCTTTCTGGACCAATACAAGTTCGTCCACCATAGGCAGGTTTTGGATTGCCACAGTAACGTCTTTTGGTCTTCACAGCTATTCCACAGGTCTGAGAACAAGGTGACCAAACCGACCATTCAGTCCATCCCCCATGGACCGTACAATTGCTAACCTCGGTATTTATACCAACGCATTCATTGCCGCCGTTTTGCGGTTGGGGATTGTTGCATTCTCTGGTTCGACACATACAATCACCATCACTTTCCCCATGCTTAGAACACTTATACCAATCGGACCAAGTGGACCAGGCTCCGTCAACAGCCGCTGTTAGCACTGGGCATTTCAATTCCTTTGCTTGTAACCAGTATTTTTCTTTCATTTGTTCGCCTAAATATTGGGCTGTACATTTATCCACTACTTCATTCCAACCACAATAAGGATCCATGGCATTCAAACAAGAAGTTTTACTCACGTGACGACTGCAATGTTGTGCTGGTATGCGTGACAGTGATTCTTCGGAGCCCACATACAAAGAGTCTGTAACTTTCAAATATTCCATTTTTAAAATGTCAACATCTTCCGTCTTCCAAACTTCCACTAGACATGTTTGAGCGGGCGAAGCCTCATTTTCATGTTTCAGTGATATTTTCTTAATCATGTGTTTGTCGGTGTTAACGAACAAAACATTGACCTTTTCCGTTTTTGTGTGCAAAATGTCCAAGGCGATTTGAGAAAATCTTTCTAACTTTGAATAATACAAAGGTTTTTGGGTTATGGGTTGTACGGCTCGATCCATTAAGTGATATTTTGAGGATTCCAAAAAGTGTTTAGAGCGTGTACTGGGAGGAGGAATTTGACATTGAAATTGACTTTTGTGCTTGGAGTTAACGGGTCTCCAGTAGTTATCAATGTGTTCCTGATGCTTAAAGGGTCCATCGAAGGCCTCATTGATAGACGTTAAATTGTAGGCACATACTGCAGAGCCATGAATGCTATTGCTGTAAATTGGAAGTTACAAAGAGTACAAATAAATTATAAAACTTCGTGCTCGCTTTAAATATGTATGTATGTATACTCACTCTGGAGTCGTGAATGTAGCATAGACGATATTTTCTTCATCTGAATAGGTCATGCCTTGTACTTCATCGAAATAAAATGGATACTCTCCCGGCAGGGAACAATTTAAACGAGCTTTTAAAAATGTAGTCCAATTATCTCTTAGAATTTGATCACCACCAGCATCATTTTTACAAACACGAGCAATGCGAGAATAAATTACCTGAAATGAAGGTTAATTTCATTACATTTATTGTTAGAAATTCTGCCGATTAGACCAGTCATAACAAAATTTTTGAACTTTGTACTGTTAGAAAGTTGAAGTAATTAATTTCAGAGCAAATTTTTGAAAATCAACTGTTTGTCTGATCACAACATTTTGAGACCATGGAAATTTATTCTGACTATTTTTACGATGATGTCTGCCTACATGTGCATAAGCATGTATGTAAGCAGAGGAAAAAATTGGCCGAAAAATATCTAAATCGATATCATCTGTTGTCACAAATCATATAAGCGTTTATTATCTGTTTGTCAACGGAGATGTCAAGAATTTAAGAATACTTGAATCTACTTTTAAAATTTTATTATTATTATTTATTTATCTATACATTATATATAAAGTAAATTTGCATTATATGGTGTTGCACAAATATGGGCGGAGTAACTAGACCATATGCCCAAGTTGTTATTAACAGTATTTTAAAAGGTTTTATGACTGATTGCACAAGACCTATGCATTCACATAGGAAGTAGCAACGTGGTTGTTAAAGAAATTCCACAAAATCAGCAAGATTATACGGTTATCCGTGGCAGATCAGTCAACCAGTGCGAGCGAGACGAAAAACTCTCAAAGGCCAAACAACACACACAAGCCTGACCGCACTTAAGAAATAATTCCGATGACGCGAGATGCTGTTCTTCAACCCAGACCTACTTAACGACTATTTCTTTTACAAATTATTTTTCTAATTTTGTGAATACAATATTTTCATTTTTACAATACGAGTAGTCCTTAGTTTGATTTTTTCGTTGTTTCTGAAGCACTTCCATACAAGAAATGAATGACTCAAACTAACACAAATGTAATTTTTGCACTAACACATTTGCAACAATCCCAGCTAAAACAAGTAAGAGTGTGTTATTCGGCTATGCCGAATAACCTTTACCAATGTGCGTGCATGTAGTATAGAGATACATACATAAGCACATACATAAAGTATAAACAAAAAGAAAAAAAAATAATAATTTGACCTAGTTATTTTTATGTACAAAAAAAATTAATTTTCAAACCATAAAATCATAATTTTAGATTTTTCTGATTCCTTATACCAATCTAGTAGTTCTTAAAAAAATATAGAAAGTGTGTTAAGTGAAAAAAAGAAAATTCAAAAAAAAAAAAAATGTTTTATTTAGTTACTTTGATATCCAGAAAAAAGACTCAAAGTTGGTCTGTGGTTGGTTGTGGTGGTCTGTGGTTTTTATTTTTATAATTTTCTATACAAAACTTTTCTTTCCAAAACGTAGTATATATATAATTTATAAAGGAAAAGATAAAAACTAATTAGACTTAGTTACTTTTATACATCACAAAAAGCGTAAACTTCCCAACCCTGAAATCGTCCTTTTTAATTTTTCTGATTTCTTTCAACAATCTCTTTCTTTTAAGAATTTAAGATGTGTTTAATTTATAGAAAAAAAGGAAAAATTTGTTTTAGTAAGTTACTTTTGTACAAAAAAGTTAAAGTTTTCCAACCCTGGAGTCGTCTTTTTAATTGTTTTAATTTTTTTTATTGGAAATACCAATTTTGTTCAAGCATAAAATAAATTTATTTAATAAAAATAATAAAAGTTAGTTTTCGGTAGTTAATTTTTTATATCACAAAGAGTGTAAGTTTCCCTGGAATCCCCCTTTTTAATTTTTCTGATTTCTTGCACCAATCTCTTTCTTTTAAGAATATAAGATATGCTTAATTTATAGAAAAACAGGAAAAAATTTTTTTTAGTAAGTTACTTTTGTATAAAAAAAGTTAAAGTTTTCCAACCCTAGAAACATCTTTTTAAATTTTTTATTATTTTTGTTATTTTTTATTTTTAGTTAGAAATACCAATTTTATTCATACTGAAGTATAAAATAAGTTTATTTAATAAAAAAATAATAATAACTAGTTTTCGGTAGTTATTTTGTATGGCAAAATGAAGTTTAAGCTTCCCAGCTCTGGAACCGTCTGCTCGATTTTGCCGATTTTCAATACCAATCTTATTTTTGAATAATTTTTGACAATTTGAATACCAGTCCAAGAACGAAGTCTCTAGCTTTTCTGGGAGCTTCGGAAAACAGATTTCACGTACAGACAGACGTACAGACGGACATCGCTCATTCGTCTTCCCTATGCATAAGGATCCAGAATATATATATACTTTATGGCTCGCTTATTAATATTCTGGAAATTACAAACGGAATGACAAACCCATATATACCCTTTTACCATTTTTTGGTAAAGGGTATAAAAATATGTATGGAGCATATATGATATCCCATATATGGTTCGGATCCGAAAAATGAGGGTATATGGACATTAGAGCGACTCAAGTTGTATAAAAGCAAAATTCGTGCAAGGTGTACCCCCTCAAAATGAACATTGGTATCTTTTATGATGACATTTAAAATATTTCGGCTCCAACTTAGACCTCTCGTGAGCTGGACCATTTTGAAAAAGGGTTTATTTGTCCATGTTTTGTCAATTTGAGAATCTGTTTCCTTACCAACATATACAATATGGGTATCATAAGAAAGGTTTTTTTAAGGCGCGTCCAATTGTATATACAATTTGTCCAAGGACGATCATCCATGTCCTTTTTTAGGGTTCCATACACCAAAGGTGAAAAGGAACCCTATTGTTTTCGCTACGCTGTCCGTCTGTCCCTCACACGGTATTTTCTCAGGAACCGTAAGAGCTACGGACCTGAAATTTGGACAGAGTATGTATAACCTTGGCCGCTACAACAGCAAATACATGAGAATTAAAAATTAAAGGGTGTTCCAAAACGAGCAACGAAAAATTTTAAAATCCCATGTAATATACATACAATTGTATGAACATATGTATGTATATTGAAACTTGAAATTTGTAAAATTAGTGTATTTTTATACAAACTATTTACAACAATTAACACTAAAATTTAAAAAAATTTTAATTAAAGGGTGGTCCATCAGTTAATGCAATTTTGACTATGTGATTTTGACACTTTGCTATATCTTGGCAAACACTTGAAATTTTCAAAAACGGTAAAACTAAAAATACCGAAAATAATAAAATCGCCAAACCAAAAAAAAAAAAATCGCCAAAAATAAAAAAAAATCGCCAAAACGAAAAAAATCGCCAAATTAAAAAAAAAATCTAACACTAAAATAAATCGCCAAATTCGAAAAAATCGCCAAAATGAAAAAAATCGCCGAAATGAAAAAAAAACGCCAAAAATCGAAAAAATCGCCAAAACGCGAAAATGTCGCCAAAAATAAAAATCGCGAAAACGAAAAAAACGCTAGTTCGCGTTTTGACAAAAATGCAATGGGGTGGTAATTTTTGCAAATTAGATGCATTTTACACGGTGCTCTGGAATATATATAAATGCAAGTTTTGGTAGCTAATATGATAGCCGATTTATTTTCTATATCATGTATGGATGAAAATAGGACTAAGGAAAGAAAAAAATTAAATGATCCACGACTTTTTGGCGGCTTATTTTTTCGATAATTAAAAAAAGTTATTAAATTTAATTGTTTATAATTACAAAACTGTCCTAAAAAACGACTGGCGTATTTAAAAAAAAATGTTAAAAAGTTTTTTGACTGCACCTGGTCAAAAAATACTTGTGTGGCAACACTCTATACTTAAATAGCTGTTGTTGTTATTTACATTTATTTTCTTACATACTCTTACAAATACAATTTGAAGCTGAAAAAAAGTCAGCTAATGTATTAATGGTAAAGTAAGAAAATAAAAAAAAACATGTTGATTATTGAGTTCTTGTTTCAACTTTGTTATTTGTTGTTGAGCTTCTCATTTGTTTAAATTAAAGTTTATAACATAATAACTCTAGTTGTTCTAAGAAACTTTGGGTAAAGGTTCCCTGATGATCTGCATTAGCAACAGTGAAATGCGCATAGGATCCAGCTAAACCCCTCAATAATCAATTTCAATGTATTTTTAATAAAAAAAAAAACATTTTACTTAGTCCCAAAACACACTGTGCAAGTCTTATTTCTAAGCTGATTAGTTTCATGGAGAGAGAGACGAGGGGAACAGCAACGTTTCTTTTCCCCCCGTCTCTCTCTCCTAATAAACTAATCAGCTTAGCGATACGACTTGCATAGTGTAAATAGGGACTTAATAAGTAAAATAAGAATTTGGGATTATTAGTGCGCTTAAAAAATTTTAAACTTAAATTTTAACAATTCCCATAAAAAACACTAAATATAATTTCTATTTTTTAATTTTAATTTTACAACGCATTGTAAAATTTCCGAGCTTTGCACACAAACAAAAACAGTTGTTGTACAGTTTATCAAATAAGTGTTATAAAAAGAAGAAAAAAATACAACAACAAATACAAGCATTTCTGCAGGAGATTTATTTTATTTTTGAGCAAAGTTATTAGACCGTCTGTGAGTTAAAACCTGAATTTAACAAACTTGCAGTGTGAATGCAAAATCAGCTGTTTATGGTTTTAACGTTAAAACCAGGTTTTAACTTTCAGTGTGAAAACACTTAAAACTTATTAAGGCTTTATAAAGGCTTTTTAAGAAGAGTTTTGTGTGGAAATTTATGTTAAAAACCCTTTATAAAGCCTTAATAAGTTTTATAAATAAGGCTGTAATAATTTGTAGTTTTAAGTTTGCACAAAATATACTCGTTTGTTGGAACAACCCTGTAATATGAAAAAAATGGAGTCTCAATAAAACTAACGAACTAACTTATTACAGATTAAAAAAAAAAACAGTTGTACACAGGGCTGTTAGATATGGCGATTTCTCGCCAAACATTTCGATTTTTCAACTTGTTTGGCGTCCAAATTTTTGGCTTGGCGAGATGGCGGTTTTTCGGGCGATAAACAAATTTGTTGGCGATTTTCTTTCCTGGTTATTTTTTAAAAATTAAACTACCAAATTTTTCAACTTCAAAATCAATCCTACCAAAACTCGTCTGCAAGAAATTGAAACAATTTGATTTTAATTATTTTTCTTATATTAATTATAGCCATTAATTCGTTTTGAATTTAGATGAGAAATATTTACAAGAAATAATTTTTGGCGATTTTATTTCTAGTTTTGGCGATTTTCTGATAAATTTTGATACCATAATTTTATAAAAATTTGTATTAAAAGAAGTGTATACTAAGAAAAACTACATAAAACTTTTTTTTTTGCGACTTTTTGCGATTTTTGAAATCAATTTGGTGAAATAGGTAGGAAAAAATCTGACAACCCTTGTTGCACAAAAAAAAAAAAAATAGGAATAGTTGGTTGACAATTTTATAGCCTTTCTCAATATTTTTTCTCACTGTATATTTAAACCCAGTGCCTGTGTTCTGTAACTTTGGTGAAAACTTTTCATAACGAAAAGTTTGTTGTCATTCTGTGAAACACAGGATGCGTAACAAAAAACTTAGTTCCTTGCTCATGTTTCTTGTAATCTTATTTCGGGTTTTATATGAATCAGCCTGAGGAAATCGGACAAGTATAATTTTTTTATTTTTCTCGACGCGAAAACTTCTCGCAAGTTACAGAACACAGCTGCAGGAATGGCTCAAGCGATTGGGTTTTCTAAGTACATTGACCTCAGATGTCTTAAGATGATGAACCGATTCCGATTTCCGCTTTATTTTCCAAAATAAATCGAAAATAAACACATGTACGTATGTACGTGTCTTCTTATGGCAAAAGTTCTTTTCACATAAATTTTCTAATTTCATTTACGATTTCGGATTTCAAAATCTACAATATTAAATGTATTTTTAATTTTATCTGTAGTCAATAATTAATATTAATATGAACTCTAAAACGATTGTTGTGATCTAAGTTAGTCCATATGCATTTTGCTGGTGCTGATGCCATCAGTACACGTGCAACCACATTAGAAAAAGGCTTGGAAACCTCGCTGTCTATATATTAGAACTCACAATAAGTAATAGAGAATTATTACAATGTTTGTGTTCAGATTTTCTGTAACGATATAGACTGACTTAACCCATAACAAAGAAACATTTTTCTTTCGTATTCAGTCGAAATAGTTATTTTGAATTAGAGTTTGGGTACCAACCTTGCCATAGTTCATGAATTCCACAGCTGGTTCTCTAAACAAGAAATAAACAAATTCACCAGCTTCGAAGCTGCCCACAAATTGGGCATTGTCTAGCCAATCATTATTGTACTGTTTGGTTCTCATAAGCTTTTGATAATTGGGCTGAAATGAAAATCAAATATAAATATATTAAATTTAATTATGTATATATGTATGTATGTATCGATACCTAAAATCCAAAAGGACGTAACAACCAAAAAATTCAAAATACACTTTTTGATTCATTATGATGTGATTAACCAAAATACATCTCTCCTTAATATTTTACTCACATATGTTTAAAAATACCGATTTTATTCATTATTCAATTTGGCACCTAATAAATAAATAAATAATAATTTTATAATGTTTTTTGCTTCTCCTATAAAAAAGTTAAAAGTGTAATTACGGCCTTTTGGATTTTCTGTGACGATATGTAGCTATGTATGTATATGCATATTGAAAAAACTATCAGAATATTTCTTAAAAAAATTATTTAACATTTAAAATCTATTTAAAAAAACATGAATTTGTTGGTAAAAGTCCCAAAAGTTCTACATGATAAAAGAAAATAACATTAAACTTACCACACTTTGTTGCACATCAGTTTTTAAAATTGCAGCATCACTACCCGAAAAATCTGTGGTGGTGCCCACAAACATTTTGCTGTCCTTAGTCATGAGACTGGTAATGTTCGATTTTGGATTAAAAGGACATTTGCCAACGCCGTCATTATAACCAGTGACTGTTAAATTTTCCATCTGCAAAGACAAAGAAATATAAGACAAATAATACAAAGCAATAAATCTAATGAAATGCTAGTTTGAATTTATGATTATAAATTTTAAAATGTATTATTATTGTTATTTAAGCAATCACTTCTTTAAACAATTAATTCTTAAGGTTTAAAGGCACCTACCACCAATAACCGCAGAGTTAAAAAAATACAGAAAAAACAGTTGTTAATTGCAAAATCTTTGTCTTTCCATGGTTTGTTAACTATTTGATTGTGTTTCTTATATTTTGTATTGGTTTCTTGTTTAAGATTTCATTTAAGTTGTTGGCAGTTTTTAGCCCGACTTACTTGGCGCCATGTACAGTTTGGTTGAAAAGCATACGTCCCACACGCGTACAATAGATTCTCACCATAACTTTGCAAAACGCGCACATAATTACGGCACATTTGGTCTGATTGGCCTTTTATCAGACACATTTGTATTTGTACTGACGTTGCCTCCCAATCGGCACGTTCAAGCAATTCCAAATCGAAGGACATCCGATATAAAACATCTCTGTAAAATTAAAAAAAAGGAATTTATCAGTGGTTTTATATAAAATTTATAAAGGGCTATATGCACGCATATTTTAAATTATGTAAGTTGTTAATAAATGAAAAGTAATAGTGTTATTATATAGACATTTATTCAACAGTACATGAAGTATTTCATGGTATGACAATATTCCCTGCAAATAAAATTGCATTACGTGGTCCAATGTAGATGAAACAGATTACTTATATTATGGTCTCATGTCATGCAATCATGGGCCATGTCATTTTCACACAAGCTGCATGACAAGTGCTCGTAATTAACCGATTATGATCGTTCTCTTAAGAAAATTGCAAATTGTATGGAAGTGGTCTACAATTATTCCATATGGAGTAATTTCACGGTAAATTCGATGTAAAGCAAATGTTGACCATATGGTCCTAGAGCTAAGACATCGCAATGTTAAATGGACGTTTTATCCATACGTTTGGATTATATTTGGACTAGACCTGGTTCTTTATGTAGTAGATCTTAAATGCATGTATTTAGTTGCGCTATTTTCAGGTTATGTATGTACCTACATAAGTATCCCTACAAGAAATTAATGATTGAAACTAACACAAACAACATTTTCTCACTAACACATTTGCAACAATTTTACATTGAATTCAACGGTGACAGTCAATTGACTAGTCATTTGATCGGTATTGATGAGGGATACATTTATAGACTATAGTTGGCCTACTCTAACATATATGATAGAGTGGAACATCCAATGCACATACATATGCTAAAAATTTTAAATTGTAAACTTTTTTATTGTAAAATATACAATTCGTTCGGTATGTTAAATAAAAATTTTTGAAAGTGACAGAAAACTTAAGTTAAAAAAAAGGTTTAATACAAGAAATTTTCCAAGTTTAATTTATATATATTTATTTTTAAAATGTTATATGTTTATAAAAGTCAAGGAGCTTTGGTGGTTGAATAAGGCATGAATAAGGCCAGATACCGCTTACTTATGTTTTTTTTTAGTTTATAAACATGTAATTTATTTAGTACTTCAGTTTTAATTAAATTTTTTTAATTAAAAAAAAGCAATTAAAATAATATAAAATGTGTATTTATGGAGGATTGATTAGTCAATTATGATCAGTCAAACTTAACTAATGTTTATGCTATCATTGATTAGTAAAAAGCGATAGAGTGAACAGTTCGATGAAATTCATTAATTCGAGAAATATGCAACGTCACACGTAAGCATTTTTTATTTTGCCCTTAATAATATATTTATCTAATTTTTCGACCTTTTTTATGTTTTAAATTAAACTATTTTCTTGAGCTTTCGGTCAGTTTATATTTTGAGTTTATTATTTTCAATATTTCGTTAACTTCTTCAGAATTTTTTCTTTTTCCTTTGAAAGGAAAAAGAAAAAATTATATGCCCTTAATAATGTAATAAAAACTGTGTTCTACGCAATGATGAATATTTCCTGCATGACTACCGATCAAATGAACGGTCAATTATTCCTGTAGGCATGTACATACATACTAGTGATGTAACGAATGTCAATTTTTGATATTCGCGAATACGAATGCAGATACGAATATTTAAAACGATATTCGCGAATACGAATATTTCGTCAGTAAATAATCTGCCTTATCATGGTTGGCGTATTTCAAATACGATTACGACTGTTTGGTAACAGGTTAAAGAAGACTTCAATAGTTTTTCTTTAATCTATTACCAAACAGTCGTAGTAGTATTTGAAATACGCCAACCACGATAAAGCAGAATATTTGAAAATGATACAAAGCACAAATTTCTATAAAAAATTTAATGGATTCATACAAACTAATATTTTTATCCATTTGTTTAAATTTAGTTTTGAATTTATGCATTAATTTATTTAATTTTTTTGGAAAAATGTTCGTATTCGCCTGAATTTGACGAATATGAATGCTTCGTATTCGCATTAAGAATAGCCGAATATACGGCATCTCGAATACGAATATTCGTTCATCACTAATACCCAGCAAAAAATTAGACATTACCATCTGAACTACTTGCCATATAATGACTTACTTTTTAGATTGCCAAATTGAAGTACTCGCTTACAAAACACATTACGCAAATTTTTAAAAATAGGAAGCAGAACTTGAACATATTCTTTGGGTTTTAAAAGAAGACGTGAAAATATTGCCAAAATAAGTAGTTATTTTAAATGAATTATAAATATTTCTAAATTGCCTACTTATTTATTTTAAACTAAAAAATAAGTACTTACATTTTGGAAAATAATTATTTAAATATAAGTAGTTCTAAATAATTTTTTTTTCATTTACGGTTTTAATAAAAGTTCATCAATGAATGAAAGCAATTGAAATTTTTCTAAATATAGTATTTATAATTAACAATAGAGGCACTGATACGAATAAAATATAACCCACTTCAATTGAGTTTATTAAAGAAATTTTACAAAATGGTGTATTTCGTAGTAAAAGTTTTTTTTTAATTATTTAATTTTTTTTTAAAGTTATTATATGTATATTTAATCAAACGGCATATTTAAAAAAAAGTAGTTCAATCAAGAAAAAAATAACTTTTTCCCACAGCGGAAAATATAATTAATTCCTACAATAAACAACATAACTACTTCTCAAGAATCGATTATTTTAGTCTCACGCCTTGTTAAAATCATTAAGTTGGTAATCCAGTAAGGAACAGCTTCCACCAAAAATACTTAATTCCAAACTCGATTACCTTTTTTGAAATTTTTTGCTGGGTACATACATATGTATAATTTGTAAGTCAATAATAGTTTTCAGACATTTTCGATTTTAATTTAACAATTGTGATTTATTAACGGAATTCATATGACGATTACGTTCTCAACTCAGTTGTGGTCTTTTTTATTATTAACCTCACAATTTCGTCATTTTTATATGTATGTGCATGCATATCTAAAACTTCTATAATGACATAATTTGGTGTTTCAGCAAGTGGACGGAGCTGAGCCCATTATAAAGGCCCATCTATAATATGAATAAGCTAGGTTAAGCAACTGTGCGGTTACATATAAAACGCATGTGGCAAACTATAATGTACTTAAACTTTTCGTCAAGTTTCGTCAAATGTCATTTGCTTAAGTAAAGTGCCAAACTGAACGCACATTCCGCAAGGAAACAACTGTTTGTACATTTTTTAAACTCAAGCAAGCGGCAGCAGAAAATATTCATTGATTTTAAATATTTTTTTATTGTTTCTTATTTTAAACTTTTATTTTCATTGTTTGTTTTACAATACACATATACACATGTATTTACTTATGTATATTCACTATTGTACTTTTTTTTATTAAAACAAGTAATAAGGTGATGGATGTATTTATGTATATGTGAATTTTTAATAGATTAGGACATTCTTTCAAGTTAGTTTGATTGAATTGCATTCATTCATGAGTTATGAGAAGAAACAAAATGAATACAAAATTATTGACAATACCTAGATGTGCAGCTGTGGCTAAAGACTACTTAAGTGCATGTAAGTAGTATATTATGGCCACCTAAAAGTCACATCTGAATTGTTTAAGCATCTGACATTAGCTTAAGCCAGCTTATTCATATTATAGTTGGGCCTTTAGCCGCATTTTTTCAAGTCGAGAAATATAAATAAATCCTTAAAATCGATTTTACAAAATTATTTGATTTACTAAAGTAACTTTGTTTGTTTTTTGATTTAAAGGTCTGATTAGATTTTGGATTCGGTCGATTAAAGGCCGGGGCACAATGAATCCGTCATGCGTTGAACTTCGCCTTTTTCAACTGACAGCTAAGTTGAAATACATGATTTCTTATGAGGTCTGTTACATTCAGTACGTGTGCGTCAACGCAAAGTGCAAAATTTTGTCAACTTCTAAATTTTTGCGTACGTTGAGTAGTTTGACAGATATTGGTTGGTTTTTTTTGGTATGTTATGATTTAGGTTTTTGTGTTTTGTGGCAGCAAAAATAATATTAAACAAAAGAAATAAACGAAATAAATAAAAAAGTGGAGTTTAATGTGTAAAATGGAGAATCAACCTATTGAAGCTGTTAAAATGCTTCCGTCAATAAAGTACTCATTGTGCCAACATTCTCCTTCGTTACGTTAATGTCAGTTGAATAAGGCGAAGTTTAACGTATGACGGATTCATTGTGCCCCGGCCTTAAGCAGTTTAAAATTCATTTGATTTTTTTTATGCCAAACACTATTTTAGAAATTTCTCAAAATCTGCTGAATTGAATCGGTTGATTACTTTCCGATATCTAGATAAGATCAATGTCGTAAAAATGCCGGTTCCGATAGGTCAAGCTATTCTTAAGTTATGGGAGGTTTACATACACACACACACACACTAACCAACACGCATACTATACATATTTATATACGTAAAAATAGTTAGAATAGACTCCCATGACCTCAAAACTTCGAGATCTGATGAAAATTCGATTTTCAAATATCAGCGGGATGTTAAAAATATACGTATGTATGTATTAGCTCTGTGTGTGTGATTTGAATAAAATCTCTAGAGGAAATCGCATCCTGTTCATTGGTGTAGCGATTTCTTTATTTTGAAATGATTGACCAAAATATCACAACCAAAAACGAATTTTGCGAATTTTGAAAAAAAATCTAATATAACGGTGTGTATGTGTGTAATGACAAGTCATTATCAAACTTTTGCTGAGATCATTTTGAAAAAAAAAGTCACAATTTTTAATTTTTCCCGTTTCTTTGCACCGCCAGATAATTTTCTGTCTCGTTTTTATTATTTAATTACAACCAACAAATGATAAAAGAAAATCATGGAAAAAACCGTTCATTGAACTGCAAGGCAAACAGGTACATTAAACGCCCATCAACAATCCAACAACGGACAAGCCAACTGGACAACAGCAAACAACAAAAAGTAAACATTCATTCATTTATTCAAACTCAAAACTCAACCGCCATTTAGATACAATTGCAATTGCTGCCCATTATTACCCAAGCAACATTGTGATACTCGCCCGGAATGCCGGTTAGGCAGTCAGTCAGCCACATGAAAACATTTTTCAATTTCAACCCACTACAGAAATCGACTTGAGAAGTAAAATCTCTGGCAAATAAGTAAGTCGTTGTAACTAACTGACGGCATCACGTGTAACGTGCACCGTGTGTTTGCAACAAACAAGTGATTGTGTCAAGATAAATACACAGGCGCACTCACTCAAGAATAGTTATACTTTTTTTTTTTTTTTGGAAAATTTTTAATTTTTAGTGACTACAAGAAGACTGTTTTACGTCTGTGCGCAAATGTAGCCCGGAGTTGAGTCGCCAGTCGTACGCACACACACACACACACACATACACAATGGTATATTGAAATACCCAAATATAAAAATAAAACGCCCAAATTGTTTGGTATCTTAACGCCCATATACGCTGCTTTTTAACAGCTGAAATAATTTTTTGATAATTTAATATAAATTATGATTTTTTTTTAATGCAAAAAGTAAAAAAAAAACATGTTCTTAAAATAGACAAACTTCATTAACAGTTTGAAGCAAAAAACAATCGTAAAAGATAAATTTGTTTGCCTGAGGCACGCGTCTATCACAAGTAATCGAAATAATTTTTCAACTCAAAATTGCGTGATTTTCTCACAGAAACTCGCCAAACTTTAACAAACAAGCCGCCAAAGCTCCACTGATATCTTAATTACATTTTTGTTTTTAATTACACTTTTCATCAATTCTATTACATATTTTTTTTTAATTTAGTTTACATTACATTGCCATACAGCTGTTTGAATTTAATATAGACTTTGTTGACTGCTGTGGCACGTATGAGTGGCAGTTGCTGGGAAATTAAGAAAAATTGTGCACCTACATATGTATCAACTCGTATGTAGGTACGTAAACACTTGCACCATGACCCATTTACCTGTGTTTTTCAAGTTAAGTTATGCCGCAACAACATACACTACACCACAAGTCAGTGCTGTCAGATTACTGAATTTTTCTAGCATATGGGGATAAAAAAATTAGTTTGGGGATTAATGCAATACGAATTACTTAAGTGATTGGTAATGAATATTTAAATCGTGAGTTAGAAAGCGGCATGAAATCTCTGAAGAAATGGTAAATCTTTTCTATTCAAAGTACCACTATCACAAAATTTTATTCAGACAAAAAGCAGAAAGATTTGAAACGCCAATTTGTTTAGTTTTTCTGCATTATAGAATTTTATAAACTATATAAAAGTATGTGCATTTCATAAAACACACTTCTAATATAATATTCAGATGAGCGTGTCGTTGGCTGCAGCCTGCAGTAGTTAGTTGTTGTAGGAAAAATTAAGTGATGAAGGCACAGAGTTAACTGTCCACCGAATTGTACTGTACCGCATACAGCGGATACTAATCCTAATTTATCATCTGAGAGCCCTGATTCGTCCGTCGGTAGTGTGTAGCACACTCAGCGGCGAGGTAAAATAAGCAATAAAATGGCTACTAAACACACCTTCAAAACTTTAGGTTGCAGCAAACATATAAAAATAATGCATCGCTTCCCTCGCCACCAGTCTTCCTTATCCCTATCCTCTTCCTAAAGAAAGTAACGCCTAGTACATAATATTAGTAGGCATTCATTGCCTGAGTGTTACTTAGTTCTTAAACAAAATAGTTTCCTCAGGGTATTTTCGGGGAATTCCGGCATTGAAATCATTTCACTTTTGGGAACTTAAATACAAAAAATCTGGGAGAACTGCAAGAAGTGGTCGTTCATCCATATCTCTCTACCAACCAAACAAAATGCTCCGAGCTCCGAATTCGTAACGACTGGTCGACAAAATCTTCCAACTTCGGAAGCGAAATATTACATAAATCGGTACGATTTTTGTATGAAATGGTTGAGACGACTTTGCAACGATATGTCGGTATGAAATCGATACGATATGTCGGTACGAATTCGTAATGACATGTAGGTACGATTTCCTTTTTGGTTTTATAGCAGAGTACCGCTTCACCTTTATGTTGCTGCTATTGTCGAAATAATTTGCACATATATCTGTGGCAATAAGGAAAAAGTGCTTAAGTCATATTTGACTGTTTTGCAGGAGAGCACTTTTAAGCATTCAAGTCGATTTTCAGAAATTCATTTCTTTTACAGTTAAATTGGGAAATTCCATTTTAATCTTTATTTTGTTTTTTTTTTGCGCAAATATCGTTCTACACACTATAAGTAATACATTTAAGTTGAAGTATACCAACGTATATCCTAAATTAAGCAGTTATTCCAAATTATATTAGAAGTCTAAAAAAGATAAGTCGCAAGTCATCGTGCTATAACTTCTTGAAAAATCGCACATATTAATTGAAATTTTGCCCAAGGGTACTTTGAAATGTGCAGATTACAGAGGTATCATTAACTCCAAGTCAGCTTATAACTGACTTAAGCACTTTTTCCTTTGTGCCACAGATATATTGCTGGATTTTACAATTTTCCCGTTCGCGTACTTTTATATGCAAACGATTTTATTGAGAGTTATTTCTTTATATTACTCAATTACTCGATTTTATTGGAAAAGTACTCGAACAAACCTAATAATTTGCAGCATGAGAAAAACTTGCATTACAAGATGTTGTTATTTCAGTCACAATATCTACCAATGATTTTTCCATCATTATGGTTAAGTATAGATCTTAACTATCAGATAAGAAAATATTTAATGATGAGTATTGATGGCATTGTGGAATGTAATTTAAAGAAGAATTTACAAGCATGTCAAAAATCAGTCTTCTCGCTTTTTCGCTTTTCATTTCGACGGCCCTAATGTACAGTATGAAATATATTTAATAAAAACTATTGAAATTAAAGAATTACCTCCATATTCATAAAATTTAAAATGAATTTGAAATGTATTTTATTTCAAATTTTTCAAACAAAATTTTCCTAAAATGGATTTTCAAATTCATTTTATTTATTTTTTTCAATTGACATTTAGTGTTTAAATTACTATTGAAAAAATCTGAGTTTTATAAATAAATAAACATATTTAAACTACGAGCATGCGAAATCTGCAAGACGTGATATTTTGGCTTTGCAGCAAAGAAAAAACAAAAATTTCTCATTCAACAAAATGTTCACAATATTTACAATAAACTGCTGATTTACGTGGTTCATTTCACATTTGCATTTTGTTGCTCGCAAAATTTAATATTTATCAATGCGAAGAGTAACGGATTTCCGTTTTCGCTTATTCACTAAAATATATATATGCAAGTTGTATGAGAATAATGAAAATAAATAATAAATGACGATTTGTTCTTTTGTTTTATATAAAAAAAAATAAAGAAAAAGTAGAAAAAATCAAGGAAGTTACTGGCTATTCATTTGTGGTTATAAGTACATATATTATCACGAGTACTTGATGAGATATTTGGACTTTTCAGGTTTTTCTAAAATATTTTTCATATAAAGATCTAGGCGTGTGGTAGTGTACATATATTTAAATGAAAACGCTCGCCTTGTTTTACCTTACTTATTGCCTTGTTCGCCTCAATCGTAAAGTTATGAAATGTAAGACATAAGGAAATCCCATCGAAGAAAGGTTCCTGCTATATGACATATTATAAGACATACTTGACTAACTAATTAACTCATGGATATTATGAGACAGTTCTGTTATAGACGGAGAACTTAAATTTAATATACAATTAAATTTAATAATATAATATACAAGTGACACGTCCATTATATTTTGGAATTAAATGATAAAATTTTGGTCAAGAAAGAAATAAATTATAGTGAACTCTGGTGTACTTGCTCCTGATTTTTATGTGAATAATGAAGTTTTTGGATAGTAGCTTTGGCATTATATTCTCATTTACGTTTTTGTGCGTACAAACACCATTTTTGTTATGAATCGATGTGTCTTTATATACTTGGAAAAGTCCGGATCTTGGTAACCTATATTTATTTTAACCGCGCTAAATCATTTATTAATTCATTCCAAAAACTAATTATTATTAGTAAAATTGGAATAAATACTCATGTGAAACAAAATTTTACTTAAAACATAGATTTTGTCTATGGTGATCATACGTCCTCACTTTTAGAATACAAAATCTATTTTATTTAACTCGCTGTCATCTATAAAATTTGTGTCCTCTTTTTACCCGAATGCCAAGAAGGGCTGTATTTATTCGCGCATGCATATTTGTAAATTTCGTTATTACTACGTATATACGTATCGTAACATTCGTCTTAAGAACTCAAGTGTTCTTAGACCGGTGCTAAAAAAAAATGGCGGATTTCTACGTTACGTTAATTTTTTTACCAAACCTATCGAATGGGGTATCAAATAAAGGAAGCTAATAGCGGATAACAAAAATGTATATAAGTAATGTTTAAATATAATTAAGAATAAAAAAATTAAAATTTCTTGATAATAAAAAAATTTACGAAACCTATCGAGAAAGACATCAAAATAAAGGAAACCAAACACATCGAGTGCCTATATTCAAAATACGTCAACTCAAAAGAGCTAACTTTTCAGTGGAGTGAAAAAAGTCAAAAAGTATTATTTTCAGTGATTTTTTAACGGGCTTATATTTTCGCAGCTTTTTTTTTTGGTAGAAAATAATTTAAAATTTAATGTTTATAGGAGTTTTGAAGACTTGAATCACAATATCGCGAATAACTCTTTAGATAAACTTAAATTTTCTTTTATGACTATGCAATCGCAATATATGCAATATAATTATACCTCCACTTTCAAACTGTGTGTTATCAATAAATTTAGTGTAATAAACAGGGCTAATACTTTCATGCAAATGCATATTTGTAGTCGGGAAATCAAAACTAATCTGGATAATTTAGTTTTCCGAATTTAAGAATTTGCAAAAAATGCCGTAGATTTGTTCGTGCATATTTTTGCATATTTTTAATAACTACAAATTTTTGCATATTTTCTAATAAATACATATTTAAGATGCATATTTCTTAAAAAACTTATTTTTTTTTTGTATTTTTCAATATAAATGAAAACTATTAAATTTTGTATTTCAGTTTTTAACCGACTATCAAGAAGGGTTGTATTTTTCGGTTCTTCCTTTTATATATGTACATATGTATGTTTGTAAATTTCTTTATTACCACAGCTGCATGGATTTCGAAAATTAAGGTATCGTTATACTTGTCTTAAACACTCAAGTGTTCTTAGGTGTTCAAAAACAAAAAAATTTCGGATTTTTCGCGCAAATTTAAATTTAAGAAATTTTAAAATTTTTTTTTAAATTATGTTATTAAAAAAAATTTAAGAAACCCATCAAGTGCGGTATCAAAATAAGAAATGCCGGGACACTAAAAAGTTTAAAATAACAAGTTAATTTAAAAAATTAAAAAGCCGACTAGCTAAAAACAACTGAAAAGAAAAAAATAAATCCAGTAGTGCGGAATATAATAACTTCTATAGTCAGTAAGCATTAAAAATCGAATCTTCAAATCTGCTTCCGACTTTAAAAGTCACTATGTTTCGCACTTCTGAATTTGTGTTTTGTCTTTACAGTTGTTCTTAGCTAGTCGGGTTTTTTAATTTTTTAGAATTAATTTGTTATTTTAAACTTTTTTTACAGTGTAGTTAAGTAAAATTACTTTGCGACAAATAGTTTACAAAGCCTCCAATCAATTAAACTAAAAATCAATTCCTCAATATGGCAACCATGTTTAAAACTAAAAACAGAAAGCATAAAAAACACAACGCTGATCTTGATAATGCAAGTAGTTGCACTACTGTCTGTGTAGTCCAGCAGATTTCTGCCCAATCGCCAAACACTATATAAAAACACTGAAAATAATAACAACTTTTGATATGTAGCGAGAATTGAACAGAATAATATCTTGTAGTTGTATTAGTATAAGTATAACTTTAAATTTCAGTGAATATTTTAATGCATATTTTAGGATTTATTGCGCATTTTTTATGCGCATAACTTAGATTTTATAGTGCATGAAAATAACAGGCCTGGTAATAAAGATTAAAAAAAAACATTAATTTTCCTATGGAGGAAACCACTTCCGCTTTTTTTGATTTTATAAAAAAAAACATACACGTCAGCAACAGTTGTTTGTATTGCATATTAGTGTCCTGCACAAGACTATTTGTAAGACCTTTCAAGACATGATAGATTTTTTCAAATGCTTTACTGCAGCGAAATATTCTAAAAGAATCGGTAAGCAACACTGTTGGCAAGACATTTTTTTCAGTTGTTTGTCTTGCCAACAGTGTTGTTTAGCGATTCTTTTAGAATATTTCGCTGTAGGTAATCATTTGAAAAAATCTCTCATGTCTTGAAGGGTCTTATAAATAGTTTTGTGCAGGTCACTATTGCATATACTATGTATTAGTGTAGGAAATTTCGTTTCACATGTTTTGATGTTGTGGTATTGCAGAACATAGCATGCCTATCTGGAGGACTTCATGTACTTGCAATATCTGCACCAGCAGTTTGTAACGAAGGCGGAGTTCCGTATGAACATTTATTTTTAAAAATTTGAAGTTTTATTTGTTCCTGCAAGTCTTATGATTAGAGATGCTAATCGGGACAGGTTTTTAGAAATCCCGCGCTTCGGAATTTAGTGATGGAGTCTCGGGATTTTCAGGACTTACAAAATCCCGAAAACATTGTGAGCAAATAGGCGTCTTTATATTACAAATAATATTTTTATTTAACAATTTGTTTTTTTTTTTTGCATATTTAAAAGGTGCATACAGACGAACATACGGACATATGTATGTACTTATTTATCTAATTCAGACTATTAATTAAAATATTAAACACTAGTACCGTTTTCGTTTCTAGAAAAATTTTCACATATTTTATTTTTTGCTATAAAATTTGGCGTCCGTGTGATACAATAATTTCTAATAAACTCTCTATTTCAAAAAACCATTTTATTGCAAAATTTTCATTTCATGTAGTATTTTTTCCTAGAAAAGATAGCGTTTTCTTTTCTGGAGCAAAAAGGAAAAAGTGGTTAAGTCGAGATAAGCTGATTTTGTGTTAATGGTACCTCCGTAATCTGCATATTCGAAAGTATCTCTGGTCAATCAATTTGTGTGATTTTTCAGGAAGTTATAGCGCTATGACTTGCGAGTTATCTTTTTTAGACTTCTAATCTCATTTGGAACAATAGCTGAGTTTAAGTTATACTTTAGTATATTTCGACTTAAATGTATTACTTGTAGTGTGTAGAACGATATTTGCTTAGAAATTACGGTTAACAGAGAATTTCCCGATTAAGCTGTAAAATAAAAAAAAATTTCTGAAAATCGACGTGAAAGTTCAAAAGTGCTCTCCTGCAAAACAGTAAAATATGACTTAAGCACTTTCTCTTTTTTGCCACAGATATACATATATTAGTCCCTATTTACACTATGCAAGTCTTATTGCTAAGCTGATTAGTTTATTAGGAGAGAGAGACGGGAGGAAAAGAAACGTTGCTGTTCCCCTCGTCTCTCTCTCCCTGAAACTAATCAACTTAGCAATAAGACTTGCACAGTGTGATTTGGGACTTATGTACTCGTATACACAATACATTATCAACTAAACTATTTATTCAAAGCTAATTTTTTATTTTAACTTTTTATAACAGGGAGTTTATAATAACTTTTAATATAGAAGATGACAGTCAAAAACATTATTTATGCAAAAACGGGATTCAGAAAGTCCCGAAATACCCGGGCCTTAAAATTATTTGCATAGTCCTGAAAATCTGTTATAATAATTGACACACATGTGTATGTATGTACATATGTATGTGTGTAAAATTTAGAAGAATATTTTTTATTATTAATTTAAAAAAAAATTATTCATACAGAATAAACATTTAATAATCGAATAACTTTTGCTTAAAAGACAATATTAAATTTATTTGTATGTTTGTTTATTCAATAAAAATGCAATATATAATATAAATTCATACAATAAATGTTGCAAAATAAATAAATTTTGCAATTAAAAACAAGTTGAGGATTTATATGTAAATAAGTCCGCTAAAAATATGCCCTCGTCTATTAATATGAATTGTAAGTGTAAAGTAAAATAAATTTGAATGCAAATTTTTTTAATTGAGAAACTAGAATTCAATGTATTTTTACCACGTACTTAAAATTATTTTACAAAATAAAATAAAATCTTTCGGAGTTTGGGTCAGAGGCGAGGTGGTGAAGAAAAAATTTCATTATGCCTTGATTTTCTGTTTGAACAGTTGCAATGTGTTCAGACCGATATTGTAGTCTAGTGTAGAACAGTGCAGAGCCACAGCTAGTGTAGGCGTATCATAAGCGCCTTTGTGGCGTCGCCATTAGAAATAGTAACTGTTGTAATCTTAAAAAAGCAACAACTTAACAACCGCTGATATAATAACAACTGTTTAAAAATTTTGAATGTAGTTTACCAAGTCTCTCTGGCATCGTTACAACTGGTAGCAGTTAAAGTCATTGTAGTACTCGTAACTGAGATTGATGGACATTTTGGTGGCTTTAAGTTCTACACACAATTATTTGTTAAAAGTATGTGCCAGGGACGGGTGGGTTAACTCAATTTTTATACAATTTATTTAGACAGAAAAGGTATATGACTATGAGCTATGCAAAAGTTTTTGCTCACGCTTAAGGTGACAGTACTTAAGCTTAAATTAGACGTGACATAGCCATAATGCAATAGCCATAACCAAACCAAAATTCAATTGGTTTCTATGGTGAGAGTTATGACGTTATGGCGAGTCACCTATAATCAAATACAGTGTTGCCCATTAGTTTGGTTCGAACGGCTGTTCTCTATGGTTATGGTTATGTCACGTCTGATTGAGCCTTTAAGACGAGTAAGTGCGAGTGCGCGCTGTAGACTTCTGTCAAAAGTAGTTGAAATAGTGTTGTTTCATGCATCAAGTTATATACAGAACTTTTTGAGGCGTTTGCCGCAGAAATTTGTTTAACTTTTAACTTTTCAACGCGTTGCGTAGTTTTGACGGTTATTCATGCTGACAATGAAATAAACAATTAAACAAATTTTTGAATCAAGGAGGAAAAACTTATTGAAGAAGTTAAAAAAAATACAGTATTGTACAAAAAAAAAAACAGGATTGAAATATTTTCAAATCCATTTTTCAATTTACAAATGAGTATGCAAATAAAACCAGCTGATGGAAAATGCTTTTATAACGCGTGCTGTGTAACTTGACGTTTTTCATGCTCTAATGTTTTCAAATGCACAATACTCTCCGACAAACTAACGTCTCTTATGTACTTCTACCTTTATCGGTACTGAAATTAAAATATAATTTGGAAACAAAGTTTTGAAACGGCCTTTATCAATTGTAATGAATCATAAGAGTGTTTAACAGAGATAGAATCCATTGGTTTGATAAAAAAAAGTTTTTTGGAAAGTCAATTAACCATTTTTTAACACCCGACTAAAAAGAGGGGTGTTATAAGTTTGTAGTGTGTGTCTGTGTATCTGTCCGTGTCCACGTACAGGCCAAACGGCTGGACCCATTTTTATTTAGTTTTTTCTGTTTGAAAGATGACTTGAACGAGAGGGTTCTTAGCTATGTTTGAAAAAAATCGATCATCCAAAGGATGACGTTAGTGTACAAAAAATAAGGATGACGTTATAGGGTCAAGCAATTTTTTATTTATCAGAATTTTTTATATTTCTTATGATGTTTCATAATTAGTGACGATTAATTAATCTTTTGTCGTTCCCAACTCCACTAAGAGAGTCAATTAAAAACTTAGTCCTTGCATACATATTTTGCAAATCACCAAAATTCTGTTTGCCATCTCCGGTTTCGAAACTTTGACAAACACAAACTGCGTTGTAAGCAAATGCTGTGCACAAGTACATATAAGTATAGTTGTATATATTATGTCTCCACATTTGCAACGCTGCAGGTTGTATAATTAAAATCAAAGTAGAATTGAAACAACTTGTTCCTACTTTTTAGCCACGGCTGAGAAAATTTTTTTGTTTTTGCGCCAAGAAACTGTAGCACAAGTCCAACATTGTAAATGTGTGTGATTTATTTATTTTTTATTTTTTTGGTGAGAAGGAAAATATGTACAACAGAAACTAGTGCGCCTGCGCATTAAAGACATTTTTGAAATTTTCAACAATAAATAATAAAGAAAAAATGTGAAACTTAC
Organism: Tachina grossa; assembly: GCA_949987645.1. NCBI lineage: Eukaryota > Metazoa > Arthropoda > Insecta > Diptera > Tachinidae > Tachina > Tachina grossa. The sequence continues at coordinate 127,321,289 of OX465276.1, read as the reverse complement.
TTGGGTTGACAAAATGTTTTTGTTGCCAATATTTTAAGTGGCTTCAGAGTAGAGATGGGCGCGTGTCATGTTTTTTCGTGATACGAACACGCACGATTCAACACGCAGTGTTCGTGTCAGAAAAACTGATTTCGTGCGTGTTCGGGCCGTTTCGTACTGAACAAAATTGACACGAAAAACACGAAACGATTTTAGATGTAAAATATGTATGCATGAAATTCCAGGAAAAAAAATTTAATGCTTATTTTGTATCGTCAAACACGCAAGCACCAGCCATGGTATGGCACTTTTAAGGTTAAAGTTTCGTATATAGTATCAGCTGTTGACAGTTCCAACTTGGCACCACTGTTTGAAAATTTACGCTTGAAAAAAGTAATTAATTTTTGGGAGCAAATTAAAAAATAAAATTCAAGAAGCTATTCGCAGAAATGATGAAAAATACCAATTGGTAATGAACGACAAAGCCAGAAGCGATGTTTGGAAGAATTTTTCTCTTATTGATTGCGTGCCAAACGTATAAATTTCGTATGAAACAATGAAATAAAACAAAAACGATTTTTTGAGGGCCTACTTTAGGCCCTTAATTTTTTTAAACGCAGTAATAATCCCAAATTAATATTTTACTTATTCCACCCAATCATGAATGAAATCCCGTATGAAATTTTTCCCTGGGAACAATTCAAATTAATAGCAAGTAATAGGGAAAACAAAAAATTTTAATTGGAAAAGGGAGTTATTTCTCGCGGAATTGGGTGTAAAATTGTAAGTAAAATATTTTGCTAATGCGCATTAGCAACAGTGAAATGCGCATAGGATCCAACTAAACCCTTCAATAATCAATTTCAATGTATTTTTTAAAAAAAAAATATTTTACTTGATAAGTAAAATATTAATTTGGGATTATTGGTGCGTTTAAAAAAATTTTGAACTTAAATTGTAACAATTCCCATAAAAAACACTAATTAAAAACTATTTTTTGTTATTGTATTTGATTTCGTGCGTGTTGTGCAGTTTCGTGTTTGGAAAATTTTTGGCGTGTGTGTTTCGTACGTGTTGAGCGTCTTGGTATTCGTGTTGTCGTGTTGGAAAAATTCGACACGCGCCTATCTCTACTTCAGAGGTTTAATTTAAAATAACGTAATATTAAGTAATTTAGAAGATTTATTACAATTACTGATTGATGTGATATAGATATCACGTAGTGGACAGATTTCCATTTGTAAATTAGGCCTTAGAGACAGTGCACAATGGGAACGACTGACAGTTATTTTTATTTTGTCGAATACTAAGGCGTTTTGGAGTGCACAAAAAAATTATTGATTTTAGATAATAATTTCAGATAATGTATGTATTAGTGATGCACGAATATTCGTATTCATATTCGAATTGCCGAATATCGGCCATTTTTAAATATTCGTATTCGCATTCGTATTCGTCAAATTTAGGTGAATAAGAATACGAATATTTTTCTAAAAAAAATAAAAATCATAAACGAAATTTAAATAAATGGATAAAAATATTAGTTTGTACGAATCCATTAAATTTTTTATAGAAATTTGTGATATTGCAGGCGTAAATAGAACCCTAATTTAATGTCTTTAAATTTCACATTAAATATTCGTATTCGTATTCGCGAATATCTTTTTAAATATTCGTATTCGTATTCGCGAATATTAAAAATTGACATTCGTTACATCACTAGTATGTATATAAAATAAAATTAAAATTTGTTTTAGAATTGTTTACAAAAAGAAAGTCAAAATAGCGCAAAACAACAATGAATGTCTTTTTTTTTCAAACAAATCCGTTGTTTGATGTTGTATATACAGTCGAGTATCGATAATGAGAAATTAAAGGGGCCAGAAAAAAAGATCCAATAATCGAGAGTTGTATTTAGAAGAGTTTTTTGAACTCATTTTAACTAAAAATACAAATGTTTGAAAAAATAGTTCAACACTACAAGCTTGCGAAATACTGACTAAAATATTTGTACAAATTTTTGTTTTACTTTGATAATATCGTAACGATCGAAAAATCCAATCACAAAACACAAAAATTTAACGTTAGGCTTTGTAAAAAACGCTAAAGTATTTTGCATTTGCACTTTCGCAAGGCCATTGGTATAAAGCGCTAAATTCCTCAAATGAGGAAAAGCAAGGAATTTATTATTTTTAAATGGCGGTATTCGATGTTTGATGCAAGTGTTCTTGCGTTAGTGCAAATGCAAAATATCGTAGCTTTCCTTTAAAATCCAACAACAAAATACACACACAATCCAAAATGATCAAACATAATAAGTCCGCAACTTCAGAAAAAATCGCTGTCAAATTAATAAGGCCCGTAATAAAATCTACGGCAGTAACTTCAAATGCTCTCTAATTTTTGTTTTATTTTCTTTTGTGTTTATTTTTCTTGGTAGTTTTGAATACAAACTGAATGAAATTTATTGAAAGTATGGTAAGATTTTTGAGAGAATATTTATTTATATGTGAGAGCCAGGGATGATAAATGGGAAAACCAATTTCGTACCAATTAGCTTTTAAAAATGTACTTTTTCGAACCCAATAGTACTAAAATCGGTATTTTTTGTATTTTTAACTTTTTTTTATTATATTTTTGGAACATGTCGTTCATTTACTCAAATAACGTCATAACTCATAACACAAATTTAAAAGTTTTCAATTTACACACGTCTTAAAGAAAAATGAAAATTTTGTGTTCGTTTCAAAAAAAGAACTATATGAGGATTAATCTGCATCATTAACTGAAATTTTATTAAAATCAACGAATGAAACAGACAGTAAATACATATCGTTGGTCTCAAGTAAAAAGGCCCTAACTCAAATAATTGCTATTTTACAGGAGAAGGTAAAAACACAGTAGAAACTGTAGTATTCTTTCTGTAATATTTTTGTATAACTGATTGTAAAAGCGTTACTTTTCAAACTATTTTAAATATATTGGAATCACTGAAAAACTGAATTTCGTAAAAAATATGAGTTACAGCCTCCCAATAAGTCCTTTGTTTGTATTAGACTTTCAAGTCTTCTTTTTGATTATGAAAATTCGCTGATGAGTGAAGAATTGACAATATTCTCCTGATAACTGTTGAAGGCTCATTAACTCATCCAATTAATTTTTTAAAGCTCGAAACTCGTTATTTATTGTATTATAATTTCCATTTTCTTTTAGGAATATTTTTTAATAAGAGAGGTAATATACTACTAACATATTCGGGAGTGAATTTTGTTAGCCATGTTAAAATTTCGTTATAAAAAGAAACTTTATTTAGTTTCGCAAAAGTTTCTATAACATTTCTTTTAAAATCCAGTTGTTTAACATTTATTTTAAAATCCGTAACTATACAACTTTTAATTTTATTTCTAGATATATAAAGTTTTTAATTTCAAAGTAAACTTTAATCGTTTACATATGTATGTAGCATACCTAGCTTCATTTAATTTCATCACTTAAACGATTGATATGATAATAATATAGCAAGTTTTTTATTTCTTACAAATTTTATATCAATGCGAATTTAGATGTAGTTCTCTATAATAAACCAATCAAGTGTAATGCACATCTAACAAGGTATTCGCTATCCACAACAAAACAAATTCGCCACTTTTCTCTCAAATTGATTATACTTTAAATGATCGCGATTAATTATTTTTGTGAAAATAAAACAAGGGATAGTCTCTCGCAAATTTTTCAAATAGTACCAAATGAGTCACGGGGGTACCAACGTACTTTTAGGGTTTGAATAGTACCAAAAAAAGTACAATTGTACCAACTTTATCATCCCTGGTGAGAGCACAGGAAAAAACGTTGTCAAAATAAAATAGATTTTCTCTCTCGACTGCTTTCTGGTGTTGATTTTTTGTGTCAATTTGTATGGAAAATGTGTTTATGCCGCAATTCTGTTTGATCATAAAGAAAAGCTATGATATTTCGTATTTGCACTAACGAAAGAACATTTGCATCAAACATCAAATACCGCCAATTTATTTACGATACTTATGCTAAAAGCAACTATCGAAATTGTGGCGCATGCTAAAAGTACCACATAGAAACTGAAGCAAGTGATTTTAATTTTTACCCGACTGCGCGACGCAAAGAAGGATATTGTGTTTATCAGCCTATGTACATATGTATGTATGTATGTATGTGAGTTCCTTTGCGGCACTATATAAACCGAACGCGTGGACTCATTTCGATGATTCTATGACAGTAGTCAAATCTCAGTATAGCGCCCAACAGACGCCATTTTGTAAATACGAGAAAAATAAAAAGTCGGCGCACTGTATCAAACTGGGTATCATTCGACAGGTATTTTAAAACAGTTTTTAGGTTTCTCTTATGATTTTTCATTTCGAATGACCATTTAGGATAATTAACGGTTCAAAGTTGGTCGCAGTTGCGTTATTTTTTTTTTTATTTTTTTATTACTACTTGTTATTTATTTCTAAAAAATAGCAACCAACACCTTCAATTTATCAGTTCAAAATTTGAACTGATAAATAATTTGAACTTCAAATTATAGAGTGTAGAAAAGGATAGCTTTAAATTATAGAACGTCTGCGAGCAAGATAATATTATTATTAATAGATGCTTGCCTAAAAAAACAAAGGTTAACAGACAATTTCCCAATTTGACTGTAAAAGAAATAAATTTCTTAACATCGACTTGAACGCTTAAAAGTGCTCTCCTGCTAAACGGTAAAATATGACTTATGCACTTTTTCCTTATTGCCACGGATATACATATATAAGTATATAGATAAATATATTTATAAAATGGTACAAATAAAATACCAGTAACTTAAGAGTTAAAAAGAACCTTTACTTGTGGCACTAAATCAGACCATTATTTTTGAATATAGATGATACTTCCTATATACAAAGAGAAAAGAGAATTGATTTCATTTCAGCAGTGGATCATTATTAACTCAGTGTATTTTTGAATTTACCGCCTCTTGATTGAAATGGCAACACTGCTCCTGTCAAGAGGCAACTGTCAATTGACTCCTGTCCAGTGTGACCAGATTTTAAAATAACATTAAGCTAAATCACGTTTCAAAAAGAGCTAAAATAAGCTAAAAATTAAAATTTTAAGACATAAAATAAAGCAAAACTTTTCTCGGCTTCTTCCACGTTGCAATAGTTTCTTATTGCCAAAATAGCGTTAAATATATACATACAAAAACATATTTTTCTATTATTTGAAATAAAAATATTGAATCATTTTTAATTAAATTATTTATTCATTATTATATTTGAATTTTGTGAAAAATAACACAAAAACTTTCCAAAAATTTAAAAACATTCATGCTAAAATACGAAACCTTTTTTAAATTAATTAGTCTTATTATTTCCTAATACAAGTTCAACTCAGCTCAAAGACAATCTTTAAAAGTCTTATAGGCAATATTAATTTAACTTTTGCCATTGTAATTCCAAAATTGCAATCAATGTCACCTATTTTTAAGTTTCTAATTTCTCTTATAAATGCGAAATTTACATTTTGTATTTTTAAATTATTTTTTCAATGAAAAAATTTTATATTTTTGAATGTTAAAAAATTATAATTTTTAACCTTCCTTCGTCAAAAATGGGTGTTATAAGTTTGCAGTGTGTGCTGTACATTTGTGCATCTGTACGAGTCCACGTATATACCAAATTGCTGCATCGATTTTGAATTAGTTTATTTTTTGTTCGCAAGGTGACTTGACCGAGAGTCTTCTTAGCTTTGTTTGAAGAATCTGTCCAGATGCTCACAAGATATCACATCTTTTCTAGATATATATAGTTGAATCTGTGTGTCTTTGACGCTGTATCTCCCAAACGGCTATACCGATTTTAATTTTGTTTTTGTCGTTCGAAAAGTGACTTGATTTCGCCTATAATTGAAGAAAATCGGTTCAGCCATTTAGTCAGTAAGCTTAAAATTTTTAATTTTAGTCATTATAACTTTTTTATGTCTTTAACATATTTTTTTGAAAACATGCTATTTAGATTAAAAAACGGCTAAAAAAGCTAAATGAATTTTTAAAAAAAGCTAAAAAATAAGCTAAGAGCTAAATGGAAATTTTGCAGCTAAATCCCAAAAAAATAAGCTAAATTTAGCTCAAAATAAGCTAATATGGTCACGCTGCTCCTGTCTGAATTTCAACAAGCTGTGTCATTAGTTTGTGTTTGGCAGCCGTTGATAACAGACCACCTCGCCCTTTTAGAAGAAAATGGAAACAAGTGAATTTCGAGTGCGCATTAAACATTATTTTTTGCGAAAAAAAACCGTCAATCAAACCAAGAAAAAGCTCGATAAATACTATGAGGACTCTGCACCATCGATTTCAATGGTAAAAAAGTGGTTTACTGACTTTCGTTGTGGTCACACAAGTACAAATAACGCAGAACGTCCTGGACGACCAATTGAGGTCGGTACACCCGAAAATGTAAAAAAAAAATTCACCATATGGCGTTGGCCGATCGAAGAGCAAAAGTACGTGAGATTGTTGATGCCATAAGGATTTTGTATAGCAGTGTGATTTCGATTTTAAAAGGATCAGCTGGGCTTAAGAAAGTTGCCTGCAAGATGAATGCCGCGTTTACTCTCAATTTACCATAAAAGTTTTTGTGTGACAACTTCAAAGGATTGTTTGAAGTTGTTTAACCTCAATCCAAATGAGTTTTTGAGGCATTTTGTAACTGAGGAAGAAACATGGATCCATTACTGTACTCCGGAGACCAAGACTCCGGGTGAACCTGGTCCGCAGAAGGCCAAGGTGAATTTGTCGGCTATAAGGTGATGGCGATAGTTTTTTGGGATGCACGCGGGAAAATTCACATCGATTACCTTCAAAAGGGAAAAACAATAAACAGCGATTATTATGCCAACTTATTAGACCGATTTAATGAGGATTTAAAAAGAAAACGACCACATTTGGGCAAGAAAAAAGTTCTTATTCATTAAGATATTGCACGAGTGCACACGTGAGCAGTCCCAATGATAAAACTCTATAAATTGGGCTACGAATTGGTACTCCATCAGCCATATTCTCCGGATTTAGCCACTAGTGACTACTTCCTATTTCCAAACCTAAGGAAATGGCTCGATGGAGAGATTTAGCTTCAACGATGAAATTATTGACCAAACAAATGCTTGTTTTAAGGCCTTCGAAAAATCCTATTTTTTGGAAGGGATACAAAGGCTGGAGAAACGTTGGACTAAGTGTATTGAGTTAAAAGGAGATCATGTTGAAAAATAAATTTTTGTATTGCAAAAAATTTGTATTGCATTCAATAAGTTACGGACTTATTGATCTGCGCTCGCAAAACTGAAAGTTAAGACTAGTTTGTATGTACTATATTCCTCTTAAGTGTATTCATAACAATTACATTTTTGACAGTTTGCCTCACTGCCCAACATTTCTTTAACTTTGCATTTAGAAACTTTACTTTTCATGCCCTCTCTCCGAATAACTTTTAAATCAATATTATCAGAATTACTAAAAAAAAGAAATTTAATTGTTTAAACAACATAATATCGCACCTTATCGTGAAAAAAAATGATTCAAGTTTTTGCTGTTGACTTTTGTATATTTTTGTTGTTTTTGTGCAAATAATTGTTAAAATATGAAAACAAAATTACATTTTTTATTACGAACTTTTTTTTAGTTTAACTTGAAAAGCAAAGTAATTAAACAAAGTTCTGCAGCCAGCAAGTCTACGAAGCTAAAGTCACGTCAGCGAAAAACAGTGCACAAAAAAAATACTTTAACATTTGTATGTTAGTGTGAATACTCTCTTTTGAAAAAACACGTGATAATTTTCACAGTATTAAGTTCAAACGTATGTGTATGCAAATGTACATACATCCATATAATTTAAGTAAATATTAATCTATCACAATTGTGTGAAATGTATTTGAAAAATATTTCCGTTAACGATTCACATATAATTAACACTTGTTTGTTACTCGTAGATTTTCTTTTATTACATCCTATATTGTTGGTTTGGCCCGAATGATATTATGAAAAAATAGTATGAGGAACGGTTGACTTTGCCGACCACCTTTGAACTTCCAGTTAAGGTCGATCCTAAAGTGTTAAATAATTTATAAATTTTATATATGTATGTATGGGTTCAAAACATTAAAATACCGAGCAAAACATGATTTTTAAATTTTTATTTGCAATAAAACATGTTTCTTGAATCATTTAGCAGGTATCCGTCAGTTCCGGATGCCTTTTCGACACTCTTCATTCGACAATAGTTAATGGAACCATTAGGTGTTTATACTAAAAATAAAAAAGCATTGTGAGTCCGATCACAGGGGAGATGTGTAATGAAAAATTTGTTTTAAGTGGGAAGTACTTATGCTTTTAGTATATTATTTTTAAATTATTATGAACACGGCCCTATGATTTTACTGATAATGCAAATTAAATTTCATTATCAGTAAAAATTTACTGAATTTTTTCAGTAATCAGTAAATTTACTGCAATTTTTAATGCAGTACATACATACATATATACTGCAGTGTGCCCATTTACCTACTAACCAAATAAGTTAAATAAAACAAACAAAAACAAGCAAATTCCTATGTATTTACAACATTATAAGTTTTGATACTTTTAATTGATTAGTTAATAAAAATATACTAAAAGAAAAAGTACTTCCAACTTAAAACAAATTTTTCATTACTAGATGTTTATACATCTCCCCTGTGATCGGACTCACATTACTTTTTTTCATTTTGGCGCTTTTTTTTTGTTTTTGGGTTTATTTTATTTAGGCGATTTTTTTCATTTTGGCAATTTTTTTGCTTAAGGGTTTTTTTTAATTTTTGCGATTTTTTTTATTTTGGCGATTTTTTTTCATTTTGGCGACTATTTTTCTGTTTTTGGATTTTTTTTCACTTTGGCGATTTTTTTCATTTTGACGATTTTTCCGGTTTTTCGCGATTTATTTTAGTCCTAGAATTTTTTTTAATTTGGTGCTTTTTTCGGTTTTGGCGATTTTTTTAGGTTTGGTGATTTTATAATTTTTTAGTTTTACCGTTTTTGAAAATTTTAAGAGTTTTGCTCTTACGGTTTCCAAGATACAGCAAGTTGTCAAAGTTACAAAGTCAAAATTGCATTAACTGATGGAACACCCTTTAATTTGAATTTTTTAAATTTACTGTTAATTGTTGTAGTCTGTATAAAAATATACTAACTTTACAAAATTCAAGTTTATGTATATTATATGGGATTTTAACATTTTTCGTTGCTCGTTTTGGAACACCTTTTAATTTTTAACTCTCATATATTTGCTGTTGTAGCGGCCAAATGTCTACACACTGTGTCCGAATTTCAGGTCCGTAGCTCTTACGGTTCTCGAGGTAATACTCTGTAACAGAGGAACGGACAGCGTAGCGAAAACAATAGGGTTCATTTTCACCTTTGTTGTACGGAACCCTAATAAAGCAATTATTATTTTCACCTTTGGTGTACGGAACCCTAATAAAGCAAAAAACCTTACGACCCTAACAAACAAAAACCAGCAAATTCCTATGTATTTACAATATTTTAAATAAGTTTGTATTGCTTCTTTCAAACACTAATACACTCATACATAGCTCACACCGATTTGACAACGCTGTGTGCATCTCAGCAAAGAAATCTCAGTCAAAATTTGTGATTGTATTGTGAAAAAGATTTTTACTCCTTAGCGTATAGATGTTTACACATCAAAAATTATACATGTTCAGTCAGCAGCGTTTACTATAGACCACTGAGCTCTTAGTAAGGGCTAGAATTTTCCTTAGTCTGAACTCGTCCATTACACGTGCACTTAAAGTTAATCTACCGGTGGTTCCCAGTGTAACGCTTGTGAAAACTGGCCATTCGGGCACTATGTGTGATGCTTTTTCTAGCGACATTCTGCAGACATCATCTTCTAAGTGTTTTTCTTAATAAATGATATCTGAAGTTACCGTATCCTTTAATTAACGCAGTTATTCATCGTATCTAAGTATCATTTTCGTTTTCCTTTCTATAAGCTCAGCGACCAGCATGTGAGCCTGACCTCCTTCTCAGTCTTATTAAACTCAACTAATATATGATATTGGTATTGGGCTCTGATTCATAAACCAGCAGGAGATTCTTTTCTTTCAGTTTATATGCTGCTTTATTTCTTTTGATACCAGGAATCAATCAAAGTTAAGATTCAGTGTTTATAGCGGCACACTTATTAATCTGAAGAGCACAATGTAGAACTAATTTAGGAGGTTTTCCGATTGATCACCCAGTGCGATGATAACACTATTTCCCTCCAGCTATCTACAAGATGATCCAAAATGGTTACCAGCCCAAACATCTCGGTCTGGTAAATGGTCACGTGCTTGCTTAAGCGCAAACTACAGAAAAAAGATTTATTTCACTCCCCCTCTTCAATTCATAAGAGATTCATCAGAAAAACTTAAATTAGACGTGCCATAGTCATAACGAAACCCAAAATTCAATTGGTTTCTAATAATCCTAAGTTATAATTGTTTTACTTATTCAGTAAAATACTTTTTATTAAAAATACATTGAAATTGATTATTGAGAGGTTTAGCTGTATACTATCATCAGGGAACTTTTACCCAAAAATTTCTTAGAACAACTAGAGTTATTATGTCAAACTTTCATTTCAACTAATGAGAAGTTGAACAAATATCAAAGTTGAAACAAGAACTCAAAAATCAACATGTTTTTTATTTTGTTACTTTACCATTGCTTAGTGCTGGGATACTATCGATATTTTCTACTATCGATATCTATAGATAGTTCAGATTTCACTATCGATACTATCGATATTACTATCGCCCAAATGTTTGTACTTGAGAAAGATAAAATAAAGTTAGTTACACTTATTTTTTTATCACTTTATTGAAAGCATATAGTCTTATGCTTATTTTAATATGTATAAATGCATCTACGTACGTTATTTTAGGTGACGGTTTTTGAAAAATTGTGCTGATGTCATTTAAAAAATTTTTATAACACCTCATGTTTTTCAAAACTACATTTTAAATAATATCGATATCGATATTTTTTTCTATCGATAGTTTCGATATTTTAAAACTATCGACAGTATCGATAGTATCCCAGCACTGTCATTGCTACACTGGCTGACTTTTTTTCAGCTCGAATTGTAGTTTTAAGATGTATGTAACTCATATTTTAGACTCGGCAGTTTTTCTTGAAGTAAGTCTGAGTTTATTGGAGAGAGAGGAAAGAAGAAAGAAGAGGGGTACTGACTTGCTTGTACAGAAAAGTTACTTGAATTCTCTTTTGTTATTTCATTCGCAGCATTAAAACAATAGGGAAATTGAACAAGAAACCATCTGAGTGTAAACAAACGAGCAGTTTTAAAACAGAATTGAAGATAATTGCTTCAAGAAAAACTGCCAAGTCTAAAACATGAGTAAGGAAAATACATGTAAAGAACAACAACCGCTATTCAAGAAGAGAGTGTTGCCACACAAGTATTATTAGTGCGTTAACAAATGTTAAACTTAAGTTCTAACAATTTCAAAAAATAAGCACTAATTGATAACTTGACTGTACCTTGTCAGAAATACTTGTCTGGCAAAAGTTTATTCTTAAGGAGTCAAAATTAGGAGAAACCTATCAAAACATGGATGATATATTTACATAAGTGTACCTTAAGTTATAGCAAAGGGCTGGCATATCCGAATTAATTGTAAATAATTTGCAAGCCATCCAAATACATATTTGGAGCTAATTTTTTCCAATTATGGAGGGAGGGGCATTTAATATTCGACTCTGCTGCATATTTCAGTATTAGTAGCAAGTAGAGTTGCCATTTTTGAAATCGTAAAAATCAGTACATGAGAGAAAAAAATCAGTACAATTGAAAAAAAATCAGTACATTAATTTTTTCAACATAAAAGCCTTTAACTAGGGATGTAACTAATACCAGTTTAGCGCATGCGAATGCGAATACTACATTTTAATTTTTGCGAAAGCGAATGCAAATATTACAATACGTTAAAAATCACATGAAAATAAATTTATATAAAAACATGAAGTTGTATTACATACATGGATGTACTACATATAGCATTTTATTTAAACTGAGTCTGGCATTGAGTAAATATGTATTAATTTATTAAAAACACGAATTCATAAAACAGAAAGATACATACATATGTTTGTATATGAAATTAATGAGTGACACTTGTTTCGCGTGGAATGTACTACAACAATGACTAGTTAATATTTTTAGCGATTCAAATTTGTTTGTACGAAGTAATGAATGGTGCTCAAAACATTTTTTAAAAGTTTTAAGAGACTAGTCTTAAGTAGAAAATACTTTGAAGAATGCCTTACTTACAAGTCAGCTACGTCCAAGCCATGTGCACAATGTGCAAACTTTTATTAAGAGTTTTTTGTGGTTTCACATCGACGAGATGACAACTTTCTTAAATAAAATTACTTGCCGGCTTAAAAATTGTTTGCAGTTGCCAACTATGCACAGATATTGAGCAGTTGCAAGGCATGTGCAACAGTTGATCACGCATACGCAGAAAAAATTCGCAGAACTTCTGCATAAATTTGCTGAATCTACGAACGTACCCTATATTTATCTTTTTCATGCTGGCTTAAAATAATTTTCGTGTTTTTGACGTTTGTTAATGTCAAACTTTTTTCGAAAAGAAGTACAAAATTTTTTGTCTTAAATATTCGCATACATTTTAGCAAATGCAAATAGCAAAAATAAGCGAAAAATTTGCAAATGCGAACATTCGTTACATTCCTATCTTTAACTATTCTTAAAACAAAACATGAATTCAATGTACACTTTGTACCAAGGCATATGTAATTAATAAAAATAATATTATCAAAAAACTTTTCGAAAAATAAACTTTAAATTCATTATTTGCACACCCAGAAAAAAGATTGGTTGGAAAACGGTTAGTCCAATAAAATATCATTTGCATTAACTATATTTCAGTTCACGCTATCAATTTTCTGTTAATCCAAAAAACAATCCATGTTCATTGCCATAAGGGCATAATTGTAACAAAGATATGATTGTGACAATACTTAAATTGATTGCATCAACCGAGCGTATGCTTTTGTCATGACTAATTAACTGATTGGTTAACCCAACCGAATAAAATATTACGAATTGGATTTTACAACCAACTTTTGGTATTAGCAACTAAACAATTGTCGTTCTATATTAAAATTAAAATAAAAACTTTCAATCAGTTGCTGCAACTAACTAGAGGTTGAGTAGTTTACTATCATAGTTTATAGCAGCAAATTAAAATTAAAAAATAATAATAATAAAATAATTAAAAAAATAACTTTTGTGACTTTCAAAGATATTGTGATTTGTGAATTCTCAAATGGTTTTTGAAAGTCTGTGCATAAGATAACAGGTTTTTGGCTTTTCAAAATGTGTGATTGAAGAAATGTATATAGACATGCCTCACCATTAGGAAATAAATTTCAATTAAAATAAACTTATGACAATATGTCAAATAATAAATTTCTTAAATTGTGTATTTTTATTTGCGTTTATTGTTTATTTTTATTTCAGCAAGGAAGACCAATTTTTCTTTTACAGGTACCATTTATGATATTGTTTTAGTTATATTATTTCGGTAGCAAGAATAACATTTATTTCAAATTCCATACTGTCAACCAATTTTTTCTGTTGCTGCAACTATTGGGTTGAGGGTTATAATTAAAATATAGTGGTACCACAAGAAAATTTCAGTCGCTATAGCAGAATTCTATGATATATAGTTGCTGCAACCGCCAAAATTCAATTGGCAACAAATTCGGTTGTCACAACGAATTTGTTTTCTCTGTGCATGTATCAGAAATTACTTATAGCAAATTTTTCTTGCAAACAGGGTGACCGATGACATTTTTCAAAAAGTGGCACTACATAGGGGATTTATCAAAAAAAGGGGCAAAATTAAAAAAAAAAGCGAGAAAACTGCACTAAACTTTTTATTTTTAATGTATTTTCATATAACTCACCCTAAATAAAGGGGGTGAAAAAGTGGCAAGGCAGTTGAAAAAGGGAAAACGCAGTCGAAAAAGTGGCAAATTGCCACTTTACTCGGTCAAACGGTCACGCTGCTTGCAAATTTAAATTAAAAAAAATCTCAATAAAATTAACATTAACTTAATTTAAAATTTATATGATCTCTGACAGTCAGTTTGGCAGAATTTGCTTGAGCATTATATGGAAACCACTTTGAAAATAAATTCACCTTAAAGCGAACGTAAAGTAAAGATCACTGGTGATTCAAAGAAAATAAATAAACACTATGACAGGCTTTCTTACACATTGATCATAATTAATATATAAAAACAGTACAAAAACAGTACGTACATGAAAAAATCAGTACATTTGCGTACTGATTTGCTAGTTATGCATAAATCAGTACTTTAAACAAAAATCAGTACATGTACTGGGAAAATCAGTACGACTGGCAACCCTAGTAGCAAGTAATATTTACCTATTTTATAATCCTGACTATTTGTTATTTAAGCTCTTAATCTGAAGGTTTTCTATTAATTTCTTATTCTATAAATAGATTTTACAAATTTTTATCATTTAAAAAAAAGTTGTAAACGTTTTCTACATACATTGCAAGTTCTTGAACTTGAAAATAATTTTTTTCTATTGTTTCATTAGTTCTTGATAATCAACGTTGATTTATGATTCATTTTTATTTTTATTTAATTATTTTAATTTGTTTCGATTTAACCAAGGCAAAAAAACTAAATTTCCGTTTCCTTTTTATAATGATCAAGTGTTCACTGAATTAATGATAAGGTTTTATACTAATGCAGAAATTAAAGTAAAATAAAAATAGAAAATAATAATAATTAAACTTGTATTCTGTTAAAAAAAATATTAAACACAAGTTGATTTACACAATATCCACAAAATTAAGAAGAAACAGTTAAAAAAATAATGACAAATTAAAATAAGTGGACATTGATAACCATTATAAAAAATTTAAAAAAAATATACAAATATTTGGTAGTTTTTCGTAATATTTTTTGGATACTCGTACAACAAATTTTTTTAACAAATTTGTATGAAACCGAAGAAACTCATTTGCCATTATTAACAATCATAGATTTAATTGCTGAACAAAAAGCAAATACACTGAAAAATCAGTTTTACATAAATTCAACGAATTCGCATTCATTGATTTAAATTCATTGAAATTCAACGTATTATACGTTGTTTCAAAAAACTATTCCTTGAAATTCAACGTAAAATTTTATGTAGATAATGAACTGAACGTTGAAACCATTCCTTGACATTACGAACTAGTTTATTGATTTAACGTATAATACGTTGAATTTAAGGAACACGTTCTTTCTTATATAAATAATAGAAAAAAGTTTATTAAATTTCAAGAAAGTGTACCTTGATTCAAGAAACCTGTTCATTGATTTTAAGTAATGTACGTTGAATTTGACTTCAAGAACAAGAAGAAGATGTTTTATTCAATGAAAGAGTACTTTGATTCAAGGAACCACCATTTGAATTTCTGTTTTACTTGGTTCAATTTAACGTACTAGTTCCTTGTTTTATAACGGGAAAAAGACATACTAAAAAGAAAAAACAAACACAAAGCAATCAGTTGTATTTCTTCGTTTAACAAATAAGTTTGTGCGCATTTAAAAAAGAAAGTTTAAAATAAAAAAGTGCCAAAAAGTAAGTTAATAATAAGAAGTGGTTATAGTTAATTTTAACTGCAAAAAGAAATATAGTTGTATAATATCCCGTATATCAGGAATTACTTCAAAGCAGGAAAATCAGAAAACCAGTTCCAGATGCACCTACTCCTGACATTATTGGATCCAACTCTCAAGCTTTATGTAAGTAATTATTTTGCATGCTATTTACATAGATGGTATAATTTTATACATGTTTATATATGTTAATTTTAAAATTCAGGAAGCAACGCAGAGGTTTGCGTTAGACGCCTCAAATTTGAGAGCAGAGGGATTCAATAGTACTTGGCAGGCATGCAGAAATTCCAGAATTAATGAAGTAAACCAAGCTTCCACTTTAGCCGAAGTTTTGAAAAGATGGCCCGAGTATAAAAATCTGAGTAGATTTCGATATGTGAGTATACAAATCTTTACTGTTTTATACTTTAGTACTTATTGCAAAATAAAGATTTATAACTAACTATATTTCAGATTGACAAAGACTTTGGCATTGCTTTTGGTAAACGTGAAGGAGTTTTCTTTAACTTTAATAAGGCAGTAATAATTTAGTAGACTATGATACTATCATAACTAAATTTTTTTATGTAAATACATACTTACATATATATACATATATAAATTATTTCTTATTATATGAATTTTTAAATAAAATACTCAATTTAATATTAACTTGTCTATTATTAAATTTATTAAAGTGAAATTTTGAATGTATAGGTGCATTGGTTCAAGGAATAAATTCATAAAAATCAATGAATGTGTTCATTGGGTCAAGGAATATGTTCTTTAAATTCAAGGAACTATTTCATTAAATTCAAGGGAATAATAAGGAACATGTTCCTTAGGTGAAAAATAAGGAATAAATTCGTTGAATCAAAGTATTTTTTCGTTGAATTTATGTACCTTTTTGGTTCAGTGTACATAAATACATACTTGTATTTATTTATTTGCACTTATAGCCTAGGACACTACCCTCTAGTCAAACTAGAACCATATGTCTCTATGTCAATACTCTTTCTCCAGCGATAATTGCACTAGTTAAAATGTCGACAACTTTCCATTTATGCACGAGTAGAGATACGTTAGAGACAACAGTTCTAGTGAATTTCTGGTGATATTTTCAACGAACGCGTCAATAGATTGTTTTTCTTTTTTATTATGCTGTGCAATAATATTAAAAAAATATATGTATGTAGACGAGGGTCACTAAAATCTACGAGTGAATCTTCGGTTCAAGTATCTCCATATGGTCGTAAAAGAACCACCTTCTCAATAGTGTTAAAGTCTACTGAAAGATTTTGAATGACAACCCTATGTTATTTGTCAATAGGCATTTCCATTGGCTGGGGTACACCTAGTCAGTA
Source organism: Tachina grossa (assembly GCA_949987645.1). NCBI lineage: Eukaryota > Metazoa > Arthropoda > Insecta > Diptera > Tachinidae > Tachina > Tachina grossa. The sequence continues at coordinate 127,304,156 of OX465276.1, read as the reverse complement.
GCACCATTGACAATGTCACTAGAAAATCACTATAATTTTACTATTGACAACGAGAGAGGAAATATCGATATTGTGGACTAGAGCCCCTAAAATTTACTAGTGAATCTTTGGTGTCAAAGTCTCCATGTGGTTCGAAAAGAACTACTTATTCAGTAGTGCTACAGTCTAGTGGTGGATTTTCAATGACAAGCTAATGATAAATGTCAATAGATGATACCATTGGCTGGGGTACACCTGGTCAGTAGTACTACTGACAACGTCACTAGTAAATCACCACAATTTCACTGTTCGCACTTTGTGCTGGGTACCCACTACCCATCAAGACAAAAACACTTATATTTTACTTATAAATGCATTACATATTTTTTTTCTCATAGCAGTTTTATTCTTTCACTAGTGGATACCCGGCGTGTGCTACCAGGCTAAAAAAAATTGTTGACAAGAAGGAAATTTTGTTAATTAGCAATGAAAATTAGTAAAGGAAAAATTATATTTAAATTTACCGCACTATGCGTAATTGAGGGGCTTTGGTACATTTTTCCATTATAATGTACATAAAAACTATTTTTGCAAGAATACGTACCTAAAATGGGGACCAATTTGACACGTTGGAATTTTAAGAAAAAAAAGTGCCAAAATTAACCTGACCAGACATCCCGCTTTCCACACGTCGATCCCGCCTCTCGATTTCGCTCTTCACCCATTTTTTAAGTTTTTAAATTTTCCCATCTCTTATTCGATGTCTATTAAAATGTAACTTACAAAAATTCATTCCAAATATTTTTTAAGTGTAGTTATTGCTTAAGCAGCCAAACCTCTGTGTGCTTTTCTACTCCACATATTGTATATATAGGAGTAAATATTTTTGCAGTTCAATATTCACTCTTTTGTAGAATACAATTCTCATTATTAACATAAATAGTCATGAAGAGTTTAAAAATTCCCACTGCATTAGTTTCCATAATATTGTTTAATAAATTTTTTCTTTATTTGAGAGGAGCCAGGCTCACTTGTCCGATCCCGACTATATTCTATCATCGCACAGAGGAGTATTTGTGCAAATAAGCTGTCCAAAACTGTTTTTTTTTAGTTTATATTGCTTGTGAAAAGTTTTTGAGTGCTCCTAGATTAATAAAACTTGGCAGAAATATGTCCTATAGTTCTAGGCTATGAAACCTTGAAAATAAGAAAAATCTAAGAAAGGGGGAAAAAGTTCCCCTCAGAGGAACTAATCCCACTTCTGAAAAATTAAATTTTTTTCTTAACTTTCACATAATATTGTTTAGCAAACGCAACTTTTATCGTCGGTGTGCTCTAAAGTTCTCGCAATTGACGTTACTGCTTGTCAAAAAATTTAAAAATTTTCACTGTTTTGGTTTCTTGAAATAAATGTTGATTCTATGTGGGAAGCACCAAGCCAAATTAAGGCATTAAAAATTAATAGCCATTGATACTTCTAGACTAATCAATAATACCTATACACTGGTATTATTTCTAAAGCTACTTTATGATAGGCAACAAGCCTAATTTTTTTATTTTGTGCGGACCTATAATATGTACATTAGAGTGGTCGTTAATTGTATGGAGACATTTTTTTTTTGATTTCATCTACTCTCATTCCCCAAATCGGTTCAGTTTTATGTTTAAAAAAATACGAAAAATTTCATAACGATAAGTTGCGTTTTAGGGGGTGCGTCCGGCCCTCAAAGTTGGCCTTCAAGCCCATTTTTCAATGTAATTTTTTGCATATGACTATCTTTTTAAAAAATAGTTTTACAAGAATATGACATATGACAATATTTTAGCTCTTCAAGTCAACAACATTAGTCTCAAAGAAAGTTTTTTGCTAAAATTAATATTTTAGAAAATAATGAGAAAATAACCAACAAAATACCAAATATTTTATGTAACAAAATTATATTTATATGGAAATTTTTTATTTTAAGCATGTACAATAAGAGCTTATACATAATAAATAATTTCATAAATATACATACAGTAAAAATAAAACTAAACAAAAATAAACAAAAAAAAAGTGCATTGAATATATAGGCTTGAGGGCCAACTTTGAGGGCCGGACGCACCCCCTAAAACACAACTTATTGGTATGAAATTTTTTTGTATTTTTTTACATAAAACTGAACCGATTTGGGGGCAGAGAGTAGAAGAAATAAAAAAAAAACAAATAAATAACGGCCACCCTAATGTATGTACATGCATACAACCATTTGACAAAATATTTCTTCGCATGCTTTATGTGGAGTGACCTATACTTAAAAGGTTTTCAAAAAATTAGTTTTGGAACTAACATATTTCTTTTAACAATTTCATTTACAAGCTTAAAATGAAAAAAAAAAAATAATGCGGTAGTTAAATGAGATTTATTTTTTTTTTTGAATTGCTTAAAATGAAAAAAATTACGAGAAAAGTTTTTTGTTTAAAACAATTTTTTTCAACACGAGCCATTTCAAGTGCTTACTATTCTTCAGAATTAAACAAAGATTTTGCAGCAATATCGCATTAAAAATTTGATTATATCTTTTTATTCATATAATTTTACAAATTCTTTAAAGAAGAAAGCAAAAATCTCAAATTACCAACCCGAATTACTTGAAGACGTAAACAATTTCTTTTTTGTTTACTAAAAAAAGATATAAAAAAAGTAATAATAAACAAGTATTTTTTTTACAATAAATTTTGGTTATTTAAGAATTTTATTCTTGCATTCTCTGCTCATTTAAATAAATCCTTTTTCCTTTTTTTTTGTGCAGCGAAGATCCCCGATTTAGTGACTTTAAAGTTAATTACCCTTCCAAAGAAAACCTTTTGTGTAAAATTTTTTCTCGTTTCATTTCAAAAGTACTTAAACAAAATGCAACAAAAACGTCATACAGGAAATCTGATCCTAAGCGGTTTTTGTCCTCTCTGCTGTTCTCAACGAGAACGAACTCAACTACTTAAGCTGGCATTGTAATGAACTTCTTTTAAGACCTTTTACTTGAGGTTAAAAGCAAAAGGCATTTTGTAGCTAAAATTTTGTGACCGCACGAAGGTGTGATTGAATATTTATTACTAAATGGTTTGTAATTTCACTGCATTAAAGGGGCATTTAAAATGTTAATGCATTATGATAAAAATATAAATGGCTGTGCTTTTGTTATTATAAAGTGTAAAAATAAATGTAATTTTAAACCACGTTAAATTATCTTTAAGAATTTATTTTAAAAAATTTTTGAGACATTTAAAACCCAAGCCGATAAAAAAATTTTTGGTTAGTGTACAGGTAATGGCACAACATTCCCAGCAAAAAAGTAAATACATATCGCTCATTTGCTTCAATAGTGGCATAACTCAAAAAATGAGTTTTTTGAGTTAATAATGCAGAAAGATGCGGCATTTTGTATTTGATCTTGTATAAAAATTTCATATAAATAGCTTGTACCATCACCTCCTGAGAGAAGAATTTTTTTTTTCATTTCTCCATTGAGTTGTATGCAAAATAAAAACTTAAAACGCGTTTTCTGCAAAACTGGTTTTTTTGAGTTGTGCCACTATTGAAGTAAATGAGCGATATGTATGTAAATAAAAAATAAACGGCTATAGCAGCATGTTTTTTACATTAATTTCCATACAGATTAAAAAAGTTCAGGCTTATTTAAATATTTACATACATACATATTTTGATGGATAAATGTTAATGAAATATAAATAATAGGTCGCCTGAATTTGGCGAAGATGAATACAAATACTTTTTTTCCAAAAAAAAAAGCGAAAAAAAAAATAAATTGCAGCCTTATTTATAAAACTTATTAAGACTTTATAAAGTGTTTTTAACACAAATTTCCATACAAAACTTTCCTTAAAAAGCCTTTATAAAGCCTTAATAAGTTTTATAAATAAGGCTGTTAATATATAAATTAATAGGAAATTTAAATAAATTACATTTATTTCAACTCAAACAATAAACGATATTCTTGAATTCAATTTAAAATCAAACACAACAAACTTCTAGTACAATTAACATTTAAAAGTTTAAAATACTTTTATTCAACTCAAGAGTGGAATGTTTAACTTCAAAAATAAAAGTTTAAAAGCATCATTCTCCATCAAGCATATCGACCCCTTTGCGCGAAATTATCGTATATGCCAATTTTTTTGAAATTGAGTTTTTGATGCAATCTTGTTCTACATTCAAAGAGACGTTATCTGACAAAATATTGTAGGCGAATTCCACTTCGTCGCTCCAAAAATTTATTGAATACTTTATCGTATGTTACACTCCATTTTTTCTTGTGAGCGATTTTATCGTATCTGCCAATGAAGAATATTTTTCATATTGTAGATGTTACAATATTTACTACATATTTCTTTCTCAGTTAGAATTAGTAGGTAAAAGGAATTGCTCGCTTTATTTCGTTTTTTGCCTCTATTCGTTTTACCGTTAATTTTACAGAAAAGGCTATAAGTGTGTTCGTTTACTTTTACAGTAAACTGCAGTAAATGAGTAGTTACTGAGAAAATTTTAAAATTTACTCTCAAAAAGAGCTGTTACCGAAAAAAAGTAAGCGAACGGAAAAATAGTAATAATTAGTAAGATTAAAGAAACAGCTGACTCTAACTCCACATAGTGTTGAAAAATATATAACCTTTTGACTATGCAACTCTTTTAACTATTGGTACTCGATACAATATTATTATAACACGGACAATCTGAGAATAAATTCTGTAATTTCATGTAATATTTGTAATTAATTTCTTTTTTATTTCCTTGTTTTGTTGTTGGCTAAATTACTAAAAATTACATGACTATTTGTTAATGTTACTGATTACCTTAAAAGCAAGTACGATACTAAGTACCCAGATACTTTACAGTTTTACAACTCTGAGCAATTAAAATAAATTGCAAAACAAAAAGATTAATAAAATATATTACAAAATATGTATATTAACAGCTGTTATTACTATGATTTATAAATTAATTATTTTTTAACGACTCGCGATTTTTATTTAACCTTTTCTCAAATTTTTGCATTTTTCATTTGCTTACTTTTAATTTGTTTACATTTTGAATCATATGTTTTTGTCTTACTAAAATTTGCAAAACACTCAGTCAAGAACTATCACTTTACTCTCTGAATTTGTGTTCTCATTTACTGTATTTTGGGTAAAAGAACGCAATTTAGTAAAATGCAGTAAAGTTCAGTAAAAATTTGTAAAAACTTTTGAGTGCGCGAACGCAATTTATATTAAAGTTGAAGAGAAGCATTTAGCATGCATTCTTTTTCTGATCATGTGTTTGAGGTAATCAGTTATTGTAAACCACTCCAAGTTAAACTAAACATAAATAAAGTTCGCATAGCTTTATTGGACAAAAAATTAAAATCAATTGAACTCACTTAAGGATATTTCGACAATTCCACTAAAAAACTATAAATAACTTTAATTTTGCATTTAAGTTACAAAAGTTGTACAATTCACCTTTGTGTATCACTTTGCAAAAATTCAATGATTTGAAAAATTTATGTTTAAAAAATTGCATACCGTCAAAATACCAGTATTTAAATTTAAAATATTCTGTACGCGAAAAATATATGTTAAATGAAAGCGACGAAGAAGATTAAACTCACTTATTATTATTATTGGTTTTTTAGTTTATTTATTTTTTTTTAATGAATTCATGCTTCTGTTAAATATTGATTGCATTTTTTTATTACTTTGTACAATTCTAAGTTAAAAAATAATGAACAAATACATAAAACCACAAATAAATCTTTGTTTCAATTTATTTCTAACACTGTCAAATGATATCGTAAGTGGCATTTTCTACACACGCATCTACGAAATGTGAATGAAATTATCGTATGAGCCAAAAATACGTTTTTGTCGGAAAACTTGAACTTTTCCACCGGAATACTTTTAGGTGTAGTTATATTAGTTAATTATCTAAGCACATGTATATTTTCATTTTGATATTGCAAGCGAAAGCAGAGAAAAGTAGAAAAATGGCTGTCCTGTAAAATTTGTTTTTTGTAACATACGCTAATTTCGCGCAAAGGGGTCGATATTACGATAAGGTGTGTAAACAAAACCTAGACTGACTCAATATTGTCTAGCTGCATATAGTTATAAAGATCCTGTACTTTTGACCATTTAGTACCTTAAAAATAATTTAATTTATTTAAATACAAGTTGCACCTGCTATAAAAATGCTTAAGAAATCGTAGTATTTATGAAATAACGCATTCCTGATGGTTTAACATACAATTGGAAGCGGCTTGAAAAAATCTTTCGGATGATGTACTTTTTTTTAATATGTTGTCTTGGGACAAAATTGGACATTTTTAGACTTGCATACTTGCATCCTTGTATGTATATAAACAGTGCTCTTCGCACTACTTCTACGGATGCACTGGGAATGTTCCTTATCTACTGCCATTGGACATAGTAGGGAAGGAGATGGCAACGTCCTCGGCAATCCGTCTTCGATGTACCTCTCTGTAGAACGGAAATGGAACCGGCCACTGTAGAATGCCCGATGATAAAGTTAGGGGATGGAGGAACTACACGAACGTCTTTAAAAAATCTGGATACCATCCACAGAATTGTGGATGAATGGAACTCCAGGTAGAAGAAAAAGTGTTGATTTTTATACCGACAGCTCCAAAACACATGAATTTGTGGGCTATGGAGTCTTTTCGAGGGCTTTAGGTCTTCGTATTGCAAGGGGACTTCCGGATCACTGCAGTGTCTTTCAGGCAGAGATCCTTGCTATAAGAGAAGTTGAGGATTGGTTGAGAGTGAATGTCACTTCAACGACTTTGATTAACACATACAACGATAGTCGAGCAGCTATTGTGTCCCTCGAATCCCCGATTCTAAAAACAACAACAGCCCTCGACTGCCGATCATCTCTAAATGAAATGGCAGAGCAGTTTCATATTAGGATCATCTGGATTCCGGGCATAGAGGCTTTCAGGGGAACTCTAGGGCTGATAAGATTGCTAAAATTGGGACAACCTTGCAGGTTGCACTGGATTTGCAATGTGTGGGTCTACCCCTACTCCATTGCAAACTCAAACTTAGGCGCAAGACAGAGGATGAAACAAATAGAAAGTGGGTCACAAGAAATGATTGCGTGCTCACAAGGAAGGTACGGATTAATTAATTTTGAAGAATAGGAAACAAATCTCGATTCTAGTGTCCGTGTTAACTGGACACTGTCTCATAGGTAGACATGCACGAAGGCTAAGGGTTGAACACAATGATTTTTGCCATAGCTGCCAGGGTATCGATGAAGAGGAAAGCATAGAGCATTTTCTTTATCACTTTCTGGACTTGCAGGAAAGAGAATGGCCACAATGAGCGCTTTTGAGTTCAGGGAACTTTCTGACGTTGCTAATGTTGAACTTCAACGTATTAGTAGCTTTATATTGAGCTCTGGTTGGTCCAACAGGGGGACTCTGCATAAGCAGGGTCTCCGTGGTATCACAATGGACGAAAACGGTCGTGAGTCCGAATTTCTGACTGCCACCCCTACCTAACCTTATCTAACCTAGACACGGTCCAGCTCATGAACGTTCATCGCATAGATCCCTCAAATGTTTTGCGAGTCCTTATTAAAAGGAACGATCTTTGATTTGAGAGGGTTAACAAAAACTTTTTATAGCTTTGCTATTTATTGCAAACTCATGTAGGACTTGATTTTCGTAACAAAAATAATCGACACTATTAAAATTAAAAATTAATTTATTTTGTTTTTAAAAGCAGAGTACGAAAACAAACGAAACAAATTGTTTGATTTTATTTATTTATTTACATGATATTAAACTTATATAAATATAAGACTTATATAATATTTTAATAGCACTAGCTACTTTGGCTATCATCTATTGTTTGATTTTTTTTTGTTTCGTTATTTGAAATTAGTGAAATAAAAAACAAATAACAATGAGAACGATTGCTCAATTTGTTTTTGCTTTGTTTTGCTTATGTGCAGCAGCTGATCGGCTGTATGCCGCCTAAGCCAGCGGCCACAAACAGTACTTTAATTTAATCGTATGCCGCTAGAAAAGAAAATAATGGGAAATAAATGGAAACGACTTGAAATATTTGTAGAGTATTTGACATCATCATATAATATAATTTTATTGCAAGTTTATTTTATATGACTAAGCAACAAAGCTATAACCGGGTGTCCTGTAGACTTGGCGTCTAGCGTCCTAAGGCACCTCTCTTTTTTTTCAGTGAATTGGTTTAATATAACTGAACTCCTCCTAAACGGCTATATTGATTTGAATGAATTTTTTTGTATGCATTTGGATGGCACCTTGAATGGTTTAGATTCATGTCATTTGTGCCGTTGTTATTTTTTTTTCTGTTTTGATAAGATTGGTATAAATTCAGTTTAAAGTCTACTCAGTTTCTTTCTGGATGCGAACGAAGTCGCGAGAAAATTCTATATATACGCACTCCATAAATGACGTACTAGTCCAAATATAATCCAAATGTGTGGATAAAATATGATCGATTTAGCATTGGGATGTCCTAGGGCTGAACTGCATGGTGCAACTTTGTTTCATATGTAATAGCTATACCATACTCGCATACAACTTGTAAGAGTCTTAGAAGAAATATCATAATCGTTTAAACACGAACACTTGTCGTGCAGCATTGAATGCTTGTGTGAAAACGATATAGTCTTTACTTGAAAATGAAAAGAGGAATTCGAATATTTAATTTCTTCATTTTAAAATGAATCTCAAAATGTCGTTAAAACGAGTTCACAGCGTGACTTAACGACAATATTTAAAATTATATTTTTCTTAAAGTAATAAAAAAAAACAAATTAATAAATTTACGACAAAAATATATTTTTAAAATTAAATTTCACTTAAAAATTTATTAGTAAATTCAATTTATATGTATTGGAAGTCAACGCCCAAAGTTCCAGTAAAAAAGTGAAATTATTAGATGTATGTTTTTTGATTGCCAAATTGTTCGCTTTCATAAAAGTATTTATATTTTATTTCAATTTTTGTTGTATGTATAAATTACATTTATGCACATTCATACATATCGTCGCTGTTTTCACTAACTGACTTAACTAACATTTTAAAGATTTAACAGGAGAGTAGTTTTTATGGTTGTTTTAAACATTCATTCTTATGAATCTTTTTACTTATATAGGCACAAAAGTAATGCTTACAGTCATGAAAATTGTAGACAATGGGTAGTATGAATAAAAAAAGTATTTGTTTTTTACTTAAAAATTTGTTTTACAATAGTTTTCGTGTATAGTCACTGCCGCTTATTGTCACATTAATGATATAGTCCATATTTAATGTTTTTTTGTGACTTTTGAACTTAATTTTATTCAAAAAGTTGACGATATAGTCCATTTACTATATAGTCATATTTGACATATATGCACCAACTTTGTGGTAGTCAAAATCCAAATTGTATGCAAACAATTCGCGTTATAATTAGTCACAAAAATTTATCTAAATTTCAATCTCCATCTACTGTTTAGTAGAAGAACATGTCTTTAGAACAAAACATTGTTGCATAAAAGGCCACACAAATGTGCCTTTTAAAAACAACATTGTTTTGTAATTGACATAATTGGATTGTATGGAAATTCTTTTACATACCTCTGCGTGGCATATAAAAAAATTAGGCTTATAGTCACATTAGCGATATAGTCCACAATTTCTGTGAAATTTTAAATGTGACTATAAGCGAAAACTACCGTTAAATAAATTTTTAACTAAAAAGCAAATACTTTTTTTTATTCATACTACCCAACATAGCTGTTCAATATTATTTTTTTTATTTGAATTTTTTCATAAAATTAAATTAATTTTGAATTTTATTTCTGTTTAAGAAAAAGAATTTCATTGAAATCATTGACATTTCTCATGAAATGAATTAAAATTTGTTGTTATTGATTTGGAATAAAATTTTTCAAATGTGAATTTATTTTTTTTTTTGTCAGAAAATTTAAATAAAATCACGCCTTCATAAATTCAAATAAAAATATAACAAATTAATACTTTATTTGAATTCAGCGACTGAAATATTTTTAAATTATATTTCTATAGTTTGAATGAAATTTTATTTTATTTCATTTGAGTTTTTGAAATTCAAATAATTTTTTGTTAATAAGTCAAATTTATATTATTCAACAAAAACTTTATTGATTATTTCAAATTCATAAAAAATAGTTTCAAATAGTGTTAAATTGTAAAAAGATGTACAAATAAAAAAAGTTCTTTTATTATTGAAAATACTCCTTGAAAGATGATTTCTAGTAATGAAGATTTTTCCTGTGACGACCCCTAGAGGAATCCACGTATTGCCTCAATTATCTATCACCTTGGATAATTGAGAAATGCAGTAAGCGCCATATCAAGCGATGCCAATTTAGCGCGTTTTAACTATGCCAAACGCGATTTTTTTTCGTCTTAGCGCGTTTAAAAAAAAGCGTTAAATTAGCGCGTTTTGAATAAAGTCTTTTTGTAATATAAACTTTTTTTATAAAAATTTAATAATTTTTCGCAAACAACATTCGCTTGACTGTGGTTAGAATAAAAAACGAATTCTAATACTGCAATGACAAATATTTTGAAATTTAACAAATAAAAATATATACTACATACAATGACCCAAAAAATGTACATAACTTACAAAGCATCCATTATAGCTGAAGTACAAAAAACATTAGAATCGCAAAACTATTCGACAATTTATATGTTGTTCCAAAGTTTTAGAAATACATAAATTAAAAGTACAAACTAAGCATTTCGATTATTTGGAAGGCGATTCTGATTCTGTATTAAATGATTTTAGTTAATTAAAACATAATTTCAAGGAAGCAATATTGCAAAATCTGAAAAGTTAATTGTATATACGAGTACACTAATACATACATACATCGACTTTATTGAAATTTAATTTAGCGCATAGAAAATAGCGCGTTTTTGCTATAAATATTTGACAATGCTGTAACTTAGCGCGTTCTAGCGCGATTTGAGAATGGTAGTAGCGCGTTTGGGTTATAAATAGTTGTCATCGCTGGCCATATCAGTGTTTTGTCTACTTTTAACGTTATTTTAATATAACAAAATATTTAGCTCAATAAAAATAACAGGGTATTGGGTTTTTGCAAAACTTGGCGAAATCACTATGTGCTAGCTCTAAATGAAATTAAGATTTTATTATACACCTAAGGAAATTTCAAAGTGAAAAATATAATAAATACCAGAGGCTCAGTAGTAAGAAAAGAGATAAAATAAACGCGTTCGGACAAAAAGTGCTGTTATTCATTTCTGATACCATGAGTTCGATTTAAAAAAAAAGTTCAATTGTAGAACTCTCTGACCTATATATATCACAAATGGTTGTTATAATTTTTTAAGGTCGTGGGTTCGATTCCCGCCATAGACCCTGGGTGTTTTCTGCAGACAAGCTAATCGCTTTGCGGATTGTGTTTGTTAAAAAAAAAAAAAATATTTTTATTTTTCAGAAATAGTTTCTATTCAAGAAATAATAGCCTGATTTAATAAATTTCTTGTTTTTTTTTCAAATTAAATTCTGAGAAAAACTATTTGATTTTTTCGTAGTCAAATAATATTGAAATGAATTTTATTCAAATTTTGAATATTTAAATTCAATAAATTTTCTTTTGTTTTAAAAATACTAACAAAATTGTAGTTCGAATATTATAAATTGATTTAATACTCTAAAAAATAGATTTGAGCAATGTATAAATTTAAAAAATTTCAATCGTTTTAAAATAAATAAATTGTATTGAATTTTCGCATAACAAATAATTGTTTGAATTTTTATTATTTCTAATTTAAAATAAAAACTATAAATGAAATAAAAATATTTTTATTTTTCATTCCATTCACTTATTGCAGCTATGCTACCCAATATGTATTATCACTTATAAAGTCTAGTAGAGGACTTAGGTCAGTTAGTTAAAACAGCGACGATATGTATGTATATATGTAGGTATATTTATGCCGTTCCCGCGTTAAATTTTGGCACATTAATCAAGCCAAGACTTAGAGATTTATTTTTTTCTTTTCCAGTTTGGTTAGAGCAGACGCAATTTGTCTAGTCCTGCGGATATATTTGAGGGTTAACAAATGAGACTTTAAATGTTCGAAATTATAATACAAACATACATACATTTTAAGATCGTGTAGTTTTTCTATAAAACTGAATGCCAACTCTAAAATTTATGTAGTCTGTAACTAATTGACAATAGATCATGATCGATAATGAAGAACTTCTTTCTACCTGACGGACAAAATTGCATAGAAAATCATAATTAAGAATATGTTACGAGTATGTCGGCATCAGCGTTTTCGATCACCATTCCCTCCGGCTGTTCGCCAACAAAACAACTACCTGTAAAATAACTAACAAGAGAATTAGTAATGAGTCATTAGGATATACACGAATTTGTTTTACAAGTTGGCATCGACGCGTCAATGTAAACGAGAGCATGGAAATGATATAAATTCTTATGTAAATAAGTACGAGTATAAGCAAGCAGCCAGACTGAATATGAAATATTTATGAATTGCTCAGAATCTTCTCTATTGAAATGTCCATAAACAAGACCCAGTTTCTGTTAGTGTTATGAACAGGGACAAGGACTTCATGCATTTAAGAAAGGTATATTAGGCGCCTAGAATATGCGCAAAATATGCACTCAAAACAATAAAACATGCACATATTTTAAACAACTTTTGTTCAAAAGAAAAGTTTTAGATTTACATACAATTAATTAGAGGTATAAAAATATTTTCTTTTCTCATGAAGTGTGTGTCTTTTAACCGACTTCAACAAAAAAGAGGAGGTTAACAATTCGTCTCTATTATTATTTTTTGGTGTTACTTCACAACTCCGGTACGTTTTAGACCGATTGTAAAAGTTATTTTTTATTCTGAGAGGGTATAGCTTCCCATTGTAAAAAAGTGGGTAAAGACACGCCCAAAATTTGTTCAGTTTAATTTTATGATATTGTACTTATCTGATTGCTGCGAGACCTATAAAACAACTTTGGTTCTTGTAATTACACAATTTGAAAGTTGAAAAAATGGGCGGGGTTACGCCCATTAAAATTTATTATAAGATTTCACGCTTTCTACTCAACTGATTTTTACGAAACTTACCACACATCTTGAGCTTTAAAATACACACAATCCTCCTTTAAAAAAATGGTCGGAGTCAGGTCCACTAAAATTTAATATTTTATTTTGAGTGGTTCTACTTTACCGATTTTTACAAGACTTAACACGCACCCTGAGCTCTGAAAAGCACAAGCTTGAATTTAAAAAATGGGCAGAGGCACGCCCACTAAAATTTAATTTAATATTTCACGTACTTCTTCGTATCGTCTTCTATCAAATCGTCTTCTATCACATTGAAGTCGATTTTTTTTGGCAGAAAGAATTATACATATATTAAATTTTTACACAAGATCAAATATAATATAACGAATTTTTCTGCATTATGAACTTCAAACACGCATTTTTCGACATATGTTTATATTGAAGTAAATGAGAGATACGTAAATAGAAAAAGAAAAGTTTTGCTAAGTATTTATTTTCATTTATATATATAAAGTTCTTTAAATTTTTCCTTAGAAAGCTTTTGTGCATGTAATCGGCTCAAATTTAAATAATTCTTTTTACACAGAAAGAAAAAATCCATACTAAATTCAAATTTTTGTTACTTACTTTTGGTACGAATCGTATTTAAAAATTTAAGTACGAATAGAACTAACATTTTCTTAAATCAAGCCGAAAACGGGATTACTTTAGGAAACCAATCCTGAAGTTTCTTAAATTGAGTATGAAGTGCTTAAATTATGTACACAATTTTAAATCAAGTACAAAGTTTTTGAAGTGAGTAAAAAAAACTTGTTTAAAGTACGACTGCGTGCGCAAACTTTATACACATATGAAAAAAAAAATGAAAAAAAAAACATTTTTACCAAAAAATTTCAAGTTCATTAGTATGCTTATGATAAAAATTCAATAAAATTAAAAAAATTAATTAAAAAATCAGTACATTAAAATAAAAACAATTTAATATTTCTAATTTTTAAAGGATATTTATTTTATTTAAGTGTAAGTGCGGTTTATTCTTAATACTCGTGTGCAAAAGTGTGGTTTTAAAAATATAATGGTAAATAAAATAAAACTATAATATTCAATGATAATTAATTTAATAAAAATATCAATATTAACTAAAAAATAAAAAGTGAAAGCAAATGACGACTCCAAACTGCGCCAGCTTCTGAGGGGCTTAAGTGCGAATATCTAAAGAGTAAGTAATAAATATGGGGCTTTTTTATCGAGTACGCGTGTTGTTTTTAACAAGTCCCGTTTCAATATATATGTACATATGTATAAGTACATATGTATGTATGTACATAAAGAAACAGACATAATAAGTAAAAAATAGTAATAGGTACGAAAACTTCCTGCATATGCATGTCTCATGAGTTCTCATTGAAGAATTATTTTCTTATGCTCAACTCGCTGTAAGACCGCACTCAAAAATATGTTATCGCTCTAGGTGACCAAGAACCCCTAGCTTCTTAATGACATAGTTTCGATTAGAGCACTGATGGGCTTGCACTTTTGGAGCGAAACGTGGGCTTTAGTTTAGAGCAAAACATATAATTATTCATTGATGACAAAGAGGCAGTATTGTGCAGGGCAAGTTCCTATTATTATTTAGTAAAAAAGCATTAAACAAATAACCTATATAAATTTAAAATCTAGTATTTTTTTCTTCCATTGAAAATAACTACATCTTGGACTCAATTAGCATTCTTCAATCATAATTTTCTGCCAACACTGTTAGAGATGCATGTAATAGAGCGACGTAAATTTAATTGTTATTACCATAGAAATTATTATCAATAATTAAAACAAACAAAAATATTAATATGGACAATAAAAAGTTAATAAAAAATAATAATAATAATAGCAAAAATCATTATTATATTAAATCTTTAATTCAATAAATCAAGTTAGGATTACTTAAAACAGGCGTTTTTGGATTATTTCAAGTACGGATTCGGGATTAAATGAACCCCATTTTTAGATTAATTCAATCCCAGATTTTCTTAAATCAATCTCATTTTGGGAGTATTTCAAGTATGGATTCGCATTAAATCAAGTTAGAAATTCTTTTTTAATTTAATTTTGAAATTAATTCAATCTGAGGTTAACTGAAATCAATCTGGTTTTGGAATTATTTCAAGTACGGAATCAGGATTAAATATGGATAAAATTAAGTATTTAGCACTTGAATAGGCCGTACTTAAATCAAGTCTTTTGTACTTGATTTGAGTAAATCCGTACTTACCGTACATATGACACCGCTTTGAATTGATTTAAGTACGGATGGATTGATTTTTATTTTGAGTGTATATAATGTCATATATTTATTTAACTCAACCATTCCAACGAATTAAATACTAGTTATTAGATTTGTTTTTTAAATCCGTTATCATTTTTAAAAACAATATCAAGGTTCCTCAAAATGACAATTTCCATTAAATTTGGTAGGCGTGTATGATTGCACAATCGTTATTCAATTCTACAATAATGCAAGCGAATAAATTTAAAAAAAAAGCATTACATTAATTATTTTGTCAACAATAATCACCCTTATTCCAGTTGTCGACATCAACTCCACTTTAACCTAATACCAAAAAATTAGGGCTTGTGTATCCGTTGTCGAAAACAACTGATTCCTGTTGGCAGGTTTATGCTATTTTCTAGACCTTAGGGAACGGAAATAGATTTTCAGTAGCACAAAGTTGTTCTCGAGAGCGAATAAACAAGAACCAATTTATTGGTATTGTGTTAAAGTGACGTCGATTTCGAAAAACTGGAATAAAGGTGAATATTTTTTGAAATTTGAAATTTTGACAAAATATGACACAAAACCATGTCATGTATTTATACCAAAATATGAGGCAAATTATGCACAAATATGAATTTTCAATAAAATATGCAAAAATACGCACTTGTTAGTTCATTGTTTCTCAAAGATATTTCGTTCTTGTCATTATCAGGGTTAAAAACAGATTTAAAAAATGCATTTGCATGAAACCCTTGTCACTGCATATTAATTGCACATACAGATGCTAACTTTATTAAATGGTTGCAATGGTAAATGGTTCAGTTAAACTTTGTAACTATCTAAAAATCGTAGAAATTCTTCCCTGGAGTAATCTTATTTACCTACAAAGATTTCGTAGTACATACGTCATATAGCATTCAATTTATGTTTCTTACATAAAAGTGCCTTTATAAATAATTTACGGAGTTGTTTTTGGCCGAGCAAACTTATGCGCCCCTTACACGTTGCAACTGGTCACACAATTGAGTGGAATATACCAGTTGATCGTTCACTACAAAAGCTAAAATTTTTCAACCAATTTTTCATTCAACTATGAAGTTGTACATCAATCAATTACATGGCTGCCTAAAATCTTGTGTCTCGAGAGATGCAAAGATAAACATTCCGAAAGATTGTCTCTTATTTGCTTTCATCTCGACAACTTCGGCAGAACTCATTAGAGGACAGACAGACCTATCCTAGCATGTATACCGACCGTCCAGTGCTCCGTCACGACTGCAGCAAGCCTTGAGATGCCCCTACGGTTAATTGTATTGAGCGTCTATCATTGTAGCAAGGCCACATTTTCTTAGCAGCCTTGCACGAGTCTATATTCCACCATCCGCATTCAGCCTCAAAAGAGATCATGCTTGATGATACCGTTTCTAATAGTACCAAATTTCTTTGCTACCGATTCGGCGTTGGAGGCATTCATGGCAGAGCTAGCTCTAGCTAGCTCGGGGCGAGTTTACTCTCACAACAATTTTAAGTTAAATTTTTCACTATATATCTAAAATTTGTTACACAAGTAGGCAGAAATATTGAAAAACCCAAAATTTCAACCAGAGTATAGGGGACACAACTTTAAAGTTCAACCTTCCACTTTTGTAATATTTTTACTTCTCTAGTACTGGAGATAATTATGGGAAAAAGGTTGTCAAGTAACAGTTTGCCTAAGAATGAGATGACAACCTGACCTGACGATAAAAAAAAATTATGCGTAGCAGATTGAAGTGGTAGATATGCATTGATCAAACAAAAACTTGGTCGAATTTTGAAGTGAGAGTTTTTAATGACAGAAATAAAAACTGAACCATTGCAATAAGTTGAAGACCAACTATTAATTTTGTTTCGGAAATTCGTTATTATTTTTGAAAACTATATCTAGTTTTGGCCGTATTATTTCCTTACTTTTCGTACAACCGTTCTGCGATTCTACAACAATGCAAGCAAATAAATTTTCGAAACAAAAATTAAACAGCTTTGGAATAATAATCTGTCAAAATATTATTGTTTGAAATCAGTGTGCACACTTAATTTTTTTAAAATTCGGTAGAATCGACAAAATATCTCGGTAGATTTGAATAAAATTCGGTAGAAAACTTTTTTTATTCAGAGAAACATAAAAAATAACAATTCAAAAAAACATAAAAAATAACAAAATATATGTACTTATATATAAAGGGTAAGTGCAATGACTATCAAACTAAACAAGTTCCAAAAGCGCATTTAAAACTTCACATGTGATTGGAAATTAAACTGCCATAAACAATTTCCAATAAAAAGAAGTGACATCCCCAGTTATTTGCCTTTACCCTTTATATAGATATGCTATGCATATATAAAATAATATACATAAATAACAAGAATTCAGTTTTTGTACATAGATTTTATAAAGCTACTAAAATAATTTTTATTTGACAAACATTTGTAACTACAAATATTATATGTAAGATCCATTTATGAATTTAAACTTTGGTGCAAAAATGATTAAATCATTGGTAGGAATAAATATTTTATCCAAAAGGCACAATTCTTTGGCAAATATTAGGTTACTTATTCTTTTATTCTGTTTTAATGATTTTCATGACATTAAATGACCGCTCTGCGGTCGCACTGCTATGTGGCAAAATAGGCAAATTACACATACATATATCGACTTCAATTACTAAATAACAATATTCGGTAGATGTCAGGCCTTGTTCGGTAGAATTGGTAGATTTTTAAATTCACAAACATATTCGGTAGAATCTACCGAATATCGGTATAGGTGTGTGCACTCTTAGAAATTTGAATTTTTGACAAAATAAGACACAAAAACAAGCATTTATACCAATATACCAACATGAGACAAACATATGATAGTTTGGCAAAATTAAGCAAAAATATGAATTTCCAGCAAAATAATCAAGCTTACGAAATTTATAGTTTCGTAAAGATATTTTGTTTTAGCGATTATCAGGGTTAAGGGAAAGGACATTCATGTGCAAAAAACCCCTGTCCCTGGTTACAAGCACAGTTTGTGTGTGACAACAAAAACCAAGAAATATAGCTCATTTGTGTCAATAGTGTCACAAATCAAAAATTACTGTCTGTCCCACGATGTCACCAACAACAAATTTTATAATTTTACTGTTGTTGCAATACAAGTTGTCGATCAAACGTTTGCGGGTGACATCGTAGGACAGACAGTTAGTTTCGCAAAAAACGTGTTTAAAGTTTTCAATTCATATAGAACTCAGCGAAAAGGAGTTAGTATTAGAAGAAATTTAGATGAAGTTTTTACACAATATAAAATAAAAAATCCCGAATTGTTCTGTATTATTAACTAAAAACACATTTTGAGTTAAGGCACTATTGAATTAACTGACCGATATGGTTCACTTAGTATCTCATTTATATAAGTATCAGTAGCATTAGGTATCTCGTTTGGCAATACTTTATTGGCTACTCTGGCACGTGTTTGATTTGAACTGGAGTCGCGATTTGAAAGAAAATTTAGGTTTAATTTGTCTTTGAAAATTTTTATTGGAATGTTTATTAAATAAATAAAATTGATTCACACTTGTGCATTTACTTTCGAATCCAAAATATGTTTATATTGAACATGTCTGCATATGTATATGTATATTGAATTAAAATTTTTAATATATTTTTTGGTAAGATTACTTTCTCGTTAGAAACTTTGCCTCAGCAAGGTTAAAATTACTTTCTTAGCGAGATAGTGAAATAATTTTGCTCGTGAGCCGAAAAACGCTCACGAGTACATTTGTTTTATGGATTTTTTTGATAAAATCCGTAATTTAGCAAATTTTAAAATGTCTACATAATTATTGCTTTCTTGAAATTATATGAATATTTAATTGAGTGTTTGTATGGAGATGTCAATTCTTGTACTATTTCTCCATGAGATTATACATAAATTATTACAAATGTCTTATTATCAATTGATTAGTTTGTACTTTAGACTTGGCGGCATGGCTGTAAAACTCCTCGCATATAATGGTTAGTTGACTCTACTTTCTTATCTCAAGAAGTGAAATAAGACAAGGCAAATAAATCATATTTGTCTTAAGAAACTTTTATACAGCAAAAGAGATACGCACGTGTTACAATATTAATAAATGAAAAATAACAAAATAATTACGGAACATTTATAAAGTTATAATTTTTTTTTTTAATATGAAGAAACAATATTCTACTATATACCAAATGATTACTTTCTACTGATTACCAAAACAAAAAAGTTTGATGATAATAATTTATGTTAGTTGTTAGTTTTTTAAGAGGGATTATAAAATTTATGATTAAATGAAATACATACATACATGAATATGTACATATATCGTTTCAAATGTAACGCACTACCGTAACCTAAATTATATTTATTTTATCAAATTAAAGATAAGATTAAATTTATTTAAAAGAAAATAAGAAATAACGATTTTATAAGTTTACCTCCCCTTGAAATTTTGTAATGATAACTCACATTATTTGTTTTAATTTTTTATGTATGTATGCATAAGCATATATTTTATTTTATTTATTTTTTGTAAAGCAAACTAAAAAAAAAATTAAACAAATCAACTGACACTTGTTTTATTTTACTGATAAGACATCACGGAGTTGCCTTTTCTTCCCTATTTCACTATTATTTTTTTCTTCTTATTGTAAACACCACTATCAAGTGTCACACAGTCAGTCTTTTGAATTCAATCATTCAATCATGAATGTGCTAAAGAGTTGATAAATTTCTATTACTCGTATTTTGCTGTTATCAGTTGCGACAGCACTATATTGATTATGAAATCATTTATTTCGGTTTCCAAATATCCCAGCAAAAAAAATTAAAAAAGGTAATCGAGTGTGGAAGAGCTTCCCAATTGTATTACAGCCTTAATAATTTAACAAGGCGTGAGACTAAAATAATCGATTGTTGGGAACTGTTTATTTTATTTGATATCGGAAATAAATATTTAATGGAACTAGCTATATTCAAATTTCCTTTTCATAAGAAATGAGTTCAATTAGTATTCATTTCTTTTTGGTTTTGGTTAATGTGTTTGTGTAATGTGTTTTGAATAAATTTGGCATTCACAAAAGCATGCCATTGTATGGCAAGTATTTCTTAGGGAAATTTAAAATTTTGTGCTAGGTATGTATGTTTCATTATTCTACTTACCTCGCTCCTACAATCATTTGATTTCTGGCCACATCGAATAATAATTCGGAAAATGTAGTCACACCAGATTCTGCGAAACGTTTCGCAGTAGTCATGAGATCTGAAAAAAAATAATAATGAAAATATTTATTGATTTTCACATAAAACATCACTAGAATTATCTTAACTTTAATTAAACTATTCTCATCCATTTTGAAAAATTATATTAACCATAAGACATTTTAACTTATTACAACATAATTAAAAATGCACTGAAATTTAAGGCTGATCAAAAATTATTATGTATGTGTGCTCCTTTGTGGCACTATGTAAGCCGAACGCGTGGACTGATTTTGATTTTTCTTGCATCAAATTTGTCTTAATCCTGGAAGTACACTCTAAAACACTTTTGTTGAAAATTACGTCGATAATAGTAGTCAACACTTTACAGACTACTTTCGACCTAAAATTACACAGCTACATTTTTTCAACGTTTTGTTGATTTTTGAGCACTATATGTTTAATTTTGAACAAAATATGTTCAAAAATTTTACGCAATTTGTGTTTAGTTTCCCTCTTGTGTTTAATTTTAAAATATGTTTTTTTTTAATAAAAATGCATTTAATACATTTGTTTAATTAAATTTATTCATAAAAGGTTTACTGAATTAACATAAAAAATTCACGTTTTGCTTTAAATTTTACTTATAATTTTTAGAATTCGAATTAAAATTAAAAATAAATTTCTAAAATTTGAGTAATTTTGTTTCTTACATAAGTATGTATACATATCGCACTTGTTTAACAATACTGTCTTAACTCAAAGCTTTAATTTAATAATTTTTTTACTCTTTATTTACAATATTAACTTATCACTATTTATATAAAACACACAATTATTATTTAGAAATAGCTTTATTTTAATTTTAATTAATTTTATATATGGCGTGCTTCTGTTAGAACATGTGTACTTTTGAGCTTCTTCTTTCTTCTTGTTAAACATATTTCTGCTGCACATATGTTTAGTTTTCAACGTTTTGACGTTACTTAGGCATATCTAGCTGTTTTTTAAGCACACTTTGTTTAAAAATAAACACATCTAAAGGCAGATTTATATTTTTGTGTAAAATGAGACAAATATTGTTTTTTTGATACAAATAACTACACAATCGATATAAATTTAGACAATAAGAATATTTCAACAACAATTTAGACAAAATATGATCCTAAATTTGAGCTAATGTTTAGAGAGTAGTCAAGACGCAATATGGCGACCAATAGACACCATTTTGTAAATACGAAAAGTAAAAAAGTCGGCGAAGTAAGTATATCAAAATGGGTATCATTCGACAGGTATTTTAAAGTCATCATCAAGTTTCTCTTATCATTGGCTTCAAAGTTGGTCACAGTCGGTTTTTTTGATTTTTCTAATTATTAAAATTTTAACGATAGTTTTTTGACAATAACTGGTTCTCTGATTAAATGTTTTGGGCATTTTTATTTAATTTTCTTTAAAAAAATTTTATTTTTCAACATGCTTCGATTTTTCAATAAGTTTTCCATGATTTAAAATTTTTTTTCTTGGTTCTATTATATACCTATATTAAATTGGATATACAAAATTTGTTAATGGATAGCACTCATTAAATCGCTTAGAAAGTAATAAATGGTACTTATTTATCTAACTATTTTATATGTATAACAATATGGTATGTCATTATGTGAAAGTAGTTATTTTCTTAATTTCCAGTTATGTATTAATGAAATATGTACAGAAACAAACACCACTACGTAATAAAAGACCAAAAAAAAAGACCTGTGTCTTCGAGTTTTGCCCCAAGTCCTGCACTTTTTTTATGGGTCCCCAAAGATTTGGGACCTCGGTGTAATTTTTGCATAAAAACTGTTAAAATTCTCAGGCTCATATCTTGCAAACAGTTGGGAATTTTGATTTACTCTCTGGAATAGGTGGTACCTCTTGTCATAAGGAACAAAAATTGTGAGCAAATAAAATAAAAAAAACTTCATCTTCAAGATCAAAATAGCAAAAAAAAAAAAAAAAATTTTAAAATATTCTATTTTTTTTACTTTTTTTCCTCTATTCAGGTCCATAGGCAGTAAATCGTTTAAAATTCAAGGAAGCAATCAATTACAAAAAAATACCTAAGATTTCAATAAACAACTTTTTAGAACACATGAACTTCCTAGGAATAATTCTTAACACCGTCTTAGTCGCCTTGAAGCTACTATTGATAATCTGGTGCAAACTATAAACAACTTTACAACAAATATGACTAGCATGATGCAGAAAATGCTGCGAATGCAGGATACACTGCTTCAAGCATTAGTTAATAAACCATGAACACGTTAAAAATATGTTTCTGGAACGCAAACGGCATTCGCCAATATAAAAATGAACTTGAGCACTTCCTCATGGAAAAAAATATTGATATAATGTTGGTTTCTGAGACTCATTTGACCTCAAGAAGCTTGTTTAAAATAAATGGTTACACTCTATATGATACAAAGGACCCGAGAGGGAGAGCATGCGGTGGATCAGCAATTCTGATTAAGTCAAGACTCAAGCACTATGTCCTTGACAACGTTAGTGAAGAATATTTGCAAGCAACGAATATTTTCGTAGAAAATTTTTGTGCGAATTTCGTGATATCATCAATTTACTCACCTCCCAGATTTTCAGTTACCGAAGATCAGTATGAGAAGTTCTACAAATCGCTTGGATCTTCTTTCGTGGCAGCTGGTGACTACAATGCAAAACATACGTACTGGACATCGCGTCTTGTTACATCTAGAGGTAAAGCCTTGTTCAATATAATTTCAAAAATGGGCTTAGATGTCCTTTCGAGTGGGGAGCCTACTTACTGGCCTACTGACGTAAGAAAAATTCCAGATGTTATATATTTTGCCGTCACGAAAAATATTCATAGGGACTTAATTCACATAGAGGCCTCTCTAGATCTGTCCTCCGATCACTCTCCAAGAATAGTTACAATTTTAAACCCACTAAGGAGTGATTTAACTAACTCATATGTGAAGATGATTAATGGAATCAACTGGCTGGCATTCAAAAAATATCTTAGTAGCCACTGCGTAGAAAACATTCAGCTTAGATCATGCGATGATATTGAATTTAACATTGCCAATCTTAAAGAAAATATTAAACAGGCTGCTGAACACGCCACTACCTCCTATACGCAGACCGGCTTTAACAGAATTTATTCTACGGAAATTGAACGTCTTGTATGTGAAAAAAGGAGAGCTAGAAGAGAATGGCAACAACACAGATCACCCCTAAATAAAATCAGACTCAAAGAATGTACTAAACGACTCAAAGTGCTGCTATCGTCGGAAAAAATTGCACTACTGGAAAAGTATTTAGAAGGTCTTGATGTAACGTCCGCATCTAATTACTCTTTGTGGCGCGCTACTAGAAATCTTAAACGACCCGTTGATCTTAAATCACCACTGCGTACTGCGACCGGAGGCTGGGCAAGAAGCGATAGTGAGAAAGGTAACTTATTTTCTGAGCATTTAAAATCTGTATTCACTCCCAATTCATGTACGGGTGCTGCTGATTTACCGAGTGTAGTTTCTCTACCCCCTCGTCCCTTAAGGTTTAAGATGCGTGAAGTACAAAAATTAATGGCTGAACTCAACCCGAAGAAAGCTCCAGGTATTGATGGCATTAGTAACAAAATGCTCATGAACTTGCCTCATATTGCAATAAGAATCCTGCTATTTATTTTTAATGCTATTTTAAGAATGCAGTATTTTCCACATAACTGGAAACTTTCCGATATCAAAATGATTCCAAAGGCGGGCAAAGATCTTACCAAGACTGAGTCATATAGGCCTATAAGCTTACTATCTACATTCTCGAAGCTTTTCGAAAAGCTGCTCATGACTAAATTGTCCAAAATTTTAACTAATAATGGGTGCATCCCGGACCATCAATTTGGCTTTAGAAGTCAGCACAGCACGATTGAACAAACGCATAGACTGGTCCAAATTGTAAGAAGAACATTTGAAGAAAAGAAGTATCGTTCTGCTCTATTTATTGATGTTTCTCAGGCGTTTGATAAAGTATGGCACGAAGGACTAGTTTTAAAATTGAAGACATATCTGCCAATAAACATTCAAAAGCTTTTGGAAAGTTATATTATTGATAGGAAGTTCACTGTTGTGGAAGGAGGTTTCACGAGTGTGCCCGAATCTATATCTTCTGGTGTGCCCCAGGGTAGTATTCTGGGTCCTGTCTTGTATTTAATATATACTTGTGATATGCTTGTGAGCAATAATATCCATATTTCTACATTTGCCGATGATACAGCCTGTATGAGTGTTCACGGGAACCCTTATGAGGCATCCTGCAATCTCCAGGAACATATTACCCAGCTGGAAATGTGGTTGAACTTATGGAGAATTAAAGTCAATTAACAAAAGTGTGTCCATATAACGTTCACCCTAAGAAGAGATACTTGCTCCAACGTTCGAATCAACAATCAAAATATTCCTCAACATTCCCAAGTGAAATACCTTGGTATACATCATCATCATATTGACTCTAAGTTAACTCAGATGAAACTTAACTCAACACTCAGCCTAGACTGCAAACTTTTACTATACAAGTCGCTTTTGAAGCCAATATGGTGCTACGGACTTCAGTTACGGAGCACTGCTTCAGCTTCCAATGTCGAGAGAATCTAACGAAGGCAAAACAAAATTTTACGATTAATAACATCGGCTCCATGGTACATCCAAAATTCTATTATACATCGTGATTTAAATATGCCACTAGTGACTGAAGAAATTGCAAAATACTAAGGTAAATATTTAACAAAGCTCGAATCACATCCTAATCCGCTTGCTCGTAATATTTTGAACTTTACTGGACACATGCGCCTAAAACAGAGGGACACACGGGCTCTTATACCTAACACTCCAGATGAGACTACTTGAAAATACTTTTTTTCCCCCTTTTTTGATTATCACTACTAATGTATTATTTATAACTATCACTAAGTTTATGTCCGACACTGGTGGGGCCTAATAATTTTTTCTTATAGATTTAAGATTTGAATACTTATTGTTAGTTCATATATGAAGATACAATAAAAAAACGCATTAAAAAAAATTGTCATAAATTTTTAACAAAACTATATTGTTAAACTCTAACCACGTCACACTTTTTTATGGATGTGATAATGTAATTATTAAATTCAAACATTACTCTGTTTATCGTAAATAAATAAATGTTTAAAATAACAATAACTAGTTTTCAACGACCACACATTTGTTTCAGAGAACATAATATTGTTTTCTCAACCATTCTACAACCATATATTTCATTGCGTATACGTGTAGTGGATACCCTTTACTCCTTGAGCTTCTTAAACAGAAAAACCAGTGATGATCGTAAAAGATAAACAAGAATAGTTAAACATACTTTGATAGAGTGATATAACTTCGTGCTAAACTAAATAGAAAATGAAATAACGGAAAAACAGAAAATAAATAGTGGCACTTACAAATGTATTTGCCAAAGGGAAATCAATAATTGTATTACACAATATAACCATTTTTCATATTCAATTTCATCAAAACTTTACGTTAAATAGCTGATGTTAACAACAATCTCTACCCAAGTGGATAGACATGGGTGCTGAGGAAGTGCGTGGCTCCATAGAAAAACATCGGTATTTTCCCCACCTAATAAAGTCAAGTTAATTTTTTTTCTTTATAAACTCAAATTAATTAATAAAAATTATTATATTATATCATTCAATAATAATTGAAAATTAAAGTACAGATATCTATCGTGTAAGATAAACTTTATAAAGCAAACTCGTAGGTAAAAACCTTAGTTCTTATTTTATTTCATTTTTAAACCCAGAGTAAAAAAGGGGTGTTATAAGTTTGTAGTGTGTGTCTGTGTATCTATCCGTGTCCACGTACAGACCAAACGGCTGGACCGATTTTAATTAAGTTTTTTCTATTTGAAAGGTGCATTGATCGAGAGGGTTCTTAGCTACATATGTTTTAAGAAAAACAAAGGTCCAGACGTTTAAAAGATATCACATCCTTTCTATATGGATGTGTCAGACGCTAAAAGGCCTAACTCCACTTTTCGAAAATTTTTAAATTTTGTTACATTACTATCTAATTAGTTGTGAACTCTATGGAAATTATATTGTTCGTCTATTATTTAGATATTTTTCATTAAAAACATGAAAAATTGGCTTTGAATCCTATTTCAATTAACTCCACTTTAAATAAACACATTGGTTTAATCAAGCAAAATTTCCATGTTTTATGAAATTTTATAAGACTAGCCAATGTATCTGTTACGCGGGAATCCCCTCTCCCCTCATTTTTTTTTTTTTTTTGTTAAACGCCTTAAAAATATTTTGTACCTTTTATAATTCTCAAAAATGTTGCCAAACATTACTAATTTACTAAACTTTTTATTTTGTGGAGTTACGCCTTTTAGCTTCTGACACATCCATATATACTCGGGGATTTTTAAAATTTTTAATTTTTGTTATTATTTTATTTTATCTTCTCTTATATTTTTTCATTTTAATTTAATTTTTTTATTTTACTTTATGTTAGTTTATTTTATTTTGATTCGTTTTATATTATTTTACTTTATTTAATTTAACTTTATTTTTGGTTAATTAAATTAATTAAATATTACTCTGAGACTTTTTAACCCAAACACACAACGAAAAAGAATACATTCCGGCGTACGAAAATGTTTTGCCGGCCTAGAGGGTGTATGTATACAAAAAGTCCATTTATCTTTTAAAATTATAAACTACTCTCGGATATCTGCTATAAGAAATATTTATAAACGAAATAGCTCACAGGGAATTTATGAATTAATCAAATAAATATTTGAATCAATTAGTTAACTAAACTAACAAAAAGTCAAATCATAAAAAAGTCGTTATATATATCTCGTAAATAATTCCCCTTCCCGAAGAAGTCTAGTTTTGATTTTTATAAATATATTCACAACAATATATTCATATGAATATTTTATTGATTATCTAGACACGATTTATAAATAAAGGCTGGTCTGGCGTTAAATTTTTGTTTAAACAACTTTTAAAATAAATATCAGGTTGTCAAAATAATACAACGCTAAGATTTATATAAGACGATCACAAACAAAACTTATCAAAAAACCTGTATAAAAATTAAAACAAAATATAAAACCAGGAAACTTAAGAAGACCCCTTTGAATGCTAAAATCAGCCCTAAAATATTTATTAAAGTTCAATTCTCAGTTTATAAGTAATCAAGTGATAAACAAATATTAAAATCACATTAAATAAATAAAACGAAATGAATAATTTAAGTCGGCGATAAAAAATTTCATTACATCATCAAAAAATAAAAATGAAATATATAAAATACCAAAACTTTCTGAAGCAGAAATAAATATGTTACACTTGTCTGTTAACATGAAAATCAAATAAAATGTTAAATAATTTTAATTTTACTTCCCTAGGAAAAAGAAACGAAATGATAAAAGTGTTATTATTTATTATTTGTTATGGCAGAGTGATCACAGGGGAGCTTATTATACATGAGTTTCGACCTGCCGCAATCTAAATAATTTGCATAATTAATTGTATTAATGCTTGGAATATATTAAGCAAAATAAAATTTATAGTACGCATTTTAATTCCTTTGGGCAGATAGATTGGTATTTAACGCATATCAGATGGACCATTATTAAAGGTATTAATTTACTTTTTTCATAAATCTTTTTTAATTATATCCTTTCTTTAAGAAATTCCCATGTTTGAGTTTGTTTTGTTTGAAATCCAATTTTACAGCCGTGGGTTAGTTTAATTTGTTGATTCTGAAGATGTATTTTTATTTTACTATCTGACTATGGCAACACCTAAAGGAAGAAGTCTATAAATTTTGTTCATAAAAATGTTTCACCTTAGCGTTTAAGTTACTTATCTAATTTTGATGAGCGCGATGTCATTCCGTTCGTTATTGTGTTGAGTTGGATAGAGGTTGAAGGAATTTCTCTTTCTCAAAATGGCGGACATGGGATGCCGTATTGTTTGGGAAAATATATCAAAGCCTATCATAATGAGTATCATATTAAAGAGGATAAGAATAATATTATAACGACACATGTATAACGAATTCCACAGGACAGTATAATGTCAGAAACAAAAAACTGACAATTATTAAAAACTATCGAGATGGGTATCATATGTGAGACCATAAAAATATCATTTTAGAGAACATAAGGCAATTCAAAATGGCAACAGTGGAACAGCATAATTTCAGACCCTGAGCCAAACAGAAGGGCATAAATTAAAAGGCACATAAAACCTATAGACGTAGAAAAAATTCAATATCAGTGATTAAAAATTTAAATGGATAATAAATTTAACCTGTAAACTAAAATTCAGCTACGAAAAAGTCTTTTAAAAATTTATACATATGTACGTGTATGTATGCACATCTTCTATATATATAAAATCGTAGTGTGTGATTGTTCCTAATGCTTGATCTCTGGAACTATTAGAGCTGTGTGGCCGAAATTTTTAACAAAGGTTCGGTTCAATACCCGGTAGGTTTTTGTTTTGTTTCTGCCCCAACAAGTGACCACTGTGTGGAGTAATTTGTAGTTAAAAAAATATAACATAATTGAGGGTAATACAACGTTTGTCGGGCTCAGCTAGTATGTACATATATAAAAAACAAACAAAAAATTCTATCTACATATGTCTGGAATTATGTTTGTGATAGACTATGAAACCATCCAAACGATGTGCTTTAAGCCAATTTCATTTGAAAGGCAATTTACTGAAGATGGTTTTAGATACCTAAGTCCATCCAATTTTAAGCATTTGTAAATTGCTGTAACTTGAAATTTTCTGTGTAGGCAACTCTCTCAATATGTAGATCCACTAAGGGCCTATTTCATCAACTCTATTTAAATATCAATTCATATTTAAATGTTGATTTTCATTAATTTTTGTAGGGAAAAATTACTTTTAAATATGAATTGATATTTAAATAAGTTGGTGAAATTGGCCCTAAGAAATAATTTTCGGAAATTCGAATTTCATTGAGGTAAAAACAGATAATATCGGTATCACATCTCCGGAAATAAAGCCTCATCACCAAAACTCAAACCAAATCTGAATTTATGTAAAAATAAGTGAACATTTTTGTGGTTCTTTTTGAGGTTTCACTCTTAACGGGATAAAATGGGCAAAACTCGAGTTTTGGTACTTTATTGAATCCCATTTATTCTGGAAAGAAATAAGCTGAGTCATTAAGGGCCATTTTCACAACTTACCTTTAGTTAAAGGTAGGATTTTTTCTGCCCGATAAATATCTTTGCATTATTAAAACATGATTTTATTCTTGTTATTATTATCAACGATAATAATATTTAATGGATAAAAAAAAATAATAAATGAAGATTTTATAATACAAAGCCATTTATCGGGCAGACAAAATTCTGCGTTTAGCTAAAGGCAAGTTGTAAAAATGGCCCTAAATTTAAATGGATTTGTAGTTCTTCTAGGAAAACTTCAAATGAATTCTGGCTTTTTTGAAATTAGAACGTATAATTTGGCCAATTGAGCTCTCTTTTTGGTTCTTTTTACAAAAATGTTTTTCATGATTTCAACTGATTTGACCTCCACATGACTCAAGGCCAATCCCTAAGTTCAAATTGAAAAATTTCTGTTTTTGTACAGACCAGTTATATGTTGCTTGCTCTTCTTGAGGGCGCTATGAAATAGGGCCCAATCAGGTTTTTTAAAATTCGTGAAAAAAAGAGTAAAATATATGTATTTGTATGTATGTAAAGGGTGTTTTTTATTGAGGTATAGAACTTTAAGTTGGCATCACTTTTTTAACTGGCGGCCATTTTGTCAGCTGTCAGGTGATTAATATTTAGTTTGGTTTGCCATTTCATCATGAACAGGTTGACAAAAGAACAACGCTTGCAAATCGTGCAAATTTATTTCGAAAATAATGGTTCAGTTCGCGAAGTTTACCGCAAGCTCCGTCCATTTTATGGTCGACATAATCGTCCATCAGAGCAATTAATTCGGTTAACCATGGATCGTTTTCGCACTACGTTTACTCTATGTGATAATACGCATCCGCAGAGACGTCGAACAGTGCGCACCGAAGAAACAATTGCCGCTGTAGAGCAAACTGTTGAAGAGGACCCGAATGAATTGATTCGCCACCGTGCACAGCAATTGGAGCCGACTAACCGACTATTTTGTTCCCGAATTGGATGGCATGAATGTGGATGAGTTGTGGTTCCAACAAGACGGCGCTACATGCCACACAGCGCACGTCACAATCGATTTATTGAAGGAAACATTCGATGAGCGCATAATTTCGCGGAATGGACCTATCAATTGGCCACCAAGATCGTGTGATTTGACACCATTGGATTATTTTCTTTGGGGATATGTGAAGTCGCTCGTCTACGCCAACAAACCAGAAACGTTAGGGGACTTGGAAGCCAACATTCGTGGCGTTATTGCCAACATACGGCCCCATATGCTCAAAAAAGTGGTTGAAAATTGGACCTGTAGAATTGGCTTTATTCGAGCCAGCCGCGGCGGCCACATGCCCGAAATCATATTTAAACATTAATGGCATAAAATTGTCCTTCCAATAAAGCCAAATTGATGGACATTAAAACGATTTTCTTGTGTTTTATTTCAATTCGAAGTTCTATACCTCTGAAAAAAGAGGTAGCAAAGAATATGTCAACAAAGCGTGTCGCAAATACTGAACACAAAAATTATACTCTCTTCTCCATCCGTAAATTGCTGCCAAAATAAATGTTTCCCTTCCAACAACGAATATATTTTCGGACTCAGTTAGATAAATGCAGAGTTAACTTTCTGAGTTTATTTATTCTACTGGATGCCTTCTTATCAACGAATGAAAATTGTACGTGCATTCATTAACTTTTATAATTTTTTCAAATTTCTTATGCCTTTCGTTAATATCAACAAAAACTTCTGGAATAATGAGACAACTGCAACTTAATTGAATCAAGTTCTTTATTTTTTTATTTATTGTGTCTATCATTATAATACTCCGTTCTTTAACTGACGATTAAATTATTTATTTTACACTTAAAAGACGCGTACATGTAAACTAGGCTTGCGTTTTCCGCATGTTAAATTGAATCAATAAAACATAATCAAAGAATAAAAAATGTTAAACAAAGGATTGTGAATTAATATCTTCGTAGAATGCCTTGTGGGTGTTCAAATGTTCGATTTTGTTTTCTTTTAAATAAAATTTGGACGAATACAAGTACCACACATACACACAGCCACACACACACATAAATGGTTTTGTAATTATCATGCTACGTAAAGTAAGTGTGAACGCGCTATTAACTGAGTGCTTAAATACTTGTGTGGGGTTTAAATGAATAAAGTGTTTTAGCTTACCTTGATATGAAATGTAACGGGAATCGTTTTCGATTAATTCATAATTAGCCTCTAAGTCAATCAGCTGCTGCTGGCGATGTTGCTGGTGGTGATGAACTCCCTCGATAGGATTATGGAAACTCATCAATGTGACAAGAAATATTAAGATTTGTAACAACATTTTGTTGTTATTATAAGTTTTATCTAGCGGGTGCAATTTTATCATACTGTAAATATAAACAAAACATAAATTTATTAACAATTAAATGGCAAGTGCTTGTACGACTACGTTTTAATAAATTTATCTAAAAATGGAAACAAATGTAAGGTGAATAAAAAATTTCAGTACGATAACATATCGCTCATAAATAACAGTTAATTAGTATTAATATAGGCGCACAGTCTGTATAAATTTATTTACGTTAATCATTAAATGACGAAACTTGAAAAGTTAACACATGGGGATAACCTTGTAGTTTAAAGTTTGAAAATGTTGAAATGAAAACTTCCTGCGATATGGAGATGTAAAAATGCATATTTTAAGACATAGGCACCTAATTAATGGACCTAAGTGACCCGAAAACTTTCTCTTTTCTAGGAAACCTGTTAACCTAAGTCCAGGTGGCAAGAAAACTAGAAAAAACTAGCCGAAAACATGCCCGCTAAATTTTATATTGAACAATTTATTTCAAACGTTTTCAACACAGCGTACTTCACTTATGTATTGCTTTAATTTTGCATTTTTTTTTAAAGAGAAGTAACACTCAGACAATTAATGCCTACTACTAATACTAGGTGTTACCTTCTTTCGGAAAGGGATAGTGATAGAAGACAGGTGGTGACGAAAGAGATAGAAGAAAGCTTCATTCTTTTACAAATCTGCTTTTTGCACGCTTTTTTAATAATGCAGTGTTGCAGCGCCTTCAGGTGTCAAATGAGGCGCATTAGATTTTGAAGCTGTGCTTAGTAGCCATTTTATTGGTTATTTTACTTCGCCGATAATTCTGCTACTCAATACCGACGAAGGATGTTACATAAGGATTAGCATCTGCTGAAGTCGGTATAGTTCAGAGACCAGTGACTATGCCTTTATCACTTGAACTTTCCTACAACAAATGAAACAAAGGGACACTAATTCACATCAGAAAAATGCGTGGTGTTATTATTTAATGACTGTCGCATACAGAGATTGAACCCAGGATCTTCGGTTTTGTAGTCAACGTGCTAACTACTTCAGCCAACGCCACCCACGCATATAATCTCTTGAATCTTGAGATATTGTAATGATACAATAATTTTTTCACAAGCACTTTTTTGCACTTTTTCAAACTGATTTTTTCGAAACTTTGCACACATTTTGAGCCCGTGTAATGGTACAGTCATATATTTGTTTTCTTACATGTTTTCCCATACATTTTTTATGTAACTCAGGTAACTTGGGTTGCTCCTGACCATGTCGAAATATGTCCATGGAAATCTGCGAGGCTGTCTAAAAATTTGGGTGGAAAGCCACTATAAAATATTCAATCCATAAGCAAGTAAGAAGCAGTAAGGCTTGTTGATAATAAAATCAAATTAATTTCTAAAATTCGTTTACCCAAAACGCAAGAAAGATAATGAAATAACTTCGAAGTGTTTTAAAGAAAATGATTTGTGTTGCAAATAGTGGAAACATACATACATACTAGAGACTTGCGTAAACAGTCTTGAAATGTAAATATGTACGTTATGTTTTTTAAATGTATTCACGTCGCACGTATTATACTAAACCAATAATAAATGCTGTCATACTATAAGCGAAGCACGATGGATGTATTGGTGTACGTGTATATCAGTGTTAACAAGCGATGTCGCCAAGACTGCTTCTTTGTAACAAACACTCAAAAGAAGTAGTGTTGATTTGTGTATGCTTGTTATTTTGCATACTGTACATTTGAGTGTGTGTGTAAGATGCAGATGGCAAGCTGTTATCCTCACAAAAACATAAATGTGAAAAACGGCCAAGTTCCTATCAAAAATTTCCGCCATTAAAAGTTTTGAGATATAAATTTTGACCAAGTTCTTCTTTGCCACAATACCTAACACAGAAATATATTATGTATGATATAAATTTGTAATCGTAAGGGTATCATATAATTTCTAGAAAGGGTTTTTAGATTTTTCTGGTTGGTTTCTTACCTAGACCTACTTGTATATCAAATTTCAGCTCCTTAGCGCAACCTTTAACTTTTAATTTTTATGGGCGTCACGCCTCCCACTTTCCCAAAGTCAAATTTTTTTGGGCTAGTGCTTATTTTTTGTGTCTAGTTTCGTTACAAACGGATAATAATAGCTAGATAAATATTATATCTAAATATGCTGAGCCGCAGGGCATTAAAATGAGGTTTAAATTGTATGGGCGCGCCAACGCCCACTTTTTTAATAAAAAAATTATAGCCTTGCATTACCGCAGTATGTATGCCGAATTTAAATAAAAAAGCTTCCACTAAGCGCCTTATATTAGCTTTTTTAATTCTGACTTTTATGGGCGTAGCACCGCCCTCCTGGTTAAAATTTCCGAGTTTTCAGATTTTTTGATTTTGTTTCTCACCTAGACCTAGCTCTCTATCGAATTTCAGCTCAATAGCACAAACTTTAATTTTTATGGGCGTAGCCCCGCCCTCCTGGTTAAAATTTCCGGGTTTTCAGATTTTTCTGGTTCATTGCTCACCTAGATCTTCTCGTGTACGAAATCTTAGCTCTCTACCTATAGCGGAAGTGCTTCATCAATTTGATGAGTGTGTCAGTGGTCAGTGAGTATGTTTTAAAATATGCACTTTTTGCACCTCTATATCCGGTTCACCTAAAAACTACAAAAATCGTGTCTCAAGAAACATGGAAAAATCATCGTGAGAAATACGTGTTACTTTAATTAAAACTCTGCCTAACTATGTACTTGACCTTAAAAACTTCGGTTGAACAAAGCCGTTTTCATTTCTAAGAAAGAGGGAAAAACACTACTTGAGAATAAATAAGCAATTGTTCCTGTAAATAATACTCATTACAGTTTGAATAATAGTAAAAAAACATTCATCCTATCATACCTAAAACAGGGGCTCTACTCTCCATTTCGAAATGAAAGAAAACGCTTTCGAATCTGTATGTTAGTAACATTACAATTTGAAAGCATTTGCTTTCGTTTCGAATTACAGATCAATCCCTCAGATATCATTAAGATTAATAATTTAATGTGTAGTTTCCACAATGCAAATAAGCCACTTGTCTAGGAAATTTGTATAGGAATCACTCAAAAATTTGAGTGCTTTTCACATATTTTTTCTAGACAAGTCGCTTGCTTGCATTGTGGAAACTACACCCCAGCTGGAAAAGTAGACATTAATTACATACATAATTATATAATTAGAGAAATAATGTATTATTTTCCAAAGCAAGACAATGTTTTCTTTTAGAAACGAGAGGGTAATTTTATCAAACACAATAATTACAAATTGATTACCACGTGAATTACCACATCGGCAGAAAAATAATCAGGGCTATCATGAATAAAATTCCGCGTGAAATTTTTCCCGGGGAACAATTCCAACTAATTGCAAGTAATAGGGATAACAAAAAATTCTAATTGGAAAAGGGAGAAATTTCACGCGGAATTTTATTTATATATATTATATCCTGTAATTCCTAGAAGGAACATAGGGCCACGGAATTTTATTTATGATAACCCTAAATGTATAGTTTTTGCTTGTCACGACTGTTATGAATTATAGAA
Source organism: Tachina grossa (assembly GCA_949987645.1). Lineage (NCBI taxonomy): Eukaryota > Metazoa > Arthropoda > Insecta > Diptera > Tachinidae > Tachina > Tachina grossa. Next base: position 127,268,312 of record OX465276.1, on the reverse strand, counting down.
TTCATTCCTCACACGTATTAAAATAATTCATTTATTTCCTAGTAGTCTTGTGTAGTTCATGAACGAACTAGTTCAAATGAACGATTCAGTACTTTGAACTAAGTGAACTAGTTCAATTGTTTTACGGTGTCTAGTTCAATTTTTGAACTAGTTCATTTTTTGAACTAAGAACTAATACACAAAATGATCTAACACAGAGGCTGTGAACTAAATGTTTTCAATGTTTTGCTTTAATTTTTTTTTCATCGCTGGCAACTACCAAAAGTGCAATAAACAAGAAAACACAAGTAAACACTTTATACTGCCCTATTCATAAAAAATATTTTGGATTTATGAGATTTTTTTATAAATGAAATTTATTTATTAATTAATTAATTTTAGTTTTCATAAAGTATTTTAATCATAGAATTTGTGTTTTTAATATTGTCAAAGACCACACACAACACTCATACATACATATGCATGTAGAATTGTAGATGTAAAATCGTTGAACTAAAAAGACCTAACTAGTTCATTGAACTAAAAAGAGCGATTGAACTAAATGAACGAACTAGTTCATTTACAAATATTGAACTTAAATGACCGGTCACTGAAATGAACTAAATGGCACAAGTCTATTTCCTAGGACATGCTCTGTGTTAACAGTAATGAATTCTGGAATGAAAAAGTATATATGCTGTACATTACCTTCTCCTTTACTATTCATTACCTTTTCCCAGTGGGACATTAAAATGTGTTACTGCTTGTTCTCACATAAACTTATTATTGCATTAAAATTTGTACGTAAAAAACGTTTTATATAGACATATGTATGTACGTTTATAAAATAAATGGCTATGAAATTCTAAGAACGCTTTTAACTTAATTCTACACAAGATATTTGTGCTGACTAAATGATGTTGATGACCAAGAATACCAATTTAGAAATTTTTATTATCAAGACTGATTCAATTAGCAAGTTTGAGATAATGCTGAAAAGCCATTCCGCTTCAAATTTTTGGATCGAATAAAAAGTGACTAAAGTCGATCGAAGTTTTTAGAAGCTTTGTAATTTTAATAAATTTTACGCTTTCAAACATTTTTAACATAAAAATGAAAAAAATAAAACATTGCATTTAAATTTTCGTAACAAATCAAAACAAAATAAAACGGCTTAGCAAAACCTTAACTAAAAGGTAGACATTTACATATGCACTAACAAATAAGAAAAAAAACAAAATTAAATTAACTACACACTAGTGATGTAACGAATGTCAATTTTTGATATTCGCGAATACGAATATTTGAAACTATATTCGCGAATACGAACACGAATATTCCATTCATATTTATGCCTGCAATATGAAATATTTAAAAATTGTTTTGAAAAAGAACTTCATACTCCTGTTGATGTACTTTAAAGTTAATAAAAACTACCCAAAATTTTAATGCTCGTCAGTAAATAATATTTGAAAATGATACAAAGTACAAAATTCTATAAAAAATTTAATGGATTCGTACAAACTAATATGTGTTTCCATTTATCTAAATTTAGTTTAGGATTTATGCATTTATTTATTTAATTTTTTTTGGAAAAATATTCGTATTCGCATTCGCCTGAATTTGACGAATACGAATACGAATATTTGAAATTGGCCAAATATTCGGTAATTCGAATACGAATACGAATATTCGTGCATCACTTCTACACAGCATGTCACTAAAAATTAAGAAAACGTATATAAAATTTTACTATATGCGGTAATTGTTTAAATACAAATTAATTTGTTGGCGAACATTATTAGGCCTGTTCTGAAAATCACTTTTTATCACAAAATATATTGAAATCACGTGATTTTTAGCCGGCCTTTTAAATGGCTACTGATTTGAAATAACTTTTTCGAAGTAAATATTTCGTTTAGTGTTGAGTAAAAATGTCTCTTAATATTTCATGTGATGTGTTTTCTATTTATGTCTACACACAAAACCATTGTCACATATATTCATAGTCAAAGCAAAGTATACTTTCAGAATTTAAAATCAGTATTTTGTATGGGGATACTAGTTTTAAATTCTTACAGTATTACCCGTTTTCCACGCGCAAAGTTTACTTAGCAAAGTCTTAATTCAGCTGTGTGAAAGACAGAGGTAGTAATATAATCTCTTTCTGTCTTTCAGCTGAATTAAGAATTTACAAAGCAAACTTTCCGTGTGGAAAAGGGATATACATATAGGTACTTTGTTTTGACTACAAATAAACTCCATTAATATTAAAAAGTTTTTAGTTGGTTGGTTCTATCGTAGATATTTCTGAGTTTGCCAAAGTGGCACAATCTGGTATGTAATATATATAGGATCATGTTTATAGGATCATGTTCTTTATTTTAAACAAAATGTAATTATTGTTCTGAAGTTATTTTTATCTTCATATTTTATTCTGTCATTTATTTTCATCTGCACATGCTTTGTAAACTTTTGTTTGAGGCAAAATTTTAAATATCGCGCTCCATGTCACTGCTACGTCCGATTCTGGAATATGCATCAATAATATGGTACGTTATTTACCAAATTCACTCTGAGGCAATTGAATCGGTGCCAAATCAATTATTGTTATTTTCTCCTGCGGGATTACGTTTTAATCCATTGAACTGGTTTTCTTACCTATTACCTATTCTAAAAAGTCGTAACATATCACTTGTATTCACTATTATTAATTAATGGATTTTTAATCAACGAAATTTCGTCTTATGTTCGTCAACATACATCCCGTAATTTCATTCCTCTATCAGTATAAGCTTTTAGAACTAATTATGCTGATGCCGATCGTCTTAGAATAATGTGTAAAACATTTAACCAGGAATCTAATCGTTTCTTTCAACAACGAGCTGATTTGATCCCGTTTTTTCAGTTTGAGATTATGGCATTCGATATCGAAAAATATTATTCCATTGTACGTTAGCGATTGACACAATCTCAAACTGAAAAACGTGATAGAATCAGCTCGTTATCGTAAGTGACGATTGGACCCCAGTTGTATAGATTTAATGACTTGTTATTAAATGGTAATGTAGTAAAAAATACTCATAATAAATTCTTGTTGTATTTTTTTTAATATTTTTTTAATTTTTTAATGTTTTGAAATGTTAATTAATCACACCTATCGAGAATATTGTTTACCTCAACATTTTTCCCGTTTTCCAAAATTCCAATCGCGAATAATTTTTCACTGGAAATGTTCTCCCTTTCTTTATTCTAATTATTTCATTATTTTTAACTAGGATTTTTCACTTTTCCCTTGGCGTTGTTCACTTTAATTTTGCAGGTGAATTGAATTATTACCTCTAATAATTTCGATATTTTCCTTCGAATCAAATATCACAAGAGTTATAAATATTTATTTTTAGGATAATATTAGTAAATAAAATTCACGACTGTGAGCAATAATTCCCTGCAACACCTCTCTTCATGGAGTAGGAATCTGTTTGGTTCACACATAGTAAATTTCATGGCTGTACTCGTACACCGCGGTGGTATACTAAATAATTTGTCCCACTACAGCTGGAATATATAAAAACACAACTTAAAAAAATAATTTGGAACCTAAAATTTGCCTATTTCTTTTTATTAAACTTAAATTTGTTTGATTTTAAATTTATTTTTAATCTCTACAAATCTTCTTCCCTTTTTAGGGTTCCCTATTGTTTTCGTTACGCTGTCCGTCACAGGCTATTTCCTCGAGAACCGTAAGAGCTACGGATCTGAAATTTGGACATAGTATATAGAACTTAACTATAAAAATACTTGATAGTTAAAAACTAAAGGGTGTTCCAAAACGAGCAACGAAAAATGTTAAAAATGTATATATAGACTTGAAATTTGTGAAGTTATTGTATTTTTATACAGACTAAAAAATTAACACTAGAATTTAAAAAAAAATTAATTAAAGAGTGTTCCATCCCTTAATGTAATTTTGACTATGTAATTTTTAATACTTGCCGTATTTTGGAAACCGTAAGAGACAAACTCTTTAAATTTTGTAACACGGTACAACTAAAAAATCCTAATATTATAAAATCGCCAAACTGAAAAAAAAAATCGCCAAGAACCGAAATAAATCGCCAAAACGAAAAAAGAGCCAAATTAAAAAAAATTCTGAAACAAAAATAAATTTCCAAAGACCGAAAAAAAAATGAAAAAAAAAATTGCCAAAATTAAAAAAACTACAAAATTAAAATAATGCCACAAACCGAAAAAATCACCAAAACGAGCAAAATGCGTCAAAACTAAAAAAATCGGCTAATCGAAAAAACGCTTAAACTAAACAACGTCAAAACTAAAAAACGCTAAAAACCGAAAAAATGCCAAAATATGCATATATTATATAGGCTAAAGTTCGTATAGTATTACATACATATCTTGCGTTCGTACGGACCCCTTCGTGCGGTACTGAAAGTCTCATTTTACTGAAATCATTTATATTCACTGGGACTGATAGCGAGGAAAAAATTCCACGGGAGATCCACGTTCGCATTTTTCCCTTCGAGGGGAGTAAAAATTTCACGTAAACCAAAACTTCACTAGATATTCACAATAGAGGAAAATATCAAAAATCATCATCATAAATAATCACATAGGCATATGTAAGTGTTGTTTGGAATTATTACCAATGAAGTAAGTACAGGTAGTTTTTTTTATTTAATTTATTTTCACTTAACATTTCAATTAAGAAAATAAAAAAAAACGAAAAAAATAGAATCACGCCGAAAAACGCAAAATCATGTGATTTACAAAACAGCATAAAATCGTCCCTGCGTGTTTTTAAATCGGTTCGTGATTGAAACGAAATAATTTTCAGAACTGGCCTGTATATAAACTCATTTAAGCGTCTAACTACAAAAAGAGTTTGCAGACTTTAATAAAAATATTTTCAAAGAAATACGATTGTCCCCTCTCCGTGCCTACATATATTGTTTATTTTTGAAATTGAGCCATCTATCCGCGGAGAGATTTAAAAAATTATTTAAAAAATCTGAAATTTAAATGCTTGTTTCAATATTTTTTATTATAGCATTTTTGATTTTCATCAGATTTTAGTCCATAGGGACTTACAATTTTCGAAGCAGAATGAACTATTGAATTAATTCTGTGGCAATAAGTAGTAGTAGTTTAAGTCGACTCAAGCAAATCAGTGCTTATTTGAAGTTTCGACGCTATCTCAAAGAAATTTAAAAGATTTTACGCATGATTCTATTTTCCTATGAATTTCTCTGTCCATATGTAGCATTTTAACTACTGCAAATTCAAACTGGAACATAATACAGCATAATAAAGCTAAATTTCATCAAATCTACTTAAGTTACTTTTCCATATTCCCACAGAAATTATAAAACTATGTATTCTTTTTTTGAAGAAAATTCATTTTCGATCTGTTATAACTGTACGTTCAAATAATTTTATGCATTATGCGATATACCTTTCCAACAAGATATCATTTATTTTAAACGAACTCTGGGAGAAAAAGACGAAGAAAAAATCAAATGTACCGTTATACCTAAATATGGGAAACGAACGAAATAGAAAATACTTTCTTCGTGTTCGAAAGTTATCTTGGAAAATTTGAATAAAAAATGTTAACATTACTATAATAACACTGTGCAAACTAGTGTAATTAGTGTGCTGTTAAAATTTTATATCCATTTGTTGTTCTTATTTAATTTTACCCCCTAATTACTCTACCAAAAACCCACATTAAAAATAATTTTCAACAAAAAGAAATGGTTGGCGTAACTGGCCCGCTTAAGGCATACTGTCATTAATTAAGATCATAATTATTATCAATTCATGTGAATCTATCCAATTTATTTGCATACCTTTATATGCTCTTTTTAATGAGCTGGAATATTTAATAAAATCGTATAAAAACTTTATATGATTTATACGATCAAATAAAACAAAATTAATTTATTTGCAATTTATACTCCAACCAAATAAAAGAAATAATAAAACAACATTAGATCCGGATTCCGGAATAAACGGATTGATGTATGTATGCATGTCTGTAAATAAGTATGTATCTTTAAAATACGAAAGTATCTAATGTCAGCAACTGTGTTGTATCTGACTATGAGTACATAACTGTTTTAATAGTTTGTTTACCTCTAAAAATTAATATAATCCGCTTAAAATTTTGTTAAGATCATTAAGTTTATCCAAGATTTGAGGAAGTTGTAAAGGCTTTTCAAAAAACATTTTTGCACAAAATATTTATATTAGGAAAATTATTTATTGTTGCATATTTTTGCATAAAACAGATTATTTTTAAAGCATTTTTTTTTTAATTTAAAAACATTTATTTCATTTCTTATTTCAGTTATAACTTCACTTTTAATGTAATATTTCTGATAAGATTTTTTGTATTTTTTTTTTTCAACCACATCAAATTACGAATATCGATTGTGGTTTTATTTTACATAAACCAAAAAAAAAAAAAAAAAAATATGCACATATTTATGTAAGATACTTTTTTTTAACTTTGACAACAAACGCATGCGTTCAGTTTTCTTAACACGAAACGTTAACAGCGAAGCATAAGCACGAACTGAATTTTCAAACTATTGGATTCAAACTCAAAACCCTACAAGAGAGTCAAAACGAATGACAAAGCAAAATACAAAAATACAGCATAAACAATACAAAATGTTTATGAAGATCGCGGACAAAATAAACTGAAAAGAGTAATAAATATTTAGAGCAGTGTTGCCAGAAATCGAAACTGTTAAGAAACCAAATATGATATATTATATCTCAATCATTCATTATAAAAATACCTCTGCACTAGAGATGTAAATCTCTATACAAGACGAATTTCTGGTCATGTGTTCGTGATTGATTTTTCATTTTAATCCCGTGAACATGCATAACTGACATTTTATTTCCTCAAATTGTTGCAGTTAAAAATTTTCAAACTAACTGTGGAAAATTTGTCAGTATTTTCTGCATTTCTTAAAAACAAAATGATTTTGATAAGCTTTTATAGTAATCAAAGACAGTTTCATTGATTTCAAATATAAATTTTTTTTGTTACATTGTGAGCCTGAGTTTTCATGATTGTGGTTAATATTTCATTGCACCCTCCTAAGCGTGCATCAGCTCGAGCCAAAAAAGTCTTAAATTTAAATTATTTATTTTGGAAATGCATGATGTAATTAGTTATAACTATGGCAACAAGCTGTTCACTCAAAAGGTATACTTATCAATGGATCTTTTATGGTTAATAACCAAACTTCTCTTGGTTTTGCCTTCTAACAACCAATAATTTTTCGCTGCTGAGAAAGTACCGAACTTGAAGTTTGATTGCAGGGCCGGTATTTCAGGTTTACAACAAGTTTAAAAAAAAACCAAATGCACTTGATTACTTTGTTACTTTTCAAAAGCTGGGGCCTAATTCCCGCATTCGATTGCGAGCGAGTTATTACTCGAATGTGCGAGTTTTTTTAACTTTTGGGATTTTCGCATTCGTTTTCGAATAACACATATCGAAATTTCTAATGACAGCATTCGATAACGTGCATACATTCGAATGCAACCGTTCGTGTTTTTACTCGCAAGCAAAAAGGCATTCGAAATCATGTTCAACATTGGAAAAGCGAAGAAAAAGAGAATGTATGTTCAATATTTGACTTATTTTTTTATAAATGAATGAATGCACAAATGTACGTATAAAAAAATACAAATTAAAGAATTTCTAATTGACTTTAAATATAACAAAACACACTGACTTGGCAAATAATATTTTGATTAAGAGTTGTCGGGGAAAATAAAAAAATCAACCAACTCTGGGAGCATCTAAATAACAAATTAACTGCATCTGGTCAACCAATAAAAGAATCGAAAATGTGGCTAGTGCTCTATTCGCTAGCCTTACACTTATTTATTATTATTAAAGTATTAATTAAATTAAAATGAAAATAAGATTTATGTATATTCGTTTCTTTTTTCTGCATATACGTGTGTATGTACGTACATACATATGTTTTTTCGCACATACATATATACAAACATATGCTTTTGCTTACAATTTATTCAGTGTTGTGAAATAAGTTTATATATAAATTTATTTGCCAATTTTCAACACTGAAACAAAAACTCGATTCGCTTGGTAACGAGTGACATCATCAGAAAACTTCTTGCCATCGAACTTAATTTCTATTCGAATGCAATTCTGTTCACGAGTCCAGGAATTAGGCCCCTGGTGAAATTGTGAGAGTATGTGTGTTTTGAACTACCCCCTAAACCAAATACTCCGAATTCGCAAAGAATTCGTAACGTCTAGTCGAGGAAATCTTCCGATTTTATAACCGAAATATTAGCGAAATGGTAACGATTTTTGTATGAAACGGTTGGCACGACTTCACAACGATAAGTCGGTACGAATTCCAAACGACATGGGGGTAGTGGCTCTTTTTGTTTATGCAGCAGATTACCACTTCACCGTCATGTTGCTGCTTTTGTCGAAATAGTTTGGATATATGTATGTATGTAGATATGTAGACATTTATTACACACATACTTATATTTTTTACAGTTCTTTTTTATTTATTAAACTTTTTTAAAACAAAACTTAACTTATTCAGAGAAACTAACGAAATGTCTTAACGAATTCGATACGACAAGTCTGATTTCAGAAAAAGTCGAAAAATTTTGTTTAGGGGTATCCATGCTTGTATATGGAATAGTATTTCGGTATAGTGTGCATATCTTCAGACTTGTATCCAGACGCGAACTGTAACATTTGTCTTGTTTGAAAGGCTTGTGTCATTCTTGAATGAATTACTTCAACTGAATGATTTTTTCCAGTGAAAGATTGAAATATATTTTCTTTCATCTTTCCGTTTCATTTTTCTGCTCTTGAGCTAATAGGAATGCTATATGTCTTTACCTAATTCTGCGTAATTCATTTGTTATACCTCTTTGTTTGTGTATTTTTGAAATAAAAATGCGTATTGCTATTTCAAAAACGATCTTGATCTCTAACTTGAAAACTATTTCCAACTTTTCTAATTATTCTATTAATATTAGGTTAGGTATAAGAACTTAACGTAGCCATAGCATATTAAGGATTTTAAAAATCAAAATCCGTTATGACTTGGTAATAAGAAAAAGCTATAATTATTAACAATTCTAGAACTTTGAACTTAGTTTCAGAGAAAACCATTTGAAATTCTACTCAGCTCACCAGTGCTCATACGTGCTCTTTTTCTATTAATTAATTTGTACCTTGAATGAAATATCTTCTATCACTTTACGTGTATTATAATGTTGATGATGACTACAATTCTGTTGAAGTTATATATGATTCACTACTTGATGAATTTTTTGGAGCGATTTCTCCTCATCCCAAGTCAAGTTTGGTTGACAAGCACACATAAGGTATTCAAGAGAGTACTGAAGATGGCGCACTAATACGCTTTCAACCAAATTTGCCGTGTGATGACGGAAAATCTTCCCAAATTAAAGCAAACTTCATCGGAAGAAAATTATATCTTCCATGATGATTTTTTTTAAATTATTTATAACCATGTTAAATTTGGAGTACAAAATCATAATCATAAGTCGTATATTGGAAGTACTCGTAAAAATTTTATTTTTGAGAACAAAAATATTTTGTGAATAAACCCGATTTCAAAAACAAGATTTTTATTTAAATACTAAAGTTGATAGGAATACTTACTATAGTTAATGTGGAAAAATGTTAAATCCAAGTTGAAAACATTCCAACGGTCCAGGTCGTTTAGAATTTAAATAACCAGCCAATACTTACTTACGATCGTTTTAATGTGTTCGATTTATATAGTATTTTATGTATCGAAGAAAATAAAGCAAAACTGCCGAGATTAAAGGTCGTGAAAGACCAGTAAACCGCATTAGTTTTATACCACATCAAACATTTTGCGAGAATGCTCAATATAAGCAGATGAGAAAAATTCGAACATCAGCCTTTGATTTGATCGATGAAAATCTAGCAATGACGCGCAAACCTGTGGCATGCCACTACTATTCTGCTAAATGATTTCTCCTTTTTGTACAACTTTTTCAGCTTCCACGAGTACAAATGCGTGTCTGCGATCGCTGGTCACTGCGATGCTGGATGTCTTTTAGGTTCATGTGATAATTTTTAGGGTTCCGTACACCAAAGGCGAAAAGGAACCCTATTGTTTTCGCTACGCTGTCCGTCTCTCCGTCACACGGTATTTTCTCAGGAACCGTAAGAGCTACGGACCTGAAATTTGGACAGAGTATGTAGAACCTTGGCCGCTCCAACAACAAATACATGAGAATTAAAAATTAAAGGGTGTTCCAAAACGAGCAACGAAAAATGTTAAAATCCCATTTAATATACATACAATTGTATGAACATATGTATATTGAAACTTGAAATTTTTAAAATTAGTGTATTTTTATACAGACTACAATAATTAACACTAAAATTTAAAAAAATTAAAATTAGGGTGGTCCATCAGTTAATGCAGTTTTGACTATGTAATTTTGACAATTTGCTATATCTTGGAAACCGTAAGAGGTAAACACTTGAAATCTTCAAAAACGGTAAAAATAAAAAAACCGAAAATTATAAAAAAAATAATCGCCAAAAATTAAAAAAAATCGCCAAAACGAAAAAAAATCTCCAAACTTAAAAACAAAATTCCAACACTAAAATAAATCGCCAAATTCGAAAAAATCGCCAAAATAAAAAAAAAATGCCAAAATGAAAAAAACGCCAAAAATCGCCAAAACGCGAAAATGTCGCCAAAACTAAAAAAAAATTTAAATAAAATAATCGCAAAAATAAAAAAAATCGCCAAAATGAAAAAATGCCAAAAACCGAACAAAATCGCCAAAACAAGAAAATAAAGTGTCAAAACTAAAAAAGGAGTCAAAACTTAAAACAATCACTAAAAACGAAAAAACGCCAAAACAAAAAAACCGAAAAGACCCCAAAAACGAAAAAAAATGCCAAAACTATATATTATATAGGATGAAGTTTGTATTAAATTACATATCTAGTGTTCGTACGGAACCCTTCGTGCGCGAGTCAGAGTCGCACTTTACTGAATTTATTACACTTAAAGACCTTAACAGATTCTTCTTCATACACACATATCTATGTATGTACATAGTTGTGTATTTTAAAATCCGGAAAGCATTAAGACAAATTATATGAGCATTAGTGTAGTCAACATTGAAAATGCTGATTGGTAACACTGCTCCAAATTCAGAGAGTTGCGGACTCTGTTAACAGTAACAAACAGTACGTATTCGTCAGATACCAACCACTTATGTTGTATGCATGTATGTATGTATTCGATAGAACGAGTTCTGAGTTGTATTTGCTGTTGAGGAGTAGCAAACAAATACAAATTGTAAAAAAGTTTGAAATGACAAAAAAAATTAATTAAACTAGCATTGTGTGCATGAATGTAGAAAAAGATAATAAGAAATCAACTACTACTGTACGAATTTGTGTATACGTAGTGTGTTTTTTCTTGGTATCTAGCACTTCGGTGACGTAGTTGTAGATACGATACGTAACAAACGGGTAGTTGAATACAACACGTACACACAGTTTCAAACATATTGAAATCTTCTTGTGTATTTGGTAAGGTCGTTTAAATTGTATATATGTACTACTTATATTTACTTTACGTTGTATGCGAGAGTACCACTTGACGGTGGTGATAATGAAGTTCAATAAAAATAATGATCATTAATATTAAATGAAAAATTGTTTTTGTTTGTATAAGTGGAGTTACCAGACGTTCCTACTTAATTTTATTATTTACTCAAGGAAGATATACAAATTTCGACGAAAACGTTTAATTATATGTAAAAATCATCTAACACAATCTAACTAAAAACTATTAAAGGTCACTGACCTCAGAACACCGGTACAGAGAAACAAGTCGAGGCAAAATTATCGGCGGCGGCGGTAGTTTTGTAACCGGCGCGGCGACGCGCCGAGAGAATTTTCGGCGGCTCAAATAAGCATATGAAAATTTAAAGAGCAAATAAAAATTGAAACTGAAAATTGATTTTCAAAATTTCTTCTCCGAAATTTGTCTTTTGGAGCAGATAAAATTTCGGCTGGTTTTGAGCCGATGCGAGCCGATACAATCGGCGGCGGCTTGATACACAGAATAATAACCGGCAGCGGTGCGCCGTCGGCTTCGAGCCGGTCGACTTGTTTTTCTGCACTGGTAGATTTTTATTCTACTTAACTTTATTTTCGTCATGACTCAGCAAAATTATGTAGTCAGAATGTAAAATTAAAGTTAATTTATTACAAATTAATGTACGAATCTTATTTGTTTAAAGGTTCATTTTTTAAAGGTAAATTTTTTTCTAAGGTACGAATGTAATTTTAAATAATGATGCAAATAATTGCTTAAGGCTGAGTTAGCCGACTGTAATGTAATGTAACTGCAACAGTAGGAAACAGCTGATCGATATCTTATACAAAAAGTAGGCTACTTTACATTACATCTCTATAACCACTTTTATTACTTTTCGCATAACAATATCGATCAGCTGTTTCCTACTGTTACAGTTACATTACATTACAGTCGGCTAACTGAGCCTTTGCATTATTGCTTTATAAGCCTTTAAAAGAGTACTACCCATTAAAAGATCTCGCAAAATGTTTGTTGACAATGTAATTAGATTCTCTATGGACCATTATTACAACCTAAAGATAAAGTTCCTGATAGTTAACCTTAACATTAGCTAACGTGAACGATAAAGTGAAAATTATTTTTTTTTTCATTATTACAACTGTCTGATCAAATAAATAATACAAATGATGTATTGTGGCAACATTGTACGTGTAATAATCAAAATATATTTACCTGCCACATAACATCCTAAAATTAACTACATATTTGTAAGTTGTAATAATGGCCATATGAAGTATATCTATAGATACTGGAATTTGCAAACGATTTTTGCTGTAAGCTTTATTAACTGTTACTACGCTTATACGCAGGGCTTATTTGCAAATAAAACTGTAAATTGTTGCCATATTATTGTTTTTATTGCGACTTACTAATTCAGAAATCTATTCACGATTAACGCACTATTTGCAAATAAAATGCGAATGTTTGCTAATAAAAAGCAATAAATTGATAGAATATTGCACAAAAAACATTGATAGAAGAAAATAATGACAATAAAAACAAATTATTGTTTGTTGTTTTATACATTTACACAGATTTTTAGCAAACATAAGTAAATTTTCTATAGAAGTTCTACCAAGTTTGTGTACTTTTGATATGCCGTATAAACAGTGAGTTAATTTATTTGCGAATATTTTTATTTGCAAATAGTGCGTGTATAAACGTATGTAATATTACCAAAGACAATTGATGTTTCAGAGCACAATGCACTTTTGATTTTTTTTACAATTGCTCAAGCATTCCGATTCTTGCCGAACAAGGGAATCGGATAACTTTTGCGCAGATGATGGTCTCAATTCACACGGCAGCGAATACAAAGGAATCCTATGCATTCCAATATGTGTATAGTATTGATGCAAAGTATTGCTAACTTCTTTTTAGGGCTTTCGCTGCGATGTTAGTAAGAAGATAATTTTGTGTATAACAAAGTATTTTAAATCTCCTTTGTGATTTCATAGATAGCTAAATATTTTAAAATTAAAAAGATTATCCTGGTCAGCGTGACCGTTTGACCGACTAAAGTGGCAAATTGCCACTTTTTCGACTGCCTTGCCACTTTTTGTCCTCCTTTTTTTAGGGTGAGTTATATGAAAATACATTAAAAATTAAAAGTTTAGTGTAGTTTTATCGTTTTTTTTTTAATTTTGCCCCTTTTTTTTTGATAAATCCTCTTTTTGAAAAATATCATCGGTCAGCCTGATCCTGGTGTTATCTCAAAAACTGTAGAACTTTTTTTAAAACAAATCTTTTTCTTATATTATTTTTTATAAAAGCTTTAATAGGCAACACTGCTGATGGCCACTACGAATAAAAATAGCTGTAGTATTCTTATGTAGCATACAATAAGTCTGAAAGTAACAATAATACTCGTAGAAGATCAATACTCTGCCTCGGATCTTTTAACTAGGTGACAGTCCTTGGCGACTTGGCTTACTAAATTATGGCTGACTTCCAAAATCAGTCAAGACAAAGTTTTTATTCTTTTCGGATTTGTGAAACATGTAGCCATGAGCATCAACCAATGCGCTGATTGGTTGTTTGCTGCCTTCTTAATACTCGTACTTGTCCACGACATTTTAAAAGGGTGTACATTATCAATCTTTTGTAATGTAACGTTATGAGACACTACGATTCGTTCTAAGACAAAGCAATTGATGTTTTGAAAGTCAGCCTATATATTTATATACATACATCTTTACTGCTCTGATTGAATGTTAAGCATAGGCGTATAAATGCCATTCTGGGGGATACATTGCCCCCTCCCCACCCCCTCCCAAAGAACAAAATATCCTTGCAATAATCTTTGCTTATCAAAGAAGGGTTACATAGTCGTAAACACACGATATGTTTCTTTATTTTTCCAATATTGTCGCGTAAGCATGTTAAATCGATTTCGTACACCGTTATAGAGAAATGTTATTGAATGGCCTTCCTGTTAGTTGTGTCGCTACTTTCTTTGATAGTCGCATTCTCATTCCAGGGAGACCCGATTATAAACCGTTCACCCCTTTCCACAACCACGCACATACTTGACTATTACAGTTGGCTGTATTTTATCATGTACGCAGTAGAGTTGTGTCCAACAGCTCTTTTTGAACTAGTTTGAGAGCATTCGAATCAAAAGTTGTTTCAAACCCATTTAATTTACATTGACGTTTTTGGTATATTTACACAAAGCCATTCGTCGTGTTTTTACTTCCCTGATAACTTTGTTCCCCGCCAACATAAAATTCTAAAGCTTAAACCATAATTAGAATTATTTCATGTCACTTCATATGCATATTTTAAGGCATACTCACTCACTCACTGACAGACTTACTGATTCACTAAAATCTGAAAACCCTAAAATGTTAAGAAGGGGGCGGGGCTACGCCCATAAAGCTCACAATTAAGTGCCTGCCCCACAATGTCGACAACGTTCGACTTGTCGCACAGTTACAAAGCTAAAATTTGTTTCTATTTTGAATGTAAGCGTGCGACAAGTCGAACGCTGTCGACATCGTGGGACAGGCTCTAAATATTACGATAAGGCAAGGCATACATTTTTTTTTGAAAATGCGGACGTTGGCAATATTTTTACGTTTCTAAAGAAGTTCTCCTTCTAATAATAGATATTTGTTCATTTCTTTACACGAAAAAAAAAATTTTTGTCAAGTAAGCATATTGCCTAGAAATGATATGATACCCTGAGGATTAGTGCTAATTTACACAATGCAAGTCTTATTGCTAAGCTGACTAGTTTGTTAGGAGACAGATAAGAGGGAAAATAAAAGTTTCTGTTCCCCTCGTCTCACTCTCCCAACAAACTAATTAGCTTAGCAATAAGACTTGCATTGTGTAAATTAGAACTTACAAATTTATATAATGCATAGCATATTTCAGTGAATGATACTGTGCCAAACAATAACTTGTTCAAAATTTTGATCTCACTACTTTTGATGGCCGACATTTTGGAAAGGAACTTGGTCTTATTTCACATTTATGTTCTTGTGAGCATTGACGAGTCACTAATTTCCGAAGATTTATTTAAGTGCTTGGCAAATGTATCTGGTAACCTCTAAGAGATATTTGACCGGCCGCTTGATGACGACGATGATGGGTTTATTTGTATATTGCCGTTTGCTTTGCCTGCATTTAAAAGAACTTTATTTAATATATTATTTGAGAGACACAACACATGATAGATGACAAACAAATAAATAACGAAGCAAAACAAAACATTTAAACGAACTGACAGACAAACAATTCAACCATGCCAAACATAACACGTACGTTTTTATTCACAATACGATTCTTGTACTTATGGATACAAGATGTACATATGTATATATGCATATGTTTTGGGTTTTTGGATTTGATGGACTGATTATGGATTCACGTACACGTACACGCACACACAGGTATACGCAATCGCTTTTTAGGATACGCTAAATCACACTTGAATGTTCATATTTAGTATTGCTGCTATAACCGAACCTTAAAAATCCCATCTTCTTGAGTGTATAATATTATTTCAACCAACATTCGATCATTATCCGTTCATCCATCTACTGGGAAAGATAAACACAAGAAACATGCAGTCGCATGTACAGTGGCTCACACCGAAAGTCAGGCAAGGCATTGATAAAATGTTATCATTGATATTTAATGACTCTTTAACTATATTTGTTACCCGACTGTGTGATACGCAAAAAAGGGCATTGTGTTTATCACTGAGCTGCCCAAAGTAGCACCAGAGTGCCGAACATCAATCGGCTTTTTATACGTACATATGAATAGACATACGCGAATACATCACTCTCGTGTTTCTCTCGTTGGCCAGCTCTGGTTAATCAGAATATTTATGTATGTATGTGTGTTATTTTGCGGCAATATTTAAACCGAACGATTTTGATGATTCTTACATCATTCGATTTGTCCTAATCTTGGGAGTGTCGCGAAAGATATAACAGTAGTCAAAACTCAATATTTTAAATACGAAGGGTATCATTCGCTTATGATTTTTCGTTTCGAAGGACCATTTAGGATATATGTATAAAGGTTCTACTTGGAAGGTGACTTGACTTGAAGAAAATCGGTTCAGCCGCTTAGCAGATACCACATTTTGTCTTTGACGCCGGAGCTCTCAAACGGTCTGTACGTTGAGGGTTCTTAAAATGTTAAATTTTTGTTATTTACTGTCCTTTTTCATTTTTGTATTATCCTGTTTTATTTTCGCTTTAATGTCACGACATTATTTTAAACTTTTTTATAAAATTTTGCAATCCACTTTGGAAGAACGAAAAATCGTTTTTAACAATTTTTCGTAAGGAACAACGAAAAATTTAAACTTGAAATGGCAAATCAAAACTCAACGGTGAATAAACGATTACACTGCGCAACAGTGGTTTGGAGGTTTAAATAAAAATGGCCCATCCTTATGTATTTTTATCTCCTGGTAACGATGGCGTCATTAGTTTTTCCCTATCAGCTCTAGTTTTAAAGATATAGTGAAATTTAGCATATGCATAATTTACACTACTTTTTGTATTATTCCATTAATATTTCAGGAATGGTCCTCAAAACTTAAAAATACTTTCTGGATTATTAATCTACACAAAAATTTATTTCATATAAATAGAGTCACATTGATAAAAATATATCAGGATATCTTAGACCCGGTTCACACATTTCAACTTTTGTTGCTCAACTCGTAATTCAGCTGTAAGAAAAAAAGAGATATTTGTACTTCAGTCTCCGTCTTTCCTATAGCTGAATTACCAGTTGAGCAACAAAAATTGAAACGTGTGAACCGGGACTTACTGTTATTGCCAGGATGTTAAAAACCGTGTGTTTTTAGTTTAGTCCTGAACGTTTTTTTGATTATAATTTTTTTAACCTGTTATAACTAATACTTATGTAATTACTTTGGTTTGGCACCCACTGACTTACCGCGGACATATTTTTTTCGTACAAAATTCAATTAAAAAATAAAAACACGAAATAGAAATTTCATTCGCATCCAAATTTGTATCCACGTAAGCGAGAGTGGATGTAACATAAAAAACTTTGAGTATTTGGGTATAAATAGCCAAACAAAATCTGCCTGAAGCCTAGATGTGTCATATGGATATGTAACCGAGCATTAATGGAATGAACTCTGATGCCGAATGAAAAATAGGTTTTGCACCAGTAAAAGCCAACTTAACGTTGCATTACAGGAAATATACAACCCAATAAATTGAAATTTTTGTTTATACATATCGTCGGGCGGACAGTTCCTAGTTTGCCTTATGGAACATTTACAAAAAATTTACCTTGTGTACTTTTTTTAAATTCTCTTCCAATTTTTCGTTGTCTTGAATATATCATCCTAATAACTTTTCACGTTCAGGGTAAAAAGTTTAGAAACTTTAACGGCCTGACCCGCGATGTCGACAAGAAAGTTTCTATCGCTTACTTATATTTAAAACAAAATCAAAATAAGAAAATTTATTTTTGTTTTCAATATAAGTAAGCTATAGAAAGTTTCTTGCCGACATCGTGGATCAGGCAAATAAGTTTAAATAAAAACATAGTATGTCCATATCAATTACTTTTATTATTAAATTAAACAAAATATTCTGTCTTGTATTTCATATGTATAATTTTTTAGCGCCAAAATTGGTAATCAGCTGTTGTAGATATTTTACTGGATTTTACAATTTTTCCGTTCGCGTACTTTTAGATGCAAACTTTTTTATTGAGAGTAATTTCTTTAAATTACTTAAGCCCCGTTCAGACTATTATACAAGTATTAATACTTTCATCACATCTTACGATACAGAAACCTAAATACATTCGTTGCGACTGTCAAAAAAATCTAACGTAAAATCACATATTGTGTTCAGAGCATCACACTTCAAATCAAATGTTTCGTTTCAATATACATGATTTAGTTCAAAACATTTGATTTGCCCAAATTAAGTAATTTTCGAAGTGATTTGCCATACATTTTTCATATGAGCAAATTATCTCAAATGATTTAATTTGCTACAAATTAAGTCGAATTTGTCAATGCAACACTGCGCTGCTGCTATTATTACAAATGCAACTCTGGGTCATCCATTATTGATGAGTTACAAATCCGAAAAAGTGACATTTAAGTATTAATTAAAATGGCAGATTCTATTTGCTTATAAAAAGGAAAAAGTAATTTAAAAAAAGAAAGTTATTGTCAATGTTGTTTTCCATTCTTATGTATATCTATCTATCTATATAATTAATAGGCGAACATGTTTTTTGTAATCCCTTTTACGCTGGTACCACTGCACCGATATTAAAAAGATTTATATGGTTTTAAAAGATTTTCTGTACAGATGTGCAGAATCTATATTTTATTGAAATCGGTTTAGTATTTTGGGAGCTATAAGCGTTTAAAGTTGCTACTACTACATGCACACATATTACACACGCATTTATTAGCTTACAAGTAAAAAAAGAAACAAAACATGAGTGTGTGTGTGTGCGTGTTTGTAGTATTTCTCTTGATCTAACAATTTTTTTTCTCTTATTTGTTGTTGTATGAAAGCCATAATACTTAAAGAAGAGAATTGAATAAAGTGAATTACTTGGTTGAAGGGATTTTGTTTATGTTTTTTTAATTTCATGTATTATTTAATTATGCTTGCATATGTATGTAAGTTTGTGTGTGGCTGTGTTTTAATGAATTTTTTATGACGTTTAGATAGGCACATTTTCTTTGAATCTTAAATGATTTACATTTCGATTTTAGAATACGGACGAGTGTGTCGTCCGTTTGGTATATCTAGTGTTTTATTTATTTTGCTGTTCCAAATTATTATTAAACAAATTTGTGTGCTTATTTTAGGTTATAAAAATAAATAAACAATTCACACGTCAAATTTATTTCGAAAATTCGAACATAGAAACACTTACAACACATAATGGAAACACTTCGACATGATTTTCTCAAAACAACTTAATTTGCTCATAATGGAAACGTACTATAATACAAGTAGAAAACAAAACAGCTGTTCAATGAAAATGTCTGTGCTATTCATTTACTAGCGGTGGCAAAACGGTTTCATGCAGGCGGGGACGTGCCGACACTTGAAAAAATTCAGCAGTTAAAAATATTCTATGTAAATAAAAGAAAAAAATTTAAGAAATTTACCGAATATTTACAACTAACTTTGGTGTTATTTGTTCATTAATAATTATCACATGTAATTTGGCTTAAAAAGCGATACGAACTTTAGCCTGTTAAAAATCATAAATATAGAAACAAATGGAGTTCGAATAATAATTAAAATTAACTAAAATTAATAGCCATGGGCCTGTGGCAAAAATTAAATAAAAATATACTTAATAGTAACAAACCAAAAAAAGTTTGTCTTAAGTAGAACAAAAAATAAGCAAATTAACTAACATGTGTATAATTATACCTGATTTACATTAAGCATTTTTTTCATGAAATTAGTTGCATGAAAATTTTTTATTTGCCAATAGGAGGCCTGGAGGAGCAACTTATATCAAAAAATTTGTCAAAAATACATCAGAGATTATTTCTACGCTATTTTTTATATAACATTCTCTTTTATAGCGCTGCAATAAGCAAATAGAAAAAGTTGCCTGCAACAAAATTCATGAAATTTCATGAAAAAATGCGTAATGTAAATCAGGTATTAGTAAAAGAACAAAACGACATTGGTAAGACTGTTGTAAATATAGAGATGGTAAAATTGAGCTAACAATACAAAAAAGCTTTCAGCAAATTGAAATACGATGAATCAAAACAATTCACATTTTCCATTTGCAATAAAATGCTAAGTATATAAAGCAGAAATCTACATCAACTGACACCACACACAGTGGACCAAACACAAAAGAACGCTGATGATGAAGGTTTAGTGTCCTTCGAAAACGGCTGGCTGTTCCGTTCAACTATGTGTTGTTAGTCAGAATATTTACAACTAACTTTGGTGTTATTTGTTCATTAATAATTATCACATGTAATTTGGCTTAAAAAGCGATACAAACTTTAGCTGTTAAAAATCATAAATATAGAAACAAATGGAGTTCGAATAATAATTAAAATTAATTAAGAAAAGATATTACAAAAACGTTAAAAAATTACGTCAACGAAATATACTTCCATACGATTCACTTATTCAAAATTTTGAGCCGATATACATATGACAAAACATTACATCAATGACGACACGCTATCGGCGGCGAAACAGCCGACTTTGAAGTTTGGTTTGTGTGAAAATGCAACCCTGATCTAATGAAAAGTATTATCGTTTAGAAAATTTTCTAAAAACGAAAAAGTCTTATGGGATTTCAAAATTTTTATCGTATTATTTGCCACTTTGAGGACATTTTGCGTTCAGACTATCACACTTGCACGTATTATTTGAATTTTTGACAAGTATAAATACAAAGTATAATAGTCTGAACGCGGCTTAAAGCCATCATCAAAAGTGGCAATTAATACGATAAAAATTTTGACATCCCATAAGACTTTTTCGTTTTTAGAAAATTTTCTAAACAATAATACTTTTCATTAGATCAGGGTTGCATTTTCACACAAACCAAACTTCCAAGTCGGCTGTTTCGCCGTCGATAGCGTGTCGTCATTGATGTAAATGTCTTGTTATATGTATATCGGCTCAAAATTTTGAATAAGTGAATCGTATGGAAGTATATTTCGTTGACGTAATTTTTAACGCTTTTGTAACATCTTTTCTTAAATTTTTTTTGTTATTTACATAGAATATTTTTAACTGCTAAATTTTTTCAAGTGTCGGCACGTCCCCGCCTGCATGAAACCGCTTTGCCGCCGCTAGTTAATGAATAGCACAGACATTTTCATTGAACAGCTGTTTTGTTTTCTACTTGTATTACACATTTGATTTGAAGTGTGATGGTCTGAACACAATATGTGATTTAACGTTAGATTTGTTGACAGTCGCAATGAATGTATTTAGATTTCTGTATCGTAAAATCGGATGAAAGTATTAATACTTGTATAATAGTCTGAACGCGGCCTTAGTATTTACTCAGTTACTGGATTTTACTGGAAAAGTACTCAAACGCACCAAATGTGTGTATTTTATGGGTTGTAACTGTATTGAAGATATACGGAATAGAAGCCTCGTGGCAGGCCAAGCGGTACCACTCCGCCAGCCAAAGAGAAAAATAATAAAAAATGTCATACTTGTTGTCCATATAAAAAAAATCTACTCGTACGTATTTGTAACAAGATCATACCAAAATAGACTTGTGATTCTTTTTTTTTTGTATGAAAAGAACCTTTTTCTGCTTTTTCGCTTGTTTGTTTGCTGTTGTATTTTCTGAAACACATGGCCAATTATTCGAAGCGATTATTCTACTAATATAACACAGATTCACACACAGATACTAATATGCATGTATCGAAGAAATACATACATATTGTTCGTTTACTCAAAGAACGTCATAACTCAAAAAATAAAATTTTGGAGTTGCCGTTGAAGAATTAATCCTCAAATCGTTCTTAATATTGTGTAAAAATTTCATACAAATATCTTGTTTACTTAACTGTTAGAAAAATAAAATTTTCTATTTCCACTAAGTTTTGTGTAAATTCTAAACTTTAAACTCGTTTTCTGGCAAAATATTTTTTTTTGAGTTATGAAATTGTTTGAGTAAATGCGCGATATTCTGGTATGTATGTCTGTGAGCATTTTAAGAGTGCAGTGGTACTTTCATATCTGGTTTACGTTTATGTGGGCTGATGAAATGTGATAGTGGCAAATAAAGTAAAATATTTATAAGTGAAATTTTAAAGAAAATAAAAAAACACAACATGAAAACCCAAATACTAAATAAAATATGCATTTTATTTCCATTTACACTTATTAGAGGGAGTAACTGAGCATAAAGTTAAACCAAGTTGTTAAATGCCAGGAAATTCAAGTTATAACTGATGCTAAAAAGTATTAATATACACTCGTACACACAAAGGTATATGTTGACTTTGTAATTTATAGAACATAAAAATTTGCAAAATCTATTATAATCTACTTTCATATGAAATGAGATTTTAAACAATGAGCGAGTTATCACTCACAGAGAAAAATATTTTGTTGTGTCACAGACATGTATTTACATATGTATTTATTTAGGTCTGTAAAACATATAGACAATTATAACATAATTAATATACTAAGCATATTAATTAATTTATCAGGCCTGTTCTGTAAATCACGCGATTTCAAATCACTCGCTGTTTTAAAATCACAACTTAAAAATGTAAACATAGAAAACAAAAAAAAATAAAAAAATATTACTGTAATTAAATCGCGTTCTAGCTCAGCTCCTGTGTCTGAAATAAAGAGCATAGCTCTAATATTAAGGCCAACACTAAAAATATTTGAAATATTTTGTGATGGCTACCATGATTTCAAAGCGCTGATTTACACGGGCATAATTGTGCTGGCATAACATGCCAGTTTGTAGGTGAGAGAGGCAAAAAGAAGGGTTTTGCGGTTGGCATAACTTTTCAACCAGCTTCAACCCCGCATTAGCAGCATAAAACCAATACACATACAACTTAAAAAACAGCAAATGTTAAATGAATACTAAAAACACTAACACACACACAGCTGTGTATACGAATACATTTTGTGCCAGATGAATTAGTCTCGTGTAATTTGGAAAAGAACAAAAATTGTGCGGCTTAAAAATTGTTCTCGTCTAAACTACCTCAAAGAACATAGTATAGATGAGAACCATTTCTTTTCGAGCATTGCTTCGAAGACAACTAAAATTAATGTTATTCAAATTGTTGCCAGATTTGCAGATTTCTCTGCATTTTGCTGAATTTTCATTGCAAAAATTATAGAGTGAAATTTTTCAGATTTTCTCTGCCAAATTGCAGAGTTTCTAAAATCCTTGTGTAACATCAATATTTCATGTTTTTCTTAAGTCCCTATTTACACTATGCAAGTCTTATTGCTAAGCTGATTAGTTTATTAGGAGAGAGAGAGACGGGGGGAAAAGAAACGTTGCTGTTCCCCTCGTCTCTCTCTCCCTGAAACTAATCAGCTTAGCAATAAGACTTGCACAGTGTGATTTGGGACTTACACCGTAGAACAAATAACCATGGTGTTACTGTCAGAAACATACACATAAGAAACACTCACAAATAAGTATTTTTTGACGTTTAATTTAGCAGTAACCATACCACCAATATAAAAAAGTGTAAAAAAGAAACTAAAAAATCTGTGCAAAGATATATATATGTACGTATATATGTATATATCGCATAATAAATCATAAACAGTCACAACTTAAAGTTATGAAAATTGTTTTGTTTTTTCATGGACCGCAAAAATTTCTTTTGCAGCAAAGAAGACTTTGCTGAACATTTGAAAATTTTTTTCCACTAATGAACATCTAGAATTTTTTGAGTTGTGACTGTTTATGATTTAGTGTGCGATATATGTATGTGTGTATACACTTTTGTTAATGATTATTTTTATTAAACAATTTGTAATATCATCATATGTTTTTGTATAGCAAGATAATTCATGGTAATTCGAAAACAAAATAAGAAAATACACATGTACATGAGGAACATATAACTTTCTCCTTTTTAGGGTTCCGTACACCAAAGGTGAAAAGGAACCGTATTGTTTTCGCTACGCTGTCCGTCTGTCCGTCACACGGTATTTTCTCAGGAACCGTAAGAGCTACGGACCTGAAATTTGGACAGAGTATGTAGAACCTTGGCCGCTACAACAATAAATACATGAGAATTAAAAATTAAAGGGTGTTCCAAAACGAGCAACGAAAAATGTTAAAATCCCATGTAATATACATACAATTGTATGAACATATGTATATTGAAACTTGAAATTTATAAAATTATTGTATTTTTATACAGACTACAACAATTAACACTAAAATTTAAAAAAATTAAAACTAAAGGGTGGTCCATCAGTTAATGCAATTTTAACTATGTAATTTTGACAATTTGCTATATCTTGGAAAGAGGCAAAAACTTGAAATTTTCAAAAACGGTAAAACTAAAAAAACCGAAAATTATAAAATCTCCAAACCAAAAAAAAAAAAAAAATCGCCAAAAATTAAAAAAAAATCGCCAAAACGAAAAAAATCGCCAAAATGAAACAAAACGCCAAAATGAAAAAAACGCCAAAAATCTAAAAAAAATCGCCAAAACGCGAAAATGTCGCCAAAACTAAAAAAATTTTAAATAAAAAACATCGTAAATATAAAAAAAATCGCCAAAAATAAAAAAAAAAATCGCCAAAATGAAAAAACTCCAAAAACCAAAAAAAAAAAAAAAATCGCCAAAGCAAGAAAATAAAGTGTCAAAACTAAAAAAAGAGCCAAAACTTAAAAAAATCGCCAAAACCGAAAAAACGCAAAAACCTTCGAAAAAAAAACGCAAAAACCGAAAAGACCTCAAAAACGAAAAAAATGCCAAAACTATATATTGTATAGGATGAAGTTTGTATTAAATTACATATCTAGTGTTCGTACGGAACCCTTGGTGCGCGAGTCAGAGTCGCACTTTACTGAATTTATTTTTTTTTGAAGTCGGTTAATAATTCGAAAACAAAATGAAAAACAATTCAAAATGTTATTTTAGTAGATTTTTTTGCCGATTTTTTAAAATTATTTTTCAGATTTTTTAGCCAATTTTTGCAGATTTTTGGTAACATTTTCTGGCTAGAAAGCTGAAATTTGGGTATAGAAGTAGGCCTAGATGAGTTACGAAATTTTTAACCAAGGGAGCGGGGCTGCGCCCATAAGGCTCAGAACTAAAAAAACAAATCTAAGGCGTTTTACGTAAGCGATTTTATTGAAATTTGGCATACATATTGCAATAATACACGGTAATAAATTTTGGTTGAAAAAAAAATGGGCGTCAATACGACCATACAATTTTTTCGTCCTATTAAATATACTTCGGGTCAGCATATTTAAATGTACTATTAATGTATTTACTATTATCCGTTTTAAACGAAACTAAACAGGAAAGATAAACACTGGCCAAAGAAAATCTTGAGTTTAAAAAAGTTGGCGGAATAACGCACATAAGAATAAAAAATTTAAATTTGATAAACAAGTAGGGGTAGATTAGCGACTAGCTAGAAAAATCTGAAAACCCGCAAATTAAAATCAAGGGGTGAGGCTATGCCCATAAAGCTCAGAATTAAAACAGCAAATCTAAATCTAAGCGTTTAACTAAGGTGTCTACATTTTTTCACACTTTACATGAAAAATTTTACTCATATATGTATGTACATAAATATGCACATTAGAGCACCCAAAATATATATGGGCAGTTTCTGGTAGATTGGTCATAAAAAATTATATGTGCGTCAACACCGGCCATGCGCATTGCACTCTTCATCAAAAAAGAAAAACTATAAACATTTTTAGCCCCATAACTTTCAAATGCAACTTTTTTCTGGAAAATTTAGTATAATCATTTTTGTGCAGAATAAATAGCACAACATTTTCCTATACATAATTTCGCCCTAAATATCGCTTATCATGGCCCTTT
Source organism: Tachina grossa (assembly GCA_949987645.1). Lineage (NCBI taxonomy): Eukaryota > Metazoa > Arthropoda > Insecta > Diptera > Tachinidae > Tachina > Tachina grossa. The sequence goes on along the minus strand of OX465276.1, from coordinate 127,242,041 downwards.
CATGAGATGAAACGGCTCTCGCTAAAAATTGGACAGCAATAATTATAATCCGTTTTCATTACTTTGTAAGGTAATATCTGTAGATTATATAGGCCCATTAAATTTGGTCCAAATATGTATCATTTAATAAAAAAATTATTATAAGCTTTGATATGTATTTGGAAAAAATCGCGGATTTTTAAAATATGCATATAACCTTTCTTTTAATTTTTCTATCGTTAACATTCCAAGTTTTATTTGAAATAAAAATGCAATTACAGTTATATCATAAATATATAAACAGAAATACAAAATCTAATTCATTATAATTGCAATTCATTTCCTTAAAAGGTATTGTGCTGCTTTGGCCAATCCAAGGCTCGTATCCCGTAACCAAAACGACAGGGTTATATGAAATATATTTTTTTCTATACCGAAACAAGCTTTCATACCCTGTTTTGGTCTTTGTGGCCACTTCTTAAAAAATACTGTCGGCCATTGGTGGTAATACTTTTCACATCATTCCAATTCAACGAGCTAGTATTGACGAAACAAAAATTGTGACAGAATTTGAAACAAATAAAACAAGTTTTTATACATACCAACTTAAGAGTGCTAAAGGCCTAAAGATTCATACGTTGACCCCGAAGAAATAAAATGTGCACTTATCGACCAAGGATTTATAATAAACAGAGAAAAGGCACCCAAACCCCTATTTCGGGTTGAACTGGAGCTGAATGACATACAATTGAAAAAAAAATGAAACCGATCCAACTTATAGCGTAAACTTTCTCTTAAACTGAAAATTACAGTTAAAAAGTCACTCCAATGTTCAGGTCCCGTACAGTGCCATAATTGCCAAAAATATGGCCGCACGAAAACTTACTGCAATTAACCTACAGTTTGTTTTATCTGCACGGTATTTCTGGTTGTATTACACCAAAAGATCAAGCAGAAAAAAAATGTAGTAATTGTGTAGGTAATCACATCACATGGTCATCCGACCACTCTAAAGAAGATGTACTGTATATTCTTTCATTAAACAGACTAAGGGACAAAGATCTAAGTTAGCTCCAGTTCAATTAGTAAACGCGTACTCCGCCACTTTTGCTCAAATGAAGCAACCAGTTACTTCATCGCAAATAAGAACTCGAGCATTTTCTCACGGAAAAATACTGATATAATGTTGGTCCCCGAAACTCATTTGACTTCGAAAAGCCTTTTTAACAATAATGGTTACACTCTATATGATTCAAAGAACCCGAGAGAAGAGTGAGTGATATCATAAATTTACTCTACTTCTATATTCTCAATCACTGAGGATCAATACGCGCGCGGATTTATAAATCTCTTGGACCTTGTTACGTAGCAACTGGCAACTACAATGCCGAACATACATTCTGGGTTTCACTCCTTATTACACTTAGAGGTCGAGCGTTGTTCAATACAATATCAAAAATCAGGTTGGAAGTCTTTTCCACGTACTGACATACAAAAACTTTCGGATGTTACAGATTTTGGCGTCATGAAAAATATTTCTAGCGAATTAATTCACGTTAAAGCCTCTGCAGAATTCTCATCCGACCACTCTCCCACTATCGTTACAATCTGTAGCCCACTAAGAAGAGATTTACCTCACCCATATGTAAAGATGATCAGTCATGTTAATTGGGTAGGGTTCAAAAAATATCTCAGTAGTCATTGTACGGAAAACATCAAAGTAAGAACACCCGATGATATTGAATTTAACATTGCCAATCTTAACGAAAATATTAAACAGGCTGTTGAGCATGCCACTACCTCCCATCCGCAGACTGGGTTTAATCGAATTTATTCTAAGGATATTGAACGTCTCGTATGTGAAAAGAGAAAAGCTAGAAGGGAATGGCAACAGCACATATCAGCCCAATATAAAATCAGATATAAAAAGTGCACTAAACGACTCCAAGAGTTGCTTGCATATGAGAAAACTGCATCTCCTAAAAACTATCTGGAAGGTCCCGATAGCACATCAGCATCTAATTACTCTTTGTGGCGCGCTGCTAGAAAGCTTAAAACACCCGTTGAGTTTAAGCCACTTCTGCGCACATCTACCGGAGGTTGGTCAAGAAGCGATACTGAATAAGTTAACATATTTGCTGAGCATTTAAAATCCGTATTTACCCCAAACACATTTACTAGTGTTGTTGATTTGCCGAGTGTAGTCACTCTACCCCCTCGACCCATAAAATTTAAAACGCATGATGTACAAAAACTAATTGCTGAACTCAACCCGCACAAAGCTCCGGGTACTGATGGAATTATAATGCCATTTTACGACTGGAGTATTATCCACACATCCGAAACGTCACGATGCATCTGGAGGACCATATTACCCAGCTGGAACTATGGTTAAACTTATGGACAATAAAGGTAAACGAACAGAAATGTGCTCAGGTAACATTTACCCTACGAAAAGATACTTGTTCCCACATTAGAGTTAATAATCAAATTGTTCCGCAACATTCGCATGTGAAATACCTTGATATACACCTCGATTGAAGGCTTACATGGAAACACTACATTGACTCTAAGTTAACACAAATGAAGCTTAAACTAACTCAGATACATTGGCTGATTGGTAGACACTCAACTCTCTGTCTAGACTGTAAACTATTAATATACAAGTCACTGTTGAAACCAATATGGTGCAACGTAATTCAGCTATGGGGCACAGCTTCAGCTTCCAATGCCGAGAGAATCCAACGAAGGCAAAACAAAATTTTACGGTTAATAACATCGGCTCCATGGTACATAATAAACTTAAATTTACATCGTGATTGACATATGCCACAATTGACTGAAGAGACTGCAAAATACGCAGGCAAACAAAACTCGAGTCCGCTTGCTCGTAATATCTTGAACTTTACTGGACATATCCGCTTAAAAAGAGGGACACAAGGCCTCTAATACTCAGCACTCCAGATGAAACTTCTTGAAAATATTTTTGCGCTTAATACGTTATTTATGTATTATTAATTACTATCAATAAGTTTACGTCCGACACTGGTCGGCCCAATTAATTATATTTTTAACCTAAGATTTGAATACTTATTTTAGTTAATTTAATTATTATTTCTCTATATTTTATGATTTGAACAGGCTAAGGCCGAGTATACACTGTGGCACTTTGTGACAAATATAGCAAAAATAACAGTGGGAACTAGTAGCAACGTTTGTCATTTCCGAAATTTTTCATTGTGTGGCACTACAAAACAAACTGTTTACGTATCTGATGTAAACAGTTGTGACAATAAGTTGGCTGCATTGCAAACACAAAAAGAAAATTCCAGCGTGTTAATTAATTCAGCTGGGAGAAAGACAGAAAGAGATAGCATCCCTTCCTCTGTCTTTCACACAGCTGAATTAAGACTTTGCAAAGTAAACTTTCCGTGTCTAAAAGGGGTATACACAGAAAAAACTAAATTTCATTTTCAGTAACCAAATTCGTTGAATAAGTAAATATTTTATTTGAATGCGGTCCTACAAATAATTTTGTAAATTCTGATAAAAATTTTGTAAAAATTTTAATTAATCACAGTTCGGCTGAGAGAAAATGTTATTTCAGTGTGTTGGTGTTTATCTTGCTTGTTGATAGGAACAACGTGCTGTTGTGCGGTTGTTGTTGTTTATTTTGATTGATCGTGTTGTATACATGTAAATGCCGAAAAGTAGCCGACAAACGTGGTGGACTGTTTCTTCTCTATACAGTGTTTTGGTACAAATTAATTTAGTGGAACAGTACAGAATATTTACTGGAACTAAGTTTGATTTCAAACAAATATTTGTTTAAAAATTTTTTGGGAATAATTTTTTCTGTGTATGGAGAACGAAAAAGAAAGAGAAAAGCGTAGGAGAGTGTGAGAGAAATTTAAGCGACCTGGATGCATGACATGACGACACAGCTAACTCAGCTTATGAAGGTTCGTAAGCAGTGATGGCAACTTAGCCCTTCTAGGGCTAGATTTAACCCGTTCTCAGTCAGTCAAAACGCGAAAAAAAATTTTTAGCCCCAAACTAAAAAACGCGCAAACCTAGCACTTTTTACAATAATCTTTCAGCCCTTTTTAGTTTTTGCTCGATATGGCTACATTTAAAATTTTGCGAAATTTTTCTTCGTTTAATCTAGCAAAATAAAATGAGCAAAAAGTCGATATTGCTTTACCAATTTAAAAAAGAAGAATAATATAGAGCAATCTTTTATTTCTTCCAAATTTTTTATGCCTTGGAAGTTATTCAGTATTAATAGCGGCCAATTTTAAATGTATCTACTTACATATGTAAACATACATATGTATATATATTTCTATTATAAATGTATGTATGTATATGCTAACAATTTAATCTACGTATGTACATACCTTATTGAAATGTAATATGAAATGTAAATGAAATATGTACAATATTGAAGCTCTAAAGCTATGAATGTGTTGATCTAATGATACTTATTTATATTATAATAAATTACTTTACAAAAATTGATTTGATATTTTTATTTTCAATAGAAACATTCTAATAATAGCCCCTTTTCGCGCTTTTTCGAAAAATTTTACTATATTTTTATTTTTGAATATTTTTTCAATTTAGCCCTTTTTTCAAAAATTTTTACGCGTTTTGAGTCTCAAAAGTTGGCATCTTTGTTCGTGAGGCTGTATGGCAGTGTTGCCAGAAAATGATGATGAGAGAATGCTAGATCTGTAAAAAAAATTCTGCTAAAATGTTCTACAGAACAAATGTATAATGCCATATTTAAATTTAAATTTTTTTTCTATATTTGTGATTTGAACGGGCTAAAGTTCGTATCGCTTTTTAAGCCAAATTACATGTGATAATTATTAATGAACAAATAACACCAAAGTCTGTTGTAAATATTCTGACTAACAACACATAGTTGAACGGAACAGCCAGCCGTTTTCGAAGGCCACTAAACCTTCATCATCAGCGTTCTTTTGTGTTTGGTCCACTGTGTGTGGTGTCAATTGATGTAGATTTCTGCTTTATATACTTAGCATTTTATTGCAAATGGAATATGTGAATTGTTTTGATTCATCGTATTTCAATTTGCTGAAAGCTTTTTTGTATTGTAAGCTCAATTTTACCATCACTATATTTACAACAGTCTTACCATTGTCGTTTTGTTCTTTTTACTAATTATACACATGTTACTTAATTTGCTTATTTTTTTTTTGTTCTGCTTAAGACAAACTTTTTTGCTTTGTTACTATTAAGTATATTTTTATTTAATTTTAGCCACAGGCCCATGGCTATTAATTTTTAGTTAGTTTTAATTATTATTCGAACTCCATTTGTTTCTATATTTGTGATTTGAACGGGCTAAAGTTCGTATCGCTTGTGTATAATTAGTAAAAAGAACAAAACGACAATGGTAAGACTGTCATTTAAACAAATGAGAAGCTCAACAACAAATAACAAAGTTGAAACAAGAACTCAATAACCAATATGTTTTTAAAATGAAAGTTTATAACATAATAACTCTAATTGTTCTAAGAAACTTTGGGTAAAGGTTTCCTGATGATCTGCATTAGCAACAGTGAAATGCGCATAGGATCCAGCTAAACCCCTCAATAATCAATTTCGATGTATTTTTAATAAAAAAAATATTTTACTTAATAAGTAAAATATTAATTTGGGATTATTAGTGCGTTTAAAAAAATTTTAAACTTAAATTTTAACAATTCCCATAAAAAAACACTAATTAAGAAAAAAAATTTACGGTCGCATTTTTGGTGATATTATTCGATATTGAAAAACACCGTATGACTCCTTCAATTTATTTGAAAAGTTCAGTACCTTGGCTTAAGTCAAGAATACCAATACCATTGAAAATAAAAAAAATAGCATTAAAACCAAAAAATGTTTGTGTAATTTTTTTCAGCGCTCTGAACACGTTATTTTTTGCATATAGGTGCAATTTTTTTGACTTTAAAATTTCTTTAATTTTATTAATAGAAATATAAAAGGTATTAACATCAGTTTTTTCTTGTTGGAAAAATGTATTTTTTTTACCACAAGCACAGGAAAAAATTCCATCTAAAGTTGAATTTTTAAATTCATTGAATTTAAAATTTTTTTTCCCTGTGTTTGTTGTAAAAAAATTACATTTTGCCAACAAGAAAAAAACTGATGTGAATACTTTTATAGTATCCGCAGCCTTCTGTTTAATTGATATTTGGGCACACATAGTGTTGCTTTCTTGTTCACACTATAGGCCAATTAGGGATTTTCGTTACTGTAACACATCAATTAGAAATAGCTAAAAAAATTAGGAATTTAAAATAAAGGGTGTCCCAACAAGAACGAAAGATTTAAGTTTGGCGCCATTCGAAGTGTCATTGTTTGACATTTGAACAATTGTTATTGTTTGCTAGTAGAAGGTACGAGGTTAGTAAAAATGGAGCGCTAGACGAATGAACAACACATTCTCATTGTGAAATTGTTTTACCAAAATGGTGAAAGTTTTGCGGCTACAGTTCGCAAGTTTGCGATCAATTTGGGGTCACAATAAATGGATTAATGGATAAATTTGCCGAAACTGGGTCTGTTGGTGATGTAAAGACAATAACGCGCCTTCGACCAGGTCGATCGACCGAAAATGTCGCAGCTGTACGTGATGATGTCGCTCAAACGCAGGTCAAGCGCAAACAGTCAATGGTGTTCAGTATCGTGAAATGATAACCAGTTTTTTCGTGCCTAGAATTGAAGAAATCAATGTGGAGGGCATGTGGTTTCAACAAGACTGCGCCACATGTCATACAGCCAGAGAAACAATTCAATTGCTGCATCAGTCATTTCCCGGTCGTGTTATTTCGCGTTTTGAAGACCAGAATTGGCCGCCTAGATCGTGCGATTTAACACCATTAGACTTTTTTCTTTGGGGTTTTTTGAAGTCGATGTTTTACGCGGATAAGCCGACGACGACTCAAGCCTTAAAAGAGGAAATTGGATGCTGCATTAATAAAATACCGCAGCATTTATGCAAAACGGCCATTAAAAATTTCATTAAAAGATCGCGTGTGGTCCAGCAAAGCCGCGGCGGCCATCTGCCCGATTTGTTGTTCCACACATAACCTCATTTTGTCTACTTTACGATATAATAAAGTTTCACGATTATTTTTAAATATCTGTGTTTTATTTAAAATTTAAATCTTGCGTTCTTGTTGGGACACCTTTTATATGCAACAAATTGGAACAATAGTTTATAGTTATAAGAACGAAAATTTAGAAACTAAATATTTCACAAACGAAATAACAGCATTAAACGTTCATTCTTATTACATAAAAGTTTTTAAGATTTATCTTTGACAATAAAAAAAACATTTATTAATTCCTGTACGTAAATAAAAGTTCGACTGAACTTTATTTTGTATTTCATATGATTTGACAAAATATTTTAATAAATGCCTTCTTAATAGAAGGCATTGAGGCTGAGCTTTTTATGTTTTTTTAAATTTTTAATGACAAAATGTTTGTTAAGAAAGCAATGAATGTGATTTTTTAAAGTTTTTAATGATATTAAATGTTGAAAAAAGAGTTGATAAATGCATATTTTATCAGTTTTAAATGCATATTTTTACTGCATATTTTATGTACATAAAACGTGATTTTAAATGCATGAAAATCCTTTCCCTAGTCATAAGTAATAACCCAAAATGACATTATTGCTTAATTAATTCTTGAATAAGTTTATATGACTTTATTACTAATTTATTTCAGTGAGCCGACGAAAATCGTTACATTATGCCAATCGTTGACTCCAGCTTTAGGTATTGTGGCAGACAAGAACTTGGTCAAAATTTATATCTCACTACTTTTAATGGCCGAAACTTTGGATAGGAACTTGGTCTTTTTTCACATTTATGTTTTTGTGATGATTTAAATTACAAAAACAAAATATATACAAAATTTGTCAACGCTAAGCGTTGTGTTTTACAAAATTAGGCCTATATTAAAATTAGTATAGATAATAATTAAAAATAAATTTACAAAATGTTAGGCAATTAACCTATTCGTACTTCGGCCCTAAAGCCTGGTACTCTGTTCAACATTTAATGTGAAATGCTGTCAAAATACATGTTAAAAAAATTTGGAATTAATCGTTTATTAAGTTTTGAACTAATAATGAAAAAAATGTTGCAGAAGTATTACTTTGTTCATCTTGGGAAAAACATATGAAATATATCTTCAACATTTCAAGTTTACATGCGAAATAATATGAGTGACACTTGTTTCGCGTAGAATTTACAACAATCAATGACTACCCAAAGAGCACAAATTATTGCTGGAATTTTGCTGGAATGTTATTAAAGGCCGTGATACACTATCATACAAAGTCGTGCGATCTACGAAAATATACAACCCTGGTGTGATGAATTGTTATTGTCTTTTGAAAATTTTCATAAACTCCATCACACCAGCGTTGTACTTTTTCGTAGATCACGGCCTTAAGTTGCAGGTAATTGGTAATATTGTTTTTGGTAATATTACATTTGCGACAAAGTACCAATATTAATATAATATTAAAAAAATACGTGTGGCACTCGGGGACTGCCGAGGTAGAGCTATTGCTTAGCATTTTTTTTTATCGACTTATGCATATTAATTTTTTAAAGTAAAAAACCTGCGAATTGTCTGTTTGGTTGTGTTTATAATTTTTTGTCGACCACAATTGCTCTTAAGAACGCCACATTGTGTTTTCCTACATGTAAAAATCTGTTCTAGCAATACTGTATGTTAATGAAATCAATAGCATACTTTAGGGGTAAACATACACTGGGCGATTCAAATAAAAATAGTCTTAGGTTTTTTTTTCGTTACGGAATTTCTTGATTCGGGCGACACCCTCAAAGCCTGAGATAAAAGCTATTCAATAGCTTAAAAATTATTAAATGATATTATATCTAGCAAAATTGTTTTTGTTAAGTTAATATATCGCGTTGTAGATTTCATAAGGGCATATACCGGCAAAAGTACCGGTGAAAGGCCATAATGGCATATAATAAAAATTATGGCGCATAGTCATAGTCAAAACAAAGTATACTTTATGACTTTAATACCAGTATTTTGTATGGCAATACTGGTTTTAAACTCTAAAAGTGTACTTTGCTTATGACTATGACTATGCACCTATATTTTTTTCTAAGTCCAAAAAAATTTTAAATTGGAGGAAATTTTTTTTCTCTTTACGTTTCAGGTAAAAATACGACGATTCCCAAAAAAATTTGTTTCCTTCAAAAATTCAAGAGTTAAAGTGAACTTTAATTGCAAGTTATTCATACAAAGCTTTTCGTTAAAGTCTCTGTTAGCTTTTAATTGTAACGGGTATTTTTTTAGAGGTATAGAACTTCGAATTGAAATAAAACACAAGAAAATCGTTTTAATGTCCATCAATTTGGCTTTATTGGAAGGATAATTTTATGCCATTAATGTTTAAATATGATTTCGGGCATGTGGCCGCCGCGGCTGGCTCGAATAAAGCCAATTCTACAGGTCCAATTTTCAACCACTTTTTCGAGCATATGGGGCCGTATGTTGGCAATAACGCCACGAATGTTGGCTTCCAAGTCCCCTAACGTTTCTGGTTTGTTGGCGTAGACGAGCGACTTCACATATCCCCAAAGAAAATAATCCAATGGTGTCAAATCACACGATCTTGGTGGCCAATTGACAGGTCCATTCCGCGAAATTATGCGCTCATCGAATGTTTCCTTCAATAAATCGATTGTGACGTGCGCTGTGTGGCATGTAGCGCCGTCTTGTTGGAACCACAACTCATCCACATTCATGCCATCCAATTCGGGAACAAAATAGTCGGTTATCATGGCTCTATACCGGTCTCCATTAACGGTAACTGACTCTCCAGCATTATTTCGGAAGAAGTATGGCCCAATGACTCCACCAGCCCATAGAGCACACCAAACAGTCAGTTTTTGTGGATGTAATGGCGCATCAAGGGTCTCATGTGGATTCTCTTCACTCCAAATGCGGCAATTTTGCTTGTTGACGTAGCCATTCAACCAAAAATGAGCCTCATCACTGAACAAAATTTTGCGATGAAAATCAGCATCGAGATCAATCTCATTTTCGGCCCATACACCAAAATCACGACGCATTGCATGGTCTCGCGGCTTTAATTCTTGCACAAGCTGGATCTTGTAAGGTCGCAAGCCAAGATCTTTGCGCAAAATCTTCCATAAAGTTGATGGACAAAGCTCCAATTGCTGTGCACGGTGGCGAATCGATTCATTCGGGTCCTCTTCAACACTTTGCTCTACAGCGGCAATTGTTTCTTCGGTGCGCACTGTTCGACGTCTCTGCGGATGCGTATTATCACATAGAGTAAACGTAGTGCGGAAACGATCCATGGTTAACCGAATTAATTGCTCTGATGGACGATTATGTCGACCATAAAATGGACGGAGCATGCGGTAAACTTCGCGAACTGAACCATTATTTTCGAAATAAATTTGCACAATTTGCAAGCGTTGTTCTTTTGTCAACCTGTTCATGATGAAATGGCAAACCAAACTAAATATTAATCACTTGACAGCTGACAAAATGGCCGCCAGTTAAAAAAGTGATGCCAACTTAAAGTTCTATACCTCAATAAAAAACACCCGTTACATTGAGAAAAGGGCCGTAAGTCTAAAATAAATTTAATTTTTGAGAATTTTTTTTTTAATTTCTGGACGTTTCAGGCGAAATTATATTAATTCTAAAATAAAAATTTTTTATACGCCCTAATGGTTTCCGAGTGATATAATATAAATTTTTGCAATGTCTTTGCAACGTTGCAGTGCAATATTTCCTCAATCTAACTGGCAAAACAAGAAAGCGGACATAGGAATACTGCAGGAATATTGCCTGTGACATTACAACGTTACGAAACAATATTCCTGCATAGTTCCAGGAATATTTTGTGCTCTATGGGTAGTTAACAGTGTTTGCATATAAAATTTTTTTTGCACGAAGTAATGAATGGTGCTAAACATTTTTCAAAAGTTTGAACAGACTAGTCTCAAGTAAAAAATATTTACGCGCAAATCAATCACTGCCTTTTTTTTGTTTCAAAAACTGGATTTCGGTTTCATTTTGATACTTATGAAAGCTTACCCATAGAGCACAAAATATTGCTAGAATTTTGCTGGTATGTTATTAAGTTGCAGGTAATCGGTAATATTGTAGGAACATTGCCGGAATAGTTTTTGGCAACATTACATTTGCAACATAGTACCAATATTATTATAATATTACAAAAAATTTTTAGATGATTTTCTATCTAGCAATATTGTTAAATAAATATATCGCTTTACAGATGCCATAAGACCATGTACCAGTGAAAGTGCCGATAAAAAGCATAAGGGCGTATAATAAAAAATTTATTTTTTTTTCTAACACCTGATTTACATTAAGCATTTTTTCATGAAATTTCATGAATTTTGTTGCACGAAACTTTTTCTATTTGCTAATTGCAGCGCTATAAAAGAGAATGTTATATAAAAGACGACTTAAAATTAATCTCTGATGCATTTTTGGCAACTTTTTTAATATAAGTTTCTCCTCCAGGCCTCCTATTGGCAAATAAAAATTTTTCATGCAACTTTTTTCATGAAAAAAATGCTTAATGTAAATTAGGTATAAGTTTCAGGTAAAAATACGTCGATTCCCAAAAAATTTTTTTCAAAAATTAAATTATTTGTCTAAAAAATTAAATTTTTGAGAAATTTTTTCCCCAGGCGAAAGTAATAAAACATAATAGAAATTTTTGCCACATCTTTGCAATGTTGCAGTGCAATCTTGCAAGACAAAAAAGCGGACATAGGAATATTGCAGGAAAAGTGCAGGAATATTGTCTGTGACATTTCAACGTTAAGCTATGTACAGACGGTTGTCAGATCTTACAATATTGCCAGTAAACCGTGTGAACTGACAATTTTTGTCCGAAGTGGTTGCCAGAAAAAGCATTGTCAGTTCATTGCAAGACTAGTAGCTGACAACAAATTGTCAGACATCTTACAATCGTGTGAACACATTGTAAAATTATTGCCAGATATTTGTCAGACATTTTAATATTGTCAGCTGTTCGAAGTTTATGCATCTGACAATGGCTCATTGCAAGATAATTATTTCTGTGGGCAACACTGCACACGCTTGATTTTAAAGAAAACATTTATAATAAAGTATACGCAGACAAAATCATTGCAATTGCTTCTTTATGGTCCATAATCATTTATACTTTCATTTTTTACATTTAACACCAACACAAACGATTGATATTTAACAATTTATAACAAAAGCTTTGAGTCTGGCAACGCATAATAAAAGATCTGATAACTTTTGCATATGACAACCGTGTGAACTGACAAATTTTCGACTGACGATTTTGTCAGATGAATTTATTGTCATACAACCGTCTGGCAATAAATTGTAAGATTTTCTTACAACCGTGTGAACTGACAAGGAATACTGTGCTGGCAATTTTCGATTGCCCGTACATTGTCAGCACATTGCCAGGTCTGACAATATTGTACGATCTGACAATCGTCTTACATAGCTTCACGAAACAATATTCCTGCAAAATTCCAGCAATATTTTGTGCTCTATGGGTATTGATAGAAAAGTTTACCGCAAAAATTTTAAAGCTTTGATTAGAATGTTTTACTTGTAAGTATAAATGTCTTTTCATGCTGGTTTAAAATAATTTTCGTCTTTTTGACGTTTGTTAATCGTAAACTGTTTTCGTAAAAGAAGTAAAAATTATTTTTATCTCTAGTATTCGCTTGAAACATTCGCATACATTTTAGCGTATAGCAAAAGTAATCGAATAATTTCCGAATGCGAAAGCGAATGCGAACATTCGTTGCATGCCTAATTACACTAGTTTACACCGAAAATGCACATTTGATGAGAGGTGATTTTCCTTATGTATTTTGTTCCGCTGAATTCGAAAATCAAGATTAAATTTTTTTATGGAACAGTTTTCGAGATATGGCAATTTTTTAATTTTTTCGACCTTTTTTCACTTGACCTTGACCAATCATATCTCGAGCTAGAAATGTCCGATTGGGTCGTTCTTGGTATTCAAATGCAAGGTATTGAGGTGACGAATAAACGTGTATAATCGGATCATTCATTCGTAAAGCGGTTCCAAATATATCGATGAAGATAGGGCACATTTTCAAAAAAAATCATATTTTACATTAAAATCAATGTAATGGCGTCAGAAAAGTACAAATGGTTAAAAAAAACGTCTGGTTTCTGTTCATGTGCGTAAAGATGATACTTTTACGTAAGAAATAAGATTAAAGTTATAAGCAATTGAGTGAATAAATAATAGTAATAAGTAAGTCAAAATACTTGAAAAATAAAAAATAATAATTTACATTTAATTGTGTGTGAGCAACTGAACTCATAAATTGTCGAAAAAAAAAAATCAAACATTCGGAAAATATGGGATTGAATTTGTTCACTGAATTGCTTATAACTTTGTCATATTTCGGTCGATTTTCTTCTGGTTGGTCTTAATTCTTACGCTTAACGGCCCTTTTCACAATGTACAATTAAAAGCTAACAGTGACTTTGACGGCAAGTTTTGTATGAAGAACTGTCAGTTAAAGTTCAAGTTTATTCTTAATCATACATTGCGAAAAGGGATGTAAGTATCATCTTTACATATATGAACAGAAACCAGGTGTTTTTTAAACGATTTGTACTTTTCTGTCAGCATAGATGATGATTTTTTTTGAAAATGTGTCCTATTTTCATCGATATATTTTGAACCGCTTTACCAATCAAAGATCCGATTGTACATATTTATTTGCCATCTTAATACCTTACATTTGGATACCAAACGGATCTAATCGGACATTTCTAGCTCGAGATATGATTGGTGAAGTGAAAAAAGGTCGAAAAAATTAAAAAGGTGCAATATCTCGAAAACTGTTCCATAAAAAAAAATTAACCTCGATTTTCGAATTCAGCGGAAGAAGATACATAAGGATTATTACCATGAGAGGTAATTGTACAAATGTACATGAAAAAAATATAATCTTGTAAACTAGTGCTTTAGTCCTTGTATGTTATGCAGGAAAAAGGAAGAAAACTTTCTTTCGTCAATTTAAAAAAAAAAAATTCTGGAAAAAACAATTTTTTTTTTGCTCAAAGTGCTACTATTTAAAACTAAACAGAGAAATGTGCCTTTGTTTATACGATTTTCAAAAAACAAAAAATTTTTAAGCGTCGAAAAATTTAGAAAAATTAAAATTTTTAAGGTAAACATGTTCAGATTGTATTGATATGTTCTCAAAAATTTAGGAGTCTCTTTAAGTTATTCTGAAAAAAACAAAACAAAAATTTTTTTCCTTACTTTTTGCACAAAAAATTGTACGAAGAAATATTTTTTTTGGCACAAGATGTAAGCAAAATTTTCTCTGTAGAGTCTTAGCTACATTATTGCTATATATACCTAAGCGCTATCACTAAGTCTGAATTAGCTGTTGGCCAAAAACTGATGACACCATTTTTTGAGGGTGCCGAATTTCACCAAAGTCGCCAAACTGGGTATAGGGTTGTGCTACCCTTTGGTAGTGCTACCTAACCTATACTGTCGGGACCGTGCGAATTGAACAGTGCCATCAGCCACAAATTCATCAAATATTCTAAACTTAATTATTAGTAACGGAAGTCTAGACAAATGGCGACCGACTTTGAAAATTAAACAAAACTTTTTGTATAATTTTATTATTTTTTTTTCGAAAGAGTTATTTGTATGTATGTATGTATACATACATACTTATGTTTAAACATTTAATATTAAAAATTTAGATAAAAATTTTTATGTTAAATTTTATGTTGCGCATTTACTTCGACAAACAATTGCTTCGACAATATCTGTTTCCTCATAAATTATATTGTAAAATATCAAAACTGTCATAATATCTTTGAGCATTTATCGCCTTAAATTTCTTAACAGGTTTATGGAAAACGTGAATGTTAAATTAAATTTACATAAAATGATTTACAGCTTTACATAATAAAGAAACGTAAAAGGCCACCAAACCTTAAGGATACAAGACCAGATTGAAATAAAATTACCTTTAAAACGGGTTCCACAAATTCTTATGGGCAAAAAATTTTAAATTTCCCTACAGAACTATGTACATATGTACATGCAACATTCAAAAATGGAAAAATATTGAATAGAGAAAGATAAAATTGAAATTTAAAGCCACTGTTTTATGGATGTCAAAAAGAATCTTGTAATAAAAAGCTACCTGAGCAGCAGCAGCAGATTTAGTGGTGGCTATAGAACAGTTGTCGTGGCATGTGTAATCAGCGCTAAAATTTAAGATGCCCTTAAAGATGGTGTTCGAAAACTTCTTTTTATTTTTCTTTTGGATCATTTATTTGTTGCTTAATATACGATATATTTGATTA
Source organism: Tachina grossa (assembly GCA_949987645.1). Taxonomy (NCBI): domain Eukaryota; kingdom Metazoa; phylum Arthropoda; class Insecta; order Diptera; family Tachinidae; genus Tachina; species Tachina grossa. The sequence continues at coordinate 127,226,570 of OX465276.1, read as the reverse complement.
CCACGTATGTAAGTGTGTTGCACAGTCTTTGCTGGTGTCACTAAATTGTCAATATCTTTTGTGGTTGCGTTGTAACTTGTCAGTTGCTTATTGTTTTAGTTATATTTTCTTAAGCTGATAATTAATAATACTCAGAATCTTTTTGTCATTCTTTTTCATCCTGAACATACAAAGATTTTGCTTTGTTTATACATTTTTTTTTTTGAAAACCTTTTTATAATGGAAGACGGGGATGTGCTTGGAAATGACCCTTATTGTACAATAAAGAAATTTTTATTTATTTTTATTCAAATATTTATTTATTAGTTTTTGTTAATTTTGGAAGTGCATCATGTATGTATATACATACATACATATCTACATATGTATTTTACACACGTGCTCTTTATTTTGGATTTTATTTTTTTCCTCATTTTATTATGCAATATTTCTTGTTCTTGTTTTTTAAGATACGCTTTATGCTAGGAACACAATTGGGACGAACGACGAATTTCGTCCACATCGACGAATTCGTCGATAGGAATTCGCTGCGTAAATTCGTCGTGTGAAGCACAATAACGACGAATTTACTCAGCGAACTCAGCTCAAGGCAAATTCATATAAGGTATACTCAACTCAATTCGCTTTGAGAAATTTATACTTGAAATGTCAGAAAAATGTACTGAAAAATGTGTTTTGACATCCAACGTATATTCAAATTACAAGCGGCGAAAACAGTCACCTGAGCCCTTGCGGCCACCTAATATTAATTCGCCTTGACTCAGCTCTTATAATTGATTAAGTTGGTTAATGTCAGTGTGACCATATTAGCTAATTTTGGGCTAAATTTAGCTTATTTCTTCTGGATTTAGCTTTAAAATGTTTATTAAGCTCTTAGCTTCTTTTTTTATCTTTTTTAAAAACGGATTTAGATTTTTTAGCCTTATTTAATTCAAATTGCGTATTCTCTAAAAATATATTAAAGACAATACATACGTAATTTAGCTTAATTTTATTTTAAAATCTGTTTACACTGTTTATTGTGTATGTAAATAGAGTGAGAGAAAATGGTTTTTTCGTCGTTCGTCGGCGTACAAGATAGAAATAAATCTATCTCAGAGTTCGTCACGCACGACGAATTTCGTTCTACGGCGGTGTTGTGTTCATTTTCATATGAACAAATGTGTTTTATTTTTTATGACGAAAGTTCGTCCCAATTGTGTTCCTAGCATTAGAATATTAATTATATGATGGCACTTATTTAAAATCAGGTAGAATCATAAAAGTGGATTTGGTTGATCTTGCAGGTGATCTCTAACACTTAACGTTTTTGTGGCATCTGACTAGGCTTGCCAGATGGGCCTGATTTGGCCTGATTGTCAAGCTTTTTAATGCGCGTCAAGTGTCAAGTGAAAAAGTGATTTATCAAGCTTTTTTGTAAGGCCGGGTTTCCATCTCTGTGCCATGTGCCACACAAGCGTAAAAAAAGCGTAACCAACTAATTACTAATGAAAAACAGTTGGATTCAGGCACGTATTTATTAAGTTAAACATTTTCATACATAACTAATAGACAATTTTAAGGAATCCAACATGATTGGAAACTGTTTAAATCAATAAATATGTGTCTGAATCAAACAGTTTTTCATAAGCAATTAGTTGGTTACGTTTTTTTGGGCAAATGACACACAAGAAATGCCAAATGTAAACTCAGCTTAAATTATTTTTTTTTCTCAAATTTATTCTAGCTATGTAATAATACTTAAGTAAGTTTACATTTCTAAAAAACAAATCTAAAGCCCATATTTTTACTATTAATAGAACTAAGGACTAATATGATACATATTGTTTTGTGTGTAATTATAGTTTAAAGAATATAGTTCTCTTTCTGTACAATTATCATAAAAGTACGAACACTGATATTTACCCTATTACTCAACACTAGTAAATTGAAAACATTGAACAGCTGAGTTGCAATACGTACGTTGAAGTTTTTGGAAAAAAGTGAGTTTATATTTTTGTTTGTTAATTTGTTTTAACGAGTATATTATTTGCAGAATATTCTATTGTGATACGTTGGATTAGTGAAAATACAACAAAAATGCTGGAAGGTAACGAAGATGCTGGAACATCTTCGAGAAGTTTACGATATTTTACCGAAAGATATACCAAATGATAAAATATGGTCATATTTTTTAAAAAAGTGTGCAGAAATCAATGTTCAAAATTTAAAGTTGATCTCATTTGTATATACTTTCTATCCCAATAAGCAACGCCTTATGTGAAAAAGCATTTAGTGTTCTAAGTAACTTATATACCAAAGATAGGAATATAATGTCCTTCGATCTTATAAAAGCCGAACTATTAATAAGAATAAATTTTAATGAGGATTGCAAAAACTTTAAAATTTTTTAACAACACCCGATAGTAGAGAATTAATTAATTCTGTATCTAAGAATACGAAATATATGTGGCAAAATAAATATAACCTATATTTTTTTCTTAAGATAGTACCTATATTTTTTTTTAAATAACACCTAAGTTTTCCTTAAAATATATAAAGACTGAATTTTTATTGTTAAATTGTTTTTTGTTTCTTTTATATTGTTTCTGTTATTTTTAACTTTTATGATACTTTTGTTCTTATTCTAATAATTTTTATGAAAAAAATAATAAAAAATTAAATAAAAAACAATAGTATGAGTGTTTTTATTTGTCAAGTTTTTTTTTTCAAAATCAAGTTTTTTTTTTGGTCAATGTCAAGCTTTTAGGCAAATTAGATCTGGCAAGCCTACATCTCACACACTTTTTAAGTTCTCACAAATCAGTAAATATCTAAAATCTATTTGACAAAAGATTTTTGAAGTTATTAAAAAAAACTATTCAACGTTTTGAAAGAATCGCCTGATTTCAGGCAAATCGACGTGTCCTTAAAAAAAAATGCTGATTAATTTTTTTTTTTAATGTTTGTTTTAAATGCAACTTGAAACAATAAAACAAGGCTTGTGAATTGAGCAATAGTGTTTCAATATTGTAATAACATTATGAAATTTATTAGATTAGTTAATCATCGTTCCTTTTTTTTCAGTAGTAGACAATATTTTTTCAAGCAAGATTGCTAGCTAGCTTTTTAATTGCAGTTAAATTGTCGAAGACTTTTAGACATCTTCCCTTCGGCACCAACCAATGACACTAAATATGTCATTTAACATAAATCGGCAAAAATACAAAAAAATAAAAAAATAAATAATATAAAGTTTCAAGGCTTTGAGGCTTCTTTCAATTCTCCACAAATTGAAGCCAATTTATTAAATTCATATATATACATACATACTCATAAGCGCTGGCTGGCAATAAAAGACGGACGTGCGGACAAAGCAAACAGAATAAAATTATTGAAATTGACAATTGGAAATCAATATTGAAATTCATAAAAATTTATTTAACGTATTTATGTACATTTTTATAGCTTCTCTCTAAATGCAAGAGTACGAATATAAAATACTATATGTGCATATATACGTACATACAATAAAAAGTCAAAAGAAGTGATTAAATCAACATGTGCACATACACGAAAAAAAAAGTTTTAAAATCAACAAGAAACAATTTCATTTTAAAAACGAAACCTGTATAAAAAAGAACTAAGTTTGTTTTGTGTTGTTTTAAAAATCTTTATTCTTGCTTAAAAAATGAAAACTATTTTAAAATCATAAATATATTTTTAAGACAACAACCTTGATATTAAGTTGAATATAAATTAAAAACTTATGTTTTTGATTTAAGAATGAAATATTCTTGGAGTAATAATGAAGCATTTCTAGTTTAAAATTATGTAATTATTTCCAAGTTGAAAATGAGACGTTTTGAATTAATAATGGAGAATTTTTAAATTAGCAATGAAAAGTTTTAAGTTAATTGTGCAGAATTTTCATATTACCTATAGTTAGTTTTAAAATTTTAAATGCTAAAATATTACTTGCATATTAGTTCGTAAAGGGTGTTTTTTATTGAGGTATAGAACTTTAAGTTGGCATCACTTTTTTAACTGGCGGCCGTTTTGTCAGCTGTCAAGTGATTAATATTTAGTTTGGTTTGCCATTTCATCATGAACAGGTTGACAAAAGAACAACGCTTGCAAATCGTGCAAATTTATTTCGAAAATAATGGTTCATTTCGCGAAGTTTACCGCAAGCTCCGTCCATTTTATGGTCGACATAATCGTCCATCAGAGCAATTAATTCGGTTAACCATGGATCGTTTTCGCACTACGTTTACTCTATGTGATAATACGCATCCGCAGAGACGTCGAACAGTGCGCACCGAAGAAACAATTGCCGCTGTAGAGCAAAGTTTTGAAGAGGACCCGAATGAATCGATTCGCCACCGTGCACAGCAATTGGAGCCGACTAACCGACTATTTTGTTCCCGAATTGGATGGCATGAATGTGGATGAGTTGTGGTTCCAACAAGACGGCGCTACATGCCACACAGCGCACGTCACAATCGATTTATTGAAGGAAACATTCGATGAGCGCATAATTTCGCGGAATGGACCTGTCAATTGGCCACCAAGATCGTGTGATTTGACACCATTGGATTATTTTCTTTGGGGATATGTGAAGTCGCTCGTCTACGCCAACAAACCAGAAACGTTAGGGGACTTGGAAGCCAACATTCGTGGCGTTATTGCCAACATACGGCCCCATATGCTCGAAAAAGTGGTTGAAAATTGGACCTGTAGAATTGGCTTTATTCGAGCCAGCCGCGGCGGCCACATGCCCGAAATCATATTTAAACATTAATGGCATAAGATTATCCTTCCAATAAAGCCAAATTGATGGACATTAAAACGATTTTCTTGTGTTTTATTTCAATTCGAAGTTCTATACCCCTGAAAAAAAACACCTTATACTATAGAATCAAAACCAACTTTATATTTTCGACAGTAGTCAAACTTCGTTATAAAAATAATTTTACATATTAACAGCTTTATTTATAAAACTTATTAAGGCTTTCTAAAGGATTTTTAAAACAATTTTTCATACAAAATTTTCCTTAAAAAACCTTTATAAAGCCTTTATAATTTTTTTTAAATATGGATGGAATATTATAAGAAACTATCTTATTTTAAAAATTATTTTTAAAAATGCAGCAAAAATGCGAAGTTTTTCGTTCAGTGTATGTATGTACAAATGTATATATATATGTATAATATTAATGAAGTTTTAAAAGCGCATATCATATTTAAAGCCAAAATGTAATGAAATTTTGCCACATGTCAACATCAAAATTCGAAATTTAACCAGTGGTTTTTTTAAATGTTTTGTTGTGTTACAAAGCACAGTGGTCTGTAGTAAATAAAGTATTAATAAGTATCCTCACAAAAACATAAATGTGAAAAAATGCCTAGTTCCTTTCCAAAATTTGTAGTAAGATACAAATCTGCTAATTTGGAAATATTTTTATCTAGAAATTATATGACAACATTTTTCTGTTTCGGTTCAACCTGTGAAAATCAAAAAAAAAAAAAAAATATAACTGTAACTTACAAAAAAAGTAACTATTAAAATCTAGAAACAGAACGGCACAGCACAGAATAGCAACAGAAAGTAAAGACTAATGAAGCCTTAAGGAGCTACAGTAGGTTACTACTTGTGCATTCGAAATTAATGCATACTTTTTTACATTTTTCCAAAAATTATCAATATCAATTTGGGGTTTCTCCACTCATGGAGTTCATTAAGATTTAAGTAAGTGCCCAGTGGATATTTCTCGTATTCCGCAGCGATGAATTTTGAAGTGTTCAACACTGGGCGTTCATTGAAACTATGATTAACAGCTTCATTTATAAAAATTATTAAGGCTTTCTAAAGGCTTAAAGGCAACATTTTGTGTGGAAATTTGTTTTAAAAAGCCTTTATAAAGGCTCTATATTTTTATAAATAGGGCTGTTAATATTAAAGGAAATCGCTAACAACTAGGTACATAACTTAAACATTAATGACCTAAATTTTAAGTTCGAACATTATGTCGCTTGAATTTTTTGGCGGTTATGGCACGATATGTAAGCATGTGTATTTATTTTAAATTTGAAATATTTTTATAACATTTGTCGGCAAAAATATCGATATATCGAAATATCAATGTTTTAAAAATATATATATATATATATCGATACTGTTCAAAAGTATTGATACGATATATATATATATCGATACATTTTTTTCATTTGCCCATCTCCATATTCTAGTATTAAAATAACAAAAAAAAAAAAAATTAAATTAGAAATTATTATTGGATAAATTTATCAAAAAAGACAGCAATACAATACAATATTCATCAGCTACAGCTGCGCTGACAGTTTTATGGCCTATTTCCCACCTGCGAAAGAAAACGTTCGACTTACAATTTATATTGAAAACAAAAACAAATTTTCGTATTTTATTGTTGTTTTCAATATAAATTGTAAGTCGAACGTTTTCTTTCGCAGGTGGGAAATAGGCCATTAGCTTGTTTTACAAAATAAACCATTACCATATTGCCAAATAACATCATTATTATACTCGTACTTTTAAATTTGCCACCTGGTATTAAATTTGATTTACAAACAAACGAAAACAAGAAACTTATACCTACCATAATATTAAAATATAATATTAAATATAATATAATATTAAAATAGGTGCAGACTTAGCAACGTGTTTATACAACCAGGCAGGTTGCATTGTCGGTCGCATAGTCTGTATTCTTTGCGTTCGAAGTTGCATTCGAAGTTTCGAAAATATCAAAATCTTTTGATGTTTATGGGTTGCATTGTAGGTTTGATAGTATGTACCAAAATACGCAACATGTAATATAAACGTATTGCGTAAACACGTTGCACTATTAAAATCGAAAAGTTGCGATATTAAGATATTTTTAAAACACTATTGTGAATTTTCGTGCTCCCAATGAATATTTTAAGATGGCACAATGTTGCCACATGAAAATTTTAATATAATCATTGCGAATTCTCTAAACGATAAATTGTATTTTCTGGAAGCAACTTACGCGTAACATAATCCACTTCAGCGATGAAACTTGCCGGAGCGAATATTGAATGACGTATTTTTCTTTGCACTTAATTTCTGGTTAAGACATTTGTTTACAGTTTCCTAAAGTTAAATTTATATGAATCGGGTTATATCAATCCATCGCAATCTAGATATTTTGTTTCTGAAATATATACAGGCAAATCTCGGTATAACGAATCTCGTTTTAACGAAAACCCGATATAACGAACGTCCAAACCTTTTATACTGGATATAACGAATAATGAAAAAAAAATCGCAAAATAAAGATCAAAAACTTGCGAGGAACACAATTCTAACATTTAGTTCTACTTTATATAGCGAATGGCTTGATAAATGTGCGCTCTGTATAACGAACGGCAAAAAAAATATTATACGAAATCTACAGCAGCAATGTAAATGTGTAAACAAAATGTGATACCGTTAGTTTGTAGTTGGTAGTTTATTTAAAAAAAAATTACTCATTCTTTTTTTGTGTTGTATTTTGCCTACAATAATAATAGTTGAGTAAACACTTGAAAAAACCTTGCGATATAACGAATTTTTCTGTATAACGAATGGTCCTGACATTATATCGTTCGTTATACCGGGATTTGCCTGTACTTTAATATAATTTTTAAATACGTAACACTATAATATACATATAAGCGTTCTAGGACTTCGTTATGTGCAGATTGACAGCATTGCATATCCTTTATAATGGGTTGGAGGGTGTTTCCTTCCGCTTTATTAGTTTTTACACCAACCTTAAACATTTCAAGAATACGTACTAAAGATGCCAATCGGGATTTTCATCACTTCATATCGAGATTTTGTTAAAATACACTTTTAATTTTAATAATCAATAGTCCGAGAAAAATATTTATTAGATTTAATTATGTTCCAATTAGTTTTAATTATACATATACATATGTATTAAAGGGTTGCATTTGTATACTCGTTTGTGTAGCCAAAACAAATATACCATGGTATGTACCATATAATTGTAGTGTGAGCGACAGAACTAGTATAAGAGTTATTGGGTGTGCGTGCTTTTCCAAATTAAAATACAATTGAAAACAAATAACAATTGCTTAAGGCTCAGTTAGCCGACTGTAATGTAAAGTAACTGCAACAGTAAGAAACAGCTGATCGATATTGTTATGTGAAAAGTAATGAAAATGGTTATAGAGATGGAATGTAACGTAAGCTACTTTTCATATAAAAATATCGATCAGCTGTTTCCTACGTTGCAGTTACTTTACATTGCAGTCGGCTAACTGAGCCTTTATTGTATTGCTGCTGAGCAACTGTTTGATCTGTTTTTATTCAAAAAATACATATTGTAATATAAACATATGAAAAAACCACTATTGAAACAAATACATCATGTGCAGATGTATGTGCGGACGTTCGTTATGTTATTTTGTGGCGCAGCCAAAGTATAGAGAGAGAAAGAGACAATTTTGCTCTGAGAGTAATTACAAATGCATGTGTTTCATGTACACGTATCATTTACTTACATATGTATGTGCAATTTTGCTTTCATTCATTCATTCATCAGCCAATTACATTTTTTCTCAACACATCATAAGGCACTTATGGTAAAAGCAGTTTTATGTATCTTATTTGCCTTAGAAAAACAAAAAAAAAATAAATGTGTTGTTTTCATTTGCTCACTGCCCAACCATACAATAATTGCTTAAAAAATCAACATTTACAACTAGTAAAAGAAAACGATAAATAACATATTTGTTCATACCAGAACCAAAAAACAGGCAAAACTAGTGCAAACAGATGTATCTGTGCAATGCTATAATATGTATGTAAAACACACAAATCACTTTTTATTGCAACAGAGGCATAACTCAAAAAGCTGGTCTTGTAGAAATAATTATTAAGTTTTTTTTTGCTATAAAAATATTTTCTTTTCTCAAGAGCTGGAAGCCTTTTATGTTTATACACGATTAAATATGATGTAATGCTTTTTTCTATATTATGAATTCCTAAAACGCATTTTTAAGATAAGCTCAACACAAAAGATTTTGTTTTATATGAACCGCTTTTTTGAAAGTATTTTCATTCATTTTAATCCTAATATAGTTTTAAAGAAAATGTTTTTAATAAATAAACGTTATTTTTTTAAGCATGCCCTCTTATTTTTCTGGTATGATTTCAAAACAATTGTTAATAAAGTTTCATGGACATAGATCCTCGGTAGCCCGTGCCGACTTTCATCGCAACATGTGAGTGCACGCCGAAGCTAATGTTTACTTTTGCCTGGTTCTGTTTTTTTTATTTCAGCTTTTGAAAGTGTTCAATAATTTTATATCATTCGCCTAGACTGTGGTATGACTGCCCAAAGTTTCCAAGCTGACTGCAAAACGAAAAAACTTAAAAAAATAACTTAACTGTCGCTGTGCTGTGAAGAACTTTGCAGCTAAAGCAAGAGCAGCAGCAACAGAACCACCGTTGCCGATTTATGTGTAATTAACCAAAAATGGGACAAACAATTTTTCTTGAACTATTTTGGGACTATAAATTTTTTCTGTAATTTTGTGTTATTTCGCCCCAACATTATACACAAATAAATTTTTTAAATAAAGATTTTCATTTCATTAAAAAAATTTACTCTGCGAATTTACTATCAAACATTTTTATAATAATTTTATTTTTATGTTTGGCTGTACTTATTTTGAAATTTTTCTTTTTATTTTATTTTCTTTCAGTGGAAAGAGTTTTGAGCAAGTTAAAATTAAAAAAAAGCTTACGTAGTCACCTGGTACCATTGTGTCAATATTTTTGCATATGAAGGTACAGACTAGGGTTTGCATAGCGATTACAATCGTAATCGGAATCGCACCCATTAATCGCTCGACTACGATTAAAAAATTGCCCTTTTTTAACCAAAGAATTTATGCCAAATTTGCATAGAGGCAAATTCAACTCATAAAAAATTTCAATAAAAGTTTTAATACAAAATATACATTTGGAATAAACATGTCTATATGTTTGCATTTCATTGCGCTTTGGCAAATCATCAGATGACTTTAACCACACTTTCTAAAATCATTTAAGAATTTATATAAGCTTTTTGGAAATTCCAATACAATAAGCAAGTAGGCTCAGAAACTTATACTCATAAGTTCTGATTTACGAACTTCATTTTACATGCTTTACAATTTTCTCTAAATAAAAATATAAATTAATTAAAAAATTCAATTAAAACGCGAACTCAAGACAAAATAATTAAATTTATTTAGCTAAACAAATAAAGTTTGACTAAAACTCATGATGCAATCTATTTTGGTTTTAGAAAAAAATTATAATAGTATATTATCTTTAATTATCGAGATAAACCGAAAATCTCGATTAATCGCATAGTTTTTAATTGTAATCGCGAATATGGAAATCTGCGATTATTTAGAAACCCTAATATAGACCAATATTGAGGGGACCTTTTTGAACCAACCAAAAAATGTTTGAAAATGAAATATTGGAATTAAAAATTAAAATATGTGGCATACATTAACACCTAATTTACATTAAAATTAGTTGCATGAAAATTTTTTCATTTGTTAACAGGAGGCCCGAATAAGCAAATCATGTAGAAATAATTTGTTGAAAATGCTTCAGAGATTCATGATACGTCATTTTTATACCCTTTACCAAAAAATGGTAAATTACGTTTGTAATTTCCAGAATATTAATAAGCGAGCCATAAATTATATATATTCTGGATCCTTATGCATAGGGAAGACGAATAAGCGATGTCCGTCTGTCTGTAGGTGAAATCGGGTTTTCGAAGCTCCCAGAAAAGCTAGAGACTTCGTTCTTGTTCTGGTGTATCAGAAATGGTCTAAGAAAGATTGGTATTAAAAATCAGCAAAATCGAGCAGACGGTTTCAGAGCTGGGAAACTTAAACTTCATTTTGCCTTACAAAATAACTACCGAAAACTAGTTATTATTATTTTTTTTATTAAATAAACTTATTTTATACTTTAGTATGAATAAAATTGGTATTTCTAACTGAAAAAAGTAAAAAAAAATTAAAAAGACATTTCCAGGGTTGGAAAACTTTAATTTTTTTTCTCATACAAAAGTAACTTACTACAACAAACTTATTCTTTTTTCTCTATAAATTAAACATATATAATGTTCTTAAAAGAAAGAGATAGATGTAAGAAATCAGAAAAACAAAAATGATGATTCCAGGGTTGGAAAACCAACGATTTTTGTGATATATAAAATTAACTACCGTAAACTAATTTTGTATTTTTTTTTGTTAAATAAACCTATTTTATATATACTTCACCATGAATAAAATTAGTATTTCAAATTAAAAAAAATTTTTATCATTCCGTTTGTAATTTCCAGAATATTAATAAGCGAGCCATAAAGTATATATATTCTGGATCCTTATGCATAGGGAAGACGAATAAGCGATGTCCGTCTGTCCGTCTGTCTGTACGTGAAATCGGATTTCCGAAGCTCCCAGAAAAGCTAGAGACTTCGTTCTTGGACTGGTGGGTCAGAAATGGTCGAAATAAGATTGGTATTGAAAATCAACAAAATCGAGCACACGGCTTCAGAGCTGGGAAACTTAAACTTCATTTTGCCATACAAAATAACTACTGAAAAGTAGTTTTTATTATTTTTTTATTAAATAAACTTATTTTATACTTCAAAATGAATAAAATTGGTATTTCACTTTAAAAAAATTTAAAAAAAAATTAAAAAAATTAAAAGGATGTTTCCAGGGTTGGAAAACTTTGATTTTTTTTTCTTATACAAAAGTAACTTACTAAAACAAATTTTTCCATTTTTCTACAAATTATACATATATTATGTTCTTAAAGTGCAGAGATTGATGTAAGAAAGCAGAAAATCAAAAAAGCTGATTCCAGGGTTGGAAAACCTACAATTTTTGTGATATATAAAATTAACTACCGTAAACTAATTTTTTATTTATTTTTATTAAATAAACTTATTTTATACTTCACCAGGAATAGAATAAAATTGGTATTTCAAATAAAAAAAAATTTTAAAAATTTAAAAAGACATTTCCAGGGCTGGAAAACTTTATTTTTTATTTTTCTTGTATAAAAGTAACTTATTAAAACAAATTTTTCCTTTTCTTTATAAATTAAACATATCTTACATTCTTAAAAGAAAAAGATTGGTGTAAGAAATCAGAAAAATCAAAAAGGATGATTCCAGGGTTGGGAAACTGGAACTTTTTGTGATATAAAAAATTAACTACCGAAAACTAATTTTTATTTATTTTTATTAAATAAGATTATTTTATACTTCAGTATGAATAAACTTGGTATTTCAAATTAAAAATTAAACTTCAAAAAATTAAAAAGATGTTTCCAGGGTTGGAAAACCTTAACTTTTTTTATACAAAAGTAACTTAATAAAGCAAATTTTTCCTTTTTCTCTATAAATAAGAGATATCTTATATACTTAAAAGAAAGAGATTGGTGTAAGAAATCAGAAAAATTAAAAAGGATAATTCCAGGGTTGGGAAACTTACTCTTTTTGTGATATTAAAAATTAACTACCGAAAAGTAATTTAAATTTTTTTTTTAAATAAATAAACTTATTTTATAAATACTATAGTACGAATAAATATGGTATTTCAATTTAAAAAAGTTTAAAACACGATTCCAGGGTTGGAAACATTTACCTTTTTTTATACAAAAGTAAGTTACTAAAGCAAATTTTTCGTTTTCTCTATAAATTAAAGATATCTTATATTCTTAAAAGAAAGAGATTGGTATAAGAAATCAGAAAAATCAAAAACCATGATTTCAGGGTTGGTAAACCCACACTTTTAGTGATATAAAAAATTAGCTACCGAAAACTAATATTTTTTTTTTATAAAATAAATTTATTTTACACTTCAGTACGAATGAATTTGGTATTTCAAAATAAAAAAAGTTGAAAAAATTAAAACGACGTTTCCAAGGTTGGAAAACCTTATTTTTTATACAAAAGTAACATACTTAAACAAATTTTTCCTTTTTTACGATAAATTAACATATTTTATATTCTTAAAAAAAAGATTGGTATTAGAAATCAAAAAAATCAAGAAGGAGGATTCCAGGGTTGGGAAACCTACACTCTTTGTGATATAAAAAATTAACTACCGAAAATTAATTTTTGTTTATTTTTAATAAATAAACTTATTTTTTGCTTGAGTACGAATAAAATTAATATTTCAAATAAAAAAAAAGTTTAAAAAAATTAAAAAGACGTTTCCAGGGTTGGAAAGCCTTAACTTTTTTTCTTATACAAAAGTAACTTACTAGAACAAATTTTTCCTTTTATTTACAAATTAAACATATCTTATGTTCTTAAAAAAAGAGATTGGTGTAAGAAATCAGAAAAATCAAAAAGGAAGCTTTCAGGGTTGGGAAACTTACACTTTTTGTGATATATTAAAATAACTAAGTCTAATTAATTTTTATCTTTTCCTTTATAAATTATACATATTTTACGTTTTGGAATCAAAAGTTTGGTTTAAAAAATTATAAAAATAAAAACCACATCTCCAGAGTTGGAAACTTTGAACTTTTTTTCTAGATATTAAAATAACTAAATAAAACATATTTTTTTGGAATTTCCTTTTTTTATCACTTAACACACTTTCTATATTTTTTTAAGAACTACTATATTGATAAAAGGAATGAGAAAAAATCTAATTTGATGATTCTAGGGTTTGAAAATTAATTTTTTTTTGCACATAAAAGTAACTAGGTCAAATTACTTTATGTATGTGCTTATGTACGTATCTCTACACTACATAAACGCACTTTGGTAAAGGGTATATAAGATTTGGCACAGGCGAATATAGCACTCTCACTTGTTCTATTTAGGTTAGCACGAAGTTATATTACTATACCCACGTATGTTTAACTATTCTTGCTTATCTTTTACAGGGTGCAGTATTTTATCGTTCTCAGCGATTTTCGGTTAACTGAAGCTAATCGGCCCTGTTCTGTAAACCGAATCGATTTGAAATCGAACGATTTCACAAAACTAACTCCGTTAAGAGAAATATTTTTTCAGACTTTTTGTAATTTTTCCATTATATAGATTCTCAAATATCATATCTGAAAGAAAATTATCGTGTATGATTTTCAACACGTCTGCAGGACCTTTATTAATATTTTGAAAACGAGAAATTTACTCGGATTCGGTTTACAAAACAGGGCCGAATATCTTCGTTAGTTTTACAAACTACTCTATTTCATGTCACTGTGCGACAGTAACTTTATTTTTCACTTAAACTATACGTTATTTATATATACGTATTTGTTAGTATATTTTATTATTTTTTCACATTTTTCTTCATCATATCAAGTTTATTCTTGTTAGTTTTATATATATAATTTAAACCATATTTTGCACAGAAATTTTTTGACACATTTGTCATTTTGACATATGTCACTTTTGCGTTTCTTTACTTCTTTTTGAAGCGAACAAGTTTTTTTGTTCCCGCGAGCGTAAATTGTAGTTTTAAGTTTTTTTATCCAAACCCATAAAACCAGTTAAAATATTACACAAATTCAGTTAACGGTTTTTTTCTTTTATAAAAGAATATATAATTATATTTAATTACTTAATTATCTAGTAAACAAAACTGAGAAAAGGTTTGGCTTTGCCTTAACGCATCCAAATTGAAGTTGAAAAATGGCAGCTTGAGAACTAAATTTGTTACTTTTGTCTGGAAAACAAAAACAAACTAAAAATGTTTTATGTATTTTTTGTTTGTTTTTCATATGAATTTTACTTGGTGAGTTGTTTTATATGATTGGGCCACCTTAGTTTCAGTTGTAATTTAAAAGAAAATTATGCAGCCACACTGGCGCATATTAAAGGTTATTCATATAATTACGGAGACAAAGTTTTAAATTAAATAAAGTTTACTATACCCAGTAAAGCAAACATTCCCAAGAAGTCATGAAAATGTAGAATGCAAGGCTCTTATTTTTTTGTTAAAAGAAGTATGGGCGTACATGCCCATAAAATTTAAGCCTACTGTTTCATGTACTTCGGCTCAACACATTTCACTATACTAATTAGGTAAATATTATTATACGTTTCCAGCGAAACTTGACCACAAAAAAATCTTGAGTTAAAAAAACTAAAAGCTAAAGAGCTGAAAGTTGACGCACAAGTAAGCCTAAGTGAGAAACCTACAAGAAAAATCGGTAATCTCAATAATTTTTACCTGGGAGCGGGGCCACGCAAATAAAGGTTGGAATTAAAAACTAAATATATAGCTTTTAAATCAAGCGATTTTATTGAAACCTTGGATACACGGTGCACTTATGTAAGGTTTTGCAAGGGCGGAGGGAGTGACATGTTTTGATGAAATTATATATTTTTTCCTTATTTAAGTCAATATAATGCTCGGCGGTCTAACCTTTACCGTTTAAGATTTTGCGAACAAATGATATAAGAGCAGGGTCGTTTTCCAGTGGCCGAACCTGATTTAAAGGCCCTCAGGAACGCAATTAAGATGCCTGTTATATTCCCCCTTATTGCGAATGACCTCGTCGACGTCACATCAAGACGACAGTAAATATTTTAACTTTTTTACTCTCTATCGGCAACAATTGGCCCTTATTGGCAATCTCTTACTAATCTCGGAAGCTTCGTAAATTGATGTAGCATGTTAATAGTAGTCAATTGTTGTCGACAAAGAGTAGCCAAGTGAGAATTTTTACTGTCGTCTTAATGTGACGTCAACGACGCCATTCTCTGGTGAGAAAAAGCATCATCGCAGACAGTTTTCATGGTTTCGTAATCAGGGAGTAATATGTGTATATAAAATAATGGGAACTACCAGCAAAGGCAAAAATATCATTGCCAATTAATGAATTTTGAGCAACAAGACTTAGAACTTAGTAATTTCATTGTAAGGCTGAGTTTACATCTGACATTTCTTGTGTGTCGTTTGTCCAAAAAAGCGTAACAAACTAATTAGTAATGAAAAACTGTTTGATTCAGACATGTATTTATTGATTTAAACAGTTTTCAGTCATGCTGGATTTTATAAAATTGTCTATTAGTTATGCGTGGAACTACACTCAAAATAAAAATCAATCCATCCGTACTTAAATCAATCCAAAGCGGTGTCATAGGTACGGTAAGTACGGATTTACTTAAATCAAGTCCAGAAGGCTTGATTCAAGTACGAATAATTCGAGTGCTAAAGACTTAATTTTATCCATATCTAATCCCGATTTCGTACTCGAAATAAATCCAAAACGAGATTGATTTCAGGAAACCTGAGATTGAATTTAATATCAAAATACGCTTGATTCAAGTATTTCGTAGTTGATTTGATCACAAACATGTACTTGATTTAAGAAATTTTGAGATTAAATTAATCTAAAAATGCAATTGATTTAAACCCGAATCCATACTTAAAATAATCCAAAAACAAGATAGCTTCAAGAAAAACTGAGATTGTATCAATCTCAAAATATGGCTGTTTTGAGAAATCCTAACCTGATTTATTGAATAAAAAGATTTAATTTAATTTTTAATTAACTTTTTATTGTACATTTAAATGTTTTTTATTTTATTTTATTGGTAATAATAATTAATTTTAATGCAAAAAGTTACAGTTTAGAAGTTAGTTAGAGTTAAAATGATTGGCAGAGTTATTATAATTGTAATGTAAAGTTTTATACATACGTATGTAATGTAAGAATGTAAATGTAAAAAAGTATTCATACTTATGTAAAATTACAATATTAAAATTTGGTCAATAATTAGAAAATTGCTTAGGTTATATCCAGTTTAAAATCAGTTTTGCTTGGAAATCCTCCACTTCTTTTAACCATCTATCGACCTTTGATTGTACAGATTTCATCTCCCCTTCAATTTCAAACTGAAAAGATACATAATTTAGTATATATATAGTTATATTAAGTAATGTGTATATTTGTTACACTACCTGTAGTTTATTCCATTTTAAAAGCTTTTCACGAAACTCGATACGAAATCCAAGAGTGGGGTCTGTTTCATGAATTACTAACAGTGTTGGCAAAAAATGATAATGAAAGAATGCTAAAGGAATCCAAAAATTCTGCTCTAAGGAAGAAGAAAATGCAAGTTTTTCAATTTACTTCGGTTCTCTTAGCAGTTAATTGACAGATTTTTACTAAATAATAATAGGCACTTTACCTGCAAGACACTGCCTCTTTGTCATCAATAAATAATTATATATTTTGCTCTCAACTAAAGCCCACGTTTCTAAGTTGATTACATTTATAACCGTTATCGCTCCAAAAGTGCAACCCCATCAGTGCTCTAAGGGAAACTATGTCATTAAGAAGCTAGGGGTTCTTGGTCACCTAGAGCGATAACATATTTCTGAGTCCGGTCTTACAGCGAGTTGAGCAAATAATAATAACTAGATATACCAAACGGACGACACACTCGTCCGTATTCTAAAATCGAAATGTAAATCATTTAAGATTCAAAGAAAATGTATGTGTCTAAACGTCATAAAAAATTCATTAAAACACAGCCACACACAAACTTACATACATATGCAAGCATAATTAAATAATACATGAAATTAAAAAAACATAAACAAAATCCCTTCAACCAAGCTAATTCACTTTATTCAATTCTATTCCTTTAAGTATTATGGCTTTCATACAACAAATAATAGAAAAACAATTGTTAGATCAAGAGAAATACTACAAACACACACACACACTCATGTTTTGTTTCCCAGTTGTCCAAATCGTCCTAGACGACATTGTCTTCGACGATTCATATACGACATGTCGTCTGTAGATTAAGTTTTCTAATCGACAATTTAAAAGAAATCGGCGTTCATGACTATCTGAACGACAATGTCATACGTTTTGTCTCCAATAAAGCCTTGTCGAGGACAATCTGAGCGACAATGTCCCTCGTTGTGTCTTCAATAAAGCCTTGTCGAGGACAATATGAGCGGCAATGTCCCTCGTTATGTCTTCAATAAAGCCTTGTTGATGACAATCTGAGCGACAGTGTCACACGTTTTGTCTTCAATAAAGCCTTGTTGAGGACAATCTGAGCAACAATGTCGCTCATCTGGTCTTGTGTGACCTCGCCGCCATTTGTATGAAAATTTCGTCAACGATTTGTATGGAGTTGTCTTTAATATGTCTTCTACGACTTACCATTGTCTTGTACCCGTCGTCAAAGATGTCTTAAAGACGTGGCCAACTGGGTTCTTTTTTACTTGGAAGCTAATAAATGCGTGTGTAATATGTGTGCTTGTAGTAGTAGCAACTTTAAGCGCTTATAGCTCCCAACATACTAAACCGATTTCAATAAAATATAGATTCTGCACATCTGCACAAAAAATTCTTTAAAACCATATAAATCTTTTTAAAATCGGTGAAGTGGTACCAGCGTAAAAGGGATTACAAAAAACTTGTTCGCCTATTAATTATATAGATAGATAGATAGATAGATTATTCAATCAGAACTCATGAGGCAGAAGCTTTTCGTACCTATTACTATTTCTTATATTTGTTTATTTTTTATTTGTAGCTTGATGGGTGCAACTATAAAAAAACTACAAATTAGTTAATATGAACTCTAGCGAAAACGATTCATTTTTAATTGACACTATTTTATTATTTTCAAAGACGGAAGCACAAGAAATTATTATACTGGGTTCACATTTTAGTTTAGAAACGTTTGAGCTAATGGAAGATGAAAGAGCAGATAATGAAGTTGGGAGCTATCATATTTTCCTCTCTTGCCTATGAACTAAAAAGTTTCTCAACTAAAATTGCCGTGTGTGAACCAAGACTTGTTAAAAAGGACACAACACTCAATAAAAGACCATATTTTTTACTTACTCTTTACTCTGGATTGCGATCCAAGTCCATCAGAAGTTGGAGCAGTTTGGGGTCGTCATATATCTTCACTCTTTATTTTATTTTAATTATATTTGCATATATGATTTTGCATACGAGTATTTAAAATCAACCGCACTTAACTTCACTTAAATAAAATATTTTCAGTTAAAAAGTACAAATATATTATTTTTATTTTACGTATTAATTATTTTATTAATTTTTTTTCATTTTATTGAATTTCAATCATAAGCACACTAATAAACTTGAAATTTTTTTCAGAGAAAGGTTTTTTATTCTGCTTTTCAATAAATAAATAAGAAT
Organism: Tachina grossa; assembly: GCA_949987645.1. NCBI lineage: Eukaryota > Metazoa > Arthropoda > Insecta > Diptera > Tachinidae > Tachina > Tachina grossa. The sequence goes on along the minus strand of OX465276.1, from coordinate 127,207,327 downwards.
TTTGTACTCAATTTAAGAACTTTGGACTTGATTTAAGCTTTTTAAATAATTTAAGCACTTCATACTCAATTTAAGAAACTCCAGGATTGATTTTATAAAGTAATCCTTCTTTCGGTTTGTTTTAAGTAAACGTTAGTGCTATTCGTACTTAAATTTTTAAGTACGATTCGTACTAAAAGTAAGTGGAGAATACTTGAATTTAGTACGGCTTTTTTCTTTCTGTGTATTTAACTTAATAAATACATGTCTGAATCTAAAAGTTTTTCATTAGTAATTAGTTGGTTACGCTTTTTTTACGCTTGTGTGGCACATAGCACACAGATGGAAACCCGGCCTAAGTTATATTTTATGCTAAAATGTCTTATTATATCTATGAAGTCTTAATAATTTGATATTGTGCTAACACTAAATACATAATGATGGTCTCAAGTAGAAAGGCCCTAACTCGAATTTTTTTAATTTGAGTTTTTCAGAGATTCCAATACATTTCACACAAATACACCTTGCCTCAATATTGCAATAGCGTAAAAATTAACGTTTTTACAAGCAGTTGTCCAAAACAAGTTTTTGCCTTCTCCTGTAAAGCTACAATTATTTGAGCTAGGACCTTTCTACTTGTGACCGACGATATGTGTATACTTACATACACAATACAATCATAATATGTACAGATTTCGCACCACTGAACCATCCCAACGGGAAAACGCAGAAGATCTTCTTACTTCAGGCCTTATTAAAGGCCTGCTAAAGAATGCCTTGTGCAGGGTGGCGCAGAATGAACTATATGGTTTGCATGCATTCTTTATAACTTTTTTTAATAATTATTTTTTTTTTTTGTTTTTTTCAGCATTTTGTGAAGAAGACTTGGGGAATTAATTATGAATCATTACACGATCGAACAACGTACAAAAATAATTGAATTTTATTTTTAAAACCAACAGCCAATCTATTGTGTTGACACAGCGTGCATATCGTCGTCATTTTATTGTGCGCATTGCACCCACAGTTTTCTTTTGGGATATTTGAAAGAAAGAGTGTAGAGGTACCAGTAGAGGTCCTCTAACCTTTAAAAAGAAAAATCCATTAATTTGAAGGCCTTTCAGAATCACTGGCTAAAAAAGCGAGAGCGGAAGGTCTACCCCGCAGTGACAACGCGTGTAAAATAGATATGAGTATGGAAGCAAGCCTGTTACACCCAAAAGAATGAGCAAAGAGGCCTTTTAGAAGGCATCCTTACTCCTTCTTTTTCCCACTGGGATGCTTTTCCGTGGGGTCTTTGTTGTCTTAAACTTTTTAGGTCATTTTAACATCTTGATAAAAACTCATTTCATAATTACATCTTACTAATAGATGTATTTATTATACGGTAACTTTAGCGTTTCACTTTCAACTGTTTGTTAAGCAAATATTTTTGTTTGTGTGTAAATTGAAATTTTCAAATGCTGTAACGATATTTTTCTTTACATTATCATGATACAACTTTCAACACTTTGCCGACCCATTACAACGGATATTAGTAACGGGTAAACATACAAAAATAACCAAACACATCTGTATTCAAATTTGTTATTGTTATTTCAAACTGTTTCTCGAATTTTAATCTTCTACAAAGAATAATGTAAATAAAGTCTTACCCCACTCAAATTTAAACTTGTACGATGCATTTCAAAAGTAAAAAGTCAACAACACGAAACATATGCAAACGAACAAACAACTCTGCCAACTGAATTTTGATTTAATACTTTCGACAAGTTTTTTATGAGTAGTTTTTCTAACCCCTAGTGTACAGACTTTAAAAGCCAAGCTAATGTTTGATTAGCAGTTCTTCTACGCACAAAATAAATAAATCCAAGCTAAACCTCATACCGCCTGCCTATTAAGCATGTTTTATCCTACGCATGAGTTATCATTAACTCAAAAACATCATGATCCCAAATAGCATTACAACCATCATCATTACTTCAATCAGCGTAATCTTTATTATTAGAAGTAACTATTAAACAAATACAAACTCTCAAATAAAACTGAACGTAAATATCAAATGCGTTTTGTTGTTCAAACTCATTCACTGAATGAAGCCAAGCAAACATTACGGTGAAGTTTCAAATATAATGACTGACATAGTGTTATCCCGAACACACTATGGCTTTTTGTGACATCGCAAACAAAATAAAAGTGAGTACTAGTGGCAATGTTTGTCATTTCTGATATTTTTCGTTGTGTGGCATTACCTAAGGCCGGGTATCCATCTGTGTGCCAAATGCCACACAAGCGTAAAAGAAGCGTAATCACTAATTACTAATAAAAAACAGTTTGATTCAGACACGTATTTATTGTGTTAAATAGTTTCATACATAACAAATAGACAGTTTTTAGAATCCAGCATGATTGGAAACTGTTTAAATCAATAAATATATGTCTGAATCAAACAGTTTCTCATTAGTAATTAGTTGGTTACGCTTTTTTGGGCAAATGACACACAAGAAATGCCAGATGTAAACTCAGCCTAACAAACTGTTTACGCATCTGTACTTGTAGTGCTATTAACTAATTTTTTTTTTAGCGACAATCGCATCGTTAAAATAATTATACCGAAAATTTTTCGCTGTAGGTGAAAGTCAGCTGTGTCGTTATTTAAGCGACAATAAATTATATGCTGTTAATTATATCGAGAAAAATCAACAGAAAATATCATCTGCGTACTATCTTTAAAAAGAAGTTACGGAATCACACAATCGTAATTGCAAGCGACAAAATGTATAGACAAAAATTACGATTGTCGGATTATTAAAAGTTACTGAATCGCACTACTGGATTCTGTAACTTCTTGCAAACCGAAAATCGTAATATTTATCGACATAATTATTCGTTTGCAGTAACGATAATGTGATCCCGCAATTTATTTTTTGCGATTGTAGTCATCTGCATTTTAATCACAATTTAATTCAATATCATGTGGTATGTTTTTGTTGATATATTTGGCCCATTAAAATCTTCTGTTAGTTATAGTTTTCTTTAAGCTATCAGGCCCACCGTGTTTAATGTCAATAAAAATGCAATTTGTTACATGTTGTCCCGACGTTTCGTGAATTTTTTGTTCACTTTTTCAAGGGATGTCGTCTATTTAATAAAAATAAGAAAACAACAACAATATTGTGGACATTTTCATATATAAAAATATTTTTTATATAAAACAATGTAAAACTTACTGTATTTTTTAAAATTACATGAATACTATAGCAATTAAACTTTGTTGAAAACAAGTGTATTGTGAAAAAATAAAAATAAAAATTATAAAATGTTTTTCCCCTTTTGGTGTATCACAGGTTTTTGACAATTGCTAATTTGTAGTTTGCGCTCAAATTGTCCGTGTCTTCTTTGATATTCATCGTTTTGTTTATTTTCTGTTGAATTCTTAGACTTTCTGTTATGTATCTCTTTCTGTCGTTGTTTACTTTGTCTAGTATTTTTATACCGTCAAAATCTGGTTTGTGTTTATTATTTGTTATATGTTGTGACAAAGCAGTATTCTCTTTGTTTTTACTGATGTCTGCTTTATGTTCGTTCACTCTTGTTTCTAAGCTCCTCTTTGTAGTTCATATATACACAAGATCACAGCTGACGTTATCATTACCTTTACAAGGAATTTCATATACAACGTTGTTTTGTTGCAATTTTTCTACAGGTGTTTTTGTTTTTGTAAAAATTGTATTTAATGTTTTATTTGGTTTATATGCCAAACATATGTTATTGTTATCTATTGTTGTTTTTATTGTCGGTAAGGCCGGGTATATATTTTATACTGCAATACCTTTGGTGTTCTGTGCTAGGGTTGCTATTTTCGCGGATGAGATGAGTGATTGTATTAATTTTGTGGGAAAACTGTTGTTTTTTAAAATGTTAAAAATTTTTTCTATGTTGTGCGTGTGAAATTGACTGTCACTGATGTCTAGTACTTTACGAACAACATTTTTGGCGGTGTTAATTATCTGCGTTTTTGGCTGTGTTGCATTGAAATTTATTATTCTGCCCGATGATATATCCTTTGCATACCAATCAAACGTTATTTTCTCTACATTCCTGTATAATTTAGTATCGAGATATACAATTTCTTTGTTTTTTTTCCACTTCGATGGTAAATTTTAATTTGGGATGATATCCATTAAACGTTTTTAGAATGTCGTCCTTGTCATCGATTTTTATGATAGCTAAAAAATCATCAACATATTTTGCTATGTATTTTATGTGAATATTTTTGTTTTTAAGTTCAGCTATTGCTACGTCCAGTAAGCTATCTAGCACAATGTCCGCGATTGTTGGAGAGAGAGGGTTACCCATCGGCATACCGAAGATTTGATTATATATTATGTCTTTGTACATAAAATAGTTGTTGTCATACAAACAAAATTTTAATATATCCAGAAATTTGGAACGCGGAATCGTGGTGTTTGTTTTTATTTGGTCCCATTTGCTCATTATATTATTTATAGCAGTGTTTATTGGTATATTAGTGAAGAGGGAAACTACGTCCAGGGATATTAAAATATCTTTTTCATCTAACTTTATACTTTGTAGCTGATTTTTCAGTTCGAAAGAGTTTTTGATGTTGTATTTGTCTGATATTATGTTTTTCAGAATTCTTTCTATATATTTACTAAGTTGGTAACATGGGACTTGTACTGATGACACTATAGGTCTCAATGGCATTTGAGCTTTATGAATTTTCGGGAGTCCATAAATTCTCGGCGCAGTGCCGCCAGAACACATGAGTATTCGTTTTCTATAATCATCTATATATTGTCGTTTTTGTAGATCTGCAATTATTTTGTTATTTGTTTTAATTAGTTTTTGTGTGGGGTCTGTCCTCATGACTCTGTAAATGTTTTTGTCTCGTAAAAGTTCATCTATTTTGGAACTATATTCTTCTTTGTATATTGCAACTGTTTTGTTTCCCTTATCAGCTTGTGTAATAATTATATTGTTATGCCTTTTTAAGAACTTTTTAGTTTTTTCAAAAATTGCCAAAATGAATTTTTCCCTAGGGCTGTTTTTAACGTCTCTTTTGAAACATGTTACCATATTTGCCAAACGGGCCTTTCTTACTTCCTTTTCGCCGTTATTATTAATCTCAAGTTTCTGTATGCACTCCTCAATATCAGCTATAATTTCAAGTGGTGAAAAACTCTGGGAGAGCAAACTTTTCCCCAAAGATAATAACCACCTACTTTCCAAAGGTATTTCTATTTCGGTTTTATTTTCAAACCATTGATCATTAAATTTGAATCCTTGTTCATTGTTCATTACTTTAAGTGCATTTAATTTATTTACGTGTTTGCTCTTGATATTATCCGTTATACGTTTTGCTCTTTGCGTTTGATTTTTCATAAAATTTTCAAAGTGGTATCTTTGTATAGAAAATGTCATAACAAGCTAAAAGCACAATGAAAAATAGAGAAAAACTCAATGAATTTGAGCTTGTGATTTTATTTTTTTGTTTCAACCGGTAGCGAATATCGTTGAAATATGTTACCTACTGAATAGCGAAGTCGATAAATTTTCGTTATATTTATTATAGCGACACGATTGGCATAATAAAAGTTACTGAATCCCGTACCTGGATTCTGTAACTTTTTGGGAACCGAAAATCGTAATATTTATCGAAATTTTTTACGATAGTGTCCAGCTGTATTCTAATTACAATTTAATTGTATATCATATGGTATCTCTGTATAGAATATTTAAAAATAAGCGAAAATAATAAGAATAATAAAAAAACTAAATGAATTTGAGCTTGTGACAGCGAAATCGGTTACTGAATAGCAAAGTTGATACATTTTCGACATACATATTTATTAAAGCGATAAGATTATCGGAATAAAAGTCACTAAATTCAGGTACAGATCATTGATGCTTGTTTTAGCCTGGCTAGTAATAATGTTCCTGCTTGTCTAAATATCTTCTGAAATATATTTTGAAACTTTTGTTAAAAAAGGGACTAATTTAATTTTTGAAATGTCAATCAAAAATTAATATCCTATTCCATAAAAAATCGCCCAAAAATATAAATTAGAAATCGCCCAAAAATTTTTTCATAATAAATTTTTTAAATTTAATTTTTCTCAAAAAAAATCGGCCAAAAATTTTTTAAACATCGCAGCCTAATAAAGATTTTCTGGCAATCATCAAAATCGAATATACAATTTAAAATACATCTGTATATGTATGTTTGTATGTATATTGTAGAAAATAATTGAAAACTTCTCTAATGTGTTCCATCTCCACAATTATTTGGCTTCTATAGCAGTAAAACTGGTTCACCAAATTGTCGTAAGCGAAGCCAGGAAAACTTTACAATGTGGAAAATCCTTATTAGCCTGCGCCGTGCCGGAAAACACCATGGTAGAGAAAATTTTTAAGATGTTTAAAGATGTTCTCTACCATGCACTATAGGAAATTTCCCCCTTTTTTTGGCCAAAATTAACCACACGGGTGGACTAATTTGAACGATTTTTTGGATTTGACTTTTGGTGAACACTTAAGAGAGAGCGAGTGACCGAAAAAGTTTTTCATACACTCAGAAAAATAAGATAAATAAATTTAACTAAAAAAGTAACAAATAATTAGTTCTAAGAAGGAGTTACGGATTATAGGTTACCGCATCCAAGATTTTTTTTAGATCTTTGATAGATAATCTGGTTTTCTAAACTGCCTATTTTCTAAAAAAAATTTCGAGTGCACACTTACCTTTCGAATATAACAGTATAAATTAATTTTACCAATTTAATGAAGTAACAAACAAAGCCAAGTTTAAAAATGATTTCATTCAATAATTTGAATTTCCAAACCGTCAACTAAATGCAATATACATGGGTTCAAAATGTCACCACTCTCTGTTTCTTCATCTTCATCAACTCGTCGTTTTGTTCTCTCATATTTTGAAAAAAAGGGATTTGCGGTCGTCTTGGTTACGAATTAATGTAGGCACACTGCGTTTCACGTTTTCTGATCGAAGCAGGGCTGTCAGATTTATTTTCACATTTTTCGCCAAATCCAATGTTAAAAATCGCCAAAGCCTCTTCTTTTAGTTTTTGACAATGAAATATATGTATATATATGTATTTTATAAATTATTAAAAAATTATTTAATAAATTATAAAAAATTAATTTGTTCGGAATCGCTAAAATTCGCCAAAAATGGAGGAAAAAATCGCCATTATATATATTTTGTTTATTTTTATTTAGAACAATCTAAAAATGTTTATGAACAAAAAAGGTACAATGTTTGATATAAAGAAGATTTTGCGGTTAGTATTAAATAAATATTGGATATATGTACATATGTACATTTGTATGTAGTTGCAGTTCTATTACATATGTAAAACCCAATATACTTCATCGTCAAGACATTCCACATTGTCTTCTTCTTTTGAATACATCGTATGGGAATTGAAGAAGTGCAACATGTGCTATTTACAATCATATAAATAATTTATAATTCGTAATAACGCGTCAAGAAGTTCATATTGCATGGTATTTCGGAAGCGCGTATTAGTTGAGTTCATTATTGAAAATACCCTTTCAACGCAGGCATTACTAGTTGGAATTACCAGCATGTAAAGTACAGCCAAATCAAGTTCTTTAAAATGGTACATACCTACCGTATCCTTATAATCATACACTTTTGGCCAAAAACTGTTTTAAGTTAGATGGAATATCACCATTAAAATAATCTTTCAAATCCACAAACGGTAATTTTGTCCATTGTGTTTCATAAACACCTAGCGGTATGTTAGGATTCAAAACAACAACAAATTTTGTTTGTGATAATGGAATGCAACATTTTATAATGGAAAAATGTACTTACGTAAACTTTAAATATATTCATGTTTTCAGAAATTATATTTATTAATTCATTCACGTGCATCTTTAAATATGAAAAGCAAATTTCTCGAGGTATTTCAATATCTTCATCAGCCATTTCGACATTGCTTCATTCAGTTTCAAATGCTGACCCAAAATCGATTGCATTTAGAAAAAAGTGTTTGGTATATCAATAGCTATAATAACATTGGTTATCAATTTTTCGCTATTATGAGTTTCATTCAAAATTGTTGGCTTGAAAATTTTTGAGGAAAATGAAAGAAGAGTAGAATGTAGCATCTGATGCATACTGCCTGCGTGCATGTTATCTAACTGAATCTCAAGATTTAAATGGTTCATTTCATTTACTATTGGATTTATAAATATGTAAAAAGTCTTGTCTTTTCGTAACATAATTATTTTGTATATATTTTGGGCAGTCTTATCATTTTCGGCTGTTGAAATAAGTGAAAAATGATGTTTAACCTCTACCCATTGCTCCAAAATCCGTCTTAAAGCCGCTCCATAAGACAACCAACGACTTGCAGACGGTTGCTGTCAATACCAGTATTAAATGTTCTTAGCACACCATGTACACCATAAGAAAAATAATATTTAACGATTTTCAAGCCCATTCATGGCTCATCAAAAATAGCCAAAAAAATCGCCAACTTTTTTATAAAACGCCAAAATATCGCCATGTCGCCAAATCAAATATTAGGACGCCAAACTAGTTTTAAAATCGCCACGTTTGGCGAGAAATCGCCACATCTGACAGCCCTGGATCGAAGTACTGTCTTTAAGCGAAACAGCATAATGTTTTTCATAAACTTTAAAATTTCTGTGACTATTACGCCATATTAATGCTCTTTTAAATACTGTTTAAAGATTTCGGAACAATCACTCTCAGAAATGTATGACAAGAAATGGGCGTAAATAGCCACTCTTTTGTCAATGTCGTCGTGTTTCTCTAGCCATATATTGAATAATTCTGAATTTGGCACGCAGTTGTAAAAATTTATTTTTTTTAAACTCGCAAAAAATTCGCAGATGAAATGAATTAAATTTGTAAGATAATTGATTGTTCAAGAGAACTATTATGATATTATGTCTAACTGTTTGTTATCATTTTTTTGTAAGTCTATATAAAATTCTAATTCATGGAATTCATTAATTAATTTTAAGCTCACTTTAATTTTTCCAATTTAGTCGATTTAATAGATGAGTTTACCAACATTTTGCTATGGAATGTAAAAGTACTTACCTTCGGCATTATTTCCCATTTTTAAATTTTTCAAAAATACAAATTTTTGTTACGAAACCTTTCATTAGAAGATGTGAAAAAATTCACTGCACTTCAAGGTTTTCTGATAACTGGTTTAGAAATCGTAATCAAAACAACTATTAAAGCAACAAAAATTAAATTTTTTGAAAAATTTACAAAGCTATGTTTATTTTGTTATATTTTTTATTAATTATAACTTTGCAAAAATTAAAATTTTTACTTTTGGCCAAGAAAATGGGTGAAATTTCCTATAGTGCCATGGTGTTTCTCGACACGCCACAGCCTAATAAAGATTTTCTGCATTCCAAAGTTTTTCTGCTACATAACATTTTCTTGCATGGCCGACCAAGTCAGCATTTTACTAGAGATGTGCAAATGTCGTGATTTTATCGTGTAGCGCGTGAATCACGCGTGACTCACGTATGATCGTGATCAAATTTATAATTAATCACGCGTGAGTGCGTGAGCGTGACTTAAAAAGAAATTACATGTGCGTGATCGTGTGTGAGCTATTTTTATTAATCACGCACGAATTCTCACGCTCTCACGAGATATCATTTCTGAATAGGTGAGTGTCAATATACTATACTATTTAGCTATATTGTATATTGTGTATTGGGCTATTGTTATAATATTTTCAGGCGTAGTAAACTGGCTCATATGAAATTCAAATATACCAATGTAGAAAAATAAAATTATTTTAATATATTTTTTATGGTACACAACTATATTTTCCCTAAATTCTGACTTTTTTCAGAAAAACTTCTCGTACATCCGCATTAGTTAAAAGTATTTAGAGCTATCTATTTACATAATAAAATCTTATAGTTGAAACTTTCAAAATTAAACACAAAAAATATTTTTAAAATTTACCCTACATTCAGCAATATCCCAATTGCTGAATGTAGGGTACATGTTTACGATACAAAATAATTGGTTCTAAGCACATTCTTAATGTATTTCCCTTAGCGCTATGTAATTAAAAAATTAAAAATGTATTAAACAAAGTTTTTTACAAAACTGAAAATAATGAAGATACTTAAAAAACACATGGATTTGGATTTGTTAGCTTTTTCCCGATTTCACGAATGGAAATGTTAATAATTTTTTTTTCCTATTTTTATTTAAAATTTTGTCAAAAATGTAATGCTGTGTTTTAACTTCAAATCCAACAATGAACTAAAAAGTAATAGGCGAAATATATAAAAACCTCAAGGGAAAAATTTCTTTGTCTTAAGTAAAATATCTTATGAGAGATACGGAAACACATCTTGGGAAATTATTTCTTAAGAATTTCAAGTTTATGTCAAAATGCTTTATCCGGTAAAAATCGGATAATTTTTAAAAAAGTTACAAGCTTCAGAAGTTTTTTTTTGAGTACCAGTTAGTCAACTTTGGGCCACTGTAACTCATGTCCAGCTCAAGACAGAAGGCTGTCATGACATGTGTTATAAAGCCTAAGTCCTTCTCTACGGATGTTAGGAGTTTCATATAATTCCAATCAGTAGTTTATAAGTTCCAGATTTATTGCCATTTACTTTGTAAAAGTCTCCACTGTGCAGTGTAAATTTTACATACACACATGCATACATATCGTCACCTAAAATCCAAAAGGCCGTAACAACCAAAAAATTCTTGATTGTGATTAACCAAAATACATATTTTCCTAAAATTTTACTCACATGTTCAAAAACACCGATTTTATTCATTCTTAAATTTGGCACCTTACATATAAATAGTATTAAATCTATGAAGTTTTTTGCCTCTCCTGTAAAATAGTACAAATTGTACTTACGGCCTTTTGGATTTTAGGTGACGATATGTACATACATACATATATACATATTTAAGTGTAAAAACCTATATTTCAACCCAAAAAAAGATACAAATTGGATTATATACTCTTTCGTGAGTGTGCGTGATCGTGATAAGTTGTAAACCACTCGTGTGCGATTAAGAATATTTTCTTCGTGAGCGTGCGTGATCGTAAAAATTTTCAATATCATTCGTGCGTGAAAGTGCGTGAGTAAAATATTTGTCTGCGTGAGCGTGCGTGTCGCGAGTCAAAAAACGCTCACGTGCACATCTCTACATTTGACCATTTCATGAAAGATGTTCTCAAATGCTTAAAAATGATACCAATATTGGTCATATTCCTGATTCTTCATGAAGCCCATTTTTTGAGTTGGTAATCAAATTGTAATTACTTTTAATTTCTGTTTGAATACGAAATTCTGTTTTTGAGTGCATATTTAAATAATAACTAAATGCCCAACCTTGTGCAATTAATTACAGCTTAAGTTTTATGAGCGCACTACATGTTTTTATGTGTCTGTGTTTATTGAAAACATAAACGTGTTGAAAACATCATGTGGTCGTATTAAAAAGAATTTCATTTAAATTTCATAAATATGTAACATATGTATGTATACAATACATAGTTTCATATCATGGAATAAAAAATAGAAAAATGCTTGATATAATGTGTTTTTATGCAATTTTATTTTGATAAACTAACTTATTTGTTTATGTTAAACAGCTGTACCTGTATTCACTAAGTTTTTTTTTAACGTTAATCGCATCGTTAAAATAATGGGTGTTTTTTATTGAGGTATAGAACTTTAAGTTGGCATCACTTTTTTTAACTGGCGGCCATTTTGTCAGCTGTCAAGTGATTAATATTTAGTTTGGTTTGCCATTTCATCATGAACAGGTTGACAAAAGAACAACGCTTGCAAATCGTGCAAATTTATTTCGAAAATAATGGTTCAGTTCGCGAAGTTTACAGCAAGCTCCGTCCATTTTATGGTCGACATAATCGTCCATCAGAGCAATTAATTCGGTTAACCATGGATCGTTTTCGCACTACGTTTACTCTATGTGATAATACGCATCCGCAGAGACGTCGAACAGTGCGCACCGAAGAAACAATTGCCGCTGTAGAGCAAAGTGTTGAAGAGGAGCTTTGTCCATCAACTTTATGGAAGATTTTGCGCAAAGATCTTGGCTTGCGACCTTACAAGATCCAGCTTGTGCAAGAATTAAAGCCGCGAGACCATGCAATGCGTCGTGATTTTGGTGTATGGGCCGAAAATGAGATTGATCTCGATGCTGATTTTCATCGCAAAATTTTGTTCAGTGATGATGCTCATTTTTGGTTGAATGGCTACGTCAACAAGCAAAATTGCCGCATTTGGAGTGAAGAGAATCCACATGAGACCCTTGAGACGCCATTACATCCACAAAAACTGACTGTTTGGTGTGCTCTATGGGCTGGTGGAGTCATTGGGCCATACTTCTTCCGAAATAATGCTGGAGAGTCAGTTACCGTTAATGGAGACCGGTATAGAGCCATGATAACCGACTATTTTGTTCCCGAATTGGATGGCATGAATGTGGATGAGTTGTGGTTCCAACAAGACGGCGCTACATGCCACACAGCGCACGTCACAATCGATTTATTGAAGGAAACATTCGATGAGCGCATAATTTCGCGGAATGGACCTGTCAATTGGCCACCAAGATCGTGTGATTTGACACCATTGGATTATTTTCTTTGGGGATATGTGAAGTCGCTCGTCTACGCCAACAAACCAGAAACGTTAGGGGACTTGGAAGCCAACATTCGTGGCGTTATTGCCAACATACGGCCCCATATGCTCGAAAAAGTGGTTGAAAATTGGACCTGTAGAATTGGCTTTATTCGAGCCAGCCGCGGCGGCCACATGCCCGAAATCATATTTAAACATTAATCGCATAAAATTATCCTTCCAATAAAGCCAAATTGATGGACATTAAAACGATTTTCTTGTGTTTTATTTCAATTCGAAGTTCTATACCTCTAAAAAAACACCCGTTAATTATAACGAAACTTTATCGAATTTGCTATTCAGTAACATTTTTTAACGATATTCGCTGTAAGTTAATGTCAGCTGTGTCGTTATTTAAGCGATAATAATTTGTGTGCTGTTAATTTTATCAAAAAAATTCAACAGAAAATATCAGCTGCGTACTATCGTCAAAAAGAAATTACGGATTCACAAAATCGTTATTGCAAGCGAAAAAATACATAGACAAAAATTACGATTGTCGGATCGTTAAAAGTTGCTGAATCGCACTACTGTTCTTTGGAAAGCTTTCCATAATATTTGGGAACTTTTTAGTGCTGCCGTACTTTCAACGTAATTTAATAAGAACTTAAAATAATCACTGAAAAAGTTTAATCGTATTTAAAAACAATTTAATTTTAAGTAAAAATTAGCTAATTACCTACTCAAATATTAAGTTAAAAACTAGGGGTAAGTTTGCAAACGGGCGACTATTTATTCCCGATTCGGATGATTGAACGTAATGAACAATCATACAAAAACATCAAGCGATTATTCATTTTACAGGTTTAGGTTATTCTTCCCTTTTGTTTGTTTTATCGGGCATTGTTATCTATGACAATTATCTAAGTTATTCTTGGAGATTCATAGTATAATTTTTGGCCGATGGGGAATATTGTCTTTTATTGCAATTCAGTAAGGCCGGATTTCCATCTGTGTGCCATGTGCCACACAAGCGTAAAACAAGCGTAACCACTAATTACTCATGAAAAACTTTTAGATTCAGACATGTTTTTATTAAGTTAAACAGTTTCATACATAACTAATAGACAATTTTATAGAATCCAGCATGTTTGCAAACTGTTTAAATCAATACATGTCTGAATCAAACAGTTTTTCATTAGTAATTAGTTGGTTACGTTTTTTTTTTTTGGCAAATGGCACACAAGAAATGCCAGATGTAAGCTTAGCCTAAGAAACGAATATTATTTATGATTTTCTATAACGTTTTTTAATATAAAAATGAAATTACCATTATTATTTTGTGTTTTTTAATATTGGGCGATATTTAGGTTTTTCATGGAGCCTTGAACAAATGTTAATAATAATTCTGGTTATAAACTGCTTTCATATATAATGACCCTTTATGGAAGTCCTCTTAGCAGTGGCAACTAAAATTTAATAAGAAGCATTGCGCCCTTCATAATATATATTCGTATTAAATATAGAAGTGAATATGTAGCATCCGTTATATTCATTAATAACAGACATTAATATTGATCTGACAAATGAAGTAACTGGCGACAATGCTACAGTGTTCGATCAATTACTCTGTAAGAAACCAATTAGCACTAAATTTGCAATAAAGTTATTAAAATAAAAAAATGTTTTATTTAAAAAGAGAAACCCTGTTTCATAAATTCAATAGATAAGGCAGAACAACTATATTTATTTTTTAAGAGAAAAAATATTAGTTAATTTAAATATTGCAGAAGGTCGGACAATGTTTAAGCTATTAGTTTGGCTGATTCAAAAAAAATTTTCATAGCTTAAGCTTGTTCCTCTGCAGATTTTATTTGTGACTCTGCAGATTTTGCTTGAGACTCATATGTATATCGCCTCTACCCCCAGGGGAGTGTATGGATTAATTCTGTAGACTACGGGTGTGGCAATCCCGGGGCCCCAGCTAGGGTAATGTAGCTTTTTCCGCTGACGGACCTTTGGCTCATTACCCATAAAACTTATGTGTTACTACCCAATCTCTGAATATAAACAGAGTAACGGATGTGCACATATTTATAAAAGGAAAACAAATATTGTACGCCCGTTGTTGTCAGCTAGGTGCAGCGTCACCTAGGACTGCCCCTGAGTTCAAAAGACGATAGAGGTGAAGCCCTTGTGGTGGAACTTCAAGGTCTAACCAGAGGCTACTTCTGGTACCACGGGTGCCGGTTGCCCGACAGCTGGGCTGCTTAGAGATAAATGCATTGCGGTTGTCAAAAATTCTGTGCTAAAATGACTTTTCGTCCTGGATACGACCCCAGGACACTCTCACTTTTTAGTGTCGGGTCTTAGTAGGCGCAGAAGTTTTGAGCTTGCGTTCTTCTCGCGTGAGTGGTCCTCGCTGCTCTGAAATTTTGAGTGCATGTAGCGGTCGTCAGTTTCCTTGCTAAAATGCCGAGTTCGTCCTACCCCAATGGGGTATACCCTACGGGGTTAAAGGGATGATTTTGGCAAGTGTGGAGTAGGCACTGGTTATTTGGCGACACAGGCATGCGTTCTTTATGGATGAGTGGGTAGCTGTGCCGGCAATGGTTGAGGAATTTTCTTGGGGACCTCGCTTAGGTGTATACACAACACCTAAGCGTGGAAGCCGGAGAATTATTGTGGTGGTTGTGGTTTGCTACCAAAAATCGCTGGGAGAATAGTCTTGGCTTCCCAGTGTTAAATCAATGCTAGTGGTTGGTGTGACGCGGTCAGCCAGACACTGTTCTAGGTGCTGTTGCCATTCAACAGAGCTGCTATGGGCACGGACATAGCAGCAGAGTTTAGATAGCTCAAATTACCTCAGCAAGGTAATTGAATATAATACAGGGATAACTATATTCAAAGATTGCAACATATGTGCCTTACGGAGTGGGCCATAGGTTCATTCTAAAAGGGTGCATGGGGGCGTTGGTCTGGCGTCTAACCCACACCCGGTGCTTTGGCACACGTGAGATAAGGCCGTAACGGCAGGTACTCACGTAAAGCGATTGCAGATCTGTATATCGCCTCTTGTGTTACTATTTGCGTTCGAAACAGTTCAAGTTCTTCTTTATTTTGCTTCATAGCTTCGTAATGTTTTCTTTTTCTTTTCAACATTTACGATATTTTTTTCGGTGATGAAGTGGGGAGTAATGTTGATGTTGTATTTGAATTTGCTATAGAAATTGTTGATGTTTCCGCAGTCGTCATACGAGTTGAAGGCGATGAAGCACTTTTATGTGTCGGATTGACTATGCCTTCACATAGGAGGTAGCAACGCGGTTGTCAACGAAATTCCACAAAACAACCGCAAGAATACACGGTTATCTGTGGCAGATCAGTCAACCAGTGCGAGCGACTGGAATAACTCTCGAAGGCCAAACAACACACACAACCTGACCGCACTTAAGATATAATTACGATAACGCGATAGCTGCTCTTCAGCCCAGAGCTGCTTGGCGATTGATTATGATTGTAGTTGTGATTCTCAATAAAAATTAAAATAGACGTGTCATACCGTATTGTCATACCCATAACTAAAACTAAAATTAAATTGGTTTATATGGTTATGGCGTTATGGCGAGTCACCTATAATCAAATACAGTGTTGCCAATTAGTTTAGTTCGAACTAGAGACCTGCGTAAACAGTCTTTAAATGTAAATACGTCACGATTTTTAAATGTATTCACGTCGCATGTATTATACTTAACCAATAATAAATGCTGTCGTACCCCTATCGGAAATTTGGCTAACTTTAAACTAACTTTAAGCTAACTATTTCGCAACTAGTACTGACTACACTTGGATTACTTTGCAATGTAATCAACTGACTATTTTAACATTGCGATGTCCTAGGCGGTAGTCAATTGTCTCACTAGGCACTACCTTAAGCTAACTTAAAGTTGACTTTTTTAAATCACTTGGTAGTCAGTAAATTAAAAAAAAAATTTCTTTGGCTCGAACATGTAACATCATTCGTTGTGTACTCAATGCGCTACTACTCGGCTAAGCTGCCATCTAAAATAAAATGTTAATATAAAAGTGAAATGAGTTTTAAAGTAGCTGAGAATAAAATTGTTGGCTCTCACCAAATTCGATTACGTACTCAACTTTAGAATTAATTTTGGGTTTGTTCTGGATGACTTTGCAGCTAGCTTTTAGTCAGGCTTAGAAAAGTTAACTATAAGTTAACTATTTTTGTAGTCAACCACACATTCTCCGACAGTGACTATAAGCGAAGCACGATGGATGTATTGGTGTACGTGCATATCAGTGTTAACAAGCGATGTCGCCAAGACAGCTTGTTTGTAACAAACACTCAAAAGAAGTACTGTTGATTAGTTTATGCTAGTTATTTTTCATATTGTACGTCTGAGTGTGTGTGTAATATGTAGATGCCTTGCAGTCAGACTGGGGCCAAGTGTCTCTATGTCAACACTAAAATTCTAGTAGTAGTTACATTGTCTACAATTTCTCTTCTATTCGTCAGTATAAAAGAAATAGAGAAAACAGATGTGGTGTATTTCTGGTGAATTTTGCAACAACTTGTCAATATACATAAATTTGTATGTACGTAAGGTATATAAATGTACAATTAAATGTCTGCTTGGTATGTCTCCATGTTCCCATAAGAACTATGAATTCACTACCTAGTCAATTGTTTTAGTGTTATTAGTAGATTTGCAATGACAAGCACATGCTAAATGTCTATAGCATAAAGTATTGTATGGGGAATAATTGTAGAGTAGTACTGGTGACAAAGTCAAAACCGACTCGGTACATTTTCACTATTCGCACTTTCTGGAGGGTGGTAAGCTATTATCTGATTAACCGCATACAACTAATGTTAATGCATGTGTGTGCATTTGCATGTGCGCAGAAAAATAAAAGATCATACACACATACATGCATGACGTTTGTACACGCGCTTATGCGTAGAAAGAAGCTAGTATCACAAATTCTTTCGTCACGAAGTGTTTTCTTCTGTACTCTTATACCTACAATACTGAAAAAAATTTCTTGCAAACAATGTTGTAGGTGAGTATCAATATACTATACCAGTTTGCAAATGCTACGATGCAAGACCATTTGCACAAGATTGTGTATTGGGGTATTGTTATAATTTTTTCAGGCGTAGTAAATTGGCTCATATGAAATTCAAATATACCAATGCACTATAGGAAATTGCCCCCCTTTTTTTGGCCGAAATTAGTTACAGCCAAACTGGTGGACTGATTTGAACGATTATTTGGATTTGAGTTTTGGTGAACACTTAAGAGAGAGCGAGTGACCGAAAAAGTTTTTCATACACTCAGAAAAATAAGATAAGTAAATTTAACTAAAAAGTAACAAATAATTAGTTCTAAGAAGGAGTTACGGATTATAGGTTCCCGCATCCAAGATTTTTTTAAGATCTTTGATAGATAATCTGGTTTTCTAAACTGCTTTTTTTCTAAAAATTTTTTCGAGTGTACATTAACCTTTCGAATATAACAATAGAAATTAATTTTACCAATTTAATGAAGTAACAAACAAAGCCAAGTTTAAAAATGATTTCATTCAATAATTTGAATTTCCAAACCGTCAACTAAATGCAATATACATGGGTTCAAAATGTCACCACTCTCTGTTTCTTCTTCTTCATCAACTCGTCGTTTTGTTCTCTCATATTTAAAAAAAAAGATATTTGCGGTCTTCTTGGTTTCGATTTAATGGAGGCACAGTGCGTTTCACGTTTTTTGACCGAAAAACTGTCTTAAGCCAAACAGCATAATATTTTTCAAAAACTTTAAAATTTCTCGAACTATTATGCCATTTTATATTCATATTTGAACAAAATAATCGTGAATGGTCTTTAAAATACTGTTTAAAGTTTTTGGAACAATCACTCTCAGAAATGTATGACAAGAAATGGGCGTAAATAGCTGTTTTTTTTTTGTCAATTTCGTCGTGTTTCTCTAGCCATGTGTTGAATAATTCTGAATTTGGCACGCAATTAAAAAAGTTTATTTTTTTTTTAATATTAGGATATTATGTCTAACATGGGTTGTCATTTTTGTTTTTAAGTCTATATAAAATTCTAATTCATAATTCCATTAGTTAATTTTAAGCTCAGTTTAATTTCTCCAATTTATTCGATTTTGTAGATGAGTTTACCAAGATTTTGCTATGGAATGTAAAAGTACTTACTTTCGGCATTACTTTCCATTTTTTAATTTTTCAAAAACATAAATTTTTGTTACGAAAAGTTTTATTAGAAGAAGTCACAAAATTCACTGCACTTCAAGGTTTTCTGATAACTGGTTTAGAAATCGTAATCAAAATAACTGTTTAAGTAAGAAAAATTAATGTTTTTTGAAAAATTTAAAAAGCTATGTTTATTTTGTTATATGTATGTATATTTTATTATATTAAAGCAAAAAAAAATTAACTTTGCGAAAATTCAAATTTTTACTTTTGGCCAAAAAAAATGGGTGAAATTTCCTATAGTGCAATGTAGAAAATAAAGTTATTTTAATGTATTTTTTTTATGGTACACAACTATGTTTTCCCTAAATTTTGACTTTTTTCAGAAAAACTACGCGTATGTCCGCATTTATGAAAAGGCACTCTTATGTTAGTTAAAAAGTTTTAAAACTATCTACATAATAAAATCTTATAGTTAAAATTTTCAAAATTTATCGTCACAACTGTTTATAAAAAAAATTTTTTTAAAATTTACTATTTTAGGACTTTGCTTAATGTAGGGTACATGTCCAAAATGCAAAATAATTGGTTCGAAGCACATTCTTAATGCATTGTCTTTAGGGCTATGTAATTAAAAATTTAAAAATGTATTAAACAAAGTTTTTTACAAAACTGAAAATAATAAAGATACTTAAAAAACACATGCCTTTTTCAGGGAAATTTTAAAATTTGGATTTTTTTCTTTTCCCGATTTCACGAATGGATATGTTAATAATTTTTTTTCCTATTTTTATTTAAAATTTTGTCAAAAATTTAATGCTGTCTTTTAACTTAAAATCTAAGAATGAACTAAAAAGTAATAGGCGAAATACTAAAAAAGGTCAAGGCAAAAAATTTTTTTGTCTTAAGTAAAATATCTTATGAGAGATACGGAAACACATCTTGGGAAATTATTTCTTAAGAATTTCAAGTGTATGTCAAAATGCTTTATCCGGTAAAAATCGGATAGTTTTTAAAAAACTTACAAGCTTCAGAAGTTTTTTTTAATAATAGGTAGTCAACTTTGGCCCACTGTAACTCATGTCCAACTCAAGCCAGAAGGCTGTAATGACATGTGTTATAAAGCCTAAGTCCTTCTCTACGGATGTTAAGAGTTTCATATAAATCCAATCAGTAGTTTTGAAGTTCCAGATTTATTTTTATTTCTTTCCACTCTCACCCCACAAATCGGTTCAGTTTTATGTAAAAAAAATACAAAAAATTTCATACCGATAAGTTGTGTTTTAGGGTGTGCTCAAGGCCATAGATTCAATGCAATTTTTTTGTTTAGTTTTATTTTGAGCATAAGTACAGTAGTTTTGATTTAGCTGCCTTTAGTTTAAGTGCACTTTGGACTTAACTGCCTAAACTGATAAATTTCTGTCACTATTCCTTAAAATCCCATACAAATTCGTTTTTTTTAGTGCACTTTCTATACCTGCTCATTTAAGATAAGTGCCCTAAAATTTTGGTAATTTTAAAAGATTTTCATACAAAAAATCAACGTTAGCTGCACATTGACTTAACTGCACAAAATTTATTTTTTCTGTAATTATTGTTCAAAATTCTTTTTTATGTGCACTTTGTATACATGCGCATTTAACATATTTTTTGGCAGTTTTAAATTATTCTCATATAAAAATTTTAAGTTAGCTGCAGACATTAAATAAATGTTGCTACATAAGTATGCAACCATGTATGTTTATATAACTGAAGTCAAAAATTGTATATCTGCACATTTAGGCAGGTAAGTGCATTTAAGATAACAGCATTTTTGACTTATCTGCACAAAAAGTCGTGCAAAGTTGATTGTGCAGGTAAGTCAAAATTACTGTATGAAATAATTTATGCCCCTATCACGGTTTTCAACTTTTAAAATAGTTTAGTTGGGATTGATAAATTTGCACTGCCATTATCCACTAAATTAACAGTTGACTTTTCAGTTGTGTTTTGGTACTGTCATTTACCACTCTGCGTAAGTTTGGTTGAGAAAAGCGTTGAGTATACACAACTGCTTTTTAGTAGTTGGGTCTGTGGTTGGGTTCTTTTTAGTTACTGGTTGGTGCGATATAAAAAGCAGAAAAAGTATAAAAATCGTAATTAGAAATATTTGTTATGCTTAATAACAAACTTTTTTTAACAATTTCATTATCGGCGGTATAGCGGGCACATACAAAGATTTCTTTAAATATGGTTTTTGGTGATCCAACAAATAACGGAACGTTTCTTTGTTCTGCCGGAATAACTAAAAACATTCAAAACTTTTTTTTAAAGATTTCGTTCCCTATTTTGATTATTCCTTACCTTGCATTGGGTAGTTCAAGAAGGTTGGAATCATCACGAATTTTTCTTCTGATACGTAGCACATCTACAATTGCGACTTCGTTGTCGTCGTAAATAAATAAATCTACACATATTTGTGTCCATTTAGTATGATTTCTTTGAACTAAAACACTAAAAACGATACTTTTTCTAAAACCATGTGTTTTTCTGTCAAACTTGATATTTCAAGTTGGCAACGCGATGACAATTTGAACTAAAAAACAGTCGTGGTTCATAATACTAAAGCACAGTTTGGTCGTGTGTAAGTTTGGGCAGCTCTTAGACGACCAAACTGAATTTAGTTGAGAACCGCGATAGGGACATTAATATATATAAGCTCTTATTGTACATTAGGGCGTTTCACCAAAGGCGTTTTTTGCGATTTTTGCAACACTTGAAGCGGAATATTAAGGCTTGTGATGTAAAAGAATTTCGAAAAAAATTTTGGATTTTTTGAAGATAGGTATGGATGGGGTCGCTGAAATAGATTTTATCAAAAAAATGAGGTTATGGAGAAAAAAATTTTATATTATTTTTTTCAGGTGCTTTTTGTTCATACAACTAAACAATTCTTTTCTTAAGGATCCGATCCCACGACAAAAAAATTATTGGTGTGAAAAATTATTATATTAAGGACCACTTTGATAGTCTTAAAAGTGAAAAATTATTTTTCATAGATTTCAAACCTCGATAACTTGAAACGTTTTCAACATTTTTTCAAGATGTCAAATGCGTTAGAAAGATAATTTAGAAACCTTTATTTTGGTATGTAAAAATTTATATCTTACTTGTGAAAAAATGTTGAAAAAAATAAAAAATAGACAAAAAAAAATAATTTTTATTTTTAAATTCACATACCTATCTTCAAAAAATCCCAAACAATTTTCGAAATTCTTTTAGATCACAAGCTTTAATATTCCGCTTCTTCAAGAGTTGCAAATTTTTTTTGTGAAATAAAATAAAAAATTTCCATATAAATATAATTCTGTTACATAAAATTGTTCGTATTTTGTTGGTTATTTTCCTCATTATTTTCTAAAATATTAATTTTAGCAAAAAACTTTCTTTGAGACTAATGTTGTTGAGTTAAAGAGCTAAAATATTGCCATATGTCATATTCTTATAAAATGATTTTTTAAAAAGATAGTCGTATGCAAAAAATTACATTGAAAACTTTGAGGGCCGGACGCACCCCCTAAAACGCAACTTATCGGTATGAAATTTTCTTGTATTTTTTTGTTTACATAAAACTGAACTGATGCGGTGAGAGTAGAA
The DNA here is from genome assembly GCA_949987645.1 of Tachina grossa. Lineage (NCBI taxonomy): Eukaryota > Metazoa > Arthropoda > Insecta > Diptera > Tachinidae > Tachina > Tachina grossa. The sequence continues at coordinate 127,184,785 of OX465276.1, read as the reverse complement.
GAAATCAAGACAAGAAAAGTCTCCATATAATTAACGGCCACTCTAATGCACATACATACATACATATGCATGTGTAAAACCTATTTTTCAACCCAAAAAAATATACAAATTGGATTACATACTCTTTCGTGAGCGTGCGTGATCGTGATAAGCTGTAAACCACTCGTGCGTGATTAAGAATATTTTGTTCGTGGGCGTGCGTGATCGTGAAAATTTTCAAAATCATTCGTGTGTGAAAGTGCGTGAGTCAAAAAGCGCTCACGTGCACATCTCTAGTTAGATTTAAGCTTAATATAAACAAACGATTTTTTTAGCTTATTTCAAAAACTTTTGGATTAATGAAATAACAAATAAAATATCACAATTTTCATAATGAAATAAAAAATTGTTCTCCGTTCATACAAAAAATTTTTAAAATTTCCTCTTCACAAATACGAGTACATATAAATATAAAACTAAATTTTACATCTTATATATATACCTTTATTTTATTTAAAATTTTTAGGTGTCCCCAATATGAAAAAGTTAGTTTGTATATATGTTGAAATATTCATACATTTTCAACACAATAATAAGCATAAACGTAATTTGCAATATTTTATAAAAAAACTTAAATTTTTTTGATGATATTTCCTCTAACCTCTAATTTTTATCATACATATGTATAACTAAATTTTATTTAATTTTAGGAAAAATATAATCCAGCTAAGGACACATTTTCTACTATTTTCAGCGAAATTTACTTACTTAAATTTAATTTATCTTTGGTTTTTTTAATAAATTCTAACTTCAAGTAAATTTTCTTTTAAATTAAGAAAATATGTATCAAAGAAAGCCAAAAAGTTACTTTTTTGCTTTCGATAACTATCGATAGTTTTTGATAGTTTTCTTCACTTAATTTTAGCTATAAAATTTGATTGAATATCTCAAAGAGCTGGTAGATACAAGTAAAATAAAGAGATTACAACAAACATAACTTCAGAGATTTATTAAATTCACAAATTTTATCTTTAATTATTAAATTATTTAAAGAAATTATTTAACGAAAAATAATTTATTTAAATATGTAAATAAATTTTATGTACATGTTTAAATAAGTTATTTTTCTTTAAATATTTCTTACAATCCAATCATTTTCGTGCAAAAAAATTTGCATATTTACGTTCTTCGGCTTTAATCTGCTTCGCCTGTTTGAAATAATGATTCCAGTTTCACTGAATGTTCTTTCAGATTCGGTCGAAGTTGCCGGTATACAAAAATTGTTCAACATGCACATCTTCAAAGGCTTAAAGTCATTTGCAGTCACCTGAATGAAAAAAATTTCAAATGAAAAAAATTATATTATACTTAAGAAAAAAATATCTTCCAATAAAGAAGAGGGTCAGCATCAGAGGCAATGTTTGCCCTTTCCATGTATTGTCTAATTACTATAATTGCGTCAGATCTGGAGGTTTTATTCTTTGAATTAATTTTATTCTGCAGAAAGCCAAATAACGATGGTGTATTTTCTGAGCTTTCGGTATTACTATAATTATTAGCTGTAATTTGTCTTAATTCGTTTTCTTTTGCAAAAATCAAGGATATTTCTTCCTCCAGCTTAATAGCTGCTTGTGCAGCATTATTTGCCGACTTGAACCCCTCCTTTTTAAAGCGGGGATCCATAATTGTTCCCATTCTTGTTACAGTACGTGTTTCATACGGTGTTAGTCGTTTTCGCAACGATTCTATTAGGCTACCACATAATAATAAACCTTCAGATGTTGTAAACCTTTTTGTTTTAGAAATAGTTGCTCATGTATCCCATATGAAATGGGAATGATAAGTGAAACAGTTACGGAGTTATTGGCAGATACCTTAAAAACAAAACATATGCATACTACATTACATATTAAGTTGTTTATTGCAAAAATATTTTATTTTTAAGCGAAAGTTTAATTGACTTAAAAACGTTTTAATTGATTTTTGGTTTTATTATACCCTTTACCAAAAAATGGTAAATGGGTATATATAGGTTTGTCATTCCGTTTGTAATTTCTAGAATATTAATAAGCGAGCCATAAAGTATATATATTCTGGATCCTTATGCATAGGGAAGACGAATAAGCGATGTCCGTCTGTCCGTCTGTCTGTACGTGAAATCAGTTTTCCAAAGCTCCCAGAAAAGCTAGAGACTTCGTTCTTGGACAGGTGGATCAGAAATTGTCGAAATAAGATTGGTATTGAAAATCAGCAAAATCGAGCAGACGGTTTCAGAGCTGGGAGACTTAAACTTCATTTTGCCATACAAAATAACTACCGAAAACTAGTTTTTAATAATTTTTTATCACATAAACTTATTTTATACTTCAGTATGAATAAAATTAATATTTCTAACTAAAAAAAAAAATTGAAAAAAATTAAAAAGACGTTTCCAGGGTTGGAAAACTTTAACTTTTTTTCTTATACAAAATTAACTTTCTAAAAGAAATTTTTCCTTTGCTTTATAAATTAAACATATCTTACATTCTTAAAAGAAAAAGATTGGTATAAGAAATCAGAAAAAACAAAAAGGATGATTAAAGGGTTGGGAAACTGAAACTTTTTGTGATATAAAAAATTAACTACCGAAAATTAATTTTTATTTTTTTTTTTATTAAATGAAGTTATTTTATACTTTAGTACGAATAAAATTGGTATTTCTTCTAAAATTAAAAAGATGTTTCCAGGGTTGGAAAACTTTAACTTTTTTTTATACAAAAGTAACTTACTAAAGCAAATTTTTCCTTTTTCTCTATAAATTAAAGATATCTTATATTCTTAAAAGAAAGCGATTGGTGTAAGAAATTAGAAAAATCAAAAAGGATGATTCCAGGGTTGGGAAACTTACTCTATTTGTGATATAAAAAATTAACTACCGAAAACTAATTTTATTTTTATTTTTAAATAAATAAACTTATTTTATCCTATAGTACAAATAAAATTGGTATTTCAATTTAAAAAAGTTTAAAACACGTTTCCAGGGTTGGAAAACTACATTTTTTATACAAAAGTAACTTACTAAAGCAAATGTTTCCTTTTTCTCTATAAATTAAAGATATCTTATATTCTTAAAAGATAGAGATTAGTAGAAGAAATCAGAAAAATCAAAAAGTATGATTTCAGGGTTGGAAAACCCACACTTTTTGTGATATAAAAAATTAGCTACCGAAAACAAATTTTTATTTTTTTTTATAAAATAAACATATTTTATACTTCAGTATGAATGTATTTGGTATTTCAAAATAAAAAAGTTAAAAAATTAAAAAGACGATTCCAGGGTTGGAAAACTTTAACTTTTTTGGTACAAAAGTAATTTACTAAAACAAATTTTTCTTTTTTTCTATAAATTAAACATATCTTAAAATCTTAAAAGAAAGAGATTGGTGTAAGAAATCAGAAAAATCAAAAATAATGATATCAGGGTTGGGAAACTTACACTTTTTGTGATATATAAAAGTAACTAAGTCTAATTAAGTTTTATCTTTTCCTTTATAGATCAGACATATTTTACGTTTTGGAAAGAAAAGTTTGGTGTAAAAAATTATAAAAATAAAAACCGCAGCTCCAGAGCTGGAAACTTTGACCTTTTTTTTCTGGATATTAAAGTAACTAAATAAAACATTTTTTTTAAATTTAATTTTTTCTTTTTTTATTTAACACACTTTCTATATTTTTTAAGAACTACTAGATTGATAATAGGAATCAGACAAATCTAATATAATGATTCTAGGGTTTCTAAATTTATCTTTTGTACATAAAAGTAACTAGATCAAATTATTTTTCTCTTTTTGTTTATACTTTATGTATGTGCTTATGTATGTATCTCTATACTACATAAAAACACTTTGCTAAAGTGTATATAAGATTCGGCACAGCCGAATATGTTTCAATTAAAATTGTTTGTTGCAGGAATATTTTTTTCTGTGTAGGTGGCAGCACTACTGATGTCATTATACCAAGCCAAATGTCAAATTTGGGTTATCCTCAAACACTTAACAAATATTCAGTTTTGTATGGTGTTTGACATTTCCTATAAGAAACATACACTCTGACTATGCTACCCTGTTTTGAAAAGTAAGTACATGTGGTTATTATTAAATTTTTCAGTTATTAATTAAATTTTTCAGGAGAAGGTTTTTTATAATATTTAAATTTTTTTTACATGCTTAAATTGTCGCTTACGATAAAATTTTACAACCTGTATCTTAAAAGTTATCAAAAATTCTACCCATAAAATCGAAAATAACGCTCGATATATCAGGAAATATTTTGCTGGAATTAAGTGTATGTCTTTTTTTAGTACAGCAAAGCTGAAAAGCTTTGCTCGACGTTAAGGAAAGAATTCAATACTGAAAACAACACAAAGCTAAAATCTTCGACACGAGCCACGAAAATAGCATAAATTTTTAAAATTTAATGCCAAAAAAGAAAACATTTGAATTTAAAAAACACCTTTAAAGAGCATAAAATATAAAAAAGCGTGGCAAACCATTAAAACGTTACATAACTTAACATTTAGCTTTTTACATCCACGTATGACATTGTAATTGAAATGAATAAAATTTTTTAAGCATAAATCTCTCCTACGATTCTGTCCGGGGTCACTTATAGAAGTTAATAAATTAAGTGCTTAAAGACTTAAGAGAGCAATAGATACGTTAATCATGAGGGCAATAAGTGAAACTCATAATCATTTTTATTGTCCAATTTAAAAAGGTGGGTGCCCTACAAATTTTTTTCTCGATTCCAAACCAATTTAAAGGTGGAATTGCTTTATTAAATCTAACCAGATGTTTATGATGGTTTTTCATTTGAACATTTCTTTAGTTTTTTTTTGTTATTTACTAATTTTGATTTTTACTTTTGATAATAAATATAAAATTGTAAAGTCTTTAAATAACATCAATATCGCCAATGAGCTCTTCTTAAAATCTTATGACATAGAGAAACTTTTTTTATTACTCGAACAATCTTGTAAATTAGTATGGGGGCGTCATGTAGGTTTTTCTTTTTGATATGTTGAAAATATGGCATTTGATTCATTTTGATTGATAGTTAGGGAAATTTAAGATTTTATTTATTGCTTATGATCAAGCTACGTTGCCTTGAAAATTTAATATTTAAATTTTTTACATTATGCCATATAGTATTTCTCAATATTCTGTCTTAGGTTAGACTGAGTTTGCAGACTTCTTGACTCTAAGCTGAGCTTAAAAACTAATTTTTTAAAAAGGGTGAAGAACACAACAATTTCAAGAATGGAATGGAATGGAAGAAATCCATTGGATAAAACTGGGGTACCACCGCACGAATCGTGGATCTATATAGTCATAGTTAGACCAATTTTCATATATGGGATCATTCAAAGACTTGTATCCTTGTATCAGTGATGGAGAAATGAACAATTGAAATAGTACTGACCGTCAACAAAAAGAGTACATTTTCCAACATTTTTGTACTTTTTAGGAAACAAAGATTTTTTTTTCAAAAATAAATTTAAAAATCCATTTTATAATAAAAGAAATTAAATGAAGAGAATTATTATTTTTTGGTTATAAATAAATAAATATTTAAAATACTTTACTCAAAAAAAATTTAATTAATTCCCAACAAAAAAAAAAAAACTTGACAAATCATGTGTTGAATCATGGGTTCAAGTGATGACGCATTGGTTCGATTTAGGTGAAATATGTATGATTTTTACATTAGCTTGTCATTGGAGATCATGTGTTTGGGCGAGAATTTAAATACTTTGATATCAATTCAAATTAATGAATTTAAACCCATGCAAGTTCCTTGATTCGAAGATGCTTTTTCACGTAAATACAAAACAAACAAATAAATAAGAATTTTTGTTGCAGGATACGAACCTAGCTTTTCTCACTCTCAAGGCACACTCTCTACCAGTGATCTACATTATATTACACCATAATATCGCATGCGTTTTTAATGAGTTTAAAAACTATAGCATTACTTACGATTTGCGATGATATTCAGAATGCATTCGAAAAAACAAATGCTCAAGAACGCATGAAACATTATTTAATTTTGAAATCGTTCATTTATTTTTTGCTGGGTTATACAAAAACTTTCATTAACTGTGTGCATTGTACATACATATGTATGTACATATACATAAATACTTCTTACTTTGCTTTCAACTTTTAAAATTTCAGTTCCAATAAACTTAAGGCGTTAATTTTTATGTCTACTTTCAATTTTATTCAAGTTCAAGTTTTCATTTAATCTATTACAAAAACACCAATATTTCTAAGGTTGACTTCTTACACGAACAGGGGTAAAGTTAAATTGTGGCATACACAACTATTTACGAACAAATTTGGCAATATCATTTTAATTATCTCATCGTTACATTGAAATTATTAGCCGCATACCCAATAGAGCTGCAAAACTATCGATAGTGGCTCCATTCGATAGTTTCGATAGTATTTTTTGATGCCATCGATATTATCGATAGTTTTTGATTCTTAGAAACTTATCAATTGTGTATTTTTCTAATATAAAATCTTGAATTTTTTAATCATTCCATAAAGTAAAAAGAAACTTGATTTTTTTAAAACTTTTAGTTCCAATGTTTTTAATACACATATTCAACAAACATATATTCACAGTTCAATAAAAAATAAACGAAAAAGCAAACAGATAGATGGATCAATAAAAAATAAATTAAAAAGGAATAAAATAAAAAAATCTTTCATCATTACTTAAACTATTGCAGTTAGCTAAAAAGTATTGGTTTAACAGAAGGAGAAGCAAACTATTTAGCGTCACCTGTTATTTAAAAGTAAAGAGCGGAGACAGTCCAGTAGCCGTCAAATTTCTTCATGCATCAAAGCCGTTGGTATATAATTGTATTTTTATGCAATTTGCATCTAGTAGATAAAAACTGGTATCTTATGTTGAAACAAATCAAAACTAATTAATTTGTTTTCACATTTATATATCGATGGTCTCAAGTAACTCGTATTTTTACGAAATTGAGGTTTTTACTGATTCCAATATATTTCACACAAATACACCTTGTCGCAAAAATTTATTGCAATAGTGTAAAAACTATCGTTTTTACAAGCAGTTGAACAAAGCAGTTCTACATGCAGTTGTACTGTGCATTATTACGTTTTTACCTTCTCCTGTAAAGTTACAATTATTTGAGACCAACATATTAAAGGTGTTCACGTCAACTCTTGCAACTGTGCAAAAATGCATAATTGCACTTTAAGACGTGAGCAACCCATTTTGTTTAATTGTCTATAAAGCAACACAATATGTGCATAGATATATTGTACTTTTATGTTTGTTTAAATGCTGAAACGAAGTGTTGAAACTTCGCTGATTAATTTTGTAATCAATTCACTAATAAAAATATCAATATTAATAATATTGGTATTATTTAACAAAATTCTAATAACTATTTTGAGCCATAGGTCTTTTGAAAATAGCAAAATTATGTATGTATTTGTTAGCTGAAAATCGAATTTGAAGATTTCTTTATAATTTCTAGCTAAGAATTTTTAAATATTTTTTAATTTTATAATTTTTAAATTAATTTATTTGTATCGAAAATATCTTCAACGACTTTTTTTTCATTTAAAAGAAAAACATTTATGTATTTCTGCGTTGTAATTTGGTGTATGGTTGATTTTAAAAGTACTTTTTGTCCATTTTTTTTTGGATTGGCAATGCCATAAAAAGTTGCACAACTTTGCAAAATTTACCCTGATAATCTTGCACTTACTCAGACCCTAACAATTTTGCATCATTTGTGCAAAATAATTTTCTATGTGGTTGTTGTTATATTTTTTGAAAATGTTGCACTTTTGCTTTTCTGCAACAGTGCAACTTTTGACGTGAATACCTTTATTATGTAATGATAACCATTATTATAAAGGTTTACAGGCGGCGAAATTTTAATGTTGCATTTTTTATTACACAGTCGCCATCATTACGTTTTTATTGACTTTGACTTTTTTCTCTTTTAGTATTGTGTTCTTGTCGATAGTATCACTCTCGAAAAAATATATCGATAGTCTACTTAATATGAAACTATCGATACTATCGATAGTACCATCGATAGTTTTTTAGCTCTAATACCCAATCATGTTTTCCAAAGGAATATTGTGTTCCCGTAAAACGTATACAATTTTGTCTGAAATTCCCTTTGCCGAAGCATCGCTTAAAACTTCCAATGATAATAATCTATCACTAAGTTCTTTAAAACCGTGCAGTCATTACTTTCATCAATAATAATTGAAAAATAAGTAATTATTGCAATTAAATTACACAATTTTGAACTTGTGGTGCTTTACAGATGTTATGATACCTTGGGACTTATGTAGATTAATTAAATTTTTTTGTTTAATTATTTGCGAATCAAAAGTTCAGTTTTTAATAATATTGCTGATGTTGTCGCAAGTGCAAAGTTGTGTTCTGCCACAAACAAACAAAGCATTAAGGTGCAATTAGACGTGACATAGCCATAGCCATAACCAAACCAAAATTCAATTGGTTTCTATGGTAATGGCTATGGCATTATGGAGAGTAATCTATAATCAAATACAAAAAGAGTACTAAATATGCCGTGGGGATACTGCGGTATTTTTGTTGCGAAAAAGTACTGAAAATAGTACAGATGTGCAATTGCTTTACGTGAGTACCTGCCATTACGGCCTAATCTAACGTGTGCCAAAGCATTGGCCGTGGGTTAGACGCCAGACCAACGCCCCCATGCACCCTTTTAGAATAAACCTATGGCCCACTCCATAAGGCACATAGGTTGCAATCTTTGAATATAGTTATCCCTGTTCTATATTCAAGTACCTTGCTGAGGTACTTTGAGCTATCTAAACTCTGCTGCTATGTCCGTGCCCACAGCAGCTCTGTTGATTGGCAACAGCACCTAGAATAGTGTATGGCTGACCGCGTCAGTCCAACCACTAGCATTGATTTCACACTGGGAAGCCAAGACTATTCTCCCAGCGATTTTGGTAGCAACCACAACCACCACGATAATTCTCCGGCTTCCGCGCTATGGTGTTGTGTATACACCTTAACGAGGTCCCCAAGAAAATTCCTCAATCATTGCCGGCACAGCTAACCACTCATCCATAATGAACGCATGCCTGTGTCGCCAAATAACCAGTGTCTACTCCACACATACCAAAATCATCCCTTTAACCCCGTGGGGTAGGACGAACTCGGCATTTTAGCAAAAGAAACTAACGACCGCTACATGCACTCAAAACTTCAGAGCAGCGAGGACCACTTACGCGAGAAGAACGCAAGCTCGCCGCCAAGATCCTGTTCCTACTACAATCGATCATGCTTGATAAACGCCCCTTGAACCCAGGAGGTAGGACGCACAACTATTTTAGCACAGAATCTTGATAACCGCAATGCATTTATCTCTAAGCAGCCCAGCCGTCGGGCAACCGGCACCCGTGGTACCAGAAGTAGCCTCTGTTTAGACCTCGAAGTTCCACCACAAGGGCTTCACCTCTATCGTCTTTTGAACTCAGGGGCAGTTCTAGGTGACGCTGCACCTAACTGACAACAACGGGCGTACAATATTTGTTTTCCTTTTATAAATATGTGCACATCCTTTGCTCTGTTTATGTTCAGAGATCGGGTAGTAACACATAAGTTTTACGGGTAATGAGCCAAAGGTCCGTCAGTGGAAAAAGCTACATTACCCTAGCTGGGGCACCGGGATTGCCACACCCGTAGTCTATAAATAGACTCCCCTGGGGGTACTGAAAATAGTACAATAGTACTGGATTTTCCATCAATACCTTGTATATAACCAGTGATATTCGCACTACCACCGCTAATACATTGGCGATCCTCCTGCAGCTGCTACCATTGGACATAGTACTGAAGGAGATAGCAAAAACCTTAGCAATCCGTCTTCGTTGTACTTATCTGTGGAATGAAAATGCCACCGCCAAATTTAAAACACTCGACGCAGAAACTTTTGGAAGGAGGATTGACCAAACTTCCCCTACGCTACCACGAACGTCTTTACAAAACTTGGATATCATCCAACTAATTGTGGAGGAATGGTACTCCAGGTAGAAGAAAATGTGTTGCTTTTTATGAGGTTGGCTCCAAAACACATAAGGGAGAGGGTAATGTAATCTTCTCAGGGGCATTAGGTTGTCGTATTGCAAACAGAATCCCAGTGTCTACTAGGCAGAGATCCTTGCTATGAAGGAAGTTGCGGACTGGTTGAAAGTGAATGTCACTTCGACGACCTTAATTAACATATACTCTGAAAGTCGAACAAATATTATGCCTGCCGATCAACTCTAAACGAGTTGGCAGAGCAGTTTAATATTAATATCATTTGTATCCTGCGCCATAGAGGCTTTCATAGGAACCAAAGAGCTGATGAAAAATACTTTTTTCTTCTTTGATTTTAAGAAATCTCTACATATATAAAAATTACGTGTATGTTCGTGATCGCTAAACTCAAAAACTACTGGACCGATTTTTACCAAATTCTATATGCATGCTCTATGGGCCGTGTGTAGTGTTTCTGTGTAGTTTGAGGTTCGTCCGACAGATGGCGCAATATTTAGTTTATTTGTGTTTTTGCACCGTAACTCAAGAACTACTGCACCGATTTTGACCAAACTTTATATACATGCTCTATGGGGTGTGAGGAGTGTGTCTGTGTAGTTTGAAGTTCGGCCGACAGATGGCGCAATCGTGTTTTGCCCGATAGAGATTAGCGCGATAAGCCTATGCTGTGTTTCGCTGAAGGCGTTGGGTCCTTAATCAGCGTGTAGTGGCGTTAATTAGCCCGATACCGCAGATTTGTGGGAATTTCAGCAAAGTTCTTTGACTATTATTTTTAAAGTAAAATAATTTTTTTTTAATATTATCGAAACTCGTTTGTATATATACATATGTACATATGGATGTATATATGTATGTGTTTTCCCTTAATGAAAAAAAAAATTTAAATTGAATTTCGCTATCGATTATATACATATGTTCATTAGGGTTGCCATTATTATTATTTTTTTTTTATTTCTTCTACTCTCACTCCCAAATCGGTGCAGTTTTATGTAAAAAAATATATATAAAAATATTCATACCGATAAGTTGTGAGGCGTCCGGCCCTCAAAGTTGGCAATCAATTTTTTTTTTTTTGTAGTTTTATTTTGACTTGAAGGCCAACTTTGAGGGCCGGACGCACCCCCTAAAACGCAACTTATCGGTATGAAATTTTTTTGTTTTTATACCCTTTACCAAAAAATGGTAAAAGGGTATATATAGGTTTGTCATTCCGTTTGTAATTTCTAGAATATTAATAAGCGAGCTATAAAGTATATATATTCCGGATCCTTATGTATAGGGAATACGAATAAGCGATGCCCGTCTGTCCGTCTGTCTGTACGTGAAATCGGTTTTCCGAAGCTCCCAGAAAAGCTAGAGATTTCCTTCTTGGACTGGTGGATCAGAAATTGTCGAAGTAAGATTGGTATTGAAAATTAGCAAAATCGAGCAGACGGTTTCAGAGCTGCGAGACTTAAACTTCATTTTGCCATACAAAATAACTACCGAAAACTAGTTTTTAATAATTTTTTATTAAATAAACTTATTTTATACTTCAGTATGAATAAAATTGGTATTTCTAACTGAAAAAAAATTAAAAAAAAATTAAAAATACGTTTCCAGGGTTGGAAAGTCTTAACTTTTTTTCTTATCCAAAAGTAACTTACTAAAACAAATTTTTCCTTTTTTTTCTATGAATTAAACATATCTAATGTTTTCAAAAGAAAGAAATTGATGTTAGAAATCAGAAAAATCAAAAAGGATGATTCCAGGGTTGGGAAACTGAAACTTTTTGTGATATAAAAAATTAACTACCGAAAATTAATTTTTATTTTTTTTATTAAATGAACTTATTTTATACTTTAGTACGAATAAAATTGGTATTTCAAATTAAAGATTAACCTTCCAGAATTAAAAAGATGTCTCTAGGGTTGGAAAACTTTAACTTTTTTTATACAAAAGTAACTTACTAAAGCAAAATTTTTCCTTTTTCTCCATAAATTAAAGATATCTTATGTTCTTAAAAGAAATAGATTAGTATAAGAAATCAGAAAAATTAAAAAGTTTGATTTCAGGGTTGGAAAATCCACACTTTTTGTGAAATAAAAAATTAGCTACCGAAAACTAATTTTTTTTTTATAAAATAAACTTATTTTATTCTTCAGTATTTCAAAATAAAAAAAAATTAAAGAAATTAAAACGACGTTCTTAGGGTTGGAAAATCTTATTTTTTATACAAAAGTAACTTACTAAAAATAAAATTTTTCTTTTTTACTATAAATTAAACATATCTTATATTCTTAAAAAAAAGATGGTGTAAGAAATAAAAAAACCAAAAAGGAGGATTCTTTGTGATATAAAAAATTAACTACCGAAAACTAATTTTTATCTATTTTTATTAAATAAATTTATTTTATGCTTGATAACGAATAAAATTGGTATTTCAAAAAAAAAAAAAAAAACAATTAAAAAAATTATAAAGACGATTCCAGTGTTGGAAAACTTTAACTTTTTCTACAAAAGTAAGTTACTAAAACAAATTTTTCCTTTTTTTTCTATAAATTAAACATTTCTTAAATTCTTAAAAGAAAGAGATTGGTGTAAGATATCAGAAAAATCAAAAAAGATGAGTTCAGGGTTGGGACACTTACACTTTTTTGATATATATATAACTAAATCTAATTAATTTTTATCTTTTCCTTTATAAATTATATATATTTTACGTTTTGGAAAGAAAAGTTTGGTATAGAAAATTATAAAAATAAAAGCCAAAGCTCCAGAGCTGGAAACTATGATTTTTTTTCGAGACATTAAAGTAACTAATTAAAACATTTTTTTTTAATTTCCTCTTTTTCACTTAACACACTTTCTATATTTTTTTTAAGAACTACTAGATTGGTATAAGTAATCAGAAAAATCTAAATTTATGATTCTAGGGTTTGAAAATTATTATTTTTTTCTTTGTACATAAAAGTAAGTATGTGCTTGAGTATGTATCTCTATACTACATAAACGCACTTTGGTAAAGGGTATATAAGATTCGGCACAGCCGAATATAGCACTCTTACTTGTTTTTACATAAAACTGAACCGATTTGAAAAAAAGTCTCCACACAATTAACGGCCACTCTAATGTACATAAAATCAATTAAATTGTCCTATTAAGCAAAAGTTTTTTTCTATTAGTTTTTTATATATGTATGTATACAAATTTCATTGATTAAATATATACATATGTAGATTTATGGTTCATAATTTAAGTGCTTAGGTATGTTGTATGTTAAAATATTTCATTGCCTTGTTATTTTCGTAGTTTCTTATTTTGTCATCTCCAGCAATTTATTTCATAGATAACAATAATTTTTAATGTTTTAAAACTTAACGATTAAATTTTAGCATTGAACAATTTTAGAGCCATAAAATTATAATTAAATTTTATTTTATGTGTCCGTGATTTGAGAATAAATTTTAGACGTTTTGTTTATTCTCATTCAATATAAGTAATATATTTTAAATGTCGAATGTGAATAGCAAATTTACTGGTTTAAAAATACTCAATTAATTAATAAATCGTAAGTTATAATTTTCGTGTTGGAAACAAATAAATCAGACAGACGTACAGTACAGGCAGCATAAACGAGTAAATGTTTATACCTTGTTGCTCTTTATTTGAAAAAAAAGCCCAATTATGGCTAATTTATTCTTATTTTAATTTAGATTCATTTAGCTGCATAGCTGCATTGATATCTAGGTTGGGATGATTGGTATGGTGTCAATAATTTTATTCACGATTGTTCCCAAATTGTTGGTTGCTTTATTAACCTTTTCGACCCGGATGGTACACATGTGTACCACTCTTACTTTAAACATCCCTAAAACCTTTAAATTAAATGTTATTTGGTTGTGCATTGCACCATGTCGCCTCCAAACTTCGCTGAATAGATTCTAAGAAGTACCGTTATTTTATTTTGTTATTTACGTTTGATATTTCAATTTTTGTGAGTCGCGACGGAGCCAAAGTGAAGTGCATTTTTAGTTTTTGTGCGATATTGGCCGTGTAAGCTTCGAACATATTCAAAATAGGGAAGAATTTTTGCAAGTACATATTTGCAATTGAAGCATGTAAGTATTTTTAAAAATATATGTGTTTTGTGGTTATTTTAGATTATGATACATATATGTACCATTCGGCTGATATGGTGGTACATATTTGTACCAGTAGTCCGGTGAGCACTGAATATTGTAGTTTCATATTTTGGGAAACATTTGTTGTTTTCGTAGTAATGGATCCTGAAAGTATTCGAAAAATTTTGGAAGATGAAGCTGATAGCGCTAGCGACTCAGGGGACTTTTCCAGAGGAAGCTCTGATAAGTACGAAGTACAAAGTGGTGTCTTTACCTTCAGCGATAAGGAAGACATAGGAGTGGATGAAGTGAATGAGGTTACCGAGGAAGTCCTGGTCCATAATGAGGAAGCTGGCACTGGTTTGGTTTCTCAACCTGGCGCATTCGATACCAGCTTTATTTGGAATACACCTGACGAAAACTTCGTACCTAAAATGAATATTTTTAATTCTCTTAGCTGCAAAATATCAGAGCACATTCCTCGCCATGCCCTATAATTGATATTTTCAACAAATTATTGCCTAAATCAGCTTATATATACATAGCCCAATGTACAAATGAGAGAATAAAAATTTACGAAAGTGAACAACATAAAACCAAAAAGGTAAAAATAACTGAAACCAATGCTGGTGAAATAAAAACAATTGTTGGATGCATGTTTGTAATGTACTACAATCGACTTCCGTCTCTAAAAGACTATTGGTCGCGCCATAAATCACTAGAAAATTAATCATTGAAGGAAGTAATCACACGAGATCGACTCATTTTGATTACTTCTAAAATGTATTTTGCACAGCTGGAGAATTCACATAATAGTAATAAAACTTACTATATTGATGATTTGGTAGAATGTTTGAAGAAGACATTTCAAAAATGCAGACAGGACAGTGTGTACCAGAGCATTGTTGAATCAATGACGAAGTTCAAGGGTCGTAACACATTGAAACAATACATGCCCTCGAGCACTTCAAAAGGGGTATAAAAATGTGGCTTCGATGTGACGCTATTACGAGCTATACATACGACTTCAACATATATCATGGAAAAGAATTAGATCAATCTTCTGGAACGCTGGGAGAGCGGGTTGTTACCAAATTAGCCAGTTCAATATCAGAGACAGATGTCGTCCTCTGCTTCGATCGCTTTTTTACCTCTGTTCACTTATTGGACACTATTTCCTTCCCAGCCGTTGGAACCGTGATGGCAAAATAAAAAAATTTACCCAAATTTTCCGGCAATAAGTTGAAAAGGGGTGAAGCGGAGTTCAAGAATACTTCTTCTGGACTTCTATGTGCAAAATGGCAAGATACCAAAGAAGTTTTGGTACTAAGTAATTGTCACGACTCAACAGTTATGACTGTCACAAAAACATTGAAAACTGGCGAAAAAATTAAAGTCCCATGTCCGAAGCAAAAAAAATTTTATCGCGAGATCATGGGTGGTGTCGACTTGGCTGATTAAATATCCGGCCTTTACGAATACGATCGAAAATCGGATAAGTGGTGGAAGAAAACTTTTTATCGTTTAATAATTATGACAGCAGTAAATTCTTGGGTCATTTATAATGACCTGAATCGAAGAAAGATGTCATTCAAGTTATTTTTAGTTACTTTGGCAGAGGCATTGATTCAGGAAGGCCAACAAACTGCAGCTGTTCGTCGATCAATAAATCAAATAAGTCAATGCATCTTCCTATTGAAGGAACTACTCGACGTCGTTGCACCAACTGCAGCACTCAAAAAAAAAACAGACGCGCACTAAGACAATGTGCAAGGAGTGCTTAGTGCCACTTTGAAAAATGTGCTTTGCATCATATCATATGTGAATCTTATGTGAAAATACATTTTTATTATAAACTTCCTTTTCTTTTTCAATAAAATTTAAAAAATCAATAAAATAGTCTTTATTATTGGCATAATTTTTTTTTTATATAGTTTGTTTTACAGGACGGTTGGTACTTATTTGTACCACTTAACATCCCGAGTGGTACAATGGTTTACCACCACCCCCTCAGCCACCCAGTTATTGATTCTCTGATTTTCGTTCGCGGACAACTTATTTATTGCTTACTTAACCCGTTGCCACCAAAAATTTTATTCTAGCATTGCTATTCGAATGTCGGCTTGAAAGAGTTAAGATCAACATCATATTTTAGTTTGACCTTTCTCCAGCGAAGATGAGTATTTAAAGTGAGGTAACCCCATATAATGGCGCTCACTACACGATGCTTCGCTATTTGTTTCACATTAAGCCCTAGAATGACAGGTAATGGGCAATAGTGGATGGGTGAAGAAAATGTCTAAATATCTAAACGGAAATATAGATCAGATTGACTTTAGCTATTTCACTATGGGTCCCTACATACTATTTGGGAAATATATGTTCATAAGCAACAATAAGGTCTCCTCTATGGTTTCTGCTCTTTTGCCCATATCGTCAACTAGCATTTATCTTTCGATGTGGGTTGTGGAAAGATACTCTTTCTTCGAGACTTCATTCGCACTATCAACTTGTTCACAGAAAAGCTTTTAGTAGTTGTGTTTTGCCGTCCGAATAACTTTGTTATATTCATTGGGACTCTAGGGATAATCATCATAGTATATACTCAATTTTTTACATCTGGCTCTGTTAATAGCCTACGGATATCCTTCCGTATGAAGCGAATTTTTCCTGTCATCCAGGGCTTCTCATTAGAGGGCAAGTCTCTTGGAAAGATTTATCCAGAGCCTAATCATATTCAGGCATTCACACGATGATTATCGTAAACGATTTCTGAGTAAGTTGCCGAACCATTCCCAGTCGGTTTTTGCTTTGTTCCTGAAACTAATTGAGTTCGGCGGCGACCAAGCCAGTTTATACATGATATAAAGGTGATCAGAAACAAAATTTCCATTAGAAACCCTCCAATCCTAGATAACGTCAATAATGTTTTGTAGTACTATTAGTACTTCCTTACCTTTTTGTTTGGCTTTTCTGTTCAGGTGTTGCAACTCTGACATAGGTGGTAGTGTCGGTGGGTCGTAGGGCTAATATACTAATTTTAGATACATGTTTCCATCGCCTTGCCTCAGCACAGTTGCGTCCAATGCTGACAGCTCTAGACACAAAAGAAAACTTAACTTTTTATGACATAGAATACAACTTCTTGGACGATACCCTGCATTTGCATAAAAAAGTTGTTAAATGACATGGTTAACCCTGTTCCTTGCGGTTAAGGGCTCCCGGATCCAAGAAATGTGACACTTACCTTTAATTATTTTTTCCATCAGATCGATGGCTGTCATCTCGCTCCCAACTAGATTGATTTGGATAACTTCCACTGATATTAGCATTCTGGAAGCTTATCTTCTTAAGAGATAGCTGTTTGCTATCTCCCTTATTTATTGGCTTTGTATTACTGTATATAGCTTTATCCTCCTCGCTGAGATTTGATGCCCAGCCATTAGGATTTCTATCAATTTTTAAAAATAAAGGCAGTTCACTTTGGGTCCTCTTCTCTATGAAAGACCTCCCATTACCCCGTGGCCAGTCCTGAACTTGGCCTCCTAACGACACTGATTATGCGTTCTCAGTTGAATTTTGCTGCACATCCCTTAACTTACATGCTCGTTTTTGCGAACGACGGGATGTCCTTTCTTTTCAACAGTTTTAACTTTGCGTAGTCACATGGCTAGGTGATGCCATCGACTAGATCTCTGAGAGTTTCGATGCATGAACATGCAACTTAAAATTTGTATAGCAGGGCCATCTCTTGTTTCCAAGACATATTCCACTATACTGTTTTTATTAGATCCTCAATCCCCAGGAATTTTAACGGATGTTCATTCCTATAATGTTTCATGGCTTCTTTGGCATAAGATGGTGTCTCCTTTCCGTTTTTTGTCTCCATAATTCTCTTTGGCTTAGGTTGATTTGAATCCCTTTAGCGACTGAACTGGCCGAAGCGCTAAGCTTTAAATTAGCCGCAGATGCTTTACATATCACACCAGTTTGAGGCCGACTAGAGTTTCTTTTGGTTTGGGTAAGGCAGAGTTTCCTCGAGTTGCTAACAGACGGGGAGCAGTTTTTTCCTTTTCGCAACAGTTTTCTGCTCCTATGGGGAACGGATTCTTTTTACAACTTCTTTAAAGGTGTTTGGAGTCTCCAGCTGCTCTTGTGGAGCTGCCTTTACCGATTTCCAGGTTCATCTTCGCCAGTTTCCTGCACTGTGCCCCAAGTCGTCAATTTCGCAATGGTATCGCTGACTTCCTCTATACTTTTACTTAAGGAGTCGGACTCAGAGTTTCCACCCGTTTTTGAAGGCTGAGGCAACTTAACGTCGCCGGCTGGTTCCTCCTCATCCTTCTCCTTATGTTTAGTCCTTGACACCTTGACGACTACAGTGGCCAAGTCACCCACACCCGTGAACGTGTCACGTTCACTTTACCTCAACTCCAACTGCCTCGTTGTTGCCGGTACTGGTTTTATACCTCCCTGCACCGTAATCTTATTGTCTTTTTGTTTAGTTTTCATGTTTTTTGTTTAATTTTTTAATGTAACCATCCCCGAGATGGTTTGGGTCCGCGAAGAGTAATAGATCCCCTGCTTAGGGAATTGTTACCCCTTGAGACCCTCTCCTTCCCCAGGTCTTAAGCCAGAGAAGAATGTAAGTGTGCATATCTCACCCTATCCACCACCTGAGTACTAGCCTTCTAGAAGACCAGCAACTGCTCTGGGGTCAAAATTATGTAGAAACGTTTAAAAAGCATTTAAAATATATCAAGCTGATATCATAAAGTAGAAGTAAGAAAAATTGAACATTCATTAAAACCACAGAATTTGCTTGTCTCTGTTAAAAAACTTTTGTGGCGTCCGTTTTATTAGTTGAGCGTATAAAATCTGCTTCATTATAAAACTTATTTAAAAATCAATCACGCACACAATAGCAAATAATAAAAATAAAAACAAATTAATTTGGCTGACATTTTTTTTTAACCAGAATTATTAAAAATTGTACAAGACTTTGTGATTTTTATTTTTGTTTTTGTCTCTTTGATTTATAGTTTTAAGTTCAAGGTTTCATCACTCCATTCTGAGAGGGAGAGACTGACTTGGTATGAAAAGTGTGTACAATTATTTTCATACCACAACTTTAATTTTTTACATGTTTGCTTCTTGTATCTATTTTAAGCAGTTTTAATTGAAAACAATATGAATTTTTTGTTCCTATTTATTTATTTTATGCACTTTATTTCTGTATTATTCTGTATATTATTTAAACCGGTTGTATATAAACTTTAAGTGATCTTTAACCCACTTTCGGTCTTTTTATGAACTAAATAAAGTGTGAATATATTTTTTTACACATGAAGTGTGTACGCTTGTCTTTTTAGATTTCGTATGACAAACAATTTCAATTATAAGTTCCATTGGAGTGACCATACTCTTTCATATTTAAGTTTAAGATAATAATTTAAATATTGAGTAGGTTCTTCCAACTAGAGATTGATGCGTGTCGAACTTTTTCAACACGTACGAAACACGCACGTGAAAAAGTTTTTAATTTTTCACGAAATTAAAGTGACTATCAAAAAATCATTTTTTATATTCATATAAACAGTCGTAAGTAAAGCAGCTCTGGGCGAGTCAATATCACGTGTCGTTGGCAATTATTTCTTAAATGCAACCAGGCCACTGTTGTTTATTGGCCTTCGAGAGTTTTGCGTCTCACTCACACTGGTTGATCTGAAACGAATTACCGTTTAATCTTGCGGTTCTTTTGTGGAATTTCCTTAACAACCACGTTGCTACCTCCTATGTGAAGGCATAGGTCGTGTACAGTCAGTCACAAAAACATTTTTAAGAATACTGTTAACAACATCATGGACGTATGGATTTTTGTGCAACCATATGCTGCAAATTTACTTTGCAGAATATGTACTAAATAAATAAATAAATATTCATATAAATTCATATTTTTATTTAATTTTAGTTTAAGAGACTCCTCATACACTATCAATAAATTTGCTGGTATTGCGTCTTTGACGATACAAAATATTTCCTTTTTCATGCATACATTTTTTAGAACTAAAAAAAAATTCTCTTGAATTTTTCAAAATCTATAGAATAAGTTATCGGTTATTTAGTTTGGTTTGTCATATCACCATCAAAATGAGTATGCACCTCGGGCAACATTCGCGAACCTTTCCTATTTTACGGTCCCCATAATCGTAGTACGAACAGGATTTTTTGGTTTAGTAAACGATCAACCAACACCGTTTTGTAAACGAAAGGCAGGATATATAGAAAATATCGCCGCTGTTCGTGAGAGTGTGAGGGAGAATCGATATGTCTGTCAAAAAAAAAACAAATTTTCGATGATTTCTACACAATTTGTTTTTTATTTCCTTTTGGGAAAATATAATTACTCTATCAAACGATGGCATCGATTAGTAAAGACTTATATCTTTGCAGGCTTTCACTTCTGGACATAATAGTCGTTTCGAAAATCGTCGAGGAATGTGTGGAATATATAAAAAATCTTTCATCTTATATTTTATAACAGATGCTATAATATATACCAGCTACATCCGGTGAGCGTCGCTACTTCCATCGTCCTTAAAATTTATCCCCGTAGTCTTTTAAATTTCATTTAAATAGATTTGAAAGTGTCGGAGGGACAGAAATTAAGTATATTACGTACAAACATGAGAATTATTCTTAATCAATTAATTTGTATAAACAAATTGATAAACAGTATGGTTACAGTACTAAAATATTGGCTAAGGCTGATGAAAGAGTGGCAGCTAGAAGCTATAATATAAGATGGCGCTACAATGTGCTACAGACCACCGCCTGCTGTTTCTTATTTGATCGTTCAAAAGATGTCAGAGTGCGAACCAAGCTAGATGCGAGTGTGTGCTATGAAGTAGGTTGTGTAATGGTTTCAAGCACGTTGTAGCTTCTTCCCCTTTGTTTTTGTTTTTTTTTTGTCATGGTATTTTTATTTTTGATGTGTAAACATCTATACGCTAGGGGGTAAAAATCTTTTTCACAATACAATCACAAATTTTGAGTAAGATGCACACCGCGTTGTCAAATCGGTGTGAGCTGTATATGAGTGTATTAGTGTTTGAAAGAAGCAATACAAACCCTGCAGTCAGACTGGGGCCAAGTGTCTCTATGTCAACACTACAATTCTAGTAGTAGTTACATTTTCTACAAATTCTCTTCTATTCGTCAGTATAAAAGAAATAGAGAAAACAGATGTGGTGTATTTCTGGTGGATTTTGCAACAACTTGTCAATATAAATAAATTTGTATGTACGTAAGGTATAGAAATGTACCAGTAAATGTCTGGTTGGTATGTCTCTGTGTTCTCATAAGAACTATGAATTCACTACCTTGTCAATTGTTTTAGTGTTACTAGTTGATTTTCAATGACACCCACATGCTAAATGTCTATAGCACAAAGTATTGTATGGGGAATAATTGTAGGAGTAGTACTGGTGACAAAGTCAAAAGCGACTCAGTACATTTTCACTATTCTCACTTTCTGCAGGGAACTTATTTAAAATATGGGTGTTTTTTATTGAGGTATAGAACTTTAAGTTGGCATCACTTTTTTAACTGGCGGCCATTTTGTCAGTTGTCAAGTGATTATTATTTAGTTTGGTTTGCCATTTCATCTCATGAATAGGTTGACAAAAGAACAACGCTTGCAAATCGTGCAAATTTATTTCGAAAATAATGGTTCAGTTCGCGAAGTTTACCGCAAGCTCCGTCCATTTTATGGTCGACATAATTGTCCATCAGAGCAATTAATTCGGTTAACCATGGATCGTTTTCGCACTACGTTTACTCTATGTGATAATACGCATCCGCAGATGCGTCGAACAGTGCGCACCGAAGAAACAATTGCCGCTGTAGAGCAAAGTGTTGAAGAGGACCCGAATGAATCGATTCGCCACCGTGCACAGCAATTGGAGCTTTGTCCATCAACTTTATGGAAGATTTTGCGCAAAGATCTTGGCTTGCGACCTTACAAGATCCAGCTTGTGCAAGAATTAAAGCCGCGAGACCATGCAATGCGTCGTGATTTTGGTGTATGGGCCGAAAATGAGATTGATCTCGATGCTGATTTTCATCCACAAAAACTGACTGTTTGGTGTGCTCTATGGGCTGGTGGAGTCATTGGGCCATACTTCTTCCGAAATAATGCTGGAGAGTCAGTTACCGTTAATGGAGACCGGTATAGAGCCATGATAACCGACTATTTTGTTCCCGAATTGGATGGCATGAATGTGGATGAGTTGTGGTTCCAACAAGACGGCGCTACATGCCACACAGCGCACGTCACAATCGATTTATTGAAGGAAACATTCGATGAGCGCATAATTTCGCGGAATGGACCTGTCAATTGGCCACCAAGATCGTGTGATTTGACACCATTGGATTATTTTCTTTGGGGATATGTGAAGTCGCTCGTCTACGCCAACAAACCAGAAACGTTAGGGGACTTGGAAGCCAACATTCGTGGCGTTATTGCCAACATACGGCCCCATATGCTCGAAAAAGTGGTTGAAAATTGGACCTGTAGAATTGGCTTTATTCGAGCCAGCCGCTGCGGCCACATGCCCGAAATCATATTTAAACATTAATGGCATAAAATTATCCTTCCAATAAAGCCAAATTGATGGACATCAAAACGATTTTCTTGTGTTTTATTTCAATTCGAAGTTCTATACCACTAAAAAAAACACCCGTTATTGTAAATACATAGGAATTTGCTGGTTTTTGTTTGTTTTATGTAACTTGATAATTGCTTTATTAGGGTTTCGTACACCAAAGGTAAAAATAAACCCTATTATTTTCGCTACGCTGTC
This sequence comes from Tachina grossa, assembly GCA_949987645.1. NCBI lineage: Eukaryota > Metazoa > Arthropoda > Insecta > Diptera > Tachinidae > Tachina > Tachina grossa. The sequence continues at coordinate 127,161,699 of OX465276.1, read as the reverse complement.
CGTCCGTCTGTCACAGGGTATTTTCTGGAGAACCGTAAGAGCTACGGACCTGAAATTTGGACACAGTGTGTAGAGTCTATACTGTAGACATTTGGCCGCTACAACAGCAAATACATGCGAGTTAAAAATTAAAGGGTGTTCCAAAACGAGCAACGAAAAATGTTAAAATCTCATGTAATATACACAGAAAAAACTAAATTTCGTTTTCAGTAACCAAATTCTTTGAATCAGTAAATTTTTTGTGTGAATGCGGACCTAAAAAGAAATTTGTAGATTCTGATAACAAGTTTGTAAAAATTTAACTGGAAAAAATTTTTATTTTTAGTTAACTTATTATGGCAGTAGAGAAAAAAGTTAACTGAAACTCAAAATATTTTCAGTGTAATGTATTAATAGGAACAGAAAAACATTTTTTTAGATTTTTTTTTGTATTATTCAGCAAATTTATTTTTATAATTTACAAACACATTCACTAAAATTTTTCTTATTATCAGAAAATAAACTAACTGAATGAATAACAATTCTTAAAATTTTTTTTAAAAATATTAGTAAAACTTTTATCTGAAAAAAAAATAACTGAAAGCAGAAAGGTTCCACTATTATTTTTGTTACTTTCAAAAATTGGCTTGTTTTTATGGTTAAGCATTTCGTTCCCGCTTTTGGAACTCGTCAGTAGACTTCAACCCAAAAAAATTTTTAATTTAGCTAACAAACTATTAATACTACATTAAGAATCGCAATATACAAACATAATAAGTTTAAAACCCGCAAACAAAAATCTTAAAAAAAATAAAATATTTTTTATATCCATAAAATAATTTGCAGAAAAAATTAAAAAAAAAATCACACAAATTTTTTTACAGTACATAAAAATAAATTTAACTGAAAAAAAATCAAATTTTTTTACAGTATATAAAAATAAATTTAATTAAAAATAACAAATTTAAATACAAAAAAAAAAATAAATCTAAAATCTACAGTTGACTGCGTAGCGTAGCAGAGGTAGCGCTGCCACCTAGTTAGATACACCTTGAATTTCATTCTATACAGTTTTTTTACATAAAATAAAATTGGAACAAATAATTTACTGGAACAGTAAAAAATATTTACTGAAACTAAATTATATTTAAAAACACACGTTTGTTTGAAAATTTTTTGGGAATAATTTTTTCTGTGTACACACATACAATTGTATGTACATATGTATATACACTTGAAATTTTTAAGGTAGTTTATTTTTATACAGACCACAACAATTAACACTAAATTTAAAAATTTTAAATTAAAGGGTGTTCCATCAGTTAATGCAATTTTGACTTTGTAATTTTGACAAGAGCAAAACTCTGGAAATTTTCAAAAACCGTAAAGCTAAAAAATCAAAAAATTATAAGATCGCCAAATCTAAAAAAATCGTCAAAAACAAAAAAAATCGACAAAACTTAAAAAAGCACCAAATTACTAAAATAAATCGCGAAAAACCTAAAAAATCGCCAAAATTAAAAAAAAACTCAAAAACAGAAAAAAAATCGCCAAAATGAAAAAACCACAAAAACAGAAAAAATCGCCAAAATGACAAAATCGCCAAAATAAAAAAATCGCCAAAATGAAAAAACCCCAAAAACAAAAAACAATCGCCAAAATGAAAAAAAAACTCCAAAAAGAGAAACAAACGCCAAAACGAGAAAAAAGTGACAAAACTCAAAAAATTAAAAAAAGCCACATCAAAAAAATGCTCCAAACCGAATGTACGAAACCCTTCGTGTGCGAGTCAAAGTCAGACTTTACTGAATTTATTTTAATTGCAATGCGTACACAACAACAAGAACAGCAACAAGTAAACGATGAACAACAGGAACAGGAAAACAGTAAAGGCATTTACCATAGATGAGCAGTTTGCAGGATGTTCCATTAAAATTTCAGTAAAAAAAAATAATAAAAACAATTTACTGATTACTAAAATTTTTTTCTAAATTTTTATAAAATGCCTAAATGATTTATTTTATGATGAGGTGCATTGAATTTTCAGTAATTCAGTAATGCCCGTATTCATAATGAAAATCTACCAAGTGGCTAAATGTTTTTCATACAAAAGTTTCAAATGAAAAAAACTTTGCCATTTGCTACAATTTTATTATGAATACGACCCTATGATTTTACTAGTAATGCAAATTAAATTTCATTAGAAGTAAAAATTTACTGAATTTTTTCAGTAATCAGTAAATTTACTGCTTACTGCAATTTTTAATGCAGTACATATATATAAACTACACCAAACTAAACCATTTAATAACCAAATAAGTTTAATAAAACAAACAAAAACCAACAACTTCGTATGTATTTAAAGTATTGAAAGCTTGGCTACTTTTAATTAATTAATTTAAAAAAATATTCTAAAAAATAAGTACTTCCAACTTAAAAAAAATCTTTCAATACTAGATGTTTACACATCTCCTCTGTGATCGGACTCACATTGCTTTTTTTCCCTTTTTATACGGGGTTTTTTAAACCATCTTTGAAACTTAAAATTATGTATTAATTAATCAATTTTTCATACAAAAGCGATTATGAAACAATTAAAAAAATAATATCAACAAAAGACATCGCTTTGTGCACTCTTGCACCTTCTATAGTGATGTAGCACAAACTACTCGTATTATCACTTCTATCTTCATTTCACTTCTAGCGGTCAATCTGTCATCAGCCTAAGAAGAGTCCAAAGTAGAAAAGTGACCGAAAAACCCAACAAAATTATTTTTGGTGAAAAAATACACACACTTTTTGAAAGCTGAATGTATTGCTCTTACCTGACCCCATCTCGAACAAGAAAATATATTATTCATGTGCAACAGCAATTGATTGATACTCTAACATTGTCACCCTTATAAAACGCTTCTGGGAAGCAGTAGTTTTTGTTTGGTCAATCGATGATACCTAATGAAAAATTTTGTCTATAACTGTACATATTTTGACGGGTTTTGTGATGGACGAATCCAGGGGCCTAATTCTCGCATTCGATTGCGAGCAAGTTATTACTCGAATGTTCGAGTTTTTTAACTTTTAGGATTTTCGCATTCGGTTTCGAATAACACATATCGAAATTTCTAATGACAGCATTCGATATCGTGCATACATTCGAATGTAACCGTTCGTGTTTTTACTCGCAAGCAAAAAGGCATTCGAAATCATGTTTAACATAGAAAAAGCGAAGAAAAAGAAAATGAATGTTCAATATTTGACTTATTTATTTATAAATTCACAAATGTAAGTATAAAAATACAAATTAAAAAATTTCTAGTTGACTTCAAATATAACAAAACACACTGACTTGGCAAATAATAAAATAAAATATAAAAAAATCAAACTCTGGGAGCATCTAAATAACAAATTAACTGCTTCTGGTCAACCAATAAAAGAATCGAAAATGTAGCTAGTGCTTTTTTCTCTAACTTTACACTAATTTATTATTATTAAGTTATTAATTAAATTAAAATAACATTTATGTACATTCGTTTATTTTTTCTGCATATACGTGTGTATGTACGTACATACATATGTTTTTTCACACATACATATATACAAACATATGCTTTTGCTTACAATTTATTCAGTGTTGTGAAATGAATTTATATATAAATATATTTGCCTTTTTCTAACACTTAAACAAAAACCCGATTCGCTTGGTAACGATTGACATCATCCGAAAATTTCTAGCCATCGAAATTAATTTCTATTCGAATGCAATTTCGATCACGAGTGCAGGAATTAGGCCCCAGGGAGCAATGGACTGTGACATGAATAGAAAGACATCGTTTAATTAATCTTTTTCTTACCTTTTTATCACGTTTATATGTATGTACATATATATGTAGGTATGTACATATATTTGTGTCTTCGCCAGTCTTAAGCCTACAGTACACGGCATGTAAAAAATCACATGCGCATGTGGTTCTGACGTAATTTTGACGTCATCACGATGCTACATTTTCTACATGCCGTGTACTAGGAATATATGTACATGTATATATTAACATGCTTACAGATGAGCTGCCCCAGAAAATGTCTTCTATTCGGCTACATGTACCACATAAGTATTTTGGAACAAAAGTACTATAAAAATTTTACGTCATGTAGTCATTACTAGTATTTTTAAAAAATGGAACCAACATGCTGAAAATTCTCGTGACGACTTATCCACATACGCATGTGGCTTTTTACATGCTGTGTACTGTAGGCTTTACAAATTTAATTGTCTTTTCTTTTCATCTCTCATATCATCTTTGTCATCGTCTACGACTATCAGAAGCTATTCATCTTCTTGATTATCGATCAGAATGCAAATTGAAAAGGCCTTAAAACATTATACATACATATCGAGCCATAACCGCTAAAATAGCTTAAGCGACACATTTTTTGGACCTTGTTTTTTTTTTTGACGAAAATAGACTATTTAGGTTCGGAAATCATCGATTTTGGTCAAAAATTGAGGTTCGAAAATTATGTCGCTTAAGCTATTTTGGCGGTTATGGTACGATATATGTATGCTACTAGAATTGTGTCGGAATAACAGGCCAGCGTATTTTATTCCTTATACATACGTATGTATATACATACATATGTATGTATGTACATACCCTGCAGAAAGTGCGAATAGTGAAATTGTAGTGATTTACTAGAGACATTGTCAGTAGTACTACTGACCAGGTGTACCCCAGCCAATGTAATCATCTATTGACATTTAACATTAGCTTGTCATTGAAAATCCACCACTAGACTGTAGGACTACTGACTAAGTAGTTTTTTTTGGGACCACATGGAGACGTTGACACCAAAGAATCACTAGTAAATTTTAGGGGGTTTAGTCTACAATATCGATATTTCCTCGCTAGATGTCAATAGTAAATTTATAGTAATTTTCTAGTGACATTGTCAATAGTGCTACTGATATTTGAACAAAAGTTTCACTAGTAGATTTAAGTAACCCTCGTCTACATATATTTATTTAATATTATTGCAGAGAGTAATAAAAAAGAAAAACAATCTATTGACGCGTTCATTGACAATATCACCAGAAATACACTAGAACTGTTGTCTCTAACGTATCTTTACTCGCACATAAAAGGAAAGTTGTCGACATTTTAACTGGTGCAATTGTCGCTGGAGAAAGAGTATTGACATAGAGACATGTGGTTCTAGGCTGGCTAGAGGGTTTATACATATGTTTGTATGTACTTTTTATCAAGTTGTCTTAAAATTTAAGACTTATGTAAATTGACTGAAAGTTAAAAGGCAACAAACATATCGTCGTGTGGTTACTGGTTTGCCGCAATAATAATGTATTCTTAATATACTGTGCGGCTAACCAGTAACCACCCGACGATATGAAGACTGCTTAATTAAAAGATGGTTGAATTAATAAACAAAACCAAAACATTGACACACACATACATAAAGACAAAGCTGAATTGTTTATAGGATTTTAATGAAAATGCCACATAAAAATTAATTCATTTAGTGTTTACTCAGCACAATTCATTTCATATTGTTTAATATTTTATGAAGTGGGAAATAATAAAAAAAAACAATTGTTAAAGTCAACAGACAGATGGGTCGAGGCAGGCATCAGGCATATACATACTTATGTATGTAAGTACATACACAAATATATTAAAAGTTATTAGTTTTTTTTATAAATGTTCCCAATTAAAGCTCAATTTGTGTTTATTTCTATATATTTTTTTTGCACACGATCTTCAATTATTTTATTCAAACATAAATAATGATTACTTCTGTAGACAAATGGAAAATCAATTACGTATTACTAAAATGAAAGTGTAATAGCGTTCAAATTTAAAAATCAATATTGATTTGGATTTGATTTTTTAAAATTCATTTTTAATAGGCATTGTGAACAATGAAATATATTCGAATTTGGAAGACTTACAACTCATTTGTACATCACGAAATTCACGTGAAAAATTATTACAAACATTAGTAAGTCTAAAAGTAATATTCCCGGACAAATAACTTGCCATCGAATAAATCCGTTCGATATTGCTTGAATTTAAATCAATCATATCTCCCGCATCAGTGACATCATTGATCATGTCGGGAAAGAAATCTTGAACGAATATATTCAGATCAATTAATAGATGTGTTTCTTGTCCGTAATAATATTTTTTATAATGTACGAACCAAGTCCTTTTTTTTGAAATCCATATTGATAGAGTTTCTGAGGTATACACACTTTTATGTACCTGGGACACTTTTGATGTTAATTCCTTAAATTTAGTCGTGAATCCCTTTTATTTCAGACTCGCATTGGTAGGCTTGTTTTTTGCCCAAACATATCAAGTTTCACTTTCCATTTTCTTCTTGAGGTCGTCTCAGAATTTTTTTATACTTTATTTAATAATGCGCTAACCAAGTCCTCTTGTTTGAGACCCATATTGATAGGAATGTTTTTTCTTCAAAAATAATTATTTCCTTCAATAAGTTTTTATTTTTTTTGTAATAAAACCGACATTTTTCATGTTAAAAATTTTTGTAGTTTTGGCATTTTTCGATTTATGATGTTTTCGCTTTCGCAAAGTTTTCAGTTTGAGCTGTTTTCGTTTAGGAGCCATTTTTCGCTTTGGCGATTTTCTCTTGATTGGAAAAACGTAACTGTCTCTCTACTGTTCATTTATTTATTCTATGAAATGGGATTTGTATAGGAAAAATACCAAAATTCAACAATTATTTATGTGAATTTCCATGAGCCCCAAAACATTTTCGAGACTTTTTTAAAATAAGATTAAATACTACTTCTATTGATTTTACTTCGGAAGATTTTGAATTTTCGGATATTTTCACTAAAAATTTAAATTTTTTTTAAATCTAAAGGGCCCTAACTCAGCCAATTTTTATCCGATCAACACACTATAAGCATGAGGACATAAAGGAAAAACTTATCTTTTAAGCAGTGTAAAATTTGCTTAATTTTAATAAACAGGTCCAAGATTTTTGAAAATATCTTTCTAAACTGCAAAATAAACACGTTTTTCGCGAATATATCGAAAACGCGTCTCAAGAAAAATAAATGAAGGCCATATTCGTTTTCTGCAGACACAATTTAGATAAAAAAAATATACATATATAATTTTAGTGGATAATTTTTTTGTGGCATCCAGCAGTGGTCACCCATTACGTGAATTTTCACTAAATATGTCGGAACGTTTTAATTTTTTGTCGGATGATAACAATTTAACGCTTTATAAGTTTGGCATAAAATTCTATTTAATATACATACGTGCTTAAAAATTTTTAGAATTTTTGTTTGGCTTAAGGGCGCAACTTAGAATAATGAATTTAAGAACAAAAACCTAAAAACTTTAATCTAAGGGGCAGTAACACAGTGAATTTTTATCCGATCATCACGTTTAAGTTAGCTTAGAAAATATTTCATTTTTGAGGTTGTGGCAAAAAGACAAAAAATTGTTGCATAGTGTAATTTATAAGATATGTCGAGTGCAAAAAAGGTACCAAAATTCAGTTTTTACCCCCTTTTAACCCCTAAAAGTACCCATATCGAAAAAGTAACAAACATGTGTCTGGTTATTTTTTAGCAGTAGTCGTATACTTTTGGAATTTGGAGTCTATATATTGTAGCTTCCGAGATATATAGATACCGTTTTACAATTTTTTGCCCCCTTCGCATTTGAATTTAAAAAATCCCTTCTTAGTGGATCTTAACATTGTAAGAGGAACCTACACACCAAGTTCCAGTTCTCTAGCTATAGTCGTTTGGGCTTGGCGGTGATGAATCAGTCAACCAGTCACTCAATAACGTTACTGCTTTATATATGTATGTATGTATATAGATTAAGGAATAAACTCTACATACACCCATTATTTTTGTGGTTTGAGGAAACTTGGGAAGAAATTAAAAAAATTAATTATAAAAAAAAAATAATTAATTAATTTAGGCTGCTAATTAATAATTAATTAATTAATACATAAAATAAAAAAATTATTATAATAACAACAACAATGGCAAAAATATTCAAAATACATAGGAAAAAAGTCTACATACAGGCATAAAGTAAGGAAAAGTCGCGTTATTTACAGGTAACTTCATAATACACATCAAATACAGTTGAAATATAAGTTCCCTTATTAGCTCTGTCACATTCAATACGTTTGATTCAACCCAAATTAATAAAGTTGGGAAATTTGTAAACAAACCTCTTTGGAGTAATACTCGTACAGCGTGGGCCAAAAGAAACCAAGGGGTCTAAAAGTTTAATAACTTTTTTTTTATTAACCTTTTTTTATTTTTTCTTTCAGATTATATAATATACAAAATGGAACACTAAGTATGAAAAATGATGTCTCTTAAATGACCACCGTTTTCAGCTTCGCACTGATGGGCTCTTTTTAGAGCATTTTCCATAACATCTTTCAAAACTTGTGGCTGTAGCGTTCGAATTTCTGCAACAATGTTTGCCTTGAGTTCAAGGATTGTCTCTGGCTTGTTCACATACACTCGCTCCTTCAAAAAACCCCAAAGAAAATAGTCGGGTGCTGTCAAATCTGGCGATCGCGCTGGCCAAATAATTTCCGAATTTCGAGAAATTATTCGCTCTCCAAAAATTTGACTTAAAAGTGCCATTGTGTCTCGGGCAGTATGGGCAGTGGCTCCGTCCTGCTGAAACCACATACCAGGTCTGTTTTCAAGAGCAGGACGCAAAAAATTGTCTATCATAAACCGATACCGCTCTCCATTTACGGTTACAGCACTTCCATCTTCATTCTCGAAGAAGTAGGGCCCAATGACATTTTCAGATGTGATCCCACACCATACTGTACACCTGATGGGTGCAATTGGCGTTGATGAATGGCTCTTGGATTTTGAGAACCCCAGAACCTACAGTTCTGCTTATTAACAAAGCCATTCAAATGAAAATGAGCTTCATCACTCATAATCAAATTTTCAATAAAGTTGATTTCATTTCTGGCCAACTCTTGAAATTTAACTGCAAAATTTAGACGTTGCCGATGATCTGCGGGTTTTAATTCTTGGACCAATTGCACCTTATATGGGTATAACTGTAAATCTTTTTTTTAAATGCGCCGTAGTGACGTACGAGACATTTCTAGCTGAACAGAACGCCTTCTGCCAGATGTTTCTGGTGCTTCGTTAACACTTTGCTCTACTCGTTCAATATTTTCCGCAGTGCGACTTAAACGTGGTCTACCGGTTCGAGGCAAATCTCTTACGCTGCCATGTTGGTGATGACGATTAACTAAGCAACGAATGATCGCTTCAGAGGGCGAAATTCTGACGTTAAAATGTCGACGATATGCTCTTTGCGTTAAAATAATTGATCTCTGGTTTAAATAATAAAATTCTATTGTTCTGGTTCTCTGTTCAGTTGTGAACCTCTCCATTATAAATTCTCCAAGTGTTGTCTATATAATCTGAAAGTAAAAATAAAAAAAAATTAATAAACAAAAAAGTTATTAAACTTTTACACCCCTTGGTTTCTTCTGGCCCACCCTGTATAAATCAAATGAAGACAGAAGAGATTTTGAAACATTGGAATGTCAACGTGCCGTTATTCAACGTTTAGTTAAATTAGAAGACAAATTATTCATTGGGATAACATACCAGACATAGAATATATCAGGAAATTAACTGGACTTGTAATACTACCAAATAGCTAGATAGGCTTTTCAAAGCAGGAGGGAATATTTGAGCAGAGCGAACAAAATGAGTCAACGTTGGTTGCCCAACGTATGAAAAAAGGAATTAATTAATTAACAAACGAGTATCAAAATAGATAACAGTCCATATACATACTTACATAGATACCCGTTTCTTTAATGTCCACTTGTCGAGTTAACTGCTATTTGGTAAATCACACAATTCCGAATTGAAAGACTCGTCAAAAATACTGCTACATACATTCATACAACTTGAATATCAGTTTTGATTTGGCTCTTTATAATTTTTTTTTATTAATAGTGACATTAATTATGAATCTTCAAAATTGAATAATAATTTACCATTAACAGGTAGTTAAACAACAAATTAAATAAATTATTAAAATAAACAAGTTTTTTCCGTTTGATTTTTGTTTTAACTTTTTATTTTGGTAAAACATAAAATAAACTATATATACTTTCCTCATAATATTTTTCATTATTAATGCATATATGTATGTATGTATATCGACCCCTATTATCGATTTAATCGTATGCAACTAAAGAACTTTTTTTTATAAATTTTAAATTTGTTTTATATACGTAAATTGTCGCTTACGATAACATTTTAGGGCCTGTATCTTAAAAGTTATCAACAATTTTAGCATTTTGATAACTCTAAGTTATGGATAGGCCCATAAAATTTTAATTTCAATAAAAAAGTATATTTTCGATAACATGTTGCTTACGAAAAAATCGAAAACAAGGCTCGATATATGTAAATGTAACTATGTACATATGTGTGTATAGCCTATGATACATGTAACAACAAATAGATATAAAAAATTAAAAAATCCCGTTTACCTAAAAACAAGTGAAAATAAAAAAAACAAGTACAGTAGTATGGAACACAGTGACTGACTTTTAAAGTCGGGAGCCACTATTAAGCAGATTTGAAGATTCTATTTTAAATGCTTCCCGACTGTAAAAGTCTCTACTGGACTTGGCTTATTTTTTTCAGTTGTTTTTATGTAGTCGGGTTATTTTATTTTTTTATTTTAAACTTTATTTGTTACTTTAAACTTTTTAGTGTCCCGGCAAATTTTATGAACAAACATATGTATGTATGTATTATATTGTATATATTTTTGTAATTTCCTTTATTTTAATACCCTACGCGATAGGTGTCTTACATTTTTTTTATTAACATAATTTAATGGGAGGTCCCAGCCAGTTATCAAGAAATTATCGTGGTTAGTGTTTTTCGACTTCAAATTCGACTATTTGTACACGCAAAGAAAAAATATGGTTGAGGTAACCATAATCAAACAGCAACATACTATGATTGAATTATATAGTTGCAGTCAAATCATATTATTGTTAATAGAAAAGCAAGCTTTATTAATATTATTATTTGAGTTAATAATAATATTATCTACAAAAACAATGAACTTTGTTACACCTAATCTTAGTATTGTAAATATGACAACACTATTGTTAGATGGGACTAAAATATAATTGAGACTCACCATACCATGATCTAATATTATATTAATATTGTTAAATACGACCACAGTATTATTTAATACAGGGTGGACCAAAAGAAACCAAGGGGTGTAAAAGTTTAATAACTTTTTTGTTTATTAATTTTTTTTTATTTTTTCTTTCAGATTATATAGACAACACTTGGAGAATTTATAATGGAGAGGTTCACAACTGAACAGAGAACCAGAACAATAGAATTTTATTATTTAAACCAGAGATCAATTATTTTAACGCAAAGAGCATATCGTCGACATTTTAACGTCAGAATTTCGCCCGATGATTCGTTGCTTAGTTAATCGTCATCACCAACATGGCAGCGTAAGAGATTTGCCTCGAACCGGTAGACCACGTTTAAGTCGCACTGCGGAAAATATTGAACGAGTACAGCAAAGTGTTAACGAAGCACCAGAAACATCTGGCAGAAGGCGTTCTGCTCAGCTAGAAATGTCTCGTACGTCACTACGGCGCATTTTAAAAAAAGATTTACAGTTATACCCATATAAGGTGCAATTGGTCCAAGAATTAAAACCCGCAGATCATCGGCAACGTCTAAATTTTGCAAAATTTTTAAATTCGGAAATTATTTGGCCAGCGCGATCGCCAGATTTGACAGGACCCGACTATTTTCTTTGAGGTTTTTTGAAGGAGCGAGTGTATGTGAACAAGCCAGAGACAATCCTTGAACTCAAGGCAAAAATTGTTGCAGAAATTCGAACGCTACAGCCACAAGTTTTGAAAGATGTTATGGAAAATGCTCTAAAAAGAGCCCATCAGTGCGAAGCTGAAAACGGTGGTCATTTAAGAGACATCATTTTTCATACTTAGTGTAAAAAAATTTCCATTTTGTATATTATATAATCTGAAAGAAAAAATATAAAAAAGTTAATAAACAAAAAAGTTATTATACTTTTAGGTTAGGTTAGGTTAGGTTTATCTGGTTGGTCCAAGACCTCGCATAGACCGGCATTGATCCTTAGCGATACCAGCAAATGAAATGAGAACCTGTTAGTATGGCAGCCTAGTTCGTGGTGCCTGTATCGAATGACTCCCACACAGATTTAACAAATTTTAGCAACCTACACATTTCTACTCTCGATACAATCTCAAGACTACGAAAAGTGTAAGCACCAAGATAGTTATATCTAGTACGGCTTAAAGCCGGGCAGTGACACAGTAGATGTTCCATTGTTTCCATTTCTCCGGGTTCCTTACATTTCCTGCAGGTACCGTTGGCTATTCGTCCTATTTTGACAGCGTACGAAGCCGTCCAGCAGTGCCCAGTTAATACTCCCACTAGAAGCTTACAGTTGCTTCTAGTTAATGATAAGAGGAACTTAGTCAATTTGGGATCATAGGAGCTCCACATGATTTTAGAAGTTTTGCAAGTTTTCGTCGCGCGCCAACATTTCTCCGCTTCTTCCCTCATATTAGAATGTATGATCTCTTTAAGGTATTGAATTGGTTTTCGGATATTTACCGTTACCTCAGCCGGTAATAGAATTCCCCTTTTGGCCAGTGTATCAGCCATTTCATTTCCCTCTATCCCCATGTGTCCCCGGATCCAGAATATATGTACTTGTCTACCAGTACATAGCATATCCAGGGCCTTTCTACACAGGAGCACAACCGAGGAGTAATTGCAGTCAGCTGAAATTGCTTTAATAGCTGCTTGACTGTCTATATACAGATTTACACGCGCATCCATAGTTAGAGAGGTGAAGGCTAACTCTGCTGCCATTTTGACAGCATAGATTTCCGCCTGGAAGATGCTACAATGATCAGGAAGTTTATAAGATTCCTCTATACCGAGCTCCTGACAGTAAACCGCAGCTCCTACCCCTCTATCCATCTTTGAACCATCAGTGAAAAAGTTAAAACCAGAACCACTATGATTAAGACTTTCCAAATAGCCTTCTTCACTTATAGTGATCTGTGGTTTGGTAAAAAAGTTCGTCACTGGAATGATGTAGTCCGAGCTACACTCCATGTTTTCTAGTAATTTGCTGTGACCAAATGATCTGTACGACATCTGACCTGTTGTCCTTAGTCGGATAGCTGATTTGCATGCCACGTTCACTGCAATTAGCTTTATTGGTTTAAGGTCCAATATAACGTCTAAGGCTGCAGTAGGTGTACTCTTTAAAGCTCCAGTGATGCAGAGCTCTGCTAGCCTCTGGATACTTTCCACCTTTTTCAGGTATGATTTTGTCTCAGTCGGCCTCCACCATACAAGTATTCCGTAGAGTAAAATTGGTCTAGCCACCGCTGTGTATGTCCAATACGTAAGAGTAGGTGAAAGGCCCCATGTCTTGCCCAGCATTTTTTTACATGCATATAGAGCAATGGTGGCCTTTTTAGCTCTATCTTCTATATTGTACCTCCACATCAGCTTACTATCCAAAATAACCCCCAGGTACTTTGTATGTGTTTTGGGCGAGAGCGATATACCGTCTAATTTTGGTGTTCTCCATTCCTGTACTTTCCTATTAGTAAAAAGCACAAGGTCAGTTTTTCCTGGGTTTAAGTTCAAACCTACCCTTGTTGCCCATCTATGAATATCCCTCAACGAGGATTCCATTAGGGAGCTAATTGTATCGAGGAACTTACCAGTTATAATGATAGCTATGTCGTCCGCATATGCTGTAATCTTAGCTGCTTTACCCTCGAATTCCATGAGAATTTCATTTACAACCAGCGTCCAAAGAAGTGGCGATAGAACACCACCTTGGGGAGTTCCTCTCTTAGCTTCTTTGTTTACCTTGGCATTGCCTAATTCCGCAGATACTATTCTACATTTCAATAGGTTGCCTATCCAGTTTTTGACTTACAAGTTAGCCCCGGAACGATTAACACTTTCCATAATTGCGTCCGTAGAGACATTATTGAAAGCGCCTTCGATGTCCAAAAAGACCCCTATAGCAAAGTCCTTATAGTGTAACGATTTTTCGATTTGTTCAACAACATTATGAAGTGCTGTTTCAACCGATTTGCCCTTTGTGTATGCATGTTGGTTGGAAGACAGGATATTTGGATATACAAATTCTTTGATGTGTATATCCAGAATTCTCTCTAACGTTTTCAGTAGAAAGGACGTCAAACTGATAGGCCTAAAGTCTTTTGGATACATATGGTTGCTCCTACCTGCCTTTGGTATGAATACAACCTTGGCAATCCTCCATGATTTTGGCACATAATTCAGTCTGAGACATCCTCTAAATATTCCTACTAGCCAGGGAATTATCCTCTGTTTACCATACTGTAGTAAAGCCGGAAAAATACCATCTGGTCCTGGAGATTTATATGGTTTAAAGGAATCGATTGCCCATTCCACCTTACTAAGGGAAATGACGTCACAATTCTCAGTATTTAATTCATTTGTCATTTCTGAGCGAGGGGAGATCTCCGTGCAACCTGGGAAATGTGTGTCCAGGAGAACTTCCAGCGTTTCTCGGCTGCAGTTAGTCCAATCGCCGTTAATTTTACATATTGTGCTAGGCACTGATGGATTGCTTGCAAGCAGCTTCCTCATTCTGGCCATGTCCGTAGTTTTTTCTATATTGCCACAAAATTTCTTCCATGAATTTTTCTTGGCCTTTCTCACCTCTTTTTTAAAAGATCTCAGTGCTTTTTTATAGTCCCTCCAGCATTCAAATTGGTCTATGTATCTAGCCAATCTGAAGAACTCAGGCAGGTCACGTCTTTGTGCGTCTAGATCACTACTCCACCATGGTGGTCTAGACATACGTTTTACGCGCGAGAGGGGACATGCTGATTCATACGATTTTGTTATGGCTTTCGTTAAGCAATTAACAGACTTTTCAATATCAGCCTCACTCTTAATCGATTTGGCATTATAAAGATTATTTTCAATGTTCTTCCTGTAATAATCCCACCTAGTATTGCGTGGGTTCCTATATAATTTCCTAAGCTTTGAAACTTCAGATAAAATTCTAAAAGCTATGTAGCAATGGTCAGAGAAGGACGGCTGTCTAAGCACCATCCAATCCTTAACTACAATATCTTCATTGTTAACAAGTGTTAAGTCCAATACATTCGATGATGTAGGACCTACATAAGTAGGTTCCTTCCCTCTATTCACAATCACAAGGTCAGTTTGCAGTATGAATTGAATAAGTGACTCACCTCTTCCATTGATGTCCTTACTTCCCCATACAGTATGATGTGCGTTAGCGTCTGTGCCTATCACCAGTTTTTGTTTCTTCTCGCAGGCTTCTTTAACGAGCCTTTGGAGCTCCGGTGGAGGTGCCTCAATTATGTGTGGCATGTAGCATGATGCAAGGAGTATTGGCTCATCCTTGTCACCATCTACCGCTACAACAACTAAATCGTCAGTGCTGTAATTATACAAAATATATGAATTAAAGTTCTTCTTAATTAGGATAGATGATCGTATCCTGCTTACCGTCTTTGAGAAGTATGTATGGTAATTACGTAACTTTAGCCCAGAAACCCTGTTTCCCGATGAGATCCACGGCTCCTGGACTAACGCCACGTCATAGTTGCTCTCCTCTAAGGTAAGGAGAAGCTCAGTAGACGCTAATTTACAATGTTGGAGGTTCACTTGAAGGATCTTTAACTCCATCATCAAAGCTCACCTTTCTAGAGTCCATATCAGGGTATGGGATCTCTCATCTCGGCTCCTCCAACTTTAAGCCGGCTGTAGCAGCTGCCAGTTCGCTCTCCAATTCCTCGGCTTCTATAGTGTTATCGTTTTTGTCATTGGGGTGTCTCTTCTTCAGACGTAGGTAGACACTACCTACACCCCATGCCATCTTGCCATTCCGCTTATAAAGAATGTCCTCAGCATTCTTATTAATCTGCAGAATGTAACTCTGGCCCTCTGACTTCGGTTTTGCCACATGCAGTACCCTCCAATCCTTCGTCGGAATCTCCGGGTTTTGGTTTTGTAGAAGACGAAGAGTGATATCCGGCTTCACTACACGCGGAATTATGACCTTCGCCTTCGGTATGATGGGGATGTCATCCTTGCTCACAATCCGAAATTGTGCACCAGGCCACAGGTTTTTGAGTGTCGGAACAACTTCCTTTAACCAATCCATCGAATTGTGTCCCTGCATCTGATGAGTTTCGCACCATTGAACCAGCTAGCTCCTTCAAAAGAAGGTAGTGGTTTCTCCGGTTCCGTCTCCATCAGTGCAACAATGGCGTTGAAGATAGCCGTTTCCGCAACCTTCCACTGCTCCATTGTCACTTCTTCAGAAGGTGCACTTTTGTCAAGGAGTCCCACGATCAAGTGTCGCTTCGCTACCTCACTGAAGTTAGTGACCGCGGATTGTGCTTTGGAAGCAGCTTAGGAAGTGGATGGTCTATCTTCAAAGCTGTGTTTGGACCTCTTCGCAGTCGGCTGTGAGCCATCAACCGATCTATTCCTTTTGTCACTCTTCTGCCTCTTACCGGGCTTATCGCTGCTCGATGCCAGTCTTTTGAGCACGCCCTCCTCTATGCTATTTGCATATCGGGGATCAGTGGTCTCAAAGCGTTTTTTATCAGCGAAGTGTTCACGGCCTTTGTTCACTGCTACCTCAGCCCACTTAAGTCTGTCTAACTGTACAGAAGACAGATCTTTCTGTGAGCCAAGGAGGTGTACAATCCGTACCGCCGCTTTGTACTCTGACAGAGCCTTAATAGCCTCCTTGTTCTTCGGGGCTCTCTCTTTTTTAATTGGAGTTGAGGTGGAAGAACTCGGCGACTTCAAGAGCTCGATCTCTGATTGTATATTGACGCAGGTAACGTTTTCAATGTCCGATTCTGAATCGATCGAGGCACTTGAGTGTTCCGCGTTCTTAGATGCATTACTTCTTGCCTTTTCAGTAGCACTACAACTGCTGTGACCTGTTTCCATCACAGTAGAGGTTTGACCGCTGGCGACACGCAGAGGATCATGACTTCCTCCGTGCCCGCCGGTGGACGCAGTCAATTCAGCCACCGACGTTTGGGCGTATATTACCACCCGCTTTTTTATTTCCTCCTGACTCATTTCCTTGTTTTTTTATATTTGCGTTTAATACATTCCGCCATATACAAGAACCGCCGACCCTCTGGATAACAGACGCGGACCAGGACGCCGTCCAATATGGAGCAGACGCGCCTGGATTTTAATGGACATCCCAATCCAAGCCATGGTCCATTCATTACATTACAAGAGAAGGACTCACAGACTGAATTGGAATAACGATTACCTCCTACCTATGATCAGAGCTCATTCCAATAATGTACACAATAGGCAATACATTGTGACACTATGTTCAAAACCCTGACCTTAGCCGTGTATCACTTAGCACACGTTACCAGCTGGCACCCACGAGGAGGGTTTGGTAGAAGGATTTCTTATGCCGGCCTATTAAACTTTTACACCCCTTGGTTTCTTTTGGCCCACCCTGTATAATAATACTATTTTGTTTTTTAATCATACATATATTTATTGTAGAAACAGCTCCCCCCAGGGGAGTCTGTAATGGACTACGGGCGTGGCAACCCCGGGGCCCCAGCTGGGGTGATGTGGCTTTTTCCATTGACGTACCTTTGGTACATTACCCATAGAACTTATGTGTTACTACCCAATCTCTGAACATAAACAGAGTAACGGATGTGCACATATTTATAACAAAAGGAAGACAGGTCCTGTTGATGTCAGTTAGGTGCAGCGTCACCTAGAACTGCCCCTGAGTTCAAAAGACGATAGAGGTGAAGCCCTTGTGGTGGAACTTCGAGGTCTAACCAGAGGCTACTTCTGGTGCCACGGGTGCCGGTTGCCCGACAGCCGAGCTGCTTTGAAGTTTTGAGTGCGTGTAGCGGTCGTCAGTTTCCTTTGCTGAAATGCCGAGTTCGTCCTACCCCAAAGGGGTAGACCCCTAAGGGGTTAAAGGGATGATTTTGGTAAGTGTGGAGTAGGCACTGGTTATTTGGCGACACAGGCATGCGTTCTTTATGGATGAGTGGTTGAGCTGTGCCGGCAATGGTTGAGGAATTCTCTTGGGGACCTCGCTTAGGTGTATACACACCACCTTAGCGTGGAAGCCGGAGAATTATCGTGGTGGCTGTGGTTGCTACCAAAATCGCTGGGAGAATAGTCTTGGCTTCCCAGTGTGAAATCAATGCTAGTGATTGGTCTGACGCGGTCAGCCAGACACTATTCTAGGTGCTGTTGCCATTCAACAGAAGCTGCTATGGGCACGGACATAGCAGCAGAGTTTAGATAGCTCAAATTACCTCAGCAAGGTAATTGAATATAGTACAGGGCTAACTATATTCAAAGATTGCAACCTATGTGCCTTATGGAGTGGGCCATAGGTTCATTCTAATAGGGTGCATGGGGGCGTTGGTCTGGCGTCTAACCCACACCCGGTGCTTTGGCACCCGTGAGATAAGGCCGTAATGGCAGGTGCTCACGGAAAGCTATCGCACATCTGTAGAAACAGCTGTGCGTTAAATTCGAAATAAAAATAAATTAATATTGTTGAAATAAAATGTATGTACCCTGCAGGAGAATAGGCGATAATTGTCTAAAAGCTACTAGTATAATTACTAGAATAACAAGAACTAGTGCAAAAAGTGTTAAAAATGTTGTGTAAAATTACTAGTGCTTATGAGTACTAGTATATGAAGTAGTTATAAAGGCACCACTTTGCAAAATAAATTTTGACTGTCTAACAGAGCCCTTGCACTGTATCAAAATTGGTATCATATAATTAGTAAAATTTTAGCTTGATCTAAAAATAATTATAATTAAATAGTAATAATTACCCTTTTGTGTTTCTGAATTTTTGATAAATAATTGCGAATTTTAAGTAGAAGTTGTCACTGGGTAACAAAGAAATACACCAATTTTATAGAATTTTTCTTTACAAAAGAACTGGTAATAAACTAGTCCTAAACTAGTACCAATGGTACTAGTCGTTTTCTAAACACACTCAATGCTAATTTGAGCATTAAGATAGTATAGGAAAGTTTACAGTTGGGAACTAGTGGTGGTGATTTCTGTACTAGAAAAATACTAGTTGAACACTAGTTCGTTCTCCTGCAGGGTATGTATAGAAATCTATACTTACACGACATACAGACATGTCTGTATAAATAGATACACAAATGCTTATATATTTTTATTGGTCTACCCTTTTGTTTATACTTTATTTATTTATTAATTTAACACAACTTGTGCACTATAGATAGCTTACAAACGAAATACTGAACTGACAGATGTTTCTGAAAAAAAATTTTTTTTAAACTTAACATAGTATTGTTCTGTTATTTACATCATATTATTTTGAAATAAGAATACAAGTTATGTTCTAGTCATAAATTTTTAACAAAACTGTATTGTTAAACTCTAACCATATTACACTTTTTTATACATGTGATACCGTAATTATTAAATTCAAACATTACTCTGTTTATCGTAACGAAATAAATGTTTAAAATAACAATAACTAGTTTTCAACGACCACACATTTGTTTCAGAGAACATAACATTGTGTTCTCAACCATTGTACAACCATATCTTTTCTTTGCGTGTAATTGATTAAAGAAAACAAGCTACATTTTTATTATTATTATTGTGCCAAAATCCACACACATTTTCAGAGGCAGTACACGTGTAAACAAGGCACGGTATGTAGCAAATGTAGCTTCATGATGGAGCTGTATGCGCATGTGGCTTTACATACCGCCCTGCAGTCAGACTGGGGCCAAGTGTCTCTATGTCAACACTAAAATTCTAGTAATAGTTACATTGTCCATAATTTCTCTTCTATTCGTCAATATAAAAGAAAGAGAGAAAACAAATGTTGTGTATATACATAAATTTTTATGTACGTAAGGTATATATATAAATGTACCAGTAAATGTCTGGTTGGTATGTCTCCATGTTCCCATCAGAACTATGAATTCACAACCTAGTCAATTGTTTTAGTGTTACTAGTAGATGTTCTATGACAAGCACATGCTAAATGTCTATAGCATAAAGTATTGTATGGGGAATAATTGTAGAGTAGTACTGGTGACAAAGTCAAAAGCGACTCAGTAGATTTTCACCACCGACATTTCCTTCAGGGCGTGTACGGCAGGTGTATGTTTGTATTTGTAATACCCTACATTATATTCAAATTTACATGTTCAGTAGTAAAATATATTATAATTCATTTTTAAATTGAGAATTAACTGTTTATATTTCACTTAAGCAGCTTATGTTTTAGAATCAAAATTATTGTGACTTTAATTGATCCGATTATTGAAGATACTCGTATTAATCATATACCTACATATATATGTATGTATGTGGCATGAATTATTTAAAATATAGAAAAGCTCTGACGTAATCCGTTATACATATGTAGATTTTTTAAACCAAATCGTTTAGAGATAAGTATCTTAATTGGTTCAGAAATTAGAAAAATTAAAATTAAAAACAGCTGTGTTAAAATAAAAGAATAATTATATTAAAAATGCTCGTGAAACTGAACCACAAAATGAGTCAGAACACGGGTTGCCAACCGTAATATAATATTTATATGCTATTGTTCTAAATTTTTTGTTTGTTTCTTATATACTGTTGAAAAAATATATAGTACTCAATAATACTATTACATAATTCACAAAGTCCTTTAAAGTCATAAGTGATAAACCACTATTTAAGACCAAATAGCACCGTTGTAAACGACCTGTTGTATTTCCATATAAAAAATTGTCATTAACGTTAAATTCAAATGACAGAAAATAAACAAATTGGCTTATTTCTATTTCTTACGTTGTTGACTGAAGCCGACTAACTGTTTGAATTTTTTGTTTTTAATTCGAAAATATTAAAAAATGTCCGTCCATTGTGGTTTTCCGATTTTGCAAATTCTCGCGAATTTTTGCAATATTCGCTATGAAAGCGAGTTTATTTTTACGGATTGTTTCATGTTTTGCGAATTCTTCAGAATTTTTGCAGTATTCGCGATGAAAACAAGTTTTTTTTAATTTTAATTATTATTCGAACTTCATTTGTTTCTATATTTGTGATTTGAACGGGCTAAGGTTCGTATCGCTTTTTTTTAAGCCAAATTACATGTGATAATTATTAATGAACAAATAACACCAAAGTCTGTTGTAAATATTCTGACTAACAACACATAGTTGAACGGAACAGCCAGCCGTTTTCGAAGGCAACTAAACTTTCATCATCAGCGTTCTTTTGTGTTTGGTCCACTGTGTGTGGTGTCAGTTGATGTAGATTTCTGCTTTATATACTTAGCATTTTATTGCACATGGAATATGTGAATTGTTTTGATTCATCGTATATCAATTTGCTGAAAGCTTTTTTGTGTTGTAGGCTCAATTTTACCATCACTATATTTACAACAGTCTTACCATTGTCGTTTTGTTCTTTTTTTTACTAATTATACACATGTTACTTAATTTGCTTATTTTTTGTTCTACTTAAGACAAACTTTTTTTTTTTTGGTTTGTTACTATTAAGTATATTTTTATTTAATTTTTGCCACAGGCCCATGGCTATTAATTTTTAGTTAATTTTAATTATTATTCGAACTCCATTTGTTTCTATATTTGTGATTTGAACAAGCTAAAGTTCGTATCGCTTGTGTATAATTAGTAAAAAGAACAAAACGACAATGGTAAGACTGTTGTAAATATAGTGATGGTAAAATTGAGCTTACAATACAAAAAAGCTTTCAGCAAATTGAAATACGATGAATTAAAACAATTCACATATTCCATTTGCAATAAAATGCTAAGTATATAAAGCAGAAATCTACATCAACTGACACCACACACAGTGGACCAAACACAAAAGAACGCTGATGATGAAAGTTTAGTTGCCTTCGAAAACGGCTGGCTGTTCCGTTCAACTATGTGTTGTTAGTCAGAATATTTACAACAGACTTTGGAGTTATTTGTTCATTAATAATTATCACATGTAATTTGGCTTAAAAAAAAGCGATACGAACTTTAGCCCGTTCAAATCACAAATAAGTTTTTTTTATTTTTAACAGTTTTGACGATTTCTAATGAATTTTAAGGATTGTTTTCGATTTTGCGAATTCTCGCGAATTTTTGAAATATTCGCGATTAAAGCGAGTTTGGCAAGTACATATTATTTTCTTAAGATTTTGCGAATTTTAAAGTTTGCGATTATGCTGCTGTTAGAGATGTTTAATAAAAATTATGATTTGTTTAAAAATTTGAATTTTTTGTGGTGTTCTTTTTGTTGGCATACTAGCTCTTGTTTGTTGATGATAACTTTCCGTTGATTTTAGTTTTGAAATATTTATCTTCTTTATGGATGACTTGATAAGGTTGTGACAAGGATGGGCGGATTGAATCGTTGCGCAAAAATACCTGTGGGCATGTGTTCAAGTCTGGATGCTTAAACGTTTTTGCTTAACCATGCCAAGCAGTTTGTTGTGATTGAATGTTTTGCATCGCTTCACAGAGGTCCTTAAGAACTTCAGTCTCGGTCTTCGTTTCAGTCTGTGGGCCGAAAAATTCCGCTGGTATGCGTAGTGTAATGCCCAGAACTAATTCTGCTGAAGAGGCTTTGATGTCCTCCTTATATGGTGTACGTAGACCAAGTAAGATAATTGGCAATAAATTTCTCCATCGATATTGGTCGTGGCATAGTATTGCAGCCTTTAACGTCCTATGCCATCTCTCAATGAGACCATTAGCTTGAGGATGGTATGGCGTATACCAAGATATTTTGTTAACTCACGCAAAAGAGTCGGCTCAAATTGTCTTCCTTGGTCACTCGTAATATACGATGGAATGCCGAAGCGAGCTATTCAGCCTGATATGAGTGCTTGAGCAACTGTTGTTGCTGACATATCGACTATGGGTATTGCCTCCGGCCAACGGCTAAATCTATCTATTATTGAGGCAATATTGAAACCCATATTGCAACTTCGTGCAAGGTTTATGCTGTCTTTACGAATTTTTGGCCAAATGAATCTAGTTGCCCTAGTACGCGGGTGCTACATATTGTGCATTGCTTTTAACAATTTTTTCTTAAATTGGTTGTGATAAACGGTCGTAATCGTTGTGTAGAATGGTCACAGTATATAAGATTTTCGCTTCCTGGGATGGCAAAACATTTAAGTTGCATTTTGTGAGGTGACTTACCGGTAAGTATATCCTGAAGTTCTGCATTTGTCTCTTGTGCGCGTGCCAGGTCCTCGAAGTCAATGGCCGAATGACTTGGACTGTTTCTATTCGTGAAGGCAAATCCGGATTGATATTGTGTTTTCCAGCTACATAACTTATGTCCATTGTAATTTGACCAATATAATCCAGCTGCCTTGCTTTCCGATTATTTGCTTTTTCAACTTTTTGACGAAATGCGTAGTTGATAGGCTCGTGGTCCGTATAAATGTGGCATGTTCTACCTTACATCATGTATTTAAAGTGCACCACTGCTAAGTACATGGCAACAAGCTCACGATCGTAAGTGCTGTATCGAAGTTGAGTTTTATGGAATTTTTGGAAAACAAATCCGAGCGGCTGAATATCTCCGTTGATTATTTGATGCAGTGCTGCATCTGCAGCAGTATTGGAAGCGTCGACCCAGAGGGAGATTTTCGCATCTTTAGCTGGATGTGCGAGCAACGTAGCATTAGCGAGCTGTATTTTACACTCATCCAAAGCCTTCGTTGTTTCGTCGTCCCACGTTAACGGTTATCGGTCATTCTTTATGTTTCCAGGGATCATGTCTAACAGCGGTGCTTGCACTTTAATAGCTTGCCATAGAAAATGCCTGTAAAAATTAATTGTCGCTAAAAAACGTTTCAGTTCGTTTGCTTGAGTTGGTTTTTAGAAAATTTAAAAGGGCTTCAACGCGTTGTGGGAGAGGTTTTATACCTTGTGCCGTAACCTTGTGCCCTAAAAACGAAATTTCGGATTTTTCGAATTCACTTTGCTATATTAACTGCTAAGTGGTGCTGTTGCAAGTGCTCGAAGAGTTTTTTAAATGAACTCAATGTTCCTCTGGAGATGATGATGCAATACATAGGTCGTCCATGTGCGGGAAGGCGAATTTCAGCCCTCTGAAGACATGATGTACAAGGCGCTGACAAGTTTGGGCAGCGTTTCTAAGGCCAAACGTCATATAAACAAACTCACATAGGCCGAACGGTGTGGTGATGGCCGTCTTTGGGATGTCGTCTGGGTGTACAGGCACCTGATGAAAGGCATTTTGCAAGTCTACCTTAGAAAATATCGTCTTGCCATGCAAAAATATGTAAAATATTGCAGGTATGTCAAAGGGTAACGCTCTGGTACTATTACTGCGTTGAGTGCTCTATAATCGCAGCAGGGTCGCCAGGTGCCATCAGATTTTTTGACCATGTAAAGTGGACTGGACCAACAGCTGTTTGAAGGCCTGTATATACACAGCTTCATTAAAATTTCAAATTCGTTACGAGCTGCTGCTAGTTTCTCCGGCGATAAATGTCGTGGGCGTGAGAAAAGTGGAAATCCTGTTGTTTCTATGCGATGAACAACCGATGACTGCACAGGTGTGCCATGCTGTATAAGCCGCGTTATGTTTGGAAATTCTCGTAAGATTTCCACAAAAGGTGTCGATGATTGCATTATTTTTATTGATGAATTTTTTATTTGTTTTTTATTTATTTATTTTTTTTTTATCGAAATGGAATAAAAAATCACCTCCTATAATATGTGTACATACGTCTGCAATTAAAAAGGTCCATACAATTCTCGCCTCAGGCCTAGGTTCACCTTTATAATCGCCTCGCCGTAAACTTTTATTATCGAGCCGTTTGCGGCAAAAAGTTGCATCGGTGTTTGTTGCAATTTCGATGCCTCGACTTTTTTAGGGACCACAGATACGTCTGCACCGGAATCAATAAGGTAACGAATATGTGTGTCTTTATCAATAATATGGAGGCGATATGAGTTGATAGCACCAGAAGATTCGTCAATTTCAGATGCCTGCGCAGCAGCTAGTCATTGCTTTTTGTTGTTGTTGTTGTTGTTGTTTTTACCCCCCACTGTGAATGTACACGGTTTTCGGCACGTACGAGCGTTTGCACCATACATTCAGTGATACCAAAACATCGTTGATTCGTTTGCGTTTAGAGTATCGTTTCTTTCATTTATTTTGCTAAGAGGTCTCAATCTGGAGCGACTTAACCTAACTGCGACCTCATTCGGCATAAAATTTTTCATTAATTTCGTCAATTGTGTCAGTTGCTCTTGTATAGCTGATAACTCATTGTTTGCACGTGTTGACGTTGCATGTTTTGAGGTTAGGTTAACCTCTTTTACCTCGTTTATGTTACGTAAACCGACAGAATCGACAATTGCATCCGCAATTGATGTTTTGTCAGCGATATCAACCTTAGATGCAATTACAGCAGCTTGAGCATGTGGAGGTAGGCGTGTGGCCCCTAAATCGATTAGGATGTTCCCGCTTAACGCGGTTCGTGCAACGCGCCTCATCTCGTGTAACAGTTGCGAAGCTTTTAAGTCGCCGAATGGCATTTCTGACAAAACGCGCTGCAGGCGCCGTTGCTGACCGTCAGCAAAATGTTCCAATAACTTACTTTTTATGCATTCATACTTCTTTTGTTTATTTGTACGTTGTTCGATCGTATAATGATTCATAATTAAATCTTCAATTCTTCTTCACAAAATGCTGGAAAAGACAAGGAATAATAATTAAAAAAAGTTATAAAGAATTCAAACCATATAACTCATTCTGCGCAAGCCTGTATAACCTAAATTAAGTCATTATTCCAAATGAGATTAGAAGTCTAAAAAAGATAAGTCACAAGTTGTAATGCTATAACTTCCTGAAAAATCACACAAATTATTTGAGATTTTCAAATATGCAGATTACGGAGGTATCATTAACTCAAAATCAGCTTATCTCGACTTAAGCACTTTTTTATTTTAGCCGCAGATATGTATGCATGTTCAGAAGCTAAAAATTATATATTAGTTGAATTAAAATAAAAATATGGAATAATATAGTAGGTTGAATTAGGTAAGGCTTTACAGGCTGCCGGGAATAGATCTCGTTGAGCCTTGTTATATCTCACTTCGATATTTTGGCAAGATGATGCAGTAATGGAAATCCTGTGAAAGAATGCCTTTTATCAGCAAGAGCGATACAGTGACAGAGCAGGTGTTTGACCATTTCCTTCTCTTGTACGTCATGACTTGATCTACAGCAACTATTGCATGGAATGTATACCTAAGTATACGACAGTATCCAGTTGGTACTGCATGTTCCTAATTAGATTATATATTCCGCGCAATTGTAAAGAGCTTCTGCTCTATTTGTGATTTACAAATAATTCAATGGGATACCGACCATTTAATTCGACCGGTTTGACAGTCAAGCTCCATTTTTGATTAGCCCTGTCCCCTATATCGTTTTCGAGTACACCTTCGTGCTTTGGTACAGCATGAGCATTATGCTATAATATCTTTCCACCTCATTGGGAGACATCCGGAAATCATAAACCAAAATAGACGCTGCTTTACTGTCGTTTCATAAAAAAAAATTTATTAAGAATACTGTTTTGTCCGTCATGTATAAATCTATATATTTTATATGCAAAAAAACTCAGAAGAATAGTTTATCACTATTGATTTGAATATCTATTTAATATTTTAGTTTTCTGTTTTCTGGGTATGTTTTGTACAGTGTTAATATATTTACATATATAGTACATACATAATTACATATGTTCTTATGTATGCACGTATGTTGGCAATAGAGATTAACAGTTTGTAGACCACACGCAAAAATGCGGTATTTATGTTTTGGAGCCTTATGATTTCTTAATTAAATCAAAAGCAATATAAAATCTGCAATATCTAAAACAAAAAACACACCTTAATTTAGGATACAACAAATCTGACATAATTTGTGATAAACAATAAATCTGTAAGCAAAAAGAATTAATAATAATAAATTATGATCAGTGTGATCCTAAAATTCCTATTGTTCATGTGAGAATTTCTTAAGCTGTCCTGAAAAAGCAGCGCCACTTACATATGTACATATATATATACATGCCGTTTTTTATATCTTGTCTGACTGAGCTCACTTGAAAATACAACATGTACTTCATATTTTCATGTGATATCGTAGAATACAATTTAAATAATTTAAAATGTCTGTAAGGATTACTTTTCCATAAATAAATAAATAAATTTAAGATCTCAAATTATTTGAGTTAGGCCATTGTTATATTTTAGCGATAGTTGAAGGTAGGATTTGATCTAACGGATAATACAACTTCACTTTAACCTAAAAGTGAGCGATAACTTAAAACCTAGTTTACCCTCTTGTAAATTTTAAAGTGAAGTTTAGCCATTTGAAGCTGCAACACTTTAAAGCTTATTTACATACATACGTATATAATTTAATTGGTCTAAAGTTCGTATCGCCCGAAACTGCTACATGAAGGTACGCCCAAATTTGTTGCGTGCTTAGTAATTGTGAAGAAATACCCAAATATTTGAAAAATGATGCTAAGCAAAGTTGTTTTTTTTTTCTAATATATCTAGACGCACGGCAGTGCGCCAGGCCAAGTTCTGGCCAATACACGCAGTGTGTATATTTACACGAAGTCATTCGAGCTGTTTTTACCCCCCCTCACAACTTTGTTCTCCGCAATCGTAAAAATATAGAATTTAAACCATAATTAGAATAAATTCATATAACCTCACACGCAAAGTTTGAAAGTTGTACAACAAAAGGTTCCGGAGATATAGAGGTGCAAAAAGTGCATATTTTAAGACATACTCACTGACCACTGACACACTCATCAAATTGATGAAGCACTTCCGCTATCGCTGGAGAGCTAAAATTTCTTACAAGAGTAGATCTAGGTGAGCCATGAACCAGAAAAATCTGAAAACACGGCAATTTCAACCAGGGGGGCGGGGCTACGCCCATAAAAATTAAAATTTGTGCTAGTTAGCTGAAATTTGATACATAGCTAGGTCTATGTGAACACTGAAATAAAAATTCTGAAAAACCGGAAATTTTATCAGGGGGGTGGGGTTACGCCCATAAAAATTAAAATTTGTGCTAGTGAGCTGAAATTTGATACATAGCTAGGTCTATGTGAGCACTAAAATAAAAACAAAATCTGAAAACCCGGAAATCTTGGCTAGGAGGGCGGGGCTATACCCATAAAAGTCCGAATTAAAAAAGAAATTATATGGCGCTTAAGAGAAGCTGTTTTATTGAAATTTTGCATGTATACTGCGATAATGCAGGGCTATAAATTTTTTGTTAAAAAGGTGGGCGGTGACACGCCCATATAATTTGGACCTCATTTTCGTGTACTACGGTTCAGCATATTAGATATACTATTTATGTGGGTATTATTATCACTTTGCAACCAACCTTGACACGAATAATAAGCACTGGTCGAAAAAATCTTAAGTTTGGAAAAGTGGGCAGGGTTACGCCCGTAAATATTACAAATTAAAAGTTGCGCTAAGGAGCTGAAATTTGATATGGAAGTAGGTCTAGGTGAGAAACCAACTAGAAAGATCTGAAAACACGGAAATTTTAGTTAAAGAGGCGGGGCTGCGCCCATAAAAACTAAAAACTAAAAATTAAAAGTTGACCTAAGGAGCTGAATTTTGATACACAAATAGGTCTAGGTGAGCAACCAACTAGAAAAATCTGAAAACCCAAAAATCTTTATCAGAATGGGCTGGGCCACGCTAATATTGTTTGGTACTAAAACCATAATATACAGCTTTTAACTCAACCTAATTTAGTGAAGCCTTGCATACGCGTTGCACGTATATAGTACTTCAAACTATCACCTTAAAAAGTGGGCTTGATCACTCCTATAAAATGTTAGCCTTGTGTTTAATCTAGTTCAGTCTAGCATATTTTACTATAAAATTAGCATGAGTTGTAAGCGCTGCTCACAACAAAATTGTCAGTTGAAAATAGTGGGAGGGATGGTGCTCATAAAATCTAATTCTCGCTAGAGAGCTGAAATTTTATACATAAGTAAGTGTAGAGTAAGCTAATAGGAAAATCTTAAATCTTATGCGTGGCCACGCCTTTAAAACTCCAATTCGCACTAGAGAGCTGAAATTAGATACACAAATAAATATAGATCAGAGATCACTAAGATAAATCTAAAAAACCTGAAGTTTCAACCAGAGGGCGGTAACAAGCACTTTAAATTCAAAATTAAGATAAATTTTATTGAATGAAGACTTTCATACACATTGCACTTCTCCAAAATAAAAATTCCCTATTTTGAAAAGTAGCCGTGACTTCACCCATAATTCTTAGCTTTTTCGTTCAGATACTTCGGCTTAGCAGTTTTTAATTTAATACTCAGGTCTTTCTTATTAACTTTTTAATACCAAACTTTGCATGAACCATAAGCACTAGAGGATATAACAGTCAGCGAGGCCAGACCCATAAAAATTTTACGTAATATTATACTATAGAGAGCTGACATTTTGTAGACAAATAGTAACAGATTTACTCAATCAGAAAATCCAAAAATTAAAGCACCAGCTACCCTACTGAAACTGTGCATGCACATTGAGCATATCCTTTTGATATATGTACTTTGGCTAATCAGACTTTAATATGTAAATTTATTGAGATAAAAGACGGGATCACGTCCACTCAAATTTACACTCCACTTTACATGTTTCTTTCCAGACGACTCTTACTAAATTACATACACACTGGCGACCCGTTGTAATGGCAAAATAGTGCATTTTTAAGGTCAACAATTCAACACCAATCACACTCTTACTCATTATTTTATGTAGCTCTGCCATTTTTAACTGGTACAGTGATCATGAATAGAAATAAAATACACTAGAAATTTTAAGTTTAAAAAGTGTTATTATAGAAATCCTTTCAAAAAGTAATCAGATCCTCACAAAAACATAAATGTTAAAAACGGCCAAGTTCCTATCAAAAATTTCGGCCATTAAAAGTTGTGAGATATAAATTTTGACCAAGTTCTTGTTTGGCACAATACCTAACACAGAAATATGCTATGCATTATATAAATTTGTAATCGCAAGGGTGTCATATAATTTCTAGATAGTCTAATTTTTTTAGAATACAACTTTACTTAACATTGCTTGGCAAAGCTTTATTAAGTTTTTTGCATAAGACCCAAAAATTTACAATCTAGACTGAGGGTTGAATATCTACCAATCAGCCAATTTATCTGAGTTAGTTTATGTTTCATTTGTGTTGTCTTTCCATGTGATGTTTCCATGTTAGACATCGATCAAGGTGTATGCCAAGGTATTTCAAATGTGAATGTTGAGGAACAATTTGATTATTAAGTCTAATGTGGGAACAAGTATCTTTTCGTAGGGTAAATGTTACCTGAGCACAGTTCTGTTCGTTTACCTTTATTCTCCATATGTTTAACCATAGCTCTAGCTGTGTAATATGTTTCTGAAGATATTGGGATGCCTCATGAGGGCAAGCTGTATCATCGGCAAATGTAGAAGTGTGGGCATTAATGCTCACAGGCATATCACAAGTATAAATCAAATACAAAACTGGCCCAGTATAATATAATATAATATAATATGAAACTAAATTTGTTTAAGATCATGAACTTGCATTATATATATATATAGATGTACTACATATAGCAATTTATTTAAATTGAGTCTGAATTGAGCAAATATTTATTAGTTTATTAAATTCTTAAAACAGAAAGATGTATTTATAAAATTGTATTAAAATCAGTATACATAATAAGAGATTTACAAAACGTTAGGCAGTTAACCCATTCGTACTTTGGCCCTACATAAATCCTGGTACTCTGTTCAACATTTCATGTGAAATGCTGCCAAAATACATATCAAAAATTGGCATGAATTCATGAAGCAATTTTGGAGAAGTAGTACTTTGTTCATCTTGGGAAAAACATATGAAATATATCTGCAACATTTTAAGTTTTCATGCGAAATAATTTGCGTGGCAATATTTTCCATAGAATTTAGAACAAAAATCAGCTAGTTAAAATTGTTTGCATTTAAAATTTTATTTTCACCATTCATTACGTGCTCAACATTTTTCAAAAGTTTGAACAGACTAATCTTAAGTCTTTTTCAAATATTGATAAATATTTCCGAACACAGTTGGATTTTGGTTTAGTGTTCGCTTGAAATATTTGCATGCATTTTAGCGAATGCAAATAGCAAAAGTAAGCGAATAATTCGCGAGTGCGAACATTCGTTACATCGCTAGTTTACATGTCTGTAATTTTAAAATCAGGCTTTTATGCCACACTTTGTCGAATGATTGTTGGTTCGAATGGGGGAAAAAGTATCTCTTCTTGGGGTAAATGATACCTGAGTACACGTTTGTTCCTGTACTTTTATTATCCATAACCTCAACCATAGTTCCAGCTGGGTAATAATTATGTTCGTGCAGATAACGAGATACGTCTTGAGGAATTTTCTGTATACTAAGGCAGGTTGTATGATGGGCAAATGTAGATGTATGGATATTACTGCTTAGAATTATAAATCAAATACCAAAATGGTACGAGTATACTCTTCTGTAGTACTTCGGATGAGATAAATTCGGAAACACTCATGAATTTTCCTTCTACAACACAGCACTTGCGGACAAGAATGTTGCTTCCCAAAAGCGTTAGAACATATATTGGTGGATACATATGTATGTCTTCAAGTTTAAAATGAGGCCAAACATTATCAAATGCCTGAGAAACATCAATAAACAGGGCATAACAATAATTCTTCTCTTGAAATCTATGCGTTTCTTCAATGGTGCTATGCTGACTTCGAAAGCAAAATTGACGGTCCGGGATGCACTAATTAGAATTAGGGACAATCTTGTCATGAGTAGTTTTTCGAAAAGTTTTGACATTGTCAAAACTGTATGACTCACCCTCGTTAAGATCTTTGCGCGGCTTTAGAATCATTTTGACCTCGGCTAGCTTCCAGTGGTGTGGATAATAGTCTAGTTGTAATATGGCATTGAGTTTAAAATCAACGGGTTCTGAAGATTTCTAGCAGCGCGCCACAATAGTAATTACATGCTGGTGTGACATCGAGATTTTCCAGATAATTGTTAAGAGATGCAGTGTTTTCAGATGCAAGAAACTCTTGGAGTCGTTTAGTGCACTCTTTAAATCTGATTTTCCATTTGCCATTCCATTCTAGCACTTCTTTTTTCCACATACGAGACGTTCAATGTCTTTAGAATAAATTCTGTTAAGCCCAGTCTGCGGATGGGAGGTAGTGGCATGTTTAGCATCCTGTTCAATATTTTCATTAAGGGAGTCTGCTCTGTAATTCGAAACGAACGAAAGTATTTTCGAATTTGTATCTTAATAGCATGTAAATTCGAAAGTATTTTCTTTCGTTTCGAATTATAGAGTAGACCCAAAGGTTGGCAATGTTAGATTAAATATCACCGGGTGTTCTTAGTGTAATATTTTTCGTGCAATGACTACTAAGATATTTTTTGAATCTCAGCCAATTAACACGATTTATCATCTTCACATATGGGTGAGGTAAAGCACTTTTCATTGGGCTACAGATTGTAACGATCGTGGGAGGGTGATCGGACGAGAGATCTAGGGAAGCTTCAACGTGAATTAATTCCCTAGAAATATTTTTTATGACGTCAAAATCTATAACATCCGGAATTTTTCGTACGCCAGTAGTAGGGTATGCAATCGGTTAACCGTTAATCGGTTAATTACTACCCGATTAACTGATCGGTTAATTAAAAATTGCCTTTTTTCGATTAACGGTTAAACCGGTTAATTTCAGCCGATTAACCTGTTAACCGAAGTAACAAATTTTTAAATATTTTGAGTAAAAATTTAAAAGCTTTTGACGTGGCTATAAAAGGGTTAGTAAAGACTCTGCTACTCTAATTGAACTTTTTTTTAATAATTTAAAAAAAATTCATAGCTAATAGTAGTGTTGCCAACGACTTAGTTAAGGACTAGATTTAATAAGAGACGAATTCAATTATTTTCTACCTACTCTCTGAAATATTTTCTTTTAACAACAGTGTTTTAAAGTACAAAAACGAAAGCAAATAAATTCAGAAATAAACTTTTCTGTAGAATGTTCGTCTCTGAGTCAGATAAGGACAGATAAACAGAGAAAATATTGATAGTAATACAAGAAATGTTCAAACAAAATTAACCGAAGCAACTAGGAGTGTTAAGAATTTGAAAAAAATAGACATAAAACAGGACTCTATTGGTATAATGAAGGATTTTATATGGTTAGAGAAATCCAGGAAAAGGACTGAGAAACTAGGTATTCTGTATTATAGATTGCTTTCAATTTCCTCAACGTCTACGATAAGTGAAAGGATTTTTCCAAGTCAAGTTGTATCAAAACTAATTCGCTTATATCCTTAACACTTAAACCAAATTATTTTTCTGAAAAATTATGTTAGAAGATATCTTTAAACTATTGAAATATATTAAAAAACATATGATTTTTTTTGCTTGATTTAGTTTAAGAATTCTTATGTGTATTTTTTTGTTTTACTAATAAACTCAAATTAATAAATAATTTATGCACTTTTTCTTGCTCAAATTACTTGATTTATGAACAAACTGTATTAATCGGTAACCGGTTAATACCGGAATTAACCGATTATTAAACGATTAAGCCAAAACCTCAATTAATTAATCGAGCGATTAACCGATTAAAGCACAACCCCGATTAAATGAATACCCTAGTCAGTAGGCCACCCACTCGACCTCTGGGTGTAATAAGACGCGAACCCCAGAACGTATGTTTTGCATTGTAGTCGCCAGCTGCTACAAAACACAGTCCAAGAGATTTGTAGAAATCCTCATATTGATTCTCGGTGATTGAAAATCTGGGAGGGGAGTAAATTGATGGTATCACGAAATTTGTACAAAAACTTTCAATGCCAATATTTCTTGCTTATAGGCCTTATTCATAAACTGAAGAAATCAGTTTACTCGTGGAACGACGAAATCTCAAACGCAAGGCAAGAATGCCTCAGAGATAGGCGTAAATACACTAGAGCAAGACGTCGGGGGGACGCTGAAAACGAAAGGACAGCATACAAAGAAGCTAAGAAAAAACTACAACTCACCATTTTCAAAAGCAAAATGAAACTTTGGGAAGATCTACGAGAGGACATAAACCAAAACCCCTGAGGCACAGGGTATAAAATAGTCATGGGGAAAACTTGGAGCTAGGATCCCGATAGCACCAATGGATACAGAAGTTATGGAAAAAGTCGTAACAACTCTCTTCCCGAGAAACGAAATCCCGATGGACAGAGCCGACACTGATGAAATAACGCACATTCCATTATTCACAGTAGAAGAGTTAACAGCTGCAGTTAATAAACTTAAAAGTAACAAAGCGCCTGGACCAGATGGAATACCCGCTGAAGTAATAAAGGAGATAGCCTAAAACGACCTGAGATCTTCCTAAACATGTATAATAGCTGTTTGCGGGAAGGAGTATTCCCAAGGGTATGGAAAGAACAAAGACTAGTCCTCATAAGTAAAGGAAAGGGAGACCCAAAATCGCCATCATCTTATAGACCGCTTTGTATGTTAGATACTGCAGGAAAACTGCTGGAAAGATTGATAAAACCTCGCTTACATGAAGCCATTGTTGCTGGAGGAGGCCTCTCAGAAAGACAACATGGTTTTAGGCCTGGACGATCAACTATTGGAGCCCTAAAAGACGTAACTGAAGTAGTTGAGGCTGTACAACAGGCAACTCCCAGCAGGTATATAGCTCTCCTGGCGACACTAGATGTTAAAAATGCCTTTAACAGCCTTAGGTGGACAGATATACTGAAAGCCTTAGAAGAAAAGTTTTGCGTTCCAGAGTACTTATTACGAATGATCAGAAATTATCTCAAAGATCGAAATTTGATATATTATACCAAAACGGGCCAAAGAGAAACTAGAGTGACAGGAGGAGCGGCGCAGGGCTCTATACTGGGGCCAGACTTGTGGAACATAACCTACAACGAAATCCTGAAAATTGAAATGCCATCAGATACGTTTTTAGTGGGATATGCCGATGACATAGCAGCTGTAATCAAAGGTAGAAATACAGAGGAGGTAACAAGGAGACTAAGACAGGTAATGATGAGAGCTAAAACATGGCTATGTACACACAATTCTTGCAACTAGCTACACACAAAACTGAGGTAGTGCTTCTGACCAGACGACATATACCCTTAGTAATAAATATCCAGATTGACGACACAACAATAAACACGAAGAGAGTTTTAAACTACCTGGGAATAATGCTTGACTCGAAGTTGACGTATACTTATCAAATCGAGCACGCTACGCAAAAAGCAGTCAAAATAACAGCACAGCTGAGCTGATTAATGGCAAATATTGGAGGACCTTTACCAAGCAGGCGAAAACTTCTGTTGGAAGCAAGTTCCAGTATCCTCCTCTACGGCTGCAAAATCTGGGGAGAACAAATGAAAATTAAAAAAAAGAGCAAACGTTCTACTAGCAGTACAGAGAACAGCCGCCTTACGCATAACATCAGCTTATCGTACTGTGTCAGCAGCTGCAGTGCTAGTAATTGCAGGAATGATACCAATAGACCTCACCATAATAGAGAGAAGTATGGTTACAGAAACGTGCAAACGAATTTGAACCAACCGCAGCAGATACCATCAGACAACAAACTCTTCAAACATGGCAGGAAAGATGGGAAGCCAATGCAAATGGAAGATGGACCGCAAGGCTCATTCCAAACATCCAGAGATGGACAACCAGGAAACACGGGGAAATAAATTACTACCTCACCCAGATGCTATCAGGGCACGGGTATTTCCGGAAGTTCCTGTTCAAAATCAACAAATGCAGTTCACCCTTTTGCCTGTACGAAAACGAGGAAGTAATTGACGATGCTGAATACACTTTCTTTAAATGCACGCGGTGGTTGCAAAAACGCCGTGAGACAGAAAACGTGACTGGAATGCTAACAGCCGAAAATATTGTAGATAAATAACAACGGAAGAAACACGATGGAGAGCAGTAGCTAAATTTTGCGAAGAAGTCCTGCGCACCAAAAAACGCGACATGGATGCAGCAGTATAGACACATAAGCGGGTCCTGGACACAGGGAAAATAAAAGATGACGGCAAGCCCAGCCGCAACAGAATCCACCTTGAAGCAATGCGGTAAGCGGTCCCAGGGTGGAATTTCATCTAGGAAAGGTTGTAGAGGGGGTTTTTAGTCGGTATTCCAAAATTGGCGAGCCCGACATATCATGTTGGATGACGATCCATCGTGAATGCAATAATACATTTTCCTCCTTACCCGGAAAAAAAAATAGGCGTTCTTCACGTATGTTGTCAAGAATATAGTGCTTGAGTCTTGACTTTATTAGAATTGCTGATCCAAAGCAAGCTCTTCCTCTAGGGTTCCTTGTATCATATATAGTGTAGCCATACATTTTAAAAAGGCTTCTCGA
The DNA here is from genome assembly GCA_949987645.1 of Tachina grossa. Lineage (NCBI taxonomy): Eukaryota > Metazoa > Arthropoda > Insecta > Diptera > Tachinidae > Tachina > Tachina grossa. The sequence continues at coordinate 127,124,943 of OX465276.1, read as the reverse complement.
AGTCAAATGAGTCTCGGAGAGCAACATTATATCAATATTTGTTACGAGAGGAAATCCTGTAGTTCCAGAAACATATCTTTAACGTGTTTTCATGGCTTGTTAACTAATGCTTGAAGCAGTGTATTCTGCATTCGCATCATTTTTTGCATCAAGCTAGTCAAATTTGTTGTAAAGTTGTTTATAGCTTGCACACAGATTACTAGGTCGAAATGTAACTGGTTTTATGATAAAAGTGCTCAAATTTTTTTAAGTTGTGACTCTTTGCAAAACATAACTATATAACTCTTCCCCAATAATTGCAAAGATCTTAAAATAAAAACAAGGTAAATATGTATACTTTGAAATGGAATTTGCTTACTATGATGTTATAGTTTTCCGTCTCTACTGAAAATTTTCAGTTAATTCGCTCCTGTTGATTAAGCGCCATGTGGATTTTCTTTTTTACGCTACTTCATTTGAACTTGGAAAAGCTTTTAACTCTATTTAGTGTATACGTTTTTACTGCATTTAGCTACACTTGGCTGTGAATGCAAAAGAAAAGCCCTAACATTGTTTTTAATGTTTCTGAACCCATATAACATTTTGTGCAAAAAGTTCTGTTTAGGACCATAGTGCAATGACTTGCATTCGAATGAAGTCTGTAAATGTTTAACTTTTTATATGGATGTTATGTTGTTTTATTCAACAAATTTTAAAATCAAACAGTTAAGCATCAAATTAATTTGCTCAATAATTTATTATAATACAATTTACATTCGTAATGGATAGAGATGGTAATTTTTATTAATAAATGTAACAGAAAACAAAAACAAAGTATACCTGATGTGAATAAATAATTTATGGGCTTGGAAAATGTTTAAAATTTATACGACTAAATAAATATTTCAAATGAACAAAATGGAATTATGTAAATTTTGACTTTCGAGTATTTGAGTTGTACAATCAAACAAATATGTTTGAATAAGCAATTTTTTTGTGGAATTTTTGTGTGAATATTAAAAAATAAAAACGATATAAAATATTGAAGATTAATTTAACTGACAAACTTTAATGACAAATAATTTGGGATAATTTTTGTAATAGTTATGTAAATAATTTTTAGTATTGTCTCTTAATTTGTTTCTCACTCAAACGAGTTTTAATTAAAAATGTATAGTACATTTAAAAATATACATACATATGTACATATTTCATAAATTATAATAAATAAATTATTCTTGACAACAATTGCGTACGAGAACGTTAGATGTCAACAGCCTCTCTTATTGGCCAACAATGTGTTAAGCGTTGCCATATTTGGCGTAGTTGAGTAAAAAAAATCAACTCTGTGCTTTAAGAGTTTTAATTTAACATGTTGTAATATAAAATTGTGTTTTTTTCTATGTCACTCCTCAGCAACAAGTTCATTAAGATGTTTGAAAAAGTCTTGTTGCACTTTTAAACACTTTGATTTTCTCATGTTTTTGGTTTTGGTTTGTGGTCTTGTCTAAATTTGGATTAATAATGTTAAAAAAATTATTGCGCAAAAACATTGTAATTAAAATAAAAATATAAATCATACCAAAATCTCTACTACATTGACCATAAAATTATTTTAATGTCTATATAAACCAAATAAATTTCGCTGCTGGTTTTTTTTGTTTATGTTTTTCTATCCACAAATGTCAGGTAGTTGGAAGCAACGTGAATAAATATTAAGGCATAATTATTGTTGATTGGGAAAAATTAATTTTTTAATGGTTAATAATTGACAGATAAAATCTGTTTCGTATACATCAACTTTAACTTTGTTGGGTGAGTTACGTTATTAAATATATAATTTTTAATTTGAATTTAGATTAAATATTTGTATGACATACTGATGGACCAAATCGCACATTAGACAAGTGTAGAAATGACAAGCAATACGTTATACGTCAGCATACTATGTTTCATTTCTCCGGAACTAGCGGTCCTATTTATAAAATTTAATCACCACAATATACAATGAAGCCTCACAAGAGATACAAGGCATTAAGTATTTCGTTGACATACTTAAGGCCGGGACACAATGAATCCATCATACGTTATACTTCGCCTTTTTCAACTGACATTATCGCAACGATGGAAAAGATTGGCACAATGAGTACTTTATTGACGGAATCATTTGAACAGCTTCAATAGGTTGATTCTAAAGGGTGTTTTTTTTAGGGGTATAGAACTTCAAATTGAAATAAAACACAAGAAAATCGTTTTAATGTCCATCAATTTGGCTTTATTGAAAGGATAATTTTATGCCATTAATGTTTAAATATGATTTCGGGCATGTGGCCGCCGCGGCTGGCTCGAATAAAGCCAATTTTACAGGTCCAATTTTCAACCACTTTTTCGAGCATATGGGGCCGTATGTTGGCAATAATGCCACGAATTTTGGCTTCCAAGTCCCCTAACGTTTCTGGTTTGTTGGCGTAGACGAGCGACTTCACATATCCCCAAAGAAAATAATCCAATGGTGTCAAATCACACGATCTTGGTGGCCAATTGACAGGTCCATTCCGCGAAATTATGCGCTCATCGAATGTTTCCTTCAATAAATCGATTGTGACGTGCGCTGTGTGGCATGTAGCGCCGTCTTGTTGGAACCACAACTCATCCACATTCATGCCATCCAATTCGGGAACAAAATAGTCGGTTATCATGGCTCTATACCGGTCTCCATTAACGAATCGATTCATTCGGGTCCTCTTCAACACTTTGCTCTACAGCGGCAATTGTTTCTTCGGTGCGCACTGTTCGACGTCTCTGCGGATGCGTATTATCACATAGAGTAAACGTAGTGCGAAAACGATCCATGGTTAACCGAATTAATTGCTCTGATGGACGATTATGTCGACCATAAAATGGACGGAGCTTGCGGTAAACTTCGCGAACTGAACCATTATTTTCGAAATAAATTTGCACGATTTGCAAGCGTTGTTCTTTTGTCAATCTGTTCATGATAAAATGGCAAACCAAACTAAATATTAATCACTTGACAGCTGACAAAATGGCCGCCAGTTAAAAAAGTGATGCCAACTTAAAGTTCTATACCTCAATAAAAAACACCCATTACATTTTATTGATTAAATTCAATTTTTTTTATTTATTTCGTTTATTTTTATACCCTTTACCAAAAAATGGTAAAAGGGTATATATAGGTTTATCATTCCGTTTGTAATTTCTAGAATATTAATAAGCGAGCCATAAAGTATATATATTCTGGATCCTTATGCATAGGGAAGACGAATAAGCGATGTCCATCTGTCCGTCTGTCTGTACGTGAAATCGGTTTTCCGAAGCTCCCAGAAAAGCTAGAGACTTCGTTCTTGGACTGGTGTGTGAGAAATAGTCGAAATAAGATTGGTATTGAAAATCAGCGAAATCGAGCAGTCGGTTTCAGAGCTGGGAAGCTTAAACTTCATTTTGCCATATAAAATAACTACCGAAAACTAGTTATTTTTTTTTTATTAAATAAACTTATTTTATAATTCAGAATGAATAAAATTAATAATAATTAATTATTAATAAAAAATAAATAAAAAAAATTAAAAAAATTAAATAGACGTTTCCAGGGTTGGAAAACTTTAACTTTTTTATACAAAATTATACAAAATTAATTTACTAAAAGAAATTTTTCCTTTTTTCTATAAATTAAATATATCTTATATTCTAAGAAGAAAGAGATTGGGATAAAAAATTAGAAAAATCAAAAAGGATAATTCCAGGTTTGGAAAACATAAAATTTTTGTGATATTCAAAATTAACTACCGTAAGCTAATTTTTATATTTTTTTTTTTAATAAATTAACTTATTTTATACTTCATTACAAATAAAATTGGTATTTCAAATTAAAAAAAATAAAAAATTAAAAAAGACGTTTCCAGGGTTCGAAAACTTTAATTTTTTTCATATACAAAAGTAACTTACTAAAACAAATTTTTTTCTTTTTCTCTATAAATTAAACATATCTTAGACTCTTAAAAGAAAGAAATTGGTGTAAAAAATCAGAAAAATCAAAAAAGGATGATTCCAGGGTTGGGAAACTTACACTTTTTGTAATATATAAAAGTAACTAGGTCTTACTATTTTTTTATTTTTTTTTATTATATTAACTTATTTTATACTGCAGTACACAGTAAATTGATATTAAAAATAAAAAAAGTTTAATACATGAAAAAGACATTTCCAGGGTTGGAAAACTTTAACTTTTTTCTTATACAAAAGTAACTTACTAAAACAAATTTTTTCTTTTTCTCTATATATTAAACATAGCTTATATTATTAAAAGGAACATATTGGTGTACGAAATCTGAAAAATCAAAAAGAACGGTTCCAGGGCTGGAAAACTTACACTTTTTGCTGATACCGAAAACTAATTTTTATTTTTTTTATTAAATAAACTTATTTTATACTTCAGTACGAATGAATTTGGTATTTCAAATTAAAAAAAAATTAAAACGAAGTTTCCAGGGTTGGAAAACCTTATTTTTTATACAAAAGTAACTTAGTAAAACAAATTTTTCCATTTTTTAATATAAATTAAACATATCTTACATTCTTAAAAAAAAGATTATTTTTAAGATTACAGGGTTGGGAAACTTACACTCTTTGTGATATAAAAAATTAACTACCGAAAATTATTTTTAATTTTTTTTATTAAATAAACTTATTTTGTGCTTGAGTAGGAAAAACTTGGCATTTAGAATAAAAAAAAACAATTAAAAAAATTAAAATGACGATTCCAGGGCTGGAAAATTTTAACTTTTTTTGTACAAAAGTAACTTACTAAAACAAATTTTTCCTTTTTTTATAAATTAAACATATCTTAAATTCTTAAAAGAAAGAGGTTGGTGTAATCAGAAAAATCAAAAAGAATGATCACAGGGTTGGGAAACTTACACTTTGTGTGATATATAAAAGTAACTAAGTCTAATTAATTTTTATCTTTTCTTTTATAGATTATACATATTTTACGTTTTGGAAAGAAAAGTTTGGTGTAAAAAATTATAAAAATAAAAACCACAGCTCCAGAGCTGGAAACTTTGACCTTTTTTTCTGGATATTAAAGTAAATAAATAAAACATTTTTTTTAATTTCCTTTTTTCTTTTTTTACTTAACACACTTTCTATATTTTTTTAAGAACTACTAGATTGATATAAGGAATCAGAAAAATCTAATATAATGATTCTAGTGTTTGTAAATTTATTTTTTTGTACATAAAAGTAACTAGGTCAAATTATTTTTTTTCTTTTTGTTTATACTTTATGTATGTGCTTATGTATGAATCTCTATACTACATAAAAACACTTTGGTAAAGGGTATATAAGATTCGGCACAGCCGAATATAGCACTCTTACTTCTTTTGTTTAATTTTATTTTTGCTGCCACAAAACACAAAAACCTAATTCAGAAGATACCAAAAAAAACCAACCAATATCTGTCAAAAGTTGACCAGTTTCTGTACTTTGCGTTGACGGACACGTACTGAATGCAACAGCCCTCATAATAAACCATGTATTTCAACTTAGCTGTCAGTTGAAAAAGGCGAAGTTTAACGCATGACGGATTCATTGTGCCCCGGCCTTTAAGTATGCCACAGACGTTGCGACAGTTGGTACACCATGAGCAGGATGTGTATGTATGTGTATATAAAACGTCACGCACGAATTCAAACTTGCGTCTAATTCCATGTTCACACTTACGTGTTTAACGACTCATTCGTGTTTAAGAGCTTAAACACGACGATATTGAGATGTTTTACCATACATTGACTTGTTTTGTTGAACATCTCAATTGAGGTGTTGTAAATTTAAACACTTCGTTACACACGCAAATGGAGTCTGTTCAGTGCATTTCTGATATTTCAACTTTGTGTTGTTATTAAATGGCGGCACTTGAAAAATTATTTGGTAAATAGGTGATTAGCTAAAAAAAATTCTAAATTATTTACAAAAACAATTGTTTTTTAAAAATAATAAACCAAATAAAAAACATAATTGCTCGGAATTTTTTACAATTACAATAATTTACTGACAAAACGTCAACCTTAAACATCTCAAATGTATTGTGAAAGGTTGCTTAGTTTAGTTTTTTAAAACACTTGCTTTAAACACGTTTAAATACATTAGTGTGAAGATGGTATTAAATGGAGAATTCAAGAGAAATAAGTGATTTTATTGAATTGAAGAAAAGTTTGTGGGGAGGAATTGCTTTTGTACATTCATCGGAACTTTTGCAAAAGGTCATTAAATACTTTGTCTATCATTCACATGTAATTTTTGTAGTCCTTTGGCTCATTTTTCTCTTTTTAATGTTTTCAAAACTTACTTGTTAGAATACGTTTCTTTTTTTCTTCATCTTATTTATTCATCAACAAAAAAACCATCCACTACAATACGCGACATAGTAATAGATGTCATGCTTACTAAAGATGTACACGTGAGCGTTTTTTGACTCACGACACGCACGCTGACTCAGAAATATATTTTAATCACGCACTTTCACGCACGAATGATATTGAAAATTTTCACGCTCACGAACAACATATTCTCAATCACGCACGATTGATTTACAACTTATCACGATCACGCACGCTCACGAAAAAGTATGTAATCCAATTTATATTTTTTTTTTGGGTTGAAAAATAGGTTTTTACACACACATTTGTACTCGTATGTACATACATACATATGTATGCACGTTTATATGTAAAATTTACACTGCACAGTGGGGACATTTACAAAGTAAACGGAAATAAATATGGAACTTATAAACTAATGATTGGATTTATATGAAACTCCTAACATCCGTAGGGGAGGACTTAGGCTTTATAACACATGTCATGACAGCCTTCTGGCTTGAGCTGGACAGGGATTACAGTGGGCCAAAGTTGAGTACATTGGATAAAAAAACTTCTAAAGTTTTCAAAAACTATCCAATTTTCGCCGGATAATGCATTTTGAGATAAACTTGAAATTCTTAAGAAAGAATTTCCCAAGGTACTTTCCCGTAGCTCTCATAAGATATTTTTCTTAAGAAAAAAAATTTTTTTTTGCCTTGACTCTTTTTAGTATTTCGCCTATTACATTTTAGTTTATTCTTGGATTTTAAATTAAAAGGCAGCATTAAATTTTTGACAAAATTTTAAATAAAAATAGGGGAACATTTATTAACCGTACGATTCATAACCAGCAAAACTCCTTTAATTTCATAACCAGGTACCCGGGTACCCGAAGTAGGTTGTTTTGCGTTTATTGAAATAAAATAATATTTTCCTGTAAATATTTTTGTTGTTGATTATATTTTGCGTTCTCAACTGTACAAATTTGATATTTGGAAAAAACTGGTTTCTGTTCGTATATAAGTACCTAAAGCGACACAAGTAGGCAGAAACTGGTTTTATGTAAGGGTTGTTTATTTGCTTATTTTGCTTATTTTCGGTACCTACTTGCTTAATTGCTTTTGAATTAGATAGCAGATGTTCATTTGTGTCGTAAAATTGAAATATTTCATTTGCTTCGTCAGTCTGTGTTGAATATTTGAACAGTGAAGTTGGTGAAAAATGAGCCGCAACGACCGATATTTGTCTACAAGGGAATACTGGAATTTGAGTGATGAAGCAAGAAGCACATATATTCAACGTTTATTTGAGGAAGCGACTCAAGATGAGGACCTTAAAGTGGACCCTGTGGAAGACCAAAATGAAGGAAATGTGTCCTATACTGGCGAAGTTTCGGAATCAGAGAATGAAGATTTGAATGTTGACAACGCAAACGAAATTGCAGCTGCTATTGACGCACCAGAGGAAATTTTCTTTGATGATGAAAGTGAAGATTATGATATGCAAGAAGATGCACCAACAACAAACCCAGCAGACTACATGACTGCACGTGACGGCACACAATGGCAGCGAACACCACGTAGTTGCCAACAAGTGAGAAGCCACAATATATACAGAGACCGCTGTGGTCCAGCGCGGATTACTGAAAATGTGACGCCTTTGCAGTGTTTCAAATCATACCTCACAGTGGAAATGGTGGATATAATAGTGCGCCACACAAATAGAAAAGCGCATGCCACATATAATGCGTACAATGAAGCGAATCCCAATAGACGTCAGTTGAAGTGGAAAGACACGACAATCAACGAAATTTATGCGTTCATTGGAATGATTTTGATGGCTGGCACAAATCATTCTAATGACGAAAACCCAAGAGATTTGTGGACGTCACAGGCTCACCCAATATTCCGCGCCACCATGGGAATAAACAGGTTTTTCGATTTGCTGCGTTTTATGCGGTTTGACGACCCCAGAACACGGGTAGAGCGGCAGCGTCAAGACAAAGCGGCGCCAATTCGCGATATTTGGATAATGCTCAATGCAAATCTTGCCAGATATTATGTGCCATCAGAATATTTGACCATTGATGAACAATTATATCCATACCGTGGTAGAACCAAATTCACCCAATATATACCCTCGAAGCCAGCAAAATATGGCATAAAAGTATGGTGGATTTGCGATGCCAAAAACTCATATCCACTTCATGGCCAAATATATATTGGCAAACAAGAAACTGGTCGTGAAGTTGGTGTTGGCGAAAGAGTGGTGAGAGATTTAGTTGGGCCATACTACGGTAGCGGACGAAATATAACAATGGATAATTTTTTTACGACGCTGCCGTTGGCTAGGCAACTAAAAGTAGAAAAGCTCAACATTGTGGATACACTCCGCCGCAACAAAGCTTACATCCCTGCGGAGATGAAAGAAGACAAAAAAAAAAAGACTTTGGTTCAAGTTTATTTGGCTTCTACGACAACGTAACACTGCTCTCATATAAGCAGCGGAAGTCCAACTCGGTCATCCTTCTTTCTAGTATGCATGATGATGCACAAATTGACGAGAATGGGAAACCAGAAATTATAAATTTTTATAACCAAACAAAAGGTGGGGTGGACGTAATGGACCAAACGCTCCAAGAATACACGACCCAGCGACAAACAAGAAGATGGCCGATGGCATTTTTCTATAACATCATTGATGTGAGCGCATTTGCATCACACATCATATATTATGGAAATAATCCAACTGCACGATACACCACGACGCGCAGGAAGAATTTCCTGCGTCAACTGGCAGAAAACCTGTGCATTCCTGTTATAGAAAATAGAATTTCAAATGTGCAAAGCGTGCGCCAATTTTCAACAAAAAATGCAATTGAAAGCATCATCGGAAGGCCGTTGGAGAGTGTGCTTTGTGCTGCAGGTCCGTCAACATCTCCGTCAGCACGACAAAGGGGCAGAAAAGTACATACGGGCGTGTGCTACATGTGCAACCTTCCTCCAAATAAGCGCAGAAGAAAAACTAGAAAAAATTGCAGCATATGTAGCACGCCGATATGTGATGAGCACGCCATAACAATTACTAAATGCTACAATTGCCACAATAACAACGATAGTGATTCGGATGAATTATAAAATAATATATATAAAATATGATAAAATAAATAAAAAAGACATTTATTTCCAATAAAAACAACACAAAAAAAACGTTTTTTCATTTACATGTCAGGCATTTACATAGGAATTGCATTAGGGTACCCGAGGACCCGGTTGTGTGTTTAGGGGGGTAAAACATTTAAAATCATTTTTTAAAGAAAATATTGAAAATATTTTGAATTTTTTCGTATTTAAATCTTAGTTTAGCCAAAATCTCTCATGATTCGGAGTTTTATGTCCATATCTCAAAAATTATAGGCACAGCAGCACTTTAAAGTCAAAAAAGGTACACGGGTACCCGGTTATGAATCGTAGGGTTAATACTCATTTCGTGAAATCGAAAAAAAGCTAAAAATCAAAATTTTAAAATTTCCCTGGAAAAGGCATGTGTTTTTTAAGTATCTTCATTTTTTCAGTTTTTAAAAAATTTTGTCTGATACATTCACTTTTTAATTACATAGCGGTGAAGACAATCCATTAAGAATGTGTTAAGAGCCAATTTTTTTCTATTTTGGAAATGTGCCCTACATGCAGCAATGTCCGAAAATCGCCAATTTTAAAAATATTTTTTGTGTTTAAGCGCTTACAAAAAATTGAGACGGTAGATTTTGAAAGTTTTAACTATAACATTTAATTATGTAGATAGTTTTCAACATGTTAAACTAAAATTTTAGAGAGCCTTTTCATAAATGTTGACATACGCGCAGATTTTCTGAAAAAAGTGAAAATTTAGGGAAAATATATATTTTTCTATATTGGTATTTTTGAATTTCATATGAGCCAGTTTACTACGCCTGAAAAAATCATAACGATAGCCCAATTCACAATCTTGTGCAAATGGTCTTGCACCGTAGCATGTCCAAAATGGTATAGTATATTGATAATAATGATATCTCGTGAGAGCGTGAGAATTCGTGCGTGATTAATAAAAATAGCTCACGCACGATCACGCACGAGTAATTTATTTTTAGGTCACGCTCACGTACTCACGCGTGATTAATTATAAATTTGATGACGATCATACGTGGGTCACGCGTGACACGATAAAATCACGAATTTGCACATCTCTAATGCTTACTAAAAAAATTCAAGAAATGAACTTGTGCACTAACGTTGTACACGTTGTTGTATAGTTTGTGCGCAAAACGCGCAAGTTGGTAATCAAACGTGTTGTACCAACGGTCGCAAGGTAAGTGGCTTACATTATGATTGGGTTCTAGGCCGATTAAAGTCATACGCTGATTATACATACTGCTTCAGCTGAGATCTTTTGAAGAAATAGTTTTTAGGATACCGTATACCAAAGAAAAACAGAACCATATTAACGTGAGTACTCTTTTCGTCCTCCAACCCATCTATCCACCTTCCATTACATCTGTCCATCAGTCCGTTCCCTGACGGAATGAAAAATATCTTTGTTTATCTTGTTACCGCTATACGCTAAGCCGCAGAACTGGTTTTTGATTAAATTTAAGATAGATTCAGATTCACAATCTGCACAAAATTTCTTATCATTTGAGTCCGGGTTTGGTTATAGTTTGTATCAGGGTAACTGAGTTTCATAACAAGAAAGTGAGAAATATCGTTTTTTTTTGTTATTTAGTTTTGATCCCAGAAATTTTAGATTCGCAAATAATGTTTTTAATTGTAATACCACACAAAATCTAGACATACAAACAAACACATGTTGGGGGAAAAGTTTATATTCATCAGGTAGCTACTTTAGTTTTAATGATGTACAATAAAAGAAATAACACAAAAAAATATATGTATATGTGTGTATATAAAACTGAAGCATTAAACCCATTCACAGTAGCAGGCTACACGAACATTTACTTAAACAACGTCATAACTCATAAAATGGAATTTTTGAGTTAATTATGCAGAATTAATCCTCATATACTTCTTCATATAGTGTAAAAATTTCATACAAATATTATTTTATTTACTCAACTCTTGACAGTAAAGTAAAATTTTCTTTTCTGGCAAACCAGTTTTTTTCGAGTTGTGACGTTATTTCAATGAATGAGCGAGATGTACATACATGTGGTACATGGAGATGAACTGTTTTATTTTGAATCTAATTTAAAAATCATCTAATATGTCTGCCTAATCCTCAAGGTATTGGCTTTGATATGAATCATTTTTTTTAAGCACGTATTCATTCCGAATTTCCCTACCTTTGCACACAGTATGCATATTTACACCAAGCCATTTGTCCCGTTTTTACCTTCTCATAAGCTTGTACCCCTCAATTAAACACATAAGAGTTAAAATGTAACAAGACCTCATTGAAATGCAAGCTTCCTTAGATATGGAGTTCCAAAAAGTGCATATTTTAAGGCATACACAGAAAAAACTAAATTTCGTTTTCAGTAACCAAATTCATTGAATCAGTAAATTTTTTGTGTGAATGCGGACCTACAAAGAAATTTGTAGATTCTGATAACAATTTTGTAAAAATTTAACTGAAAAAAATAATTTTATTTTTAGTTAACTTATTATGGCATTAGAGAAAAAAGTTAACTGAAACTCAAAATATTTTCAGTCAAATGTATAAATAGGAACAGAAAAACATTTTTGCAGATTTTTTTGTATTATTCAGCAAATTTTTTTTATAATTTACAAACACATTCACTAAAATTTTTCGTATTATCAGAAAATAAATTAACTGAATCAATAACAATTCTTAAATTTTTTTTTTTTTTTAAATTAGTAAAACTTTTATTTGAAAAAATAACTGAATCAAATTAAAGGTTCAACTATTTTTTTTTACTTTCAAAAATTGGCTTGTTTTTATGGTTAAGCATTTCGTTCCCGCTTTTGGAACTCGTCAGTAGACTTGAACCCAAAAAATTTTTGAATTTAGCTAACAAACTCCGTATGTTTATAGTAAGACTCTGAATAGTATATTGAGAATCACAATATACAAACATAATAAGTTTGAGAACCGCAAACAAAATTCTTTAAAAAAAATAAAATGTTTTTTATATCTATAAAATAATTGGTAGAAAAAATTAAAAGAAATCAGACGAATTTTTTTACAGTATTACCTGATTTACATTAAGCATTTTTTTCATGAAATTGGTTGCATGAAAATTTTTTATTTGCCAATAGGAGGCCTGGAGAAGCAACTTATATCAAAAAAGTTACCAAAAATGCATCAGAGATTCATTCTACGTCCTTTTTATATAACATTCTCTTTTATAGCGCTGCAATTAACAAATCAAAAAAGTTTCGTGCAACAAAATTCATGAAATTTCATGGAAAAATGCTTAATGTAAATCAGGTATATATAAAAATAAATTTAACTGAAAAAGTAAAAAAAAAATCAGAAAAATTTTTTTACAGTATATAAAAATAAATTTAACTGAAAATAAGAAATTAAATATAAAAAAAAAATAAATCTAAAATTTTTTTTTACAAATTTTACTTTATATATATAATTTTTATTCTATACAGTTTTTTTACTTAAAATAAAATTGGAACAAATAATTTACTGGAACAGTAAAATATATTTACTGAAACTAAATTATATTTCAAAACACGTTTGTTTAAAAATTTTTTGGGAGTAATGTTTTCTGTGTACTCACGGCTTCAATCATCAATATTTGGGAACACTATATCTAAAGGACTGAAATTTGGAGTCTGGCAATCTACTCAGTATTTCGAAAATAAATAAAATACTTTCGAATGTGTATGTTATTAACATTGCATTTCGAAAGCATTTGCTTTTGTTTCGAATTACAGAGTAGACCCCTGTTCTTTGAAAATGAATAAGTGAATACAGACAAACCTTCTCAAAAATAACGAATGAAAGCATTTTTACGTTTTTGCAACCTTGAATCATTTTAGTGTGAGTGATAAGAAAGAGCATTAAGTTTTTCTACACTCATAAGATTCTGCGCGTAAGATTTATTGAAATTTTAATTTAAAATAAATGAAAATGTGCACACGACCAATTTTTTCATTCAAATTTAAGTAAAATTTCATTTGATTTTTAATGTTAAAAACTTAACTGAATTACGACCATAACAAAAATTTCTTTTATTATTTTATTGCAAAACTTCTTTTTTTTAAGAGAAGTAACACTCAGGTAATGAATGCCTACTCCTATTACTAATTGTTACCTTCTTTAGTAAAGGGATAGTGATAGAGAAGATAGGCGGTGAAAGAAGAGACAGAGAAAAGCTTCATTGTTTTTACAACTCTGCTTTTTGGACATTTTTTAATAATTAAGTGTTGCTGCACCTCTGGTGTTAAATGTGGCGTATTAATTTTTTTTGAAGCTGTGTTAGTAGCCATTTTATTGGTTATTTTATTTCGCCGATGATTTTGCTACACAACGAAGGAAGGCGCTCTGATGTTACATTAGGATTAGTATCTGCAGAAGAAGGTATAGTTCAGTGACCAATGACTTTGCCGTCATCACTTGAACTTTGCTACAACAACTGATACTAAGGGACATTAATGCACATCAGAAAAATGCATGGTGTTATTATTTTAATGACAGGGATTTGAACCCAGTACCTTCGGTTTTGTAGCCAACGTGCTAACACTTCAGCCAACACCACCCTGAGTGTAAAATGGCTACTAAACACAGCTTCAAAATTTAATACGCCTCATTTGACACCAGAGGCTCTGCAAAACTGCATTATTAAAAACGTGCAAAAAGCAGAGTTATAAATGAATGAAGCTTCCCTCTATCTCTTCCTTCTTCCTTTCCTAAAGAAGGTAACACATAGTAATTGTAGTAGGCATTCATTGCCTGAGTGTTACTTCTATTATAAAAAAAACTTTGTTGCACAGCTTACGATTCAAAATTGTTGCGTAAACTACTGAGTTTATGTAAATAAATTTCCATACAATTTATGACAGTTTATTTACGAGTGTAAAATGCACATTTGCACAGTTTGCGGGACTTTTGAACGTTCGCATGAAAAACCTTTATGTAAATCTGTATTAATGAGTACTTGTAAGAGAATTGTAAGAAATATTAGTCCCAAATCACACTGTGCAAGTCTTATTGTTAAGCTGATTAGTTTCAGGGAAAGAGAGAGAGAGACAAGGGGAACAGAAACGTTTCTTTTCCCCCCGTCTCTCTCTCCTAATAAACTAATCAGCTTAGCAATAAGACTTGCATAGTGTAAATAGGGACTTAAGGAATGTACGTATTTCTATATATATAAAAGAGGAAGTGTGTATGTAACGTATGGACTCCAAATTGGCCGGGCCGATTTTGATGAAATTTTCAGGAAATCTTCAAAATATTCAGGCGGGTGACACTGTGAAGTCTGATTTTTTTATTTTCGGTTTGCGAGCGGAGGGGCGTGGCAAAATCAATTCGCACCACCAATGCCATATATATATATATATATATATATATATATATATATATATATATATATATATATATATATATATACATTAATTTTTTTTGCTTTTTTTATTTTATTTTATTTTATTTTTTTTGAAAGCTGTTGCATTGTTTTTCAAAACGAGATATCAAACTCTTAAATCGGTTATGTAGTTCCGAAGATATTTACAAAAAACCTATGTTAATAATGATCCAATATGAAAATTTTGAAACTTTCGAAATGTTACATTAAAAAATCCGAGTTTTCGGTTTATTTACAAAATATTTACATTATTCGATAACACGATGGGGGTAGGAAGCACACCGGGTATAGCTAGTATGTAATAAAGGTGAAGATGAAAATTATTTCGAGAAAAGTGGCATAATATAGTTGCGCTTTCGTACCGGCATATCGCGATGATTTCGTAACGACATGTCGTTGCGAAGTCGAGTCAACCATTTCATACAAGAATCGTTTCGGTTTTGGTAATATTTCCGTTCCGAAATAGGAAGATTTTAACTTTACAAATTCTTTACGAAATCCGAGCATTTGGTTCGGTGTGTCGGTACTAGTGTTGTTAATTATTCGTGTTTTATAATTGTTCGAATGAAATTTCGTAATTTTTTTCTTGTTCGAACAGACGAATAATTTTGAGCTTTTGTTCGAATATTCGAATGAACAAAGAATAAAAGAATATATTCGAATAACTTTACAAACGTTTGAAAATAAATGACACGCATGTGTATTAGTTGAATTTTTTTATTAACAAACAAAAAATAATTCATCATTCAGGAAAAAGAAATAATTTTAATAACAAACTTAGAAATATTAAAAATAGAAATATTAATAAAAAAAATTAAAATATTTAAAAACCTTCGACGCAGTTTACACTGTAGAATAATTTAATAACTCTATGTTCTTCTAATATTATTGAAGTAACAGAATCGCAAACGGTCAACCCGTTTAGGAGCTACGGCGTCAGAGATACACAGATGAAACAGAATAAATCTAAAAAGATGTGTTATCTTCTAAACGGCTGGACCAATTTTCTTCCAAAATAGCTAAGAAAACTATCGATCGTCACCTTTGAAACAAATCCAAATCAGTCCAGCCGTTTGGTATGTACGTGGACTCGTACAGATACACAGTAGTCTTGTATCGAACTCATGTAATTTAAATGGGTTTGATCATAGGGTTCTGTCAAAAACGGCCTACAGAATGAGTACGAAACAAGTATATAGTAATACATAGACATATACTAATTATAAACTTATAACACTTTTTTTTTGTCGGAAGTCAAAAACCGAAACGGAATTAGTTAAAAAGTATAGGTATTTATACACATTTAAAAAACATTTTTTAATATGTCATTGATTTCTATTAAAAATTCATTTAAACCCCCAGATAATCGCATACTTTATTCGTAGATTGCAGACGATTCTTTTTTACTTTTAATAAAATTGTTAATGTTGGTGATATAGTTAAAATAGCATTAAAGAGCATATTCAATTACTTAATCATATTTGAGATTATTTGCGATATTTTAATTACAAAATAACCGTGAAGACAATGTATTTGCGTACTCATTTTTTCACTTGTTGTGGCATATTTTAAAAAGTAAATATTGGATAGAAAAGCTGAGGAATAATATTAATGCATTTAATTCGTTTATACGTCGTTCAATAATTCGATTCTTAAGGCTTTTGATCAGAGGAAAGCAGTTATTTTTTTGCTAAAGTCCTTATCAGGAATTGTCAGACACCTTCTAATTCCATTAAAGAAGTTTTATCTTTTCCCAGCAAGAAAACAAAAGATGCGTTTAGCGAACATATGCATATGTTCAAACAAGCTTTGAATTTGTATTTATAATTTGGAATAATTTGATTACTTAACATCCTATTGCTAACAAATTAAAAAGCTATGAAATGTAAAATACTTTTTATACAAAGTAGTTAACGAAATTGTTCGAATATTCGAATATTCGACCAAAATGATTCGAATGATTTTTTATTCTATATTGAAAAATTTTGTTCGTTCGAACAAAAATAATAAAAAGTTGTTCGAATATTCGAACAATTTTTGTTCGAATGAGAACACTAGTCGGTACTGTATTAATTTTGTGAGTGTAGGTTTTTTTGGTTATACCAAAATATGTTTATCTGAGTTACCAACTAGAAAAATGGGCAAATGCAACCATTTTATCCAGGGGTGGTGCCATGCCCTTTTAACCCAGTTTTAAATTAAAACCAATAATTTTTAACACAAGCTACTCTATTGAAACCTGGATTCACAATTCACTTACGTAAGGCTATAATTTTACGTTTTCTAAAGAAGATTTATCGACGTCTAAGCAGACTTTAATCCATTAATCTATAAAGTGAAGTATGCTTGCTGACGCATCCAAAATTTTGTCCACCGAAAGTAATAAGATCAAAAATTAGACCACGTTTCTGTTTAGTAAAATTCCTATCACTACAATCTGCTATGCATTATATGAATTTCTCATCATCATCTTCTTTCCCCGCCCCCCCCCCTTTTTTTTTGATTATCACTACTAATGTATTATTTATAACTACCACTAAGTTTATGTCCGACACTGGTCGGGCCTAATAATTTTTTTTTATAGATTTAAGATTTGAATACTTATTGTTAGTTCATATATGAAGATACAATAAATAAATACATGCATTACAAAAAAAAAAAAAAAAAATCTTTCTGCTAAATTGCCAATATATTCATATATATATGTATTTATTTCATTTATTTGTGATCAATTGATAGCTGATGTTCTCCAATGAATAACTTTATAAGATTAACATTTTATAACCCTTCATTACCTCAATTCAAACCACTAAACCCTTACGTATACATATGTATGTATGTACATATTTCGAATAGCACGTGCCAACTTGTTTCCAAGATTGCTTTTCGTTTACAAATTTCCCCCAAAAATGTAATGAAAAAAAGGTGTTCAGCAAATTACAAGAAAAAAAAAACACATCATAATAAAACGAACTTTTGAATAAAAAAAATAAAATTTGTGCTGATGATGATGTATAAACACAAACAGCAAACAAAAAAACAACAGCAAAATAAAAATTTATTTGAAGTGATATTAAAGTTGGTGTTGGTAGAGTTTTATGAATTTTTTCATTTTATAATGAGTTTTATATTTAAAAATGGCTCGTGCTGAACAGCTACTGGCATCTTTATATTTTTCCTTAACTTTTTTTTCTTAAACTAAAAAAATCGTAAGTTTTATTAACAACCAACGAAAGACAGACAGACATCTGCAGTCTTAACAGATGTAACATTATTAGTATGTCTTTGTTTTTTTGAGGGGAATCATTTCAAATACTCACACAAAAATAAGTGGTAATACTTGTCGCATTCATTTAAAAGTAGTTGCAGTTACTGTATCACGTTTAAGGTAGTGTATATCAGATGTTGGTTGAGTTGATCAGTGAGTCTTGCGTTAACAATTCATAAAAAGCACAATAAAGCCTACATATTTTATATAAAATAGGCAGAATCGTCGTCTTCTTCTAGGAATTCACGACAACATTCCAAAATTGTTTAAGGTGAATTTTTCATATGTAGGTGAAAAAAAAACGAAAAATGTGAAGAAATCTGTTTATAACTTTAAATGCACAATGAATTTGTAATACAATCTTTTAATAAACCCCTACACAATTTATTGCAACAATTTGGTTTAGATTCGACACTTTGAATAAATTTGCGGGCCAAAATTTTTAATAAGTTCTAGTTTACACTATGCAAGTCTTATTACTAAGCTGATTAATGTGTTAGCAGAAAGAGAAGGGAGAAAAGAAACGTTTCTGTTCTCCTCGTCACTCTCTAATCAGCTTAGCAGTAAGACATATTGTAAACAAGGACTAATGGCATTTTTATTTCTGGAGAAAAAAATGTTACACATATTACACTTTTCAATGAAAATTAGCAATTAAATGATTTTCTGAATTATATATTTTACTAGAAATAAATGTTTCATCTCTCGCGAGCTTAAATTTTTTCTTTAAACAAATGCTAAATTGTATTTTTTTAATAAAAATTTAAAAAATGTTACACTTTTTCCTGAAAGGAAAATGCTATTAGTAATGAAATAAACAAAATAGTACTATTGTACATCAAAATGAGGTACAAAAAAAATTTTAAATGAGTGTAGTCATCAAAATGCTTAAACTAATCAAACAATTCTTTAATTTCTCAAATAAAAAAATATATGTATACATGGGCCATCTATCGGTTTAAATTTGAACCAGTGGTTATTTCGAATCTGGCAATACATATGCCATTCTATTCTGTCACAAAATGCAGTATTTTCGGCCATGTCACAGAGTTCAATTCGTTGGGAAACGAAATTGAATCCACCTCAAGATGTCGAGCACCATCCGCACTCAGGACACACCTGACAAATTCTCGTATTTTAGTTTTCTTCTTTAAAAACCATCTCCTACAAAAATGTGGTGGATTGAATTTCGTTTCCGAACGGAATTGAAGTCTGTGACATGGCTGATTATCTCCACTGAACGAAATGAATCTATTGACGCTTGAGCAACTTTGGGATTTATTGGAAATTTATTTCCAAAATAAAGGCAATTGGTCGGAGATTGCACTAAAATGTCGTACAATGTTTGGTCGCAGAGAAGGACCAACAGTGCCCGGTATACGCAAGTTTATTGTTACAGTTTGTGAAAGTGGTTTCATTGTTGATGCGCCAAGACCACGCATCCATTACGAGTGATTGTTTGGTGCGGCTTGTGGAGCGAAGGCATCATTGGCCCATACTATCTTGAAAATGAGGACGGCACAACCATTACGGTCCATAAAGACACATATCGCAGCATGATAACCAATTTTTTGTGTGCCCGCTCTTCATGGTAATGATGAGAACGATGTTTGGTTTCAACAGGTTGGTGCAACTCGCCACGCATATCATGCCACAATCTACGTATTGTGTTAAACCTTTGATGGCCGTTTAGTTAGCCGAAATGATGATGTCAATTGGCCACCAAGAAGCTACGTTAAAGGCAAGTGCTAGGCCGAAAAACCAGAGACTGTTGAGTATTTGAAGGCCAACATTCGTGATGCCGTTCCCGAAAAACGCCGCATTTGAAAGTTATGGTGCAAAGACTGTTTATAGTCAAGATAGGTTATTTTTTGAGTGAAGAGTGCAATGAGTGTGGCATGTTTGCTCGATATCAGTATACATTTTACACACACACATGTGATTTTTTATGGATAGCATATCGGACATCATATAATTGTCCATGTATTATATGCATGTGATCACTTATATCCAGTAGTGGATTTGTAATAAAAGAAGAAGAAGAAGAATATCGGACAATACCGAGCGAATAAAATAAATACTTTGGACAAAATGGGTGGTTTATAATACAAGTACAATTACGAGTATTTGCTATCGTATTAAGAAAATAGTTTTTTTTTAAATTAAAATAATAATTGAACCAAGTCAAAATAGTAGCCTTTTTTCCCTGTACTCATCTATAAATCGTATCTTATATGGCAATAAAATTAAGTACATATTTGTAAATAATTGTTGCAATTTCCAAATTAACTTTGTCCAGAATGTGATCTTATCCTTACTCTGTCTGTTTTTAAACTTTTTATGCATACATACATATGTATATAAAAATTTCAATTACATATTAGTCCATTGTTTCTGAGGAAACAACGTAGTTTCAAAAGTTAGTAAAAACGTGATGAAAAACGGGATTTTATTACCCCTATCAAATTAAATATCGATCTTTTTAATGAATATTTCCAAAACATTTGAGGTGTCTAGAGATGACCGTTCGTATGTGGACCGTGGACACTAACGTACCGTTTCATAATATATGGTTAAAAGATAACAGAGACTTTAACAGCAAGTTTTGTATGAAGAACTTGCAGTTAAAGTTCACGTTAACTCTTAACCATACATTGTGAAAAGGGACTTAAATTTAAAATTATATTTTATGTTTTTCCATCCAAGCGATTATTGAGAAGCTTTGCACACATGTTGGGTAATGTAACAATTTCATGGTGAGGAAAGTGGGTTGTGTTACCTACATTCACTTCATATTTCTTATTAGGTTAGGTTGAAAAGAGGGACAATCTATGTTGACCCAATCCATTCCGGATTACAAGAGAAGTATTGAGGATCAATTCCCAATAGAAAATCCAGATACCTATCAAACTTAGTCAGATCAAGAAACTAGTTTTCGCAATATATTTTCTTAAGTTTTTCTAATCGTACTCCCTAAAAAATTCCATATCTGGCATATTTGACTCAACATTGGACAGTCGAAGGGTAAACGCACCGGCCACGGTCTGTTGGAGTCTTTTCTCATCTTTCCGGCAAATTCCACGTGTTCTTTCACCTAAAACACCTTTGTGATCTTTAAAACACTATATTTCCTGTTATTGCGTTAACCAATTTTTGAAGTGTTGGCCTTTTTAAACTTAGCATCTCTTTTGTCGTTCCAATTTTTTGGGGGATTCCCAGACAATTTCGATTACTCTTCTGACAGTAGAGCTCTGGCAATCTCTAATGTTTTGTTATATAGTCCATTGTTTTAGTTTGTTTTTTAATTCTTTTAAAGGTTTCGGGTTTCCTATTGTGATGTTATTCAGTAATGAACCAATATCTGTAAGCCTATACACCTATTCGTTTCCAGGGACACCCTAATGTCCTAGAATTAATATTATTTCAACGTATCTACAATGCATGTTTGAAGCTATGTTATTTTTGGATTGAAGGGCGCTTAGAGATTGAAATTTATGCTTTAAGTCGTCGATAACTGTACTACAATCCGTAAAGATACGTCTTGGTAGAACGTTTTCAATTTCCTTCAGCCTAATACCGTCCGTTGTAAGCAACGGAAACAAACAATTTCTGTTTCTGTACCAAACACAGAAGAACGCTGATGATGAAGGTTTAGTGGCCTTCGAAAACGGCTAGGTGTTCCGTTCAACTATGTGTTGTCAGAATATTTAAAACTAACTTTGGTGTTATTTGTTTATTAATAATTATCACATGTAATTTGGCTTAAAAAGCGATACGAACTTTAGCCAGTTCAAATCATAAATAGAGAATTTCTGTTTTATTTGGATTAATAGCAAGAACTCGCTCTCTTGTTCAGATAAGTTGAGAGCTTATGTGGGCTTTCCATATAATATTCTTGGGTGGTTTATTTTATTAATATCGTCATGTCGCTTGCATAACAGACGAGCTTGAATCCTTATTTGCATAGAATCCTTAAGAGACTGTGTGTAGCGGTAACCCATAACAAGGGAGATAATGTACACCAATGTATTGTTCCGTTACATATTTGACCTCTGATTTTTGTATCGTTTACCTCGCAACTTATCCAGCTGCTGTTAAGTATGTACATATATGACTTATCCAATCGGTTATTCTTTGATCTCAGTCAAAGCATTACGGATTCGATAAGAATCGAGATCTATTATACCCTAAACATAAATTCCAAGATTTCAACATAATTAACAAACTTCCTGTAGAATATTGTGTACACAATTCATTGAAATATTTTCAGTAAGAATGTGCTTAAATACATACAACCGATTCCTATGAAACTTTTAAATTTTAATACTATTCTTAACGGATATAGAATGTCCCTTGGCAATACTAACAATACTAATAGTCCCAACAATTGTTTATTCACAACATATTGACTACTTTATGCCTACATAGATGAAGGGCATTTATTATTTGTATTAGATGAATATTACACTTTTAATTGTAGTTATACAAATTCACAAAACAATGGAAAAACCATAAAGTGTAAAAAATTACGAAGATGATGCAAATGAGACGATAGAAGAGAAAATCTTTGTCAAGTTTAAACGTTTGAAATAACAAGACATTTAATTGTTTCCAATCTTTACAACTTAACTAACGTTGTTAAAGTAAAGAAATATGTAAATTGTACACATTTGTATGTATGTATATTTATGTACTTATTTTTTATTTTATGTTTACATTTATGCTTAAACACAAAATAGTTATGTTCGGCTACAACGGTAAAAATGTTTCGGTTATTTATGTACATATGCATATACATATGTAAGTATTTATGTTGTACAACCTCCAGAACTGAAACAACACTGACTGACGGCTTAACTCTAGGCAAAACATTGTCATACTA
Organism: Tachina grossa; assembly: GCA_949987645.1. Taxonomy (NCBI): domain Eukaryota; kingdom Metazoa; phylum Arthropoda; class Insecta; order Diptera; family Tachinidae; genus Tachina; species Tachina grossa. Next base: position 127,101,877 of record OX465276.1, on the reverse strand, counting down.
ATGAATACTTGTAATACATTAATGTATTAATTTCAATTTTAAATTATTGCGAGGGGCTGGAACATTCAACTCTCACAGGTGCTTATGCAGACTGGAATAAATACACAAATTTATGTTGATGTATTCTTACCCACAAGCCGCAAGTACATACATATCGCACACTAAATCCGAAATAGTCACGAAATAGTCAAAATGATCAAAGTGCGTTTTTTTTTCTTTCCTATAAATCAGTTAAAAGAACAAGTCTCTAGCGACCGCAACAATTTATTTTGCAATACAGTCTTAAAGAATATAAAATACCATTATGCTTGTTTTTATGTTACTTACTTGCGCCATTTGTGCAGTCCTTCTAGTCAGCCTGGAACTATATGTCTCTATGTCAACACTCTTTTCTATAGCGACAATTGCACTAGTTGAAATGTCGACAACTTTCTTTTTATGCGCGAGTAGAGATACAAAACTTCTATTATATTTCCAGTGACATTGTCAACGAACGCGTCAATAGTTTGTTTTTTTTATTATGTTGTGCAGTTAATAGCAGAGTTGCAAGCCGCTACTTCTTCTGCTTGACTATTGTGTAATTATACAGGTGACTGCTTAAGGATTTGTTATACAAAAATACGGCAACCATAGCTGTGTAAAGAACCGAAGAATGTCAAAAGCACAAAAATAATTGTACTAAAACCAAAAAAAATCGAAGTTTTTGACATTCTTCAGCTACAAAGCACATCGAGCAAAAAATTATCAGCTGAAGTAGCGCTGCCACCTAGTCTGATACACCTTGTGCTTGACTTTTTCAATTTTGAACATATGTTTTTACCCTACAATTACACATGTAAGTGGTTCGTTGCAAGTAGTGTATACCTATTATCAACGAAAATTTCGAGGAAATAACCGAAAGTCTTGCAAGTTACTTGAGAGTTTACACAGTCAGTTGTAAGTATGCTTTTAAAACTTTTCGAAGCATACACGTCTTATGAAAATAAATTTTCTTTTTAATAAAAAAATATGTTTATTTCAAAATTATATGAATCCAATATTGCCGTATTGCCAAAATCACATATTACTGAAAACAATATTTTCTTCAACAACGTTTTTGTCAAAATACATGAAATTCATGTGTAAAAACATAATCAATATGCGCTGTTGCACAGTTTTATTATTTTTTATGTATTATTTTCTTATAAATACGAAAGAAATCAGCAATAAATATTATTTTTATTATACGAAGTACTAAACATTTATACAAAACTCATTCTCGGTAACACTGTTCCTTCAATTGTCATATTATTTACACTACGACCACACCAGCAATTTGATGTGTCTTAACACAAGCAATAACGCCGGCAGAATGATGACGTCCGATTGCTTGTGTTCAACAATGTATTTGGAGGTGGTGAACACGTATATTCAAATATATTTGATTTTTATTCACATAAATTCACTTAAATTGTCAATCATTTTATCATTTTCTAATTTTAAATTGAACTTTTATTGGTTTTATGTAGTTAAAACTTTTGTTTTCCATTTTTACGTTGAAAATAAATTAATATAATTTGTATTTGACAGCATGTGTTAAGAGATTGTTTCTCAGCAATGTATTTTGACATTTGTCGGCAATCAAATTTGACATTTGCCACGGCAATAATTGCCAAGATTATAATTTGAAATACCTCTTGTACCGAAAGATCACAGTTGAAGAGCCACATAAGCGTTCAGGTCCTGTACAGTGCCATAATTGCCAAGAATATGGCCATACAAAAACATACAGCAATTTACCCTCTGTTTGTGTTGTGTGCGGCGAATTACACGGCACTGCTAGTTGCAATAAGTCAAAAGATCAAAGTGATAAAAAATGCAGTAATTGTGGAGGTAATCACACCACTAACTACAGAGGTTGTCCTGTGTACTCTTTCGTAAAGAAGACTATGGTGCAAAAACCTAAATTAGCTCCAGCTCAATCAGCAAACGCTTACTCTGCCACTTTTGCGCAAATGAGCCAACCAGTTACTTCCCGTGTATCGTATGCAGATGCTGCTAAGACAAATTCAATTCCCACACAAAATGTTTCCCCGCCAAATAATTCAAAAAATACTGACGCAAGCTTTAATTTTAATCGCCTTGAAGCTACTATTGAAAGTCTGGTGTAAACTATAAACAATCTTACAACAAATATGACTAGCATGATGCAAGAAATGCTGCGAATGCAGAATACTCTGCTTCAAGCATTAATTAATAAGCCATGAACACGTTAACAATATGTTTCTGGAACGCAAACGGTATTCGCCTTCATAAAAATGAACTTGAGCACTTCCTCACGGAAAAAAATATTGATATAATATTAGTATCTGAGACTCATTTGACTTCGAGAAGTCTTTTTAAAATTTATGGCTACACTAAATATGACACAAAGGACCCTAGAGGAAGGGCTTGCGGTGGATCAGCAATTCTAATAAAGTCAAGACTCAAGCACTATGTTCTTGATAACATTTGTGAAGAACACCTACAAGCAACAAATATTGGCATTGAAAGTTTTTGTACAAATTTTGTTATATCATCAATTTACTCCCCTCCCAGATTTTCAATCACTGAGAATCAATATGAGGATTTCTACAAATCTCTTGGGCCTTGTTTTGTATGCTAAGCATACGTTCTTTGGTTCGCGTCTTATTACCCCCAGAGGTCGAGCATTGTTCAACACTATTTAAAAAATGGGCTTGGATGTCATTTCGAGTGGGTAGCCCACTTATTGGCTTTCTGACATACAGAAAATTCCGGATGTTATAGATTTTGGCGTCATAAACAATATATCTAGGGATTTCATTCAAGTTCAAGCTTCTCTTGATCTCTCGTCCGATCACGCTCCAACGATCATTACAATTTGTAGTCCATTAAGAAGTAACTTACCTGACCCATATGTGAAGATGATCAATCGTGTTAATTGGCTGGGGTTCAAAAAATATCTCAGTAGTCATTGTACGGAAAACATTATGCTTAGAACATCCGATGATATTGAATCTAACATTGCCAATCTCAGCGAGAATATTAAACAGGCTGCTGAACATGCCACTATCTCCCATCCGCAGACTGGGTTTAATAAAATTTATTCTACAGACATTGAACGTCTCGTACGTGAAAAAAGAAGAGCTAGAAGGGAATGGCAACAGCACAGATCACCACAAAATAAAATCAGAATTAAAAAGTGCACTAAACGACTCCAAGAGTTGCTTGCATCTGAAAAAACTGTATCTCTTAAAAATTATCTGGAAGGTCTTGATGTCACACCAGCGTCTAATTGCTCTTTGTGGCGCGCTGCTAGAAAGCTTAAAACACCCATTGAGTATAAGCCACCTCTACGCACATCTACCGGAAGTTGGGCAAGAAGCGATACTGAAAAAGGTAAAATATTTGCTGAGCACTTAAAATCCGTTTTTACGCCAAACATATGTACTGGTGTTGCTGATTTGCTGAATGTAGTCGCTCTACCCCCTCAACACATAAAGTTTAAGACGCGTGATTTACAAAAATTAATTGCCGAACTCAACCCGAAGAAAGCTCCGGGTATTGATGGAATTAGTAACCAGATGCTGATGAACTTGCCTCGTATTGCAATGAGAATCCTGTTGTTCATTTTTAATGCCATTTTACGATTGGAGTATTATCCTCACAGCTGGAAGCTTGCCAAGCCGGGCAAATATCTAACCAAGGCTGAGTCATATAGGCCAATAAGTCTACTATCAACTATGTCAAAGCTTTTCGAAAAACTGCTCCAAACAAAATTGTCCCCAATTCTAATTAGTAGTGGGTGCATACCAGACCATCAATTTGTTTTAGAAGTCAGCATAGCACCATTGAACAAACCCACAGATTGGTTCAATTTATAAGAAGAACTTTTGAGGAAAAAAAGTCTTGTTCTGCACTCTTTATTGACGTTTCCCAGGCATTTGATAAACTGTGGCATGAAGGCCTAATTCTAAAATTGAAGACTTACTTACCAATAAACATTTAAAATCTTTTGGAAAGTTACATTATTTCCCGTAAGTTCACTGTTGTGGAAGGAGACTTTACGAGTAGGCCTGAAACTATTTCATCCGGTGTGCCACAGGGGAGCATACTGGGACCAGTTTTATACTTGATTTATACTTGTGATATGCCTGTGAGCAGTAGTATCCATACTTCCACATTTGCCGACGATACAGCCTGCCTTAGTATGGACGAAAATCCTGATGAGGCATCCAAACTCCAAACTCCAGGATCACAGTAGCCAGATGGAGCTTTGGTTAAACTTATGGAGAATTAAAGTCAAGGAAGAAAAGTGTGTCCATATAACGTTCACCCTAAGAAGAGATACTTGCTCCCCCATTCGGATTAACAATCAAGTTGTTCCTCAACATTCACATGTGAAATATCTTGGTATACACCTTGATCGACGACCTACATGGAAACACCACATTGACTCTGAGTTAACTCAAATGAAACTTAAATTAACTCAGGTACATTGGCTGATTGGTAGAAATTCAACACTTAGCCTAGACTGCAAACTTTTAATATACAAGTCGCTTTTAAAGCCAATATGGTGTTACGGAATTAAACTATGGGGCACTGCTTCAGCTTCAAATGTAGAGAAAATTCAACGAGGGCAAAATAAAATTTTACGCATGATAACATCAGCTCCATGGTACATCAAAAATTCAAATATACATCGTGATTTTAATATGCCACTAGTGGCTGAAGAAATTGCAAAATACGCAGGCAAATATCTAACAAAACTCGAGTCACATCCTAATCCGTTTGCTCGTAATATTTTGAACTTTACTGGACACATCCGCTTAAAAAAGAGAGATACACGGGCTCTAATATTCAACACTCTAGATGATGAAGCTGCTTGAAAACACTTTTTTCTTTTTGTTGCTTATCACTACTTATGTATTATTAATAACTATCACTAAGCTTATGTCCGACATTGGTCGGGCCTAATAACTTTTTTATAGATTTAATATTTGAGTACTTATTGTTAGTTCATATTTGAAGATACAATAAATAAAAAACATGCATTAAAAAAAAAAGATTATTGCTCGTGTTGTCGGCATGTTACAGAAATTTACTTACAAGGAAATTATGTTGTAACCCTGCGTTTACACATGCAAGTACCTTGCATGCAAGCTCTGTGTACGTATTATCAACGAAGATTTCATACAAATGCCCGACTGTCTTGCAAGTTGCTTGTTTGCCTTTTATTGCAGAGTTGTCGATAACATAAAAAAGTTTAATTTTGGGGGAACCAGATAGTATTGAACTTAATTCGGGTTATTTTAATGTTATTTATGTCTAAAAAAATCATTAACCGCTTGATTTATGAATATTTAAAAATATAAATATTAAATTAGCTTTTGAATGTATTTAAAATTAGTAAAAACTCATATAACATTACACTGAAATACAGTTAATTTCTACTAAAGTATTAATAGGGCAACACTGTAAGCTAACTTTCCATTTACTTGCTGCAAGTGAAACAAGTCACTGTCTTGTAAAATTCCTTGGCAGTTGAGTTGGAAGTAGACTGCAAGTGCCGAAAGTGTAGTTGTGTTAGTAAAAGAGTTTGAGTGTATTGAGTTTTTCGAACTTGCACTTGCACGTGTAAACCCTAGGTTAGTTTCGAATGAAAACTTTTAATTTTAATTAATTTGTTTTAAGCTACAATTGAAAATCATAAATATAGAAAAAAGTATATACATATGTATATCAAAAATATTTCGGTCTAAATAATTTAAAAATAATTTATTTAATTTTTAATAAAAAAGTTAATATTGCTCCAGCCTTTTTATAAACGTACTAGTGAACCTTTGGTTGAAATGTCTTAATTGGTCGTAAAAGAACTACTTCATAAATAGTGCTAAGGTCTACTGGTAGATTTTCAATGACAACGCTATGTTATATGTCAATAGCCAGATTATATTGGTTGGGGTACACCTGGTCAGTAGTACTATTGACAATGCAAGGAAATATCGATATCAAAAGTCCCAAAAGAACTACTTAGTCATTAGTGCTGCAGTCTAGTGGTGGATTTTCAGTGGGTGGGGTACACCTGGTCAGTAGTACTACTGACAATGTCACTAGTGAATCGCTCCAATTTCACTATTTACATTTCCTGCAGGGGTATCAACAGTTTTTTGCCACTACTCGGCATCTGAAAATTTTTGAGTTGTGACTGTTTATGATTTAGTGTGCGATATGTAGGTACGTCATATGAATGTCTGATCATGTTGTGGTCGTATGTTGCTTTTTTGTACAGATTTAATGTGTGATTGTTGGTCATTATGTTGCCTACATAATGACCATTTAAGTTCAAATAATACGGCCTTCTTTTCAATTCCATTTGATTGAATACGAATCGAGTGTCATCGAAATTATTTTTGAAGCGTGCGTTTCCATTGACATGATCGGATCGCATGTGAACGTGTGTGATCTTTTTTCACAGCTGGTCTTTTGGCACGTACATACAAATTCTGTTTTTCATGGATTTGCTTGATGTTGAAAATTTAATCTGTCAAAAATTTAAATTGACATGAGTATTTGTGCGGCACTCTTTGGTCATTATTTAATAAATCAATTCCATTAGAGTTGTCTATTATGTATTTTTTTTAACATAATGAGCGTTTCTAAGCATTAATTGATTTTTTCTGTCTTATGTGCTTTAAAAATCCATACGGGCATACATACATATGTACATAAATGCATATACATAGTTACCTCACATCTTAAAAAATGCAGCTGTAAAATATTACGAAGGCGTTTGAAATTGCTTTAATGAAGTTAGGAACATCTGCCAGTTTCATTGTCGGGCACTAATCGAACATCATGTAAACAAATTTACTTCGAACGCTAAAATATTCTCCAAATAAATGTTATTATTTTTAAATATAATTGGGGTATTCAAACGGTAGTGTTAAGGTCAGAACGTCATAATGTTCTAAGCTTTTAAACTAGTTTAAAATACGAATGCTGTGAGCAACCCCTCATATTTTAGTGTGTTAGTTGAAACATAAACAATATGATACAAAACAAATGAGAAAAAATATTTAAAAAAAAAATCAAATAATATACGATTATGCAAAATTATGAGAAAATTATTTAACGGCTTCTATATGTTTCCGAAAATTACTTGCGAATTTTTGCAATATGTAAAACAAAATTTTTTCCAGCATTTGACCTTTTAAAATTTTAAGGCTTTGGAATTTATTTGCAAATTTTCTTAAGTTTTGCGATCAGGTAATTTTTGATAAAACTTATTGCTCTTGTGTGTAATTTTAACAAATTAGGATTGAATTAAGCCACATCATTGTCTGATTGAAGTATTTTTGTTGTTGCAGTTTTTGCCTTTTTTAGGGTTCCGTACACCAAAGGTGAAAAGGAACCCTATTGTTTTCGCTACGCAGTCCGTCTGTACGTCACACGGTATTTTCTCAGGAACCGTAAGAGCTACGGACCTGAAATATGGACATAGTATGTAGAACCTTAGCCGCTACAACAACAAATACATGAGAATTAAAAATTAAAGGGTGTTCCAAAACGAGCAATGAAAAATGTTAAGATCCCATGTAATATACATACAATTGTGTATTGAAACCTGAAATTTGTAAAATTATTGTATTTTTATACAGACTACAACAATTAACACTAAAATTAAAAAAAATTAAAATTAAAGGGTTGTCTGTCCATCAGTTAATGCTATTTTGACTATGTAATTTTGACAACTTGCTATATCTTGTAAACCTTAAGAGGCAAACGCTTGAAATTTTCAAAAACGGTAAGACTAAAAAAAACCGAAAATTATAAAATCGCCAAACCAAGAAAAAAAAATCGCCAAAAATTAAAATAAAATCGCCAAAACGAAAAAAATCACCAAAATTAAAAAAAAATTTCTAACACTAAAATAAATCGCCAAATTCGAAAAAATCGCCAAAATAAAAAAAAATGCCAAAAATCGAAAGAAATCGCCAAAACGCGAAAATGTCGCCAAAACTAAAAAAAGTTTTAAATAAAAAAAAATCAGAAAAATTAAAAAAATCGCCAAAAATAAAAAAAAATCGCCAAAATGAAATAACGCAAAAAACCCGAAAAAATCGCCAAAACAAGGAAATAAATTGTCAAAACTTAAAAAGGAGCCACAACTTAAAAAAATCGCCAAAAACTTGAAATTTTCAAAAACGGTAAAACTAAAAAAAAACGAAAATTATAAAATCGTCAAACCAAAAAGAAAATTGCCAAAAATTAAAAAAATAGCCAAAACGAAAAAAATCGCCAAAATTAAAAAAAAAATTTCTAACACTAAAATAAATCGCCAAATTCGAAAAAATCGCCAAAATAAAAAAAAACGCCAAAAATCGAAAAAAATCGCCAAAAACGTTAAAATGTCGCCAAAACTAAAAAAAAAATTTAAATAAAAAAAATCGCAATAACGAAAAAAATCGCCAAAAATAAAATAAAATCGCCAAAAAGAAAAAAACTCCAAAAACCGAAAAAATCGCCATAACAAGAAAATAAAGTGCTAAAACTAAAAAAAGAGCCAAAACTTAAAAAAATCACCAAAACTGAAAAAACGCAAAAACCGCCAAAACAAAAAAACCGAAAAGACCCCAAAAACGAAAAAAAATGCCAAAACTATATATTACATAGGATGAAGTTTGTATTAAATTACATATCTAGTGTTCGTTCGGAACCCTTCGTGCGCGAGTCAGAGTCGCACTTTACTGAATTTTTACACATTTTCGACTTTTATTTTATGTCACAATTTGCTATCATTTTGGTATTAGCAAGTTTTTGCAAATTTTCAATTTCGCGATTTTTTCCGATTTTTTGCAATTTCTTATATTTTTTGTGTATTTATGTGTTGTTTTAGGGCTTACCATTTTACCGATTTTTAATACATCTGTCTAACTATTTGTGCGAATTTTCATAATTTTGTCAATTTTCTGCGATTTTTGGAATTTTTTAGATCTTTAGGTATTTGTTAGTAATTTTGGAGCTTGTTTGCAATTTTGCAATTTGTAGCAAATTTTTGCAATGAAAGATTGTTCCCAATTCTTTGTTTTTTTTACAGTTTTAAACTTTTTTTAATAAGTATCAGACTTTAATATATTTTTGATGTTACCAAGTTTTTGCGAATTTTCGTAATTGCGGATTTTTAAAAGTTTTTTACATTCCTTACAATTTAAGCATTTTTTAGGTTTTTTTCAATTAAAAAATTATTTGCGAATTTTCGCAAATTTTTTGCACGTGAGATAATTTTTGATTCATAAAATCTACTGAGTTTGCTCGTTTACAGTTTTTGAGGCTTTAGAAATTTTTTGAAGATATTCGCATTTTTGCAAGTTTTCGCGATTTATATGCTGCAAGTCTATACTCGAGTTATTACTTTTTTTGCGGTCTATTTAATCAGCTTTGAGAGATTGTTTCCATTATTTTAATCCCTTGCGAATTTTTTTTGCAATATATAATGATTTGAGTAGAAGTTTGCTAAAGAAAAATGCCACGTATTTAAACGTAAATGGACATTTTGTCGAAAAAGAAAAGTAAAAAGCAAAATAATTAGTTATGACAGTAACAAATACATAGAGTGAAGAATTGTATTAATATAGTACTCCTTTTATATGAAAAAAAATAAAAATAATTTTAAACTGGTTTAAAATGTTAGGACTTTATGACTTTAGGACACCCTTGTGAATACCCCAAATATATAAAAATATATGTATTATTTACTATATCTTCAAAATTGAACTAATAATTATTTTTATTATAAGTATATAGTATATATTTAGATCTTAAATCTTAATATAATTAATTAAGGCCCACCACTGCCGGACATAAACTTAGTGATAGTAATTAAGCCCCGTTCAGACTATTATACAAGTATTAATACTTTCATCAAATTTTACGACACAGAAATCTAAATACATTCGTTGCGACTGTCAAAAAAATCTAACGTAAAATCACATATTGTGTTCAGACCATCACACTTCAAATCAAATGTGTAATGCTAGTAGAAAACAAAACAGCTGTTCAATGAAAATGTCTGTGTTATTCATTTACTAGCGGCGGCAAAACGGTTTCATGCAGGCGGGCACGTGCCGACACTTGAAAAAATTCAGCAGTTAAAAATATTCTATGTAAATAACAGAAAAAAATTTAAGAAAATATATTACAAAAACGTTAAAAAATTACGTCAACGAAATATACTTCCATACGATTCACTTATTCAAAATTTTGAGCCGATATACATATGACAAAACATTACATCAATGACGACATGCTATTGGCGGCGAAACAGCCGACTTGGAAGTTTGGTTTGTGTGAAAATGCAACCCTGATCTAATGAAAAGTATTATCGTTTCTAAAAACGAAAAAGTCTTATGGGATATCAAAATTTTTATCGTATTATTTGCCACTTTGATGACATTTTGCGTTCAGACTATCACACTTGCACGTATTATTTGAATTTTTGACAAGTATAAATACAAAGTATAATAGTCTGAACGCGGCTTTAATAATACATAAGAGTCATGCTAAGCAAAGTATTTTCAAAAAGTTCCTTCTGGAGCGTTGCATTTTAGAGCCCTTGTGTACCTTTTTTTAAAGCGGATGTGTCCATCCCCCGTATTCTGTAACTCGATAAGTCTAGAGCTAAATTCAATAGCTAAAATGCAGAACAAATAGAAAATTAAACATTTTTGGCGATGGCACAAAACACTAAAATTTCGTCGGATTAAATTTTTGAGCAAATTCTGATTGAAAATTACGTTTGAAAATTTTATTCGTAGCCGAAAATTGATAAATCGACTTTATAGAACTTTAGCAAATTGCAGAATACGTGAGCAGGGCTGTCAGATACGGCGATTTTGCTCCAAACGTGAACATTTTTCAACTTGTTTGGCTTCCAAATTTTTGGTTTGGCGACATGGCGATTTTTCTGGCGATTATTATGGCTATTTTTATAACAAAATTGAACTTCAAAATTTTTCTAATTCAGGAAAATTAGTTTGTTGAAGGAGTAGTTTCAAAAATAAGTCCTACAAAAATTCGTCTGCAAGAAATTAAAACAATTTGATTTTGATAATATTTCTTATATTAATTATAGTCATTAATGCATTTTGAATTTGGATGAGAAAAATAAACAAGAAATAATTTTTGGCAATTTTATTTCTAATTTTGGCAATTTTCTGATAAATTTTGATACGATCATTTTATAAAAATTTATATTAAAAAATGTTATATAAAACAAATTTACTGTCACATATTTCCTGAGAAAAACTACAAAAACAGATTTTTGGCGACTTTTGGTGATTTTTAAAATCAATTTGGCGAATTAGGTCGGAATAAATCTGACAACCCTGGATGTGTGCAGTAAAGTTCAAGTTATTACGAGCAAGCGGATTAGAATGTGACTCGAGTTTTGTTAAATATTTGCCTACGTATTTTCCAATTTCTCCAGCCACTTGTGGCATTTTTAAATGACGATGCAAATTTGAGTTTTTTATGTACCGTGGAGCCGTAATTTATGTTTTATTTGTGTTAGCTTATAGTCAATGTGGTGTTTCCATGTAATCCGTCGATCAATGTGTATACCAAAGTATTTCACCTGTTTATTGAAAATTAAAGTATATTGAAAATTAAAGTAAGTAAATTGTTGTCCATACATATATCATTGACAGCTAGAACGTGTCATTTTCGTTTTCATAGCATATTTTCACAATTTCACAGATTGCGATTCTGGTTTATACCCTTTTCACACTCACTCACATCCATGGTACAATTATACTAGGTACATGCAGGACTACAACAAAATTACAACACCAAGAAACACATTCATTTTGTTGGTATAAACAAACGAATAATTGTCAGAAACAGATGCCTTTTGTTTATAAAAATAACAATTACAGGGTAACTAAAGTACAATTGCAGACGCGGCATTCATGCATGATTATTGTTATTCAGTGTTGCCAATCTGTGTGTTAGACAGTGTGTAATTTCTACTCACATGTGTAGGCCATGTAATTAAATTCTTGTATAACCTGTGTGTAATTCTACTTTGGGTTCTATTTTTATTTATTTTTGTTTTAATTTTAACCTACACAAAAGATGTGTAGCACAATTTTCTTCGATGTGTAATTGGAGACACAGCGATGTGTAAATTCATTCACTGTAATCATTTTATTCACACCCATACACTAACATTTTCGCAGCTTATAAACAAAGTTTGACAACTATTTGCATTGTATACATTAACAGGCTGGGCTTGTGCATGTACCTGTTATAATTGTATCATGCTCACATCTTTGAGGAATGCGTGGAATATGTTGAAAATTGAAAAAACCTCTTCACATTACAACATCTTTCATCTGTCATGTATTATAGTACTATTTTTACGAGTGTGAGCAAATTAATTAAATAATAAAATGCAATTTAAAAATTCAGTAGAAATTAATTTAATTGCTGCTCCTGAGGAGTAGAAACAAATAATGCTACAATATGCAGAATTAGTAGAAATTATGCCAGCGGACAATGATGATGAGGAAATATTACAAACTTTAACCGCAAAGATTTCGCGTAGACATTTGCAACTACTTTTATGTAATTTATTTCGATTTGGAAAAATATATACAAGATTCTTTTATATACATACATATACATATGTACATATATAATAAAATCTTGGAGTAGTTACGGATGTATATTAGAGTAGCCGTTAATTGTATGGAGACTTTTTTGGATTTCTTCTACTCTCACCCCCCCCAATCAGTTCAGTTTTATGTAAAAAAAATAGAAAAAAATTTCATACCGATAAGTTGCGTTTTAGGGGGTGCGTCCGGACCTCAAAGTTGGCCTTCAACCTATTTATGTATGTAAGAATATGATATATGGCAATATTCTAGCTCTTCGGGACAACAACATTAGTCTCACAGAAAGTTTTTTGCTTAAAGTAATATTCTAGAAAATAATGAGGAAAATAGCTAAAATACCCATACCAATTTTATGTAACAAAATTATATTTTTATGTTTATATGAAATTTTTTATTTTAAGCATAAGAGCTTATATATATTAAATTATGTCATACATATACATACATATAGCCAAAATAAAACTAAACAAAGAAAAAAAAATTACCTTGAATATATCGTCGTCGATGTAAGAGCCATTTTTTCAAAATTGAATTTTTTGGTTTTTACGATAGAAAATAGCATTTTCCACCCGAGTGCATTCTCATCTTGACAGCTTTGTATGAAAAAACAAAAATTAAAGCCATTTCCAAAACCTCGTAAACGCCATACAAAATGACATTTGCATGAAAAACGAATGACTTTCATATCTAAAGTTGGAAATAAAAAAAATTTTTCCCAAAAAGGTTCTACACCCTCCACAGTGTCACAAAGAAATGGTTTGTAAAAAAAAAATTTGTTTAAAAACATATTTACAAGGAAATTAAGTTTTTCTCGTTTTCTGAAAAATGAGTCGCTGGCTCTTACGTGGTTTAAGAAGAAAGGCGACGATATGGGCTTGAGGGCCAACTTTGAGGGCCGGACGCACCCCCTAAAACACAAATTATCGGAATGAATTTTTTTTTGTATTTTTTTACGTAAAACTGAACCGATTTTGGGGGGTAAGAGTAGAAGAAATAAAAATAAAAAATAAAAAAATGGCCACCCTAATATATATACACAGAGAAAACAGATTCGTTGAGACAACCGAATTTGTTACCAATTGAATTTTGGCGGTTGCACCAACTATCATGGAATTCTGGTATAACGACTGCAATTTTCTTGTAATACAACTATATTTTTAATTATTACCACTAACCCAATAGTTGCAACAGCAGATAAAATTGGTTAACAGAGAAAACAAATTGGTTGAGAAACCCGAACTAGTTGCCAATCGAATTAATATAATTCTGGTATAACGACTGCAATTTTCTTGTGGTACAACTATATAATTCCAAACTGTAAAAAGAAATTCGGTGGCACCTACACACATACACATGTATGTATGTATGTATATGCCCTTAATTATGAAAGTGAACTAAGTCATATGCATTTTTACTCTAACTACTAAATAAATCTTAAACAACTTCAATAAATATTAAATAAATTTATATTAGCCGAGACTAGTACAACTTTAAATTAAAATGTTGCACATTTGTTTAACCCTGCACTATCATACTTCGTCGAAATGACGACGCGCGATTTTATTTTCGATTTAAAACATATTTTTTGTGATTGTTTTTGTTTCGTTTTTCGTATGGAGTTAGCCGCTAATATCAGTTACTCGAAACTAATGTTGCTTTTTTAGTTTAATAAATTTATTATAAGAAACTACAAGACTTAATGGAAAAAAATGTGTAATATTTCATACAATTGATGCTATAAATGCTATGTTTTAAGAAAAAATGCCAATTGATAGAAGTCTGTGAAATGTTAATTTTACGTTAAACGATTAAAAGAAATTATGATAATTAAAAACTAGCTAAATATCAATAATAAATCTATTTTCGTACTTATTTTTGCTCAAGACGTTTTTTATTGGCTCTTGAAATAGGTCGTAGTCGATTCGACGAAGTATGACGTTTGCGATATAAAAATAAGTATGATATTCTAGGGTTAAATGTAATCTACAAAATTTCTCGACCAAAGAAATTTATGACTTAGACCACTTTCATAATAAATTTCACATACATATGTATGTCTGTAAGTATGTTGTTCCATTTCTTCATTTATGTTAACTTCATGCCAGTTTTTCGTTATACATAATGCTGATAGTCTTTTGTTATTTACTTATAAAAAAATTTATTTAACAATAATAGACAATTGTTAATACGAACCGATTAATCGGTTGGGAATATCAATCAAACCTTAATATTTAATTTTAATTTGCTGCTATTAACTATGATGGTTACATTAACATCTAGTTAGTTGCAACAACTGATAGAAAGTGTTTATTTTAACGTAAATGTAGACGGACAATTTTTTTAGTTGCCAATACCGAAAATTGGTACTAAAATCCAACTCCTAATATTTTATTCGGTTGTGCTAATCAATCAGTTAATTAGTCATGACAAAAGCATACGCTCGGTTGATGCAATCAATTTAAGTATTGTCACAATCATATCTTTGTTACAATTATGCCCTTATGGCAATGAACATGGATAGTTTTTTTGGATTAACAGAAAATTGATAGCGTGAACTGAAATATAGTTAATGCAAATGATATTTTATTGGACTAATCGTTTTCCAACCAATCTTTTTTCTGGGTGTAGTTGTACACATTTTTTCTAGTGATGACACTAAAATAATCGAAAGATGTTGAATGTAACAAAGTGAGATGGGAACATCTTTTGAAGATGTTCAATGACGTTGAACATTCAGCTCTGTATAATTCTTTGGGAAGATGTTATCATTTTGGCAAATTGATGAAAGATGAAAGATGTGAGTAAGTTTGAAAAGGCTATAAATATTTCAATTTTGTTTTAAGTTTTTCACTGAACTAGAATCAAAAACACTATGAAAAGATTTTCATTTTACATTCTTAAAGAACCATAATCGACCCCCTGGAAAGTACTAAATTAAGTACTGTCACATTATTATATAAATAGTAATATAATAATAAATAAATAGTAATGAAATAACATTTATTACAGTCTTTACTATGCGCATAAAATAATTAGATAAATAAGAGGCACTCTTTACTTTGTAAGCCATTAAAAGCGTACCTATGTACCTACCCATTACAAAATCTCGAAAAGTTTTTTCTGCGTTTTTCTATTTTATTAAATTTACGCAATATTTTTTACATATAAAAAAATGATTGCTAATTACGAGATTAAAGAAGGTACAATATCCAAAAGAGTATGAATACTAATATAATGAAACTAAGTGAATTTAGGGTAAATTGTGGTATGAATCACTAAGTTTTTAATAGTACGTTATGACAACTTTTCAATAAAAGCAAAAATGCAACTCGAGCTCGCACTGTCTGAACATTTTGTTGTTATTATTTCTAGAGAACTTGCAGTTCAAAACTGCCTTTCAATTAACACCTGATGGGAGTTACAGAAAGTAAACCACTTAAGGTATGATCACACTTTACAAATATTTTTGACTGTACCTCGAGAATTAATTTGTTTTTCAAATCATTACGCTTGTACAAATTACGCTTGGAAAAATACCTAAATTACTTGAATATTTACAACTGAAATTAAAAAACCTGTTAATAATACATATATGTACATTAGGCTGGCCGTTATTTTTTTTCTTCTTTTAAAATTTTTAATTTTTGTTATGTTAAATGTAACCACTATTGCACTTAATATGTTCTATATAAAAGTACGCAATCAACCTATAAGCATTTATTTTTTTTTCAACGCATCATATTAGTCTGTACGTGCGTGCAAAGTATTATTTTGTGTTACACGCACTTATACCTGTCAGCAGTTATCTCTACCGTTTATTTTTGCTACACTCGACAATTTTTTGTAAATTTACAGTTTAAAGTTTTTTAAATAAAGGGTGTTTTTTATTGAGGTATAGAACTTTAAGTTGGCATCACTTTTTTAACTGGCGGCCATTTTGTCAGCTGTCAAGTGATTAATATTTAGTTTGGTTTGCCATTTCATCATAAACAGGTTGACAAAAGAACAACGCTTGCAAATCGTGCAAATTTATTTCGAAAATAATGGTTCAGTTCGCGAAGTTTACCGCAAGCTCCGTCCATTTTATGGTCGACATAAATGTCCATCAGAGCAATTAATTCGGTTAACCATGGATCGTTTTCGCACTACGTTTACTCTATGTGATAATACGCATCCGCAGAGACGTCGAACAGTGCGCACCGAAGAAACAATTGCCGCTGTAGAGCAAAGTGTTGAAGAGGACCCGAATGAATCGATTCGCCACCGTGCACAGCAATTGGATCCGACTAACCGACTATTTTGTTCCCGAATTGGATGGCATGAATTTGGATGAGTTGTGGTTCCAACAAGACGGCGCTACATGCCACACAGCGCACGTCACAATCGATTTATTGAAGGAAACATTCGATGAGCGCATAATTTCGCGGAATGTACCTGTCAATTGGCCACCAAGATCGTGTGATTTGACACCATTGGATTATTTTCTTTGGGGATATGTGAAGTCGCTCGTCTACGCCAACAAACCAGAAACGTTAGGGGACTTGGAAGCCAACATTCGTGGCGTTATTGCCAACATACGGCCCCATATGCTCGAAAAAGTGGTTGAAAATTGGACCTGTAGAATTAGCTTTATTCGAGCCAGCCGCGGCGGCCACATGCCCGAAATCATATTTAAACATTAATGGCATAAAATTATCCTTCCAATAAAGCCAAATTGATGGACATTAAAACGATTTTCTTGTGTTTTATTTCAATTCGAAGTTCTATACCCCTCAAAAAAACACCCTATATATATTTGAGCATCAGGTATCTAATTTAATTTGCAGTTATTTTTATATTAGTATATTTAGTATACTTTTTTTGTTATGAAATATATTGAAAAATTTACTTTAGCTAGAGCTATAAAAAAAGTTCCAAACAGTTCCACTACTCTTCTTTATAAGTTAAAAAATACAACTACTAAAAAGTGCAAAAAAAGTCAAGTGGTGGTCCCCCCCTTTCCCCTTTCAATTAATAGAGCATATTTTACTTAGGTAGTACACCTAATTCCCGCGTAATAAGTTTTAAGCGAATTCGATAATTTTTTTAAAAATTGCACGCTACATTGTATCCGCCATTTTGAATTTTTAAAAATTAGCATCAGATTCGTAATCAGCGACCTCAAGAAACCCCCTGTGATAAGTTTTAAGCGAATTCGATCATTTTTTTTTTGAATTGTCCGCCATATTGGATTCGCCATTTTAAATTTTTAAAACTGACATCATATTCGTAATCAAAGACCCTAAAAAGCTTGAGGTACATAGTTTTATGAAAATCTATTGAATCCATATGAAGCAAATAATTTTGTCGTACTAAATTTTCAATTTGTTCCTGTGTGCACCGGTTGAAAATTTTTGTAATTATAATGAAAAATATATTAGGCATATTTTTTAATACAATAGCATTTATTCCATCTAATCCGGGAGATTTTGACTTTTTTAAGGATTTCACAAAATTTTTAACTTCTTCCTTTGTTGTTAAATGCTGTTGTATGCTTTCAGGTATTCCTTGGTTGTTTAGCAATTTAATATGTTTGTTAACTACATTTTCTTCTGTAGATGGCATATTGAGCGTTGTTTTATGGATGTTTTCAAACGCCTCCGCAATGATATTAGCCCTTTCTTTATTATTGTATACTTTAACGTCATCTATTGTTAAGTAGCTGAATGTATTCTTACTGCCTTTAGTTATGGCGTTTTCTTTTCTGAGCAATATGCTGCATTTATGTTGCCTTTTACATTTCTTTGTTCTTTTCTGAAAAGTATGTATTATTTTAAAAATTTAACGCGTTCTTTTCCCATGATGTTACCCTTAAAAAGAAGAAAAATGCTACATGTCAACAGTCATTTGCATTAAAGGGGCATGAGTGCAGCATTATATTAACAGCTGTTTTTGTTATTGTCTATGAAAAAAATAAATAATTTTCTAGTTCGCGATTGTTTTATGCCGAAACTTGTTGGAAAATTGTTCTTTTGTAAACGTAAAATATGCAACACTTCTTAAAAATCAGGTGAGCATTAAAAAATATTGTCAAATCACATGTAGCATATATGTTACACTTTTCTTTTAGAAAAGAAAACACCATTAGCTTCCAAAACTTTTTGCTGCCAACTGGCAACCTCTTTATGTAATATACATACGTTTATACATATTTCTTTGGCCGATTAACTATAAAGTTTGCTGTGAGAGTTTCCTGTATCAAGTGCACTTCGTAACAACAGGAATTTTTTTCGAGGCTTCTTGTACAATGTAAGTAATCTTTGATAACACCTGTTCTATATTCGAAACAGTCAATACTGCCGATAAAAGATTGTTATTATTTATATTATTTTGTACCCATCTTCCTATTTATTTCCAGTTTGCCAATTTATATTGCGGAATTAGAGCCATGCTTTCAGCAAAAAGAGCCGGCCACTTTACATGAGATAGGAGTGTGATCCGAGTTGAGTAATCCCGGATGCGATTCAACAGGCGAAAATTGTAGACTAGAATTCGAAAGTAGAATATCCACAACCAACGGTTGTTTTGGGATTGCATTCTGACTAAATGGTGTATGTATATGTATTTGGATAATTGTCTATGCTGATTTTGTCGTTGTAGTCCAATTAAACTAATTTCTATTTCGTTGGCTACAATGAGAAAATTCAGTGTTGCCAGTATAATACAAAATGTAGAATGAATGATTTTGTACAATTATTTCATATCATTTAACAGAAACAATATCCAAAAATTGATGTAAAGAATAAATTGATTAATTTTTGTACTTTTACGTGAAATAAGTAAAAAAGAGTAAATTAAAAGAGTAATTAATTTTTATAAATGCAAAATATATGAAAGTGGCAATACTGAACTATGTTTTTGTACTTGAATATCAGCTGCAGATGGTGCTGCTGCCGTCTCCAAAATAATTAAGTAGCCGGCTACGAGGCGACAAATGCTGCTAGCGGCATTTGAAGTCGTGTGTTCGTGTGGCCTGCTGTGCTGAATGTGTTTAATGCATAAGTATTGAAAGCTTAGTAGGATTTGGGACTGACAACTGTTCGGTTATGATGGGGAATGTTTGCCTAGAGGCATTCACAATTTCTTAAAAGGAATAAATGATTTGCACCAGTTCATGTCCAAAAGATGATTTTATACATTTTCGGAAATATTTCAACTCTGAACTTCATCTAATTTTTAAGTATTCCCGAAAACATTGGTGGTCTCAAGAAGCTGTTGCAGATAGAGTCCTTGAACAGTGGGGTGCAATGATGAAACTTAATTTATATGAAATAGTTTGATGGATGATATAAGCAAGATGTATGTTTGTTTTTTGTTATCTTCTTAAAATAATAAATGACATTACGTTTAATTCGTCATTCGTCTCAATATTTTTTAAACAAACAATACATTAATGATGATCATGTTGATAATATAGATCTAAATTCACACCATTTTCCAGCGGAAGAAATTTATTGCGGTGTTGAAATGAACTATTAATAATCAAAACTTAGTTTTCCAACATAAAGTTATAGAATACGAAAATAAAATAAAGTCTTTTTACATTTATTTTATGTCACATTTGAATACTAAGTATAACTTCAAGGACTATTATTGGAATTGGTTTCAAAAGTTTGTACCAGAAAATGTTGTATGTAAGTGGTGACATGATATTATTCATTTTCTAATACAAATACTTCCAAACAAAACAAAATACGCTAAAAAAATTTGAAGTGAATACAATTCCATATCAGACTTAAATATTTAAAAAATTCAGGAACTTAAGCAAGGTTTATAAACATAAGGCCAATGAGAGTCATTAGGATTCTGTCGGTTTTACAATTATAATAAATACTTGATATAAACATACTTTGAACCCAAGTGTGGCTGAGTTTTGGAAATATTCTCCGACATCGTAAAAAATAGTTTCATTGAACAAGTTTTTAGTAATATTCATCGAATCGTGCAATGTATTCTTTCTTTTCTGCGCCCTTCATCAAATGTGGAAATAATATTTTCAGTTCGAAATTTGACCAAAAGTAAAATGAGAAGTAGACTGTAATTAAATAAAAATAAATAAAAATAAAAAATTTAGCATCTTCAATACATGCTAAATACTGTTTGAAGTCTAACCCCTATATTTATAAAAAAAAATAAAATGCGTTTGAAATCCATTTTAAGAAAATTTTGTATGAAAAATTTGAAATAAAATACTTTTGAAATTCATTTTAAATTTTATGAATATGGGTGGGGGTAACAATACATCTTTTTTATATTAGTAATGCATATAAAATGCTAAACAAAAAATGAATTCTGTTATACCGATAGAATCTTTGTTGAATAAAACTAAATAGCTTACAATTATTATTACATTTACCGTGTACGAATTTAAATAACTCATTAGTGCATACATATATTAATCATATAACAAAGCAAAAGCCATATATATTTGTGACTTAATATATACATATGTTTCGAAAAGTTAATTTGTCTTTTAAATTAGTTTAGAATTATAGTCTTTACGTACATATGTATATCCTTTAGATTACACACTATAAATGAACATTTAGTGCCAATATTTAAATTATATAAAAAATCTTTGGCGCTATTCAAGTGATTTTTGCACTATTTAGAAAGAAATACGGTACGAAATCAAAATTTCCAATTCCCATCACTGGCTCTAGTCATTGCCAAGCTGCTGAAGTGTGCACATGTGCAATCTCGTTAGACGTGTGTAAGTATGTTTTTTTTTAAGTTTGTGTTCGTCAAATCGACGATTGATCTCTGTGCCTCTTGCACTAAATGACTGAAAATTACAACCAAACTAAGTTTATTTAGTCGAAATTTAATAATTTTTTATTTTAAATACCGCCTTTTGTGAATTTTTTTTACTATTTAAAAAAAAGTAAAAAACAACTTAATGTAATTTTTTTGCTTATTAGTTTTAAGTTGCATTGAAATAAGCAAACTTTATGTTTAATACGAATAAAAACTAAATTGTTTTTCCAATAAAACCAAAATTGTATATATTTTTTTAATTGGGAGCGTTTGGGGCCAGATAAAAAATGCACTTCGTCGATTCGACGAAGAAAGTGCTATATAGGTATAAAAATAAGAAAGAGCATCTAGGGTTAACTGTAATTAAAATTTTTCGGTTGAATATGACATTATTTGTAATAAAAGAACACAAAAATACTATGTCGGCAGAAAATTTGAAAACAAAAACGAAAAGTGTGCTCATTGAAATTGCTGTCAGTTGTTTTTTTGCCTATAAATTGAACACACAATTGGAAAGAAAATTTGAAGTCAAAGTTGAATCATATTCTAAAAATATGAATGTATTAGTGAAAAGGTGTGAATGTATTGAAATTTGAAAGGCAAAACTTGATCGTGTAACCCTCAAGTTAGCACGAAATTATATTACTCTACCTAAGTATGTTTAACTATTCTTGCTTATCTTTTACGATTATCACATTAATTATTTTTACTTATTCGATGG
The DNA here is from genome assembly GCA_949987645.1 of Tachina grossa. Classification (NCBI taxonomy): domain Eukaryota; kingdom Metazoa; phylum Arthropoda; class Insecta; order Diptera; family Tachinidae; genus Tachina; species Tachina grossa. Next base: position 127,079,683 of record OX465276.1, on the reverse strand, counting down.
ATGTACCGTCGGTGCATACACTTAAGTATTATAGTAGTGGCTATTATGTTACATTGTTTTTGCTTTCAAATAAGTTCAGTAATTTCAATTCTTATTAAATGAAATATTTTTATTAATTAATATTTTTATTAATTGTCAGGAAGAGACGAGTTTCCTATGTTTAAAAATTATTCTTTTTATATTGATAAACTGACTTTTTTATAACGTAGGTAAATAAGTGTCATAAAATTTAGTGATGGTTAAAAAATATAAGGGCCTAATTTTGTAAATCGCAACGACAAGCCTTGACAAATTTTATATGAAAAAAATTTAAATTACAAAAACAAAATACACACAAAATTTGTCAACGCTAAAGCTACGGTCACATATATAAAATATTTTCCTGAAACATGTTTGCTCATATTTGTCTTAAAATTTTTCTATGTTTGTTTAATGGTCACATTAGCACAAACTATTTCACAAAATTTGTTTTCTCAAACAGCTATGAAACAGTTTTAAACCAAATAGGAGCAAACATGTTTTCCTTGCGGTCACACTTGAACAAAAATTTTCTATAGTAATTTGTTTGAAGAAACAGTCAATATATATAATTTTGTTTTCTTAAAAAAAAAACATTAATAACTACAAATTTCTGTAAAAAAATAAGTTTGTGTTATCATAAAACATCGATATGGAGAATTGTGAAACTTTATTTGTATTGAGTTGTGGAGCAGCTACTTTATTAGTTCTAGAGGAAGACGAAAAAATAAGAGAAAGAAAAGGCAATGGGTGCGTAAGTGGGTGCAACGCCGAAAAGAGGAGGGATGTTGTGCAAAATTACTGTTACGTTCTGAAACTCCAGAGAGTTGTACAAAAACTTTTTAAGGATGAACTCAACATATTTTGATTATTTGGTAAGTACAAGATAGTTTCAGTAAGAAATATTGAAATATACAACATACATATATATTTATTGATAGTTGCCCCGCTTATACAGAAGAAAGAAACAAAGTTTCGTAAGCCAATATCCCACACTGAACGCTTAATTGTTACTCTTCGTTACCTAGCCACTGGAGAGAGTTTTAGATCTCTCCAATATGTTTTTCGCATTTCCCATAATACTATTTCAGGAATTATTCCTGATGTTTGCGATGCCTTGTATAAAGTGTTACAGCCGAATTATTTAAAGGTTTAAACATTAATTGGACTTTCGTGTTAAATTTGTAAATATATGTAATTTAATTTCTACATATATTAAAATAAATAATTTAATTTTTGAATATAATAATATAATTTATAAAATAATTTTAGTTCAATTCAAAGGCAGTAAATGTATTTGAAACAAAAAAAAAATTCTTTAAAATATTATTACTATTGCTTTTACCACAGGTCACAATATATAAAAACTCCAGAAAATAAACCACCAAATTATTTAATATTTTGCATTATATTGTTGCTCATATATATTTGTTTTTGGCGATTTCATTTATAATTTATTTTTAAATGTTTCAACACTCTAGCAGCAGCTGTTATTTGCCACTGTTTGTTCTTACAAAAACTTTGTAAGATCAAACAATTATTTGCCCAAAAAAGTGGAAAATATTTCACACAGGGTGGTCACATTAGAGAAACTTTTATTTGCTACCAAATAAATTTGTTTTCTCAAAATCTTGTTTTCACCCTAAAAATATTTGATGGTCACATTACAGCAAAGAAATATTTGATATTTTCGGGCAAATGTTTCATAAGTGTGACCGCAGCTTAAGCGTTGCGTTTTACAAAATTAGGCCCTAATTGTAAAAAAATAAACCTTTAAAAAACTGATTATTCATCGAAAACGAATCGGTCTGACAAAAAATCTCGCCTATCTTTTTGATATAAACAAACTTAAACACATTTGTGAACATTTAAATTAATGTTTCTAAAGTTATAACCACACATGTTTATTTGTAAAAGTATTAAATTGTTTGTTTGTTTTGATTTCCATAAATACATATGTATGTGATTCAAAGTCAAGTGAATTTAGAAAATCAATGCATGAAAGTGCAATCAGACGCAATCAGACTGCAGCCATAGAAAGCAGCCGTTCGAACCAAACTAAAGAACAACACTGTATTTGATTATAGGTGACTCGCCATAACGCCACAGCTATTACCATAGAAACTAATTGAATTTTGGTTTTGTTATTGCTATGGCGTTATGCCCATGTCACGTCTAATTGCATCTTTAAGTACAAGCATAAATTCACAACTTATCTGACATGAAAGTTTTGTAGAGGCACGCACTCATCTCCACTGCAATCACTTATACGGTAATTATGGTGCTTAACTGAATTACAGTTACTTTTACCTCTAATAGATCATTTGCTTGCGATATGATAAATATTTTACTAGAAAACTTTACAAAATTTAAAATTAATTGATACTGTTGTGCACGTAACATATGAGTACGTATGCCCATATGCATGTACATATGTACTTACGGCCAATGTACCAGACGGACAAGCAACCAAAAAACAGCAACAACAACCGACAACCAACAATATCAGTTAAACAATATCGAAAATCAATTGCATTCGAAATAAACGGCGACGTCACATTAACTGCCATGTAAAATTTGAAATCATGAAAAAACACATAAAAAAATTTCTTTTGGAGGAAAAAAAATAAAATTGAAACAAAATGAAAACTTTCTACAAATTTGTTTTGGATCTAACAAATGATCATGCAAGTAAACTTTATTTTTTGTACGTTACTTTTATGGGATTTAATGGCGTGTTATTTTTTTTTTTCTCTTTGGAAAAGAGGGAGGAAGGTTGCATTTCCATTTGAAATGTTTGCATGTCATGTATTATTTTACAATACATTGAAAAGAACAATACAAATACAATTAAATTAAACTAAAAGAAAAAAATAACACGCTGATTTACGCAACTTTCTCATTTAATATTCAACAAAATATTGAAAACCCATAAAAGCAAAAAAAAAAACAAAAATATGGAAAAAGTGTTCAGAAGAAAAACAATGAAAACCAGCCTACAGCGAGCAAACGAGATGTGATGTATTTTTCTACCACAAAAACGACTTTAAAAGTACTAAAACCAACCACAACAACACCAACTGACAATACAACAATTTATCAAATTTTGGTAATGAACTTTTGTTAAAAGTAAAGTTCAAATCTAAATAACTGCTGAAGCAACATCCAAATTACTCGCGTGTAAATTATTTTCTTTCGTTTTGCTGTTTGGTTTAATATTTTCTGATGTTGGGGCTTTAAATCAAAATAAATTCATGAACTTTTTGTTCGTGGTCGCAAGAGATGCAGATTAAGTTTACCATAACACTTTGTGACGAAAAAAAACGCCACTGCTTGCTTAATGATTCGATTATCAGATACATTAGAGATTGCCTATATGGTATGCTCTTGAATATAAAGTCAATACGAGTATCTACACACTTCTACAATTCTGAATAAAAACATATCTCAGCATTCCTTTTTAATTGTGTTCTAAATTTAGGAATCAGGGATGGAAAATGGCTTTTATAATTTTCTACCATCTATGAAAACAAAATGTACTTTTTAGACAATGGAGGTACCATTTTTTTAATTAATATTAAAAAAGACAAACTTAACAAAAATTTTAATATAGTGTAATGTACATACATACATACATTATTTACTTTTCAGTATATATTGATCAGCTATTACACCATTCTATTTAAAAAATGTCGTACAACTTGGTGAAATAAAAATTGATCTTGATAAAATTATGATAATCCGCGCCTACTCCTATTGCATTTCCAAATTAACGGAATATACATTATTAAGAATATGTTATGTCATTAAAATGGTTCATTAAAAAATGGGGTTTTAAGTCCTGATAAAAGAACTGTTATACTTGAAGTTTTTTGATTTAGCCTCCATGTCACACAATATAAAATGATAATAAGAGATTTAAAGATTATATGAATTTCTGTTCCAAAATATTCTTGAAGTTTTATTAAATAATCTCTTTCGATTATCTCTATTTCATTAGAAATACTATATTTAGCAGCAGCTGACGAACGATCTCGAATATAGTATGTGGCAAATACATTCATTTGTATACAAATGTGAGATTATATTTTGAATCTATTTTATGTAAAAAAATCATTCATGACATGACCACCAAAACTTCGAACAACTGTCAGTATTTTCGGAACAGTACAGTCCACTCTTTTATCTATAACTATAAAATAGTAATTATTTTTGTAGAAATTACGTACTTTCTGGCAGAGTTCAACTTGTGAATATTGACCGACTTTCGTTTAGATTTTTAAATTGTACCAAATATGTCGCGGTAGTACCACGGTACCAAGAAGATCGAAAATGTACCAAAAAAGTAAAATTGTACCATAAATTCCATCCCTGTTAGGAATTTAAAAATTTACTAGACACAGAAGGAGCTTCACTTGATGTCTGCAGGGAAGATTAGAGGATTTCGACTACGCAGACGATATCTACCATGAGTAATGTAGGCCTAAAGGTTAACATAAAAAACCGAAAGTAATGCGTCTTAATGTTGCGAACCGTTAGTGATTCAACTGATCGAAGATGTTAATTATTTCTTCTACTTGGGAAGTCTTACAGAAAATACAGGTGGATGAAAGCAAAATATTTTCAACCGCATTAATAAATTTCGGGAGGCATTTGGATATTTAAGTCCTGTATGGGCATCAACTATAATATCGCAATAGTAGAAACTGTTTAAACACTAATGTTAAGTCTATATTTCTCTACCGCTGTATTTGAAAATAACCCAGCAAAAAATTATACATTACCATTAGAACTACTTGCCATATAATGATTTACTTTTCTGATTGCCAATTTTTATTACTCGCCTTCAAATCATAAAACTACATAAAACTTTAAAAAAATGATGTACAAGTTGCTTAATGAAGATAATGAATTTTTTTTTAGATTTAATGGATTACGTGAACAGGTTGCCAAATTAAAAAAGTAAGTACTTCTCAAAAATCTATTATATTAGCCTCACGCCTTGTTAAAACCATTAAGTTGGTAATCCAGTAGGGAAGAGCTTCCACCAAAAATGCTTAATTCCAAACTCGATTACCTTTTTTGAAATTTTTTTGTTGGGAAGTATCTACGGAAAATTTTGCGCATATTTTGGCCCAGAACTATTACGAACAATCGCGTTTATTCGAAAACACAAAAATAACCAATCTATCTTGAAATTTAAAGGTAAATATGGATGAACAGGCAACAGGAACCTATACATTCAGCTTAAGTATAAATGAATTAAAAGCTCCTGCTGTAAATAGAATAATAAAATGTGGCCATATTTTCCCCACATTAGTAAAAGGAATAAATATATATTAGACCACCCAAATTGCCGAAATTATTTATTTTATTTCCATCACGGGCAGTTTCTAATAGACTGGCCATAAAAAATCACAGGTGTATAAAAATTGCATCGATTGACATGGTGCCAATATAAAATTTTTTCAATCAATTTTATTTCAGCTTAAAGGTATTCTTCTATTCCATGATAAGCTCTCTGAATGTAGATTTATCTCTTCTTCGCGTGCCTTGAGGATTCCAATGGAAAGCTTCCCTACATATCGTCCCTACCACGTCAAACTACCCAATATGTAAATTTGAACTTTTCAGAAGAGCGCGAAGACCCACCAATTATGAATTTAAAGTCAGCGTATTCCTAAAAATGTCAGGCTTAAAATATTTCTTATTGAGTTATATATTGTCCGTGAGAATTTCAGCATTTCGAAACGAAGCATATCGTAAGAATTATTATGGTACTAAGATAGCGAATCTAAAAAACCAATTTTGCATATTGGACAGTTTGCCGTGGTAGGGACGATATATCACTGGATGGCTCACGTAGCACATGTCATATAAATCTTCATTTATTTTCACGAATTTCAATATCAGTGGGTTTTATATTGCTTCTGCGGTATAACTTCGCATTGGATATGCAGTTGCGTAGCCATCATATGTCTGTCGACAAAGGTTTGCAGCTTATTGTTGATTTCAGCAGACGTCAGCCAAGTTTTGTATCCATAAAGTAATACTGAGAGGACATTGCTTTTGAAGAGACATTCTTTTTGCTGCTGATTTGATTACTTTTATATAGGCCAGCAAAAGCAAATTTAGACCTCTTAATTCTGTATGGTATATCAACACGTGTACCTCCGTCTATTGGAATTTGGCTGTCTAGGTAGGTGAAGTATGTGTCAGATTCGATGTTCTGGACATACAGAGTGGTTCTGTGTGTATTATATTTATATTAAGCGATTTGGTTTTGTCAACATTGATATTAAGGCCGTATTTACTCGAAGTAGAACCGATGTGGTTTATTTTACTTTGAACATCATCAACATTGACATTCAGGAGCCGTGAAGGTGATAAGACACATCCTTCCCTCACTTTAGACTTAACAGATATAGTAGGAGAGTTTGTAGCCATGTTTTACACTGCATTCAAAACGCTGATACTGTGTCTTGATAAGGTTACAGATCTAGTCAGAAATGCCTTTTTTGCAATTCGATTCTCATATGCTTTGGTGATTAATTAAAAGCCTTTTGGAAATCGGTGCAAAAAAGGTAGAGGAATTCCTGCATCTCTTTTATTTATTCCATTGCGGCTGCGAAATTCAGCTTGCGGTCGTCGAAAAGTATCATCAATTTTCTTTTCAATGCGATTGAGTATGATTATACAAACGATTTTCATTATTATTCCTCACTAGTTATTGCAGTCATTTATTGCTAAATTTTTAGGTATTTTTACTATGATTCCTTGCACCCAGTCGGTAGGAAATATTTCGGTTTCCCAGAATAGTTCGAGTAAAATTCATGCAGATAGTTTAAAGTCCGCTTTATAAAGTAAAACATGTACGTTGTGAACTCTAGCCGCTTTGCCCTTTTTCATGCTCTGAATAGCTGCTTCAATCTCATGGATGCTGGGACATTGGTTGGTAATACGCGTTACATGAGCAACTGCCAGTGATGGTCAGATTTAACGTCTGCTGTTAAGAGTTTACCATCTTTTGATTTTACTGGAATATTTCCGTTCTTCCGCCATGCCGACAAGCGTTTAATGCATTCATACAACAATTCTGTGTTGCCACATGAAGCAGAACTTTCTGCTTCTGCTGCGATAGAGTTAATCCAGGATCGCTTGTCGTATCTGCGCATTAATTTCACTGATCTATTCAAAATTTCATATTCGGTTTATCCTAGTTCTTTTCTCCCACGCTGCGTTTGCTATCTATTGTTTTCTTTATTTACGTCCGTTTCCAAGTACATCGCATCCAGCGTTCAGGAAATATTTCCTTACGGCAGGCAGTCCTATTTCAGTCATATTTGACTGTTTTGCAGGAGAGCACTTTTAAGCGTTCAAGTCGATTTTCAGAAATTTACTTCTTTTACAGTTAAATTGGGAAATTCTCCGTTAGTCTTTATTTTTTTTAAGCAAACATCATTCTACACACTGTAAGTAATACATTCAAGTTGAAATATACCAAAGTATAACCTAAACTAAGCCATTATTCCAAATGAGATTAAAGTCTAAAAAAGATATACCGCAACTCATTTTTCTATAACTTCTTGAAAAATCGCACAAATGAATTGAGATTCCTCCTAGGACTACTTCCAAATATGCAGATTACGGAAACACCATTAAGTCAAAATCAGCTTATCTCGACTTAAGCACTTTTTCCTTTTTTCCACAGAATTATATACATATGTACATGTTCAGTCACTCCCCAATAAATTGAAATTCAAGCACTTGAAATTTAACTGGAAAAATAGTATAAATATGTTCAAACCTTGTCAAATACGTAATTTCTTTATTATTAAAACTGAAATTATGGTGAAAATATCAAAAATCAATAACTAAAAAACTTAATTTGGAAAACAAAGGTGAGTAAAATCATGACAACAATAGCCAAATGCCTTGGGCAGAAAATTATTATGAGAAAACTAAGGAATTGCTCTTGGCTTTCTATTTTAAAAGAATTGTTTTTGAATCTTGAAATGCACTTGAATTCAATTGTAATACAAGGCTTAATTGTAGTATAATTCAAAGCTTGAATTACACTGTACTTCAACTGAATTGTTCGAATTGAATTCAAGCTCCCTTTTTACTTGAGAATGCTATTGAAATAAACTGTAAGTCAAGCATAATTCAACACTTGACAATTGAATATGCGGCTTGAATAACAGTTGTCTTACACTTGATTTTAAGCCAAATTGCTTATTGGGTTAATTGTTTGTAGAATTTTTATATATGTATTCACTGTGCCATTCGCACTTAAGTTCAAGAGTTAATCCTAATGAACTGCGAACTTCGGCTGTTTTAACAAAGCCGTTTCTTATAGTGCGAAATAATGTAAGCTCAGCTTCATTTCCTCTTAATAAATTCACATGTATTTGCTAATGCATTCGCTAATTCATTTTCTTCAGCAACGAATAATCATTCATTCTGAACAGTGATGTCAACTTTTGAGACTCAAAACGCGTAAAAATTTTTGAAAAAGGGGCTATAGAAAGGGCTAAATTCAAAAATATTCAAAAATTAAAAAATTTTAAAATTTTTCGAAAAATCGCGAAAAGGGACTAGTATTAAAATGTTTCTGTTGAAAATAAAAACATCAAATCAATTTTTGTAAAGTAATTTATTATAATATAAATAAGTATCATTAGATCAAAACATTCATAGCTTTAGAGCTTCAATATTGTACATATTTCATTTGCATTTCATATTACATTTCAATAAGGTATGTACATACGTAGATTAAATAGTTAGCATATACATACATACATTTATAATAGAAATATATATACATATTTATGTTTAAAATTTTTTAAACGCACTAATAATCCCAAATTAATATTTTACTTATTCAGTAAAATATTTTTTTAAAAATACATTGAAATTGATTATTGAGGGATTTAGCTGGATCCTATGCGCATTTCACTGTTGCTAATGCAGATCATCAGGGAACCTTTACCCAAAGCTTCTTAGAACAACTAGAGTTATTATATAGGGTGTTTTTTTAGAGGTATAGAACTTCAAATTGAAATAAAACACAAGAAAATCGTTTTAATGTCCATCAATTTGGCTTTATTGGAAGGATAATTTTATGCCATTAATGTTTAAATATGATTTCGGGCATGTGGCCGCCGCGGCTGGCTCGAATAAAGCCAATTCTACAGGTCCAATTTTCAACCACTTTTTCGAGCATATGGGGCCGTATGTTGGCAATAACGCCACGAATGTTGGCTTCCAAGTCCCCTAACGTTTCTGGTTTGTTGGCGTAGACGAGCGACTTCACATATCCCCAAAGAAAATAATCCAATGGTGTCAAATCACACGATCTTGGTGGCCAATTGACAGGTCCATTCCGCGAAATTATGCGCTCATCGAATGTTTCCTTCAATAAATCGATTGTGACGTGCGCTGTGTGGCATGTAGCGCCGTCTTGTTGGAACCACAACTCATCCACATTCATGCCATCCAATTCGGGAACAAAATAGTCGGTTAGTCGGCTCCAATTGCTGTGCACGGTGGCGAATCGATTCATTCGGGTCCTCTTCAACACTTTTCTCTACAGCGGCAATTGTTTCTTCGGTGCACCCTGTTCGACGTCTCTGCGGATGCGTATTATCACATAGAGTAAACGTAGTGCGAAAACGATCCATGGTTAACCGAATTAATTGCTCTGATGGACGATTATGTCGACCATAAAATGGACGGAGCTTGCGGTAAACTTCGCGAACTGAACCATTATTTTCGAAATAAATTTGCACGATTTGCAAGCGTTGTTCTTTTGTCAACCTGTTCATGATGAAATGGCAAACCAAACTAAATATTAATCACTTGACAGCTGACAAAATGGCCGCCAGTTAAAAAAGTGATGCCAACTTAAAGTTCTATACCTCAATAAAAAACACCCTTTATTATAAACTTTCATTTAAACAAATGAGAAGCTCAATAACAAATAACAAATAAAAAAATATTTTACTGAATAAGTAAAATATTAATTTGGGATTATTAGTGCGTTTAAAAAATTTTAAACTTAAATTTTAACAATTCCCATAAAAAACACTTATTATACATATTTATGTTTAGATATGTAAGTAGATACATTTAAAATTGGCCGTTATTAAATAAAATTTCGATTTCTCCCTCTTCCAAAAACATACATTATCTGTTTTAGGCTGCACTGAATAACTTCCAAGGCATAAAAAATTTGGAAGAAATAAATGATTACTCTATATTATTCTTCTTTTTTAAATTGGTAAAGCATTATCGACTTTTTACTCATTTTATTTTGCTAGATTAAAGGAAAAAAAGTTCGCAAAAGTTTAAATGTACCCATATCGAGCAAAAACTAAAAAGGGGCCCAAAAGGGCTGAAAGATTATTGTAAAAAGTGCCAGTTTTGCGCCTTTTTCAGTTTGGGGCTACAATTTTTTTTTTCGCGTTTTGACTTACTGAAAACGGGCTAAATCTAGCCCTAAAAGGGCTAAGTTGGCATCACTGATTCTGAATGCAAGCTTTTATTGTGTTCTATTCTAAAACTGCTGGAGCTCTCTTTTGAATAGATTTATACTCTTCAAGATGATTTGTGGCCAAAAAGGAATGTTAAAATTCAATTTTTTTTTTCTCTATAAGAGAAAACACCGTTAGACACTTTGCTATGTTTCTTCCTATTTTTTTTCTTCTTAATTTTAACAAATTTGTAACCATTAAATTTAAACTCGCTAGAAACTTAACGATTGCAATCCATTGTTTTGTTAAAATTGGATAAACTTGATTGTGGCAACACAAAATCTGTTAAATGCAACAATTTGTTAGTTTGTAACGATTAACGATTTTGCATGTCGATACCAAAACTTCAAACGCGAAACAGTAACAAAACGCTTGCCATCCTGTTGTAACACATTCAATAACTTCCAAACTTCAAATTCGAATTGAAATTGAATGGAAAAATAAACTTCACACTCGTAAACAAACCTAAAACCACCAACGCATTTTATTTGTAGGCGCATTTAAGTTGTTTTGTTTAATATTGATGGCTTGAAGCACGTCAAGATCAGTTGTGGTGGCTGTTGTCTTAAAACCTTATAACTATAAATTATTATTTGTGTTTTGTTTTCTGTAGCGATTAAAGCCAAGCAAAATTTAGTAGAAAGTTATTTCAACGTAAAAGAAACGAACGCGCGCCTGTTTTGTATTTTACTGTGTTGGTGGTGTTTGAAATTATGATGTGAGTGAATACTCGTATTTTGCTTAAACGATTTGAGTTTTATGCTGCTGCAGCTGTTGTTGTTGCTGTTGCTTGCACCATATGATCTATTGGAAATAGTGTCACTTTGTAAAAAAAATAACAATCAAATTCTTTAAGTAGGTGTTAAAATTTACAGATCTTGTTTTCCGTGGAATTTTAATAGGAGTTTTTATATCTGCATCTAAAAAAAAGAAACACAATATTTTGATTCTAACACGAAATTTATTTAAATCATGTTTTTTTAACAAGAATTTTTTTCTTTGTTGAGAGATAGAACGATGTATAACGTTCTATCTATATGAATGTGCATTTCAAATCTTTTAAATGATCATTAAATTTGATAATCGGATTAAAATTATTTAATCTTATTAAGTGCATTTGATGTTCTGAAATGTAGACTTTTATATCCTCTTATTATTGAAGAGATGTATTCATATGCAACATGATGTTGATTGAAAAATCACACTGAGGTTTGGGATGACAGTCTAGAATTAATTAAACAGTTTTCGAACTGGGTGGTCCAGCAACATGATCCCTTTACCTTCAGTCACATGTCATTTGAGAAAAATTAATTGTCTAAAAGAAAATCAAATAAAAAATAACACGGAATACAACGAATATTTTCGGTTAAGAAATAAATATACAGATTTATAAAGAAGATCAAAATAAAAACTTCGTTTAGAGTTGTATAGCTTTTGTTTCTTTCTAAATTTTCACCAAATTCTTTATTACTCATTTTTTTACTACAAACATATCAACTTCAAAGCGAAACATTCTTACACTCGAACAAGTAAATTAATTTCTACACGGAGAAAACAGTGCGTACTAAATACCTAATAAAATAGAACAAAATTAATAAGAAATCTCTATGGTTTTTTTTCAATACGGAAATCTTATTTATTTTTATAGAGATTTAAAAAATCAAGAAGAAATCTTGTAGTTTTTATGAGGTTATCTTATTGATTTTTTTAATAAGGTTTTCTTCTTGATTTTATGAGGCAACCTCATAAAAAGAAAAAAAATTATGTCTCTATTCTTTGTGCTTTGCTTATGTATTTTCATTTAAATTCTATAAGTATCGAACTAACTTTAAGCTAACTCAAAAATGATGCTCAGATTAGTGAGTTGTTTTTGTACAACTAACATCTCCTCGATAAGTTTTGAACTAACTTTTAGCTAACTCAAAGCTGATGCACAGATGAGTCAAAGTTTATAGTGAAGATGTCAGCATAAGATTTATGTTTATGTCAACTCTGTGCTGTCTTTATTTTATATGGCGCAATAGCAAAGTGTTGAGTATGATAGATGACAAACAAAGTGATCAAGTTCGATACCCATCCTCGTCTCTAAAAAAATTTTAAATTGTTTAAAATTTAAGTTGACTGAAAATGTTAATCATTAATAAGTTAAAAATAGTGGTTAGCTAAGGAAGGGCATTTTTTCTGCTTTTTTGATGCGCCACAAACTAAGTAATAATGGGCCAACTATTAGTTAGTCAGTCCGTAGCTAACTAATAACTCACTCGAAATGAGCTAACTTGTGGTTATTTGAAACTTATGCAGCGTGAGTGAGTACTAGGGATGCCAATCGGGATCGATTTTTGGAAATCCCGGAATTCGGGATTTTGCAATCCCGATCACGAAAATCCCGGGATTTTCGGGATCTCGGGATTTTCGGGATCCTGGGATATAAATATTTTTCGTAAAATAAATTATTTTTTAAAATAAATATTACTTTAATAACAACTTAATGCATTTTAAAAGGTTTTATGTTCATAATTTATCATTGCACAATTGTCTTTAAATTGAACAATTTTCTAATACGAGTATGAAATAAAAAAAAAACTTTTCTCATCTATTTTTAAGTTGATTAATCACATTTGATGTTAGAGAATTTATAGTGAAAACAATAACTAAATATGAAAACTTGTTTTTGTTTTCAATATAAATGTTTTTCTATTATCTAAACCAAAACGAATGAATATACATATCGGTGGACTTTTAGCACTACCGCATAAGTTGGACTTACGAAAAATTTTAGATTCACTTTCATACAAATAAGTTGCAAAAACAATATTGTTTTGTTAAAAATATATCTACTAACGTTTTTTAATTGCGATTGATCAACAACAAGTATAATGGTTGTTACATATGTATGTATACCAAGCATTATCTAATTTTTTATCAATTTCGTTACGACTATGACAACGATAATAAGGCTGAACATGTTCAAAAATTAAAAGAAATGTATACACTATTCTAATCAAATTCGATTAATTACGTCTAAAGATCACATTTTTATAGGCACATACATTAAAAGTTTGACTGAGCACTTGAACAGTATTTTTGCTCTACTGAAAAATTTTAAATTCATAGATAAGTTTTTTTCTACAAGTTCAACAGATACATACATTTGTATGTATTCATACGTTCGCTAAGAGAAGTATGGTTTATTAGAGTCCCGGCCTTCTACTCTGCAACTCGAATACAACTATAATTGAGTCGAACTCATTGAGTCGGTCGTTTTTGACTAAAACTATTTGTCAAATCCATGTAATTTAAATGGGTTTGATCTTAGGTTTGTATCAAAAACGACCTAAACGGTCTAAATAAAAAACAAACTAATTTTGAACTGCAATGTTAAAAACATATTTACATACACACTAGACCAGTTTGTTAGACAAAATACTCCGCATTATTCTGTAAATATTTCTCGCTTTTACGTCAACCCGACAACAAAAAGTTTTCTCTTGCCTTGTATTGTATTCTACTCAAATTGTAAGGAGGTGTCAATAGTACTCAATTGTTACCGACAAGTAGATAAGGGCTAATTTTTTTTAGCGTTGAAGACTCGACATACAGATAGTTATACACTGCAATTATGAATAAATTTCCGCAAGAAATTTCTCCCTTTTCTAATTAGATTTTTGTTTTGCCTATTACTTGCTACTGTTTGAAATTATTCCCCGGGAAAAATTTCTCGTGGAATTTGATTTATATTTGCCCTCATAATATAGAATAAGACGGAATAAATTTGTCAAACATATGAATTTTTCAAATGTTATTTTCCTTCCAAAGGTAATATGTTTTTTCTGTTTTCAAAATAATCCTAAAAAGTACATATATTGTAGCACCTTTGATGAAAATAACTGTAAGAAAGTAGTTTATTTATTTTGCTCTTGTTGTTAATTTATGAGAAATATGTCACGAATAGTCATTAAATTGTTAAAACTGTACGTATAAAAATGTATGGGACTTTTATATATTATAAAAAATTCCTTAAAATCAACGAAAATTTGAATTTATAAAGTTTTTATATAAAAACTGCTAAGAAATCCCGAAAATGAAATCCCGGAATTGAATTTTACAAATCCCGAAAATCCCGGGATTTCCTGGTTCGGAATTTCCCGTTTGGCATCCCTAGTGAGTACTGACTGAGGACATTACGTTAAAACACTGAATAACGTTTAACATGTCAAATGAGTTAGCTTTTGAGTCAGTTGTCACTCGTTTGTGATTAACCATTAGTTACTTTTAAGTTAGCTCAAATCCCTACAGGGTAATTAACTAACTCACCATACATACATATTATTACTTGAGAGGAGACAAGTATTGAACCAGCAAACTTCTGACTGATAGACAAACACTCTAACAAATATGCTAACAAGCAGTCTAAATAACCATTGAAATAATTGTGCAAATATGCTTATATATACAAAAACGGAAAAGATCATTAAAAAAAATTTTCTGTATGTCTATTTATAGATATGAAATAACAAGACACCTCATAAAATCAAGAAGATTTCCCTATTAAAAAAATCAATAAGATGCTTTATACATAATCATATAGGAACTTAATAAAATCAAGAAGAAAACCTTATTGAAAAATCAATAAGATAGCATACTAAAATCAAGAAGAAAACCTTTTTAAAAAAATCAATAAGGCAACCTCATAAAATCAAAAAGAAATCCCTATAGTTTACAATTTATAAGAAAACCTCATAGAATCAAGAAGATTTTCTATATGGATTGTTTTTTTGGTGCCAAAAATAAGGGAAATAGAGTAAAAAGAAGTTGTGAATAATAAGATTTCTTCTTGCTTTTATGTGTTTTTCTTCTTGATAAAATTAATAAGATTTACCACATAAAAACAATAAGGAATCTCTATGAAAAAATCTTCGCTTCTTTCTGCTGGGATACCCCTTAGCCTAAAAACGTTTCATGGAGAAAATCTTCTTGATTCTATGAGGCAGTTTTTTCTCTGTGTAAGTGTGCACTCAATTGTTTGCAATCTATTTACGAATTTATTTGAAAACTTCATTCAATCAAATACTTTATGCAATTACGAAAAAAATTAAAATAAAAAATAAAACAATTTCGTTCAATTGTGCTTAAAAAATCAATACCAGTCAAAAGTATTAACATTTCAATATACGCTGATATTTGATCTTGAATAAATTAAATTGAATATTGAGAGTATTGAAAACATTTTTATTATTTTAACATTTGAATGAACCTGCATACGGTTTAATGTCTAATTACTGTCAATATGCTTCCAACATGTGTGAGATGTTATTGTGTATGTTTGTGTACGTACATATAACCGTTATACATACAACATGTTAAAAAGCCGGAATATGGTTGGAAAAATTAAATGTTGACAAGCCCGCTTTTAACGGCTAGAGATGGTATCGTGTGTAACTTTTTACCCGCAATAGTAAACAACTACTCAAGCACGACTTTGTTCGTGATACTTATTTCTGTGTAGTTTTCAATATAATTTTTGGAGATTCTTTTTTGCAGTAATGTGCACTTTCTTCCTTAAAAATACCTACAGAATACCCTTTACCGCTATAAAATTAATGACGGAATTATCCTTTTGATTATTTGATTTATTAAATAGGGCCACAATGTATGAGAATAAGGCGAATTTAGCTTATTAATTATGACTTTATTTCAGTCAGCCGACGAAAATCGATACATTGTGCCGATAGTGGGATCTAGGCTTTAGTATATTCACTAAAATATATAAATAAACTAGCTGAGCGCGGTAAACGTTGTCTTACGCCCCCACTTAGTTACAGTATAGATAAATAACCAAGATATCGACTGCAGCGCCATCTGCCGGGCTGATTTGTAAATCTAAAACATCCAGGGTGTCACCCAAACGCATACAAAAAAGCTAATTCAAGTTGGTCCAGCCGTTTAGGAGGAGTTCAGTTACATACATACGTACAATAGAATTATATATAAGTATAAAGATATATTAATTTTTTGCCGAA
Source organism: Tachina grossa (assembly GCA_949987645.1). Lineage (NCBI taxonomy): Eukaryota > Metazoa > Arthropoda > Insecta > Diptera > Tachinidae > Tachina > Tachina grossa. The sequence goes on along the minus strand of OX465276.1, from coordinate 127,063,110 downwards.
TTTTCCCAAGCTTTTCATATAATTATTAACATGATCATGTGAAATCACGTAAGAAATGATCATCTCTATTGCGAATTGGACAATATTTTTCTGAAATTTATTTAAATACAAAAAAAAAATATAAAAGAAAAATAATATAATACTCGTAATAATAAACTTACACTTGGAAATTTTCACACACGTAACACATTGAAAGATGAAAAACCAGTTCTTTTAACACAAATCAATTGAAATTATACCGATTAATAATGATCTGCATACATTTTATCACAAAATATAATTTTTCTCAAGAAATTAAGTAGGAAAGAATGAAAGCGTACATAAAAGTTTTTAGGTGATGGAAATGATTTATTCTTTAATAAATAATTAAAATAGTTATTTGAAAACGGTTGCGGCCAAGGAAAAAATTGTTGGAGTAAAAGTGTCAGGGTTTTATTCTCTATTTATTTTTTAGCAGATTTGATTTGTTAGTGTAAGTAAATGTTGCTATTTATTTTAAGAAAGATTATATTACTTAAAAAATATATGTAAGTAAATAGTCTTAATTTTAGTAACTGCGCATAATCCTAATTGTAGCGCAAACAATTTTTACTCTCACATACATATTTTCTCTCAAGTAACTATGACTAAAGTTTAGCCATTAAAGCCGATTCCAATATATAAAAGCATCTCTACTTCGTTTATGGAATTGAAAACAAAAATACGCTTACGTATCAAACGCATTGACTCTTTCTCATACCTTCAGTTTGAGTATGTTTATACCATAGCTGTTAAGTAATGATTAGTAATCGTAATGATTACTAAATTGATTACTTTTTTTTTAAGGTGAAGTAATGATTAAATTACGGTTATATTCAGTTTCGCACGATTACTAATTGATTACGATTGCTAATAATGGAAAAGTAGTCTGAATTACTTGAAATTACAACAAAATAATCAAAAAGAATAAAAAGTTATCGAAAACTAATCCGATTAGTTCTAAGGATTACTTTTAATTATTTTTGATTATTTATTAAGTTTATTGCATTTCACTTACATTAAACTTTAAAATATTTAATAATTTGAGAAATGAGACAAGATATCTGTTGATACATTTTTATAGTTATTCAAAAAATTAGTGTGTTTTTTTTCATTTGTAATTTTAAAAAATATTTTTTGTGAATTCTCAAATCAATTTTTAAAAGTCTGTAAATAAGATAACAAGTTTGTGGCTGTTAAAATTGTGTGGTTTGAAGCCTACTGACGTTTTGTGGAAGCGCCAATGAAATGCATAAAGACAATGCTTAACCACCAGCAAAACATTTCACTTTATGTTTTTCTTTATATTTTTTTTTCAGATTAATATTAGTAATGTTGTTATATAATCAAACATGTTAAGAATTTCTTAAACAAAAAACCTCTAATTATATAAATTTCTTTCGAACTTTTTCAAAATAAAGTAATCTTAATTCAAAATGTTTGAAAATAATCAAAAATAATCAAAAGTGATCTTTGAAAGTAATCGGATTACTTTTTTTGTAGTAATTTAAAGTAATTCAGATTACTTTTCGATTATTAGTAATCGTAATCAATTATATATCAGGAATTCTTTTAAAGGCAATTATATAATTCTTTTTAGAATGTAATCTAATTGATTACTAATCGTAATCGTAATTTAACAGGTATGGTTTATACACATGTTATGTATGTTTAATCGGCACAAAAAAGTACGCTTATACTCGGGACATTTATTCATCATTCGTCACCATATACAATAATTTGAGTATATAAAATGTAATGAAAAATGTGTGTGTGTTAGAGCTGCAAAACTATCGATAGTCGCTCCACTCGATAGTTTCGATAGTTTTATGTAAAACTATCGATACTATCGATAGTATCGAATAGTTTTATAAAAGTTGCCACATAAACTACATTTGACTCGAAAAAAAATCCAGTCCTCAACATTTTCATTAGTATATAAAAATATATCGAGCATTTTTTCGATTTTATTGTAAGCGGCACATTATCGAAAATATACTTTTTTATTGAACTTAAAATTTTATGGGCCTACCCATGGTTTAGAATTATCAAAATGCGAAAATTGTTGATAACTTTTAAGACACTAACTGTAAAGTGTTTCGGTAAGAGACGATTGGCGGCCGCCGCGATATCAGTACCACCAAAATTTATCTTTGTGTCGACGATGTTGAATTTATTAAGATACTTGTGACTACTATTTGTCGAATAACAATTGGATTTATAAATAAATTCATATACATACATATGTATACAGAAGTAGGGATGCGATGTCATATTTACAAATTGTACTAACTTTCAAAAAAAATTTTATTTTTTTCAGTACGATTGTACCTAATTCCTTATTTTTATTTTTTTAATACTTGTACATTTTAATTGACTAAAAATCAATTAACAAAACGCCAGAAGGTGCACAAAGAATATTAGTTGCTGGGATCTGAATATAAAAGTAACATTTACGATATACTACGTTTATAACCTTTTTGTTATTCGATTGTTCACAGTCGATGCAAATAGTCGGCTTCTCTCCTTGGTACGAAAATAAAATTTCCACATTTGCAGATGAATTTGGAATAAATAACATTCCTCCAGCAATTCTTTAAGTACCGGAAAACATCGTTTGATTTACTTAATTTTCTAATACCTTCGAGCTAAAGATTAACCCCCTTGTGCAAAAAAATAAGTGAACGTTAAAACCGGGTTTTCTATAGAAATTTTTTTTAATGTGCACTTCAAGCACGCATTATTTTTTGCATAAGGGGGTTAATATATTTTAATGCTATTTTTGGCATGTAATATAATATAAAGAGATTCCAGTAGTGCTAAATGGGTCATTGCGGTGCTACAATACTTTTGGCATTCAAAGAGCGCTAAAATTATACAATTGTACCAACTTTTGCATCGCTGTACAAAAGCTTAAATCAACGACGTATAATTTGCTTCAAAGCTGCCGGCTACTGTTTACTGACTTCGATTATTTTTACTCTTTTAATTACTTGTTTTTTTTGCCGATAGTATCGATAGTGGAAAAAACTATCGATATTTCATTTACAACAAAACTATCGATACTATCGATAGTACTATCGATAGTTTTGCAGCTCTAGTGTGTGTGTGTGTGTGTGTGCAAATAGAATAGCCATGTTTACACGAATGTATAGTCGATTAATAGTCAGATTATTTTAATATCCATGCGTTTGATTGTACCTCACGAAGTCTACAAATTTTAGTTGCTGTCGTTTGTGCTCGTAATTTAGAAAAATGTATAAACATAGTCTGTAGTTTGATGTTTATATTTATGTAGCTATACGTATTCGGTTTAAAATTAATGCTTGTGTTTGAATTTTGCGTGTTTTTTATTTTTATTTAAAGCAAAGTTTTTTGTTATTCTCTGATAAAAACTATATTAGCCTCGAGCTACCAGTCTTCTTGGTACTTACGTCGAATATAAAATATTTTAAAATTTTTTAAACGCACTAATAATCCCAAATTATTATTTTACTTATTAATAACCCCCTTATTCAAAAAAATATTTTACTTGAGCTTTAAAGTTCGTAGTAGTTACCAAGCACTTTGAGGCTAACATTGCTTTGTTAAGAAACTGTATTCAAAAGACAACTTTAATTATTTTGTGATTTAATAATAAATACTGGTAACACCACCATGTTCAACAACCATTTCACAGCTTATGATGTACAACATCGAATTCAATTTCATTCGAGTATTCAAATAATTTTTTATTTTATTAAATACATTTTTATTATCTTGAAGTTAAGCAACCTAATTTAAAAAATACAAGCTTCTGGCATGGAAGAAAAACAGATAAACATTTTTATGAAGTAAAAGTAAAAAATATAATGAACATAGATAAATTATGTCAATTATTTTATTCGAACGAAATGAGTATTTGAATATCCAGCTTTTTTCGATTTTTTTTGTCTGAATGTACATCACTAAAACATTTTTGTATAATTGTATTTATTTTAATATTTTTTATGGATTTTGCTATGTATTTCGAATCAGTTGGATGATTTGGTGATGTTTTCCATTACATGACAGAAATAATAAATTTGAAATAAGAGCTAGCACTTCTAGCTTCATTTTCAGATGTAACATGAATCAATATGTGTTATATTAACAAAAATATTTGAGGTACAAAATACACATTTTGGAAATGTCAACTTAAAGTAGCCTTAACAAATAAATGTAGGTGCCTACTTTAGAATTTTGATATAATAATTTTTTTGAATACAACTTTACTTAACATTGCTTTTCAAAGCTTTGTTAAGTTTTTTTTGAATACGACCCTGAGTAAAATAATAATTCCCATAAAAAACAACTAATTAAAATAATATTTTATTTAAATCAATTTGTTTTAATTTTTGTAACTACTTTTAATACAATAATATTTTTACTTTTATCTTTTCATTGCCTATTTTTAAGTTGACTCTAAAATTGACTTTAGAAGATCTAAATTTTCACTAAATTTGTATTAGTTGCTAAAACGAAACTTAGCACCAGTGATGCCAGAATTCTTTCACCAAAAATGGCTAAATGAAGACAAAAAAATGGCTAAAAAATGGCTAAAAAATTGCTAAAAACTAGCTAAAAAATAGCTAAGCGCCATCGAGTGCAAAAATCATGAACTTTAGCAAAAATTAAGGTATTTCATATATTATTTTTTTAAAGCAAATCGGAAACTTTTTTAAAGTAAATAAAAACAATAAATTGAAGTAATAAATAAAATTATTTTTATAGTTAATTTAATTATTATTTTTCGAACTTCATTTGTTTCTATATTTATGATTTGAACAGGCTAAGGTTCGTATCGCTTTTTAAGCCAAATTACATGTGATAATTATTAATGAACAAACAACACTAAAGTTAGTTGTAAATATTCTGACAACACATACACAGAAAAAAAAGAATTGTAAATACAACTAATTTATTTGTGAATACAAATAAAATATTATTTAAAAAGACACCTACAACGATTTTTGTAAATACAAACACACATTTGTAACATAAGAAAACAAAATCAACTCAATTATTTCCAATTAAAATTATTGTTTTATTCACAATTGAGTTGTTAACAGAAAACAAAAATTTTTAATGAATTTGTTTTTCAAATTCTAATGTGTTGTTTCGTTGTTTGTTTAATTTTTTTTTTTTAGAACTTGGTTTTTTATTAAATTTTAATTTTAAGATGTTTGGGATGAGTCGAACCGGCAACCTCTTGACTAATAAACTAACGTACTTACCACTCACCTAATGAGTAAATCGTTATTGGGTACGCAAATAATGAATACACGCAAAACATGATTTCTTATGTTTCTTCTGCATGGCGCATTGCGTTGATATAATCTAAAAATAACTTTGTTGATTAAAAAATAAAAAACAAGCCACGACGTCTTCCGGTTTTTTGTTTCTTTCACCAACAATCAAAATAAACAACAACATCAGCACATGACCACGTCGAGTCAATCAACAAGCAAGATAAACACCAACGCAAACAAAGTAATTTAAATGACATTTTAAAATACGCGGTATTGATAAATACAATATTTAAGTTAATACCAAATATTATTGAAATTAAACATTTTATTCAACAACATGATTTTGTTGAGCATAAATCTTGTATATTTTTTTCTGTGTAGTTGAACAGAACAGCTAGCCGTTTTCGAAGGCCACTAAACCTTCATCATCAGCGTTCTTCTGTGTTTGGTTCACTGTGTGTGGTGTCAGTTGATGTAGATTTCTGCTTTATATACGAAACTTTTTTGCAAATGGAATATGTGAATTGTTTTGATTCATCGTATTTCAATTTGCTGAAAGATGTTTTGTAATGAAAGCTCACTTTACCATCACTTACAGTAAGCCTTCATTCATTAGTGTTTTCTGCTATTCAGTCTTTAAATTTTTGGGTTACTAATCCATTCCTTGCGAAATTTTTGTTTATACTTTTGATGAAATTTCTCTTTCTCAAACTTTCATTTAAACTGAAGTTTATTTTTTATTTTCAATCATGAAAAACAAAAATGACACTTGTTTGATTGATATCAGAAACCACCAATTAGAACCGACAACTTATAACAACATTGCAACGATTATAAGAACGGAGTAGCAAATTTTATTGTTACCAATTTAGCCATCTCTTTCATATAAGCGCTTTTAGACTGCTGCAACAAAAATGTCAAATTTGAACCGGGATTAATTGATATTAATGCGAAACAATACTCTGTTGTATTTTTGGTAGTCAATAAGTGTTCATTTGATACGAGTTTAAATTTTTTATGAAAAATCACAAATAAATTTCATGTTTAGAAAAATAGCTAAAAAACAGTTAGATTAAAATAAAAAAAAATGGCTAATAGCTAAATGCACTTTTCTTCCGTCTAAATGGGATGAAAAATGGCTAGATTTAGCCAGAAAATGGCTAAATTGGCATCACTGCTTAGCACACATGTGCCCAAGAAAGCGTACTCAGTAATTACTAATGAAAAACTGTTTGATTCAGACACGTTTGTGTTAAGTTAAACAGTTTCATACATTACTAATACACCATTTTATAGAATACAACATTATTGGAAAAAAAATTTCAAAAAAAAATTTTCGAGGCGCCAGAATTTTAATTTTCTTATTTTTTCCCTGACAGTCGGACAGCGTAGCGAAAACAGTAGTGCTCCTTTTCACCTTTAGTGTACGGAACTCTAAAAAGAAAATAAATAACAAAAGCTCTTAATCATTCTCAAGTCACGTTGAAATTATTTAAAATCTCACAGAATTCTTGCTTAATTTTTTAAGAAAAATACTCGAATTTTGTACGTTTTCAACAGTTTACATAAAACAAAAGAGTTAAGATACCAACGTTATAGGTAGATATATTGTCTAGGGATGTAACGAATGTTTGCATTCGCTTTCGCATTCTCAAATTATTCGCTTACTTTTGCTATTCGCATTCGTTAAACTGGTATTCGTTACATCCCTAGTTTTGTCGGTGTCTCAAATTATATGCGGATTTCTTCTATCGAGCAAATAATTTTAAAATAATTATTTTGCATAATATTAATTTATTACGGATCAATATTTAACTCCACCACAAGAAAAAAAATTTGTTTATATTATTATTTAAAAAAATTAAATCAGCTGAGTGTTTTTTTATTAAAGCACCCCATACACGTTTCAATTCAATTGTGAATTGAGTCTTTCAATTGAATTGAATCTTGGCCACACACTTCATAAACTGAATTGAAAGGTCTTCATTCAACTGTCAAATTTATATTTTTTCACAATTACAAATTTAAAAATTTAAAACTTCTATTGCATTCATTCATTAATTTATATATTTTTTATTTAAAATTCAATGAAATTAAATACAATTTTAAAAATACACAACTTTTTCTATACAAAATAAAGCTACAAACATAAATTTTGACAACTAATCAAGAGACTCGAACACACACAGCACAGAGGATATACAGAGATGACACGAGACGGAAGATAATTAGTGTTTTCGGAGGTCTCGCTCACTCAGTCACTGCGTATTCTTTAAGCTTCTTTCGTGGTGGCATTTTTTCTTTGTGCTTTGTGTTTTTCATTCGCTTGTGATTTTGGTAAGTACAATGTGAAAATTTATTAGTTTTAAAGAAATATGCTTTAAATTGTATTTATTTGCAGATTTTTGTAAGAAAAACACAATCTTGGTTGAAACTAAAGGTGAGTAGTTTCTGCAATTGATAATTTATGTCTGTATATTGTCATAATAGCTAGTTTTTTCTCTATATTTTCAGAAGCACATTTTTGGCAAAACAGAAAAATACCTATGTGAGTATTAATTTAAATCGTTTTATTTTTTAGGAGCAACAAATGCATGAAAGGCTGCCCGCCTGACAGATCTTCCGGATCCCTTGGAACAGTAATTTAATTGTGGGAAAATAATCAGTTAAAGCAGGATTCTTGCCGGAGGCAACATATGGATCCATCAAAGAAAAAAATGCCGAGGATAATGATTTGTTGAGACGCGTAACTCGCCCATTTGTATCGAATCTGATGACGATGACGTTAATTCGACAGGCAGAAATCCTACTGCCTTATCCGCTTTACTGTCTAATAAGTCAAGGGTAAGCGCGGCAACATGAGCTGCCGTGGCAACACTTAACCCAATTTTTCTCAGAAACACCAAGAGAGTCACTAATTATGGACGTCGCTTTTGTGAACTCACTTGTACGACGCAGCCTGGGAACTTGACAAATTGGCGCAAGTGGAAATGCAACGCAAAATCTAACAAAAACATTTGGAAGCGAAACACCAAAGGCAGCAACAAATCAAATCGCTTGAAAGTGCACTTATACAGGCTTTCACCAAGATTGGAGATGCACCTACTACATCGGCAAAAACAACAAAAAAAATTGTAAGTATATTACAACTAGACTTACATACTTATAAATTTTTGAAGTAAAATAATATCTAATTTTAACTTTGACTTTATTTCAGCGGGCACGCAGCGGATAAGATTAAAAAATACTACAACAGCAACTGTAACCAGCACCAAACAGTACACGGCCAACAATGATGCAGAAGACCTGTTGCAGGCTACTTTGATCGAAAATCTTGAACTTAAAACACTAAAATTTAATTGTGTATTTATTTTTATAAGTTTTTATTTGTGTTTAATGCAATATTTAACTATTTTTTGTGCATTTATATAACTGCAATTGTACACCTTTTACTAGTTTTAAATTTTTTAAACAAACATTTTGACAACAATAATAAATTATATTAAGTAATAATATAAATTGAATTCAACACACTTTCTTTACATGCCTTTAATTCAAATTTCAAGACAAAATAGAAAAATAAAATGCATAAATTTATTTGCAAAATAAAATATGTTGTTTTTAATTAGTTACATAAAGAAAAATCCAAACGTCTGTACAGAAATAATCACCCTTATCGGGAATAAAAGGCGAACAATTTGTTCACCTGAAATATTTCCCATGAACAAGTGGTGGACAAAATGGAAAATAGTATACTGACACAACGCAAACATTGGCGATCACAAAGGGAAAGGGAACACATTCCAAGCGAACTTTCATTCCCGATAAGGGTGAATAATAGCTCCATCTTTCCATAAATCAATTTCATTATTTTTCCGAAATTGAAAAGTTAGATCAAGTAATGTATAACCACAATGGACATAGCATAACATCCGGATGTTTAGAACACCATGTTTCAAACGCACTGAATGATGAAAAGAAACCAAATCATTATTTTCTTTAAATAAATAAAATACTGGTTCATTACCTTCGCAATAGATATCGTATTATCATCATCAGATGCATGTCTGGAAGCTAGCAACCCCAAATCCAAATAAGACACATGACGTACGCCGGAGCAAATATTAGTCCTTCAATGATTGAATATATCTATTTGCTCCTCATTTTCACTTTTATTTCTTATAAATTTCATGTTTTTTATATATTGGCCACATTTTTCTTTTAAGCAGGGACTTAATTGTGGCATTTTAATTTTTTATATACACACACACCATGTACTATTCAAACACAAATCTAATACGTATGTACACATTTTAATGCAAATAATCTTTTCCACATTATATTTTTCCAATTAGAAACAAATAAATACTTTTAATTTAAATTATTTTAATTTAATATTGTAAAATTTAATTTCTTTATTATATTTTCTGTTTGTTTTGTTTGCAATTTTCATAACAAACACACACTATTTGTCCCTTTCTCGCAGTTCCTGCACCACAAATGATTTTAGCTTTTTCCTTACGTCAGTTATTACAACTCTGGTCTACTTTGTGACACACAGCACAATCGAATTGAAAGATTAAGTGTGTTCATTTACTTTTGCAGTAAAATGCAGTAAATGAGTATTTACTCCGAAAATTTTAAAATTTACTCTCAAAAAGAGCTGCTGCCAATAAAAGTACGCGAACGGAAAAATAGTAAAAATTAGTAAGATTAAAGAAACAGCTGACTCCAAGTCCACATAGTGTTGAAAAATATATAAACTTTTGACTATTCAACTCTTTTTCATTATTGGTACTCGATACAATATTTTTATAACACGAGCAATCTAAGAATAAATTTTGTAATTTATAATTCATGTAATATTTGTAATTAATTTCTTTTTGATTTCCTTGTTTTGTTCTTAGTTAAATTAATAAAAATTACATGACAATTTTTAAATGTTACTGATTACCTTGAAAGCAAGTGCAATACTAAGTAACCAGATATTTTACAGTTTTACAACTCTGAGTAATTAGAATAATTTGCAAAGCAAAAGGATTAATGAAATAAATTCAAAAATATGTATATTAACAGCTATCATTATTATGCTTTAGAAATAAATTATTTTTTAATGACTTTCACAATATTTATTTAACCTTTTCTCAAATGTTTACACTTTTCGATTGCTTACTTTTCATTTTTTTACATTTTGAATCATATGTTCTAATCTTACTAAACTTTACTACGACAAATTTCTGCAGTAAAAATTTGCAAAACAATCAGTCAAGAACTGTCAATTTACTCTCTCAATTTGTGTTCTCATTTACTGTATTTTGGGTAAACGAACGCAATTTAGTAAAATGCAGTAAAGTTCAGTAAAAATTTTTAAAAACTTTTGAGTACGCGAACGCAATTATTTACTAGTCAACATGAAAAATCAAAATTTTTTGATTTTTCTTCAACCAACTCGACAACTGCCAATTGATAGAGCCATACGCGTTTTGATTTGGACAACAACCGACTGAATTGAAAATTGAATTGAATCGTGTATGGGACGCTTAACTAGTAAAAAAACCTCAAAAAACTAAAAATATGTAAATTCTGGCGCCTCGAAAATAATTTTTTTGATATGCCGTAGCGGAACTTTTTTTCCTCATGCGAAAAGCTATCCAAAAATCGATGGCACAATATCGATTAATATTTGTCCATACAAATTGACCCTGTTTAGTGTACATACCGTACGTGCGTATTTGTAAGTAGAAAACAAAAATGAAATTGAAAGTTGCTTCTTTTCAATCAAATGCAATTTTTAGCCGAATGCCAAGAGGCGTTATGATTTTGACGCTTTTTTGTAAATTTCTTTATTGCCCCGTATCTTCCAAGTGGCTACATGCAGTTCGATTCGTCTTAAGTGTTCTTAGCTAGGTGAAGTTGGGTTAGCAGATTGCTGTGAAGAGAAAGTAAGTATTTAGCATACTTGGGTCCAAATAACAGGTTCTGTTGTGTTACCTGAGAGTAGGAAAGGTATAGTGCACGTACACATGGTAAACTGACAGATAGAGAGAAGAAGGTAAGATTAATTAATTTTTTCGTTTTTACAACTCTGCTATTGTGCGTTAATTTTTATAGCCTCGTTACAGCGCCGCTGGTGTTAAGCAGGCGTATTACTTTAAGCTTTATTGCCATTTTATTAGCTATTTTACTTCGCTGACGATTAATTGCTGCAAATATCGACAAAGGAGGCTGTTTTGATATACATTAACATAGACACTAACGTATATCAGAAAAATCAATGATGTTGATAGGACTGAGTCTGGCTCTCGAACACCTTGACTTGCTTTATAGTTGGCGCCCCAACTAATTCAGGCAATAGATAAGTACTCAAAAAAATGGAGAATTTTTCGGGGCAAATATTAACTAGTTCAAAAAAGAATTTTTTTACGAAATATATCGAGTGAGGTATTAAAATGAAGGAAATCAAAAGTTGATTATAAAAATGCATATGTGACCTTCTCCGAGAAAAGGGACCTAGAGTGTGAAAATGAAGTTTTGAGAAAAACGCATTTAAAAAATAAAATTTTAATGTTTTTCTCATTTTTATTGATTTTCCCAAGTTCCCGTTTTTTGACACACTGGGTCCCTTTTTTTTCGAAGAAGGTCACATATATGAGTTATTAACCAACTGCCAAGAAGGGTTATAATATTTTTTTCAATGTTGTCTATTGTTTGCAAATGCTTTTTTTTAATTTTATGAATTTTTCCCACTAGTACATTTACTTTTGCACATAAATTATATTTTTATATCTTTTTGAAAACTGATTCACAGAAGTACTTAACAAATCTACTACAGTCGTCGCCTTATTATAAGACCATCGCATTCGTAAAATGAATAACGAAATGTCGTCAAGAAATATGAATGTATGTGTGTACAAACTAAATTTTTTCCCGTATGAAAGCCACTATCCGATATTCAAAGGAATATTGAAAAGTATAGCCGAAATTTTAAGGTGGGCAATTTGCCCATGCATCAAAATCATTAAAGAAATTTGGTACTTTTTTAAACTCACAATAGTGTCACTGCAAGAGAAAAGTTTCTTCCAAATCTGTTGGGTTCAAATCAAGATGATATATACAATTAAGTTGTAATTTGGGTCGATCCAACCAAACCACACGGCGAATACACAACACTATTTTTTAAGAATCTACTCAGAATAAGGACATGAAATTTTACTATAGATTTGAAGAGACGTGGCACGTTCCACTTGTCCAAACTCCTTTAGAAGAGCACAAGTTATTTATATCGGATTTCGTTTATATCAGTCATTGAATTTTATTTTTTTTGGCGAAAGGACTTCCAAAGCCACTCTGACATAAACGTCAGATTATTGTTTAAGACAAAACGAATACGTTTGTTTTAAAGTTGGTTTAAAAATTCAAAAAAGTTGAGCATCAACATCCTTTTCTGGCCGACTTTCAAAAAGGCGAATACCTTCAATTTATATTTGTTTGTATAGTTTTACTTATGGCCGATTAAATATACGGTTGAAAATTTGGAATCTGGTAGCGCATACGGCAATTGTGTAACTATTCATAATTATATTGTACATGAAAAATTTATTTATTTTTATTTATTTTCGATAAATCAGTACCCCGTTTCTGTAACTTGTGAGAAGTTCTCGCATCGAGATAAATTAAATAATTATGTTGGTTGTCCTATTTTACACAGGGTTACTCACATAAAAACTTGTACAAACTTACAAAAAATATCAACAAATACAGTCTTTTTCTTACTCACCCTGTGTTTCACAGGGTGATAGCAATTTTCTCGACTCGAAAAGTTCTCACATTGCTTACAGAAACGAGGCACAGTGTACACACTGAAAAACAATGTCAAATGTGTGTAGTCAATTAAACTTTTGTTTAAAAATTTAATTAATTGTAAATTTTAATTGACTCAATTACATTTTTAATTGATTTTTGGTTTTGTTTTCAATTAAAGTTGTTTATTGCAGCCATATTTTTTATTGTGTAGATATTAAGACAAAGAGTATTTAAAATAATTTCTTTGTCAATTGAAAAGGCTGAAATAAATTTTTGAAATATAAGTTTCAACATTGGATAGAAACGAATGCCTGCCAACATAACAAAAATTTTCAAGACACAATATCATATTAAATGGCAAAACAAACTTTATATTGACTAGCTTAAGAATTAATTTTAACCCTTCACCAATAAGCATGTAAATGTTTGCGAATAATAAAGACTGTCAAAATGAATAATAAAATCAAATCCAATTTTCAAGTAGGAAAGATGTCTGCTGTAGTTTAAAGAATAAAAGTAGTTAACACTTCGATAAATTTTTTACATTTTAGTTTTAATTTTTCTGCCACTGCAGATTGTCTATACGAGTACACTGACAATATCACACAGCTTTTATACAAACATGCATACGGCCTTCAAATGGCCATTTCAGGTTGGGAAAAAACCACTATTGTTTTGGACCCGAAGTTGTTCTCAAGTTGCTTATCTTCTTTTTTCGTTGTGCTTTTTTTCGTTTCTTTCAACCCAGGCTCCATAATACGCCATGTGGTTGGTTTGTTTATGCCTCCTCATGGCCTGAAGGTTGTTATTTGAGTGGCGTGATGCCCTGTAATGCAAAATAGTTGTATGAGTGTGAGTGCTGCTCATAAATAAATTTGTTCGAATGTAAAAAGTGAGCATACATGCTCGTACATATATTAATTTTAATCGGTCTTTGGTGTAGCAGAAGTGGAAGATGTGATTTTAGGAGTAGTGTTGACGGAAATGTAGTTGAGCAGAGATGAGGTGGTTTCGATTAAGCAGACTAAAAAGAAAAAAGGAGTCAGCACAGAGACTGTGGGTCGTCAAAGGTGTGAAAAACATGGAAATTCCTTTAGCATTTACATCAACATGCTAACTATTAATTTTCACTTTGTCATCTTCCGCATTTAAGCCCACTGTATTTAGAGATTTAAGATTTTGTTTTGGTTTTTTACTTACATATCGTCAGCCCATTATTGGTTTGGAGCATATGCCAAAAAGTCAGAGTGGAGAAAAACGACATAGAAGGTTTACATGAAGTTTTCTCAAAATATACCCGATAGAATTTTTTTGTAATTTCACCATTGCTTTCGGCACATGTTTTGAAGAAAACTGTAACTGTAACTGTTTTTATGAACTTTCATGAATGAAGTTAGAAGTTAATATTACTTTATTGAAATTGCTTTGTGCCGCAAACACCACTTTTCTTTATTTATTTTTAAAAAGTTGCTTTTTGTGCTGCATACGTATAGTTATTGCTGTGTATTTAAAGTGAATGCTTTAAATTTATTTTTCTTGCTGTCCAGAGAAATAAGTGGCTAAACGTCTTCCAAAAAAAGCAACCGCCGTATATTTACGTATACTTACGCTGTGTATTTATTTATTTTAGGAAAAAAGTGCGACATACACGATATGTAAACGTATCATTTTCAAAGTAGTAGAAAAATGAGAAATTCTTAACGGTTGAACTAGATCTGCGACGTTTTACGGGATACCGTGTTACAAATTTAAAATAGAACTTGGACTTTTCATCGTCCGACATTCTCCAAAATGATTCATGAATATGAATGCGGTCGCTAAAAGAGAAAATGCTTCCACATTTCAGAAAGCAATCATTACATCCTGGTTTCACAGATCTGACTGGAAATTCTTTCTTTTTAATGGAAACGTAAGCTTGCCCAGATTCTCTAAGCCGTTTCCTTACATTACCTTCCCACAATTTAGGGTTCGTTTGCCTTTTCTTTAATGACGAAGGAAGGATTCTAAATGATATAATTTAATGAAAATTTATTTTCAAATAAAATAAACTAATATATATGTGCTTATGTATGTATGTACCTTATATTATCTTTTATTTGTGTATAGTTTGACTCATTTTCCAACGGTGGGCTTTCTATGAAAGATTTGTCATCTAGATGAGAAACATTCCAATTTTCATCGCACCAATCTTCATCAACTGTTATGATTTCATAAATCATGTGTTAAACACAAATTTTAACAATTGAAAAACACTTACTTAATTTCATCTGGAAGTGCAGGAGCCGGTGAAGAAGATTCCATTTAATAATGTGGAATAATTGTTATTAATTTTTAAAACTATTTTCAACAAATTTATTTTTATAGCATTCACATTTATTATCATAAGTCGATCAACGATTAACGGCGACCAAGAAGCAGCCGCCGTAATCTTTTTGACACATGAAAACAAATTATTGAAGTGTATTTTCAATAAAGAATGAAATGAAATGATTTCTGTTATACTTAAATATCCATAATTAAAATTTCTTTTATTTAATTTTTAGTGTATAATAAGTTTAAATTAAAACATTTAACCGGCGGCTGCTATTTACGTGATGATGCTTTTGCTTAATCGTCGCCGTTGAATTTTTGTTACGGCACGTTTTTTGGGGTTTTATTTTATTTTGCTTTTGCTTAAACTACATTTTTTTTACCGAAATGAAGCAAAACAAGAGTTAAATTTAATATAGTACGTTTTTGTATGAAAAATTTGACTCAATCGCCAAACAGTGGCGGTTATAGCAAAACAATACTATTAAACCTTAAAATAGCTGATATGAAGCAAAATTAATGCCTAATATATCAGAAACCATAATAAATTTCAGGAAACTAGTTTTGGATTCAGAAATATATATATATATATATATATATATTCGAAATATATATACCCCATATATAACTAATTTTTTTTAAATTGGTCGGTGGGTCAAACCAATAATGGGCTGACGATATGTATATGTATATATAAGTGTGTATATTAGATGATGTTATTGTTGTGGTTGCCCCTTATAGTGGAATATTAACAAACATATTTTATGCATTCGCTACAACACGACATTTCAAGCCAATTTCATATTGCAACTATAAAAGACATACTCGTACATTCATACATATCTATATACATATGTATGTACATTAGGACAATAACTTTTTTGAGTGTCATTCTTCCAGGGGTCTATCTTACGGAAAATATTGTTTTGATAACAAAAAACATATCTTTAATTCAATTTGGTTAAAAAAAACTTCACGCACCCAAATCTATGTTTAAAATGTATTTTATTTTTCTTTTTTTTAAATTACATTTTGATACCCTTCAAAAAAAATGGTAAAGGGTACATATAGGTTTGTCGTTCCACACAGTGGCCCCAATGACAAATTTACCGCGAAAAAGTCGTAACTCTCTTTTAGTTTGTGCAAACGAATGACTGAGCATGGCACGATCTCACGCCAAAAATGGGCGAATTCTATTGAGTGGGTGTGGCACTTTTCATATAACAATTAACTGACATAAGACGTGCAAAATCAATTCTTAATTACTGACATTACTATCAAAAAATACCAAAACCGAAATAAATGAATATATATTCATTGCAAACACAAGCAGCAATTCGTTTATCTGCCTTATAAAGACTACTTGCAGCAGCAAAATTTCATGCCCCCTTCTTAAAACAATTTGCAAGATCGGCTTATGTTGAGGGTCCGTACATCATGTTCTTCATGAGCACCTTCTTTGTTTGATGCGCTTTCATCCACTTCTTCGACAGCTTGCTAACGAAATTTCAATATGCTTGCCTTAGTTTATTTGTGTACTCATCATTTTGTATACCACTTTTGATGAAAATGTAAAATATATTAGCATCGTTCATTTTCTTTTGATCCGTTTCAGCATACCAAACATTGAAAAAATGCCTTTTGGTGCTAGACTTTGCAACCAAAAGATACGATATGAAACGTTTAGGCAAATATCGGTAGATGATTTCTTAGATATTTAAGAATTTAAACACACAGAAAAAAGTGCCAATGTAAAATCACCATGCCAAAAGGTTGATTCAACTTCATTAAAATTACATTAATTTTATAAGAAATCATATGTTGTTTGAGTGTGTTGGTGTTTATTGGCTTTGTTCATAGCTGCAATACACTTTTGTGCTTAGTTGTGTAGTATGTTTTTGTATTGCTGTTGTTTTTTTATTATTGGTATACAGCCGACAAAGTGCTGCTGGCTAGTAGGCAGTGTACTAGTCTTGCATTCGGAGGATCGCAGGTTCGAATCCTGGAGTCAAGTCAAAGTATTTTGTATTTTTTTCTAAAACTTTTCAAGTCAAAGCATTTTGTTTTTTTAACTAAAACTAAAACTTTTCAAATAAATTGTATGTTAAATGATAAGAAATAATGTTAAATTATAATTTAATCCAAGATGGTACATATTTAGTGTGTATCTTGTTGTGTGGCTGCAGGGGTAAGCACGTTGGCTACCACGCGATGAGTTCTGAGTTCAAACATTGGCCGGGGAAGTAATTTCATTTATATACAAAAATTTTTCTGATGTCTATGTCAACCACACGTAAGTTAAATAATTAATAAAACAAAAAACATTAAATTACAATGTTGATCTAACTTGAAATAACTTTGATTCAACATGATTCTCCATTTTGATTTTAACAGTACGCAAATGTTAATTCAAAGTGAAATAGAGTTATTTCAAAAGGAAAAATTTTCTTTGACAATTACTACAAATCATGTTAAATTAACATGAAACACATATGAAGCAAAATCATTACCGAAAAATATTAGATTAACCTTGTGTAAGGAGATTTTAAGTTAAAATTTTTCTGTGTGCATGTTATAGAATATGATTAAAATTTGATTCCGTAATGCACGCGAAAAACTGAGATAGCCGCCAGTTCAGGGTTCAAATCGTTACATACGTGATCGTATCGGCAATCATATGAAAACAAATTAAATGATACGTCAATCGGATAAACTGAATGGGATTTCAATACGATCACGTATGTCATAATCCGAAAATTGTGTTTTTACGTGACGAGTTATACGTTCAAGGATGTAACGATTTGAACCCAGGTTAAATACGCAGCAGTTTATCAAAAATTTCTTCAGAAAAGTATGTATGTATATGGTTTTGAAAATACTTCCCATCGGTAAAACTATACATAACAAATTTAATAGCAAGGTCTTTATTTTAAAAACTGATAAGTCTGGAGAAGATTCACTACCGGCAGCCTATCTAGATGTCAATAATTAATCAAATTTGTAGACAAGTTTACTTAAAAAACTGATATTTACTTTTCCTTAAGAACATTTTTTAGCTTAACCAACACAAAAATATACACAGGAGGACATCAGCGAGACAGCACTGAAATAACAGCCAAGATAATTAAAAAACACTTTCTCCTTAGTTTTTGTACTTAAGCTTTTCTTGCTGTTATGGATCGATATATACTACATATGTACAACTGTATGTATATACATAACACATATTTAAATATGTATGTATGTATACATGCATATATAACTACAAATTTTATGTGAAAATGACAACAAGTATGTGGACATATGTAAATATTAATAATATCACAAAAAATCGCTCTTTTTATTAAAAACTTCATCGTATTTGGTGCGTAACCTTTTTAACGATTGCGAAAATATAAAAATGAAGTTCTTAATATTTTTCCATATCTTCCACTAGTTTACCTTGTGAGGTATGATATTTGCGAATAAATGCAAAAAGTTACCACCCTAATGTACATGTGTATAGAGTAAGCAAATCATGTCTCAACTTTTATACCTGCCTTGAACTTTTTTATTTTATTTAAAAATTTAAAGTAATCACACTGGAAACATCAGCATTGGGGGGCATGAATAAAAAACAAGCAGATCGAGCGAAGGTCGTTTCAAAATCACATGTTTTTAGTGCTACCTTATCTTGGCTACAAAATCACTATCACTTGGGTTGCCACCTGAAGATATTTGTAAAGAAATGTACACGCATTATAATATTCAAACACACATAATCTTGTTGGCACTATAATTTTGATCATCTTTCGCATCATACCAATCAATTCGGGTATTCGCTCATTTTTGTCATTGATGTTTATTTTGATGAAAAGTAAAAACAAACAAGTAAGAGCGCTATATTCGGCTGTGCTGAATCTTATATACCCTTTACCAAAGCACATAGTTACTTTTATGTACAAAGAAAAAAATAATAATTTTCAAACCCTAGAACCATAATTTTAGATTTTTCTGATTACTTATACCAATCTAGTAGTTCTTAAAAAAATATAAAAAGGGTTGTTAGTGAAAAAAACAGAAAATTAAAAAAAAATGTTTTATTTAGTTACTTTAATGTTCAGAAAAAAATCATAGTTTCCAGCTCTGGGGCTGTGGTTTTTATTTTTATAATTTTCTAAACCAAACTTTTCTTTCCAAAACGTAAAATACATATAATTTATAAAGGAAAAGATAAAAATTAATTGGACTTAGTTACTCTTATATATCAAAAAAGTGTAAGTGTCCCAACCGTTAACTCATCCTTTTTGATTTTCTGATTTCCTACACCAATCTCTTTTTTTTAAGAATTTAAGAAATGTTTAATTTATAAAAAAAAGGAAAATTTTTTTTTAGTAACTTACTTTTGTACAAAAATGTTAAAGTTTTCCAACCCTGGAATCGTCTTTTTTGTTTTTTTTTTAACTGTTTTTTTATTTGAAATACAAATTTTATACGTTATTAAGCATAAAATAAGTTTATTTAATAAAAATAGATAAAAATTAGTTTTCGGTAGTTAATTTTTTATATCACAAAGAGTGTATGTTTCCCAACCCTGGAATCCTCCTTTTTGATATTTTTTGATTTCTTACGCCATCTTTTTTTTTAAGAATATAAGATATGTTTAATTTATTGTAAAAACGAAAAAATTTGTTTTAGTAAGTTACTTTTGTATAAAAAAAGGTTTCCAACCCTGGAAACGTCGTTTTAATTTTTTTAATTTTTTTTATTTTGAAATACCAAATTTTTCGTACTGAAGTATAAAATAACTTTATTTTATAAAAAAATAAAAATTAGTTTTCGGTAGCTAATTTTTTATACCACAAAAAGTGTGGGTTTTCCAACCCTGAAATCAAACTTTTTGATTTTTCTGATTTCTTATACTAATCTCTTTCTTTTAAGAATATAATATATCTTTAATTTATAGAGAAAAAGGAAAAATTTGCTTTAGTAAGTTACTTTTGTATAAAAAAGTTAAAGTTTTCCAACCCTGAAAACATCTTTTTAATTTTAGAAGGTTAATTTTTAATTTGAAATACCAATTTTATTCGTACTGAAGTATAAAATAAGTTCATTGAATAAAAAAAATAAAAATTAATTTTCGGTAGTTAATTTTTTATATCACAAAAAGTTTCAGTTTCCCAACCCTGGAATCATCCTTTTTGATTTTTCTGATTTCTTACACCAATCTTTTTCTTTTAAGAATATAAGATATGTTTAATTTATAAAGAAAAGGAAAAATTTGTTTTAGTAAGTTACTTTTGTATAAGAAAAAAAGTTAAAGTTTTCCAACCCTGGAAGCGTCTTCTTTAATTTTTTATTTTTTTTATTTGAAATACCAATTTTATTCGTGGTGAAGTATAAAATAAGTTTATTTAATAAAAATAAATAAAAAATTAGTTTACGGTAGTTAATTTTATATATCACAAAAATCGTAGGTTTTCCAACCCTGGAATCATCCTTTTTGTTTTTCTGATTTCTTAAATCAATTTCTCTCTTTTAAGAACATTACATATGTTTAGTTTATAGAAAAAAAAGGAAAAATTTGTTTTAGTCAGTTACTTTTGTATAAGAAAAATAATTAAAGTTTTCTAACCCTGGAAACGTCTTTTTAGTTTTTTTAATTTTTTTTTAGTTAGAAATACCAATTTTATTCATACTGAAGTATAAAATAAGTTTATTTAATAAAAAATTATTAAAAACTAGTTTTCGGTAGTTATTTTGTATGGCAAAATGAAGTTTAAGTCTTCCAGCCCTGAAACCGTCTGCTCGATTTTGCTGATTTTCAATTTCTTATTTCGACCATTTCTGACCCACCAGTTCAAGAACGAAGTCTCTAGCTTTTCTGGAGCTTCGGAAAACCGATTTCACGTACAGACAGACGGACAGACGGACATCGCTTATTAGTCTTCCCTATGCATAAGGATCCAGAATATATATACTTTATGGCTCGCTTATTAATATTCTAGAAATTACAAACATAATGACAAACCTATGTATATATACCCTTTTACCATTTTTTGGTAAAGGGTATAATAAAGCGTTTGTTCTCAATATCAACAAATATTTGTATGATGAATAAAATAGAACGAACTATTCGTAGTTCAAAAAGAGCTGTTGGACACAACTCTAGAATAAAATATAAAAGAAAAAAATGAGCGCGTATGAACGCGTATGCATGAAATGATGATGATACAACGCTAACATATGAACCAAAGCAAGATTATTTTATATATACATATAAGGGAGTATTGGTGTCTGTCTATTCTGGAATACGCGTCGACTTGCTGAAATTTGTAAAACAAAAACAAAACTTCATAAATGTTAAAAATTTGTTTTAGCTTATCATATAAAATTCACAGTTTTTAAAAAAGAGAGCAACGCGCTGAAATTCTCACGTTTATTTCATTTTAGAATTGTATGGAAAACAAAAACAATTTTTGAAACTATGTTTTTGCTTTAATGTAAAGTTTCACTTCTTCGACGCGTTTTATCGAATAGCCAACATTATGTAATTATTTTTTTTTAACAATCTATATATCGATGGCCTCAAGTAGAAAGGCCCTAACTCGCAATTTTTCGAAATTGAGCTTTTAAGTGATTCCAATACATTTCACACAAATACACCTCGCCACGAAAATTTATTGCAAAAGTGTAAAAAATAAGGCCTGTATAAAAAACTGTAAATATTCACAAATTTCCGTCTCTATTGTGTTTTTAGCTTGTCCTGTAAATATACAATCCTCACAAAAACATAAATGTAAAAAACGGACAAGTTCCTATCCAAAATTTCGGCCACTAAAAGTTGTGAGATATAAATTTTGACCAAGTTCTTCTTTGCCACAATACCTAACACAGAAATATATTATGTATGATATAAATTTGTAATCGTAAGGGTGTCAGCGCGAATTATATCTTTAGATTTTATCAGAATTATCTCTCCCACTATTCCTAACTCAAAATTTTGTTGTGAGCAGCGCTTATAATTCATGCTAATTTTCTTCTAAAATATGCTAGACCGATGTAGATTAAACACAAGGCTAACATTTTATGGGAGTGATCACGCCAAATTATTAAGGTGATATTTTACAGTACTGTGTACGTGCAACGCGTATGCAAGATTTCACTAAATTGGCTTGAATTAAAAGCTGTGTATTAAGTTTTTAATTCAAATAATACTAGCGTGGTCCCGCCCATTCAGGTAAAATTTTTGGGTTTTCAGAATTTCCTAGTTGGTTCCTCACTTAGACCTACTTGTATATCAAATTTCAGCTTATAAGCGCAACTTTGAATTTTTATGGGCGCAGCCCCGCCCACTTTTCCAAAGTCTAATTTTTTTTGGGTCAGTGCTTATTATTCATGTCTAGTTTCGTTACAAACGGATAATAATAGCTTGATAAATAGTATATCTAAATATGCTGAGCCGCAGAGCATTAAAATAAGGTTTAAATTGTATGGGCGTGTCAACGCCCACTTTTTTAATAAAAAATTTATAGCCTTGCATCATCGCAGTATATATGCCGAATTTCAATAAAAAAAAGCTTCCATTAAGCGCCTTATATTAGCTTTTTTAATTCTGACTTTTATGGGCATAGCCCCGCCCTCCTGGTCAAAAATTCGGAGTTTTCAGAATTTTTTATTTTATTTGTCATCTAGACCTAGGTCTGTATCGAATTTCAGCTTAATAGCACAAATTTAAATTTTTATGGGCGTAGCCCCGCCCTCCTGGCTAAAATTTTCGTGTTTTCAGATTTTTCTGATTCATTGCTCACCTAGATCTTCTCGTGTACCAAATTTTAGCTCTCTACCTATAGCGGAAGTGCTTCATCAATTTGATGAGTGTGTCAGTGGTCAGTGAGTATGTCTTAAAATATGCACTTTTGCACCTCTATATCTCCGGAAGCTTTCATTGTAAAACTTTCAAACTTCGCACATGAGGTTATGTGAATCCATTCTAATTATGGTTTAAATTTTATAATTTTATGATTGCGGGGAACAAAGTTATGAGGGGGGTAAAAACAGCTCGAATGGCTTCGTGCATTGGCCAGAACTTGGCATGGCGCACTACCGTGCGCCTAGATTATTTGAGTTAGCGCATTTATAGTTGAGACGATATATAAATAAATAAATAAATAAACACAAACGACTATAGCTAGAGAGCTGAAATTTGGTGCGTTGGTTCGCCTTCTGATGTGTAGAAACACTAGAGTGGATTTTTGGTAATACGAATGCGAAAGGGGTAAAAAGGGTAAAATCGACAATTTATATATCGGAATCTAATAAGCATAGATAGACTTGAAATAAAAAAATCTGATAAAAAACTAGCCGACTTGCTACTTTTTCAATGTGTGTACTTTTAGGTGCTAAAAGGGCGTAAAAACTAATTTTTGGTATCATTTTTACACTCGACACATTACCTAAAGTACTAAACAGAGCAAAAAGGTTTTTTGACGCAATCTATTCTTCTGGACAAAATCTGAAATAAGTTTTGGCACTTTCTTAAAATTCGAACTTATAAAGGGTAAAATCGTACCCTGCTAATGATATAAAAATAATTTACTATGACTCCGTACCGCTCAGTAGAAACTGAGATAATAAAGGGCCAAAAACACGATGTCGACAACGTTCAACTAGTTACACACTTATGTAGATTCAAAACAAATTTTAATATTTTGTTGTTGTTTCAAATGTAAGTGTGCGACAACTCGAACGTTGTCGATATCGTTGGTCAGGCCTAAAATGTATGTTTCTTCGAAGGGCAAAAAAAAGGTACCAAAATTGGTATATAAGAAAAAATTTAAAATTTTAAATCTGAGGCAAAAATTACTAACTGCTATTGTGTATTATTGAGCATTGGCAGTAAATGGGTACTTTTAATATTACCTTGGTTTGAAAAATACTTTTTGAAAAAAGTAGTTTTTTCGAAAAATTTTTAATATTCTATTTTAAAATAAGTACTTTAATTAAATAGGTGCTTATGAAAATTTGACTTTCCTAAAGTACTTTTTAAGGAAAGTACTATTTTAAGAAAAATGATTTAAACAAATAAAACTTTTTGGAAAAAGTATTTTTCAGATGAGATACTTTTTTGAAACCGTACTTGATTGAAAAAAGTAAATCTTTCAATCAAAAGGTGGGTTTTAAAAAGGCTACTTTTTGAAAGAGGTACTTTTTGAAAAAGTACATACTTCCTAGAAAAAACATTTCATTATTTATGAATGAAAAAAATTAATATATAAAAAAGCTAAACCACTGGTTGTGGATTTTTAAATGGAAGGAGTGTAAACAGGGGAAACAAATTTTAAAATCGTAAGCTAATACAGATAGACTAAAATTCAAAAAACATAATTGTAGCTTAAAAAAATAAGTGGAATAAGGTGTCGGGTACTTTTTTGATATATGTACTTTTGAGAGATAGAACGTGCTTCGAACATTAACGGCAGTACAAATATTACCACTTTTATATAACCACTTTTAGAAATTTACTCTAGCACAAAAGACTGGTCGTTTTCCATATGTTCTTTTTATCGATAAAGTGATTGCTTACTAGATTGTATTAAAATAAGAACAATTTTCATAAATCCTCTGATTTGATTTAATTTATTCAACATGAACATTTGATTGTATAAAAATTTGAATAAAACATCTATGAAATTACTTGCAACTAGGGTGATCGATTATTCGACTTTTTCCAGAAACCGGGTTTCGAATAGTTCGAATATTTGAAATTATGAAATACCCGGTTTCGGTTTTTACAATTCAGGAAAAACCGGACAACCGGTTTTTTTTAAATAAGAACATTATTATACAACAGTTTTGATTTTAAATTGCTTTATTACAAAAATTAAAGGTAAAACATAAAAATTAACTATATGTACTTACATATGTACGTATAGTATCAATATGAATATATGGACAAGGTGGATATCTACCTCTATCAGTGTTACCAGATTTTAAAATAACATCAAGCTAAATCACGTTTGAAAAAGACCTAAAATAAACTAAAGCTAAACTTTTTTCAACTTCTTTCGCTTTGCAATTTCACAAACAATTTTTTTTATAATTTGAAATAAAATTATAAGCTGGCGAACAAAACCAAACACGTCCTCAGTAAATATTTTTTTTTAATATTTTCAGGCTCTACCAGTACAAATCTATGAAGTCAAGAAATATTTTCATGCATAACCAGTTCGATCCTACATAAAAGAAGTAACGAAAACTGATTTTTCCTTGCTATTCTCTATCTAGTTAATTCAGTAATTTGCCTGTCGTGTCAAAAATTGTTACCGGAAATAGTCTGGTTTTGTTCGCTAACTCCTCAAATATATTTAATAATTTTTTAATTAAATTATTTATCCATTATTATATTTTAGTAAAAAAAAAACAAAAAAACTTCCCAAAATAAGCTCAACCAAAATAAGCTGAATGCACGTTGAACTTAACTCAATAAGATAAGTCTAATAGGTAATCTTAATTTAATATTTGCCATTGTAACTCCAAAATTTCAATCAATGTCCTCTATTTTTAAATTTGCCATTTCTCTTATAAATAAACAATTTACACTTTGTATTGCTTAAACCATTTTTCAATGAAAAACATTTATATTTTTAAATGTTAAAAAAATTACAATTCTTATAATTCTTTTATGAGTTTTTAAAAAAAGCTAAAAAATAAGCTAAGAGCTAAATGAAAATTTTGAAGCTTAATCCAAAAAAATGAGCTGAAAATATAATCACGCTGAGTTCTATATAAAACCTGAAGCAAAATGTTAACAAAATTAAAAAAAAACTCTTTTTGCAAATGGATTTTGCCATCCATTGCACACCATAAGGCTAATTTAATTCGCCTCTGCTACCACCTCATAAAATAATTTCGCTTAAATTTCATGCTTCAGTAATACGTCCCTATTTACACTATGCAAGTCTTATTGCTAAGCTGATTAGTTTATTAGGAGAGAGAGACGGGGGGAAAAGAAACATTGATGTTCCCCTCGTCTCTCTCCCCCTCAGCTAATCAGCTTAGCAATAAGACTTGCACAGTGTGTCTTGGGACTACCTGATTTACATTAAGCATTTTCTTCATGAAATTAGTTGCATGAAAATTTTTTATTTGCCAAAAGGAGGCCTGGATTAGCAACTTATATCAAAAAAGTTGCCGAAAATACATCAGAGATTCATTATACGTAATTTTTTATATAAAATTCTTTTTTATACCTCTGCAATTTGCAAATAGAAAAAGTTTCGTGCAACGAAATTCTTAGGATTTTATGAAAAAATGCTTAATATAAATTAGCTATAAGTTTTGCCATGCTCAAAAAACGCTTAGAACTTTTATACTGAAACAAATACTTATTACTTATTATTTATTGCAAAATATACAAATCGAAAAATAAAAAAACCGGACTATTCGACATTCGAAAAATCAACATTTTGAAAAAAACCGACAACCGTATTGTGAAAAAACCGGGTTGAAAAACCGAGTCGATCACCCTACTTGCAATTAATCAAACGATGAGTTCATAAGTAGATTTAGGTCAAACTCGTTCACTGGTTCATTTTTGCCACAAACCGATCAGCAAACGCATTTAAGTAACATGGGTTTGAAGAAACGTGTCTGTTCTCCTCGTCTCTCTCACACTAATCAGCTTAGCAATAAGACTTGCATAGTGTAAACTAGGACTTACGATGTTAACTTTACTCAACGTAGGTTTATTTTGCATGATTAAAAGTGAATAACAAATTTAGTGTTTGTTTCAACCCGGAAATAAGTAATTTTTGCCGTTCTCTGGTATGTATGTTGTCAATAGAGCATGAATCTACAAGTTTTGGTTGTGTCTTTTGTCTGCAGCGGCTTTCGTGTTTGTGTAGTTATAAACTCTTTTCAAGCCGAGGTCCTACTATCGGAGCAATGCACTGCAATAAAGTCATAAATAATACGTCAAAATAGCCTTACCTCTCAAAAAAATAAAGAGGTTCTCAGGTACCAGGTATAAACGCATATTCATGTATTTAAGCGGATTCGCATTTTTCGTAAATACATACGAGTATGTATGTACATAGTTGACAACCTTCGGTTCGTTTATCCCGAAACTAAGACGAATAAAAAAAAACAATCGAAAACGTAA
Source organism: Tachina grossa (assembly GCA_949987645.1). NCBI lineage: Eukaryota > Metazoa > Arthropoda > Insecta > Diptera > Tachinidae > Tachina > Tachina grossa. The sequence goes on along the minus strand of OX465276.1, from coordinate 127,035,567 downwards.
AGTTATATCAACATAAAAATCTGTTGCCCTTTAAATCAGCATTAGCTTTCACAGATCCTACAGGAATGACGTTTTAAGTTTTAACTTATTTTCGAGATTGCTACATACAAGATTGCTGCATAATTTTCTTTTTTAACTAATTAAATAATTTAAGTAATTCTCTGTTATTTAAATTTCCTTTTTTAAGATCTTAAATTTTGTACCTGTGCACAAAACCAGTATTTAAAAACATTTCTCATACTCCTTAAAAAAAACCCAAAAGAAAACAAAAATATGATCAACAAAGCAACAGAAAATGTTAATTGCATTTGTCTTCTCCTCATCATCAGTCACTTATTCATTTGCGAATCGTTTTAGTTTTTGTGATTTTTGCCACTTACGAAAAATATCTTTCTTTTTTAATTAATTTTTCTTACTTTTCTTGAACTTCTGCATTTCCCATGATAAAGTAATGGTTAATATTCATAAGACTGCGTTTGAGCATGCGTGTATACTTGTGAATAATTTTATTACATACATACGTACATATGTACATATATAATTTTTTACTCTACATATTTAATAAAAAAATAGGGAATTTGAGATTTATTAAGAAGTTTGTAACTGAAAAATTAGCTTTAAATTTAAAAGTGCTTGTCATTAGCAGAGACCTGACTTACATTATCAAAGCTTTAAATCCCTTAAAAACCGCCACCGGTTTTTTTTTGTTTCACTAAAGCAAGAATTCTGTCTTACGCTTCATTTACACATGCAGGTAACTTGTTACAAGTTGCGTGTACGTATTAACAACCAATACATTGAATGAAATAATAAAAACACTCGCAACTTGCTTGATTGTTTACACAGTCAAGTGCAAGTTTATTTTCATTTTTCTATATGTTACTATAAATATTTGAAAATTTCGTTTTTCTCTTTCTTCTGTGCGTTGTTTGTACTTTTTTTTTTTTTTTTTTTGTCTATATTAGTTTTTAATGTGTGGGCTGCCAAATTTTTGGTATAGGAACATTACAGGGAAACGAATTTAGTGCTCAACTTTGTACCAAAATAAATGATAAATTTGTATTGCAAATCAATAATAAGTCATATTTGATTACATGTTCTTACATAATATAAATAATAACATTTTAAAAATTATTCCATGTAAGCTATCCATTAAAATTAAAATAAAATCCTTAAAGGGTAACACTGTTTTTATTTTTGACAATTCTCCTACATGCAAGTGAAAAATTACTTGTAATGAAAATCTCTTGCCAGTGAGCCTACAACTTGTAGCATTATGATTGCACTATTTGCACTTCATACATTCGATTTTATAAAAAGTCACATTGACGTCATCTACATATATGTTCATATTTAAATTAAATGATTCCTGGGGGCAAATCGCGGCATTCATTATCGAACGAAATTACGAAATCTTTCAATAGAGTTTATATGGATTTCGTTCGATAATTAGTGCCGCGATTTGCCCCCTGTTCTCAGAAATGTATTGCGATCTCTGCTGAAGTCTTGCATATTTCACCCATCAGCTTTGCATTGGTCAAGCTTTCAAACATGAGACATAGTTTTCTAGATGTAACTTACGAATCTGGAAGTTATCGTTTTCGGTCATGAAATTTTAAATTCTATATTCTCGCTTCTGTCGTATGTCCCCACTGGAAGATAATATGAAAAGGTATATTTTTGAGTGGATTAAAAGAAAAACTTTTAAGATTCAAATACATTTTGCAAATATATTAATACAGGGTGGGCCAAAAGAAACCAAGGGGTGTAAAAGTTTAATAACTTTTTTGTTTATTAATTTTTTTTTATATTTTCTTTCAGATTATATCGACAACACTTGGAGAATTCATAATGAATGAAAATAATAAATGAAAATCAGAAAATAAGAAATGAATAAATGAAATCAACTTTATTGAAAATTTGATTATGAGTGATGAAGCTCATTTTCATTTGAATGGCTTTGTTAATAAGCAGAACTGTAGGTTCTGGGTTTCTCAAAATCCAAGAGCCATTCATCAACGCCAATTGCACCCCATCAGGTGTACAGTATGGTGTGGGATCACATCTGAAAATGTCATTGGGCCCTACTTCTTCGTGAATGAAGATGGAAGTGCTGTAACCGTAAATGGAGAGCGGTATCGGTTTATGATAGAAAATTTTTTACGTCCTGCTCTTGAAAACAGACCTGGTATGTGGTTTCAGCAGGACGGAGCCACTGCCCATACTGCCCGAGACACAATGGCACTTTTAAGTCAAATTTTTGGAGAGCGAATAATTTCTCGAAATTCGGAAATTATTTGGCCAGCGCGATCGCCAGATTTGACAGCACCCGACTATTTTCTTTAGGGTTTTTTTGAAGGAGCGAGTGTATGTGAATAAGCCAGAGACAATCCTTGAACTCAAGGCAAACATTGTTGCAGAAATTCGAACGCTACAGCCACAAGTTTTGAAAGATGTTATGGAAAATGCTCTAAAAAGAGCCCATCAGTGCGAAGCTGAAAACGGTGGTCATTTAAGAGACATCATTTTTCATACTTAGTGTAAAAAAATTTCCATTTTGTATATTATATAATCTGAAAGAAAAAATAAAAAAAGTTAATAAACAAAAAAGTTATTAAACTTTTACACCCCTTGGTTTCTTTTGGCGCACCCTGTATAAAGGTTCATACAATAAATATACATATACTTTGATTTTTGAAATAGCTTGGAAACAATCTAAGTAAACCACAGTTAGCTATATTTACCAAGAGATACAAAACACCTAAATTTAGGCTACATACACAGAAAAAACTAAATTTCGTTTTGAGTAACCAAAGTCATTGAATCAGTAAAAATTTGTATGAATGCGGACCTACAAAGAAATTTGTAGATTCTGATAAAAATTTTGTAAAAATTTAACTGGAAAAAAATTTATTTTTAGTTAACTTATTATGGCATTAGAGAAAAAAGTTAACTGAAACTCAAAATATTTTCAGTCAAATGTATTAATAGGAACAGAAAAACATTTTTGCCGACTTTTTTTTTTGTATTATTCAGCAAATTTATTTTTATAATTTACAAACACATTCACTAAAATTTTTCTTCTTATCAGAAAATAAGTTAACTGAATCAATAACAATTCTTACCAATTTAAAAAAAAAATAGTAAAAGTTTTATTTGAAAAAAATAACTGAATCGAATAAAAGGTTCAACCATTTTATTTTTACTTTCAAAAATTGGCTTGTTTTTATGGTTAAGCACTTCGTTCCCGCTTTTTTAAGTCGTCAGTAGACTTCAACCCAAAAAACTCCGTATGTTTATAGTAAGACTCTTAATACTATATTGAGAATCACAATATACAAACATAATAAGTTTGAAAACCGCAAACAAAAATCTTTAAAAAAAATAAAATGCTTTTTATATCTATAAAATAATTTGTAGAAAAAATTAAAAACAATCAGACAAATTTTTTTACAGTATATAAAAATAAATTTAAATGAAAATAACAAATTTAAAACTAAAAAAGATTAATCTAAAAAATTTTTTTTACTTTATATAGATAATTTTCATTCTGTACAGCTTTTTTTACATAAAATAAAATTGGAACAAATAATTTACTGGAACAGTAAAAAATATTTACTGAAACTAAATTATATTTCAAAACACACGTTTGTTTGAAAATTTTTTGGGAATAATTTTTTCTGTGTAGGATTAAAGGCGAAGAGGGCGAGTGAGGCTCAATACGTGGAGGTTTTAAAATATTACGAAAAAGAAACAGAGTGACCTAGGAAGGGACACAACTCTCAAGAGTATAAATTGAATTTGCACAACGGTTGCTATTGGCATCACAGGTGCGGCTGGAAGCTTGGATTTTTCGAAGCGGACGTAGTAACACAGAGACTAACGGATTGTACAAAAATCCTAAGTGAGGTTGGTTGTGATGGATTTGTTGAATTTTGTTTAAAATCCTTACCGTTGAAACCTAAAAGAGGTACATTTTTGTTCCATCAGATATTATCTACCAAGGTTGTGCCGTCTTTACCAAAAGGTCAAAAATGGACGTAGGGACAGGCGCTGCTTCTGGTGATCACCGAAGGCGAAGAGGATATCCTCTATATCGTAAGTGAGTCAACTTTAAAGCCTTTAAAAGGCTACTTTAATAGCTACTAACATTCTTGTACTATTTTTTCAGTAAGTTAAATACTATTCCATTTCTGATTTAGTAAAACTTTGCAGTCTACGATGAGACTTAATAATTCGACAATATCAGTTGATTTCAATGAAATTTGTACGGAAGTTGTCATAGAAAGCATATTTGAAGATATATGTATGTACGTGCCCTTAGTTATGAAAGTGGTCTAAGTCATATATTTCTTTGCTCGAGATATTTAGTAGATTACATTTGAACAAATTAAAATATATTTTTTTTTTTGTATTATGCAACATTTTAGTTAAGAGTTGCATCAATCTCGATTAATATAAGTTTATTTAGTATTAACTATTTATACATAAATTGAACTTATTTTAAGATTAATTTAATATTTCGAATCAAAAATGCTAATGACTTAGACCTCTTTCATAATTAAGGACACATATAAAGGGTGTCCCAACAAGCACAACAAGTTTGACATTTGAACAATTGTTATTGTTTGCTAGTAGAAGGTACGAGGTTAGTAAAAATGGAGTGCTACACGAATGAACAACGCATTCTCATTGTGAAATTGTTTTACCAAAATGGTGAAAGTTTTGCGGCTACAGTTCGCAAATTTGCGATCAATTTGGGGTCACAATAATGCTCCAAAAGAATCAACTGTAAAGACATTAATGGATAAATTTGCCGAAACTGGGTCTGTTAGTGATATAAAGACAACAACGCGCCTTCGACCAGGTCGATCGACCGAAAATGTAGCAGCTGTACGTGATGATGTCGCTCAAACGCAGGTCAAGCGCAAACAGTCAATGGTGTTCGGTATCGTGAAATGATAATCAGTTTTTTCGTCCCTAGAATTTAAGAAATGAATGTGGAGGGCATGTGGTTTCAACAAGACGGCGCCACATGTCATACGACGAGAGAAACAATTCAATTGCTACATCAGTCATTTCCCGGTCGTTTTATTTCGCGTTTTGAAGACCAGAATTGGCCGCCTAGATCGTGCGATTTGACACAATTAGACTTTTTTCTTTGGGGTTTTTTGAAGTCGATGGTTTACGCGAATAAGCCGACGACAACTCAAGCCTTAAAAGATTAAATTGGACGCGGTATTAATAAAATACCGCAGCATTTATGCAAAACGGCCATTGAAAATTTCATTAAAAGATAGCGTGTGTGCCAGCAAAGCCACGGCGGCCATCTGCCCGATTTGTTGTTCCACACATAACCTCATTTTGTCTACTTTACGATATAATAAAGTTTCACGATTTTTTTTAAATACCTGTGTTTTATTTAAAATTTAAATCTTGCGTTCTTGTTGGGACACCCTTTACATATATACCTCGAGGTATTTTATTGCGAGACTAAATATAATTGAATCTATGTGGAATTTTAATTTTAGTTTACTATTAGTGCGTTCAATTGCATATAAATATTTTGGAAATTTTTTTATTGTATTTAATTTAATGTTCTAATGATAGCCCAATTCACAATCTTGTGCAAATGGTCTTGCATCGTTGCATGTGCAAAATGGTATAGTATATTGATACTCACCACTAAGAATTGTTAAGTGGTGAGTAGAATATACTACACAACTTTGCACATGCAACGATGCAAGACCATTTGCACAAGATTGTGAATTGGGCTAATATATTCATTCACCTAAAGCATGAGTGAATATTGGTTCCTATTACGTTTGTTGAATTTTCCAAATTGACTTTAACTTATTAGAATAAATATTCTACTAAAAGATCTCATCTCACAACGCAACCCATTAAAATATCTAAGCTTTAAATATACAACTCCCCATTTAGACAAAATACATTCTAAGAATTTGTATAATTATTATTTTTACATTAGCCCAATTCACAATCTTGTGCAAATGGTCTTGCGTCTTTGCATGTGAAAAATGGTATAGTATATTGATACTCACCACTAAGAATTGTTAAGTGGTGAGTATCAATATACTATGCCATTTTGCACATGCAACGATGCAAGACCATTTGCACAATATTGTAAATTGGGCTAATGTAAAAATAATAATTATACAAGTTCTTAGAATGTATTTTGTGGATGTAATTAATGCTTTAATTACTTTTCTATCTGATACCCAACTAATGGAAAGCTATGCCACACAACGAAAAATATCGGATATGCCAAGCGTTGCCACCAGTTTACACAATTGCGATTTCACAAAATGACATAGTGTGCACTCGGCATAAGACTATAGTCTATTTTTTACAATATATGAAATAGAAATGTGCAATAAATGTGAAATGTTAACAAAATGTTAATTTTTTTATATCATACATTTTCAGCATTGTGAAAATGTAGGGAACTATTTTTGGTTGAAGGAGTAAAAAAGGATTTACAAAGTTTAGGGAATTTCAAAAATGTTCAGTGGCATCACTGCCTATCATTGCACAGAAAAAACTAAATGTCATTTTTATACCCTTTACCAAAAAAAAATGGTAAAAGGGTATATATATATATAAGTTTGTCATTATGTTTGTAATTTCTAGAATATTAATAAGCGAGCCATAAAGTATATATATTCTGGATTCTTATGCATAGGGAAGACGAATAAGCGATGTCCGTCTGTCCGTCTGTCTGTACGTGAACTCGGTTTCCCGAAGCTCCCAGAAAAGCTAGAGACTTTGTTTTTGGACTGGTGGGTCAGAAATGGTCGAAATAAGATTGGTATTGAAAACCAGAAAAATCGAGCAGACGGTTTCAGAGCTGGGAGACTTAAACTTCATTTTGCCATACAAAATAACTACCAAAAACTAGTTTTTAATAATTTTGTATTAAATAAACTTATTTTATACTTCAGTATGAATAAAATTGGTATTTCTAACTAAAAAAAATAAAAAAAAAATTTTAAAAATTAAAAACACGTTTCCAGGGTTGGAAAACCGAAATTTTTTTGTTATGCAAATGTAACTTACTAAAACAAATTTTTCCTTTTTTTTACAAACTAAACATATGTAATGTACTTAAAAGAAGAAGATTGATTTAAGAAGTCAGAAAAACAAAAAGGATGATCCCAGGGATGGAAAACCTGCGATATTTGTGATATATACAATTAACTACCGTAAACTAATTTTTTAATTATTTTTATTAAATAAACTTATTCTATACTTCACCACGAATAAAATTGGTATTTCAAATAAAAAATTAAACTTCAAAAAATTAATAAGACGTTTCCAGGGTTGGAAAACTTTAACTTTTTTTCTTATACAAAAGTAACTTTAAAGTAAAGAAATTTTTCCTTTTCTTTATAAATCAAACATATCTTATATTCTTAAAAGAAAAAGATTGGTGTAAAAAATCAGAAAAATCAAAAAGGACGATTCCAGGGTTGCGAAACTGAAACTTTTTGTGATATAAAAAATTAACTACCGAAAATTAATTTTTATTTTATTTATTAAATGAACTTATTTTATACTTTAGTACGAATAAAATTGGTATTTCAAATTAAAAATTAACCTTCTAAAATTAAAAATATTTTTCCAGGGTTGGAAAACTTTAACTTTTTTTATACAAAAGTAACTTACTAAAGCAAATTTTTCGTTTTTCTCTATAAATTAAAGATATCTTATATTCTTAAAAGAAATAGATTGGTGTAAGAAATCAGAAAAATTAAAAAGGATGATTCCAGGGTTGGCAAACTTACTGTTTTTGTGATATAAAAAATTAACTACCGAAAACTAATTTTAATTTTTTTTAAATAAATAAAATTATTTTATACTTCAGTACGAATGAATTTGGTATTTCAAAATAAAAAAATTAAAAAAATTAGAACGACGTTTCCAGGGTTGGAAACCTTATTTTTTATACAAAAGTAACTTACTAAAACAAATTTTTTCTTTTTTAGTATAAATTAAAAATATCTTATATTCTTTAAAAAAAGATGTTGTAAGAAATCATAAAATATCAAAAAGGAGGATTCCAGGTTTGGGAAACTTACACTCTTTGTGATATAAAAAATGAACTACCGAAAACTATTTTTTTTTCTATTTTTATTAAATAAACTTATTTTATGCTTGATATCGAATAAAATTTGTATTTCAAATAAAAAAACAATTAAAAAAACTAAAAAGACGATTCCAGGGTTGGAAAACTTTAACATTTTTGTACAAAAGTAAGTTACTAAAAAAAATTTTCCTTTTTTTTATAAATTAAACATTTCTTAAATTCTTAAAAGAAAGAGATTGGTGTAAGAAATCAGAAAATCAAAAAGGATGAGTTGACGGTTGGGACACTTACACTTTTTTGATATATAAAATAACTAAGTCTAATTAATTTTTATCTTTTCCTTTATAAATTATATATAATTTACGTTTTGGAAAGAAGAGTTTGGTATAGAAAATTATAATTATATATATATATATATTACATTAAAGTAACTAAATAAAACATTTTTTTTTTTTTCACTTAACACACTTTCTATATTTTTTTAAGAACTACTAGATTGGTATAAGTAATCAGAAAAATCTAAAATTATGATTCTAGGCCTTGAAAATTATTATTTTTTTCTTTGTAGATAAAAGTAACTATGTGCTTATGTATGTATCTCTATACTACATAAACGCACTTTGGTAAAGGGTATATAAGATTCGGCACAGCCGAATATAGCACTCTTACTTGTTGATAATCAAATTCATTGAATCAATAAATATTTTGTGCGAAAGCGGACCTAGCAGTAATTTTGTAAGTTCTTATAACATTTAGGTAAGAATTTTAATAAAACTAATTATAAAATATTAACTGAAACTCAAAACTTTTGCAGTATGCAATGATCACATTCAATCAGCAATTTTTATTATTACCCCTACTAAACTTTATTTGTTTTTAGAGTTCTAGGAATACGTACTTTTCACACTAATGAATTTTTTTAAACTTGTAACTTAAAACCTCAATCAATACACAGAAAAGAGTAAAAACAACATTCAATAAAAAAACAAAGATTCAACTAAAATATTAATTAGTTTTCAACCAATCACGGGAATTGTGGCATGAACTCAGACATTTACATTGAAAATTTTTTGATTTTTTCAATTAAAAAAATTTAACACTAACTAAAAATTTAATTGGTGTTTTTTAAAGATTCAGTTAAAATTTCAAAAAGATTCAATTAAAAAATTAATTGAAATATTTTTAAAGATTCCATTAAAAACTATTAAAGAACGTTTAAATGTTCAATTAAAATATTAATTGAAATAAAGAAAAAAATCTAAGAGTATAAAAATATAAAAAAGAAAGAAAGTTTCTTCCTATGTGAAGGCATAGGTCGTGTATAGTCAGTCACAAAAACTTTTTAAAATTCTGTTAATAACATCTTGGGCATATGGTCTAGTTACTCCGTCCATACTTGTGCAACCACAATCTACTAAATTTACTTTGTATAATTAGAATTTGTAGAAAATTATGCTATGTATGTACATATACATACATTCATACATATCTATGTAAAAAAATTTCAAAAAGGGAAACATTTCTCTGTTGTACCATAAATTTAATTGCTGCTAATGCGGGGTTGTAGCTATTTGTTTTTTGTTTTTATAACCAAACACACCCCGCGAAGCGACTAGCTTGACTGCAGCACAAAACATACAGATACGGGTATTTTTCAGTTTGTGTCGTTTTCCCTCAAATTTTGTCGTCGGTTTTGTTTTGCTACGTCTTTCTAGTGCAATAAATTTTTATTAGCTGTGTTAATTGGTAAGTAGTAATACACTACAGTATCAAATATACTATACTCTTCCCTTTCTTCCATGAATTTTAACAAAAACCTGATTGGAGCTTTTTTTACCTGTCACTTTCTTCACTTCTGTGTATTCTGTGGTCTGCAGAAAAATTATTTGCCAGCAAACTACCATGTTATGCCAGCATAATTATGCCCGTGTAAATCAGCACATTGCCTAGTAAAATTCAACTGTACCCTGCAAATAATATTGGAGTACGTGGTCCAATCTAGATGAAACAGACTAGTTACATCATGGTGCCATGTAATGCAGTCATGGATCATGTCGTTTTCACACAAGTATGCAATGCTGCACGATAAGTGTTCGTGTTTAAACGATTATGATCGTTCTTCTTAGGCACTTACAAATTGTATGCGAGTAGTCTATACCTATTCCATATGGGGTAGTTTTAGGGTTAGTCTGATGTAATGCAAAGTTGGACCATGTGGTCCAACTCTAGGACATCGCAATGGTAAATCATCCACCTTTGTTTCATATATTTGGCTTAGTTTTGCAGTACTCCTACTCCTCTTTGGACTAGTCCTTATATACATGTATGGACTAGTTGCATTATCTGCAGGGTAGAACTTCTACACACACACGCACATTTCATATTTGCTCTTTTCAGTGTTGCCAGTTTAGAGGATTTGTCCCCAAATTGGGAATTTTTTCGCGATTGGGGATGAAAATTTCGTGTTGGGTGGTCTTTGCATTTTTGGGAATGATAACCAAATTTTATGGGATTTTTTAAGTTTTTTTATAGGTGAAGCTAGCAAGAATGATTTTTGAGCTAAAAAATGTGCGCCTGGCAAGTCTAAAAATGCGTGTTACTATCACGGCTGCCAGACTTGACGATTTATCGTCATTTTGACGATTTTCGGTGCCGAAAATAGCAAAATGACGATTTGACGATTTTTCCCTTAAAATTGACGATATTTTAGAAGACCATATATTGCAGTTCTTTTATAAAAAAGCGGCTGTTTCAATTCATGTATTACTTATCTTCTAAAGGATTTTAGTGTAATTTTGCCCACTCTTTATTTTATATGTATTGATATCTCTATAAATTGATATTCTAAAAAAAATAAATGTGAAAAATGGCCAAGTTCCTATAGAAAATTTCGGGCAACAAGACTACTGACACCAAGACTTGGACATACGTAACTTGGCAATATTTTTCATAATTTTACCACTGAGAGGAAGAAAGTTATAGGGGGTTAAAAAAGGACAATGGTTTCAATTTCCCAATAAACATGTAAAATAAAACAAATGTATACACTAGGGCATGTCGATTTTATTTTGCGAAAATCGTATAGCAAAAACGTAATCTACACGAAATTTTGAGAAAATTCTCCGAAAAAACCATGTGTCTAAAATCAATCCCTATATTGCTCCTCTAGACATGAAAGTGTATTTCCTCTTCTTCAAAACATTTTTAAAATTACAACTTTTTCACATAAAAAAATGCATGTACTGAAATAAATGCTACTACATTCGAATCATTCTCCACGTACTTCCTGTTTTTAATTTTTTCAGGAGCAACCTTACATAAGACATGATATTTGGTTCCCCATTTTCATCTTTAAAGTCAATGTCTTCAAATAAGGCAGGCAGTAGCCAAACAAGAAGCTCATGAAGAGGAAATAAATTTGATGTCGAGATGCGCGGTATAGGGTTTGATTTTACACCCATTGTTTCTTTGAACAATTTTCTTAAAATTATTTTTTAGAAATCGAATTTTTTGTATTTTTCGATAGAAGAAATCTAATGTATCGAAAAATATAAAAATCACGATTTCAAAAAATAATGAGTATAATGAGGCCATTTCTATATTAAGGTAGCGATAGGTAGATTTTGTTTTTACTATACGATTTTTTAATTTTTTCTATCCATACTAATCGACACGGCCTAGTTGGTATACACGTTAAGAAATTCATTTTGATTTTTCCGATTTTTTTTACGATTTTTCGAGTACAAAATGACGATTATTTTATAGTTTATCGGGATTTCGACGATTTTTCGATAATTTTATCTGGCAGCCCTGGTTACTATTAATAGTGAATGGTTTCTAAAAAAAGGAAGTATCAGGGCAGATCCCTTCAAATAACTCGACTAGTCCATACATGCATGTAAGGACTACTCCATAAAGTACCAGGACTAGTCCAAAACTAGTCAAAATGTATGGTATGGACCACATGGTCCAAATTTGCATTACATCGGACCACCCCAAAACTATCCCATATGGAATAGTTATAGACTACACGCATAAAATTTGTAAGTACCTAAAAAGAATGATTATAATCGTTTAAACACGAACACTCATCGTGCAGCATTGAATGCTTGTGTTAAAACGACATAATCCATGACTGCATTACATGGGACCATGTAACAGCAACAAAATTTGCAATGCTGATGAATCAGAAGACTTCGATTCTGAAGTTTTTGAAATGGTGAACTTTGGTTAAACATTTTATTATATTTGTGTATATTAAACTATGTGTAAATTTTTATAATATTTATAATATTTTATAAGTTTTAGAGGTTAGGTTAGGAAGGGAGACCCAATTGGGTCAATTGTGATTTCCCTCTGTTGCCCAAAAAGTAATATTTACCCTTCCATTTGCAGCCAGCAGTGAGCTGTCAACACACCTATCATGATTCGCATCGCGTTCTTATTCATGTCCAGTAGTAGTTTAGATCTTCCTGAGTCAAGTTTTTGCCAAAAACTCCTCTAGCTATATAGTTTATTTAATTACAGGGCTGCCAACTATCGTACCACAAAAACATGAATTTTTTGCAAGAAATTATAAATTTTACAAATGATACAGACTTGGTAACCTTTGCGATAGGACTGCTACGTCATCAAAATCATGCGCAAGGTTTAATCTTTATTTTATCATTCTTGAGTCAGTCCACCATGATTTCAAAGCGTCCATATCCAATGGAAACTCAATTGTCGAAATTGAAATAAGAATTGTGAAGGAAAAATTCATGATCTTTCGACAGGTTATGTTTTAATTTGGAATGATTTTCCGTCATTCAACGTCAAATTTGGTTGAATGTTCAAGAGAACACTAAAGAAAATCGTTCTTAATTAATTGTGAATGAAATATATTGGAGTTACTCTAAGTAAAAGTCAATTTCGTACTGTTTTTTGATACAGGGTACTCTATAATCCACAATGATCATTTCTTTATTTGCTGTTGCACTTATATCTGAATTATGTCAGTCGTTGACATGATTTTTAAGAAGCCGTAGTAGGGCCGTGGTAATGCCGGCCATACACTACACAAGTTCAGTGCTCAAGTCTAGCACTGCGTAAACTAAGCTTGTGACACATACTATACAAGTAAACTGTGCAGTTTTCATTTTAAAGCTATAAGTGAAGAAGACAACATATGCAAATACTGCTATATTTTATTAATTGCTGTGGCAATAAAAACAGCCTAAATCCTAAATGTGTTAATCTTTTTAACAGCCATTTCTCTATTTATATTTTTCGTAGGCTTCGATTTTCATAATTCTATTGCTATAATCACTGCTTTTAATGCGCCATAATGCAGGCGATTCTTTGTATAATTCTAGGAACTCTGTGAAGAATATTTTTTCTGCGCTCATTTTTTGTTTTTAACTCTTAAAAAATCACGACAAAACCGAGCGTTTGCAACATACACTACACAAGTTCACTGTACAGTTTTCAAACTTGAGCAAATATCAAAATCGTTTTGATATTTACTCAGTTCACTGCGTAAATAGCACAACCGCCCCCATATACTACACAAAAGCACTGTACAGTGCCAGACTTAAGCACTGAACTTGTGTAGTGTATGGCCGGCATAAGTAGATACAATGTAATTTCTTAAGACAGGTTCTCAAAGACTTAATTATATAACATACAAGTTACAAGTTTTTAATTTTAATTATAAATAAAAAATCATTCAATGAATTTAAAGTGAATAAAAAACTTGAAAATTTTTTTTTAAACCTAAAACATTTTTTTGTTTTTTTAAACAAAATTTTTAAGTCAAAACCAAATCCTTTATCCATTATTCTATTAGAACAGAGCGATCTCAAAGTTCTAGGCCTATCTTGTAAAATAAATCCTTGAAACTGTTTGACTTTTGATATTATTTTAGTAATTTTGTTTTCAGTTCCAAATAAATTAATATCCTTAGACCTCTGACATGCATGATATTAATTTGATCAGCCTTTTGCCCGCTTAACTGTCTTTTGCATTATAGTCGTAAATATTTTTTTGTCTTTTGTATATTAAACAAAAAAGATAATAAAAAAAACAATGGGGATTGTATATTTCATTTTGTCAAGGTATTTGGGTCAATTTGTGGCAGAAGACATTTCAAAAATTAATGTCAATAATTTCTTTCATTCTTGTATTGGTTTTTGTTGAATGTTTTCAGCTACATGGGGTTTATTGCTTCTTCGTATATTAATTTAAATTTTCCTTTTTTTATTTTATTCATTTTTAATTCAACTTTGTTTTTGCTGATTTATCATTTTAAATTGACTTTCGTGTCCGTGGGTCTGTTTTTGGCAGAGTGCTTCTGCAGTACAGTGCCAACATGTATCAAGTCAATAAAATTGAATTAATTGATGAAAGTAAAATAGTCATTTTCGCTGAGTATTTGTTTTAGCTGAATTTTTACTTTCAAGTCTTCATTCTTTTATGTACATAGCAGGGATGATAAATGGGAAAACCAATTTCGTACCAATTAGCTTTTAAAAATGTACTTTTTCGAACCCTATAGTACTAAAATCGGTATTTTTTGTATTTTTAACTTTTTTATTATATTTTTGGAACATTTCGCTCATTTACTCAAATAACGTCATAACTAATAACACAAGTTTCAAGTTTTCAATTTACACACGTCTTAATGAAAAATTAAAATTTTGTGTTTGTTTCAAAAAAAGAACTATATGAGGATTAATCTGCATCATTAACTGAAATTTTACTAAAATCAACGAATGAAACAGACAGTAAATACATATCGTTGGTCTCAAGTAAAAAGGCCCTAACTCAAATAATTGCTATTTTACAGGAGAAGGTAAAAACACAATAGAAACTGTAATATTCTTTCTGTAATATTTTTGTACAACTGATTGTAAAAGCGTTGCTTTTCAAACAATTTTAAATATATTGGAATCACTGACAAACTGAATTTCGTAAAAAAAATATGAGTTACAGCCTCCCAATAAGTCCTTTGTTTGTATTAGACTTTCAAGTCTTCTTTTTGATTATGAAAATTCTCTTTCCACATTCGCTGATGAGTGAAGAATTGACAATATTCTCCTGATAACTTTTGAAGGCTCATTAGCTCATTAGCTCATTAGCTCATTAGAAACTAGTTATTTATTGTATTAAAATTTCCATTTTCTTTTAGGAATATTTTTTAATAAGAGAGATAATATACTACTAACATATTCGTGAGTGAATTTTGTTAGCCATGTTAAAATTTCGTTATAAAAAGAAACTTTATTTAGTTTCGCAAAAGTTTCTATAACATTTCTTTTAAAATCCGTAACTATACAACTTTTAATTTTATTTCTAGATATATAAAGTTTTTAATTTCAAAGTAAACTTTAATCGTTTACATATGTATGTAGCATACCTAGCTTCATTTAATTTCATCACTTAAACGATTGATATGATAATAATATAGCAAGTTTTTTATTTCTTACAAATTTTATATCAATGCGAAACACCGGTGAAGTTAGATGCAGTTCTCTATAATAAACCAATCAAGTGTAATGCACATCTAACAAGGTATTCGCTATCAACAACAAAACAAATTCGCCACTTTTCTCTCAAATTGATTATACTTTAAATGGTCGCGATTAATTATTTTTGTGAAAATAAAACCAGGGATAGTCTCTCGCAAATTTTTCAAATAGTACCAAATGAGTCACGGGGGTACCAACGTATTTTTAGGGTTTGAATAGTACCAAAAAAAGTACAATTGTACCAACTTTATCATCCCTGGTACATAGTATGTGTGTAAATATATATTTTTGAAAACTTTATAATATTCGTCGGTTTTATTTTATATATGTATTTTTATGCAAAGAGTGTTTTGGAGTGCAATGTTTATATGATTATGCAGTTGGAAAGTCGTATTAAAATTTAAGCAAGACTTAGCTTAGTTTTTTTTTTAATTTTAAATATCTGATTGAAGCGATAGGAAGTGTATCAATTTAAATCGTGTCAATACAAAGTGCTTAATAAAATTATTGTGCTTAAAAATTTCTGATTACACTACGCAACAAATTGACAAAAAAAAAATAACACGGACATGTCTCTACTTGGAGTGAAAAGTCCTAAGGTTCCTTATGAAGCATTTGAAATTAAAACAAATCCCAGCACGTACAGGTTTTGAGTTATATAAAAAAGTTTTTTGCAAAGTTCCGAATATCGCAATTATTTTGCGAATTCTTAAAAATTTTAAGCCAGGATCATAAAATATTTTTCGTAATCATATTTCGCAATCTAAGCATCATTTCCTGTTCTTTTGATGTATTTTTTTATAGTTCGTTTGTGTATAAAGGCTAATAATTACTATCATACACAATTGTACGTCTATTGAAAAAGTACAACCCTGCTTTGATTGAGTTTATGAAAATTTTCAAAATACAACAAGAATTGATTAGATCAGGGTTGTCTTCTTTCGCAAGTTGCACTACTGTGTAGGATAGTGAGTCTTAGAGCTAAAACTAAAGAAAAATCCAAAATTAAAACATTTCTACTTCCCTTGCGATGAAACTCAATTACCCTGACATAAGCTATAACATAAATAGAACTCAGATGACAGGAAATTTTATGCAGATTATGAATATGTGAAGAAAATTTATCACTTAGATGCTCAAATTCGATATATGTATGTAAATATATAACGAAATAGCAAAGCAGTACCGGTCTAATTCATAAAAAATATTATAGTCTTATTACAGGTTTATTTGACAAATTTCCCATAGAAATATGTCTAATAAGCGCCTAATAAACCAGAAATATTTTTTATATAATGCAGTATATATTTAACCTAAAATAACGTCCAATTGTGACAAGGTGTAACAATTCTAATGATGTAGTTTTATATATTTTCTTATGCCCATTCGTATGGCTGTAATTAAAAATCAGTTAATTTTTCAGTATCGCGTAGTGTTATGGGATTAGTTGCCAGATGATACAGGGGAGAATTCGTAAAATTTCGAGCGAAAAATTGTCACAATAATTATCCGAAAACGCCAACAATTCATCAAAAATAAAACAAATATGTACCCCAAATGTGTATGTACCTGGAAAACATAGCACAACAAATAAATTCGTGGTTATTGTCTAAAATATAATAAACTGTTATAAAAAAGGAATCAACTGTTGTTTTAAAAACAGTATAACTACATATTTAGTGTAATTTTCTGGTCATATAATACACATAAAAATTAATTAAAATGTGTATATTCACAAGGTTTTATCCATTTCAATACTAACATATTGTATTTAAAATACAAAGTACTGCTATTCATTAAATTGGCCGTATGCAAAAAAACTTAACAAAGCTTTGCCAAGCAATGCTAAGTAAAGTTGTATCCTAAAAAAAGTATTATATCAAAATTCTAAAGTAGGCACCCAAGTTTGTTAAAACTACTTTAAGTTGATATTTCCAAAATTTTTATTTTGTACCTCAAATAGTTTTGTTAATATAGCACATATTGATTCATGTTACATCTCAAAATGAAGCTAGAAGTGCTAGCTCTCATATTAAATTTATTATTTCTGTCATGTAATGGAAAACATCACCAAATCATCCAACTGATTCGAAATACATAGCAAAATCCATAAAAAATATTAAAATAAATACAATTATACAAAAATGTTTTAGTGATGTAGATACAATCAAAACGAATCGAAAAAAGCTGGATATTTAAATACTCATTTCATTCGAATAAAACAAATTGTGATAATTTTTCACATTTTTTACTTTTACTTCATAGAAATGCTTATCTATTTTCCTACAATGTCAGAAGCTCATATATTTTAAATTAGGTTGCTTTACTTCAGGATAATAAAAATGTGTTTAATGAAATAACTTTAGCCCGTTCAAATCACAAATATAGAAATAAAAAATTATTTGAATACCCGAATGAAATTGTATTCGATGTTGTACATCATAAGCTGTGAAATGGTTGTTGAACATGGTGGTGTTACCAGTATTTATTATTAAATCACAAAATAATTAAAGTTGTCTTTTGCATATGATTTCTTAACAACCATGGTGTAATTATACAGGTGACTGCGTAAGGATTTGTTATACAAAAATACGGCAACCATAGCTGTGTAAAGAACCTAAGAATGTCAAAAGCACAAAAATAATTGTACTAAAACCAAAACAAAACGAAGTTTTTGACATTCTACAGCTACAAAGCACACAGAGCAAAAAATTATCAGCTGAAGTAGCGCTGCCACCTAGTTAGATACACCTTGTTAACAACGCTACACAGAGAAAACAGTGCCTACTGAATACCTCATAAAATAGAACAAAATTAAGAAATATCTATGGCTTTTTTTTAATACGGAAATCTTCCTAATTTCATAGAGAAAACCTTTTTGAAAAAATCAAGAAGAAATCTTGTAGTTTTTATGAGGTTATCTTATTGATTTTTTTAATAAGGTTTTCTTCTTGATTTTATGAGGCAATCTGATAAAAAGAAAAAAAATTTGTCTTTATTCTTTGTGCTTCGCTTATGTATGTACATATGTATGTAAAGGGTCCGCCAGATAACTTTTTTTTTTTTGAAAATGCTATAAAAAAAACTACTGAAGCTTCGGCTGTGTGGCACGTAGCGCCGTCCTGTTGAAACCAAATGTTGCCAATATCCTCCTTCAATTTTTGTAAACAAAAATTCGTTCAACATGGCCCGATAATGATCGCCATTGACTGTAACGGCCACTCCTTGCTCATTTTCGACAAAAAATGGCACAATTATGCCTCTGGACCAAAATCCGCACCAAACAGTGACTCGTCTTGGGTGCGTCGGCTTTTCAATGTATGCGTGCGGGTTTTCTGTGCCCCAAATGCGACAATTTTGCTTGTTTACATACCCGCCAAGATCAAAATGAGCTTCATCGGAAAAGATGATTTTTTTTTGGCAAAATCGGCATCTTCTATAAGTTGATCGCAGGCCCACTTAGCGAAGCGAAAACGCATTGGATGGTCAGTTGGCTCGTTCAGCGGAAGGATAAAACTAATTATCTCTCAAATCAGACATCAGCTAAGTGTTACCATTCACGAAATAAGCACTAGTTGAAAAAAAAACGTTTGATGGCGGACCCGGATGTATATATAGATGTTATTTATTTATACATACTTACATACATACATACATACATACATATTATATTGTATTCTTAATTAACTAACTCACCATACATACATATTATTACTTGAAAGGAGACAAGTATTGAACCAGCAAACTTCTGACTGATAGACAAACACTCTAACCAATATGCTAACAAGCAGTCTAAATAACCATTGAAATAATTGTGCAAATATGCTTATACAAAAACGGAAAAGATCATGAAAAAAAATTGTCTTTATGTCTATTTATAGATATGAAATAACAAGACAGACACCTCATAAAATCAAGAAGATTTCCCTATTAAAAAAATCAATAAGATAAGACATAATCACATAGGAACCTAATAAGATCAAGAAGAAAACCTTTTTAAAAAAATCAGTAAGAAAGCTCTATAGTTTACAATTTATAAGAAAACCTCATAGAATCAAGAAGATTTTCTCTATGGATTGTTTTTTTGGTGCCAAAAATAACGGAAATTAAGTAAAAAAAAGTTGTGAATAATAAGATTTCTTCTTGATTTTATGTGTTTTTCTTCTTGATAAAATTAATAAGATTTACCACATAAAAACAATAAGGAATCTCTATGAAAAAATCTTTGCTTCTTTCTGCTGGGATACCCCTTAGCCTAAAAACATTTCATAGAGAAAATCTGCTTGATTCTATGAGGCAGTTTTTCTCTATGTGTTCAAAAAACGATAAACATAGACAAAAAGGCGACAAAATATTAAAAATTTAATGAAAACCGGTTTTAAAACAATCCAACTCGAAACGAAAATTGCCCCAACCAGCCCAAAAATTTCTTTTTCGGAAAAGCCCCGTTCTAAATATAAAAACCCGAACTAAATATAAAAACCCGGTTCCAAACCGGATAAAAAATAGCCTATATTTGACGCTGGTAATGTAGCTTTATATATTTGAAAGAATTTTCAAAATCGGTTTAATGGTTTGGGCGAGAAAACGTAGCAAACAAACAAACAAACTCACTTTGCCATTTATAATAAATATTAGTAAGGATGCTAAGAAACCCCGAAAAAGAAATCCCGGGATTGAATTTTACAAATCCCGAAAATCCCGGGATTTCCGGGTTCGGGATTTCCCGTTTGGCATCCATAGTATGTACGGATATGGTATTGCATTGAATAATGCAATAAAATAAAATTAGGACAAAATATATTTTCTATTTAATTTAAATCTTGCATGAATTATGTATGTTGTTATACTCTTTAATAGTTACAATTTTCTGGCACCATTATATGTACATAGTTATTTATTTGATAAAATTATGTATATCAGATCAACTCCAAGTCTCATTACCTTGAACAATATGATCCACTTATGTATATTGTGAGTGCAAACTGACAAAACGGACATTCTAAATTTCATCACGCGATGATGTGCATGTTTTTAATCTTTTCCTGCATACGCTTAATAATATCCGCTTTAGATTATTACGGAATCCATATGATAAAATAAATAATTGCTCCAACTCCAAAGCACAACGAATAGTTAATAATTAATTTAATAACTAAAACCAGAAAAATGTTAATAAAACCCAATTCGGTAATTAATTTTAAATAAAATTATTGTATTTATTTACAAAATATGTATGTATATCTCATTCCCAGCCAACTGCAAATGTACATTTTTGTATTTCCTTTATGTATGTGTAATCGTAACATTCGTTTTAGCCAAACAAAAGAGAGAAGAAGAAAAAATGTATTAAATTACACACTTTCATTAATTGCACACACATTAAATAAATCATTAATATACTACATACATTTTACTATAAAGTTCACATGAAGTCGCAAATATTTGTTCGTAAAATCAATAATTGTGTAAAACAAAACTAGATTTTCATCACACACCCGAACTCATTGGAGTTGGGGTCGCCTCGTTTTTCAAGATAAAATTATATTTCGCAGCAAAAAAAAAAAAAAAAAAAAAAATATTAAAGAAAGAATTTGAAATATTTTTTCTTGCAATGTTTAAGCAACAAATGTTCACCACATGCTGCAAACATTGGCTGCTTGCATCTTGTTTCAAGTGTACGAGTATAATGGATTCGCTGGCTTTACTCGATTTAAGTTGGCGTTTGTAAGGCAATCGATGGTGCCCGCTGGTTTATTTGTAATCAAATATTTAAGCATAATTTTTTTCCATTTCTTTAAGCGGTTAGAGTTTTCATTTTAAATGCTTTTTTCGTTGCAATAAAATGTGAATTTTAAAGCTGGTGGCCCCAGCTTAATGCTGCGGCGAGTGTCAACTATAATTGTTGACTTGACATTTGGTCTGCTTTTCGAAATTTTATTTTATTGGACACTTAAAATCTCAACCCATCTCATCGAGAATGTTTTTTTACAAGATGATAAAATGTTTAATTTTTATTTAAAAATTTATGTATTTTTTAATGATTTTTTAAACAATTTTTATAACTCAATAAAATTTAAGTTGTGTGCCACGAGCGTAACGCACAGTGGAGCTTAGTGTTATATAATGCGGCAAAAGTATTTGTGTTTATTAGAAAGTTTTAACAAAAACGACAATTTTAATGTACGATTTTTATTCACATTCAGTAAGGCCCTATGCTCCTTGTAGGAGTGAAAGAAATAAATATTTATACTTATAAGTAAAAATGTAGTATCTACCATACGAATGATTCCAATTGAACTGAATAAAGGCTCAGTTGGCCGACTGTAGGTAGGAAACAGCTGATCGATATTGTTAAGTGAAAAGTAGGTTACGTTACATTACATCCATATAAAGGCTTAAGGCTCAGTTAGCCGACTGTAATGTAAAGTAACTGCAACAGTAGAAAACAGCTGATCGATATTGTTATGTGAAAAATATCGATCAGCTGTTTTCTACGTTACAGTTACATTACATTACAGTCGGCTAACTGAGCCTTAAAGCCTACACTACACGGCATGTAAAATGCCACATGCTTATGTGGTGATGACGTCACGAGAATTTTCAGCATGTTGGTCACATTTTTTTAAATTACTAGTAGTGGGTACATACCGTAAAATTTTTATAATATTTTTCTTCCAAAATACATATGTATGTGACACATGTAGCCGAATCGAAGACATCTTCTGGTGTAGCTCATCTGTAAACATGTTAATATCTACATGTACATATGGTGTTAGTACACGGCATGTAGCAAATGTGTGATGACGTCAAAATTACGTCAGAACCACATGCGCATGTGGTTTTTTACATGTCGTGTACTGTAGGCTTAAATGATTTCTTTGTTAAAAATAAGATTTTTGAGAATATGACATTTGGTACTTTTAGTATATTATTTAAGGTCCTTTTAACTAAAGTACTGACATATTTTCTTCTTTCCTTCATCAAAAGTATGAATTTTGTACATACATATACATATTTATCTTATAGATGTCTTATTCAGTAAATATTTTGTGTTACATATCTTTACTTTTGTTAGTTCATTTGAAACAAAATAATTTATTCCTGAATTTGAATTTAGTAAAATCAATGCATATTAATATATTTTGCGTAAAATCACTAAAACTACGATTTTTAATGAAAAAAAAGATTTTTTGTTCGATTTGAAGGTTTTTGAGAAAAAAAATATGGCAATGCTGAGTGCGACAAAACAAAAAAAATTGCTGCTGCTTTTTAAGAGGGGACTAGTCATATTCGATAGTTATGCAGAAAAAATTCTATTTTGTATTCAGTTAATAAATTCAAAAAATCAAATACCACAGAATTTATAGACCAAATACCAAAATTCGAAAAAATTTAATAAAATGAAAACCACATTTTTTCTTTATTAAGCGCAGTATACACGTTCGAAATACATGACACCAGCATCGTATACATGTTCATGAAGAACCCAGCACAGGCGTGCATGAATTGCACGATAAATTAATAGGAGTGTTCGAGTGCTTTTCCAGTAAAAATCTAGTTACTGAGTAAATACAGTGTAATTTAAAGAAATTACTCTGAACAAAAAATTTTGCATATACATAAAAGTAAGCGAACGGAAAAATTTTAAAATCCAGAAATATAAATGTATGTACAACAGCCGATTGCCAATATTGTATGTATGTATGTATGTTTATGCAAAAAATTTACATATACCCAGCAAATAATGCGACTAGTCCATACATGCATGTTAAGACTAGTCCAAAGAGGAGTAGGAGTACCACAAAATTACTCCAAATATATATTAAAAAAAAGGTGGTCGATTTAACATTGCGATGTCCTAGGGTTGGACTACATGGTCCAACTTTGCATTACATCGGACTAACCCCAAAACTACTTCATATGGAATAGTTAAAGACTGCTCGCATACAAGTTGTGAGTGCCTAAGAAGAACGATCATATTCGTTTAAACACGAACACTTATGTATGAAAACGACATGATCCATGACTGCATTACATGGGACCATGATATAACTAGTCTGTTTCATATAGATTGGACCACGTGCTCCAATATTATTTGCAGGGTAGTCGGGTAGTTACTGGTTAGCCACATGGAACAAATATTATATGTGACAGCGCATAGAGAAAGGGACCTAAGGGAAACAAATCAATTTTCACTTTTTTTTTTGATGTGGACAACATCTGAGCATCGAATGAGACCGATCCCATGCCGCAAAAGTGTTCCTTCCCAGAGATATGCGCGTTTTATGAAATTGAAGATACACCAAAGATACACGTATTTGAATCTTTAAAATGGCTCTCCTGAACAAATCCGGTTTTTACCCTTAGGTCCCTTTCTATTTTGCGCGTCAAATATTATTTTATTTTAAGAAATAGAAAATCTCTTAAGTTAATTAATTATGGAGAAAGCTTTAAATTGAAATATATATGTTATTCACGAAAGTCGTGATTAAACATCTCCTACATTAAGACCGTTTGTAGTTAACCAACCCAACCACGTCAAACTGTACAATATGCAAATTTAAACTTTTCAGAAGAGCGCGAAGACTCGTCAATTGTGAATTTAAAGTCAGCGTATTCCTGAAAGTGCCAGGTATTTACATTGTTACAATTTAAATTTTCAAATGGTACTATTATCAATAATAATGATATTTAATGGATAAAATAATAATTAATGAAGGTATTGTAATGCAAAGCCATTTTTCGCGCAGACAAAATCCTACCTTTATCTAAAGGGAAGTTGTGAAAATGGTCCTTAAAATATATCTTATTGAGTTATCTATCGTCCGTGAGAATTTCAGCATTTTGAAACCAGGCATATCGTTAAAATTAGTGTACCAAGATAAGGCATCTAAAAAACCAATTTTGCATATTGGATAGGTAGGGACGATATGTATGTATTACTTATGAAGCCCGGTAACTCTTACTTTGCAACCGGCCCACTGTAGAGTATTTCTCTTATTTATCATTGAAATAGATTAATTTGTATTTAATTTTTATTTTTTATAAATATACATAAATACATATTTGAAAGTGAAAATACCACTGATTGCTTAACGAAAGGCCTAATAAAAAATACAATTATAGTATGTTAAAATTTTGTGGGTTTATATATCAAATAAATTATTTCTTATAGAAGATTTAGGTTTAGTTTTTTTCTTTGTAAAGATCAATTATAATTTGAAAAAAATAAAAAACAATTAACGCAGTGTAATCTAAAAAGTCACATGCGCATGTGGTTATATGCAGTAAAATTTTTATAGTATTTTTGTCCCCAAATCCAACTGCTGCACATGTAGCCAAATCGGACACATTTCCAGAAGCAGCACATATGTGAATATATGAATGGATACATGTATATATCTGGGGTTTTCATGAATAGCAGTGCATGTCCAAAAATCTAATTTTTTCAGTAGAGTAAAAAAATTTATTTTTGAAGTTTATTTAAACAAGCAAGAGTGCTATATTCGGCTGTGCCGAATCTTATATACATAGATACATACATACATAAGTACATACATACATATTTGTTTTTATAATTTTTAAGAATTTTATTTAAATATTTTATTTTCGATATTAGCAATAGTTGAATATTTTATCATACACTCTGTATTTAAGAAATATATTTACGTCAGCCTTATTCCAGTTGTCAACATTGACATCACGTCAATACAATACCAATAAATTGGGGCTTGTTCACCCGTTCTCGATATGTTCAAAAACCGTGCTACTATTAATAACCCTAAAACAGTTTTAGTATTGTACTTCCATTCAAAATAAGCTATCTTGTATTATATTTTTCCGTATTTAAAATTCTTTGATGCTTCAAAACTATTTGTTTTATTAATGTTATAGTTGTGACTGTTCCAGCTCTGAGACACTTTCTGTTCTGATGGACACTCAGAACACTCGCTCACTTCCCTGGCTGTAGGGAATTAGGGGAAGAGGCAACGACGGAGGTTAATTTTAACTACTTGTCGGAACCGGGATTAGAAGGAGCATTGGACGATATAGTGACGTTGGAAAAAGAAACATGGGCAATAAATACATTTGAACCATATAAATCACCGGGTCTAGATGGTATTTTTCAGGCCATGTTGCAGAATGTCACAGAGCGCGTAATACTGTCTCTGGTGTATATCTTTAAGATATGCTTAAGCAGGAGGTTTATACCGAAAGGCTCTAGAGAGGTTAGGGTCATCTTCTTACCCAAAGCGTGTAAGGCAAGCCACTCAAAGCCGACGGATTTCAGGCCAATCAGTTTTTCATCGTTTCTTTTAAAAACATTAGAACGACTGATTGATCTGCATCTAAGGAACACAATTGATACCCGTGTCATAAGTGGCACTCAGCATGCATATCGTAAGGGCAGATCTGTTGAGAGTGCGCTTCATGACGTGGTTGGTGTTATAGAAAGAGGATTGCAGCACAAGAATTGCACACTGGCTAAATTCTTAGACATTGAGGGAGCCTTTAACAATATAAGTATAGAGGCATTAGGGAGTCGCTGGAGACTCTTAGGGTTCACAACTTTCTAGTGGAGTGGATAATTATCATGCTTAAAAGCAGAACCATCAACTCGAGTATGGGAAGAGGAGGCCTGAAGAGATTAGTGACAAGAGGTACACCACAGGGAGGAGTTTTGTCACCTCTATTGTGGTTCTTGGCAATGAACGCAATTCTAAAGCGTTTTGACAGGAGCGGACGGAATATAGTTGCATATGCGGATGTCGTGGTTTTGCTGGTAACGGGAAAGTTTCTTCCCACTATCAGTGAAATCATGCAGTTGGCGTTGGAAAATCTATCCTCCTGGGCCAGCAGTAAAAAACTAGGAGTCAACCAAGAGAAAACCGAGCTAGTCCTCTTTACTAGGAGATACAAAGTAGAAAGCTTTATACTACCCAGGATAGGAGGGGGCTAAATACCTGGGTGTTTTCCTAGATAGGACGCTTTCTTGGAAAATAAACACGTAGGAAAGGCTAAAGGATCAATGCCTACTACGCATGCAGGAACTCCATAGGAAGGAACTGGGGTTTGCAACCGAAGGTAGTAAACTGGATTTACACATCGGTTGTCAGGCCGGTTATTTCCTATGGTTGTGTGGTATGGTGGGAGACATTGAGAAAGGAAAGTCACAGGAGATTACTAGCTAAGGTTCAGAGATGTGCCTCGATGGGCATCACAGGTGCTCAGAGGAGCACACCTCAGGCTGCCTTGGACGTCATTCTTCATCTACTTTTTATAGAGGACTTTCTAATGGGAACAGGTTTGGTGAGGACAGGAATATCAGGTCACACATCAATCTTAAATAAGATCGGTTTTGGTGACCAGGAATCCGTAACCCCTGGGTTTACGGA
Organism: Tachina grossa; assembly: GCA_949987645.1. Lineage (NCBI taxonomy): Eukaryota > Metazoa > Arthropoda > Insecta > Diptera > Tachinidae > Tachina > Tachina grossa. The sequence continues at coordinate 127,008,553 of OX465276.1, read as the reverse complement.
CTATAAGGTCGCTGAGATCAATTTTAGTAGAACGCCCTTAATGGTAATTCCGGATAGGGAGTATCGGGTCAAACCCGATAGGCTGTATGAGGGTAGTGCAGTCTTTACAGACGGATCAAAAATGGGGGAAGGCACAGGGGCTGGTGTCTATATCTTGGGAACTAACCTTCGTAGTTCTTTCAGACTGCGAATGAATGTAGTGTTTTCCAGGCTGAGATCTCGGCGATCCTTAGAGCCACGGATCTGGTGGCCAGGAATGTAGCTGAGGATGAGAAGGTAACCTTCTACTTCGACAGCCTGGCAGCGCTAAAAGCTTTGAAGAGACACAATGTCAAATCGAAACTTGTTAGTGACTGTAGGAAGGCCATCAACTTGCTTATGGAAAAGTATAGTGTCAGACTATGTTGGATTCCAGGCCACAGCAGTGTTGAGGGAAATGAAATTGCCGATAAGCTGGCAAAAATAGGGTCGGCGTTGGATGAGGGATTGTTGGACAGATCGGTGAAATTACCGATAGGTCATTACTATACGGAACTCAGTGATTGGGTAGAAACCAGGACTGACAATTCATGGCGAAGTAGGGAGGATTGTAGAGTCTCGAGGAGTTTTTGACCAAAACTAGACTCACGAAGATCTAAACTATTACTGGACATGAATAGGAAGGCGATGCGAATAATGATAGGCGTACTGACTGGTCGCTGCTCGGTCAGAGCAAGAACCAGCATTTGGGAGACTGGCACTCCAGATTTTTGTAGGATGTGCGGGTATGAAGAGGAACCAGAAACCATTGAACATATTATCTGTCATTGTCCGAAGCTGCAACGTCATAGGTTTAGATGGCTGAGCAGACGTTTCCATGAAAGCATTACTGAAGTCGGGAAGTGTAAGCTAGAGGACATCAGGGGCTTTATTATGGGAATTCGGTGGATTAGTGATGGATAATAAGTTCACTTCTGGCTGCAAATGTGAGGGTGAATATTACTTTACTTTTTTATAGGCAACAGAAGGGAATCACAATGGACCCGATTGGGCCTCCGAGTGGAGTTGCGGTAAAGCACCAACCTCCCTAACCTAACCTAACCTATGACTGTTCTTTAGCGATAAACTTTATTTTTATGTCCATTTATTAAAAATTAATAAGAACTCGTTACAAGCTGTCAACGAAAGACCATCGATTTGAAACATAACAATAAACATCTTTTATACTTAAATTAGATATCCATATAGAAATTTATAAAAATAAAACAAATCTTGACTAAAGGTCTTCCTAAAATATAATATACATATGTTTAACTGGAAAAAAAATATTTTTTGTTATTTTTTAGCCGATTTTTTTTTAAATTTCAAGCCCTGGAATTATAATTTGATTTTTCTGGTCTTTAATACTAATGTATTTCTTTCTAAAATATAGAATATATTTCATTACAAAAGAAATTTAAATTTTTTTATTTTAGTTTTATTTGATTAGTTTTATATATCACAAAAAGTGTAAGTTTCCCAACACTGTATTCATCCTTTTAGATTTTTGTGATTCCCTATATCAATCTTGTTATTAAAAAATATAAAAAAGTATGTTAACTGAACAAAGAAAAAATGAAATGAGAAAAAAATTAGTTTTATTTAGTTACTTTAATACCAAAAACAATTTTAAATTTTACAGCTCTGAAGTTTTGGTTTTTACCACAAACTAAACCAAACTTTTCTTTCCAAAACATAAAATATAATTAATTTATACTGCAAAAAGAAAAATAATTAGTCCTAGTTACTTTTGTATATCAAAACAGTGTAAGTTTCCCAACCCTGGAATCATTCGTTTAGATTTTTGGACTCCTTATACAATTCTATTTCTTTTACGAATGTAAGATATGTTTAATTTATAGATAAAAAGTGTAAATTAATTTTAGTTGGTTATAGTTATATAACAAAAAAAGTTAGGTTTCCAACCCTGGAAACGCCTTTTAACTTTGTTATTATTCGTAACAATCTTGTTCGTACTTAAACATAACAGAAGTTTATTTTAAAGAAAATTAGTTTTAACTATGCACTTTTATATAGCAAAATTAAGCTTAAGTTTTCCAGCTCTCAACCGTCTGCTCGATTTTGCTGATTTTCAATACCAATATATTTTGGACCATTTCTGATACACTAGTCCAAAACCGAAAGTCTTTAGCTTTCCTGGGAACTTCTGAAAACCCATTTCATGTACACCAGACGGATGGACGGACATCGCTTATTCGTCTTCCCTATTCATGAGGACCCAGAATAGTTTTTATTATCTTTGATGTACACGAACAGGAGTATGAAGTACTTTTTCCTAGGTTGTTCATACCACTTTTTTTTTAAATTTCACATATAATATTCGTATTCGCAAATGTCATTTCTAATATTCATATTCGTATTCGAGGCTATCAAAATTTGAAATTCGGCAATTTTGTTTTGAATGAGTAGTGTTAAAAAGTTGTGTTTTGACTAGCTATTTACAAATATATTTGCAAGAACTTTTAATTATATTGGTTTACTTGGTAAATTCCTATTTAAAATTCGAGATGTTTTCACGTTTCATGTAGAAATCGCAGCATTACAATTCATTATTATTATTTCTGTCTATTTTTATTATCTTATGTTGTGAATATATCATTACCTTAATATAGAAAGGTCCTAACTAATTTTTTTTTAAGTCGGGTTTTTTTATATAAGTGTGTTTATCGATAGAAGAATATCTAATGTATCAAAAAAAATGCAAAAATCTCGATTTCAAGAAAAAAAATGGAAGTTCCAACTCTTCATGATGTTTTAAGGCATGGGCTTCTAAAGGGTGTCCCAACAAGAACGCAAGATTTAAATTTGGCGCCATTCGAAGTGTCATTGTTTGACATTTGAACAATTGTTATTGTTTGCTAGTAGAATGTACGAGGTTAGTAAAAATCGGTCGCTACACGAATGAACAACGCGTTCTTATTGTGAAATTGTTTACCAAAATAGTGAAAGTTTTGCGGCTACAGTTCGCAAATTTGCGATCAATTTGGGGTCACAATAATGCTCCAAAAGAGTCAACTGTAAAGACATTAATAGATAAATTTGCCGAAACTGGGTCTGTTAGTAATGTAAAGACAACAAGGCGCCTTCGACCAGGTCGATCGACCGAAAATGTCACAGCTGTACGTGATGATGTCCCTCAAACGCAGGTAAAGCGCAAACAGTCAATGGTGTTCGGTATCGTGAAATGATAACCAGTTTTTTCGTGCCTAGAATTGAAGAAATGAATGTGGAGGGCATGTGGTTTCAACAAGACGGCGCCACATGTCATACAGCCAGAGAAACAACTCAATTGCTACATCAGTCATTTCCCGGTCGTATTATTTCGCGTTTTGGAGACCAGAATTGGCCGCCTAGATCGTGCGATTTAACACCATTAGACTTTTGTCTTTGGGGTTTTTTGAAATAGATGGCTTACGCGAATAACATAACGCATTTATGCAAAACTGCCATTGAAAATTTCATTAAAAGATCGTGTGTGTGCCAGCAAAGCCGCGGCGGCCATCTGCCCGATTTGTTGTTCCATACATAACCTCATTTTGTCTACTTTACGATATAATAAAGTTTCACGATTTTTTTTAAATATCTGTGTTTTATTTAAAATTTAAATCTTGCGTTCTTGTTGTGACACCCTTTACTAAAACAGCAAAGTAGAGAGAATGTCCGAAATTATCCAGCAGCTACTGCTGCGAAGGATATTTATCAAAAAGTGTTGGAAAAGTGGGAGCTAGCAAACAATTTTTTTGTGGTACGAATTTTAAGTTCGAAAGTCACTGTTCTGAAAATGAATTGGTCAAAAACATATCACTTAGCATTGGAAAACTGGAAATGAAACAGGTTTTCGTGGCGATGTTAGACCAGCTCTTTGACATACTTAATTGAAAGTTTGAGATCAAGCTATTTTCAGAGTTTGAGATTGCATGTCCAGGTGTGTCTGGCTGTAAATGAGGAGCTGGCGAACAAAACTAGACATGTCCTCAGTAAATGATTTTTTTAAATTCTTTTTTGGGACTCTCCAAATACACATCTATGAAGCCATGAAATATTTTCATTAAAAACCAGCTAGATCTTACCTTAAAAGCATAACGAAAATTAACTTTTCCTTACTAGTCCCTATCCAAATAGTTTAGTAATTTGCTGTCCTGTACAGTTAACGGGACTAGTCTGATTTTGCTCGCCAGCTCCTCCAATACCAAGTCTACATCTTGTGCTGTATAAGGCTATGAAAATTCTTGTCGTCAAAGAGCTAGAGTTTATTCAGCGTCAAAAAGAGAAGGTTGGATCTATTGAGCAGCATCAAGTTATATTTCTAGATATACGTGAACACCGAAGTCAAACTTAAAAGCAAAAGAGGTAAGAAGATAATTTAAGAAGAATTTCAGAACATCAGCAGAAAACAGAAGAGACAGCATTACAAGCAAGCGAAGATGAACAGCCAACTGCTGAATATGAAGAACCTATGCAGATTCCATGCGATAATTTTGATGCCCCTTCTTCTTCAAATACAAATCTTTACAATGCATTAGAGTTGTGTAATGTTGCATTGCAAAACATTGGGTACGGCGGCGGTCTACGTGCTACAGCTGCCATTAGAAGAGCTGCTTTTTTTATGCTGGAAGGAGATAAAAGACTTGTAGTTGATCATAATAAACTAAAGATGACACAAGAAAAAGTTATAAAATAAACTGACAAAGAATTGCTCGACGTAAAGATTCAACAAAAGCTTTGTTAAGAGCAGATAACTCAAGTCGCTTCCAAGTATTTGTAAAAGAAGAGCATTGCAGTGTTCGTAGTGAGCCAAGTGGAAGGTTTCTTTGCCATTTTACGCAGGCCAAAATACGCAGGCAAGTACTTAACAAAACGAATCCCATCCTAATCCCCTAGCTCGTAACATCTTGAATTTTACTAAACTGGTGCATTCGATATCTGTACAAAGGGGTTAGTAACATTTTCTGTTAGCGGCTAAGTATTCCAGTCCACAACGCTATTGCGTCTCAGGAACTGACAGACTCGATTTTCTAGGAACTTGAAAAAATTGACAAATTCTCTACCTTGTTGCTATCTCCGCAACAAAGGCGAAAGTGAGTCGTATAAATATTCTATTTATAACTTAAGATCGATTTCTGTTCAGCATTATACTTCCAAGAACACTTTAATATAGTGCTACGAAAAATCCCTTCAATGAAGAACAAAAACCGCGGTTAATTCTTAGGCTGAGTTTACATCTGGCATTTCTTGTGTGCAATTTGCCCAAAAAAGCATAACCAACTAATTACTTATGAAAAACTGCTTGATTCAGACATATATTTATTGATTTAAACAGTTTCCAGTCATGTTGGATTCTGTAAAATTGTCTATTAGTTATGTATGGAACTATTTAACTTAATAAATACATGTCTGAATCTAAAAGTTTTTCATTAGTAATTAGTGGTTACGCTTTTTTTACGCTTGTGTGGCACATGGCACACAGATGTAAACCCGGCCTTAGTCGCATTTATTTTAACGTTAGGTTGGTTGCCTTTTCCATCAATCTTAAAATATTTAAGGCTATCTGTATGCATATCATTTAAAAGTGTCTATTTGATTTGTAATTTTCTAGCATATCTTAAATGATGTCAATTCATTTATCTGCCATTGATTTTTAAACAATTTTATCTTTGAAATTGTAAACTCTTTATTTTAAGAAATTGCTCCAGTTTCTTCCTGACTGACCTAATCAATGACTTGTTAAAATACAACTTAAGATAATATACTTCCTTATATGTAAGAGAAACAAAAAACAAGATCTCTATCAAAAAATGTTGTAAAAAGAAAAAATTCAAACATCATGAAAGGAAGTACAGTGCAGAACTGTAAGAGAAAAACCCCTACATAAAAATTTCCATGCTCGAAATGTTAGGTACAATAACACGCCGAAGCCAAACTTGTTAAGTGTCAATATTAATAATTTATATGTGTATAATTATTACAAGAAACACATAACAAAATTTAGAAAAAAATCATTAAACAAACAATAAATGTAGGCTCAGTGTAGAGTTTCTCTGCTTGTGAGTAAAAAATGTTCCATGTGCAAGTCGGAACATTTAAAATAATTCAAATCCACAACCATTCACTGGCCATGATCGCCCAAGCAGAGATTGATGTAAATGATTATTGAAAATGCAAACGATCACACAATGATCAGTTGGTGGCAGAGACTGGAAATGAAGTCATTTCAACATTTGCTTCGAATATGCAGGCAGATGGAAGTACGACCATGTCTAGTCTCCAGATTTTGCAAACGATAGTAACTGTTAGGCTGAGTTTATATCTGGCATTTCTTGTGTGTCATTTGCCAAAAAAAAAACGTAACCAACTAATTACTAATGAGAAACTGTTTGATTCAGACATATATTTATTGATTTAAACAGTTTCCAATCATGCTGGATTCTATAAAACTGTCTATTTGTTATGTATGAAACTATTTAACTCAATAAATACGTGTCTGAATCAAACTGTTTTTTTATTAGTAATTAGTGGTTACGCTTTTTTTACGCTTGTGTGGCACATGGCATACAGATGGAAACCCGGCCTTACACTGTAGTCAAAGAGAAAAATGCACAACTTTTAATTTCCGCCACAAGTACATATTTACAAAGTAATTTGAGATTTACCACTGAATTTATATGACTTGGAGAAGAACTAAGGGGCTGTCCATATATTACGTAACGCTGTTTTCCCCGATTTTTGAACCCCCCTCCCCCCTAGTAACAGATCGTAACAAAACTGTGAACCCCACCTCACCCCCCAGGAATAATGTAACAATGAGATAAAAAATAAATTAAATAGTTAAAAGTTTTAATAAAAAAAATTAAATTTAATTCATTGTTTTAAATTCATTTGTTAGACTAGCACAGTGCGTAGACAAAAATTAAATAAGCTCACATATGAACGTGCTCCATATATTGGCGAAACTATTTTTTAAATTTCTTCCCAAGTGTCCTCAAACTCCAAAAATTATGGTTTTCTAAAGAGCTTATTCCTAAACTGTATGTATGTATTAGTGATGTGTATTGGAATTCCAAAACATTCGGCCGTTTCTAGATATTCGTATTCGTTTAAAAAAATATATAAAGAAATTCATAAATCCAAAACGAAATTTTAATGAATGGCACACAAATATTAGTTTGTAATAATTAAAAAAAAGATTTTTTTATACATTTTTGCTATGCATTTTTGCCAAATAATCTACTATAGTTTTCCGTATTGATGACTGACCAGTATTTCAAACATCAAGAGGAGAATTGGCATTACCCTTGCGGTCGCCTTCACTAGTTTCTATAAGTGAAGTCGTCCTGTATTTCAGAGAGCTTAAAGATGACTCCGTTTGGCCATCTTCAAATCAATCTAAAATGTGATTGAAACAAAAAAAAATATATCTAGGATCAATAAAGGTTGCCATGTTGAATTACATTCTACAACATTACATTTTCAATAGATATTTGCCCATTAAAAAATATACCTTAAAAATACCTTGAAATTAGAGGGGCACACAATCTAGTTCCTAGACGCATTTCACTGTTGTTTTCATATTTTATTAAGTTCTGTTGCATAAAAAATTAAAGTAATATCCTTATGAAAATACGTCTATGTATGCAAGTTTCCATTAACACATCTTTCAAAACTTAAACATTGTTGACAAGTTGACCAACAAAAATGTTAAAACTAAATAATTTGATATTGGCATGCACATATATGGAAGAATATATTTTTTTGCAAGGACGCTTTTTTGTCCATGAGAATTGCAAGAAATCTTTTCCTAAACTTCTTCAAATACCATTTCCTTCTATGTATTTGGTGGATTTAATGTTAATATATTCAGAACCAGTTCAATTCAGTTTCACTACAATTTATTTAATGTATTATAAAAACTCTGTATAATTTTCAAATGTTATTCAACAACTATTAAATTTTTGAATAGTTTTCATAAACTTTAAGGTACGTTTTAAATATTCGAATTCGAATTCTCGAATATCAAAAGTTGACATTCGGCAGATGTATGTAGTATACATACACGTACATAATATATGCAGGCAACACGTATGATCAATTAAATAAATAAATGAGAAAACATACGTATTTTTGTACAAAATTAGTAATTTTTTCTATTGCGTAACATTTTCAAAGACCCCCTCCCCACCCCCACCATAACAGATCGTAACAAAACTCGAACCCCCCCCCCCTTCCCCCCTAGAGCGTTACGTAATATATGGATAGCCCCTAAGTTACCCTGTTTTGACAAGGTACAGCAAAAGCACCAATGACTCTTTTTAATATTTCCATCGTTATTAGTAGACGAAATGAGTGCAATAGAAAGAATGGAAAGAACAGTTGGATATATTTTAAAAGGTATATCTGTTATTAACAGCGTATGTCCAAAAATTTTATTAGGAGATCTAAAACGAGTTATTTTTAAAGCTTTGGTCTTAGTATGAAAATTTTTCCATTTTTTTACACTATCGTGTACATATAGGTAATGGCAATATTTTAACTAATTTTTAGGAAACATTTTCTTAAGGATCAGATCCTAGAGAAATTATGCAATACAAACGAAATATAACAAACCTCGGCTAATTACCTAATGAAAAATGTCATGATTGATAGGGTAATTATCCGAGAAAGGTATTAAAGCGAAAACGTTTAATTACCTCATAGAGGTGATTATGAGAATACGCTTAAATACCTTTAGAAATACATTTATCCGGGTTCAATGTGGTATGTAGTACATAATTACTTGAAATAAAATGCACATGCATATGTTATTTTTCAAATAAACTATCTATCTTATCTATATAAAAAAAAAACAATTAATATTAGAAAAAATAAATAGGTAAGGTGCATACATGATACAATAATATAAAGGTAAAACTATTCTCTCTTTTCATCGCCATATTAACCTTCTGACGTTTGTCCCGATTATTTTTTACTCTCGAAATTAATGCTACCTTATTAATTTATGAAATCTGAGTTTTTTGTTAATTTTTTGACGTTATTCTCTATCATAATTTCATAAATTTATAAAAAATAGACAGCAAACGAGTTACAGCAGCACCAACAACGGCAGCAAGCAAGATACAACAGGAAGGAAATTTCCAACTGAATCAAAACGGAACTTTGTCTTTATAATCTCTGTTGTATTGCCTTACATCAACTGCATCCAAGCTATACGCACTATATGCAAAGTTTTACAAAAGGCCTTTTGTGTTTTCACACTGACGAGAGCACAACATACAAGCAGGGAGCGAATCGCGGCAATCGTTATCGAACGTAATTACGAAATATTTCAATAGAATTTATATGGAAATATTTCGTAGTTCGATAACGAGTGCCGCGATTTGCCCCCAGATCTCGGCGACATCTTTGGTCCTTGCAAAGAAACAATAACAAAGATGTGTATCTGAAATACATATATTAGAGCATGTGTGTTTGGACGTAGCTGCCTTACATTATTCGGATGAAATTGTTAACGAATATTATTAGACCAAGTGGTCCATTTTAAGGAGAAATGTGATAATTACATGTTCCTAGTCCAATCATAGGCCATGTCCTTAGCAAAGAAAAAAGAAGAACAGTGTTTTTTGTATATATCAGCAAAGCATTAACTCTTATTCAGCTACGTCCAAGCCATATGCACAATGTCCAAACTTTTATAAAGAGCTTTTTGTATTTTCACACCGACGAGAGCAGAACAGCTAACCAGATCTCGGCGACAACAATGCTTGCTGTTACTTTGCAAAGAAACAAGAACAAATTTAAGAGCTTTGAAAATGAAAATGAAAATGTCGCAGTATGTGTGTTGTGCTTGATGTAAAACAGCAATAAACTTGCACAAGAAGTATATCCGAATGTGTATTATATGTATGAAACAACCGTGAATTCAACTAATAAAACATCGATGTATCGCTTCTATTTACGGCGTTTCTTTATATCGATGTTTTTAGGACCAAGTTGCATTCCAAGCCGTCAGGCTTTTTTTTGTTATCTATTAAATTAAAGAATTAATCAAATATTTGCTTTTGTTGGTCTTATTACACACAGATTTCGTTATTCTCATGTTCAATTAACATTAAAAAAAATACGTGTTTAACTACAATTTCTAAACTCAAATTACACATTTCAAGAAGCATTCCTAAATAAAAGTTGCCATTATATGTGTGTGGCAACGCTTTCATCTCTGTTTACAAAAAAAACAGTAATCAAATAATTGGTACAAAAAAGTCAGAATTAATTTAATACATCAAATGTGGTTGTACCTTTATATTATTGTATCATGGGTGCATATATTCGATTGCAGAATCGCATAAATATATAATTATAAAATTATTTTTTTGATATGTCGTAGTGGAATTTTTTTTTCCTCATGCCAAAATCTATTTAAAAATCGATGGCAGAATATCGATTAATTTTGTTCATACAAATTGATCCGCTTTAATGTACTTAGAAATCCGCCTTTTTGACGCCTCCGCCATTTTATCCATTGCATTTTTGGTAATCTTCTCAAAAACCCCTTTCATTTGATACCTATATCATGAATGTTACATATGTACATAGATGGCCTCATTTTGGCGCCTCTGCCAATTTTTCAATCGCATTTTTGGCCATCTTCTCGAAAATCCCTTTCATTTGATACCCATATCATGAAAATGATAAATTTACACATGTAGATGGTCGCACTTTTGGTATTCTTGTCGAAAATACCTGTCATTTGATACCCATATCATAAAATTGATAAAAAGAGTAATACGACTAGGGTGATCGACTCGGTTTTTCAACCGGTTTTAAAATCCGGTTTTTTCAAAATACGGTTGTCGGTTTTTTCAAAATGTTGATTTTTCGAATGTCGAATGGTCCGGTTTTTTTTACAATTTAAAAACCGGCTGAGTCGAATACTTTTCGATTTGTACATTTTGCATGTTTTGTTGATTTTAGTAAGTATTTTTTTTTACTGAAAGATGAAATTAAGAGAAATTATTTTATGAGGTAATAGCAGAGGCGAATTTAATTGGCCTTATAGTGTGCAATGGATGTCAAAATATAGTTGCAAAAAGTGTTTTTTAGTTTTGTTGCAATTTTGCTTAATATTTTATATAGAGGTAGATATCCACCTTGTCTATATATTCATATGTATATACCATTAAGGAATAAACTCTACATCAGTGATCTTCAAAACCGCGCACGCGTCGAGTGCTCTCACAATAATGAAGAGAGCAATAAGAGAAAATGTATATTTTTATTTAATGTGTACTCAATTGTTACTACAATCAGGGCTACCACTTTAATATGGGACTATTCATATGTGCCGGTTGTGTAGTCACATTTTACCAGACAACAATGGATTCTTTTTAAATTAGTTTAATTTCAAGGTTTTATATTTTTTAGAGCTTTAATAATCATATCTGAAAGTAGGTTATTATATACTATTTAAAATACATCAAATGTGCATTAAGCTCTTTTTGAACACGAGGAATTAACTCGAATTATAGTTTTACAAATATATTACAAATATGTTTTGGCAGCCCTGCCATAAGAAGAGCAAAATATATTACGCTCAAAAAGGAAGCACCAACACAAACATAAGTGTGAATGTATATGTGTGGGGATCGCTGCTCTACATACAACCATAATTTTTGGGGTTTGAGGAAACTTGGGAAGAAATTCAAAAAATTAAATATGCCAATATTTAGGTTGCTAATATATATGTTTATACAAAAAATAAAAAATAATTATAATAACAACGACATAATAGACCATATTTGGATGCCATTTGTTGACGGCTTGGTACCGGAAATCACAGAATTTTCAAACAAGTTGACGACATCAAACATTTTGCACGTATTTTTTCATGTATTTTATGCCTGTATGTAGACTTTTCTCCTATGTATTTTTAATATTTTTGCTGCTGTAGGTGTTATAATTATTTTTTTATTATTTGCTTAAACATATATATGTATTAGCAACCTAAATATTGGTATAATTATTTTTTTGAATTTCTTCCCAAGTTTCCACAAACCCAAAAAATGATGGTTGTATGTAGAGTTTATTCCTCAAATGTATATTATATATTAATATTTATGTACTATACATAAGTATATGAAGTTAATTTTTATGTTTTACCTTTAATTTTTGTATTGTTTTATAGTATTTACATGAACTGTTAACCCTTTTTTATAAAGCAATTTAAAATCAAAACTTTTGAATAATATTTTTCTTACTTAAAAAAAACCGGTTGGCCGGTTTTTCCTGAATTGTAAAAACCGAAACCGGGTTTTTCATAATTTCAAATATTCGAACTATTCGAAAACCGGTTTCTGGAAAAATTCGAATAGTCGATCACCCTAAATACGACCCTTTTTGGTGTCCACCATTTTTTGTCCTTAAATAATGACAATACGGTATCGTTGTTTACATCAAGAACTAATTTTCACATAATTACATTTACCGTCGTTTGAATTATCATTGAGAGACTTTGATTTTCGTATTGTTTGTTAATTAATATTTATACAAATGGATAATCGCAAAATTATGCAATTTGCTAGTGCCACCGTGTGTTTATCAATAATAAGAAAAAAATTAAGAAAATCTAAAAAAAGGCAAAGCAAGTGGTGGAAAAGACCAGGGCTTAATATGCGTGCCACCAAAGGATTTTATTGTTCTCTGCATTCCAGTTTACGGAAGCAGGATGCCAGCTGGTTTAAAAATTTCATGTGCATGAAGACCTAACTTCACCGAAATTTCTGCCCCTTTTTGCATTTCTATCTCTATAAGTGCTACTCTCCTATGCTTATCCACTTTTTTTTTCGTTTTCCATACTTTTAAATTTTTATACCCTCACAAATTTAAAATTCGTTCGGTATTTTCTTAATGTCAAAATGTCAACACGCTGACATTTTCTTTTTGTGTTTGCAATGCAGCCAACTTATTCTCACAACTGTTTACATCAGATACGTAAGCATTTTGTTTGGTAGTGTCACACAACGAAAAATATCGGAAATGACAAACGTTGCCACTAGTTCCCACTGTTATTTTCACTATATTTGTCACAAAATGCCACAGTGTGTACTCGGCATTAAGCATTAAAGCAACAGCTGAGACATTGAAGTGAAAGTGATATGTACTACTGTAGGGTGTCAGTATTCAAAGATCCAAAAATAGTATAAATTGCTCTTAAACATGCCATCACAATTAAAATTTGCATAAATTTACGCTTAATTTAAAACAAAAATACAAATTGAACCAACATGAGATAACATGTGTGCAAAGTAAAACCATACACAGAAAAAACTAAATTTCATTTTCAGTAACCAAATTCGTTGAATCAGTAAATATTTTATTTGAATGCGGTCCTACAAATAATTTTGTAAATTCTGATAAAAATTTTGTAAAAATTTAAATTAATCATAGTTCGGCTGAGAGAAAATGTTATTTCAGTGTGTTGGTGTATATCTTGCTTGTTGATAGGAACAACGTGCTGTTGTCCGGTTGTTGTTGTTTAGTTCTTGACAAACGTCGTGGCCTGTTTCTTCTCTATACAGTGTTTTGGTACAAATTAATTTAGTGGAACAGTACAGAATATTTACTGAAACTAAGTTTGATTTCAAACAAATATTTGTTTAAAAATTTTTTGGGAATAATTTTTTCTGTGTACATACATATATACAAATTAAGCCTAAGAAGTCAACATAAATCAAATTTATTTTGCTTCTTTCAAAAAATAATTAAAAATGCGCATTGGAAATGCTTCAAAGAGATTGTGACACCCTAAAATTGTCTGCTCGAAGCACAACATTGAGTTCTTAAAAATAAATTCACTGGTGCAATTCAAGTGCTAAAGACATGCTTAATGATGAAAAACGCAAAAATCAGCTTTAAGCTCAATTTGCTACAACAGCATGTTTGCAGGGCTATTTGGACTCGACACTGTTAATCATATTGTTTTTTTTCAGAAAGCAATAAATATGACAGCATATTTTTTTATATATATGCATACATACACACATATCGTCGCTGTTTTAACTAACTGACCTAACTGACATTTTTTTGAAAAATGAGTTAAGTCTCCTACTAGACTTTATAAGTCATAATACGCATTGTCTAAAATTTTCACGACTGTAAGCCCTACTTTTGTGCCTATATAAGTAAAAAGATTTCTGACGCAGCCATAAGGATGAATGTATAAAACAACCATAAAAGCTGCTCTCCTGTTAAATTTTTAAAATGTTAGTTAGGTCAGTTAGTTAAATCAGCGACGATATATACATGGTCAAAAAGTTTAGCAAAACTTCTTGCAAATCAGACAAACTTGCTATAAACCGCCCAATCATGAATATTCCCTCGGAATTTATTTCTCACTGAAAATCACTTTCTCAAGAAATAAAATAAAAATAAAATAAAATATTCCTCCAATCATAAATTCCTGGGCATCACTGCATTTCGAAGCCAGTTAGTTGTTTTTCTTGTTTGTTGGCATTTTGTCTTCTCCCACTTCTCGCGCGCAAACATAAACATAATTATTGAAATTCAACAACTTTAAAAAATTTATAACAATATCCCAGCTAAAAAAAATATGTATGGATCATATATGATATCCCATATATGGTTCGGATCCGAAAAATTAGGGTATATGGCCATATATGATAATATATATTCATACATTTGCATACATGAATGTGTATTCCCTATACATAGTATGCGAAGTTGATATGTATACTCCCTTGATTAAAAAAGCGCACTGCTGTGAAATAAATTAAATTATTTAAATTACTTTTTTTTTTTGAAGATTTTAAACATTTCATGAAACATTTAATTGAACAAATAATTAAAAACGAACTAAAGGACATGTCATTCCTCATTTTAAGTCAAAAGGTGCATCAACTATTTAAAAAACACGAAACTCATATTCGTACACAAAATTTAATTTAAGAAATCAGATTTAAAATTAATGCAATTAATTATAACAGAAAAAATAATCCGTTTTTATACTAACAATTGTTTTCCATATAATTTTTTGCAGTAATATGAAATTTGCTTCTTATCTAGAGAATTCTGTTATTTTCTATAAAATTAATGACTGGATTATCCTTTGGATTATTTGATATATTAAATGGGGCCGTAATGTATGTATAAAATCGTACAAGAATCTTTTTTTACGACACTAAAAACGATTGTCATGTAAAATTGGTGATTAATTTGAAAGGACTTAAATTGTGTTGAAATTATTTCAGTTATTTGCTGTTTCCGTATATGAACTTCAGCACTAACCAACTCAGAAGTTTCTTTTGCGTAAATCAATTTCATTGGTCTACAAAATCGCATTGAAGAAGGCCGAGAATTCTCCCATAGAATGACACTTCCCATTTTCACTAGCAGTGCCATAATGCATACGGCAAATAAGTTTTCATCGATCCTGTTCGATTCAGGATCAGAAAAGTTTTGGCGATATGTTGAATGTCCACTACTGCCATCACATCCCCATTTGTATATCGCTGTAATAGCATCTTCATTGAGGCTGACGAAAACTTCCTTCTGTGATTCGACGATTCTTGTTGCTGTAAGAAACACTTCAGCAGACGTATCGGTAATATGGACTCCAACAGGGTAGCATTTCTTTTTTGCTAATAGCAATGCATCATATGCTGGATATATGTTTGCATTTCTTACTTTTGCACCAGCATGGATCAATTTGTACTAGTGCTTTGTAAAATCCCCATCCACGTAAAGAGCCAAAGCTTCATCAGGACTGTATGCAATAACATTTTTGGCTTCAGAAGCAATAGTTTTTTTTAATTTTTGCTGCAACCTCGGAATCAGAATGTAGCATGGATACAACTTCTGATGCGTTTCTTTCTCCTGCTTTGTGTAAACTTACACGCGTTGCTACAACAAGTTCATCGCATGTAGTTTTTTCTACAAGCTGTGAAACTTTGTTGAGTTGTGTTTTAGATGAACAAGCAGTGAACTCTTTTACAGGCCTTCCAAAATTGTTACTAGTTGTTGGCCCAACTAATAAAATTTCACTGTCCAACCAATCTGTATTACGTTTTTCAAAATTCGATAATGTTCTGTTGCAGTTCTTCCACTACTTTGCTTATGAAGCTCCTCAATTTTTTTTATTTCTCGGCACTGCTCCTCATTAAAGTGCGATTGGTCTTTTATATTATTAAATACGTGGGCCTCCACAGCTGAAATTTTTTTAGGAGGGACGTTTTCATTGTGCCAAATCAAAAAAAAGCGTTTGGAAACATTCATTATGCCTAAAAAATTAATTAACCAATAAACGGGCTAGAACGGGTAGACCATTTTGGATGTTTTACAACAACAAATAACCAAATTAATAAACAAAACCATATTTGGACCGAATCCGATCGAATCCCAAAACCTGCACTCCACCAAACTATAGTATATAACACTTCAAATCTGCTATCACCAATATTAACTTCTACAACGTATTTCTATTAAACTAGATAATCAAAGATCACAAACATATTTTTTTTAGTTAATACATACCTTCTACTTTAAATAAAAACCTTAGTTTAAAAAATTATTAATCAAATGATTTAATATTGCCAAAAACCACGCACTGAGTAACTTAGCGCCAAATTCTTTCAATGCACTTGCTGCAACTTATGGTATATTTGACAGCTAACAGCTGTGCGAATATTGAAAGCAAAATTTAAAAAATGTTTATTTAAAAAATATTTCACGTGATTCTTATATTCTATCAGATCTTTGCATTGAAGTCGATTTTTTTTTTGTCAGGTAGGATTATTATATCGATTTGTTAGTGTATATTTTTGAATATTTTAAAATAAATATGTACATATTTTTGAATATTTCATTATATACATATGTACCCAGCTAAAAAAATTATATATGGTCCATATATTTTTAATATATGAATGTATATAATTATATATGAGTATGTATGAATTCATGTATGAAAATATATGGGATTATACATGGCAAAACTATTATATATGAACTGATATATGGACTAATATATGAAATGTATTATAATATATGAGCTCATATATGGAACTTTAATTATGAAGCTCTTCATATGTGGATCCATATATAAAAATAAAATTTAATATATGGAGCCATATAAGAATGTATGCATACATGATATCTCACATAAGATCGTTTTTGCAATCAAAAAAGCTTGGTATTTTATCACTGGTGAATTGGAAATCCATTAGAAAATATATACGGTATGCAAAGTTTACATGCATACCTTCAACGTTTAAAAAATTAAAACTTTGTTAAGAAAACCATTCTTTTATGATTTTATACATTTTGGCCCCATTCAATATATCAAATAATCAGTCATTAATTTTATAATAATATAATAATATAACAGAATTCTCTAGATAAGAAACAAAGTTCATATACATAACTACGAAAAATTATATTGAAAACTATTGTTAGACGACTATTTTTTCTTTTATAATTAATTGCATTAGTTTTTAATCTGATTTCTTAAATTAAATTTTATGTACGAATATGATTTTTGTGTTTTTTAAATAATTGATTCACCTTCTGACTTAAAATGAGGAATGAAATGACTTTTATATTTGTGATTTGAACGGGCTAAAGTTCGTATCGCTTTTTAAGCCAAATTACATGTGATAATTATTAATGAACAAATAACACCAAAGTCTGTTGTAAATATTCTGACTAACAACACATAGTTGAACGGAACAGCCAGCCGTTTTCGAAGGCCACTAAACCTTCATCATCAGCGTTCTTTTGTGTTTGGTCCACTGTGTGTGGTGTCAGTTGATGTAGATTTCTGCTTTATATACTTAGCATTTTATTGCAAATGGAATATGTGAATTGTTTTGATTCATCGTATTTCAATTTGCTGAAAGCTTTTTTGTATTGTAAGCTCAATTTTACCATCACTATATTTACAACAGTCTTACCATTGTCGTTTTGTTCTTTTTACTAATTATACACATGTTACTTAATTTGCTTATTTTTTGTGTTATATATATATTTTATTTGTATATTATATTTTGGTGTTATTTGTTCATTAATAATTATCACATGTAATTTGGCTTAAAAAGCGATACGAACTTTAGCGCGTTCAAATCACAAATATAGAAACAAATGGAGTTCGAATAATAATTAAAATTAACTAAGAAATGACTTTTAGTTCGTTTTTCATTATTTGTCCAAACAAATGTTTCATTAAATATAACCTCTCTGTTTAAAATTTAAAAAAAGTAATTTTAGTACATATTTATATTAAATTATTGTACAGCAGTGAGCTTTTGTGAATCAAGAAAATATGAATATGAACTTTGCATACTGTAGAGGGAATATATGCACATACATCTATGAAAATGTATGAATGTATACAATCATATATGCCCATATACCCTCATTTTTCGGATCCGAACCATATATGGGATACCATATATGCTCCATACATATTTTTTTTAGCTGGGTATGTATATTTTTAATAAATTTTTTTGGTTGTACATATTTTTATATTTTTGATGTATATTTTTTTTTACATAAAACGTGTTTTTAAATGCATAAATATCGTCTTCTTAATAATAACTCATAAAAAACGTTTTCAAAGTTACACTTTTTATGCTGCACGGCTGCCCATAAATCCGCTAATATTTTTTTTTTATAAAAATCAAATATGCAGTTATTTGCTTGGATATATATATTATTAATCGAACTTTTTTGAATCCAAAATTTCTAATAAAAATATCGTAGCATCCAATATTATTGGAAGCTGTTTAACTTAATCATTGCTATCATGAATAGAATTCCGTGTGAAATTTTTCCCGCGGAACAATTCCAACTTATAGCAAGTAATAGGGAAAACAAAAAAATTTTAATTGGAAAAGGGAGAAATTTCACGCGGAATTTTATTCATGATAGCCCTGAATAATAATCAAGCATCCGAACAAAAGGATTTTCATTAGTATTAAGTGGTTACGCTTATACGCTTATTTGAGCAAATATTTGCGCGAGTCTTTCAGTACCTTCACAGCATAGAACAGCGACAGAAAGTAAAGACTAATAAGGCCTTTAAACGAAAAATCAATTAACATCGTTTTTTTAATTTTTCAAGAGGAAGAAAAAACTCGATAAAATTGTTTCAAGCGTTAGTGCTAGTATTTTTCGTCCATAAAATCGCTAGTTTTAATAATATAACTTTACAATAAAACGAGCAAACCTTAAGTTCAAATGTTTTGTCAATTACGGTTTTTCGCACAAGCTAGAGATGAAATTATTAATTTTTTTCCAATTGGTTCTGAAATGTAGTAAATATGAAATTTGTATTTTTTTCATTGCTCAGCTCAAAAAATACGTACATAAGTTTGTGCATTTGTAGGTGGCCTCAATGTGAGCTTTTACTGTATTTTTTATATTTATTTGTTTTGGTCACCCTTTATTTAATTTTATTGTGTAAAATATATCCTCACATAAACATAAATGTGAAAAACGGCCAAGTTCCTATCAAAAATTTCGGCCATTAAAAGTTGTGAGATATAAATTTTGACCAAGTTCTTCTTTGCCACAATACCTAACACAGAAATATATTATGTATGATATAAATTTGTAATCGTAAGGGTATCATATAATTTCTAGATAATCTATTTCTAAAAATATTGCCAAGTTATCAGATTATCTAGAAATGATATGACACCCTTACGATTACAAATTTATATTATACATAATATATTTCTGTGTTAGGTATTGTGGCAAAAAAGAACTTGGTCAAAATTTATGTCTCACAACTTTTAATGGCCGAAATTTTTGATAGGAACTTGGCCGTTTTTCACATTTATGTTTTTGTGAGGATCTCATTACTTTTTGAAAAGATTTCTATAATAACAATTTTTAAACTTAAAATTTCTAGTGTATTTTATTTCTATTCATGATCACTGTGCCAGTTGAAAATGGCAGAGTTACATAAAATAATGGGTAATAGTGTGATGGGTGTTGAATTGTTGACCTTAAATATGCACCATTGTGTCATTACAGCGGGTCGCCAGTGTGTATGCAATTTGGTAAGAGGCGACTGGAAGAAACATGTAAAATACAGCGTAAATTTTACTGGGCATGACCCCGCCTACTTTCTCAATATATTTACATGTTAAATAAAGTCTGCTTAGCCGAAGTACATAAATCAAAAGGATATGCCCGATGTATATGCAAAGTTTCAATAGGGTAGCTGGTGCTTTTAATTTTTGGATTTTCCGATTGAGTAAATCAATTACTATTTGTGCACAAAATGTCAGCTCTCTATAGTATAATATTACGTAAAATTTTCATGAGCCTGGACCCGCTGACTTTTATATCTGCTAGTGCTTATGGTTCATGCAAAGTTTGGTATTAAAAAGTTAATACGAAATACCTTAGTATTAAATTAAAAACTGCTAAGCCGAAGTACCTGAACGAAAAAGCTAAGATTTATGGGTGAAGTCATGGCTACTTTTTTTTTTGGATAAGTGCAATATGTATGAAAAGTTTTAATAAAATGTATGTTAATTTTGAATTTGAAGTGCTTGTTTCTGCCCTCTGATAGCAACTTCTGGGTTTTCAGATTTTTCTTAGTGATCTCTTATCTAGATTTATTTGTGTATCAAATTTAAGATCGCTAGTTCTAATTGGAGTTTTAACGTCATGGCCCCGCATACCGGGTAAAACTTTTTGATTTTAAGATTTTCCCATTGGCTTACGCAGCTACACTTACTAGTGTATATAATTTCAGCTCTCTAGCGCGAATTATATCTTTAGATTTTATCAGCATTACCTCTCCTCACTATTCCTAACTCAAAATTTTGTTGTGAGCAGCGCTTTTAATTCATGCTAATTTTCTTCTAAAATATGCTAGACCGATGTAGATTAAACACAAGGCTAACACTTTATGGGAGTGATCACGCCCAATTTTTAAGGTGATGCAAGATTTCACCAAATTGGCTTGAATTAAAAGCTGTATATTAAGTATTTAGTTCAAAACAATATTAGCGTGGCCCGCCCATTCTGGTAAAATTTTTTGGGCTTTCAAACTTTTCTAGTTTGTTTCTCACTCAGACCTACTTGTATATCAAATTTCAGTTCCTTAGCACAACTTTTAATTTTTAAGTTTTATGGGCGCAGCCCTGCCCCTCTAACTAAAATGTTCGGGTTTTTAGATTTTTCTAGTTGGTTTCTCACCTCGACCTACTTGTATATCAAATTTCAGCTCCTTAGCGCAACTTTTAATTTTAAATTTTTATGGGCGTAACGCCGCCCACTTTTCCAAAGTCAAAATTTTTTTGGGTCAGTGCTTATTATTCGTGTCTAGTTTCGTTACAAACGGATAATAATAGCTAGATAAATAGTATATCTAAATATGCTGAGCCGCATGGCATTAAAATGAGGTTTAAATTGTATAGGAGTTTCAACGCCCACTGCTTTAATGAAAAATTTATAGCCTTGCATTACCGCAGTATATATGCCGAATTTCAATAAAATAGCTTCCATGAAGCGCCTTAGATTAGCATTTTTAATTCTGACATTTATGGGCGTAGCCCCGCCCTCTTAGCTAAAGTTTCCGAGTTTTCAGATTTTTTTTATTTTATTTCTCACCTAGACCTAGCTCTGTATCGAATTTCAGCTCAATAGCACAAATTTTAATTTTTATGGGCGTAGCCCCGCCCTCCTGGCTAAAATTTTAGAGTTTTCAGATTTTTCTGGTTCATTGCTCAACTAGATCTTCTCGTGTACCGAATTTTAGCTCTCTAGCTATAGCGGAAGTGCTTCATCAATTTGATTAGTGTGTCAGTGAGTATGTCTTAAAATAAACACTTTTTGCACCTCTATATCTCCGGAAGCTTTCATTGTAAAACTTTCAAACTTCGCATATGAGGTTATGTGAATCCATTCTAATTATGATTTAAATTTCATAATTTTACGGTCGCGGGGAACAAAGTTATGAGGGGGGTAAAAACAGCTCGAATGGCTTCGTGTAAATATACTACACACTGCGTGCATTGGCCAGAACTTGGCCTGGCGCACTGCCGTGCGCCTAGATTTTAATGATAACGCAATCATTACTTCATTAGTGTGATTGCATAATTAGTGCATTTTTTAAGTGCGATTTAGTGCAAATGTAATATTTCACAACATTTTAGTTCAACGACAAATATTGTGCATTAAAAATATTAAATTTAATGCAATATTAATGCAATACTTTGAAAAGATTTTAGTTTAATGCAAAATTAGTGCACTAAAAGCATAAGATTTAGTGCTAATGCAATAAATTTGCATTTACATTGTTTATTTTTTTAATTTAATGCTAATGTAAAAGTAATGCATTTTGCTCAGGTCTGTACCAAAGTTGACAGTCAAAGACAATTTCGATTCGAAACGAAATGCCGGATAGGGGTGTAAATGTCCTAACCGACTGTGGCAGCAGCAATTGAAAAGAATGGAAGAAATTTAAAATAATAAATACATACATACATACATTTATTTATGTATGTAATTCTAGAAAAGTCCTACTGGCATGGTTTTGACTCAAAAATTGTCTTGGTATCTGAAGACAAAGAGAAATATCTTCCGTAATTAAAAAAAATAAGTCTTGTTAGCATTTTTAACACAATTTAAAATACGAATAAATATCTAAATAAACATTTGAGCAGCAGTTAATTTTTTAATCATGTCATTCATTTTATTAAACATATTTTTGACATTAAACAGACATTATAATAAATAAAGTTAATTCAATTGTAAACGACAACCGGACCTTTGTTTGTAAGCAAAATTTTATTATTTCTACACCCACTTTATTTTGTAAAACAAAAGCTAAGGCTAAATCATCTTCCAACATTCCAACTTTTTTTTTAATTTGATGATGCTGCTGATAATGGCGATTATGTATATTTAATGTTTTTATTTATAGCATCAAATTATTATTTTTTTATTACTAACAATATTTTTTAGTCATGAGAATAGAATTAGAAAACGAATAAAAAAAATGAACCACTACAGGCATTTGACTGGCACACGATTCCCGTAAAAGCGAAATCGAATGAATAAATAAAAAAAATTAAAAATCATATAAATATAATCATATATATCAGTGTATACTTTACTCGTACTTTGGGTAAATAATACGAGTATTGACAACTTAATGGCGCAAATGTTAATTAACATAAATTCAAATAATAAAACTCCAAGAGCGCTGTCTAAATCTATTCTAATAAATATCGGGTGTTATTGTTGCAAACTTCAATTTTTTGTAAATAATTGCGCTTAGAATAGGTATACAATGTTTTAAAAAAGTCATCGGAAATTAAAACAAACAAAAAATGTACTACTTGTGCCTTTATATCATAAAAATTGAACTTTTGTCCAAGGGGAAGTATCTCTCAATTCAAAGCAAAACATCTTATTAATGAAAAAAGGTTCCTTGCTCATATTTGCTTATACAAGATGAGCAAAAACAAAGATGAAATTTGAAAAAAATATCACTAGAAAAATTGGCACAAACTTGCGCAAACTTTTTTTTGCGTCTAAAATAAGAGATTTAAAATTTAATTGTTTCTCAAAACATAATTCTAAATTTAGCTACCTTAACTTTTGAAAACATTCTTCTTTATTTTTTGTTTGCTAAAAATGTGTATCATTTTTATTTTTTTAACGAATTATATTTCAACATTAATATTCAAGATAATTTTTTTATTTTAATACTAAATAATAGCTTTTGGCCAAACCTTTCTGCGAAAAAAAAAATCAATGTAATATCTTTATTCGTTTAGCCACAAAAAAATGTAGTGTTGAAACCGAAAAAAACATTGAAAACTCATGTAATTTTTTTCACTTTCCCGACTTTAGCAGTATCTCAGGGCTGCAAATCACAATTTAAAGCCTTCAAAATGTACAATATGAAGTAAAATTTTGTTGTGTACTTATTTCTTAAGATTTCTTCAAATTAATTTTTGACTTTTTGGCCAGCTTTTTAGCTCAAATACACCTCTGTACGTCGGTGAATACAGCACTCTTAAGGGGCCCATACACTACAGCAGCATGCATTCGCAATCAAGTGATTGTGCCAGCGGTTTGGTCGTGTATGGGCATTTTGTGCGATTGTACGGTTTGCTGTAGCGATGTCAAGTAGAGTTTGATATTTTGCTGATGGTACCAGCTCGCTGGTGTGGTATATGGTGAAATTAGCTCAGTTGAGCAAAGTTGTCATGGAGCAAACATGCATTTAAGTAATATAATTTGTTGAAATATAATTTGTTTCAATGGTAAACAGAATTTTAGAACTTTAGTTATAAATACATAGCTGCTAATTTTAACAACATACCAATAATAATTGCAACAAAATATGTGTCACTATTCATAACCAACCTTCCCGAAATTTTGTAAGAAATGAATATTGTACCAGCTTGCTGATATGTTGTGTGGTACGAGCATGAATGCTCAATCGCTTGATTGTGCGTGCATGCTGTTGTAGTGTATGGGCCGCTTTACAGCCATCCCTAAACAAGGACGGAAAGCGGAACGTTTGTTGCCGCCGAGCTTTAACGCTGAAATGCCATACCTAAACAAAAGCGGCAGCGTTATGTCAAAACGATAAAAACAGGGTTATGAGATAAATAAATATAAATAAATAAAACAACCCTGATTATTTTAACAGCCGGACGGACGACATTGTTGTTTGTGATTTTGTTATTAATATTTTGTTACATAAATTTTGTTATTTAAATTAAAATAAAATAAAATATAAAATAATATAATAAAATATAAATATAAATAAAAAATATAATACATTTTTAAAGAATTAGTTATTTAGAAGATTTGGAAAATTTGCTTATGTTAAGGAAGGTGGTCAGCGTTGCCATATTTTTTTTTTCTCAAAAACCTTCAAGTCGAACAAAAAATCTCTTTTTCTCATTAAAAAATCTTTTTTAAATGATTTTACTCAAAATATATTAATATGCATTGATTTCACTGAATTCAAATTCAGGATAAATTTATTTTGTTTCAAATGAACTAACCCTACAAGAATAGTATCAGTCAATTGACCGGGCATTTGATCGGAAGTCATGCAGGATATATTCATCATTGCGTAGAACAAAATTTCTATAACATTATTAAGGGCCAAATGAAAAATGTAATAGAGTTAAAAAATAAATTATTGAGGGTACGACAACGTTTGCCGGGCTCATCTAGTATAAATGTATATATAAATATATTTTTTGTTTTTTTTTATTTTAAAAAATCAATTCAAAATACACAAGTAAATAAAACATTTAAAATTAAAGATATAAATAAGCAAAAACAGAATAACCTAGGAGGTATCTAGCCCTCTTCACACATTTTCACAGCCAACGCATCTTGCTTTTTAGAAATATCTACAACATTGAAAAGAAATATGTATGTATATATTAAATTAAATTTTGTGAATTTCTTTTATTCACTATTGTTTTTACTTATCTTTTTCAATACTTATAAATTTTAATTTTCACAGACATTAGATGTACCCTTCTAACATATATGCTAGAGTAGAGCAACTATAAATAATAAATAAATCTATCATCACTTCCGATCAAGTGACTAGTGAATGTAAAATTGCTGCAAATGCTTAGTGAAAAAGTTTTGTTTGGCTTAGTTTCAGTCATTCCCCTGCAGTCAGACTGGGGTAAGGTGTCTCTATGTCAACACTAAAACGCTAGTAGTAGTTACAATGTCTTCAATTTCTCTTCTATTCGTGAGTATAAAAGAAAGAGAGAAAACAGATGTGGTGTATTTCTGATGGATTTTGCAACAACTTGTCAACATACATGTACCAATGTACAAGTAAAAAATGTCTGTTTGGTATGCCTGCATGTTCCCATAAGAACTATGAATTCACTACCTAGTCAATTGTTTTAGTGTTGCTAGTAGATTTTCAATGACAAGAACATGCTAAATGTCTATAGCACAAAGTATTGTATGGGGAATAATTGTAGAGTTGCACTGGTGACAAAGTCAAATTCGACTCAGTACATTTTCACCATCGGCATTTCTTTCAGGGTCATTACTTGTAGGGAAGAAACGTAAAGGTAAATAGCACAAACTATTTACTGAATAGAACATGTATAAGATAATTATATGTATTCGCATAATTTATACTTTTGATGACGGAAAGAAGAAATATGGCTGTACTTTAGTCAAAAGGACATTAAATAATATACTGAGTTCCAAATATCATATTCATAAAAATCTTATTTTTAACAAAGAAATCTTTTAGCCTTTTTAACATCCCGAAAAACTTCGAAAATAAGATAAATCTTCGCATATGATAACGCTGATAATGGCAAACAAAAGGCAATTGTTTTCTTTTGCAACTAACTTCATTGTGAAACGCGATGTCAAAATCGGATTTTCCAATAGCAAAGCGTTGCCGTCGCGTTATTTCGGTATGCTTCATACAAAATGTATGGACATGAGAACTTTTGACAGTTAAAAAACGCTTGCCGCCCTTGTTTAGAGATGGCTGTTAGTTGTTTTTGTTTATTTTCACTTTTTTTAGGTGGTCAAGTTTTTTAATTTTTTTAATTTATTTGTTATTAGTAGACTCTGATATCACTAAAGGGAATGCAAATGTACTTTTTTGCAAAAGAGTCGTGAAAATGATTTATGATTTTTATACTGGTTGGATTGAGCGCTTTAGTCAAAATTGAAAATTTTTTGTTGATCACCTTTAGAGAAACAAATGCGATATGTTTAAAAATATTGTGACTTGTCTTACATAATAAACTTCTTGCAGCGTGTATTAGTGGTATGTACATATTTTGAAAGAAATAAAAAGTTTGAAACTACAGCAAAGAGATAAGAAAAAAAATACAATAACAAAACTCAAGTTCATGAACTCTCTTTTCATACTCGTATCTCTGTTTTTTCTTCTTTTTTTGTTGCCATTTATTTAAGATTTCATGTTTCAGTCATTTTTGGAAAACCACAGGAAACTGCGATACAACAATCGCATGAATGCATGCAAAAACCACATTTAAGATATCCAATAAGACTTAAAAATAATTTAAAAATTCAAGCTCAAAATTAAGTGACCAAACTCTTTGAAATGGGCGCTAGCGACTAAAATGCTAGTGATGAATATGTAACATTGTAAATAAATAATTAATATACATTATTGTTTAAAAACATTTTCGAATTGGTCTTAAGTCGGTTTTATGAAATGCAACCTTGTTTTCGCTGAGTTCAGTGCTGCCAAGCTAAAATGGCCGGAAGCAGATGATAATGTTTATGCTAGTGTATAAGAATACATACCGATTGAGAGATTTTCAACTTAAATATTGATGCAGCAGCAACAATATTAAAAAAAATACTCCAAAAAGTATCATCTGGAAAGTGAAAAGAAAAAAGACGATATGACTGACATCCATATGCCTATTAAAATCGTTTATCTTATAATGTATATATGCGTTTTTTATATATTATAACTCTATTTCCAAGCACTTCTTCAATTTGTATAAGTAGTTCCATAATTTTATAATGTTTATTTACAAAATATAAAATAATATATATTTTAAAGTGTATTGTGCAATTTCTGAGTTTTTCACATGAACAAAAATAAATGTTATAAAAAGCCAAAAAAAAAATACAGCAACAAATAGACGTATTTCTACACGACATTTATTTAATTTGGAATAAAGTTATTAGACAGTCTGTGAGTTAAAATCTGAATTTATCAAACTTGCAATGTGAACGCAAAATCAGCTGTCTATGGTTTTAACGTTAAAACCAGGTTTTAACATACATACACAAGAATAAGCAAAAGACAGAAGAACTTAGTAAACTTAGCAACAAAATACATGATATTTTTGTAATTAGTTGTCACTGTTAAAAAAATTGATAGCTTTAACAAACTTTGTCAGAGACGGAAAGTTTAATATTTTATTTATGTAAATTTTGCGTACAGATTCAAAAGATACGAAAAATGTCAAGATTATACACAGTACGTCAAGTTATCAAAAGATACGAAAATTGTATCTTTCGTATCCTAATGGCATCACTTGCATGTGTGCTTATTTAAACATAACGAATGAGAAATCAAAGCGTATTGGCAGTATATGAAGCTGACTACTCGTTTCTTTTACCCTCGTCTCTCCCTCCAACAAACTAAACAGCTTAGCAATAATATTTGCATATGAGATAGTTTAGACCGGAAAAATTTTTAAGCCGCACAATTTTTGTTCTTTTCCAAATTACACGAGACTAATTCGTCTGGTACAAAATGTATACGTATACACAGCTGTGTGTGTGTGTTAGTGTGTTTAGTATTCATTTAACACCCTGCAGTCAGACTGGGGCCAAGTGTCTCTATGTCAACACTAAAACTCTAGTAGTAGTTACATTGTCTACAATTTCTCTTTTATTCGTCAGTATAAAATAAAGAGAGAGAACAGATGTGGTGTATTTCTGGTGGATTTTGCAACAACTTGTCAATATACATATATTAAGGCATAGAAATGTACCAGTAAATTTCTGGTTGGTATGCCTCTATGTTCCCATAAGAACTTTGAATTCACTATCTAGTCAATTGTTTTAGTATTACTAGTAGAATTTCAATGACAAGCACATGCTAAATGTCTATAGCACAAAGTATTATATGGGGAATAATTGTAGAGTAGTACTGGTGACAAAGTCAAAAGCGACTCAGTACATTTTCACCATCGACATTTCCTTCAGGGCATTTGCTGTTTTTTAAGTTGTGTGTGTATTGGTTTCATGCTGCTAATGCGAGGTTGAAGCTGGTTGAAAAGTTATGCCAACCGCAAAACCTCTCTCTTTGCCTCTCTCACCCACAAACTGGCATGTTATGCCAGCACAATTATGCCCGTGTAAATCAGGGCTATTGTAAACTAGGTCTTAAAGAATATCAATAACGACTTTTATTGGGTTTTAACGAGTTCGACCCAAGTCCAGTATATCCAATATACATATGTATGTATGTGTGTACATAATTCAGCTTTTCCAAAATATATTTATAGGTTCAGTCCAGTGTTGCCACCAGTGGAACAAAAAGCTACACAAGTGCAAGTCTAAAATAGTGCAAAACCGAATGAAACAGTGCAAAAAAAAATAATAAATAAATAGGTTTGTTTTTATTATTTTTTGGTAAGCTTTATATTTTAAGTTGAAATATTAAAAGATATATTTGTTTACTAATTCACAAATATCTAGGTATATACATATGTACACACATATTTATATCGCTTATTTACTTCAACTAAAAATCATTGCTACCTTCCTCTCGAAATTGTGTAAAAATTTCATAAAATATTATTTAAACCAGCGTTTGAGAAGAAGGTCCTCAACCTTAAAATTTCACGAACATTTTTTTAATTTCATTTGTTTGGAAATTTTTCACTTTTGCGGCTACTTAAGCGCTACCTAAACAGTGTTAAGAATCATTCCTAGGAAGTTTATATGTTATAGAAAGTTGTTTATTGAGATCTTAGGTGTATTTTTGTAGGTAATTGTTTCCTTGAATTTTGAACGATTTGTTACAGGGAAAAAGATAAAAAATCGTATCTTTTTAAACATTTTGCGATTCTGATCTTGAATATGATTATTTTATATGTTTTTTTATGACAAGAGCTACAACTTTCCCTCAGAGAGCAAGATATGAACCTGAGAAAATGCAAAAATGACACCGAGGCCCCAAATCTTTGGGGACCAATATAAAAAAACTGCAAGACACGGGTCTTTTTTTTTGGTCTTTTATCATGTAGTGGTGTCCGTATATGATTATATTTCCATGACTTAAAAAATTACACACATTGTTGTTTTAAGTGGGCATCTCCTCAATATTTCTTATCAAGCGCACTCAACATGCTATAATAGCATAGGAAGGTGTAGTCCGAAACAGATTTGTTCAATTTGTACTGCCCTCTTTCAACCTAACTTAACGCCACTCATTGTCTAATTTTTGATAATCTAGCTCAATTATTGTGCAAATTTTAGCTCTACTATAATAAATTTATTTTTCCTGTATAAAAAGCTTCTCGTTTCTATTGTAAACCAAAAATAACTAAATTTGTTTAAAAAATCAACTTTTATGTAACTAGACTTTAATTAAAATTAAAATTAGTTAAAAGGCCAAATGACATTTGGCAGATTTTTCATCCAATCCAGAAAGCATTGATTCAGTTATTTTTGAAAGATCTTCAAAAACTTCTAGTCTTATACATATATGATATTAATACTCAATAACTTTTGCGTTATAGTATATATACTTGGAAGTATCTTTGAAAATCCTGAAATTTACATTGCCTTAAACAACTGAGGTTAAAATGGAATCCAATATTTCTTAGCAAATCTACTAAATATTTTTAGTATAATTTGGCCCTTATTACAAATTTTTTTGATCTTAAACTTATGTAAGTCAATATTGTTTTGTTTTGATGTATCTTTATAATAAACTTCGTTAGAGACATTGGGATTTCACGCGAGTATGTAGGTTCGTTTGCAGAATTTTGTAGCATATATATCTCGATTTTGTCCTAGGTAATCTAAAGCTGTTATCGCTTTTAAACACAAAAATATAAATGCCGTTAAAGTCAAATAGAGCAAAATTACACAAAAAATTTATGGTGCAAAAATAGTGCATAGAATTTGAAATAGTACAAATTTTGCACTATTACACAGAAGGTGGCAACGCTGGTTCAGTCGTAAAGCAGCTCTGGGCGAGTCAACATCACGCGTCGTTGGCAATTATTTCTTAAATGCAACCAGGCAACTGTTGTTTATTTGCCTTCGGGAGTTTTGCGTCTCACTCGCACTGGTTGACTGATCTGCCACGGATTACCGTATAATCTTGCGGTTCTTTTGTGGAATTTTCTTAACAACCACGTTGCTACTTCCTATGTGAAGGCATAGGTCATGCACAGTCAGTCACAAAACCATTTTTAAGAATACTGTTAATAACGTCATGGGCATATAGTCTTAGGCCGGGTTTCCATCTGTGTGCCATGTGACACACAAGCGTAAAAAAGCGTAACCAACTAATTACTAATGAAAAACAGTTTCATTCAGACACGGATTTATTAAGTTAAACAGTTTCATACATAACTAATAGACAATTTTATAGAATCCAACATGATTAGAAACTGTTTAAATCAATAAATATATGTCTGAATCAAGTAGTTTTTCATTAGTAATTAGTTGGTTACGTTTTTTTTGGCAAATGACACACAAGAAATGCCAGATATAAACTCAGCCTTTGTGCAACCATATTCTGCAAATTTACTTTGTATTATATGTACTATAAACAAATAAATAAATATTTAAAGGTTAACAGCCCTTTTCACAATGTTCAATCAAAAGTTAACAAGGATTTTAACGGCAAGTTTTGTATGAAGAACTTGCAGTTAAATTTGACGTTAAATCTTAATTATACATTGTGAAAAGGGACGTTAATAATAAGCTCATATAAGAACGATTTTTTTACATGGATTTGCTCACTTTATTTTTGCAAGCGAACTGAATTATTACATCGCTTAATTTCAAGATTTTCCCTTGAATAATATATTACAAGCTATAAATAATTATTTTTAGAACAAGATTAGTAAATAAAGTTCGCTATTGTTAACAATAATTCTGCTCTACACCTTTTCACATGGAGTATGAATCTTCTTGATTTCTACACAGCAAATTTTATGGAGGTCCACCACGCTGATATACTGGATACATTTTTTTACTAGAGCAGTGGTTTTCAATCTCTTTGAAGCCGCGACCCCAAAATGATATTCAAAAAATCTGGCGACCCCTTAACGTTTTTCCTCTCAAAGTTTGAAAATATTAAAAAATATATACATACATATATGTATATATAATTCCATGGCTATGATCACACGAGAGGAAGAGAATGGTTTTTTGAATAGCATAATTTTTCAACCAGATTCAACCCCTCATTAGCAGCAGGGTTGTCAGATTCTTTCCGACCTATTTAATTTATTCATTCATAACACAAAAACCTAGCCTCATCGCCATAATCAGTTTTCACTAATACTACAATAGTCGCCAAAAATCAGTTTTATGTAATTTTTCTTAGTAAATATTTGATAATAAGTTTGTTTTTATATAACACTTTTTTAATATAAATTTGTATCAAATGATGGTATTAAAATTTACCAGAAAATCGCCAAAACTAGAAACAAATCACCAAATATTATCTCTTGTAAATTTTTTTTCATCCAAATTCAAAACGCATTAATTACGATAATTAATATAAGAAAAATCATCCAAATCAAACCGTTTTATTTGCTTGCAGAAGAGTTTTGGTAAGATTTATTTCTGAAACTACTCTTCAACAAACTAATTTTCCTGAATTAGAAAAATGTTGAAGTTCAAATAACCATAATAATCGCCAACAAATTTATTTATCGCCAGTAAAATCGCTAACAAATTTATTTATCGCGAGAAAAATCGCCATGTCGCCAAAACAAAAATTTGGATTCCAAAAAAGTTGAAAAATTGCCACATTTGACGAGAAATCGCCATATCTGACAGCCCTGATTAGCAGCACTAAAAATAATTATAAAATAATTGAACAAGCTCTCTTACACTGCAATTACACATGCCACTAGTGGCATGCCAGTGTTGTGTACGTATTATCGACGAAAAATTGTTCGAAAAAGTCGAATCTCTTGCCATTTGCTTTGCTGTTTACACATGCCATTGCCACTCCATTTTAAAAATGTCGAAGCGAGCTGGCTCAGTCTCGCTTCCATTTTTACTTTTCCTTTTGTTTATAGAATAGAGTTACCTAGTACGTCACAAAGGCACATTCTTGAGGAAACTATTAACACTTATTATTATTATTATTATTTTAATAATATTAGTTCTTTATAATTAACAAACTCCAGTTTTTCATACACAAATCAAGTTATAAATCATAATAACACATTTAACAAGCTAAAATATTAATTTAATTTTCACAGTAATCCAATAAATTTGCATCAAATGTATAACAGGGTAACACTTTTCTTCGTTTTGACATTCAATGGCATGCAACTGCCAAATCTTCACTCGCATGCAAATTTTGCTGCCACTGGGGCTGCCATTGCGAAAAATTTGAGTGTGTTAGTGAAAAATCGTGAGTGTATTGAGTTTTTCGAAATGGTATGCCACTATAGTGGCATGTGTAAATGGTATGTTAGCTAGTTTAAAAGTAGTATATCTCGTGGGTAAAAATGGAAAACCTCACACAATCGCTGAAAATCTTATTTTACCGGCTGCCATGGATATGGTTGAGATAATAATAGGCGAAAAAAGAACCAGAGAATTAAAATCCATTCCCCTATCTGATAACGCAATTCAACGCATATTGGGCGACTTAGCTAATGATATCTGGGATCAAGTAATAAAAAAAGTCAAAAACAGCTCGTTCTTTTCACTACAATTCGATGAATCAACAGATGTATCTGGTTGTGCTCAGTTTGTGTGTTTTGTTCGGTTTGAAAATCATGATACTATTTCCGAAGAAATATTGTTTTGCACATCTTTACCGAAAAACACAACTGGCGAGTGTTTGTAGAAATATTTTTGGAAGGTACGAAATATTTGAACTTTGACTGCGAACTTTGTGTTGGTATTTGCACTGACGGTGCTAAGGCAGTAACTGGTAATAAAAGTGGATTCATAGCAGTGTCCACCATCCCATTGCCCTGAGGGCTCTGCTAGAATTCTGCTTTGCATACGTACACCGCACAAATACTAACAAAAATCTTATAATTTTTTTATGAAAAGAATACACTACTAAAATGATGTTAACTTTTTTTTCTATATTATTTATTTGAATAAATGATCGAATTTAAAACTTTTTATAACAGCATTTTCTATTGCTGCAGAAAACAGAAAAAATATGTGGAATATAGAGTTGAAAAATTAGTTTTTATTTGTCTAAAATACTTTTGTAGATGCTGAGTGTCTAGTATATGTCCACTACATACAAAGTTCATTAATGTAAAATTAACCAAAAAAAATATTTTTCATATACCCAATTAAACATTTACAGAGCGATTTTTTTCAGTGGAACAGCACTAAGCATGTATTAGTGCTGTTCTGCCTTTAAGCATTTTCTCTTCTTGGTGACCATTGATTCATAGCAACCTGTGTGCACACTTCTACCGATATTCGGTAGATTCTACCGAATATGTTTGTGAATTTAACAATCTACCAATTCTACCGAACAAGGACTGAAATCTACCGAATATTGTTATTTAGTAATTTAAGTCGATATATGCGTAAATTGCCTATTTTGCCACATATCAGTGCGGCCGCACAGCGGTAATTTTCTGTCATGAAAATCATTAAAACAGAACAAAGAAATCGGTTAAAAACTGAATCTAGAAGTAACCTAATATTTCCCAAAGAATTGTGCCTTGGGGATGAAATATTTATTCCTACCAATGATTTAATAATTTTTGCACAAAAGTTTAAATTCATAAATGGATCTTACATATAATCTTTGTAGTTACAAATGTTTGTCAAATAAAAGTAATTTTAGTAGCTTTATAAAACCTATGTACAAAAACTAAATTCCTGTTATTTATGTATATTATTTTATATATGCATAGCATATTTATATAAAGGGTAAGGGCAAATAACTGGGGATGACACTTTTTTTATTGGAAATGCTTCATTGTTTATGGAAGTTTAATTTCCAATCACATGTGAAGTTTTAAATGCGCTTTTGGAACCTGTTGAGTTTGATACTCCTTCCACTTATCCTTTATATATAAGTGCATATATTTTGTTATTTTTTATGTTTCTACCGAATTTCATTCAAATCTATCAATTTTTTTTGTCGATTCTACCGAATTAAAAAAAAATTAAGTGTGCACACTGATAGCAACACTTAAAACCAGCGTTACCGTTGGAAAATTTCAAAAAGGGGCACAAAAAGGGGATTTTCAAAAAAAAGTGGCACAAAAAGGGGATTTCTAAGAAAAAAAAGGGGAACTTTAAAATCAAACAATATTAAAGAAACAAACATTTATCAACCTAGTTTTATTAAAAATAAACAATAAAAACAAATATCTCATGTACTTATAAAAAGTACACAAACATTAATTTTATGAGAACTCATATAAGTTTATTCGTACGTTTTATTTTCAAGTAAAAATTGTAACTTGTGGCAGAATTAGGTTTTACTTTATGTTCTGTTATGAATCAGCTGATTCTTTTTTGATTTTAGAAATTTTACACAAGTCCTTAGTTTTTCTGTTTCGTTCTGTTCTGTTACGGTTCAACCAGTGACAATCCAAAAAATTTCAAGTAATTCTAAGTGAAAGCATAAATAAAATAAAAATTGTGACTATGCTTTTAAAAAATTTAATTTTTATCAGAAAAACATAAAATTGTTTTGAAACAGTGGAAAACTGTGGCCGTTCTGCTCAGAAACAGGTTATAAGTTATAACATAAAATGTAACTATTAAAATTCAGAAACGGAACGGCACAGCACAGAACATCAACAGAAAGTAAAGAATAACCAAGCCTCTACTAACTCACGTGAACAATTACTGATTACTGGGGATGTACTCGGATACAAAAATTTATTAATTTTATAATTGTTTATTTGACGACTGTGAATATATTTCTATAATACCGGCTAGTTGAGTATTTGCAAATACAGTTTTATTTACAAATAAGACGAGTATAAACGAAATTATAATAGAAAATAAATGTAAATGTCGTTCGATATTGA
This sequence comes from Tachina grossa, assembly GCA_949987645.1. NCBI lineage: Eukaryota > Metazoa > Arthropoda > Insecta > Diptera > Tachinidae > Tachina > Tachina grossa. The sequence continues at coordinate 126,972,743 of OX465276.1, read as the reverse complement.
ATGCCGTAATTTGCCCCAGTTTTTAAGATTTACAAAAAATTAAAAATATATTAATTACTTTTTTGGCATCTCTTGGGGCATATCACTATTTTATTTAAAACCAGTATAATTCAAAAAATTTACTTAACCATTTAAAGTTTTGATAAAAAATTTTAAACTTCGATTCTGAAGAGGATAATATATTTATGGTATTATTTTTATGCATAATGCATACTTATTAAATACCTTAAATATCAATTCTTTTGAAATTGTACACCTGTATTTATTAATAAGTTCCTCACTTGCAATCCATTCTTTCATATCTTTTTTGAAAAAAAAAATTTAAGGCAGACAGCATGGACAGAACATTTGAACATTTTTTAGCAATGCTAATTTAAGTTTACTCTCTATGTTTTTTTTTTTGGTAAATTTTTGTATAAAGATGAAATAAGGTGTAACTCATCGACCTTGCAACTGCTGAATCTGGGTATATTTTTGCGTTTAATTTGGCCAATTTGTCCATTGACTTAAACGAGTAGTTGCAACTTGTCATCAGCAATAGTCACTTTCTTCCGAAAATAAGTAATTTTTTGTGGTAAAAACTCCGATATTTTTAGATCATTTGCTTTTGGGAATTGGCCACGTGTTTGCCTGTTTTAGTTTTCTAAAATCATGCGATTTCAACTCGATCGGTTTACAGAACGGCCTTTTAAAAATATGTACTTTAATTAAATTTGGCTTTCACAATGGATATCGAAAATACAGTCATAATTAACAAGTATGAGTGTGCAATTGTACTCGTATATTTAAAAACCTTACACAAATGAAAAGATTCATACCAAGGTGAATGTTTTTATATTAAGTTTGACACATAGCAAATAAAGTCTTGTTTAATGTGGTAGAATCTGTACGAATCTGCGTACATTTATTGTCAAAATAAAAACGTAAGTTGGCTTTGAACAAAAAGGGGCACAAAATAAAGCAAATGATACTAAAAGGGGATTTAAAAGTAAGGGGCATAAAAAGTGGCAAGGCAGTTGAAAAAGGGGGCAAAATGCGACTTTAGTCGCACAACGGTAACGCTGCTTAAAACAATGATGGCGAATGAGAGGCGGACGCACTGTTTTCTCGATCGTCAAGCACAAGGCCTATTTATCAGGTCAATGCAATCGTCCTGATGATATTCTGTTTTTTCGTGTTTTAACTGTCAAAAGCTATTTGCACCATACACTTTAGTTCATGTTTGTGTGTGTTTCTAACAACTAAAACACAAAGTTGTTTTTTGTGTTGCTGTATTTTTGAAGAGTTGCATAGACCTAATAAACAGGCCTTGGTCAAGCACTGGCAGCCAGCGATGCCAATTTAGCGCGTTTCGCTAACTTTTTTTGTATAAATTTAACAATATTCTAATATCCAAAACTCTGATAAAATTTTTTAAATTACTTAATGATTCAGCTGTCGCAAACAAAATTCGTTTGACCTTGGTTAGTATTAAGAACGCATTTTAATACTGTAATGACAAATATTTTGAAATTTCACAATTAAAAATATGTACTACATACAATGACCCAAAAAATTTACATAACTTACAAAGCATCTACTATAGCTGAAGTACAAAAAGCATTTGAATCGCAAAACTATTCGACAATTTATATGTTGTTACAAAGTTTTACAAATAAATAAGAAGTAAAAACTAAGGATTTGGATGATTTGGAAGGCGATTCTGATTCTGTATTAAATGATTTTAGTTTAATAAACATAATGTCGTGGAAGCAATTTTGCAAAATCTGAAAAATTAATTATAATACTAAACATACATCGACTTTTATTGAAACTTAATTTAGCGCGTAAAAAATAGCGCTTTTTTTGCTGTAAATATTTGACAGTGCTGTAACTTAGCGCGTTTTGAGAAGGGTAGTAGCGCATTTGGGTTATAAATAGTTGGCAACGCTGCTGGCAGCCAACTTCTTACCGTTAAATTTAGGTGATTTGCTTGATATTGTCATCAAAGTTGTAAACTCCATTAGAAAAAATTTATAGAGTCAAGGTTGTTTCGAATAGTGTGTGATGACATGATCGCTATCTATCAAAATCTTTATCACACAGAGCTAATAATCCTAAGAGGCTTTTGAAATTAGCATATATTGCAGAAATTTTTCGTCATTTCAATATCTTAAACGTGAGTATGCAACGGAGAGACGAAAACATTATGTCAGCCAAAGATAAAAGCAAAGCATTTATTTTAAAAATTGAAATTTGGTCAAAATCTTTGCAACAACTACAATTTGATTCTTTCACTAGTTTGGAAAGTATTGCAACAGAAATTTCATCCCATGATATGATAGAAGCGCTGAAAAATTTTAAAAAAATAACTATATCGCTATTTTCGAAAAGAGCTGCATTAAATGCATTCAAAACTAACTGCGCTGAGTTCGCCAAACTTGCCAAGAATTTGAAAGAAAATTTATGTAAGCCGACAGCGGGCAGTATGCTCAAAATGGAATATTTATCTGGAAATAATTATATATTTTGACTAAACCGAAAGGCAGAATAAAAATACCCCGAGCTAAGAAATTATTTTAAAAAAGGTTAATTAAATGACTTTTTCACAAATGGTGAATATTAAAGCAAAAAAAAAAAAAGGAATAAAATAAATTTAGAAAATGATTTGTTTGTTTGCGTGTCACAAATTGTGTTCGCGTACGCTAAAGTTTTCACAAATTTTTACTGAGCGTTACTGCATTTTACTAAATTGCATTCGTTTACCCAAAATACAGTTAATTATTGGAATATGCATGCTTGGTTTTTAATACATTTATAGCTAACAGAATTTTCATTACGAGAGTACTCGTAATATACAACTAAATTAGTATCTAATCTACTATAATGATAACTAACTGGTCACCTTTCAGGTAATTTTCAAAAATCTATACAGAGAAAAATCCATAAACTGAAAACGCTTTTAACACTTTTACTGTATTTGCCTCAAGTAATACAAGTGCAATTATTGAAAAAATCTAGGAGTTGCTGTTATATCTGTTATTATTATTTTTAATTTTAACATTTCAATTTCAATACACAAGGTCAAATCTACTACGGCCATTGAAGCGAACGAACATTAGCGTCTTTTTTTAATTTCTTCAAACATTTACATACCTGTGCAAAAAAAAACGAAAAATTTTTATTACTTGTAGCATAAAGTAAATTATTGTCAGATTATAATCAAATACTGAAAAGGCAAAGCAACTGTGAATAAAAATCTAAATAAGTAAATGAAGAAAAAATAGCAATTAATTAACTGATTTGATGTTTAACAAGGGTTGGCTGATTCAATCGAACCATGATTTTGCAGTCTGAAAGCAAATACACAGACAACGTGCTGTTCGACACCTGCTTTGAATGGATTGTAAGTAAAAAATAAGTCAACTCACGTAGAAAAACATATGCAAAGTAGATTTACAAATTATGAGATACATATGTACGTTTAGCTTACCTTAAGATTTTTTATTAAAACTTTAAAACCACCATTTTGATATACATGATAGATGTGTGAAAGATGCAATGGATGAAAATTTAGTTAAAATATTCTTTTCTAGAATCAGTTGCAGTAAAAAGTGTGCGAAGTGTGACCCATTTTTAAAAAAGGTCTGCCCCCGTATGATATCTACATGCCCACAGAAAAAAAGATTTGTAAATACAATTAATTTATTTGTGAATGCAATTAAAATATTATTTAAATAGGTCCTACAACGGTTTTTGTAAATACAAACACACATTTGTAACATTAGAAAATAAAATTAACTCAATTATTTCCAGTTAATAGCCTGTTTCTACACGCAAAGAAAAAATATGATTGAGGTAACCATAATCAAACAGCAACATACTATGATTAAATTATATGGTTGCAGTCAAATCATATTATTTTTAATAGAAAAACAAACTTTATAAATATTATTATCTGAGTTAATTATAATTTTATCTCACCATACCATGTTCTAATATTATATTAATATTGTTAAATACGGCCGACCACAGTATTATTTAATATAATAATATATTTTGGTTTTTAATCATAAATATATTGTAGATCTTTTGTTTAGAACAGCAGTGTGTTAAGTTCAAAATAAAAATAAATAAACATTGTTGAAGTAAAATGTATATACAGATATGTATACTTACATATCGTCGCTGTTTTAACTAACTGACCTAACTAGCATTTTAAAAATTTATCAGGAAAACAGCTTTTATGGTTGTTTTATACATTCATTCCTATGGATGCGTCAGAAATATTTTTACTTATATAGACACAAGAGTAATGCTTACAGTCATGAAAGTTGTAGACATTGTGTATTATGACTTATAAAGTCTAGTAGAGCACTTAACTCATTTTTCAAAAAAATGTCAGTTAGGTCGGTTAGTTAAAACATCGACGATATGTGTGTATACACACGTCTGTACAAAGAGATATACATATATTTTTATTGATCTACCCTTTTGTCTATACTTTATTTATTTATTTAACACCATTCGTGCACTACCAATAGCTCACAAACGAAATACTGAACTGACAGATGTTCCTGAAAAAAAATTGTTAACTTAACATAGTATGGTTTTGGATAACATTATATTGTTATTTACATCATATTATTTTTAAATAATAATACAAATTATGTTGTAGTCATAAATTTTTAACAAAACTATATTGTTAAACTCTAACCATATCGCACTTTCTATGAATATAATAATACAATTATTAAATTCAAACATTACTCTGTTTATCGTAACGAAATTAATGTTTAAAATAACAATAACTATTTTTCAACGACCACACATTTGTTTCAGAGAACATAATATTTTTTTAATCAGAAAAAATTTTTAGTCAGGCTTAAGTTCAGTAATTTCAATTCTTTTTTATTGAATGAAATATTTTTATTAATTAATGTCAGTTTCTAAAGAAGAGAAGAAAAATTAAAATAGACTTTTAAGCTGGGGGAAATGCAGCCAGGCACTTCATCAGCACCCTAGTCTATCTACTTGGGTAGAGATTGCTATTAACATCAGCTATTTAACGAAAAATCTAATGAAACGGAATGTGAGAAATGATTGTTGTGTACAATTATTGATTTAGCTTTTGGTAAATACATATGTAAGTATCACTATTTATTTCCCCTGTTTTTCCATTTTTTCATTTTACTATTTAGGTTAGCACGAAGTTATATTACTCTACCTACGTATGTTTAACTATTCTTGCTTATCTTTTACGATCATCACATTGAGCCTTATTACGGTTCCCGAATTTTTAGATTCGACTTCAATTTGCTGTACTAGATTAAAGAAACATACAAAATTTTTCTTTAATCTGGTACAAACTCTCGAAGTCGAATAGAAAAATTCGAGAACCGTAATAAGGCCCATTAATTATTTTTTACTTATTCGATGTACCGTCGGTACATGCTAGGGATGCCAATCGGGATCGATTTTTGGAAATCCCGGGATTCGGAATTTCGTAATCGGGATCCCGGGATTTTTCGGTATCACGGGATTTTCGAGATTTCGGGATCTAAATATTTTTCGTAAAATAAATTATTTTTTTTAAATAAATATTACTTTAATAACAATTTAATGCATTTTAAAAGGTTTTATGTTCATAATTTATCATTGCACAATTGTCTTTAAATTGAACAATTTTCTAATACGAGTATGAAATAAAAATGAAAAGAATTTTTCTCATCTATTTTTAAGTTGATTAATCACATTTTATGTTAGAGAATTTATAGTGAAAACAATAACTAAATATGAAAACTTGTTTTTGTTTTCAATACAAATGTTTTTCTATTATCTAAGCCAAAACGAATATACCCAGCAAAAAATAAAAAAGTACTTCCTTACGAACCACTTTTAAATTACTTCGAAAGTGTCTAATGCATATTTTTAGATGTTAAAGAAGTTATTTTTAGCCACATATCAAATAGAATTTTAAATCACTACTTTGTTTTCAGCAAAGTCATTGCTTTTTGGCTCAAACCAAATACAAATGCTTTTTTTATTACATTTAAATCTTTTCAAATCAAAAAATTTGCATTATTAAAAATAACAATGGAATAAAATAACAAAAAATTAAATAATTTAACCTTTTTTTCTTTTCAAACCATCCATAAACAAGTGAATAAAAAACAATTTTTAACTACTTTTTTGAAGTGAATTATTTTCACTGCCGAATTTCGGATTTTTCTAGCATCAAAAACATAATTTTTAATGAGTTTAAAAAATGTCAAATGCAAACCACTTCCTTCCAATGACACGTCAATGTAAAATTCACTGGTTTTTTACCTAAATTTGAAGTGGTTCGATTCAGTAGATATGGTGTTTTTTCTACTCCTTTTTCCTCACTTTTTTTGCTGGGTGCTGACATATCGCTGGACTTTTAGCACTACCGCTTAAGTTGACTTACGAAAATTTTTAGATTCACTTTCATACAAATAAGTTGCAAAAACAATTTTGTTTTGTTAAAAATATATCTACTAACGTTTTTTTAATTGCGATTGATCAACAACAAGTATAATGTAAGCATTATCTAATTTTTTATCGATTTCGTTACGACCAATAAGGCTGAACATGTCGAAAAATTAAAAGAAATGTATACTCTATTCTAATCAAATTCGATTACTTACGTCTAAAGATCACATTTTTATAGGCACATGCACTAAAAGTTTGCTTGAGCACTTTAACAGTATTTTTGCTCTACTGAAAAATTTTAAATGCATACACAAGCTTTTTTTTACAAGTTCAACAGATACATACATATGTATGTATTCATACGTTCGCTAAGAGGAGTATGGTTTATTAGTGTACTGGCCTTCTAATTAGACTAGTGCCATTTAGTTAATTTCAGTGACCGGTCATTTTAGTTCATTATTATAAATGAACTAGTTCGTTCATTTAGTTCAATCGCTCTTTTTAGTTCAATGAACTAGTTAGGTCTTTTTAGTTCAATGATTTTACATCTGCAGGCACATGTATGTATGTAGATATGTTGTGGTTTTTGACAGTATTAAAAACACAGATCTGTGATTAAAAACCTTACAAAAGCTAAAATTAGTTAATTAATTAATAAATAAATTTGCTTTATAAAGGGTTTATAAAACAAATTTAATGTGAAAATCATTTTTAAAAATCTCATAAATCCAAAATATTTTTGTGAATAGGTTAGTATAAGTGTTTGCTTGTTTATTGCATTTGTGGTAGTAGCCAGCGATGAACAAGAACTAAATATATGTACATACATACATGCATACATGTGGATGATTATATAGGTTTTTTTTTAGAGGTATAGAACTTCCAATTGAAATAAAACACAAGAAAATCGTTTTAATGTCAATCAATTTGGCTTTATTGGAAAGATAATTTTATGCCATTAATGTTTAAATATGATTTCGAGCATGTGGCCGCCGCGGCTGGCTCGAATAAAGCCAATTCTACAGGTCCAATTTTCAACCACTTTTTCGAGCATATGGGGCCGTATGTTGGCAATAACGCCACGAATGTTGGCTTCCAAGTCCCCTAACGTTTCTGGTTTGTTGGCGTAGACAATTGTTTCTTCGGTGCGCACTGTTCGACGTCTCTGCGGATGCGTATTATCACATAGAGTAAACGTAGTGCGAAAACGATCCATGGTTAACCGAATTAATTGCTCTGATGGACGATTATGTCGACCATAAAATGGACGGAGCTTGCGGTAAACTTCGCGAACTGAACCATTATTTTCGAAATAAATTTGGACGATTTGCAAGCGTTGTTCTTTTGTCAACCTGTTCATGATGAAATGGCAAACCAAACTAAATATTAATCACTTGACAGCTGACAAAATGGCCGCCAGTTAAAAAAGTGATGCCAACTTAAAGTTCTATACCTCAATAAAAAACACCCTATAGAAGCAAAGCACACAAACAGAAAGATGTAAAGCAAAACGTTGAAAACATTTACTTCATTTTGTGTCTTAGTTCTTAGTTCAAAAAATGAACTAGTTCAAAAATTGGACTAGTGAACGTAAAACAATTGAACTAGTTCACTTAGTTCAAAGTACTGAATCGTTCATTTGAACTAGTTCGTTCATGAACTACACAAGACTACTTCTAATGTGCAACTCGAATACAACTATCAGTCGGTCATTTTTGACTAAAACTATTTATCAAATCCATGTAATTTAAATGGGTTTGATGTTAGGTTTGCATCAAAAACGACCTAAACGGTCTAAATAAAACACAAAATAATTTTGAACTGCAACGTAAAAAACATACATACACACTCGAGCAGTTTTTTAGACAAAATATTTCTCGCTTTTAGCCTTGTAAATACTTTTATTGTTATCTAATGGATTTATAATTGTATAAGGATGTAGAAAAATAAAATGAGTTCACCTGGATATAAATTATTTGCTGGGTTTTGTATCAGTTTCAAAGCCTACTAAGCTTATTTTTTCTTTTGTGATTTTCAAAAGTATTATTATTTTATGAATTCTCATATAGTTTTTGAAAGTCTATGCATAAAGTAAGAGGTTTGGGACTGTTTAAAATTTGTGGTTAAAGTCTACTGATGATTTGGTTCAAGCGCCAATGAAATACGTATATAGACATGCTAAACTACCAGCAAATAAATTTCAATTATTTTATGTACACTTCTGACAATATGTCAAATAATAAATTTTCTTTAAATTTATTTATTTATTTTTATTACAATAATTTTTGTATTAGTTTCTAAGGCCTAATAAATCAGTCAAAGTTTAAACACTGGTTTAGTTAAACTAAACTCAAATTTATTTGTAGTTTAAACTAAACAGGAGTAAATCAGTGAACCATACTTTATGTGTAGTTAAAAAAATAATATTGTGGCAGCACTAGAACAAATGTCAAAAAACAGCTGTTTTGCAGCAGGCTATCAATTCGTTGCCCAAACAAAAAGACAAAAAAGTTAAGGAAATTTCAATTATATGTCGCCAAATTGTACCAAGAAAGGAATTATGTGTATGGTTGGCGAAGTAGAATAGTACAAAATAACACTAGAGTGTAAGAAAACAGGTCGAACAAGATCTGAAGAAAAATAGGAGGCTTGGAAAAAAGTTGAAAGCTCTTTCAATACAAAACATATGGTCTGTAAGTAACAAAACCATATGGCCTGTATTGGTAGTTTAAACGCCCAATTTTATGCATTTACAGATGGTTTAAATACTGTATTGATTTAAAGGTTTACTAGTTTAAACACATTTTAAACCAAAAATAGAGATTAACTTGCACTGATTTATTAGCCCTAAGCCTACTACGCTTATTTTTCTTTTGTGATTTTCAAAAATATCATTATTTGTGAATTCTCAAATAGTTCTTGAAAGTCTGTGCATAAGATAAGAGGTTTGTGACTATTCAAAATGTGTGATTGCAGTCTACTGATGATTTGTTACATGTATTTGTATAAAGGTAAGTACACCAAAGTGGTTTAATATATTTTTATAACTGAGTTTCATGTAAGTGATGTGCATTCACAAATGTATGTATGAAATACATACATATGTACATATGTACATAAGTATGTACTCATAAGCAAAGAAACACAGTTAATTGGTAAGAATCTGCTTTATTCAATTTTCATATGCGCAAGTGTCCCATGCCGAAAAAACGAACGTGGCGTAACAATGGCTAGAGCAGTACTATGAGGAGATTAAATTAATAATATTGGCGAGTTGGTAAGTAAAATTTAAGCATTAATGGTCAGGCATTATTTGAAACAAAACCTTTGTTTATTTTAACTTTTAGCTCACACATCCTCCTGGCAAAGCGTTTTCTAAGGTGATTCAAACTTTGGCAAGTAGCAAAATATTCGACATCTAAAATGCTTTGCTAACATGCAAATGATAACGTCGATTTATGGTTGACCGATTGTTTTTCATGTCGATGGGCAAATATTGCGAAAAGTAAAAAATCAGTACTTTGCCAATATTCACCCTTATCCGGTCAAATAAACACTTTTATATTAAATAGAAAATTTTTTTGTGTTTAATGAAAAAATAGAAATTGAAAAATATAATTACCATAAAAAACGCGATAAAAATTTGTTGCAAATTATTCCTTTATTTAAAGATATTGTATAAAGTGTATTAAGTACAAAATTAAAATACATTTGAACAAGTGAACATATTAACTCCCGATCAAAAAAGGGTGTGTTTATAAGTTTGCAGTGTGTATCTGCGTATGTGTGTGTCTGTACGAGTCCACGTACAGACCAAACGGCTGGACCAATTTTTACTTAGTTTTTCTGTTTGAAAGGTGACTTGATGGAGAGTGTTTTTAGCTTTGTTTGAAGAAAATCGGTCCATCCGCTAAGAAGACATCACATCTTTTCTGGATATATTCTGTTGAATCTGTGTCTTTGATATCGTAGCTCCCAAACGGCTAGGCCGATTTTAATTTGTTTTTTTTCATTTGAAAGCCAACTTGATCGTTTATCTTGTAGTCTATATTTGAATAAAATCGGTCCAGGTTTTTGGAAGTTATCATAAATTTGTTATTACAAATTGTTTTAAAGTAAAAGAATTTGTTTATTTGAAAATTTAAGAAACGCCAGTTACATATATCTAGAAAATATGTGATACCTTTTAAGCGGCTGGACCGATTTTCTTCAAACATAGCTAAGAACACTCTCGGTCAAGTCACCTTTCAAACACAAAAAACTAAATCAAAACCGGTCCAGCCGTTAGGTCTGTACATGGACTTGTACAGATACGCAAATATACAGACGCACACAATACAAACTTATAACACCCCTACTGCTACCAAACTGTGGAGTTACCATGGCCAAATGTGAAATTTGCTCCATTCATGCCGCCAATTGGCTAAACTGCAGCCTTGTTGTCATTTTGATGCTAAAAATGTACATAATCAAAACAAGAACACTTTTCATATGAAAGCTTACTTACCTTTTTCTTTTTGTAAATTCTATTTCTTTATTTTTTTAAATTTAATTATTTTTTATATTATATTTTAATTTTTTTATAGTTTTGTTTATTCTTGAGAACCTCTTGGTTTAAGACGACTAGAATTTATTAATCGCCCACCTTGACGTTTATTGTGAGTCAAATCGTGTTGTACAAAGCCAAATCGTCAACACTCGTGTTCTAAAACCCCAAAAAACAAATAATGCTAATATGTTAGCGCTTTTTATTGACGAGTCGTGTTCTACAAACAGGCTGTTAATATTGAATTTTATGTTCTCTTTGCGATTCCTGTTACACATACGTGTAAAGTGTAATTTGCAAAGACTTTACAGAAAATTATGCTTTTTCGTTTCACAATAACTGTAGATTCTATTTTTGCAAATCAAATTTTGATAAGTTTACCAAAAATTTGCAAGGTAAACGATCTCTTAACAAATTAACAAAATTAATTTTGTGGATAAATCTTCGATTATTTTCAAACATAATAATCATAACAAGTTTACAATGCGTTCGTATGTAAGTACATAGATATGCAAAAAAGAAAAAATATTTGAGTTATAGTTTAAAACTCAAATATTTTTTTCTTTTTTGTATAAACTTGTTTTTAGCGTTCTTACATAGTCTATTAAAGATAGCAAAACAATTTTAGAATAACACATTGAAAACATTACTTTCAATATTGGGATTGGGATTTTTCAAAACTTCTTCAAAACCAGACTTTTTATCTATTTTATTAACATTCAAAATGAAATAAAAACTTTAATATGTTCTAATCCCCATATTCATAAAATTTAAAATAAGTTTGGAATGTATGTTACTTTAAGTTTTTCATACAAAGTTTCTTAAAATGGATTTCAATTACATTTTATTTTTTATGAATATGGATGCATATATTTACAATAATTTTATAAAAAATAATTTGTACTTTATTGTTTTGAAAACAATCAAATAAAATATTTCTTTTTATCACATGAAACGCTGCAGGTTTTTTTTATTTTGCGTCTAATTTTAACAAGTTATATTGAGGAATGCAAAGTGAAAAGTTATAAGACAGAAATGCAAAGATGGTTAAAAGTTTTCAGGCAGCGTTGCCGTTGTGACACTAAAGTATCACTTTTGACCCTTTTTCGTGCTAATGACACTTTTTATGACCCTTTTTTTAATTTATCCCTTTGTATCATTTTAACAAAATGTATGCCGTAGGGCAATCATATGCTCAAAAATTGGACGAAGCACAGTCTAGCTTATCAGTAATTGGAAAAAATTGCTTTTCGTCCATCATTTTACTGTTTTAGTCGATAAAAAAGCCAATAAATGGTGAAAATATTGCAAAATATATGAAACTAAAATCCCTGATTCCAAATGCAAATTATTTCTGGGAGTATCACAATTAAAAATATGTATTTTAACTTACTTTCATCTTTTTATAAATAAAATTTAAATGTGATTTTTCATTACTTGCAAATCGGCAAAACCGTCTACAGGCGGTTTTCACTATTCTTTACCTGGTAAAAAATTAAATAAACTTATTTTAAACTTCATCACGAATAAAATTGGCATTTCACATAAAAAAAAAATTAAAAAATTTAAAAAGACGTTTCCAGGGTTGGAAAACTTTAACTTTTTTTATAAAAAAGTAACTTACTAAAGCAAATTTTTCCTTTTTCTCTATAAATTAAAGATATCTTATATTCTTAAAAGAAATAGATTGGTGTAAGAAATCAGAAAAATTAAAAAGGTTGATTCCAGGATTGGGACACTTACTCTTTTTGTGATATAAGAATTTAACAACCGAAAACTAATTTTAATTTTTTTAAATAAATAAAATTATTTTATACTTCAGTACGAATACAATTGGTATTTCAATTTAAAAAAGTTTAAAACGCCTTACCTTTTTTCATACAAAAGTAGCTTACTAAAGCAAATTTTTCTTGTCTCTCTATAAATTAAAGATATCTTATATTCTTAAAAGAAAGATATTAGTATAAGAAATCATAAAAATCAAAAAGTATGATTTCAGGGTTGGAATACCCACACTTTTTGCGATGTAAAAAATTAGCTACCGAAAACTAATTTTTTTTTATAAAATAAACTTATTTTATACTTTAGTACGAATGAATTTGGTATTTCAAATTGAATCAAAAATTAAAAAATTAAAACGACGCTTCCAGGGTTGAAAAACTTAATTTTTTATACAAGCGTAACTTACTATAACAAATTTTTCCTTTTTTACTATAAATTAAACACATCTTACATTCTTAAAAAAAGATTGGTATAAGAAATCAGAAAAATCAAAAAGGAGGATTCCAGAGTTGGGAAACTTACACTCTTTGTGGTATAAAAAATTAACTACCGAAAACTAATTTTTATTTTTTTTATTAAATGAAATTATTTTATAATTGACTACGAATAAAGTTAGCATTTCAAATAAAAAAAAGCAATTAAAAAATGAAAAAGACGATTCCAGGGTTGGAAAACTTTATTTTTTTTTTTTTTTTTTTTTTTTGTAAAAAAGTAACTTAACTAAAACAAATTTTTCCCTTTCTTTATAAATTAAACATATCTTATATTCTTAAAAGAAAAATAAATAAAATAAAAGAAATTAGAAAAATCAAAAAGGATGATTTCAGGGTTTGAAAAGTTACACATTTTGTGATATATAAAAGTAACTAAGTCTAATTAATTTTTATCTTTGCCTTTATAAATTATATATATTTTACGTTTTGGAAATAAAAGTTTTTTGTAGAAAAAAAAACAGCTCCAGAGCTGGAAACTTTGAACTTTTATTCCTGGATATTAAAGTAAATAAATAAAACATTTTTTTTTAATTTTCTTTTTTCACTTAACACACTTTCTATATATTTTTAAGAACTACTAGATTGGTGTAAAGAATCAGAAAAATCTAAAATGATGATTTTAGGGTTTGAAAATTAATTTTTTTGTACATAAAAGTCGCTAGGTCAAATTATTTTTTAATTTTTATTTTATACTTTATGTGCTTGTATGTATCTCTATACTACATGAAAGCACTTTGGTAAAGGGTATATAAGATTCGGCACAGCCGAATATAGCACTCTTACTTGTTTTTTGTCGATTCTACCGAATTAAAAAAAAAATAAGTGTGCACACTGATTAGCGTGCGTATATTGAAAACACTGATGAAAAAATCCATATGGTGACACACATTTCTAATAATTCATTAAATTATTGTAGTAATTCGGGTCATTGCCAATAAATTGTTGCTACGGATTCAAACGGTTTGAATTTTCATTCATAGATTTTAAGATTTTTTTTAATCTTAATACGAATACGACGAAAACATAAATGGCTTCAATTAAATGGATTTTAATAAACAAATGTTTTAGCAGCAACCAACAAACGATATTTTTTTATAATTAAGTAAGTAAACGTAAATAACAATTTTCCACCAACACGTTTCGTGTTGAAACTTCAATACATTAGACTATTATTTTTGTAATACATACTCGTATTGCACTTGTTAAATTGTTTTGCCTCTTATTTTGGTTCGGACATTTATAGAAGCATAGAAATTTGCCGGTTTCTATTGCATGGTGAAAATCTTGTGAATAAATAGGCAGAGAAACATAAAAAAAATATAAATAAAAAAGCACAGAACTTTATTACAAAGACAATTCTTGAGCATTAGTCCTCATATTATACTATGGTTCGGGCGGCCACTTTCTTTGGGCAAAACAATTCATTTAATGTATGTGTTATTGCAATCTCTAGTAGTCCATACTAGAGACCAACTAAGAATGCATTTCGCGACTGTGCGACTTAAGAAGGGTATTGTGCTTATCAGCCTATGTATGTATGTGTGTTCCTTTGCGGCACTATATAAATCGAACGCGTGAACCGATTCTGATCTTTATTACATCAATCGATTTGCCTTAATCCTGTAGTCAAAAGTCAATATGGCGTCCAACAGATGTCATTTTGTGAATACGAAAAAAAAAATTTGGAACTATATCAAAATGGGTATCATTCGACATGTATTTTAGGTTTCTCATATGATTTCTCATTTCGAATGACCATTTAGGATATTTAATGGTTTAAAGTTGGACGCAGTCGGGTTTTTTAATTACCACTTGTGTTAAAACTAGAGATGTGCAAATGTCGTGATTTTATCGTGTCACGCGTGAATCACGCGTGACTCTCGTATTATTATTTGACATGCTCATAAATATATATTTAAGAACTTAGTCTATTCACATAATATTTTAAAAAAGTTTTTCCATTCGATTCTATTTCTCGCTAAGATTCTTAGTTCGTTAATCGATTTGGTAGTCTCTTTCTGTACCGTTCTTCTCCATGTGGTCCTAGGGCGACCTATTCTTTTTGATCCTTGCGGACTCCACTCGCATGCAGCGTGGGCAATTTCAGAAGATAGCTTTCTTAAAGTGTGCCCAATCCACCCGTATTTTCGCTTTAGTATCTCCTTTCCAGCTGTTATTTGTTCTCTTATATGCCTTAGATGTTCGTTAGATACAATACGAGGCCACCAGATTCCCAGGATGCGGCGTAAACATCTATTTATAAATGTTTGAACTTTTGATGTTACTGCATTCGTGACATGCCAGGTTTCACAGCCATAGAGCAGCACGGACTTCACACAGGCATTAAATATACTAATTTTTGTTTTCAAGACAATGTTTGTGGCTTTCCATATGCGATTCAATACCGCAAAAGATACACGTACTTTGCGTATCCTATTTTCGACATCTGATATTACGCCACCATCTTTTGTTAGTATACTGCCAAGATATTTGAATTTATCTACCCCTTCAAGTGCGTTGTTGTTGATGAACAGAGGTATGTTATTGCTGAAGTTCATTCTCATGACTTTTGTTTTTGCAATATTTATGCGGAGGCCAGCCTTAAGGTAGAATTAGTAAAATCGTATCGTGATGTTGCGTGTCAGCTGACAAAAACCGTACCATATACAATGCATGTTACTAGTTATAAAATATGTGGTGGTAGCACTGCTGACGTAGGAATCTGCAGAAAACAGATTTTTCTGTAGCGAATGTCAAAAACGCCGTATTTAATGCCAAACAAAAAAAATGTTCTGTGTAAACTTTTACATTTTCTATAACTTGTGCACAAAGCTGAACGATACGGCAAGCTGTAAAGTAGAATGATACGATTTTACTAATTCTACCTTTACTTGCTGTACTTGAGATAAGCCTTAATTTTTGTTGCATTTCGCTCTGACTATTACTCAGTAGGACGATGTCATCTGCATAAGCAAGGTCACCAAGTTTTTCCTGACTCTCGCATGATCGTGATTAAATTTATAACTAATCACGCGTGAGTGCGTGAGCGTGACTTAAAAATAAATCACTCGTGCGTGATCTTGCGTGAGCTATTTTTAATAATCACGCACGAATTCTCACGCACTCACGAGATATCATTCCTGAATAAGTCAGTATCAATATTCTACACCATTTTGTGCATGCTACGATGCAAGACCATTTGCACAAGATTGTGTGGGCTATTGTTATAATTTTTTCAGGCGTAGTAAACTGACTCATATGAAATGCAAATATACCAACATAGAAAAATAAAATTATTTTAATATATTTTTTTATGGAATGGCACTCTTAAATTTTAGTAAAAAATACATAATAATAAATAAAAAAATAATAAATAAAATAATAAATAAATAATAAAATCTCATAGTTGCAACTTTCAAAATCTACCGTTGTGACGGTAAACACAAAAAACATTTTTAAAATTTACTATTTTAGGACATTGCTAAATGTAGGGTACATGTCCAAAATACAAAATAATTGGCTCGCACATTCTTAATGCATTGTCTTTAGCGCTTTGTAGTTAAAAAATTAAAAATGTATTAAACAAAGTTTTTTACAAAACTGAAAATAATGAAGATACTTAAAAAAACACACGCCTTTTTCACGGAAATATTAAAATTTGGATTTTTTAGCCTTTTACCGATTTCACGAATGAATATGTTAATAAATTTATTTTTCCTATTTTTATATAAAATTTTTTTTCAAAAATTTACCTTAAAATCCCACAATGAATTAAAAAGTAATAGGCGAAATACTAAAAAAAGGTCAAGGCAAAAAAAAAAATTTTGTCTTAAATAAAATATCTTATGAGAGATACGGAAACACATCTTGGGAAATTATTTCTTAAGAACTTCAAGTTTATGACAAAATGTTTTATCCGGTAAAATTCGGATAATTTTTAAAAAAGTTACAAGCCTCGGAAGTTTTTTTGAGTCCCAGGTAGTCAAGTTTGGCCCACTGTAACTCATGTCCAGCTTGAGCCAGAAGGCTGTCATGACATGAGTTATAAAGCCTAAGTCCTCCCCAACGGAATCCAATTAGTAGTTTAGAAGTTCCAGATTTATTACCAACTTTGCAATGTAAATTTTCCATATACACGTGCACACAAATGTACATGTACACATACACATGTGTGTGTAAAAACCTATTTTTCAACCCAAAAAAAGATATAAATTTGATTACATACTTTTTCGTAAGCGTGCGTGATCGTGAAAATTTTCAATATCATTCGTGCGTGAAAGTGCGTGAGGAAAATATTTTTCTGCGTAAGCGTGCGTGTCGTGAGTCAAAAAACGCTCACGTGCACATCTCTAGTAAAGCTAAAAGAGCTGGAAAACGCAAACTTTATTTTGCCATATAAAAGTATCTACCGAAAACTAATTTTTATTATTTTTTTTAATTAAATGAACTTATTTTGTACTTCAGTATGAATAAAATTGGTATTAAAAAAAATTAAAAAAGACGTTTCCAGGGTTGGAAATCTTTAAATTTTTTTATACAAAATTAAACAAAACTAACTTACTAAAACAAATTTTTCCTTTTTTCTATAAATTATATATATCTTATATTCTTAAAAGAAAGAGATTGGTGTAAGAAATCAGAAAAATCAAAAAGGATGATTCCAGGGTTGAGAAACTTACACTTTTTGTGGTATTTTATATACCATATATCTATGTCTAATTTATTTTCTTCTTTATAAATTATATATATTTTACGTCTTGGAAAGAAAAGTTTGGTGTAGAAAATTATAAAAATTAAAACCACAGCTCCAAAGCTGGAAACATTAAACTTTTTTCTGCATATTAAAGTAATATATAAAACTATTTTTTAATTTGATTTTTTGATATTGTATGACGTGACGTCGTTTTTGACAACTGGAATAAGGGTGATTGTAAAATATTTCTTAAATATAGAGTGTAGAATAAAATATTCATTTTATTGCTAATACCGAAAAAAAAATATTGAATCGAAAAATACCGAGGGGTCACTTACTAAAAATTGCACTAAAGCAGAAAATTATAAATTTTTTCAAAAAACACATGTAAAGGGTGTCCCAACAAGAACGCAAGATTTAAATTTGGTGCCATTCGAATTGTCATTGTTTGACATTTGAACAATTGTTATTGTTTGCTAGTAGAAGGTACGAGGTTAGTAAAAATGGAGCGCTACACGAATGAACAACGAACGCATTCTCATTGTGAAATTGTTTTACCAAAATGGTGAAAGTTTTGCGGCTACAGTTCGCAAATTTGCGATCAATTTGGGGTCACAATAATGCTCCAAAAGAGTCAACTGTAAAGACATTAATGTATAAATTTGCCGGAACTGGGTCTGTTAGTGATGTAAAGACAACAACGCGCCTTCGACCAGGTCGATCGACCGAAAATGTCGCGGCTGTACGTGATGATGTCGATCAAACGCAGGTCAACCGCAAACAGTCAATGGTGTTCGGTATCGTGAAATGATAACCAGTTTTTTCGTGCCTAGAATTGAAGAAATGAATGTGGGGTGCATGTGGTTTCAACAAGACGGCGCCACATGTCATACAGCCAGAGAAACAATTCAATTGCTACATCAGTCATTTCCCGGTCGTGTTATTTCGCGTTTTGAAGACCAGAATTGGCCGCCTAGATCGTGCGATTTAACACCATTAGACTTTTTTCTTTGGGGTTTTTTGAAGTCGATGGTTTACGCGAATAAGCCGACGACGACTCAAGCCTTAAAAGATGAAATTGGACGCTGTATTAATAAAATACCGCAGCATTTATGCAAAACGGCCATTGGAAATTTCATTAAAAGATCGCGTGTGTGCCAGCAAAGCCGCGGCGGCCATCTGCCCGATTTGTTGTTCCACACATAACCTCATTTTATCTACTTTACGATTTAACAAAGTTTACGATTTTTTTTTAAATATCTGTGTTTTATTTAAAATTTAAATCTTGCGTTCTTGTTGGGACACCCTTTATATGTATGGATGTGCTTATGAATGTATCTCTATACTTTATGTACGCACTTTGGTGAAGGGTATTTAAGATTCGGCACAGCCGAATATAACACTCTTACTTGTTCTATATGAGGTAGTTTAGACGAGAACAATTTTTAAGCCGCACAATTTTTGTTCTTTTTCAAATTACACGAGACTAATTCATCTGGCACAAAATGTATACGTAGACACAGCTTTGTGTGTGTTGGTGTTTTTCGTATTCATTTAACACTTGCTGTTTTTTAATTTGTGTGTGTATTGGTTTTATGCTGCTAATGCGGGGTTGAAGCTAGTTGAAAAGTTATGCCAACCGCAAAACCACTCTCTTTGCCTCTCTCACCAACCAACTGGCAAGTTATGCCAGCACAATTATGACCGTAAATCAGCGCAATAGTAATAATTGTAATTGGAAAACGAGATTTTTTAAAGATTTTATCTGCAGTTATTAGCTATATAAAAAGGTATACAATAAGTTCGTAGTGACCATTTGTTTTGCGGAGCACGCAGTAGTAAAATACACATTAACTACTTTCAAAAGGGTAAATCAATCAATGGCGAATTATTGAGAATTAAGTTCCTTTCTTCCAGAATAATGAGAGGGTGCACACATGCACAGTTTCAATGGCGAAAATCCATGAAGTGTGCGACAATTTGGTCTCTCATGCCGATCTTACAGATTTGGATGACTTCGATAAAGCTTATTATTTGGAAGGGTAAAAAAATTTGGAGAAACGTTTGTAAAAGTTGTATTGAGATCAAAGAAGACTACGTTGAAAGCATCAATTAAGTTTTTCTTTGAATTAATTAAATTCCTAATTGAAATTACTAAATGGTGCAAAATATTTTCGTACATAAATATGAATGTTTTTCTCTATTTGAGATTGAACCTTTTTAACATATCGCGCTACAAAATTTGTGTGACTAAATTTTTGTATCACTTTTACATCTCATGACAATAAAAAATTTGCATACAAAGCAGCTTATGCACAAAATATACAAATTGAATTCACTAAAAAATACTTTGCAATATAAAACACAAAACAAATATTTTAAATAAAATCCTTAAAAATAAAACTGCTTGCGTGTGTAAGAAATGCGAGTTCATAAATCTATTTTTTTTTTTGCTGAAAATTGCACAGGCATGAATACATTCAATTGACATTTTCGACGTGGGAAAACAAGTCAAATAAATGATTTTTTCAGTAAAAACCTGATATGTCTTTAATGTACATTTATGTATTATGTATGTCTGTTTTTAAAGCGTCAATTTCGCACTCAATTCAGTTTTAATTTTTCAAGTTAATCAGGCAAAAAATACTAAAATGAACAAGAAAATACATTCTGCTGCCGTATGATGATTAAAAAAAATCATTTCATTCGATTTTATCTCAAGAAAACGCCCAACACTTAATTTCGAATGTAAGATGAAATTCAAATTAAAAATAAAAAGTTTCTTAAAATAGACACTTGCAATCAATTTAAAATTTGCTAAGTGCTATAACAAACAGCTCTAAATATTGGAATAACTTAAATATTTACATAAGTATACATACATATCTATATTGAAGGGAGTATTTAATTCAAGATCTCCACAGCCATATTTAGAGAACATACAACAGAGCCATTATGTTTTAAACTTTATTTTTATCCCTTTATTTTCCAAAATAGTTAACTCAAAACGTTCATTTCCCTCTTGGGGGACTGCTACCTTGTCGGCAGGGCCTCCCTTGCCGATAAGGTCAATGGAGAGCATTTGAAGCTAACAGCAATCCAAAACATTAGGCTACTTATCCGGCTGGTCTCCTACCAACAAGACATTCCAGGATGTAGGCAAGAAAGCAGCTTGAACTATCTTCGCTTAGAGTCCACCGATCTCAGAGTTATATTTCTAAGGGCCAGGCCAGTGGCTACAACAGCCCCAGTACCAGTTTAAGATGATATGAGTTAATCTCCCATATCTCCCGAATTTTACTCAATAATTAATGAAACCGAAAGAAAAAATATCCAACGGAACTCTACACGCAAAGAAAAGATATGATTGTATAATGGTTGGGAAAACAATATTATGTTCTCTGAAACAAATGTGTGGTCGTTGCAAACTAGTTATTGTTATTTTAAACATTTATTTCGTTACGATAAACAGAGTAATGTTTGAATTTAATAATTACATTATCACATCCATATAAAAGTGTGATATGGTTAGAGTTTAGCAATATAGTTTTGTCAAAAATTTATGACTACAACATAATTTGTATTATTATTTAAAAATAATATGATGTAAATAACAATATAATGTTTGCCAAAACCATACTATATTAAGTTTTCAAATAAAAAAATATTTTTCTGAAACATCTGTCAGTTCAGTGTTTCGCTTGTAAGCTATCGATAGTGCTAAATAAATAAAGTAAATATAAACAAAAGTGAAAAGTACACCAAAGGTGAAAATGAACCCTATTGTTTTCGCTACGCTGTCCGTCCGTGTGTCACAGGGCATTTTCTCGAGAACCGTAAGAGCTACTGATCTGAAATTTGGACACAGTATGTAGACATTTGGCCGCTACAACAACAAATACATGAGAGTTAAAAATTAAAGGGTGTTGCAAAACGAGCAACGAAAAATGTTAAAATTCATGTAATATACATACAATTGTATGTACATATATACACTTGAAATTTGTAAAGTTAGTGTATTTTTATGCAGACTACAACAATTAACACTAAATTTGAAAAATTTAAATTAAAGGGTGTTCCATCAGTTACTGCAATTTTGAGTTTGTACAACTTGGTGTATCTTCTAAACCGAAGTAAGAGCAAAACTCTTGAAATTTTCAAAAACGGTAAAACTAAAAAATCAAAAAATTATAAAATCGCCAAATCTAAAAAAATCGCCAAAAACAAAAAAATCGCCAAAACGAAAAAAAGGACCAAATTAAAAAATATTTCTAGGACTAAAATTAATCGCGAAAAACCGGAAAAATTGCCAAATTGAAAAAATCTCCAAAATAAAAACTCCAAAAACAGAAAAAAATCGCTAAATGAAAAAAAAAATTGCCAAAATGAAAAAATTTGCAAAAATTAAAAAAAAAAACACCAAAGAGATAAAAAAAACACCAAAACGAGAAAAAAGCTACAAAACTGAAAAAATCGTTTAAACTGAAAAAACTTAAAAAGAGCCACATCAAAAAAAAAAAAAAAAAAATGCTCAAAAACTGAATGTACGGAACCCTTCGTGCGCGAGTCAAAGTCGCACTTTACTGAATTTAAATTAATTGCAATGCATACACAACAACAAGAACAGCAACAACTGAACAACAGGAATTAAAAATTAAAAGTAAAGGCATTTAAGCAGTACCACTAAAATTTCAGTTTTCAAATTTATTATATGATCAGGTGCATTGAATTTGCAGTAATAAGTAATGCCCGTATTCATAATGAAATTCTACCAAGTGGCTAAATGTTTTTCATACAAAAGTTTCAAAATTTTAATGAAAAAAAATTAAATTTCATTAGCAGTAAAAATTTACTGAATTTTTTCAGTAATTAGTAAATTTACTGCTTACTGCAATTTTTAATGCAGTACATATGTGACGCGCAAAATAGAAAGGGACCTAAGGGTAAAAACCGGTTTTGTTCAGGAGAGCCATTTTAAAGATTTAAATATGTGTATCTTTGATGTACCATCACATCATAAAACGAGCATATCTCTGGGAGGGAACACTTTTGGGGCATGGGATCGGTCTCATTCGATGCTCAGATGTTGTCCACATCAAAAAAAAAAAAAAAAAAGTGAAAATTGATTTTTTTTACCCTTAGGTCCTTTTCTCTATGCGCTGTAACATATGTATATACTGCAGTGTGCCCATTTACTAACTAAATAAGTTAAATAAAGCAAAAAAAAAACCAGCAAATTCCTTTCTATTTACAATATTGAAAGTTTTGATACTTTTAATTAATTAATTAAAAAAATATACTAAAAGCATAAGTACTTCCAACTTAAAAAAATTTTTCATTACTAGATGTTTACACATTTCCTCTGTGATCGGACTCACATTGCTTTTTTTAGAAGGAAAACAACGAAAATATTTTTATTTACATCTAGAAGGTGAAAATAGACGATGTGAGTGGCAACCATCTGCCTGCAAAAAAGGGGTCATCTTATAATGTATTTGTGCATTTTTATAAATAATAACTTTATTTCCAAGCTCTTCTTCACTTTGTATAAGAAGTTGCATAATTTAAAAAATGTTTATTTACAAAATATAAATTAATTTCCATTTTAGAACTCATTGTAAAATTTCCGAGTTTTTTATACAATCAAAAACAGTTTTTGTACAGTTTATCAAATAAGTCTTATAAAAAGTAGAAAAAATACAACAAAAAATACACTCATTTCTGCAGGAGATTTATTTTATTTTTGAGCAAAGTTATTAGACATTCTGTGAGTTAAAACCTGAATTTAACAAACTTGCAGTGTGAATACAAAATCACCTGTTTATGGTTTTAACGTTAAAACCAGGTTTTAAATTTCATTGTGAAAACATTATAAACTTAATTTGCCTAAAATCATCTAAATATGATAAGCTAACAAAATTAATAATTTCTTAGCTATTAGTAAAATAAAATTGAAAAATTATTTTTTTTTTTTTGTAAAAATTTAAAAATTTTTTTTTAAAGCTTATAAAAAATTCAAAACTGCTAAACATTTAATTTTTGACCATTGCTTGTAAAGGCAAATGTGTTAAGAAAACAATAAGCTAAATATTATGAAAATCGGCAAAACACACAGTTTCTGCATATCACCACGAAATGAAAGTGAAATCGATTTTAATTCCATATATGCGATTTCAATGTGTTCTGAAATTCGTACGAAACGGTTTTTTCAGTGTGGTTTGAATTAGAGATGTGCAAATATCGTGATTTTACCGTGTCACGCGTGAGTCACGTGTGATTCACGTGATTCGTGATCAAATGTTATAACTAATCACGCGTGAGCGTTACTGAAAAAAATTTACTCGTGCGTGATCATGCGTGAGGTTTTTTTAATAATCACTCACGAATTCTCACACTCTCACGAGATAACATTCCTGCATTTATTATTATAAATGTATATAAGTACATATGTGCAGTAATATGTATGGTAGTATGAGCTTACAAACATAATGAATACCCCCCAAACAAAATGTTTCGAATTTTTCTGAAGTCAGACTTTCGTACCGAATTCGTTAAGACATTTCGGTAGTTTCTCTGAACAATTTATTTTAAACATTAAAACTTTGATTTATTAGTAAAAGTCTGCGAACATTTTTTTAAAATAAATATGTATATGTTGATAAAAATAAAATAAATTCAGTAAAGTGCGACTCTGACTCGCGCACGAACACTAGATATGTAATTTAATACAAACTTCATCCTATATAATATATAGTTTTGGCATTTTTTTTTTTGTTTTTGGCGTTTTTCGGTTTTTTGTTTTGTTTTTTTTCGGTTTTGTCGATTTTTTTTAAGTTTTTGTTCTTTTTTTAGTTTTTACACTTTATTTTCTCGTTTTGGAGATTTTTTTCGGTTTTTGGCGTTTTTTCATTTTGGCGATTTTTTTATTTTTGGCGATTTTTTTCATTTTTGCGATTTTTTTATATAAATTTTTTTATAGATTTTGCGACATTTTCGCGTTTTGGCGATTTTTTTCGATTTTTGGCGTTTTTTTCTTTTTGGCGTTTTTTTTTCATTTTGGCGATTTTTTCGAATTTGGCAATTTATTTTAGAGTTAGAACTTTTTTTAATTTTGGCGATTTTTTTCGTTTTGGCGATTTTTTTTTAATTTTTGGCGATTTTTTTTTTGGTTTGGCGATTTTATAGTTTCCGGTTTTTTTAGTTTTACCGTTTTTGAAAATTTCAAGTGTTTGCCACTTACGGTTTCCAAGATATAGCAAATTGTCAAAATTACATAGTCAAAATTGCATTAACTAATAGACCACCCTTTAATTTAAATTTTTTTAAATTTTAGTGTTAATTGTTGTAGTCTGTATAAAAATACACTAATTTTTACAAATTTCAAGTTTCAATATACATATTCATACAATTGTGTGTATATTACATGGGATTTTAAAATTTTTCGTTGCTCGTTTTGGAACGCCCTGTCCAAATTTCAGGTCCGTAGCTCTTACGGTTCCTGAGAAAATACCGTGTGACGGACAGACGGACAGCGTAGCAAAAACAATAGGGGTTCCTTTTCACCTTTGGTGTACGGAACCATAAAAAGGATTGTAACAAATATTAAAAAAACTTGTGTATGTGCAAATTATTTCGACAATAGCAGCAACATAACGGTGAAGCGGTACTCTGCTATAAAAGCAAAAAAAAAAAATCGTACCTACATGTCGTTACGGATTCGTACCGACTTATCGTAATGAATTCGTACCGACATATCGTTACGAAGTCGTGTCAGCCATTTCATACAAAAATTTTTACGATTTCGGTAATATTTCGGTGCCGTAATCGGAAGATTTTGTCGACCAATCGTTACGAATTCTTTACGAATTCGGAGCATTTTGTTTGATGGGTACATACAGCTTTGTAAGTATGTATGTATGTATGTTTCTTAGATACCCTGTAGGAAGTATCAATTGAGAAACACTACTGATTCAACAGTGCCTTTGTCAACAATACTACTGACGAATTGTACTGCAGAAAATATTTTTTGCTTTAGGTGCCGTCCATATACTACGTAACGCTGTAGGTGGGAGGGGTGGGGTTCGAGTTTTGTTATGATTTGCTATGGTGCGGGTGGGGGGAGCCTTTGAAAATGCTACGTAACAAAAATTTTATAACGTAACAAAGAACACAAAAGAACGCTGATGATGAAGGTTTAGTGGCCTTCGAAAACGGCTGGCTGTTCCGTTCAACTATGTGTTGTTAGTCAGAATATTTACAACAGACTTTGGTGTTATTTGTTCATTAATAATTATCACATGCAATTTGGCTTAAAAAGCAATATGAACCTTAGCCCGTTCATATCACAAATATAGAAACAAATGGAGTTCGAATAATAATTAAAATTAATAGCCATGGGCCTGTGGCAAAAATTAAAAATAAAAAAAAAAATATAATTAGTGTTTTTTATGCGAATTGTTACAATTTAAGTTTAAAATTTTTAAACGCACTAATAATCCCAAATTAATATTTTACTTATTAAGTAAAATATTTTTTTATTAAAAAGGGAAGGGAACCTTTACCTAAAGCTTCTTAGAACAACTCAAGGCGAATGCACATAAGGTGGTCTTGATGTGCAACTCTGCATAAAATGCATGTACTTTGTTAGTGTAAAATATTTTTGAAAAATTTCCTGCTGTCAAAAGCAGCTGATACAAGAGCTGATATGAATGAAGAAAAATATGTGTGTATGTGTTTATGTTTAAAAGTGGTGGAAAGTGATCAAGAGTGAGTTTGCTAAATTATAAAATAAATATATATGTGTAAATTACCCGAATGATGAGTTCAATTTACGAAAAGCTTATAACTATCCATGCTTTCCAATGAGGATGATACTCGCATAATAGCTTTACGTCTGCTGGTGGAGACACACAACACCACGGATTCTTTAACGTTGCTGGAGTCCTACCAAATATTTGCAACCTGCCATGAAGGCCAAACTAGCAAATCGTGTAGATAAATCGGAAAGAGCTCCGCTATTTGCACCCGAAAAGCAAAGCGTTTCATCAAATTCTTCACATTTCACTCTCAATACAACAAGACAATTGGACCTGATACTTAAGCATAATTATTGTGATTACAACGATGACACTTCTGAATAGAACTCCACAGGACAAAGTATTTAAAACCGATGGCGATTTAATGCTCAAGGGCTGATTGATCAGTGAAACGCCGAAAGCAATTGCATTGTCGCTGTGCTCGAGCAGAGTAGTAGTAGCAATAATCACCAACAATTGTCTCTTGCTAGTTCCTTGCTAGTGTCCTTATTGGGTCCTAAGCTAATTACAAACAACCTATTCGGATAATGTGACTACCACTAATGGTTTGACGGAAAATTAAACTGAAAAGTTACTATGGGCTGTATTGTAAGCACGAGATGCAGATTTGAAGATTTTTATACTGCAATTTTTTTCGGCAAACTCATCAGTAGACTTCAACCAATCTGGCAGCTAATTATAACAAGGTAATGAGAAACTAAAACTAGATTCAAAATTGAAGATGCTAGCTTGTAAAGCTTTTAAGCTTATTATTATTAATGGCCAAAGGATTTACTTTTTACTTAAAAATTTGTTTTAACCCTTAAAATATGTGCTTTCTGTTTTTTTAATTTTTAAGTAAAAAGCAAATATGTACTAGTTTTAATTACTTTACCCAATGAAAAAATATTGGCGATATTCGATGTTTGATTCACATGTTCTTGAGTTAGTACAAATGCAAAATATCGTAGCTTTTCTTTAAAATCCAACAGCAAAATACACACACAATCGAAAGAAAAGCTACGATATTTTTCATTTGCACTAACGCAAGAACATTTACATCAAACATCTAATACCGCCATTGTTACATTGTAATGTGAGTTTCAAACATTATCCCTCCTTTTTGGCACGGATGGTGAGAAGAATATTTTATTAATACTTGCAAAAGAGCAGTACTAAGTAACCGTTTATATAACTACTTGCCAAAAAGTGTGTTTTCAAAAAAGTATGTTTAAACAACAATTTTGTTTTTTCTCATTTTTATTTAAATAATAAAATTTTATTTGAATTTAAATTTGTTTTTTAATAGTAAAACTGGTTTTAAATTTTTTTTAATGAAATTTAACATCAATTTGAAATTTACAATTTTATAAATTAAATAAATTGGTTTTTAATTTTTTAATGAAATGTAACATCGATTTGAAATTTACAATTTTACAAATGAAATAATAAATTAAATGGAACAAATTTAAACTATTTATATTTAAAGAAAACAAAACAATAATAATATAAAAATATAAGCAAACGAAAAAAAATGAATATGTATAAAATCATTGTAAAATGTTCAAAATGATATTGGGTAATATGAATAAAAAAAATTTTTTGTTTTTAATATTTAACAATATTTGTAGTATGACTAATTATATTATTTATGAAAATATATCCCGTGTGAAAAGAGAAATTAAATAAAAAATTAAAATAACGTATTTTATAATACTTTCCTTTTTTTAAATGTTGACTGTGGAAGGACTTTCCTTTTCTTTATGGTGAAAGGATTAAGTTATGAGGTGATGCTGAAAAAATAAATTAAATGCAATGTGAGAAGTATGTATGTATAAACGAAAAATTAATCAAAATACTTTCCTCTTTCTATGCAAATTAGTTTAATCTGTAAGTCTTAAAATGTTTATCTGGAACAAAGAGTAATAATAATAATTAAAACTTAGTAAATGTATAAAATAAAAATACTCCCCTTTTCATGTTTTCAGTTGTGGATGTTGATTCCAAAACTCCTTTCGTTGCGTTTCTATAACAGGAATTTAAATAAGTACACACATTACTTGAGTTGAATTTGTATACATACACATTACATTTGTATGAGTCTCATATTAACCGTGAAGATATCTTTTTAGAGTTTATATAAGCATTCTGAAATATGCAACAAAATAAAAATAAATGAAAATATTTTCAATCTTATAATGTGTACTTACCAAAGATTAATTTTCAGCATTTTCTTATATCCCATCAGTTTTTGTTTTGTTTTCTGAACTTATGGCGTTTATTTAGGTTGCGGATCCGGAAGTAAATACGGCATTTAAAAAATTCTTTCTTAACTTTTTCCGGCAATTCAACTTTTTTACTGCGTTCCAAAAGAACTCGCTTCAGGTTTGGGAAATAAGCTATTTCCTTGCCATTAACTTGGCCAAATATTATCTCCAATATCTTGGCTTTGGCAAGAAAACAGCTGCTTGGTTTCGTGAGGGAACATATCGACACCTGATCCACCCATGAAAAGGAAACTTCACGGCATTTGTACTCTTCCAGGTTAAGCTTCCTTATTATATAACCGCATACGTACTCCAAGGCATCTTCCTGCAAAAGTCCTATGTCTTCAAATCCTTCCAAGACCAGGTCTCCAAATTCTTCTTGAGGCAATTCTTGGGGCAATTCCTCTTGCGGTAGTTATTCAAGGCAATCAGTGGATTGTCTCCCTCCTTTTTCCAAGTTTTCCTTCTGCATTTCTACATTTGCCGACGAATTGAGCCACTCGGTCGAGTTTTCTTCCACATTCCCTTTCCCATCCAAGTGTTCTGTATTTGTTGCTAAAAAATAAAAAAAAATTATAAATAGAATCTTGTAAATGGAAACTTTTTACAAAACTTACCCAGGATATACTTGCGAATCCTAAATTTAAAATCCTTCGGTGACGGATGATCATTTAACCCACCTTTACTTCTTATGGTTCCAAAGAAATGCTCCAATACATCTTGGTTCAAACTAATCTTATTTACATTTGTATTATTACTAATTTTTTTTAAGTCTTAGCACTAAAAATTATTTTTAAGTCTTAAAACAAAAGAAATAAAAATGAAATTTTTAATTACCCTTTTTTATTTAAAAGATAAGACCTTCAAACTTCCATAGTTGTAGGCATAAAAACGAAATTTATCGATAAAATTCGTTACCGAAGTTTTGTTTTGTGGTGTGTGAGTTTGTGTAATGTGATATGATGGAAAGTTTTTGGTGTTACAACTTAATTAACTTACCTGTGGTAACGCCTAGATCTTTCCACAACTTACGATTGGTGGGTCCCATTTCACATACTATGGCCACCACTGGAAAACCTGCACTATACAAATGACGTATTATGTCATGCAAAATTTCTTTAGTCATTGTAGAAAACTGGAAGTTTCCATGACGTCTTTAGTCCCCGTGCCATGACGACTTGCACGTAATTTGACGGCTTTCTTGCTACATCAGCAATAGAGTCGTACTCAAAAGTTTCCGCCACCTTCATCTCATCAAAAGCTAGCGCACATAACTTGTCTTCCAGGGGCTTATCATTTGTTCGCCGCATGAACTCAATGCATGGTTTTAATAAACCTTTTTTAATTTCAATCGTTTCGCACCAACGATGAAGAGTTGAACGATGAGGTAGCGGGAAACCTTTCTTATAAAGATGATTATATGCCCTGGGTCCTGCTGCGTGCAAACATATTGCGCTTGAAATGTCCTTCCACTCCCAATGAGTTTTTCCTGGCGTATTGAGTCTTCTAGTTTGGCCTTCCGTAAAAATTTTGTGAGCACCTTCTACCAAAGCATTTCTCTTCGAAAGCTGAAGCTTAAGCTCAGCATTTTCTGCTTCCAGACCGAGAATCCTGTCTCGGTACTTCTGTAGTATCGTTTTTAAATCTAATTCACTAAAAATTTTATTGTAACTTTACAATAACTTAATAATTATAAATTTTATTCTCGAACAAACTTCTAAAAATCATACAATTAGTTGAACAGTGTTTATATGCCGGGAATCACGACACGATTTATAAATCATCCCCATATATTTCATCTTGCTGTTTGATGTCAAAATAAATTAATTAATTAAATGCTAATTTTATGTTAAAACTTATGTTAATTTTAAATAAACCAAAATTCCTTTTTAAATATACTATTAATTAAGTTAGTTTAAAATTATTTATTTAAACTTTTTTTTTTTGCTTATGACTATATTAGACTAAACTTATAGATTTTGGCCCACTGTATGGTGTGGTTAACTTAATTATTCTACTAAAAGTTAACCAATACTAACTTCAAACAAATTAAAAAATATACTCACTCAGTTTGAGTTCCCTGTTCCTTACGATTTTCCATGACGGCTGCTTCCTCCAATCTGCAAAAAGAATACAAGGAACTATCAAAACTATCAAGTAATTTTTGATCAATTCCACTTGGTGCAATATTCTCAGCCCCTTTGAAGACTGCGCTACAATAAGTTCTGAAATATATGTACAGATATATATGTATATACATTATTAGCTTTTGATTTTATATATGCACAAGCTTTAATTTAAGAAAGCTACTTACTCTGCTGAGCAAATTTTTCTTATGGGAGGAGTAGAAATTGCTTTAAACAAAAACGGTTCAGCATTGGGCACAAGGGATACTCTAGTCCCTGTACGTATAATGCTGGACGACAGAAAATGGTCTGCACAGACCAAAGCTGTTGCAGTCAAGCGCATGCAACAAATGTTACTCCACTTTACTCTCGACTCCATATCTTTGGGAATACGGAACAATGTTCCTTCTCCCTTGCTGTATTTTTTGTTACAAACAGCACAGCTTCGCATTTTCAATGTTTTTTTGTTTAACAAAATATTCACTTCAACAATATTCACAAGTTTTTAGACACAGAATAAATTGTTAACCATTTGGCGCACAAAATAATTTTCAATTGAAAAAAATCAAAACAAGCTTTGGGTAAAGGTTCCCTGATGATCTGCATTAGCAACAGTGAAATGCGCATAGGATCCAGCTAAGCCCCTCAATAATCAATTTCAATGTATTTTTAATAAAAAAATATTTTACTTAACAAGTAAAATATTAATTTGGGATTATTCGTGCGTTTAAAAATTTAAAAAAAAAAATATTCTTAATGGTAACAAACCAAAAAAGTTTGTCTTAAGTAGAACAAAATTAAGCAAATTAACTAACCTGTGAATAATTAGTAATGAACAAACGACAATGGTAAGACTGTTGTAAATATAGAGATGGTAAAATTGAGCTTTCATTACAAAAAAGCTTTCAGCAAATTGAAATAAGATGAATCAAAACAATTCACATATTCCATTTGCAAAAAAGTTTCGTATATAAGGCACAAATCTACATTAACTGACACCACACACAATGCACTAAACACAGACTGATGATGAAGGTTTAGTAGCATTCGAAAACGGCTGGCTGTTCCTTTCAACTATGTGTTGTCAGAATATCTACAACTAACTTTGGTGTTATTTTTTCATTATTAATTATCACATGTAATTTGGCTTAAGAAGCGATA
This sequence comes from Tachina grossa, assembly GCA_949987645.1. Taxonomy (NCBI): domain Eukaryota; kingdom Metazoa; phylum Arthropoda; class Insecta; order Diptera; family Tachinidae; genus Tachina; species Tachina grossa. Next base: position 126,940,444 of record OX465276.1, on the reverse strand, counting down.
CGAACTTTAGCCAAATCATAAATATATATCATTTATTTAATTGATCATACGTCTTACCTTCACATTTATATTGCGTATGTATACATACATACATGTGCGGAATGTCTCCTTTTGATATACGAGAATTCGAATTCGAATATTTAAAATAATATCAGCGAATACGAATATTTAAAACGATATTAAATTAACTTTGTTTTATTTTAATTTACATTGTAAATTTTACAAAAACACGAGCATACGTATATACATAGATGCGTACATATGTATATGTAAGAACCTATTTTTCAACCCAAAAACATGCAAATTAGATTATAAATATACGTTTTCGTGAGCGTGCGTGATCGTGATAAGCTGTGAACCACTCGTGCGTGATTAAAAATATTTGATTCGTGAGCGTGCGTGATCGTGAAAATGTTCAAAATCATTCGTGCGTGAAAGTGCGTCAGTAAAATATTTTTCTGCGTGAGCGTGCGTGTCGTGAGTCAGAAAACACACACGTGCACATCTCTTTTAATACCATATTGTTTTGAACAGTTATTTGAAACAACGCAAGAAAACCAACAAATGATTGGAAAGATTCTAACATTTTTGTAGGAAGAAGTACCGCTTTAAAAATTCTGACCAACATGTTTAACGTATTATGTAGAAGGTGTCATATGCCCAAAATGATTAAGAGTTTAAGAAAAGTGAAGAAGAAATTTCAAAGTCCAAAAGACATTTTTACAATAAATTGGACGATACCACATAAAAATTAAGACACCATCAAATAACTCAAGTTTATTCTGGAATAGAAAGGGCTTTCCAAGCATAAATGATATGATTGTGAGTACCGTCATACATTTGTACATTAACAAAAATTCAAAATGGAGTTTTTGATTGATTATGGTTCATTTTATCAAACTACATACTTAAGTATCGCGCAAATATTTAGACCTCTTCGATATAAAATTACGACTTTATTAAAGAAATTCAAACGGACGTAATTACGAATGCATCTATTTTTTATTGGAAAGAACGTAACCAACATAAAAGCTTAAATATATATAAAAAGGAAATAAATGGTTAAACACATATAAATATCCATACAAAAAGTAGATTTCCATACAAAAGTGTAGTTACTTCCGTTTGCATTTAAGGTGACAATATGTAAATGCACATTTATATTTTTCTATTCTGGTCCATAGATTACTGATTACAAAATGAATATCATAGCAGTGGGTGCATGTCGACCTGGTCAGTGCCATGATTCATTTATGTGGAAGCTAAGTGGTGAGAGACATAACTAACGTGACCAGATGGTTTTTGCAAAAGCGGGACATGATCGATCAAAAAGCGGGATTTTGAAGAAAATAGCGCCAAAAAGCGAGATTTCAAAATAAATCTTTTGTAAAGCGGGATGTGGAATATGCACACACAGTTTTGTATATATTTAGGAAATACAGTTTTTAACTCAAAAGAAACGCTTTAAAAAAACAAAAGTATTTATAAGAAATTATATATCTATATAAATAAAAATCAAATGTCGTTCGTTGGTAATCGCATCAATTAAGAGCGGCTGCACCGACTTCGCTATTTATTTTAATGTGACACTTCCATTATAATTTTTTTATTTTGAAATATCTTTCAGCAGGAAACGTGAAATTTCTTGTGATTTACGATTTTTATATTGTGCGTTGCCTTCAAAAAAAAAGGTCGAACTAGACATGTTAGGTGTGAAACCAACATGAAAAAATATTTACTTTGAAATATCCGAAAAACTAATACAGTGAGAACCTTGAAATATTGTGGGGATACCTCTGCTGATATTGTGAATTGTTTCTGGAAAAAATTTCAGAATTTAACACGTAGGCGTGGTACATCACATAGTGTCAATTTTTGTTTGTCTTGCTGATTTTCTTACAGAGTATTACTGATGGTCTAGAAGAAGCCAAAACAGTCAAAATTTTTATTCTTTTCGTAAGCAGTAACGCCAATAACGAAAATAGTATTATAAAAAGGAGTCAATAATGGAGAACAAAGTGTGTCACGTCTCAAGTAAATAAAATTTTAGTTTTTTAATTTCTTGGTATGTGCTATAAAAGCAAATTTGAAATTCTGCTGATCCTGCTAATGATAGAAAATAAGAGGAATGGGAGAAGTGAGTAGGGATGAAACGATACGAGTAAATACAAGTAAGTACTCGATACTTTTTCTTAGAAACCAAGTAATTTTGGTATCGATACTTTACTACCGAGTACCAAGTAGGTATCGGTAAAAAGTACTCGTATCGGTCAAAAATACTCGTTTCTTATTTGCCACAACAATGTTCAACATGACGTCAGTTTAACAAAGTTTCATTTGTTCGTATTATATATAAATTTATGTTTAGAATATATCTGTGGCAAAAAGGAAAAATCTCTTAAGTCGATATAATCTGTTCTTAAGTTAACGGTACCCATGTAATATCCGTATTACAAAGTTCCTCTGGGCAAAATTTCATTTGTTTTGTGCGCTTTTTTAGGAAAGTTTAAAAGTGCTCTTGCAGTAGAGCAGTAAAATATGACTTAAGCACTTTTTCCTTATTGTCACAGATATTAAAGTCATTTCAAGAAAATGGGACCCCAAGTTAAGTGTGTGGTTATATTTTATAAAAAGACGATAAAATTGCGAGTTGAAAAAATTGTTTTAAATGCGTGTGTTATTGCGACAAAACATCAAAACAAAAGTACATACAGTGAGTTTCACTAATATTCGGTTTTCAGATTCAGAATCCATGAAGTCTGCCAAACAATGAAGCATTTTTTAGATTAAAAGATTGCATTGTTTGGCAGACTTTTTTATTGATTCTGAATCTGAAAACCGAATATTAGTGACTCTAACTGTACATACTACATACATATGTATTCTGTTTGTATTGTGTGTATTTACTTTTGTTTCACAAGTTCAAATCATATGAAGAACTTGACCGATACAAGTAAGTATCGATGCTTTTTATTCGATACTGAGTAGGTATCGATGCTTTTGAACCGATACCGTATAAAGTAAAAGTATCGATACCTTAGTGGTATCGTTTCATCCCTAGAAGTGAGTATTACTCCTCTCAAATAGAGAATATATTTACTTAAAACATATCTTGAAAAATAATGCAGTGAGAGTTTAGAAAGTCTTCATGACTATTTATATTACGAGTAATAATGAGACTTGTATTCTACAAAATAGTGAAGGTTGTACTGCAAGCCAAGCGTGGCACTTCTGGTAAAAAAAAATTATTTTCATCTTAAATCGTTTATGGGGTGTAGCGAAGGATACAGGGTTTTGCCTAATTAAGCAATAACCGCACTTAAAAAATATTTAGAATTAATTTTTATTAGTTACATTTTAATAAAAATCGAACAAGAGATTGAATTCTTCAAAACTCTAAAAAGCGGGATAGAAATTCGAGGTGGGATCGACCTGTGAAAAGCGGGATGTCTCGTCAGGTTAGACATAACCTAATGAGAAATGATGGAAATGCTGATAAGAGATCGTGGCTTTTGGGTGATGCAGGATATTCTCTAGAAGTTTTTTTGCTAACGCCGTATAGAAGTCCTACAGCGAGATTTGCAGAACATAAATTCATCCCGAAACATAATTGATCGAGTTATTGGTGTTTTGAAAAATCGATTCAGATGCCTTTTATACACCCTTACTTACGAACCAAATAAAGCCGTTAAAATCATGAAATGTTTGTTGCGCACTCAACAATAGCTGTAGATTTTATAATGTGAAATATTTGAAAGCAATGAAGTTCCATATACCGATATTGAAGACGGATCTATAAATGCCGACACAGACACCGAATTGCGATTCTTAAATGAAGCCACTAGAATGAGAAATGAAATAGCCAGAAGTTTATAGTAGTAATGCAATTCATTTATTAGTACATACATACATACGCAGGTACATATATACATATGGGGTATTCACAAGGGTGTCCTAAGTGTCATAAAGTCATAAAGTCCTAACATTTTAAACCAGTTTAAAATTGTTTTAATTTTCCTTCATATAAAGGGAGTACTACATTAATACAATTCTTTACTCTATTGCGGTATTCACAAGGGTGTCTTAAGTGTCATAATGTTTTATTATTTTAACATAGTTTAAAAAAATTGTTGTTGTGGCTCAAACAAAACGGTCATAAAGTAATAAGACTTTCTCAGCTATGTTTATTGTTTGTCATAACTACATGTAGAAATGCGTGAGAGTTTACCAAAGGAATTGAGAGAGAGAGTAAAAAATGTACAAGGTGTTTAAACCAAAATACAAATAAGTACAATATTTATAATTGTAAATTATAAGGGGTTGCTCACAGCAGTCATATATTTTCGTTTTATAACTTTAAAACGTGTTAATTTATGAGTACCATTTGAATACCCCATATGTATTTGTTACTGTCATAACTAATTATTTTGCTTTTTACTTTTCTTTTTCGACAAAATGTCTATTTACGTTTAAATACGTGGCATTTTTCTTTAGCAAATTTCTACTCAAATCATTATATATTGCAAAAAATATAAAAATTCGCAAGGGATTAAAATAATGGAGACAATCTCTCAAAGCTGATTATATAAACCGCAAAAAAAAAGTAATAACTCGAGTATAGACTTACAGCATATAAATCGCGAAAACTTGCAAAAATGCGAATATCTTCAAAAAATTTCCAAAGCCTCAAAAACTGTAAACGAGCAAACTCAGTAGATTTTATGAATCAAAAATTATCTCACGTGCAAAAAATTTGCGAAAATTCGCGAATAATTTTTTAATTGAAAAAAACCTAAAATTTATTTAAAAAATTCTCAAATAGTAAGGTATGCAAAACACTTTTAAAATTCGCAAAAACTTGGTAGCATCAAAAGTATATTAAAGTCTGATACTTACTAAAAAAAAGTTTAAAACTGTTAAAAAAAAAACAACGAATTGGGAACAATTACTTTTATTGCGAAAATTTGCAACATATTTCAAAATTGCAAACAAGCTCCAAAATGACTTACAAATACATAAAGATCTAAGAAATTCCAAAAATCGCATAAAATTTAAAAAATTATGAAAATTCGCACAAATAGATACATAGATGTATAAAAATCGGTAAAATGGTAAAAAGACAAGCCCTAAAATAACACACAAATACCTAAAGATATAAGAAATTCCAAAATTCTCGAAAATGAAAATTTGCAAAAACTTGCTAATACCAAAATGATAGCAAAGTGTGATATAAAATAAAAGGCGCCAAACTGTCGCAAAAACTGCAACAACAACAAAAATACGTCAATCAGACAATGATGTGGCTTGATTCAATCCTAATCTGTTAAAATTACACGCAAGAGCAATAACTATTATCAAAAATTACATGATCGCAAAACTTAAGAAATTTGGCAAATAAATTCCAAAGCCTTAAAATTTTAAAAGGTCAAATGCTCGAAAAAATTTTATTTTACATTTTGCAAAAATTCGCAAATAATTTTCGGAAACAGATAGAAGCCGCTAAATAATTTTCTCATAATTTTACATATTCGTACCAAATATTTCTTAATTTTTGTAATATTTTTTCTCATTTGTCTTGTATCATATTGTTTATGTTTCAACTAACACACTAAAATATGGGGGGTTCGCTAACAGCAGTCGTATTTTAAACTAGTTTAAAAGTTTATAACATTATGACGTTATGACTTTAACACTACCGTTTGAATACCCCAATAGTATGTGTACAGATATGGAACTATTTACAAGCCTTTGAAAATAAATATATGTATATATATGTAAATGTAAATGCAGAATTATAACAACTAGATATACCAAACGGACGACACACTCGTCCGTATTCTAGAATCAAAATGTAAATAATTTAAGATCCAAAGAAAATGTACATATCTGAACGTCATAAAAAATTCATTAAAACACATCCACACACAAACTTACATACATATGCAAGGATAATGAAATAATACATGAAATTAAAAAAACATAAACAAAATGCCTTCAACCAAGCTAATTCACTTTATTCAATTCTCTTCCTTTAAGTATTATGGCTTTCATACAACAACAAATGAGAGAAAAAAATCGTTAGATCAAGAGAAATACTACAAAGAGACACACACACACTCATTACGCCTTGCGCATGATTTACCGTTTGATGACGTAGTAGTCCCCTCGCAAAGGTTACCAAGTCTGTATCATATGTGAAATTTATAATTTCTTGCAAAAAATTTATTTATTTTGTTATAGTTGGCAGCCCTGTGATTAATTTACTCAGAGAGATCTCCAAGAAAAAAATTAAATGTTGTTGCTTAAAAGCTGCAAAACTAAGAAAAATAAAAAACCAAAGTAAAAATAAAGAGATAAGAAAGAGAGCGAATATGAAATGTGATTTTGTGTTTGTGTAATAGTTCTATAGTTGAATTTTACTAACCAATGAGAACACAGGCTGAGTGACGTCAGAATTCCATCATGCGCAGAAATGTATTTTTATTCTTGAGCGCTGGCGTAATCTTTATTTTATCATTCTTGGTAGTAGCAACTTTAAACGCTTATAGAACCAAAATACTAAACCGATTTCAATAAAATATAGATTCTGCACATCTGTACAGAAAATCCTTTAAAACCATATAAATCTTTTTAAAATCGGTGTAGTGGTACCAGAGTAAAAGGGATTACAAAAAACATGTTCGCCTATTAATTATATAGATACACATTTATGCGAAGAAAAAATAACCAATATCTAGGTGATTGTTTTTGTTTTGTAAGGACATTTTTATTTTCTATATCTTAACCTGACACATTTATATGAATTTTCATTAAATTTTTTTAACATCAAACTTGTAGCGTCTACTTCCTTCATTTTCTCCTCATGGTAAAGGTTTTGGTTTTAATATTTTTCTTTTAATATAGAGGGTGTCCCAACAAGAACGCAAGATTTAAATTTTAAATAAAACACCGATATTTAAAAAAAAAATCGGGAAACTTTATTATATCGTAAAGTAGATAAAATGAGGTTATGTGTGGAACAACAAATCGGGCAGATGGCCGCCGCGGCTTTGCTGGCACACACGCGATCTTTTAATGAAATTTTCAATGGCCGTTTTGCATAAGTGCTGCGGTATTTTATTAATGCAGCATCCAATTTCCTCTTTTAAGGCTTGAGTCGTCGTCGGCTTATTCGCGTAAACCATCGACTTCAAAAAACCCCAAAAAAAAATCCAATTATGTAAAATCGCACGATCTAAGCGGCCAATTCTGGTCTCCAAAACGCGAAATAACACGACCGGGAAATGACTGATGTAGCAATTGAATTGTTTCTCTGGCTGTATGACATGTGGCGCCGTCTTGTTGAAACCACATGACCTCCAAATTAATTTCTTCAATTCTAGGCACGAAAAAACTGGTTATCATTTCACGATACCGAACACCATTGACTGTTTGCGCTTGACCTGCGTTTGAGCGACATCATCACGTACAGCTGCGACATTTTCGGTCGATCGACCTGGTCGAAGGCGCGTTGTTGTCTTTACATCACTAACAGATCCAGTTTCGGCAAATTTATCCATTAATCTCTTTACAGTTGACTCTTTTGTAGCATTATTGTGACTCCAAATTGGTCGCAAATTTGCGAACTGTAGCCGCAAAACTTTCACCATTTTGGTAAAACAATTTCGCAATGAGAATGCGTTGTTCATTCGTGTAGCGCTCCATTTTTACTAACCTCGTACCTTCTACTATCAAACAATGACAATTGTTCAAATGTCAAACAGTGACACTTCGAATGGCGCTAAATTTGAATCTTGCGTTCTTGTTGTCCTTTATCTGTTAGATCATCTAAATATTTACGCATTTTATATAATTGCTTCGACGTATCCTGAAACTCCTTTACATTTTTTTTTTTTTTTGATGTTTCACTAAAATTGTTTAATGCATCTTAATTTTTTCCTTAGTAGCAGTTTGCCTGGAGGACTTTCGTTATCCTCTGCCACTTTATTTTTTGATTATTGTCTACGTCTTTTTTATGTACTATTTCCAACTATATCTACCGAAATTTCTATTTCAATGGCTGCGCTTTCATAAATATTTTCCAATTCAATGGTGCAGTTAGATGTTGACGGTACAATCGTTATTCCAAACCATCTAGTAGCTGATATACTTTTTTTTAACCAGTCCTGGATGTTTTTCCAAAAAAACCCTGGAAAACGTCCTCTTGCTCCACATTTTTATGTTTTCTCCTTTAATAGATAAATTAAGTTTTATTATAAATTTTATTATAAAAATATTTACCACTTACATTTCGTGTTTTTTTCTTTTTAATATTATTTAAAATTAAATATTTAATAGGTATATTTATTTAAAAAGTGTTTTTTCGTGCTGCCAAAGGCCAACTGTTTTAAATACGTTTTTTTTGTAGGAAAATCCATTTACAGAACACAACAATTCAACGGAAAAAAAGATAAAAACAACTTGAAAATGAAATTTAGTTATGTAAACCATTTAAGCGATTTCTAAAACACCAAATTGACGAAAATTAAACGTTTGCCGATTTTTTGATGAAAATCGATTTACAGAACCTGGTCGTATATTTGGAAACCATTCGTATTGCTTGTAAAACTGTGGATCTGAGGATAACAATAATTAAATAATCTGTACTGATTTGTATCTCTGTTCTTTGCTTCTTGAGCCTCTTTTGTAAGTTCTCCCCCCCCCACGGCAGTCTATTTTTGACTACGGGTGTGGGAACCCCGGGGCCCCAGTTGGGGTGATGTGACTTTTTCCATTGACGTACCTTTGGTACATTACCCGTAGAACTTATGTGTTACTACCCAATCTCTGGCAACAACGATCTTCCTTATAAAAGGAAGATAGGTCCTGTTGATCTCAGTTAAGTGCAGCGTCACCTAAAACTGCCCCTGAGTCAGTGTTGCCATATTTATTTGATCAAAAATCTTCAAGTCGAGCAAAAAAAAAACTTTTTTTATGACCAAAAATCTTTTTTGTTATTTTATTGAATGAAAATGAGTTAAAATTTATTTTGTTTCTTGTGAACTATTAAAAATAAAGCCAAATAACACAAAATATTTAATATATAGAATATGTGTAAGATCATTATGAAGCAAATCAGAAAATTTGTAAGCAGTTTGGTCAAAAAATCCCTCAATAATATATTAAGGGTCATTATTACAACTTAAAGATAGTTAAAAGTAGGATTTTATCGGACGTATAAAAAGCCTTCCATTATTGCAAATTTGACTTAACTTATTCTATAGTATAAACTTGCCTGTAATTTATCGCTTAAAGTAAAATTTTGCAAATGATAAAGTTTTTATACGTCTAATAAAATCCTACTTTTAACTATCTTTAAGTTGTAATAATGGCCCTAAAAGTAATAAAAGTAAAATTTTTAAGAATCTTATTTTAAAATAAAAAATCCTTTTTGTCGTTTTAACATGTCTAAAAACTTCAAGAATAAGATAAATCTTCACATATGTAACACTGCCCTGAGTTCAAAAGACGATAGAGGTGAAGCCCTTGTGGTGGAACTTCGAGGTCTGACCAGAGGCTACTTCTGGTGCCACGGATGCCGGTTGCCCGACAGCCGAGCTCATTTGCTAAAATACCGAGGTCGTCCTACCCCACGGGATTTAAGGGATGATTTTGGTATGTGTGGAGTAGGTACTGGATTTTTGGCGACACAGGCATCTCATTTCATCTCGGATGGGTGGTTGAGCTGTGCCGGCAATGGTTGAGGAATTCTCTCGGGGACCTCGCTATGGGTGTATACACAAGACCTTAGCGTGGAAGCCGGAGAATTATCGTGGTGGCTGTGGGTTGCTACCAAAATCGCTAGGAGAATAGTCTTGGCTTCCCAGTGTGAAATCAATGCTAGTGGTTGGTCTGACGCGGTCAGCCAGACACTATTCTAGGTGCTGTTGCCATTCAACAGAAGCTGCTATGGGCACGGACATAGCAGCAGAGTTTAGATAGCTCAAATTACCTCAGCAAGGTAACTGAATATAGTACAGGGATAACTATATCAAAGATTGCAACCTATGTGCCTTGAGGAGTGGGCCTTAGGTTCATTCTAAAAGGGTGCATGGGGGCGATGGTCTGGCGTCTTACCTGCACCTGGTGCTTTGGCACCCGTGAGATAAGGCCGTAATGGCAGGTGCTCACGGTAAGCTATTGCACATCTGTAAGTTCTCCCAGAGGTAGGATGTTGGTTTTAATGATTTCTTTTCCATGACTAATACCTTATGCTAAGTTGACGTCATCAATCTCCATTGAAAAACTTTTTTTATCAGTACTTTTGTTTCAGTAGAAAAAGTGTAAAAATAATTGAAATAAATAAATTTTAAAATATAAAGCAATGCACAAAGCTAAAATATCTAATTTGAAAATAATTTCTTTATTTAGTATGTATTAAAATATTTTTTCCAGTTATAGTATAATATTAAATAGATTATCTATTGGTAAATAATAAAAAACAATACATACAAACAAAACTTTTCCAATTTTTATTATAATACAGCATACTTTATAAGCACCTTTGCGAATTTTGTCTAATTACTGGGGTTGTGAACGATTATTTATTTTTAACAGTTGCATAACCATGTTGCACCTCCCGATGCCGCTGTAAAGTAATGCGCGAAAAACTTTTTTATTTTATTAGTACACTTACATGATAAAACATATCGTATAATTACGATAAATATTTTTTAGTACGAAAAGTGGACATAGACTTACGGTCTAATTCATAAAAACTATTTTAGGTTTATTACAGGTTTATTTGACAAATTTCCCATAGAAATATGCCAAATAAGCGCTTAATAAAGCTGAAATATTTTTTATGAATAAGACTTTTATTGTATAACATTTCAAATTTATTTTTGATTTTCTATTTAGCTTGAATTTCAGAACTCACAACAGTTGTAAACAGCTGATATGGAAATAAAGGGAAATAAATTAAGCGCATAAATTTTTTGAATTACACCCTACAATCGGAATATCTCGAGATCAGTTAAACATATTAGAATAATTTTTTCAGCACGTTAAATGGAAGTCAAAAATGTCAATTTAAGAAAATAAAATCATTTTAATATACATGAGCTCTCGTTGAACCTTCATAGTGAAGAGACATTAAAGCGGACTCTTTTTTTACATACATACAAACGAAACAAATATAAAAAACAACAAAATCAAAAATCATACAAAAAATATTCGTAATACATATTCACCTTGATAAATAAGCTTATTGGCTTTACTAATATTTTTTACATAGCAAGAAATAGCAAAAACAAAAAAAAACCGTAAACACAAACAAAGTTCCCTTGAGGAATAATACTCTGTATGAGTTCTGAAACTCTTAATGAAAAAAATATAAATAATAAATCTGATGAAAATCTTTTTTTAACGGCAAAGCCAATTTTTCGTCAGCGATCAACTTCGCTTTGTCCAATGCCAACTAGTGAATCGTTAACATTACCATTGCCTATTACTTCTTCATTTAAGTCTGCGATATCATCCGCATCGGGCTCGCCTTCATCACTAAACCAAGTTATCACTACAGATAACAGTAGCTCAAAACCCAAGGTACAAGTGGGAATGGACAGATATATAACAGTGGTAAAGCGTGGGCGAAGCCCAAATTCTTCAAAAATTTCATCTGCCCCAAAGATGTCTAGGGATAACAGCGCATCATCTACCAATCGTCAAAATCGTTTTTCATTATTGCAAGACACCGACGACAAGCCCTCTACATCATCGCAAAAGTCTTTTAAGCCACCACCTATTTATCTGAGAGAAAAAAATTCTAACGCGCTTATAAAAAAACTACTGTCGACCATTGGTGAAAATACTTTTCACATCATTCCAATTAAACGAGGTAATATTGATGAAACTAAAATCCAAATATATAATGAAAAAGATTTCCGAAAAATTGTTAGTGAATTCGAAAAAAATAAAACAAATTTTTACACATACCAACTTAAGAGTGCTAAAGGCCTACAGATAGTATTAAAGGGCATAGATTCATATGTTGAACCCGAAGAAGTAAAATGTGCACTTGTCGACCAAGGATTCAAGGTAAAAAATGTTACCAACATATTTAATAGAGAAAAGGTCCCCCAACCCCTATTTCGGGTTGAACTGGAGCCGAATGACATACAATTGAAAAAAAATGAAGCCCATCCAGTTTATAACGTAAAGTATCTCTTACATCGAAAAATCACAGTTGAAGAGCCACGTAAGCGTTCAGGTCCCGTACAGTGCCATAATTGCCAAGAATATGGCCATACGAAAACTTGCTGCAAGTTACCTACAGTGTGTGCTATCTGCGGTGAATTGCATGGTACTGCTAGCTGCACTAAGCCAAAAGATCAAGCAGAAAAAAAATGTAGTAATTGTGGAGGTAATCACACAGCTAACTATAGAGGGTGCCCTGTATTTTCTTTCGGTAAACAGGCTATGGGTCAAAAACCCAAGCTAACTCCAGCTCTACAAGTAAACGCGAACTCCGACACTTTTGCTCAAATCAGCCAACCAGTTACTTCACGTGTATCGTATGCTGATGCTGCTAAGACTAGTTCAATTCCCACGCAAAATGTTCCACCGCCAAATAATTCAACGAATTCAAACTCAAGCTTTAACTTTAGTCGCCTTGAAGCTACTATTGAGAATCTGGTGCTAACTATAAACAACTTTACTACAAATATGACAAGTATGATGCAAGAAATGCTGCGAATGCAGAATACACTGCTTCAAGCATTAGTTAATAAACCATGAACACGTTAAAAATATGTTTCTGGAACGCAAACGGCATTCGCCAACATAAAAATGAACTTGAGCACTTCCTCATGGAAAAAAATATTGATATAATGTTGGTTTCTGAGACTCATTTGATGTCAAGAAGCTTATTTAAAATAAATGGTTACACTTTATATGATACAAAGGACCCGAGAGAGAGAGAGAGAGCATGTGGTGGATCAGTAATTTTGATTAAGTCAAGACTCAAGCACTATGTCCTTGACAACCTCAGTGAAGAATATTTGCAAGCAACGAATATTTTCGTAGAACATTTTTGTGCGAATTTCGTGATATCATCAATTTACTCACCTCCCAGATTTTCTGTTACCGAAGATCAGTATGAGAAGTTCTACAAATCGCTTGGATCTTGTTTCGTGGCAGCTGGTTAGTCACCAATGCAAAACATACGTACTGGGGATCGCGTCTTGTTACACCTAGAGGTCAAGCCTTGTTCAATACAATTTCAAAAATGGGCTTAGATGTCATTTCGAGTGGGGAGCCTACTTACTGGCCTACTGACGTAAGAAAAATTCCAGATGTTATAGATTTTGCTGTCACGAAAAATATTCATAGGGACTTAATTCATGTAGATGGCTCTCTAGATCTGTCCTCCGATCACTCTCCAACAATAGTTACAATTTTCAACCCACTAAGGAGTGATTTAACTAACTCATATGTGAAGATGATTAATGGAATCAACTGGCTGGTATTCAAAAAATATCTTAGTAGTCACTGCGTAGAAAACATTCAGCTTAGATCATGCGATGATATTGAATTTAACATTGCCAATCTTAACGAAAATATTAAACAGGCTGCTGAACACGCCACTACCTCCTATCCGCAGACCGGCTTTAACAGAATTTATTCTACGGAAATTGAACGTCTTGTATGTGAAAAAAGGAGAGCTAGAAGAGAATGGCAACAACACAGATCACCCCTAAATAAAATCAGACTTAAAGAATGTACTAAACGACTCAAAGAGCTGCTATCGTCGGAAAAAACTGCACTACTGGAAAAGTATTTAGAAGGTCTTGATGTAACGTCCGCATCTAATTACTCTTTATGGCGCGCTACTAGAAATCTTAAACGACCCGTTGATCTTAAATCACCATTGCGTACTGCGACCGGAGGCTGGGCAAGAAGTGATAGTGAGAAAGGTAACTTATTTTCTGAGCATTTAAAATCTGTATTCACTCCCAATTCATGTACGGGTGCTGCTGATTTACCGAGTGTAGTTTCTCTACCCCCTCGTCCCCTAAGGTTTAAGATGCGTGAAGTACAAAAAGTAATTGCTGAACTCAACCCGAAGAAAGCTCCAGGTATTGATGGCATTAGTAACAAAATGCTCATTAACTTGCCTCATATTGCAATAAGAATCCTGCTATTTATTTTTAATGCTATTTTAAGAATGCAGTATTTTCCACATAACTGGAAACTTGCCAAGATCAAAATGATTCCAAAGGCGGGCAAAGACCTTACCAAGACTGAGTCATATAGGCCTATAAGCTTACTATCTACAATCTCAAAGCTTTCTGAAAAGCTGCTCATGACTAAATTGTCAAAAATTTTAACTGATAATGGGTGCATCCCGGACCATCAATTTGGCTTTAGAAGTCAGCACAGCACGATTGAACAAACGCATAGACTGGTCCAAGTTGTAAGAAGAACATTTGAAGAAAAGAAGTATTGTTCTGCTCTCTTTATTGATGTTTCTCAGGCGTTTGATAAAGTATGGCACGAAGGCCTAGTTTTAAAATTGAAGACATATCTGCCAATAAACATTCAAAAGCTTTTGGAAAGTTATATTATTGATAGGAAGTTCACTGTTGTGGAAGGAGAGTTCACGAGTGTGCCCGAATCTATATCTTCTGGTGTGCCCCAGGGTAGTATTCTGGGTCCTGTCCTGTATTTAATATATACTTGTGATATGCCTGTGAGCAATAATATCCATATTTCTACTTTTGCCGATGATACAGCCTGTATGAGTGTGCACGAAAAGCCTTATAAAGCATCTCGTAATCTCCAGGAACATATCACTCAGCTGGAAATATGGTTGAACTTATGGAGAATTAAAGTCAATGAACAAAAGTGTGTCCATATAACGTTCACCCTAAGAAGAGATACTTGCTCCCCCATTCGAATCAACAATCAAAATATTCCTCAACATTCCCAAGTGAAATATCTTGGTATACACCTTGATCGAAGACTTACATGGAAACATCATATTGACTCTAAATTAACTCAGATGAAACTTAAGTTAACTCAAATATATTGGTTGATTGGCAGAAACTCAACACTCAGCCTAGACTGCAAACTTTTATTATACAAGTCGCTTTTGAAGCCAATATGGCGCTACAGAATTCAGTTATGGGGCACTGCTTCAGCTTCCAATGTCGAGAGAATCCAACGAAGGCAAAACAAAATTTTACGGTTAATAACATCGGCTCCATGGTACATCCAAAATTCTATTATACATCGTGATTTAAATATGCCATAGTGACTGAAGAAATTGCAAAATACGCAGGCAAATATTTACCAAAACTCGAATCACATCCTAATCCGCTTGCTCGTAATATTTTGAACTTTACTGGACACGTACGCTTAAAAAAGAGGGACACACGGGCTCTTATACCTAACACTCCAGATGGGACTGCTTGAAAATACTTTGCCCCCCCCCCCTTTTTTTTATTATCACTACTAATGTATTATTTATAACTACCACTAAGTTTATGTCCGACACTGGTCGGGCCTAATAATTTTTTTTTATAGATTTAAGATTTGAATACTTATTGTTAGTTCATATATGAAGATACAATAAATAAATACATGCATTACAAAAAAAAAAAAAATTTAATATACATATCGATGGCTTAATATAAAAAGGGCCTAACTAAATTTTTTTCGAAATCGTGCTTTTAATGTTTTATTTAATAATTGCATCCTCCTTGAAGATCTTAGTACGTTACAGTTCAAAATCAGGGACTTATGGCAACTTTAAAAACTATTTCTGCACGTAAATGCCTTATTTTTTCTTCAGTTTTTTGCTTCTCCTGTAAAATATCGAAAATTCGAGTTAGTCCTTTTTTATATTAAGCCATCGATATGTATATTTTTTATGGCACACAAAAATATTTTTCCCAAATTTTTTCTTTTTTCAGAAAATCTGCGCGTATGTCCGCATTTATGAAAAGGCTATCTTAAATTTTTAAAATTGTTTAAAACTATCTGCATAATAAAATGTTGTAGTTGAAACTTTCAAAATCTTCCGTCAAAACTTTTTATAAGCACTTAAACACAAAAAATATTTTTAAAATGGACGATTTTCGGACATTGCTGAATGTAGGGTACATGTCTGAAATATTTAGCTCTTAGCACATTCTTATTGGATTGCCTGTAGCGATATGTGCTTAAAATGTGAATGTGTAAGGCAAAGTTTTTGACAAAATTGAAACTAATGAAGATCCTTTTTTTTAACATGCTTTTTTCAGGGAATTTGTAAAATATTAATTTCTTACTTAGCCTTTTCCTGATTTCACGAAATAATTATTTGCCTTATTTTGATTTAGAATTTTGTAGAAAATTTACATAATATTTTCCAAGTTATATGAGATACGAAAACACATCTAAGGAAATTATTTCTCAAGAATTACAAGCTTAGCTCAAAATGCTTTATCCCATACAAATCGGATGATTTTTAAAAAAGTTACAGGCCTCAGAAGTTTCTTCTAGTCGCAGGTGGTCAACTTTACCCCACTGTTACTCATGTCTAGCTTAAGCCAGAAGGATGTCAAGACATGTGTTATAAAGCTTAAGTCCTCTTCTAAGGATATTTCATATTACTCCAAACAGTAGTTTAGAAGTTCTAGATTTATTATCATTTATTTTGCAAACGTCCCCACTGTGCGGCACAAGAAAAAATTATTTGGCACACAAGTAATTGCTAAAAAAAATATTCAATTATTTACCAAGATATTTGTTGTTTAATAATAATAAACCAAATGAAAACATAATTGTTCGTAATCTTTTACAAATACAATAATTTACTGACAAAACGTCAACCTGAAACATCTCAAATATAATGTGAACGATTTGTTGTGGTTAGTTTTTTAAAACACTTGCCTTAAACATGTTTGGACATATAAGTGTGAATATGGTATGAAGTAGAGTTTCTACGCGGGAAAAAAGTCCCGGGAATTCCGGGGAATTATTTTTTTACTAATCCCTGGAAATTTTCAACGGGAATTTAATATTTACGTTTTTGGAATTTGCTTTTTTACATTGCTGTTCGTTGTTTTATTACTTAAAAATACAATTTTGTACGAAATATTTTCAACCTAAAAACTCTTTATGGGAAATAGTATCTAGATTGGCAGATGTAGATGGAATTTCCATCCATGCTATAACTCACAGCATATGAATTTATTTGTTTTTGTTTTGTTTTTGAAACATTGTTGTTCTTGAAATGAACGAATGAAGTTGTGTTGTTAACCCCCGACTAAAAAAGGGGTGTTATAAGTTTGTAGTGTGTGTCTGTGTGTCTGTGTATCTGTGTGTCTGTCTGTGTTTACGTACAGGCCAAACGGCTAGACCGATTTTCATTTAGTTTTTTCTGTTTGAAAGATGACTTAATCGAGAGGGTTCTATGAGCTATGTTTGAAAAATCGGTCCAGCCGTTTAGAAGATATAACATATTTTCTGAAAAAAGTCGGGGGTTTTTAAAATTTTTAATTTTTGTTATTTTTAATTTTTAATTGTATTTTAATTGAAATTTATTTGCTGGTGGTTAAGCACTGTCTATATATTCGTATTTTATTGGTGCATTGGCTTAACCAAATCATCAGTAGACTTCAACCACACATTTTCAACAGTCACAAGCCTCTAATGTAATGCCAAGATTTTTAAGAACTATTTGAGAATTCACAAGTAATAATATATTTGAAAATCAAAGAGAATGTTTAGCCACCAGCATATACATTTCAATTAAAATAAACTTATGATAATATGTTAAATAATAAATTTCTTCAATGTCAAATGTTGTATGTTTTTTTTTCATAAAATTATATTCTTATGTACTTAACAAACTTTTCGTCAAGTTTCGTCAAATGTCATTTGCTTAAGTAAAGTGCCAAACTGAACGCACATTCCGTAAGGAAACAACTGTTTAAGCATTTTTTAAACTCAAACAAGCAGCAGCCATTTGATTAAATTCATATGTTTTCGAAATTCTCGGGAACAAAACATTTATTTTCTCGATGACCGGGAATTGGGAAATTCCTAGAAATTAGAAACCCTAGTATAAACTAGTATCCTGCACAAGATATCTTATAAGAACTTTCAAGACATGAGGGATTTTTCAAATGCTTTACTAGATCGAAATCTTATAAAACAAACGTTAGCAACACTGTTTGCAAGAAATTTGTTTTAGTATTGTAGGTATAAGAGTAAAGAAGAAAACACTTCGTGACGGAAGAATTTGTGATACTTGCTTCTTTCTACACATGAGCGCGTGTAGAAACGTTATGCATGTATGTGTGTATGATCTTTTAAGGCCCAACTATCATATGAATAAGCTGGCTTAAGCTAATGTCAGAATTGAACGATAAGTCTGTCAAATGCTTAAACAATTCAGATATGACTTTTAGATGACCACAATGTACTTACATGCACTTAAGTATTCTTTAGCCACAGCTGCACATCTAGGTATTGTCAATAATTTTGTATTAATTTTGTTTCTTCTCATAACTCATAAATGAATGCAATTCAATCAAACTAACTTAAAAGAATACCAGTTGTCTGGTTGGTATGTCTCCGTGTTCCCATAAGAACTATGAATTCACTACCTAGTCAATTGTTTTAGTGTTACTAGTAGATTTTCAATGACAAGCACGTGCTAAATGTCTATAGCATAAATTATTGTATGGGGAATAATTGTAGAGTAGTACTGGTGACAAAGTCAAAAGCGACTCAGTACATTTTCACTATTCGCACTTTCTGCAGGGCATCTACATATTACACACACACACTCAAACGTACAATATGAAAAATAACAAGCATACACTAATCAACAGTACTTCTTTTGAGTGTTTGTTACAAACAAGCTGTCTTGTCGACATCGCTTGCTAACACTGATATACACGTACACCAGTACATCCATCGTGCTTCGCTTATAGTACGAAAGCATTTATTATTGGTTTAGTATAATACATGCGATCTGAATACATTTAAAAATCATGAGGTATCTATTTACATTTAAAGACTGTTTACGCAGGTCTCTAGTATAAAAACAATAATATTCTTTGCCTCACGCAGTCGAATCAAAAAGGTTAATTTAAAACGATAAATAAGGCTTTTATGCAATGCACAAGGTAAAGCAGTAGCTGTATTAAGAACAACTTCCATATAGATTTTACTTCTCATAGAAAAACAAATTGAGTCCAAATACGAAATTAATAAGCAAAATATGTGCAAATTTATAATTGACTAAAACAAATTCAAGTTGATATCAGCTCCATTAAACATTTATTAGTAGACCAGACGATTCTGGTATTTTGTTTAAAAAAATTTACATATCACTGGCGCATTGTATGTAAGTGAACATCAACATTCAACATCCCCATAATCAGGGAAACAAAATTGCATACCTATCAAGATTTAGTTTTTTTTCATTTCGCAAATAATATAATAGTTCAAAGAAAATAGTTCCTTTAAATCATGTATCACTGTGAACAAATACCATATGTACTACAACAGACTAGAACAATATAAAACATTCTATGGGAAATGAAAAGCCAACGAATTGCCAACTGATGCCGGATTTCTAAATAACCGCGTATGTCCAGAAAACATAAACTAACCATATTTTCTTGGATTAACTTGCATGTATGTAAATAGAAATGTTGAAATTCCCATCGAAGACTAATAATCAGGGACAGGGTTTTCATGCAAATGCATGTTTTTTCCCTTAACTCTGATAATGGCTAGAACGAAATATCTTTACGAAACAATCAATTTGCGTAAAAATGGCAATGATTTGTTAGTGCATATTTTTGCATATTTTGCTGAAAATTCATATTTTTGCATAATTTATTCATAAATGCATATTTTTGTCTCATATTTTGATATAAATGCTGATTTTGTGTCATATTTTCTCAAAAATTCAAATTTCAAAAAATATTGCAAAACTGCTTTTGGCAACTGTATTCGCTTGCATTGTTGTCGAATTGTGGAACGATTGTACAAGCATGCCAAATTTATTGTAATTTTTATAATTTCAAATTGTCTGCTATTAAAGCCGAAAGTAGTGAAACAATTATACTGAAATTATATATTGTTTTTAAAAATTATAAAGGATTTAAAAACCAAATCTAATAGCTAGTAATCAATTCATTGTAATGGTTGAGTTAAATAAATATGCAACATTATATAAAAATAATCATTTGAATTTGAGCCGATTACATCCGCAGACGTTATAAGGCCTTTTTCAATGCACAAAGCTTTCTAAGAACAAATTGAGTGGACTGCACATTCGATAATACATATGTATGAATAATAAAAAAATTTTTAATGAAAATAAATAAATAACAACACTTTTCTTTTTCTATTTACGTATCGTTGCTTTACTGTAATACAAACATACATACATATCTCTAAAATTCGAGTTTGTAGTAAATAATGCAGAAAAAATCATTATACCATATTTAATCTTGTGTAAAGATTTAATATAAAAGGCTTGTACACGCACCTCTTGAGAAAAGAAAATATTTTTATATCTTTATTTAGTGATATGTAGATTGAAAACTTTAGTGTTGAATAATTTTTTTTTAAGATATGTGCATATTTTATTGTTTTTAGTTCATATTTTGCGTTTTTGATATCTTAGGCGCCTAAAATACCTTTTTTAAATGCGTGAAGTCCTTGTCCCTGCTAATAATACTTTATGTCTATGCAGATAAAACTAATTTATGCCAAAACAAAGAAAAGTTTTGATAAAATCAATAAACTTAAAAAAATTTACCCGACTTCAAAAATAAAGCTGGATTCACCCATTGTTTCCGAACAAAATTTTTGCGGACAAAATTTTTTTTATATGTAGTTTGAATTCTCTCTTCTTGAGAGAGAGAAAATATTTTTTACGAACAACTCTCAGTTTGAATTGGTTTAATTTTATATTTTGTCCGGACAAAATCGAACTGAGCTGCCAAGTATTTTATTTTTTCAGCCAAAGTTGAACTGAGCTGCCACGTCATGTTATATGAATAATAAAAACACAGAGTATACTTGTATTAATTACAACAGAAATTAAAGAAAATTGGAAAATAAAACATATACATGTGGAGCTGAACGAATGAATTGCATTAATTAATTAAAAATACACAGCGAATTGTAATCATTTGCCGCTGTGCTGCCACTTACAAAATTAATACGCATCGTTTACACACGTATTTCATATGGTAGCTTTGATTTTCCAGACAAAATGTTCGAAATGGATGAATCGTGCTGCAGAAAACTCTCAGTAAAAAAATTTTGTCTGGACAAAAATTTTGTTCGGAAACAATGGGTGAATCCAGCTTAAGCGTTAAGTAGTTAATAATAAATTAGATTCTGCTAAATAAAACATTTTTATGTGTTACCAATAAAGCTATTCGCTATCGATGCCAATCAGATTATTTTTAAGTTTTTGGTGCTCATATTTGAAGTTTCCCAGCTAAAAAAAATTATATACGGTCCATATATTTTTATTATATGAATGTATATAACTATATATGAATGTGTATGAATTCATGTATGGAAATGCGATTATGGGATTATACATGCGAAAAGTATTATATATGAATTGATATATGGACTAATGTATGAAATGTATTATAATATATGGGCTCATATATGGAAATTTAATAATGAAGCTCTTCATATGTGCATTCATATATATAAATAAGATTTAATATAAGGAGCCATATAAGAATGTATGCATACATGATATCTCACATAAGATTGTTTTTGTAATAAAAAAAGCTTGGTATTTTATCACTGGTGAATTGGAAATCCATTAGAAAATATATACGGTATGCAAAGTTTATATGCGTAGCCCCAACGTTTAAAAAAGAAAAACTTTTGTTACAAAAAAAACCATTCTTGTATGATTTTATACATAATGGATCAAATAATCAACAGGATAATCCAGTCATTAATTTCATCGAAAATAAAAAAATTCTCTAGATAAGAAACAAAGTTCATATTACTGCAAAAAATTATATTGAAAACTATTGTTAGACGGATTATTTTTTCTTTTTTTTCTTAGTTATTAATCTGATTTCTTAAATTAAATTTTATGTACGAATATGAGTTTTCTGTTTTTGAAATAATTGATTCACCTTTTGACTTACACCTAATTCACACGAAGACTTTTATGAAGTCTATTTTTCGACGTCACTGTTTGTTTGTTAGCGAGCGAGTGTAGAGAAGAAAAAGGGGTAGAAAAAATGACTCGGTTTCTGTTTTCCATGTTTTTTTCATATTTCTCATTACATTGCTCTTGTTGTTATTGTTGCTACGTTTTAATGTTACTCTTCTATCTTATTGTATTTTTTTATTCTTGCTCTTCTAACTTATTGGCTATATGGGTGAAGAGAAGTAAAATTAGACGTCCAAAAAAAAAACATCGTATGAATGCAAGGAATTTTTGGTAGCAACTTCAAAAGAGAATTAAGAAAAATAGACGTCCTAAATTTCACCGTGTGAATTAGCACTTAAAATTAGGAATGAAATGACTTTAAGTTCGTTTTGAATTATTTGTCCAAACAAATGTTTTATTAAACACAACCTTCCTGTTCAAAATCAAGAAAAAAAAGTAATTTTAGTAATTTAATTTATTGCACAGCAGTGCACTTTTGTGAATCAAGAGAGTATGAATATGAACTTTGCATATTTACACATTCATGTATATATGAAAATGTATATGCCCATATACCCTCATTTTTCGGATCCGAACCATATATGGGATATCATATATGCTCCATACATATTTTTTTAGCTGGGGAGTGAGATTTTTCAGAGGATAAGTATGTATTTATAAGCATGTGAAATGTAATATTAAAATTTAACGGGCGTGACTCTGTCCTCTCTTTTGTTTTCAGCATTTAGTTTTTTTAAGTTAAGGGTGTGTATCAAACTTCGCAAAAATCACGCGAGTTCTTTTTAAAAGCTTGTTTTTATAAAATTTCTGCTAGCTCTCTACTTGTGATTACTGTGTCAGTTGAAAAGAACAGACGTACATAAAATAGTGGGTTAGAGCTTGATAAGCGTAGCCCCGTCCACATTGAAATATACCCTACTGTATTATGACAAGATCCCAAGGTAAGCATGTAAGTAACTTTTAAGAAGAAATACGTAAAATGTATAAATACATTTTAATGGGCACATCCATTTGCTTTAGCCCAAAATTTTGTTGTGGCCAGTTTTGTAGGAAGTGCTTAAAAAGAAATTCCTAAAAGATATATTAAAACCAACTTATTCACAGCATATAATAAAACTTTATGGACGTGGTTACGCCCACTTTTGAAAACGCAAAATTATTACCCTTGTATACTCAAAGTTTAGATAGAAGCACTTATGTTGAAAATTTTTAACCTATAGCCAAAGAGCCTCACAATATTGCTTTAAGATATATATGTATGCACTTTTTACAGGCGCTATGAAATAAGACCCAAGGAAAGAACTCCCAAAAAAGAAAATGAAATAAAGCCCAATAAAATTAAATAACTTTTAATTAGGCTTTTTTTCATTTATATTGGCCTTTATTATACCCTTTACCAAAAAATGGTAAAAGGGTATGTATAGGTTTGTCATTCCGTTTGTAATTTCTAGAATATTAATAAGCGAGTCATAAAGTATATATATTCTGGATCCTTATGCATAGGGAAGACGAATAAGCGATGTCCGTCTCTCTGTACGTGAAATCGGTTTTCCGAAGCTCCCAGAAAAGCTAGAGACTTCGTTCTTGAACTGATGGGTCAGAAATGGTCGAAATAAGAAATTGAAAATCAGCAAAATCGAGCAGACGGTTTCAGAGCTGGAAGACTTAAACTTCATTTTGCCATACAAAATAACTACCGAAAACAAGTTTTTAATAATTTGTTATTAAATAAACTTATTTTATACTTCAGTATGAATAAACTTGGTATTTCTAACTAAAAAAAAATTAAAAAAAACTAAAAAGACGTTTCCAGGGGTGGAAAACTTTAATTTTTTTATACAAAAGTAACTTACTAAAATAAATTTTTCCTTTTTTTTCTATAAACTAAATATACGTAATGTTCTTAAAAGAAGGAGATTGATGTAAGAAATCAGAAAAACAAAAAGGATGATTCCAGGGATGGAAAACCTACGAGTTTTGTGATATATACAACTAACTACCGTAAACTAATTTTTTAATTATTTTTATTAAATAAACTTTTTTAATAATTCACCACGAATAAAATTGGTATTTCAAATAAAAAATTAAACTTCAAAAAAATTATAAGATGTTTCCAGGGTTGGAAAACTTTAACTTTTTTTCTTATACAAAAGTAACTTACTAAAACAAATTTTTCCTTTTCTTTATATTCTTAAAAGAAAAAGATCGGTGCAAGAAATCAGAAAAATCAAAAAGGATGATTCCAGGGTTGGGAAACTGAAACTTTTTGTGCTATAAAAAATTAACTACCGAAAGTTAATTTTTATTTTTTTTTATTAAATGAACTTATTTTATACTTTAGTACAAATAAAATTGGCATTTCAAATTAAAAATTAACCTTCAAAATATTAAAAAGATGTTTCCAGGGTTGGAAGACTTAAACTTTTTTTTATCAAAAGTAACTTACTAAAGCAAATTTTTCCTTTTTCTCTATAAATTAAAGATATCTTATATTCTTAAAAGAAATAGATTGGTGTAAGAAATCAGAAAAAATCAAAAAGGAGGATTCCAGGGTTCGGAAACTTACACTCTTTGTGATGTAAAAAATTAACTACCGAAAACTAATTTTTATCTATTTTTATTAAATAAACTTATTTTATGCTTGATAACGAATAAAATTGGTATTTCAAATAAAAAAAAAAACAATTAAAAAAATTAAAAAGACGATTCCAGGGTTGTAAAGCTTTAACTTTTTGTGTACAAAAGTAAGTTACTAAAACAAATTTTTCCTTTTTTTATAAATTAAACATTTCTTAAATTCTTAAAAGAAAGAGATTGGTGCAAGAAATCAGAAAATCAAAAAGGATGAGTTCACGGTTGGGACACTTACACTTTTTTGATATATAAAAGTAACTAAGTCGTAATTAATTTTTATATTTCCCTTTATAAATTATATATATTTTACGTTTTGGAAAGAAAAGTTTGGTATAGAAAATTATAAAAATAAAAACCACAGCTCCAGAGCTGGAAACTATGATTTTTTTCTGGACATTAAAGTAACTAAATAAAACTTTTTTTTGAATTTCTTTTTTTTCACTTTCTATATTTTTTTAAGAACTACTAGATTGGTATAAGTAATCAGAAAAATCTAAAATTATGATTCTAGGGTTTGAAAATTATTATTTTTTTCTTTGTACATAAAAGTAACTATGTGCTTATGTATGTATCTCTATACTACATAAACGCACTTTGGTAAAGGGTATATACGATTCAGCACAGGCGAATATAGCACTCTTACTTGTTTCATCTTCAGATTGGTTTCAGTGGATTTCTTAATTAGGCTTTATTTCATTTATATTGGGTGGTTTTTCATACATTTTCTCTTGAGCCTTATTTAATTTTCTTGAGTTTTATTTTATTGGGGTTTCTTTCATTTTCTTATTTGGGCGTTACTTCCATGGGCCTTATTTCATAGCGCCTTTTTTGCGCCTCCATATCTCAGGAATCTTTTATTGTAAAACTTTTAAACTACGCATATAGGGTAACCTCCATGGCATGTCCTTATTTTGTAAGCGTCATCATGTGATGATTGTGGATGATAAAGTTTTAAGGAAGGTAAAAAGAGGTCAAACAGCTTCGTAAATATACACACTATCTCAAAATTGCCAAACTTGCCAAGGCGTATTATCGTGCTCGTGGATTTAAAATAAAATAAGACCCTTTTAGTAACTCAAAATTTCCAAAAACGGACATATGTATGTATGCATTTATTATATCACTTCCCTGCTTTTGGCAAAATATTCTTTTATATGAGAATCCATTATGTTTATACTGTATAAAAGTAGTTAAAAAATTTTTTTCATTTCAATTCGTTGATTTAAGTTTAATTATTTTATTTTATTTTGATAGGAAATTCCATTTGGAAACTTACATATATGGAAATAATAATCATTTTCCTCTAAACATATAATTCACTGTGTTAAACTGCAAATTGCAGTAGCACTTTCAAATCAGTTGTGAGTGGCAAAAGCGTCTTCAAAAAGTGTAAATAAAATATAATTACATGAATGAAAATTAATCCATTTGGTTGTGTTAAAGCTTTTAGCCAGAATGTGTGAAATGTAGAAGAAAATTAACAAGTGCAAAGATTTGTTGGCGAAAGGAATAAATTGATTTTGGCATCTGTTTCTAATGGAACATGTTCATCATCAGCATCAGCGTGTTAATAAATGCATTTCCGATCTAGATAATTATTGAAAGCATTTCTAAAGGGTGTCCCAACAAGAACGCAAGATTTAAATTTGGCGCCGTTCGAAGTGTCATTGTTTGACATTTGAACAATTGTTATTGTTTGCTAGTAGAAGGTACGAGGTTAGTAAAAATGGGTCGCTACACGAATGAACAACGCATTCTCATTGCGAAATTGTTTTACCAAAATGGTGAAAGTTTTGCGGCTACAGTTCGCAAATTTGCGATCAATTTGGGGTCACAATAATGCTCCAAAAGAGTCAACTGTAAAGAGATTAATGGATAAATTTGCCGAAACTGGGTCTGTTAGTGATGTAAAGACAACAACGCGCCTTCGACCAGGTCGATCGACCGAAAATGTCGCAGCTGTACGTGATGATGTCGCTCAAACGCAGGTCAAGCGCAAACAGTCAATGGTGTTCGGTATCGTGAAATGATAACCAGTTTTTTCGTGCCTAGAATTGAAGAAATTAATTTGGAGGTCATGTGGTTTCAACAAGACGGCGCCACATGTCATACAGCCAGAGAAACAATTCAATTGCTACATCAGTCATTTCCCGGTCGTGTTATTTCGCGTTTTGGAGACCAGAATTTGCCGCCTAGATCGTGCGATTTAACACAATTAGACTTTTTTCTTTGGAGTTTTTTGAAGTCAATGGTTTACGCCAATAAGCCGACGACGACTCAAGCCTTAAAACAGGAAATTGGACACTGCATTAATAAAATACCGCAGCATTTATGCAAAACGGCCATTGAAAATTTCATTAAAAGATCGCGTGTGTGCCAGCAAAGCCGCGGCGGCCATCTGCCCGATTTGTTGTTCCACACATAACCTCATTTTGTCTACTTTACGATATAATAAAGTTTCACGATTTTTTTGTTAAATATCTGTGTTTTATCTAAAATTTAAATCTTGCGTTCTTGTTGGGACACCCTTTATTTAAATTTATAGGAAAACGTGCATGTTGTTTGTTTGTACGAACAAACGTGACTGTATTGTGTCTAATGAAATTTTAATTGGTCAGTTTTTACAGGCAGAAAGAAGATTTGTTGATGTTTTTTTTGCTGATATAATAACATATGTATGTAATGTGAAAAAATTGCATTTCTTAAGTTTCCGAATCTCGGGTGATTGTTTATATTATTACAAACAAATTATATCATAACTAACAGTCAGAAGTTTCTTTATTATTCCTTATTTGCTTTGACATATTTTGCAATAAACATACGTTATTATATTTATATTCAGGCCTAATTAATTTTTACTTTTCGCTGCAGGTCTTTACTGTAGAAAATTATTATTTCTGTAGAAGGAATCACACACAATCTGTAGAATTTATTAAACTTGTTATAAAAAATATAATTTGCGTCCACTAATCGTTTCATCCTTCATTGTTGTTTAATTGACAAAAAAATAAAATAAATTTCTCTAGGTTTTAACAAAAGGATTTTATTTTTCATACTACAACAAAGTAAAAGGTACATATCATCGTCGAAAATCCAAAATTACGTATCGTCAAAAAACTCAAAATCGTGTTTTTGATTGATTGTGACTTGTTAGGTTCACTTACATGCCTCCACCAATTTTTAAATTTCTGCGACCAAAAATTACGCCTTTATATACATATGTACATAATTCAAAATAACGTATCAGTACGTAAAAAGTACGTATCATCAAACTTGGTAAAAGCTAGCTTTTATCCCCGACTCCACGCGCGTTGATCTGATATTTTTGAAACTATACTAAGGCTGAGTTTACATCTAGCATTTCATGTGTGCCATGTGCCCAAAAAATTGTAACTACTAATTACTAATGAAAAACTGTTTGATTCAGACAAGTATTTATTAAGTTAAACGGTTTCATACATAACTAATAGAAAATTTTATATGGCCCTATGTATAATCAATAACTGGCTTGAAGATAGCATAAGTGACAAATTTAACATGGTCCTAACGTCTTTTGCCATACAATTTTACATTAAAAATTACGCTAGGATGTAATCTAACACACACTACATTATACGGTTATTTTTAATGTCAAATTGTATAGAGGAACTCGTCAACACGTAGTTCAATTTTGTCACTTATGCTAACTTCATGCCACTTTTTAATTATAACGGGTGTTTTTTTAGAGGTATAGAACTTCGAATTGAAATAAAACACAAGAAAATCGTTTTAATGTCCATCAATTTGGCTTTATTGGAAGGATAATTTTATGCCATTAATGTTTAAATATGATTTCGGGCATGTGGCCGCCACGGCTGGCTCGAATAAAGCCAATTCTACAGGTCCAATTTTCAACCACTTTTTCGAGCATATGGGGCCGTATGTTGGCAATAACGCCACGAATGTTGGCTTCCAAGTCCCCTAACGTTTCTGTTTTGTTGGCGTAGACGAGCGACTTCACATATCCCCAAAGAAAATAATCCAATGGTGTCATATCACACGATCTTGGTGGCCAATTGACAGGTCCATTCCGCGAAATATTGCGCTGTGTGGCATGTAGCGCCGTCTTGTTGGAACCACAACTCATCCACATTCATGCCATCCAATTCGGGAACAAAATAGTCGGTTATCATGGCTCTATACCGGTCTCCATTAACGGTAACTGACTCTCCAGCATTATTTCGGAAGAAGTATGGCCCAATGACTGCACCAGCCCATAGAGCACACCAAACAGTCAGTTTTTGTGGATGTAATGGCGTCTCAAGGGTCTCATGTGGATTCTCTTCACTCCAAATGCGGCAATTTTGCTTGTTGACGTAGCCATTCAACCAAAAATGAGCCTCATCACTGAACAAAATTTTGCGATGAAAATCAGCATCGAGATCAATCTCATTTTCGGCCCATACACCAAAATCACGACGCATTGCATGGTCTCGCGGCTTTAATTCTTGGACAAGCTGGATCTTGTAAGGTCGCAAGCCAAGATCTTTGTGCAAAATCTTCCATAAAGTTGATGGACAAGGCTCCAATTGCTGTGCACGGTGGCGAATCGATTCATTCGGGTCCTCTTCAACACTTTGCTCTACAGCGGCAATTGTTTCTTCGGTACGCACTGTTTGACGTCTCTGCGGATGCGTATTATCACATAGAGTAAACGTAGTGCGAAAACGATCAATGGTTAACCGAATTAATTGCTCTGATGGACGATTATGTCGACCATAAAATGGACGGAGCTTGCGGTAAACTTCGAGAACTGAACCATTATTTTCGAAATAAATTTGCACGATTTGCAAGCGTTGTTCTTTTGTCAACCTCTTCATGATGAAATGGCAAACCAAACTAAATATTAATCACTTGACAGCTGACAAAATGGCCGCCAGTTAAAAAAGTGATGCCAACTTAAAGTTCTATACCTCAATAAAAAAACACATATGTACATAGGGCCGATAGAATCCATCATTATTGGAAACTGATTAAATTAATAAACACATATACATACATGTCTGAATCAACCCTGCAAATAATGCGATGAGTTCATACATTCATGTAAGGACCAGTCCAAAGAGCAGAAGGAGTACCACAAAACTACTCCAAATATATGAAAAAAGGTGGTCGATTTAACATTGCGATGTCCTAGGGTTGGACCACATGGTCCAATTTTGCATTACATCGGACTAACCCCAAAACTACCCCATATGGAACAGTTATAGACTACTCCCATACAATTTGTAAGTGCATAAAAAGGACGATCATAATCGTTTAACCACGAACACTTATCGTGCAGCATTGAATGATTGTATGAAAACGACATGATCCATGACTGCATTACAATGAACCATGATGTAACTAGTCTGTTTCATCTAGATTAGACCACGTAGTCTAATATTATTTGCAAGGAAACAGTTTTTCATTAGTAATTAATATGTATGCATATGTTTATGTATGTAAAAAGAAATCATATGTTCTTATTTTATCGTTGTTCTTTCATTAAGGTGAAATCAGACGTGACATACACAGAAATAATTATTCCCAAAAAATTTTCAAACAAACGTGTGTTTTGAAATATAATTTAGTTTCAATAAATACTTTTTACTGTTCCAGTAAATTATTTGTTCCAATTTTATTTTATGTAAAAAAACTGTATAGAATGAAAATTATCTATATAACATAAATTTTGTAAAAAAGTTTTTAGATTTATTTTTTTATATTTCAATTTGTTATTTTCAGTTAAATTTATTTTTATATACTGTAAAAAAATTTGTCGGATTTTTTTAAATTTTTTCTACAAATAGATATAAAAAACATTTTTTTAAAAGAATTTTGTTTGCGGTTTTCAAACTTATTCGCCTAGGTTCTACATTCGTAAAATGAAATGAAAGTGAAATTTTCTCTTGGTTTGTGTTCTCAATTTCGTAAAAGTGATTTAAAAAGTAAAATTTAATTTTCAGTCTGTTTCAAACGAAATTGAAGTGGTCTGTAATCCAATTTCACTACAAAAAAAAGTAATTTGAATTCAGCAGCAAACAACATTGTGAAAGAAAATACTTTTTAGTAAAAATAAAATATTTGTAACTATTTATTGCAAAAATACGAAAATGTAAGCACATAAATAAACATTTTATATTTTTATTGTTTATTTTATTTGTTTTTTAAAGGGGCAAGAATAAGAACCCGAAGTAAGAGGTAGCGTTGTTAAAATATGTGGAAAAAATTGGCGACTAGCTATGTATAGGGTTCTGTAAGTCACTTCCTCAATGCGTTTAGAAATTTTTAGCGAACTTGCGATTTTTCGCGATTTTTCCGAGTTTATTTTCTTTTTAAAAGCTTTGGCGACTTCTAATGAATTTCAAGGCTTGTTTCCGATTTTGCCACCTCTCGCGAATTTTTGCATTGTTCCCAATGAAGTTTTTGCAAGTGTTCTGCTTCCTATGAGTTTTCGCAAATTTTAAACAATATTAGACTGCTATTATGCCGCTGTTATTAAGGTTTTGTGAATTTTCGCGATTTTTTAACCGAATTTTTAGAATTCCTTAAAGTTTTAAAAATTTTTAATAAAAATTATGGCTTTTTTTAAATTTTGAAATTTTTCGCAAATTTCTGTTATTTTTGCGGAAGATGTAGTTTTTGCAACGTTTTTGGCTTTCTTTATCTATTTTTAATTTTTGCAACGTTTATGGCTTTCTTTACTTATTTATATTTAGGGACTTAAAATTTAAATTTTTGCAAGCTTTGGCGAATTATCATAATATTTTGAGCTTTCTCCCGAGTTAACCTTACAGTTCCAGCGAGTTTAATCAATTTTAGTTTATTTTCAACATTTGCGCAATGTGTGATTTATTCGACTTTTAATCAAATTCAAGACTTGATACAGATTTTTGCATTTATTTTTATTGCAAGTTAATAATCATAATTTTTTTGGTGCGAATATATATATATATATATGCAAATATTGGGTCGACAAATTTAATTGTGCCTTAAAAGACAAATTTTTGCAAAGAATTCTTGAAGGCAAGTTCGTCGAACTATGCGAAGTTCGAGGTTCGTTCCAATTGTGTTTATAGCATAAAATGTGTCTTTTCTTTGTTGCTTTAAATATTTATTTGAAATAAACTGGGAATGAAATCGTCGTGGAAAAAAGTCTCATTACTTTTCTAGAACACAGTGATATCGACTTTACGGAATTAAAAACGTTTTCATTTTCATATTGTAGTGGAATGTAGAACCTGGCCGATTATGTTTGTATATTGTGATTCTCAATATAGTATTGAGAGTCTTACTATAAACATACCAAGGTACATCCACCAGGTAGTAGCGGTGAGCTATTTTTTTTTTAAATTATAGTTCATTCGAAGCTTCAAAAATTTTTTACGAACGAGAAACTAAAAAAAAATTTTAAAAATTTTCAATGTGAAAAATATTTTATTAAAAAAATTCTTTTGAAACAAGTTTAAAAAATATGAAAAAAACTATTAAAAACTTGTGAAGAGTGCCTAACGTTGCAAATTTTTTAGTGGTAGCTGCTGTGAAGAAATTTTTTAAAATTTATGTGAATAATTTTCATTATTATTATTTTACAACAAATTCTATTTTTGATATTTTGGATAAACTAAAAGCCATGTTGTTTTTTTCATTGTTGTATTTTTTCATTGTTCTTGCAATCCTGATATTACCTGGAAATAAATGTGCCTTGAAACATACGAAGTTTGTTAGCTAAATTCAAAAATTTTTTGGGTTGAAGTCCACTGAACTCAAAAGCGGGAACGAAATGCTTAACCATAAAAACAAACCAATTTTTGAAAGTAAAAAAAAAATAGTTGAAACTTTTAATCAGAAATAATTTTTAGTCAGGCTTAAGTTCAGTGATTTCAATTCTTTTATTGAATGAAATATTTTTATTAATAAATGTGAGTTTCTAAAGAACAGAAGAAAAATTAAATTAAACTTTTAAGCTGGGGGAAATACCGATATTTTTCTGTGCAGCAACGCACTTCATCAGCACCCTAGTCTATCTACTTGGGTAGAGATTGTTATTAACATCAGCTATATATTTAACGTAAATTCTAATGAATCGGAATGTGAGAAACGATTGTTGTGTACAATTATTGATTTGCCTTTGGTAAATACATACATATGTAAGTATCACTATTTATTTCCCCTGTTTTTCCATTTTTCTATTTAAGTTAGCACGAAGTTATATTACTCTACCTACGTATGTTTAACTATTCTTGCTTATCTTTTACGATCATCACATTAATTATTATTATTTTTTTTACTTATTCGATGTACCGTCGGTACATACATATAAGTATTATAGTAGTGGATATTATGTTACTTTGATTTTGCTTTTCTACCGTTTATTTGGTATTCCAACATTTGTGATTGCCAAGTGAACAGTGATTGCCAAGTGAACATATTTTTGTCACGTGCCCTTGATGAATTGAGACAGTTTTAGATTTTTAATTGAACTAATCACAAATGTTGGAATACCAAATAAACGGTAGAAAAAGCAAAAACAAAGTAACATAATATCCACTACTATAATACTTATATGTATGTACCGACGGTACATCGAATAAGTAAAAATAATTAATGTGATGATCGTAAAAGATAAGCAAGATAAACATACGTAGGTAGAGTAATATAACTTCGTGCTAACTTAAATAGAAAAATGAAAAAAATGGAAAAACAGGGGAAATAAATAGTGATACTTACATATGTATTTACCAAAGGCAAATCAATAATTGTACACAACAATCATTTCTCACATTTCGTTTCATTAGAATTTACGTTAAATAGCTGATGTTAATAACAATCTCTACCCAAGTAGATAGACTAGGGTGCTGATGAAGTGCGTTGCTGCACAGAAAAATATCGGTATTTCCCCCAGCTTAAAAGTCTAATTTAATTTTTCTTCTCTTGTTTAGAAACTCATATTAATTAATAAAAAAAATATTTCATTCTATAAAAGAATTGAAATCACTGAACTTAAGCCTGACTAAAAATTATTTCTGATTAAAAATTCACTATAGTTCAATTAAAAATCTAAAAATGTCGCAATAGTTGAAACTTTTATTTGATTCAGTTAATTTTTTTTTTCAAATAAAACTTTTACTAATTTTTTTTTTAAATTGGCAAGAATTGTTATTGATTGAGTTAATTTATTTTCTCATAATAAGAAAAATTTTTGTGAATGCGTTTGTAAATTATAAAAAAAAATTTGCTGAATAATACAAAAAAAAAATCTGCAAAAATGTTTTTCTGTTCCTATTAATACATTTGACTGAAAATATTTTGAGTTTCAGTTAACTTTTTTCTCTAATGCCATAATAAGTTAACTAAAAATAAAATTTTTTTTTCAGTTAAATTTTTACAAAACTTTTATCAGAATCTACAAATTTCTTTGTAGGTCCGCATTCATACAAAATATTTAAGGCGGTGTCAGATACAACTTCAACGCTTTGCGTGACGTTTCTAACTTTGGGGAAAAAGCATGACGCAAAATGTGTATGACACAATGGAAACTTTGACAACATTTACTGTTTGTTTCACTATTCGGTTTTATGTATAAAACATACGCAGGCAAATATTTAACAAAACTTGAATCACATCCTAATCCGCTTACTCGTAATATTTTGAACTTTACTGGACACATCCGCTTAAAAAAGAGGGACACACGGGCTCTTATACCTAACACTCCAAATGGGACTACTTGAAAATACTTTCCCCCCCCCCCCCTTTTTTTTTTGATTATCACTACTAATGTATTATTTATAACTACCACTAAGTTTATGTCCGACACTGGTCGGGCCTAATAATTTTTTTTATAGATTTAAGATTTGAATACTTATTGTTAGTTCACATATGAAGATACAATAAATAAATACATGCACTACAAAAAAAAAAAATTATAAAACACAGCACAATTCAATTACTCTGATGCCACGAACTCGTTTTTTATGTAAATTTACCGACATTTTAATAAAAATTCCATATTTACATGCGAGTTTGGTCAAACAAATTAAAAATAATATACCAACTGATTGTCAAAGCATACAAAAAGTTGAGAGTTGCCTAACTTTTCGCTTCGCTTTGCGTTAAAAGTTCTTTATGTGACATGTTTCATATAAGCATTTACATTTCATCTTAGATGTCAAAGCGAATCTTCAACGCAACGCGAAGCAAAAGTTTTTATCTGACATGGGCTTTACTGATTCAATGAAT
Source organism: Tachina grossa (assembly GCA_949987645.1). Taxonomy (NCBI): domain Eukaryota; kingdom Metazoa; phylum Arthropoda; class Insecta; order Diptera; family Tachinidae; genus Tachina; species Tachina grossa. Next base: position 126,905,340 of record OX465276.1, on the reverse strand, counting down.
TTGGTTACTGAAAACGAAATTTAGTTTTTTCTGTGTAACCATAGCCATAGAAAACAGCCGTTCGAATCAAACTAATGGGCAACACTGTATTCGACTATAGGTGGCTCGCCATAACGCCATAGTCATTGCCATAGAAACTAATTGAATTTTGGTTTGGTTATGGTAATGGCATTATGGCCATTTCACGCCTAATTGCACCTTTAAGACACATAAATTCCATTTTATTCTCAAACATTTTTGGTTGTTTATCATATCTGATCAGCGATGGAAAATGGTTTTTTTGTATTTTTTGATAGAATAGAATTAAAAAAATAATAAAAAATGCATAAAAATAGTAAATAACACATGAAGCTGTGTAAAGTGTTTTATATTAAATGTCGATTTTTAAAAAATGTTGTAATTTAATATATTATCAAACAGGATTATCCAAAATACATTAGAAAAGGTACAATTGTATTATGATTTTCATCCATGGTTCTGACAGGAAAAAAGAACAAAAATTGTGCGGCATAAAAGTTAGTCTCGTGTGTGAAAGGCCATTGCTCAATTTGTTTTTGTATTGTTTTTGCCGGCTGTAAGCTGTCTAAAGGCTCAGTTAGTCGATTTAAAGTAACTGTAACGTAGAAAACACCTGATCGATATTTTTATATGAAAAGTAGGTTACGTTACATTACATCTCTATAACCATTTTCATTACTTTTCACATAACAAAATCGATCAGCTGTTTCTTACTGTTGCAGTTACATTACATTACAGTCGGCTAACTGAGCTTTAACAGCCGCTACCGGCCACAAACGTAATGTACAAGGCGAATTGATATAAGGTGGTCTTGATTTGATACTCTGCGTATTCGCCTTGTATATTTGTTAGTGTAAAATTTCCTGCTGTCAAAATATTTCTTAACGTTTTGGTTCATTTGACAGCAGGGAATTTATGTCAGCTGGCGAATTAATATCACCTTATGTGAATTCGCCTTGGTAATGTATTATTAATTTAATCGTGCGACGCTAGAAAAGATAACAGTGGGCACAAGGCGTATTTATTAAAGGTGAATTCACCCATTGTTTCGGAACAAAATTTTTGTCTGGAGAAAATTTTTTTTACTGAGGGCCTGTGCCAAACGGTAGCGAAGTACTAGTGTAAGTAAATTTTTGACACTTCTGAGATGAATAAAATTTCACTAGCCCTGGGAGCAGAGACCTGCGCCGAGCAATTTTGTCGGCGGCGGCGGATCGTGAGAAAATCGTCGGCGGCGGCTCAAATTCGGCTTTAGCCGGCTGAAAATCCACTGAAACCAATTTTTGTCTTCAATATTGTACAAATTTGTTTTAAAACACAAAATTCTGGCAACAATTGAATTTAAAACTTAAAATTTTAGGTTTTAGAACAAAGAGCCTGGCCCCCGATGTCGACAAGAATGTTTTTATCGCTTGCTTACATATATTGAAAAGAAACACATATTTTCTTATTTTGTTTTTGTTTTCAATATACATAAGTAAGCGATAGAAACTTTCTTGTCGACATTGTGGGCTAGGCCGAAACTTTTAAGTAAAAATAAATTCTTTTTATATTCATACTATCCATTAAGTGGGCCAGGTCGAAACTTTTTAAGTAAAAACAAATTCTTTTTATGTTCATACTACCCCTTAAGTTTTGACCCACACATTTTCAATATCTTTACGCAGTAATTAATATTGTACAATAAAATTACTGGTGTGTTATATTATATTATATTACAGTAGTTTTCGTTTATAGTCACTACCGGTTATTGT